>JASDDO010000024.1:42424538-43662645 GCA_030015575.1 Agapanthus africanus | reverse complement strand
TCGAGAAGATGCATGCCTTTCTCGAAGCTCATGAAGAAAAGAGATCCTTTCGTTTGGTATGCCGAATGTCAAGAAGCATTCGAAAATATCAAACAGTACCTGTTGCACCCTCCAGTGCTTGCTTCTCCCATTCCAAATAAACCATTGATTCTTTATACTGCTGCGCTAGATGAGTCACTCGTTGCACTCCTTGCCCAGAACAACGAGGCGGGAAAAGAAAATGCCCTCTACTACCTCAGTCAAACTTTAGTCGGGACGGAATACAACTATTCCCCGATCGAAAAGTAATGGCTAGATCTGATATTCGCTGTGAAGAAGTTAAGACACTATCTTCTCGCTCATCGGGTTATGCTGATCTCCAAGGTCGATCCGCTTAAACAATTAATGACCATAGCAAGCCTAGCCGGTAGAATGGTAATATAGGATGTCAAGCTGCTTGAATTCGACATAATCTATATTCCTCAGAAAGTAGTAAAAGGGCAAGCCCTTACCAACTTCCTTACTGCTCATCCCATACCAGAAGGGTCACCGCTCAATTGCGAGTTATCCAACAAACAAGTGTTGCACCTTGAGGATGATGAGCCATGTTGGGAGCTCTACTTCGATGGAGCCTCATCAATAAGAACCTCCAGCAAATCAAGCGTCCCGGAGATAAAAGCAAGAATAGGATTGGTGTTTGTCACGCCATCAGGAGGAACCTCACGACGTTCCTTTGCCCTTACCGAGCCTCGCACAAACAACGAGGCTGAGCACGAAGCTTTGATAGCTGGTATAGAGCTCGCCATAGAAATGGAAATCGTTTGGCTACAGGTCTACGGTAATTCCTAACTTGTCGTCAACCAAGTAAGCGGCAACTATAAGATATACAAACCCGAGTTAGCTCGGTACAGAAGTCGGGTGGCGGAGCTCATGAAACAGTTCACCCACATTGAACTGATGAGAGTTCCAAGGACGTTGAATGGAAAACCCGACGTACTCGCTCGCCTGGCCAAAGAGCTGGCCGATCCAGACATGGATGAAATTCTGATAACAGAAGCCGGCAAATTCTATCTCCAGTCTCTTTGCGTAAAGAATAAAACGTAAAACAAGAGAACAATCCTGCCGAAGAAGCTCTGATCATTCAAGACGAGCCCGATTGGAGAAAGCCCTTCGTAGAGTACCTCCGATATGACAAGCTTCCTGAAGAAAAATCTGCGAGGGTTCAGTTGAAGAAGAGAGCTCTCCGATACGTGTTTGTGAATAATACGTTATACCGTAGATCATATGACCAACTCTGGCTCAGGTGTCTGTCATCGGCCGAAACCCAAAAAGTCATGAAAGAAGTTCACTCAGGCATCTGCGGAGCTCACCAATCTGGCCCCAAAATGCGGCTTCAAATTAAAGGCTTGGCTATTACTGGCCTACCATGCGAAGAGCATGCGAAAAGATGTCATCTCTGCCAAATTCACGGTGACTTCATTCACAAGCATCCCAATCCGCTGCATCCTATGGTGGCGTCATGGCCCTTCGAAGTTTGGGGCACCGACATAGTTGGTCCAATTGATCCTCCATCATCCAAAGACCACCGGTTCATATTGGCCACAACTGACTATTTCACCAGATGGGCTAAAGCCGTCCCGCTAAAAGAAGTCAAGACAGAAGATATTTTGACGTTCTTCCGGCACAATATTATATACCACTTCGGTACACCTAGAAGAATCATTTCTGACAACGAGCCTTCTATCAAGAGTTTCAAAGTCTCAAGGTTCGCTACTCAGCACAAGATAGACTGGAGATATTCCTCCATTTATAATCCAAGCGCCAATGAGCTAGCCGAAACCTTCAATAAGACCTTATGAAAGCTCCTGAGGAAAAATGCTTCAGCCAACAAGAGAGACTGGAATCTCAAGCTCCACAAAGCGTTGTGGGCATATCGTACCACGTACCGCACTCCAACTCAGTCCACTCCATACTCATTACTTTTCGGAGTGGAGGCAATCCTCCTCCTCGAAGTCGAAATTTCAAGTCTAAGAATGGTCATCCAGCATGAGTTATCGGAAGAGGAAAATGTCCTCCTTCGGCTCAAAGATGTCACGCCCCGCTTCCCAGTTTACGGGTAAGAAGAAGCGACGAGGCCCGCTACGTATTTATTCAGAAGTAAACAAACTAAGTGTATCTAAGCAATATAATATAAATATACACAAGAAAACATGAAGTGTAAATGAACAGCAACTTTTATTTATTAAACATTTCTTTACAAGTACAACTGAAAATGTAAATACAGGAATGGAAAGCAATGCCTAAACAATGGCATGAATTGAAAAGAAAATATATACAAGTATCTAGAGCTCTGGGTCAATGGCGAACTGCTCCAAGTCTTCAGTACTGGGCTCAACCTCCAGAGAGTCCGATCCACCTGACAACATTCCAAAGAAAAAAAGAGAAAGAATGTCATCAGCGAACAATCGCTCGGTAAGTCCCATAGATAGGTAAGAATAGACAGATGAGAATATAACTGGTATATTGTAATCTTTTGTTCTGTTAACGCAGTTGTTTGTAGGTTGGTACAGAATATACCAGTGTATAGGAGAGGAGTCTCACGATTCCGGAGACTAAAATATACGGAGCACAAGGAACCGTTAAGCCACGGTACAACAGCAATGGATATTCAGGTTGGGTGTATTAAAGTGACCGTCTCGTGCCACTTCTAACACATTCCGTACCAGTCTACCCCTTTAAAATCCCATAATGTATTTTGTATTGATTGTATTGTTTTGTTTTATAAATGGAAGACTTGCCAAAACCATGATATCATGTAAACGGAATTGATATAAATGGATATGCATGTAATCAGAGTATATATATGGTTCGGTTCAGTCGAGTCATGTTGATATAGATTGAATTATGGTATAAATGGATTCATGTTGTATTGTAGTTATACTTGAATTGAATTCAAATCAGATTGATTTCATATTAGACTGAGACTCTACCTGAGTTAGACACTTTACAACGAATTGAAATCCTGAATTAGTTTTGATATTATCGGTAACTGCTGCACATGGACGGCAGGATTTATGTCTTTTTCCAAGACAATTACCGTATTGATAACACCATTTTTTAGGTTTTCTACCTTAGATAGGCAAGCACCCATATTCTCCGGCTCCATGAGGCTCAAGAGAACTGGTCCCGCTTTAACTTATGTTTACCAGGGTCCTTATTGTAAATTAATATAACTTGAGCGGTTTTTATGAAAAATAGTTTTGATATATTTTCAAAATAAACCTCAAGTATTTATTTATCGTCTTTAGGGTTTTTATAGATGTAGTTTTTATAAAATGAAGTTTTCTAGTGAATAGAACCTAGATTTCATTGTATATGGTATTTTAGTGTAATATTGGAATTGTATTGATTTGTAATGGTAATTTCATGAAATTTGTAATACGTTTGATTTATAAAATATGGAATATATATATTGTATACTTAAAGTAGATATTTTGATAATATATATATATATATAGAACTTATTTATTAAATAGAAATCACATTTTTCTTAAAAATTGCATTAAAAATTCCATCGAGATCGGATGCTCCGTGAAGAGATCTGCATCTCACTCTACTAGGCCCGAGAATGTGCGATAACCCACACCATCCCGATCGGGGTTCCCCAAAATGGATTGTAGAGGCGCATTTGCAAGGAATTAAATAATACACTTTTAAAGAAAACGGTTTTTGAATGTTTATGGTATTTAAATGTAAACTCGTATTTTCCCACAAACTAATGTTCCAAAAGTTATCGTGCTATATCAAAAATGTGTGTTGTGATGAGATAAGTCATTACCTCGTGAGTTTTCTAAAGGTAAATGGGTAAAATGAATAAACAATGTCGTATGTAAACATGGTGGTATTTTACCGTAAAAATAAAATAGAAGTTGCAATACATATTATTTTGAATTGAAACTTATTGTGAATGTTGTTTTATATTTGTTAAACAATATAAGAAGAGATGGTAATTTGTTGATTAAGAAAAATTTGAGTTTTTAAAGAAAATAAAATCGGAAGTCGGAATAACTCCGCTTCCGACGAGTTTTGAAAAGTTGAAGTTTTAGACTAGAGATTGAGAAGATGAGAGGGGAATTACAGATTGGAATTAGAGAGAGGAGGTAGAGGGAGATTTTGGGATCGTCGAGAAGTCGTTTCGTCGCCGGATTCTTCCCGAAAGTCGCCGGAACTTTGACCTTTAATAACTCCACTTATACAACTTTAGACTTGGAAATTTTAGAGAGTTTTTGTGATAATTTTCAAAATGGAGATGACTATGTTGTAGGGGGTATTTATAGGATAGAATTAGGGTTTAGAGTAATGAAGAATGGAATTAAAATGTGCATTAAAAAGGATTTAAGAGAGAAATTATCATTCTCTGGATAATTGCAGAGAAATTAAACAACATGTGGGTAGTGGGATAGGCCAAGGGGAGCTAGGGTTAAAAATTCAGAGCATTCCCTATGGGCAAAACCAGCGGTGCCGGCCCCCCACTACATCTCGCCGGTCCAATCCGGTGGGTTGGGGTTGGGATTGATGCTACGTGTCTATGTCATCGCATATACCTCAGTGCACATGTTTGATTTTGTTGTGACTTTTCATTTTACATGTTTCGCACATGTAAACTTTTGAGCTTCTAAAAGTTTAAAAGAAAATCAACAAAAAATATTTGTGGTTGGGGGGATTTGAACACAGGGGTTATGTCACAGCAGTGCAGGGCTTTACCAATGAGCTACAAGTGCTTTCTTGCTGTTCAAAAGCAAATTAAATATATAACTTGTGCTCAGGCTTAGGTATTCATTTCTGTATTTTTTTTGAAAAATTATGTACAAAAAGTTTAGGGTTGTTACGAAAGAGCTCGACGCCCTCGAAGAAAAGGCTCGAAGTACAGCAAAATCTGGAGTTGTACCGAGCCCAAATGTCATGGGCCTATGATAAGATAACCCATCTTCGTACTTTTAAGAAAGGTGATGTAACAACCCTAAACTTTCTGTACAATTTTTTTTCAAAAATACTGAAAGGGGTACTTGAGTCTAAGCACAAGTTATAAATTCGTTTTGCTTTTTAACAATAAGAAGGAGTTTGTAGCTCATTAGTAAGACCTTGCACTACTGAACCACAGCACCAGAGTTCAAATTCCATCAGCCACACATTATTATTTCTTAAAATTCTTTTAATTTTTTTAGAAGCCCAAGAGTGTACACGAGCACAACACGTAAACTGAAGAGTCACACATAAATCAAACGAGTCCACTGCAGTAGACCAAGCGACGGGGACACGTGGCGAGGAGACGCGGCCTGACTCGGCCAACTCGGGCCGGCGACGCGGCTGACTCAGCCGGCGCTGCCGGGTCAACTCGGATGAACTCAATTTTTTCTTCTTTCTCCTGCAACCTTTGGCTTACCCCACTCCCCCTGCACTTAAATTCTCTGCAATTAACCAGAGAATTAAAATACCCCCTTTTAATTTTTTTAATGCAAATTAAATACAATTTTTATCACACCCTTTCACTACCCTAAACCCCTAGATTTTTCCTATAAATACCACCCTCAAATCACCGCTCCTCACTCCTAAATCCCTGCCCAAACTCTCAAGAAAATTCCTAAGTCTTTTGTGTGCAAGTGGAGTTAGCAAAGGGCGAAGCTCCGACGAACTTCCGACGACAATCCGAGAAGATTCCGACGACGAAACGACGCGCCGTAATCTCCTACCTCTTCCTCCTTCTCTCCTCTAGCTAATCAACCTGTAAGTCCCCCTTCTCTCTCTCTTTCACTATTCTCAAATTCTTAACTCTTAAAATGTGTCGGAAGCGGAGTTTTCCGGCTTCCAATTATCTTTTCTTTTAAAAAATACAATATTTTCTTAATAAAAAACCTACAACATTTGATATATTGTTTAGTAATCCTTAACAAAGATAATAGAACAAGTTTGGCATCAAAATAATAATCGTAGCAAGTTTTATTCCATTTTTCATTAAAATACCTTTATGTTTCATATCGACATGTTTATACCTTTAAACCATTCTAGTTTTAAAAAACTCATGAGGTAATGACCTACCTCCTCACAACACTTATATGTAACATAGCACGATGAAATTTTGGAATATAGATTTGGGAAAAAATACGACTTTACACATAACTACCTCCGACTTATAAAAACCTTTTTCTACAAGAAGTGTATTTTAACAAATCTTTGCAAATGCGCCACTACAACCCATTTCGGGGAACCCGTTCGGGATGGTGCGGATTATCGCACATTCTCGGGCTTAGGAGAGTAAGATGCAGATCTCCGCAAGGAGCATACGATCTCGAAAGATTTAAAAATACAATTTTTTTAGAAAATGTGATTTCTATTATAAATAAAACTTATATTTTTGAAAAATAAATATATATGTAATTAATATCAAAATATCTATTTTTAATATTTATAATATTCCACATTTCCAAAATTCAAGAAAAATATTCCATTTACAAGAAAATACCATACAATTCCAATATTACAAATAAATACCATATATTATGAAATTAGGTGTTATTCACTAGAAATGCCATATTGATAAAATATACATCCATGAAAACTCTAAAGACGATAATAAAATACTTGAGGTGTATTTTGAAAATTATACAAAATTATTTTTGCATAAAACCCCCTCAAGTTATACTAAATTACAATAAGGACTCTAGTAAACGTAGGTTTAAGCGGGATCAGTCTCTTGAGCCTCAGAGAGCCGGAGATATGGGTGCATGCCTATTTAAGGTAGACAACTTAACAAACGGTATTATCAACACGGTAATTGTATTTGAAAAGGACACAAATTCTGCCGTCCATGTGCAGCAGTTACCGATAACACAAAAACCTAATTCAGGATTCAATTTCTTTTTTAATTGTCTGACTCAGACTGAGTCTCAATATAATCAATCTGACTTGAATGTGATTCAAGTACAAATTACAATTCAACATGAATCCATGAATCCATATATTCAAACTGTTTAATCTATCAATCTATATTGACTGAACCGAACCATGGATATACATCTATCTACATGATTCTCCAGTTATATCCATTTACTGATATCATGATTTTGACAAGTCATCCATCTATACAATTCAATTTACGAGACAATACAATACAATACAAATAATATAATCAAGACATCGCGGGGTTTATAAGGGGTAGACTAGTACGGAAGATGTTAAAAGTGACAAGAGACTGCAACCATAAGACACCTAACCTGAATTCAATCGTCGTTGTTCCGTGGTATTATCGACGGAGCCTTATACTCTATATACCGTAGTCTCTGGTCTAGTGAGACTCCTCTCGTATACACTGGCATCTTCTGTACAAAGTTACAAACAACTATATGGTAACTAGGTTTTCTTCTTTAAGGGCTATATAAAGGACCAAGGGCTAAAGTTAGAAGGTATCAAGCTGAAGAGATCACGAAGTCCACGACAGGCTCACGCATCCAGGCTGATCATCAACTGTTCGTCTACCTCCTTAGAAGAGATCGAGAAGCAAACTAGCATTTTTGTAATCATTTTCTAAGGGAACAAAGTGTAAATGAATTTTGTTGATTAATAAAGGTAGTAGTTTTCTTATTCTATCTCTTTGTAGTTTTAATATAATTTTTCTTTCCATCTCTTCTTCTCCCAACATGCGCGAGTAATTCTTCGTTTGTTAGGGTTCATGGGATTATGGTAGGTTAATGGATGATGAAGATCCTTAAACTCTTTTTAAGTCTTATAAAGTTTATAAATTTTATCAAAAGAATAGTTAACATCCTAGTTGGGCGTTCTATCAATTCATTGCTAGTCTCGACCGCGATTAGAGATTAGATTAACAATTGTTTTGGTAAAGGCTAGATATGAACGGAGTTCCATGTCGAGATAGGGGTTAAGAGTAGGAACCCTTTTCCCTCCAGAAACCCTAATCTACATGCATCACTGTCGTTCTAGTTTTAAATCTATTAAAGGATAAAAAGAGTAATCTTTAATTAATCATCCATAACTACTAAATTCCAATGAACCCTACAAGCCCCCTTCTACTATAAAACCTACATCCGTAGTTAATCTAGATCTATATTTTGCATCTATGTTTAACGTAGATCTAGATCCTACAACCATTCTTCATCATTCTTCACAATTCTTTATTCTTCCTCCTTTCTTTCTCAACACGCCTAAAGTAAGATTAAAAGGTTCCACGTTTCTCTGAGGACGACCCGTACTCATCTCGGTCTTGCTACGCGTGACACCGTTATTGATTGCGGTTACATACTTTACACAACTCTAAAACATCATCAATCAAATGGCGCCGTTGCCGGGGATACGTGCGTAATTTTTTATTCTTACTATTTGTGTTGAATTCTTATTCGATCAATATCATAAATAAAACAAAACTGCAAATTGTATACTTAACGATTATTGTGTGAATTTTCCGAGGGAATCTGGAGTCACGGACTTGAGGATACAGAGAGACAGAGACATTCATCAAGATCCAGAGGAGCACAGGAGGCCACGTAGCAAAACTCATCACGAGATACCTCTTTCTCGCGGCGGATCCGCGGCAATAAGGACAAATAGCGGCGGAAGCGCGGCGGAATTGGAGATCTAGGGTTCCAAACTTCTCTGGTAAATTTCTCAACTCTTTCTCTCTCCTCTGAAATCCAATAAAATATCTTTCCTGCAGGATTCTTTGCAAAATATCACCGCTCAAAAATCTTTTTGCAAAGTTTTGTACTTGGATTGTTTATTCATATTTTAATACGGACTTTAAGGGGCAAGACCAAAATTCAGATTAGGTGGGGATTTTATCACCCTTCCTCGGCCCCGCAAATCACAAAACGAGCATTCGTATCAACCCTACATTAATTTAAAAAATATCTAGACAAGACTCTAAGGACTGTTGCGCTCAATAAGGACAAAGGAAGGTCGTGGGTAATCTATCGCTGATCCGCATTACTTTTTGTGGTGTCTAGGCAAGTGTGTCGAAGGCAAGTGGTTATTTAATTAGGCCCGCTATTTTCGGTGATTCGTATAGCGGATACCTCCCACTTACCTGGCACTTACCTGGCCGCAAGGGTAGTAAAGAGGTGATAGAGGATTGATCATGCGGCTCGTCCTTTGGAAGTCTAGGAGCGGTCTAGAGACTTGACCTAGGTAACCTTAGTTCTAAGGTTATTTGTGCATTTTTTGTGATTTTGTGAGTCAACCCCCAAGTCCACTTTTAAAGAAAAACAATCCAATTTTTTTCCTTTTTACCCTTCCCCCATCTTTTCTTTTTATAATGGGTAATCCAAAAAGACGAACTCTTGCCGAGCTTTGCTATCCACAACCAGATATTTCTTGTCTTCGTAATCGCTTCGGTCTACCATCCGACTCTCCCATGTCTTTAAGAGATCAGATAGAACAAGCGGATAGAAACAGTTGGCCACCTCAGTCCAGGGCTTATCAACTATATCCTAATTCTACATCTGTTTCAGTTGATACTCCGAGTGAAGGAACCCCTAGACGCATGTCCATTGCTGAGCATATAGCGAGGGCTAACGGCCAAAGTTTCAATCCGGACCAACATCAACCATCACCACCACTTTCTAAAGAAGAATTTCATAATCGGTTTGTGGCATATATGATATTGGAAATAGCCAACCAACCAACTCATATCAATATTCTTCTTATCATAATGTTGATCCTACTCATGCCCCATTTTCACAACCATTCAATTCCTATCAATCCTACCCGACTTTTACACCTTCTCTAGACAGTCCTTCTAATCAGTCATTTGGGAGTTTTATTTATCCACAAGAATTTCAATCTTATGCTGAAACCTCTTATCGACCCAAGTCTAGTCTTGAGCGGACATTAGAAAAATATGTGGAAATGTCGAACCAAATTAGGAAGGAAACAACAGAGTGGATGCAAGCAAATAATTTCAAACCAGCCTAAAAATTTTCAGTATATAATACGGCCATGGGACAAAGTGAGAATTTGGGTAGTGAGACAGAACTGTACACCCTTCCTAATCAAACCTCCCCATTCCAAACTGAAATCCACAACTCCAGTTTCACAAATTCATCGAGTACACCAAATGATTCATCAATTGAAGATAGAATGTCTGATGAGTTGTGTGACTTTGTAATGTTTGATTTACCCGATTGTGAAGGGTCCGTTTCAAGTGAAACCATAACCAACCGTTGTGATCTCTACACCTTCACTCTTGAACCAAAATTGATTGAAAACCATAATTTTAATGAGGTATTTGAGAATTCTAACCTTCACTTGAATGAGGAGATTGACGTTGGGGATATATTGAATGATGAACCCGAAATTTTGGATGAGTTTGTCCCACCAATTCATCAGGTCCTTTCACTTCTTTGTGGTCATCATCTCGAGCCTTTAATTATTCTTCCCAAATCCCATATGCATCTTGAAGTTGATGATAATTGTATAACCGAACAGCAGACCGAACTTCAGCCCTCATCTCCCACATCTGGTTCAGCGATACTGGACACACCAATTTGTTTACCCGTTTCACCTTCTACTTTCTTAGGTTCTTCTTCTATTCTTCCTATAATTTCAGTGAGTGTTGATGAATCACAATCCGATAATTCAAGTTTGATAATTCCAGAAAGCCAACTTGATTTGGATACTTTTGAAAATGAGGTAGATGAATTTTTCGAGTCTCCTATCTCCATAATTTTTGACAAATCAAGTATGATAAATTCTGACACAAAACTTACTGACAGCAAAATGTTCAATTACACCATCGATGAAAGTTTTGAAGAACATTTTGCTGACGAACTTGCATTCCTAAACAACACGGATTTTGTGATTAATCAACCTCCACCTATAGAAGTTGAACCACCACCATTTCTTCTTATAAAATACGAGAATGCAAATATTCCACTCATTTCTGATCATTCACATTCTCGTTTTTATTTATCATCACCTCTTATCTCTTCACATTCACGTTCACGCAAACCCTTTCCATACTACCACTTATCTCTTCCCCACTTTTCTTGGCTCTATATAGCATGTTCTTCCACCGACCTATACGTTACATTGATAAAATCTTTGGATGGTTGGTATTAACTTTTGGCCTTTGTAAAGTCTTATATTTACCAAATAACTTTACCCCCCTTAAAAAATGCTTAATATTGTTTAACTCAAGTTTTGGGGGGTATATTTTTGGCTCTTGAAAATAAAATTTGTCCTCAAAATTCTGAGCCAAAAATAAGTTTGGGGGAGGATTTTCACTTTCAATTTTTGTTGCCCCCGTTAATAACCTTTCCTGCCAAGTCTACAGGTTTTTGAGATTTAAAAGAGACAATATTGAGGACACTGCTGCAAACAGGTTTAGGGGAGGTTTGTGCTTATTCACGCGATACTTTGCATTATACTTTATATAAGCACAAAAAATTTTTTTGATAATGGAAGTTAGAAAGTGAAAAATTACATTTGAAAGATATGAATAGTTTAAAAAAAACAAGAAAGTTAGATGTTTTCTTAAACAAAACTAGTAATAAGTAGTTATGAGCTGTTGTCCCAAGGATCAGTAAGATGAAGGAAATTGCTAATCTGAGGATAAAAATAAGTCTGAAAAATAATCCCTATTCTTGAGGCCAAACTTTTGAACGTTGATACCCTACTATATGCACTGTCAGACATCTTGAAACTTGGGATAGTGGAGGATACCTTGAAATGCTCTTGTTTAAAAGCCTTAGTATGAAGGAAAATAAAAAAATATAAGTGGTGAAGAAAAAAAATGAACATTGGTTTTGTAATTACCAAGGCAGCATAAAAAAATATAGCGAGGGTGCTTTATCACCTAGTGGCTTAGACCAACTGGTTTGGGAACCACTGCTAAGCCTTAGGTGTTGCGAAACGAGGAATTACGCCTAATGCGTAAGCACGTTTTGTAATCGGTCGGTTAGTACCTCAAGAAGTATTAACGGTCGCATGAAGAATGTGTGAGCAATTTTATCTAAAATATTCACCAACTATAAAGTACTTTGAAAGATGGACAAGAGTATGATAACTTGAATTGAATTCTCTAAGTGTAGGGATGTCTTTTACACACACGTAGTGATCAATATTTGGAAGAAAAATAGGGAGGAAGACTAAATTCGATGTTTTATTGAGAGATGATGTGATTTCTAACATTTTTTCATGACCATTAAGATAGGGCTCATAGAAACTGAAAAACTGGTGTAGTTGGAAACTCTTATATTCAAGTTCTTTCTTTTATAGTTCTTATCTTTATATGTAACTTTCACCATCTTTCTTTTATTATAGGATTTTGTGGGTGTAATCCGCTGAAAACCCTCAGGAGAAAACACTCCTCCTACTAGGGACACCTAGAGGTTTAACGGCTTGTTGCACGTGCTCAATGCAATCGTGTTGCCTACGAAAATGTGCTACTTAGTTCTTGTTCTTTTTCTCCTTCTCTTGAATAACTAGTTTGCTCAGGACGATCAAAGTTAAGTTTGGGGGTATTTGTTCAGTTGATAAAACTACACTTTTAATATGACATTTTTCCTACTATTTATATATAATAAAATATGTTTATTATAAATATGACACATATAAGGGTTTATCCGTAAAAATACTATTTTCATATGTTTATATATTATAATTAACATTATGAAGGAAAATGTAAGCATATAATATTCATGTAATATTTGGTCTATTTAAATATGCTTACCTTATTAAATATCTTTGACCAATTCACTTAAAACTAAAATATCATGACAAATGGTTAAGATAATATCTCAGTAAAAACAAATTCTACTAATATCATTTATTGAGATAATTGTGCAGAAATTATTTCAGGACTAGAATCAAGGAAATCCGAGTTATCGAGATCAAATCTGCCGAAATAGTAAAGTAAATTGAAGAAATCAATTCTGGCAGAGACGTAGAAAAGATTTTCATATTCCAGATACCAAAATAGTCTACATGTGTCACGAGAAGAAGTCTCAAGAGAATTGAACCCACGATCCTCCTAATCCACCGTGGATCCGCGGCCAAACCCACCATTACGCCGCGGTTCCGCCGCGCTTCAGAGGAGTTAAGGCCCTGGATTTTCTGGTTGGGATCCTAACAACTAGTTACCATATATGGAAAGTCACCATATATAGTAACTAGGTTTTCTTCTTTGAGGGTTATATAAAGGACCGAGGGTTATATAAAGGGCTAAAGTTAGAAGGCATCAAGCTGAAGAGATCACGAAGTCCGCGACATGCTCACGCATTCAGGCTGATCATCAACTATTCGTCTACCTCCTTAGAAGAGATCGAGAAGCAAACTAGTATTTTTGTAATCATTTTCTAAGGGAACAAAGTGTAAATGAATGTTGTTGATTAATAAAGGTAGTAGTTTTCTTATTCTATCTCTTTGTAGTTTTAATCTGATTTTTCTCTCCATCTCTTCTTCTCTCAACATACGCGAGTAATTCTTCGCTTGTTAGGGTTCATGGGATTAGGGTAGGTTAATGGATGATGAAGACCTTAAACTCTTTTTAAGTCCTATAAAGTTTATAAACTTTATCAAAAGAATAGTTAACATCCTAATTGGGCGCGCTACCAATTCATTGCTAGTCTCGACCGCGATTAGAGATTAGATTAACAATTATTTTGGTAAAGCCTAGATATGAACGGAATTCCATGTCGAGATAGGGGTTAAGAGTGGGAACCCTTTTCCCTCCAGAAACCCTAATCTACATGCATCATTGTCGTTCTAGTTTTAAATCTATTAAAGGATAAAAAGAGTAATCTTTAATTAATCATCCATAACTACTAAATCCCAATGAACCCTACAAGCCCCCTTCTACTATAAAACCTACATCCGTAGTTAATCTAGATCTATATTTTGCATCCGTGTTTAACGTAGATCTAGATCCTACAACCATTCTTCACCATTCTTTATTCTTCCTTATTTCTTTCTCAACACGCCTAAAGTAAGATTAAAAGGTTCCACGTTTCTCTGAGGATGACCCGTACTCATCTCGGTCTAGCTACGCGTAACACCATTATTGATTGCGGTTACATACTTTACACAACTCTAAAACATCATCAATCAACGACCCATATATGTGGTGTGTATTTATTGATGGGGGCACTTTGTTGGGGTCAAAAGTTACACCCCGATCGACCAAATCAAAGTCAATCAACCTCCAAGCCAAGTGGGGCCAAGCCCAAGTTAGGACCAAGCATGGAAAGGGCCGGCTCCCTACCAAGAATGAAGCAATAAATTAGTTTAATACAATTTTTTAGAAATAAATGTATGAAAAATGGGCAAAAAGCCAAAATTTTGTAAACCCCATGGCTTATGTGCAAAAATAAATATACACATAAGGCATGGGGTGGCATAAGTGCCATTTGGTAAAACCCAAGGGGCTATATATAAAGTGTGTAGCCTATAAAGGAAAACATGATGAAAAAATCAAGAACACCTTGCATTCTCTTAAAAAATTCTTGGGTTTGTGCCTCCATCTCCTTTCTCTCAAGTTCTCCCCTTTCTTTTCATTTTCCAATTAAATTAAGAGTTTAACTCTTCTTTTTCAAAAAAGAAATAGTTTTCACCATAAAACCCTCGAATGAGAGTTCAAATCTCTCATCAAATTTCTAAAAGGGAGATTTTTAATATCAACTCCCTCTTTCTCCAAGATCCAGCAAAAGGAGAGAAGGAGGAAGAAGACCCACCTCCAAAAATCCCACTTTTAGAGGATCCGGGGCTCCAGAGAGAAGAAATGGGTCTCCTTTGATCATTTCCGAAGATTTTCGAGGAGTTCAACTCCAAGATCCAAATCCTCAAAGGAGTTTAGATCCACATCCAAACTTTTTAAGAGTTTAACTCCAAATCCATGCCTTTTAGGAGTTTAACTTCAAATCCGCATCCAATTTCTTACATAGGAGTTTAACTCCAAAACCAAATCTTTTGGGAGTTTAACTCCACATCTATACCTAATTCCTGTTTAGGAGTTCAACTCTAAAGCCCTTCGGGAGTTCAACTCCCAGCCCAGGGGCTAAGCTCTCTTTCTCCGCTGGTATTTCCAGCGGTCACGTGCCACGCACGTGACCTGCGGACGCCCACGCGCCTAACACGTGACCCGCTGGCGCCCAGCGATCGCATGCCGCGCACATGACCCGCTAGCGCTCAGCGCCCACGCGTAGGGCATATGACCCGCGGGCGCTCGGCGTCCACGTGCCACTCATGCGTCCTTAAGACGCTCCTCACCACTCTTTCTCACACACTTCCCACTAAAAATACCTCTCTCGTTAGAAAAAAATTCTAACGGGGCGCTGCCCCGCATCCCGTAAGGAGGCTGCTAGCCCCTTTGACCCCCAGCCCGCTATCCGGGTTGAGAGACCCCCGTAAACTCTGCGAGACCCCCGATATATCCAAAACCCTTCAAAACACAACACACGTACATGGCACATTAAGTTCCCATGACCAGTTTGACCCGTGAATCTGTTTCCTTCCGAACATAGAGACGCGACCGCGTAGGTTCGTCTTGCCTGAGATTTGGGGCAGATGCTATTTGGTTTTATCCATCCACCTCTCCGAAGATGCCAAGTTGATTTATGGCACCATGTATTAGAGGTTTAGACGGATGCGGCCGATGTAGCAGACTTCGTCAGATTCCCCCTCGCTTGAGGGGTTTTTGATTGTGGGGACGCTCTTCCCTGCAGGCGCAAGCCCTTGCAGTTAATTAAGCTACCGCACCGCGGTAGCAACTTTCTCCTTCTCCAGAATTTCACTTCGTGTCGTGGGTGTTTGTTTTGTTTGTGGTTGCCCGTGGATTGTATACGGAGACTAATTTATGTTATCGCCCGTAGGACGTGGATTAGTCCAAATTCGTATTTTCTTAGATTTGGGTTTGGGGTTTTGGTTTAAGAATACGTTAGCCCTATTTAAGGCTAAGATCAACTTAAACTTTTGTTAAGGATACGTTAGCCTAATCTCCAGACTAAGATCAACTTAACGGGATCGTTTGGATCCGACAAGAGAGCAATTGGCTCTATTGTTTAGTTTAATGACATTGCGGTCGATTTCCAGTTTAGGGACATGGTGGTCCATCATTCTCATTTGGGGACGAACATTAGTTTAAGGACATTTCGGTCCAACGTTCCCATTTTGGGACGAATATTAGTTTAAGGACGTTTCGGTCCACGAGTTTAAGGACCCCGCGGTCCGTATCAATGTGTGGTTGTCGGGACCCGTCACCTCTCTGAAGACGTTGAAGGATTACAACGACAAATATCAGGGGAGTTCGGAGATGTACCCTTGAACCAGGTGTAAATTGGTTTAAGAGAGCAGTTGTGCTCAGCTCAATTTAATTTGAGGACTTACGGCCAGTATTGGACTAAGTCCAGTTGAGAACATTCAACAATTTTTATTTGTCTGGCCTGTTAGGCCTTTGATTGGGCTCTGCCATTGTTTAATAATGCATGGCATTTTGTTTGGTCTATTAGACCTTTATTTGGGCTCTGCCCTTTTTAAATGATGCACAGCATCTGTTTTGGTCTGACAGACCTTTGTTTGTGCTCTGCATTGCATTTTATTCTGGCCTGTTAGGCTTTTTAAATGGGGCTCTGTTCCCTTTTTTAATAATGCAGAGCATTTGTTTTGGTCCATTGGGCCTCTTAATTGGGCCCTGCCCTTTTATAATGCGCTGCATTAATTAGTCTGACAGAGCGCCACATGGCTTGTCAGGCACTTTGCGCCAATTGAAGAGTGCAAGGCGCAAGTCCTTGTGGAGGTGACACGTGTCACGCTCTGATGAGCGCAAGTCTGCTAGTGCAGTGCGCTACGACAATGCGCTGCGCTGTTGCGCTGCTGACATGTGGCGCGCTCTGGTGAGCGCAAGTCTGCTAGCGCAGTGCGCTGCAACAATGCGCTGCGCTGTTGCGCTGCTGACACGTGGCGCGCTCTGGTGACTTGCGCCAATTTAAGAGAGCAGTGCTCTGTTTTAGTAGCGCATAGCGCAGTTCGTTCTGGGGCTGACACGTGGCACTCTCTGGTGGCTTGCGCCAACCCGAGAGCGCAACAGTGCAATTTTTTCAAGTGCAGGGCACTGTTCAATATCTTAATCCAATTTTGGATCAAAGAAGTGAATCTTTTAAGATTCCACAACCAATGGTTCATCAAAAGGCAATGCCTTTATTTAGATCAGAAAGATCTAAAGAAGAAATAATTACTTCTTTTTATTAATATTATCATTTTTTATTGAAGATCTTTGATCCTGTTCTTAGATCATTAATCTTTTCAGAAGAAAATTCTTCTTTTTCTAAAGGTTTTACCTTTTTCTTTCTTCCTTTCTGAATTCTTCTTAAAGTTCTTAGAAGAGCTCTGTGAATTCTCTGTGTGCTAATAATTTTCTTTTAGACTTGGAGTCTAGGGGGCTTTTTATAGTACCATTTGATTTGTTAAATCGGTTAAAGAGATCTTTCTCTGAGTGATTTAGGGATTTTTCCCCACCGTTGGATCTTTGATCCAAGGGCTTCTGTTTTACAGAAGATAATCTTCTTGTTTTAACAAGATCAAAAAGATCTTTCTAGAATTTTAATTCTGTTTTAGTGCTGGCACAGTTGGCGCAAGCGCACCTGCGCTTGACACGTGTCGCGCAGCCCAGAGCGCAGCACAACTGCGCTAGCACAACTGCGCTGCCACGTATCGCGCAACGCCACTGCGCTAGCGCAACTGCGCTGCCACGTGTCGCGCAGCGCAGAGCGCAACTCAGCTGAAGCGTTGCTTCCTTTATTTTCATTTTAAATAGAGCATTGCTCTGATTGGGTGTGCTGCCTTGTGCGCTGCGCTGGCGTGTCATCTTTTGACACGTGGCGCATTGCGCGCAGCGCAAGGAATCTGAAGCGTTGCTTCAATTTTTGAATTTTTGAAATTCAAATAGAGCTTTGCTCTGATTGGGGAAACACCGTCAATCGGAGGTTCTCTCGCTCCAAAAACGATAGGTAATTAACAGCAGCTTAGCCCGCGGCTGCCGGAGATTCGGATCTCCACAATCAATAAACCCCGGCCTATCCTAAACAGGGGGAATCTATATATGCCTGACAAGCGCGTGAATTTCCATCTCAATGGGGTGACGAAAAACACCCTACACAGTCATCTTGTATCAGTGTAAACTTTATAAAGTTGGGAATGTAAATATATAAAGTGGTTGGATTTTATTATCACTTGTCTATTCTTTTCAATATTATACTACTTAATTTAAGTTTAGCGTATTTATTTCTAGGAAAGATCTTCTCGAAATAAATACGTCGCGGATCTCGTCTCATGCCTGCTCCCGTCCTTTGGGAAGCGGAGCGTACATAACGTCTACATTTTCCTCATCGAGATTTTTTGAAATGGTTATGGTATATTTTTTATTTTTATATTTACATACGCTATCATGTCTATTAATCTAGCCTACGAATGGACTATCCTTGAATTAGAAAAATAATAATAAATAATAGTGGAAACAGACGAAGAAACGATAGAACTAATTAATTTATGTTATAAAATCGATCTAAGAAAAATAGAATACCTAGCAATAATCGCAATTCAAATCGTATGAAAAAACACCCAATTTACATCTGAATACCCTAACAAAAAATCCTAAATAAATAACAAAACCTATAGTAATTAATGTAATTAATTTACCATATGAAATCGATCCAAGAATCAAATGAATACCCAACAAGAATCGCGGTTCTAATCATAACAAAAATCGTCCAACTTCGATCTCAAAACCTAAATCGTTGAAACTATTGGGATGATTTCCTCTTTTATATAATATGAACCGCTGTTTTAAATAGCGGTTAAATATTTTAATCTATATTTTAAGTTGCGGTTAAATCTGAACCGTTTATTTTAACCGCTACTTAAAAGTAACGATTAAAATAAACGGTTCAGATTTGTTGGATAAATTAATTTATTCAATACTGTATAATATTTCGTCCCGTTGAATTATATGATCTTTACTATTATAATGTAAACTCGGACGGGAACTTAATAAATATAAAACAATTGTGTAGCTAATGGTCTCTTTTCGTTTTTTTAATAAAATATTATAACAAGAAAAAATCTTCAAAATCTTTCCCCGATATTACATATATCCATGCCCACATTTAGTTATTTTAAAATTTTCAATAAATGCTCCCCCTTTCCAAGAATCTCTCTCAAAGCACGGAAACTTGGTTTGGGATCGGTTTGTGTAACAACTCCAATTCTTCTGTACATAAAATTGAATTAAAGTTAATTTATACTTGGGGTATTTACATTTCCTGTGAGTACTATAACTATTTGATTCAATTTTGAACAGCAAGAAGGAGCTTGTAGCTCATTGGTAAGACCGTGCACTGCTGAACCAAAGCACCAGAGTTCAAATCCCATTAGCCACACATTATTTTTATTTAAAATTCTTTAATCTTTTTAGAAGCCCAAGAGTCTACACGTGCATAACACGTAAACTGAAGAGTCACACATAAAACAAACGAATCCACTGCAGTAATCAAAGCGTCGGGGACATGTGGCATCGAGGGGAGCCCCGACTCGGGCAGGCAGGAAGAGCGAATCGGCCAGCGCCGCCGGCCAACTCAGCTCGAAACCCTATTTTTTTCATTTTTCTGGCAACTCTTGAACTCCCCATAACCCCTGTACTATTTAAATTCCCTGCACATTTACAAAGCAAATTAAAACCCCAATTAATCCATTTTTTAATACAAATTTTAATACACCCTTTCATTACCCTAAACCCTAATTTTTCCTATAAATACCACACCTCAAATCACCCCCCTCACTCTCAAATCTCTGCCCAAACTCTCAAGAAAATTCTCAAGACTTTTTGTGTGCAAGTGGAGTTAGCAAAAGGCGAAACTCCGACGAACTTCCAACGACGATCCGAGAAATTTCCGGCGACGAAACGACGCACCGGTGCTTCCCCAATCTTCCTCTTCCTCTTCTCTTGACCCTAAACCAGTAAGTCCCCCTTCTCTCTCTCTTTCACTATTCTCAAATTCTTAACTCTTAAAATGTGTCGGAAGCGGAGTTATCCGGCTTCCGATTATCTTTTCTTTTAAAAATACAATATTTTCTTAATAACAAACCTACAACTTTTGATATATTGTTTAATACTCATTATCTAAGACAATAGAACAAGTTTGACATTAAAATGATAACCATAGCAAGTTTTATTCCATTTTTACATTAAAATGCCTTTATATTTCATATCGACATGTTTATATATTTTAACCATGCTAGCTTTAGAAAACTCATGAGGTAATGACCTACCTCCTCACAACACTCATATATAACATAGCACGATGATATTGGGAACATAGATTTTGGAAAAATATGAGTTTACACATAACTAACTCCGACTTATAAAAACTTTTTTCTACAAGATGTGTATTTTAACAAATCTTTGCAATGCGCCGCTACAACCCATTTAAGGGAACCCATTCGGGATGGTGCGGATTATCCCACATCCTCAGGCTTAGTAGTGCGAGATGCAGACCTCCGCAAGGAGCATACGGTATCGAAAGGTTTAAAATACAATTTTCTTTAGAAAAATATGATTTTTATTATAAATAAAACTTATATTTTTAATAAATATATATATATGTAATTAATATCAAAATATCTATTTTTAATATTTATAATATTTCACATTTCCAAAATTCAAGAAAAACATCTCATTTACAAGAAAATACCATACAAATTCCAATATTACAAATAAATACCATATATTATGAAATTATGTTTTATTCACTAGAAATGTCACATTGATAAAATATACATCAATGAAAGCTCTAAAGACGATAATAAAATACTTGAGGAGTATTTTGAAAATTATACAAAATTATTTTTACATAAAACCCCCTCAAGTTATACTAAATTACAATAAGGACCCTAGTAAACATAGGTTTAAGCGGGACCAGTCTCTTGAGCCTCAGGGAGCCGGAGATATGGGTGCTTGCCTATTTAAGGTAGACAACTTAACAAATGGTGTTATCAACACGGTAATCGTCTTTGAAAAAGACACAAATCCTGCCGTCCATGTGCAGCGGTTACCGATAACACCAAAACCTAATTCAGGATTCAATTTCTTTTCTAATTGTCTGACTCAGACTGAGTCTCGATATAATCAATATATCTTGAATATGATTCAAGTATCAAACTTCAATACAACATGGATCTATGAATTCATATATTCAATCTGTTCAATCTAATCAATTTATATTGACTGAACCGAACTATGGATATACATCCATCTACATGATTCTCTAGTTACATCCATTGACTGATATCATGGTTTCGGCAAGTCATCCATCTATATACAATATACAATTCAAACAATACTTCAACACAATAAGACATCGTGGGGTTTATAAGAGGTAGATTGGTACGGAAGGTGTTAAAAGTGGCACGAGACAGCAACCATAAAGACACTTAACCTGAATTCAATTGCCGTTATACCGTGGCTGAACGATTCCTTGTACTCCATATACCGTAGTCTCTGGTCTAGTGAGGCTCCTCTCGTATACACTGACCTCTTCTGTACCAAGCTACAAACAACAGCGTTAATATTAAATACAACATTATAACAATATACTCTATAGTCTGTATATTCCATTCTTGTCTAATTACGGGACTTATCAAGCGATTTGTTCGCTGACGACATTCTCTTTCTTCTTCTTTGGAATGTCGTCAGGTGATTCGGACTCACAGGAGATCAAGCCCACCGGCGAAGATTTGGATCAGCTAGCCTTCGACCCGGAGCTCTAGTTACTTGTACATGTCATTTCAGTACTTTCATTTCTGTTATGCCACTGTTTAGGCTTTGCTTTTCATTCCATGTAATTACTTTTCAGATGTATTGTAAACAAAATGTTAATAAATAAAGTTGTTGTTCAATTATAACTATTGTCTTTGTCTCTTGTGCATTTTACTTATATTGCTTAGATACGCTTAGAGTGTTTAATTCAGAGTAAATACATAGCGGCCTCATCACGTCCTCTGCCCGTATATTGGGAAGCAGGGCGTGATAAAATTTGTGGGTGGCCCATGCAGGTCAGCACTCTATGAAACCCTACCATGTAGGTCCGAGCTGTATGGAACCCTACCATGCAATTCAGCTCTGTGTGGACAACCTAAGCAATATAACATAAGAACCAATAACTGAAAACATTCTTTACAATTCATACTCCTTGAATCTTATCATTTCATATACTTTGAATATGTCATAACCCAAATATTTCTTTCAAGGTTATGGACTCCCCAAACAATACTAGCACCAACTTCAACAACACTCCACCTCCCTACCGATTACACCTACCGTCGGTGCTCCGATCAACGAGCAGACGGTTCTGCTTGAGGCAATCCGCAGCCTCGTGGAAGGACAGCAGCAGCAGACTGCTATCTTGATGAACCGACCAGAGGCAGAAGCACCTGGAGTGAAGCAATTCAGGGCCTTGCACCCCAAGCAATTCTCAGGAAAAGAGAGCCCTTTAGAAGCTAAGGAATGGGCTCAGAGCATCGAAGATGATCTGGCAACGGCACAAGGGCCAGAGATAGCTTGGGTCCGTGTTGCGAAATTGCAGCTTACAGACAATGCACGTGTTTGGTGGAAGGCAGAAGAAATCCGTCTTGATCAACCCACCGAATGGAAGACTTTCCGCGACTTGTTCAACGCAAAGTACTTCCCAGAGACTGCCAGGTTCTACATGGAACAGCAGTTCATCCATTTACAACAGGGTTCGATGTGGACCAAATCAGTGGATGAATACAATGCTGAGTTCACCATGCTCAGTCGGTAAGATATGTCTCAATAATTCAATCTTTCAATATATCACATACTACACAGCTAACACAATACTTTAACAGATTTGCGGCACACCTGATACCAACGGATGAGATCAGAGCTTGTCGATTTCAACAAGGGTTATACCCGGATATCCAGGCTGCATTAGCCACAGGAGATTTTCTGACTCATGAATCGGCTTTGAAATCTGCCCGCCGTTATGAGGCAGTGGTAAAGATGAGGGGCAGATCTCAATCTGCTGGAGTTAAGCGCCCTGCCAACCAGATGGCAGGATGAGCCTCATCAAGGCCATCATTTGTGCCCAAGAGATCGGGAGTACTAATCAACCGGTCCAGCCCAGCCTTTTGCACATACTGCAGGAGAGATGGACATCTGATGAAAGACTGCCGGCGAGCCAACCGTCTTTGCTTAGTCCGCAACTCAGCTACTTATGATATTGGGTCTTTTCCCATAAGACACAACCCAATTGCTGCACCCAAGCCAGCAATCACTTACCAGCAGAGACCAGCCCTTCAGGCACCTGCTCCAAGACTCGCTCTCCCTGCTCCACCACATAGAGGTCCATCGACTGCACCTCCTCCTCGTCAGTTCCATCAAGCTCAACGGAACATTCCGAGGAATGCTCCTCCGGCCAGGAGGAATGTACCACGGCGACAGGCTTTCACGATGACCGTGGAAGAAGCTGAGGCCACTGGACAATTCATCACTGGTAACCCTTTCTTTTCAAGCTTTTCTTTCAGTCTTATCACCTACTTACATATTTTTCTCTATACCTAAAACATATCCCACATACCTTAGGTACAATCTTAGTAGCCTCACTTCCTGTACTAGCACTCTTCGATACTGGAGCATCCCATGCTCTATGTCGCAACGGTTCATCCGAACTCATGCGATTCCAGTCACACCGCTTGTATCCAGCTGGAATGTCAGTTCGGGGAACGGCGTTCTGAAGGCAACAATGGGATGCAGCTTGTGTCCAGTAGTCGTCTGCAGCAGAGAATTCTATGCTGACTTCAAGGTATTGTACATACAGAACTTCGATGTGGTTCTAGGTATGGATTGGCTCATAACCTTCTATGCT
Source organism: Agapanthus africanus (assembly GCA_030015575.1). Taxonomy (NCBI): domain Eukaryota; kingdom Viridiplantae; phylum Streptophyta; class Magnoliopsida; order Asparagales; family Amaryllidaceae; genus Agapanthus; species Agapanthus africanus. The sequence goes on along the minus strand of JASDDO010000024.1, from coordinate 43,638,727 downwards.
ACCATCGACTGTCATCAAAGGAGAGTAGTATTTGAGATTCTAGAGCATCCGGTCTTCTATTTCAAAATTGGAGATCGTACCCTAGAGCCAAGTACTTACAAGAAGAAACCAAAGAAGGCAATGATTGCAGCAATTCATGCGGAGGAAGGATCAAAGCCAGAAGTGGTTCGAGAGTTCGACGATATGTTTCCTGACGATATATCAGGTTTGCCTCCCGATCGAGCTCTTGAATTTAACATTGATTTAGTACCAGGAGCACAACCAGTGATCAAAACACCTTATCGATTAAGTCCGGAAGGTTTGAAGGAAGTCCGAACTCAGTTAAACGAATTATTAGCGAAAAGATGGATTCGTCCCAGCACTTCAAGTTAAGGATCACCGGTATTACTTGTGAAGAAGAAGGAAGGTTCATACAGAATGTGTATCGATTATAGAGCCTTGAACGAAGTAACGATAAAGAACAAGTATCCACTCCCGCGCATCGACAATTTATTCGATCAGCTAAGTGGATCTTGTGTTTTCTCCAAGTTAGATTTTCGTTCAGGTTATCATCAGGTGAAGGTCAAGGAAACTGATATTCATAAAACGGATTTCAGAACTCGTTATGGACATTACGAATTTCTTGTGATGCCATTTGGAGTGACCAACGCACCAGCAATATTCATGAACCTAATGAATCAAAATTTTTGGGAGTACTTAGACAGGTTTGTTGTCATCTTCATCGACGACATCCTGGTGTATTCTAAGAGTCGAAAAGAACATGCCGAACATCTAAGAATTGTCTTGGAAACTTTACGACAACATCAATTATATGCCAAGTACAGCAAGTGCGAATTTTGGCTAGATCAAGTTGGTTTTCTTGGACATATCGTTTCAGGCGAAGGAATCTCTGTAGATCCAGCGAAAGTTTCAGCAGTAAGCGAATGGCCGACACCAAAGTCAGTGAAGGACATTCGAAGTTTCTTGGTTCTAGCTGGATATTACCGAAGGTTCATTGAAGGCTTTTCAAAGATAGAACACCCCTGACCAAGCTCACACGTAAAAATGAAGACTTTGTGTGGTCAAAAGCATGCGAGAAAGCTTTCGTAGAACTCAAGTCAAGATTGACATCAGCGCCTATTATCGTTATACTGGATCAAACTGGAGGTTTCGAAGTGCATTGTGATGCATCCGGTAAGGGATTAGGATGTGTTCTACATCAGTACGGTAAAGTTATGGCTTATGCTTTAAGACAGCTGAAGATTCATGAGTGCAATTATCCGACGCATGATTTGGATTTGACAGCCGTTATCTTTGCTCTTAAGATTTGGCGCCATTATCTTCTTGGTGAACGAGTGAACATATACACAGATCACAAGAGTCTGAAATATGTGTTTACTCAGAATGAGATTAATATGCAGCAGCGCCGATGGTTAGAACTCATGGCGGACTTCGACATCAACCTGCAATATCACCCAGGAAAGGTGAATGTGGTACCTGATGCCCTTAGTCGCCAACCACTAGCAATGAATCTCACCGCACAGTGGAAGCTTCAACAAAACTTGCATCAGATGGAAATTGAAGTGATCATGCCATGTAACGCTTCAAGTTTGATGAATTTACATGTTTAATCTACCATTGTCAATCAGATCAAAGCAGCTCAAGTAAGTGATGCAAAGTTGCAAAAGATCAGAGAACAAGTAGAGAATGGACTCAGAATAAACTTCATCATCCATGAAGAAGGATCTTTGAGATACGGCAGCAGATTATGTGTACCAAAAGGTTCTGTTCGGGAAGAGTTAATGAAAAGCCCACAGCTCTCCCTACTCAGTACACCCTGGAGGTACAAAGATGTACAAAGATCTATGTCAGAATTACTGGTGGCATGGAATTAGGTGTGAAGTAGCCAGAAGCATCGCTAAATGCTTGGTGTGTCAGCAAGTAAAGGCTGAACATCACAGGATGGCTGGATTACTTCAACCGTTACCTATCCCAGAATGGAAGTGGCAACACATCACAATGGATTTTGTGACTGCACTCCCTCGCAGCACAAAGGGTAACGATGCGGTATGAGTTATTGTGGATTGACTCACAAAGTCGGCTCACTTCATCCCATTTCGAGTTGGCCAATCAACTGAGACATTAGCAAAGAAGTACATGGAGGTAAGAATCTTAAGTAAGATTTTAAATCTTGAAATATGTACTATCTTTGATACCCATGAACTTATACAGGAAATTGTAAAACTTCATGGAGTACCGGTCTGCATTGTCTCCGATCGTGACACTGGATTCCGATCGCAATTTTGGCAAAGTCTGCAAGCGAGTTTGGGAACAAGTCTGAACTTCAGCACAGCTTATCATCCACAAACAGATGGTCAGTCTGAGCGAACTATTCAGATCTTGGAGGATATGCTCAGAGCGTGTATGTTAGACTTCGGAGGATCGTGAGAAGATCACCTACATCTTGTGGAGTTTTCATACAACAACAGCTACCAAGCAAGTATAGGAATGGCACCTTTTGCAGCGCTATATGGAAGGAAGTGTCGATCGCCATTAAGTTGGGACGACATCGGAGATAGAGAACTCCTTGGACCTGAGATGATAGTAGCAACTGTTGATGTGGTTCGTACTATCAGAGAAAGAATGCGCATAGCCCAAGATCGACAGAAGCACTGGGCTGATGCAAAGCGCCGTCATTTGGAGTTTCAGCCAGGAGATCATGTATTTCTGAAGATATCTCCAAACCGCGGAGTGATTCGATTTGGAAGACGGGGTAAGCTAAGTCCAAGATACGTTGGACCGTTCGACATACTCGAATGAGTCGATGAAGTGGCATACCGCTTGGCACTTCCACCTTCATTGGAAGGAGTGCATAATGTGTTTCACATATCCCAACTCAGAAGGTATGTGAGTGACCCCAGCCATATTCTCGATCATTCCAAGCTCACTGTACAGCCCGACTTATCTTGTGAGCAACAACCTATGGAGATCCTGGACAGGAAAGTAAAGTCACTTCGGAAAAAGAAAGTCAACTTGGTTCGAGTGATGTGGAGAAAAGACACTCCAGGAGAATCAACATGGGAATAGGAAGATGAGATGCGTGCAAGATATCCTCACCTATTTGTAAAATAGTCCTTAAAATAAATTGTAAATTTCGAGAACGAAATTTTTGTAGGGAGGGTAGACTGTAACAACTCCAATTCTTGTGTACATAAAATTGATTTAAAATTAATGTATACTTGGGGTATTTACATTTCCTGTGAGTACTATAAGTATTTGATTCAATTTTGAACAGCAAGAAGGAGCTTGTAGCTCATTGGTAAGATCTTGTACTACTGAACCAAAGCACCAGAGTTCAAATCCCATCAGCCACACATTATTTTTATTTAAAATTCTTTTAATCTTCTTAGAAGCCCAAGAGTCTACACGTGCATAACACGTGTAATACCCAGCCCTTTTTATACTATAAATATATATATATATTTCTCTTTCACTTATAAAATTTAATTATTTTATATATAATTATTTATTTATTTATTTTTATTTTTTTCAAATCTTTCCTCTTTCTTTTTCCTTATTCCAAACCCCAACCCATATTAAGTTAAGCCACAGCAAATTCCCTCAGCCACTCACTTATTTTCCATAAACTTAATCTAATTTTTCTAAACCCAAGCCCGGCCCTTTCTTTTCCCTAATTCCTAATAAAATCCCCGGCCCATCTCCTATTCCTTTTATTTATTCATTCTTTGATTTATTCCTCTTCAGCCCAAGGTTTTATTAAAGGAAATTTAACACTTAAACCCGGCCCGCCAGTCCAACTCTTTCTCGGCCCGGCCCTCACTCTAATTCCCTTCACAATTCCCTTATTATTTCTCTGGCCCGGCCCACGCTTTTCCCCAGCAGCCCGCTTCGCCCACGACCCGACCCGCCTCTACACCCCCCTTCTTCCTCCAACGGCTCTTTTTCCCCCCTCCCGCGCGCTCGATCCACTTCCTGCGCCTGCGACTCCGCCCGCGCCCACGTCGCCGCTCATCACGCGCGACGCCCGCGAGCGTTACAACCGCGTTGCTCACCCCCTCGTCTCCCCATTCTTTCCCCTCACATCCCACACTCTCTCACCCTCACACTCTCGAGTCCCTGCACCCCATTTTTTTCCCTCGACGACGACGACGACGACAACACCCCACCGAGCTCAATCCCCTCGCCCAACCTCGTCTCCTCACCACCTTCCCTCCCTCTTCTCTGCCCCCATCACCCAGCACCCATCGCCGCCGGCACCTCACAGAGCCCCTACTCCCGAGCTCCACCCCTGCCACCTCTCGACGTCGACCCCATCGTCGTCATCATCGTCACCGACGCCACCATCCTCGACTCCCTCTCTCTCTTGATCTCTTCACCCTCTCTTCCCCCGCTCACCCGAGCCTTCACCTCACTCCCATCTCAGATCTCTCTCTCTCCCTGCACCTCATCCCTATCTCTCTCACTCTGTTTCTCTCTCTCTCTCTCTCACTCTGTTTCTCTCTCTCTCTCTCCCAATTCTCTATCTCTCTCACTCTGTTTCTCTCTCTCACTCACTCATCTCTCTCTCTCTCTGCCTCCACATACTCTCTCCCTCTGCAAATCCCTCACCCTCGGCCTCGACAACATCAGCAATCCCTATCCCCGACACCGCCTGAGCTCGCAACAACCCCCTCTAGTTCGAACCAAGCCCGTGCCAACCAGTTCAAGCCGAGGCCAAATCTTGACGTTGCCGCTCGCGCGTGTGTCACTGCCGTGCCGCACGTGTGTCGTGTCGCTGCCGTGTGCCCCAACGTCTCCAGGCAAGTTCCCTACTTGCTACATGCTACTTTTGGTTAATTACAAATCGACATCGTATATAATTCATGTTCTACTTTCCGTTAAATTATTCGACCCAAAACTGTTCGATGCTTGTTCTCTTAGGAAATCACTATCAAATTTGACGGAACTGGATAAATTACATTGGCCCTTGTAGGGATGGTTAACGTGTGAAAATTTCGCTGGAAAATTTGATCGTTAATGACTAAAACAACTACCCCCAAGTTTAATCGTAAAACTGTAATTTTATTGTACCTGAAAATCGTTAAATTCACCATAAATCATATACATAGTAGAATGGCGCGTTCGAGGGCTCAAATCGAATACGACTCGAACTTTAACCCTATTCCAGTTTCCAGACATTTCTGTATTTAAACCGTGATGATAATTGGATCGGAGTGCGACTCTGGACTGCAGTCCAGAGCGACCACAGTTGTTGCTTGCTGTTCCGTAATGGGTACCACAAGATCTTCTTAACTCGTAGACTGCGGAACTCCACTGCTTATTATAGATAAATCTGTTATCTAGATAACACAACTGATTTCATTCTGTTTCGTTACCATTTGATATTTTATCTGTAATTTAAAAGATCGGGACGCATAACAGTCCCAACAGAATCAGAATTGGCATACTAGTATTGAATAATGTATATCTCCTGACGTGCAGATGCGATCGAAGATCTGTCTATTGTGTTTAAAACCTTACTGAAAACCCTAGATTTCATCCAACTGCAGAGTCGCTAAAATCTGATCCCAACTGGGATTAAAATGCGTTGCAAAACGGACTTCTGATTCTGAAACCGGATTTCCAGCCGCGAGCGCTTAAAATGAAATGGTTATAATTAATGATCCTGAAACCCGATTGATTTGAAAATAAATTCGATGGATAGATAACTGAACATACTAATTATTACCTGTTTATCGTTTCGCTAAATTATATATGTACGTTTCATGATAAATCGTGCAAGTGATAAAATACTGTTTTTGTGACACCTTAATCGTGCTTATATACTGTTCACGCATCATATCATACCCATATCATTATAGTGATAACCTAGTGATATCGTGCATTTACCCAGTGTTAGATTCTAGCGATGATTGTGGCAAGTACGTCGGTGTTCATGTATCCGTGATTAAGTAAAAGTGATACGTACTTATACACAATCAGTGACCCTATTATTCTATTGCATTGTCGACGTCTGTGGGGTGCGTGTACGTGTGACTATAAGTGGTATGGGACACTTATGGAAGCGCTTGCACAGGTGTCACAGATAAGGCATCCGACACTGCCATTTATCTTAGGTATTAGTCGGGACGTGCTTGATGGAGGTCCTGCCTCCAGTTCTCGCGCAGACTTGTCACGGATCGATTAGTATTTAGGGTTATGGTTAGCGTTTGATGTAGGCCACGGGGTGTGGGGTAGTTCAGGTGTGAGTTCAACAGAATCTCGGGAGTCCCATGCCGGCTTATATATTTAGGGAGATATATGGAGATTTACAGGGTATGTGATATACACCGTGATATACATGTTACATGCTGGGCCCGTGGTCCCTTGCCCTTGGGTTCTACCCTTGGGTGGAGGACACTCGCGAGTGGTTGACTCTCACACTTGGACTGACGATAGGCTTAGTGACCTGTACAGTGAGACTTAGAGACTGATAGGGATACTGTCATTTATATTCCTTATATACTGTGTTGGCATACGTGACATATCGTTCTACTGCTTTACTGTTCCGCTGCATTGATTACTGCACATTCATATTCATGCTGTCATTGATTTACTGTTTCACATTCCTATTTAGAATTGTCACATGATTTTATATATATTATATCGCTATTGTGTCGCTCTGACGACCTGAGTATGCATGCTCAGTGTGAGGAGAAGATTTAGCCTGGACCAGAATTAGACGTGCAATACAGACTTCTTGACTTGCTATTCAGAGTTATATCTTTTGTTTCCCATCAGGTCAGTTCATTTTACTGTTTTATTCCAGTTACTGCATTTCTCATTACCTGCGCATTATTTACTGTTTACCATGATAAACTAGAAGCCGAAGTGTGACTACGGTGAGACATTTCCTTGACCGTAGGAGCATGGCTGGCCTTGTCTACCCCCTCGTATTCCATATTTTGGGAAGCGGGGCGTGACATGGTTTAGTTGGTATCAGAGAGCCAGGTTTTGCATCGATTAGGATTGCAGTTTTCCATGTATAGTTTGGCAATCTAAGACATCCCTCGGTCTAGGTTGTAAACTTGTCATTCTTGATCCATATTCATATCATGTATTCAACTATCCATTAGTTATGGTTTCGGGTGACTTGGCAAGGTTACGTGGTTGCAATTGCACTACCGTACTCTATTCAAGTGACTTAAAGTCATACTATTGATTCCCCACTAGTGATAAATTGGTCACCTCTGATATTCTTGAATCTTCGTTCCATCCATATTATACTTTGATTCGTTTAGCTTGTGACTTATATCATTCTCAAAATTGTTGTCTCAGGATCATGTCTTTCAACGACTCTTCGTCTATATCCGCTCCCCAGAATCAGACCATTGAGATCCTGAGTGTACTGCAAGGTTTAAAGGAAGCCCAGGAGCGAACAAACGACTTGTTGGCTGAAGGACTGAGAAGACAGATGAATCAGGCACCAGCGGCTGTCTCCAATCATAAAGGGATCCCCGTTAGACGAGGAAAAGAGAAGATGACGAAGCGCCAAATTGTTCCCCAGCGACAGAAGCAACAGAAGACCCCATGCTGTGGATACTGTAGGAGGCCAGGACATCTTCAGAAGGATTGTCGCCACGCCCAGGGGAAATGTCTGATATGCGGGTCCAACAAACATCTCATCAACGGTTGCCCAGAAAGGAAGGAACTACAAGGAGGAGACTCGTCCACTCTTCACACTTCTGACAAGTGATAATTATCGCGTAGTTCGTACTTCTAGGATAAAGCGGATCCAACATATGATTCAATTTGCGTGACGAGGATGCAACGGTCTAGTGATCAAAGAAGAATTTTTATGTTTTCCAATTTCAGTATTATGTTGTCATCCTCTTATAAACATTTCTTTCGTTTGAACCTTTGTATCCGTCGAACTTTCAGTTGAATAAAATAAAATTTGAATCGTAATATATGTATCATTCTTTTGCTTTCTCCTTATTTATGCTATTCGTTATCACAGTATCTTAATCCTGATTTCAATTCCTGCCACCGCATATCTTTCTATACTTCGTACACTTAACTATTTTTTGATGTGTTCCGTTGTTTAATCATGACACTTTCTTTTCAGACCATGGCCCTCCCTGGAGCAGCGCCGCATCTAGACGAGGATGCACAGTCATGCGTTTCCTTAGATCGCACACTGATGAGTTCTGATGATGAGATCAACAGTCCCCAGGTCAACTTCGGAAACAACGATTCAAAGGACGAAGGAGTAGCCGCCCCAGAGTTTAACGTGATAGCTGATTCCGACGAAGTAGAAGGAGAGCCCGAAGAGAACCCGATAGAGGAAGATCCCGAGGAAGATCCGATAGAAGAAAATCCAGTGGAGGAAGACCCCATAGAAGAGAACCCAGAAGGAGAGGATCATATGGAATCGGACCTCGATGAAGAAGCTCCATCCGAGGAAGAAGAACCAGAAGATCAAGACCCTGCTGAGGAAGAACTTCCAATGGCGATGCCCGCGAGGCGATATGGAAATGGACGCCCCTTCCTGAGCGCGCGAGCCTACCGCGACCTGCTGAATCTCCACAACCACGACTGACGGGATATATTTTGATGTAGTCTTTCTGGCCAAATAAACTGTGTATAGTTTAGGGCCATTTTTCGTCTTTGGGAATGCCTTATTTCAAATTTTCTTGAATGAAATAAATCTTCTGAATTCGTAAACCTTTTGATTATTGGTTCGCTTAATACTTGTTTATTGCCCATATCCATTTATTTTCTGCTGAGATTCCTGACTGTCCACCCCTACTCATTGTATAGTTTTCACCCTCGTTTCGACTAGAAAGTACCGCACCCTGATCCTTGGAATGAGCCACCATTCATCCTTCGTCTGTACCCTGTTTGAGATCCTTCTGGGAGGAGGACCTTCCTTATGAATTACCGAGTTCATTAACTTTTCAAATTCTTGATTCATAGGATTTACCGATCGTTAGTCTCCCCCATATTTTTGCCTTGTAGTCCTTTCGTTGCTCACCATTACTTTCTGTGCTGACCCGATCCCAGTCTCCTTGATCTTCAGCCTAAAGCCGCCGCTCCGACCTTCTGATTGAGCCACACCTTCTTTTAATCGCTACCCTAGCTAGCCCTATTCATATTGGTGATTTCTCTATTACCCCAAATATATTTAGAGACATTATTATTCAAAATTTAGTTTTCATTATTTTAAATTTATCAAAGAGTGTGTGTTATTGATTACTCTGTTTTATGTATTTTAAGTACACTATTAGTATTCTCATTTTCAGTAGCGCAACCTTACACCGCGCATATTTCGTTACATGTTCCTAAATTTCACTATACAAGCTCTCTAAATTATTTTAAACCCCTTTTATCGATACATTATTCTAAAATGTTTTAACCTACCGATTAATTTTCACTGCTTTATTCTCGTTATTTTATTTTCGGGTTTTGTGCCTAAGTTTACTATTATAAATGGTCGTGCCTTATACTTATTATTTCTGTTGGGCTACTTTTGATATATTGATATGTGCATATATCGAGTACACCTCGAATATCATTATTCGTTGTTGTCGTTATTGCTATTTTGTATACATGTAGTTGCCCCTATAGTAATTCCTGTCTTATACCTATTTAGACCTGTCTGTTGTATGTTGTTCTTACATATTTGTACCTTCAAATACTTCGTCCACGGATTTCTAATAAACCTTTGTGTTAGTTTGCAATATAATAGCTTTCGTCTATATTTGTATAACTTATCGTTTATTTTAAATTTCGAGGACGAAATTTTTGTAAGGGGGGTATGATGTAATACCCAACCCTTTTTATACTATATATATATATATATATATATATATATATATATATATATATATATATATTTCTCTTTCACTTATAAAATTTATTTATTTTATATATAATAATTTATTTAGTTATTTATTTATTTATTTATTTATTTCAAATCTTTCCTCTTTCTTTTTCCTTATTCCAAACCCCAACCCATATTAAGTTAAGCCACAGCAAATTCCCTCAGCCACTCACTTATTTTCCATAAACTTAATCTAATTTTTCTAAACCCAAGCCCGGCCCTTTCTTTTCCCTAATTCCTAATAAAATCCCCGGCCCATCTCCTATTCCTTTTATTTATTCATTCTTTGATTTATTCCTCTTCAGCCCAAGGTTTTATTAAAGGAAATTTAACACTTAAACCCGGCCCGCCAGTCCAACTCTTTCTCGGCCCGGCCCTCACTCTAATTCCCTTCACAATTCCCTTATTATTTCTCTGGCCCGGCCCACGCTTTTCCCCAGCAGCCCGCTTCGCCCACGACCCGACCCGCCTCTACACCCCCCTTCTTCCTCCAACGGCTATTTTTCCCCCCTCTCGCGCGCTCGATCCACTTCCTGCGCCTGCGCCTCCGCCCACGCCCACGTCGCCGCTCATCACGCGCGACGCCCGCGAGCGTTACAACCGCGTTGCTCACCCCCTCGTCTCCCCATTCTTTCCCCTCACTTCCCACACTCTCTCACCCTCACACTCTCAAGTCCCTGCACCCCATTTTTTTCCCTCGACGACGACGACGACAACACCCCACCGAGCTCAATCCCCTCGCCCAACCTCGTCTCCTCACCATCTTCCCTCTCTCTTCTCTGCCCCCATCACCCAGCACCCATCGCCGCCGGCACCTCACAGAGCCCCTACTCCCGAGCTCCACCCCTGCCACCTCTCGACGTCGACCCCATCGTCATCATCATCGTCACCGACGCCACCATCCTCGACTCCCTCTCTCTCTTGATCTCTTCACCCTCTCTTCCCCCGCTCACCCGAGCCTTCACCTCACTCCCATCTCTGATCTCTCTCTCTCCCTGCACCTCATCCCTATCTCTCTCACTCTGTTTCTCTCTCTCTCAATTCTCTATCTCTCTCACTCTGTTTCTCTCTCTCCCCCCCCCAATTCTCTATCTCTCTCACTCTGTTTCTCTCTCTCTCTCACTCATCTCTCTCTCTCTCTGCCTCCACATACTCTCTCCCTCTGCAAATCCCTCACCCTCGACCTCGACAACATCAGCAATCCCTAGCCCCGACACCGCCTGAGCTCGCAACAACCCCCTCTAGTTCGAACCAAGCCCGTGCCAACCAGTTCAAGCCGAGGCCAAATCTTGACGTTGCCGCTCGCGCGTGTGTCACTGCCGTGCCGCACGTGTGTCGTGTCGCTGTCGTGTGCCCCAACGTCTCCAGGCAAGTTCCCTACTTGCTACATGCTACTTTTGGTTAATTACAAATCGACATCGTATATAATTCATGTTCTACTTTCCGTTAAATTATTCGACCCAAAACTGTTCGATGCTTGTTCTCTTAGGAAATCACTATCAAATTTGACGGAACTGGATAAATTACATTGTCCCTTGTAGGGATGGTTAACGTGTGAAAATTTCGCTGGAAAATTTGATCGTTAATGACTAAAACAACTACCCCCAAGTTTAATCGTAAAACTGTAATTTTATTGTACCTGAAAATCGTTAAATTCACCATAAATCATATACATAGTAGAATGGCGCGTTCGAGGGCTCAAATCGAAGCCGGCTCGATGAACTTTAACCCTATACCATTTTCCAGACATTTCTGTATTTAAACCGTGATGATAATTGAATCGGAGTGCGACTCTGGACTGCAGTCCAGAGCGACCCCAGTTGTTGCTTGCTGTTCCGTAATGGGTACCACAAGATCTCCTTAACTTGTAGACTGCAGAACTCCACTGCTTATTATAGATAAATCTGTTATCTAGACAACACAACTGATTTCATTCTGTTTCGTTACCATTTGATATTTTATCTGTAATTTAAAAGATCGGGACGCATAACAGTCCCAACAGAATCAGAATTGGCATACTAGTATTGAATAATGTATATCTCCTGACATGAAGATGCGATCGAAGATCCGTCTGTTGCGTTGAAAACCTTACTGAAAACCCTAGATTTCATCCAACTTTAGCGTTGCTAAAATCTGATCCCAACTGGGATTAAAATGAGTTGCGAAACGGACTTCTGATTCTGAAACCGGATTTCCAGCCGCAAGCGCTTAAAATGAAATGGTTATAATTAATGATCCTGAAACCCGATTGATTTGAAAATAAATTCGATGGATAGATAACTGAACATACTAATTATTACCTGTTTATCGTTTCGCTAAATTATATATGTACGTTTCATGATAAATCGTGCAAGTGATAAAATACTGTTTTTGTGACACCTTAATCGTGCTTATATACTGTTCACGCATCATATCATACCCATATCATTGTAGTGATAACCTAGTGATATCGTGCATTTACCCAGTGTTAGATTCTAGCGATGATTGTGGCAAGTACGTCGGTGTTCATGTATCCGTGATTAAGTAAAAGTGATACGTACTTATACACAATCAGTGACCCTATTATTCTATTGCATTGTCGACGTCTGTGGGGTGCGTGTACGTGTGACTATAAGTGGTATGGGACACTTATGGAAGCGCTTGCACGGGTGTCACAGATAAGGCATCCGACACTGCCATTTATCTTAGGTATTAGTCGGGACGTGCTTGATGGAGGTCCTGCCTCCAGTTCTCGCGCAGACTTGTCACGGATCGATTAGTATTTAGGGTTATGGTTAGCGTTTGATGTAGGCCACGGGGTGTGGGGTAGTTCAGGTGTGAGTTCAACAGAATCTCGGGAGTCTCATGCCGGCTTATATATTTAGGGAGATATATGGAGATTTACAGGGTATGTGATATACACCGTGATATACATGTTACATGCTGGGCCCGTGGTCCCTTGCCCTTGGGTTCTACCCTTGGGTGGAGGACACTCGCGAGTGGTTGACTCTCACACTTGGACTGACGATAGGCTTAGTGACCTGTACAGTGAGACTTAGAGACTGATAGGGATACTGGCATTTATATTCCTTATATACTGTGTTGGCATACGTGACATATCGTTCTACTGCTTTACTGTTCCGCTGCATTGATTACTGCACATTCATATTCATGATGTCATTGATTTACTGTTTCACATACTTATTTAGAATTGTCAAATGATTTTATATATAATATATCGCTATTGTGTCGCTCTGACGACCTGAGTATGCATGCCCAGTGTGAGGAGAAGATTTAGCCTGGACCAGAATTAGACGTGCAATACAGACTTCTTGACTTGCTATTCAGAGTTATATCTTTTGTTTCCCATCAGGTCAGTTCATTTTACTGTTTTATTCCAGTTACTGCATTTCTCATTACCTGCGCATTATTTACTGTTTATCATGATAAACTAGAAGCCGAAGTGTGACTACGGTGAGACATTTCCTTGACCGTAGGAGCATGGCTGGCCTTGTCTACCCCTCGTATTCCGTATTTTGGGAAGCGGTGCATGACAACACGTAAACTGAAGAGTCACACATAAAACAAACGAGTTCACTGTAGTAGTCAAAGAGTCGGGGACACGTGGCGTCGAGGGGAACCCCGACTCGGCCGACTCGGGCCGGCGGGAAGCGTGAATCGACCGGCACCGGCGGCCGACTCAGCTCGAAACCCTATTTTTTTCATTTTTCTGGTAACTCTTGAACTCCCCATAACCCCTATACTATTTAAATTCCCTGCACATTTACAGAGCAAATTAAAACCTCATTTAATCCATTTTTTAATACAAATTTTAATACACCCTTTCATTACCCTAAACCCTAATTTTTTCTATAAATACCACACCTTAAATCACCCCCCTCACTCTCAAATCTCTGCCCAAACTCTCAAGAAAATTCTCAAGACTTTGTGTGTAAGTGGAGTTAGCAAAGGACGAAACTCCGACGAACTTCCGACGACGATCCGAGAAGTTTCCGGCGACGAAACGACGCATCGGTGCTTCCTCAATCTTCCTCTTCCTCTTCTCTTGACCCTAATCCAGTAAGTCCCCCTTCTCTCTCTTTCACTATTCTCAAATTCTTAACTCTTAAAATGTGTTGGAAGCGGAATTATCCGGCTACCGATTATCTTTTCTTTAAAAAATACAACATTTTCTTAATAACAAACCTACAACTTTTGATATATTGTTTAATATTCATTAACTAAGACAATAGAACAAGTTTGACATTAAAATGATAACCATAACAAGTTTTATTCCATTTTTACATTAAATTGCCTTTATATTTCATATCGACATGTTTATACAATTTAACCATACTAGCTTTAGAAAACTCATGAGTTAATGACCTACCTGCTCACAACACTCATATATAACACAGCACGATGATATTGGGAACATAGATTTTGGAAAAATACGAGTTTACACATAACTAACTCCGACTAATAAAAACTTTTTTCTACAAGATGTGTATTTTAACAAATCTTTGCAATGCGCCGCTACAACCCAATTTGGGGAACCCGTTCGGGATGGTGCGGATTATCGCACATCCTCGGGCTTAGTAGTGCGAGATGCAGACCTCCGCAAGGAGCATACGGTCTCGAAAGGTTTAAAATACAATTTTCTTTAGAAAAATGTGATTTCTATTATAAATAAAACTTATATTTTTAATATATATATATATATAATTAATATCAAAATATCTATTTTTAATATTTATAATATTTCATATTTCCAAAATTCAAGAAAAACATCTCATTTATAAGAAAATACCATACAAATTCCAATATTACAAATAAATACCATATATTATGAAATTAGGTTTTATTCACTAGAAATGTCACATTGATAAAATATACATCAATGAAAACTCTAAAGACGATAATAAAATACTTGAGCTGTATTTTGAAAATTATACAAAATTATTTTTACATAAAAACCCCTCAAGTTATACTAAATTACAATAAGTACCCTAGTAAATATAGGTTTAAGAGGGACCAGTCTCTTGAGCCTCAGGGAGCCGGAGATATGGGTGCTTGCCTATTTAAGGTAGACAAATTAACAAACGGTGTTATCAACACGGTAATCGTCTTTAAAAAAGACACAAATCTTGTCGTCCATATGCAGCGGTTACCGATAACACCAAAACCCAATTCAGGATTCAATTTCTTTTCTAATTATCTGACTTAGACTGAGTCTCGATATAATCAATCTGACTTGAATATGATTCAAGTATCAAACTTCAATACAATATGGATTTATGAATTCATATATTCAATATGTTCAATCTAATCAATCTATATTGACTGAACCGAACCATGGATATACATCCATCTACATGATTCTCCAGTTACATCCATTTACTGATATCATGGTTTCAGCAAGTCATCCATCTATATACAATATACAATTCAATAATATATCAACACAATCAAGACATCACGGGGTTTATAAGGGGTAGATTGGTACGGAAGGTGTTAGAAGTGGTACGAGACAGCAACTATAAAGACACCTAATCTGAATTCAATTGCCGTTGTACCGTGTCTGAACGGTTCCTTGTACTCCGTATACCATAGTCTCTGGTCTAGTGAGACTGCTCTCATATACACTGGCATTTTCTGTACCAAGCTACAAACAACAGCGTTAACATTAAATACAATATTATAACAATATACTCTCTAGTCTGTCTATTCCATTCTTATCTAATTACGGGACCTACCGAGCGATTTGTTCGCTGACGACATTCTCTTTCTTCTTCTTTAGAATGTCGTCAGGTGATTCGGACTTACTGGAGATCGAGCCCACCAGCAAAGATTTGGATCAGCTAGCTTTCGACCCGGAGCTCTATTTACTTGTACTTGTCATTTCAGTACTTTTCATTTTTGTTATGCCACTGTTTAGGCATTGCATTTCATTCCATGTATTTACTTTTCAGATGTATTGTAAAAAGAATATTAATAAATAAAGTTGTTGTTCAATTATAACTATTGTCTTTGTCTCTTGTGCATTTTACTTATATTGCTTAGATACGCTTAGCGTGTTTACTTCAGAGTAAATACATAGCAGCCTCGTCACGTCCTCTGTCCGTATACTGGAAAGCGGGACGTGACAGTTTGATAAAATCTCGTTCGAAGTAATTCGACAATTAAACAATGTGATCCTGAACATCAACTGAAGCTCGATAAAATAACAAAAAACATGAACGTAGCATGTTCGAGATTTACTTGTGTTCTTGATCGTCTCGCTTGGGTCTCATTTGGTTCCCGGCTTGTCTGATGTTTAGTAGTAATAACAAAATAATAAAGCACTTCCAAACTTGTATCAAATTATTAATCGAGAATAATGGAGGAAAGATGTCATAGGAAGGAATTTCCTCTTTGACATCAAAAAATACATCTATATTTTTTTTCGACGATTGGCATCCATCATCATCATCTTTATCATGTAAGATATGAATATACCAAATTTCATATGATTTCATCACATTTTCACCATTGATTTTGATTTAGTGGATGCAAAATTAACGATTTACCGACAATAAAACCTTTTACCAATATTCAAAATAACGATAGTGTGTTGCATAGCGTTCTACTACCAAATAACGAAAAACGCAAAAAGCGTTGCGCATAGCGTAAGTTACATGAATTATTAATCATTATTATGATCATCTCATTTACAATAAATTATATTATTATAAAGATGTAAAATTAGCTTGAGAATATAGAACAATAAATAATATAACAATATTTTTTATAGTTGCAGTTTCTCTTCTCCCCAAAATTCCCAAAAAAACAATATTTTCATAATTTTCAATCCATGAGTTCATATATATGATTTATACTGGTACTAAATCTATCGAAAATCAATTAAATAATCTATGTTTGAGAAACATATTTATTAAATATGATTTCAAATTGAGAAGTTGGAATTTTAATAAGACCGTCTTCATATAGTTTAGAATTAAATACTGAAATTTTAAGAACTTCAATAGAAGATCTTATATGAAATTGCACACATAGCGGTTCTTATACTATTTGTTAAAATGCGTAAGTTATTTGAAGAAAAAACGTAAGTTACTTGAAGAAAAAACGTAAGTTACTTTATAATTGAGCTTTTTTTCTAAAACTACGTAGCGAATAGATTAAACTATGTTATATAGTGTAAAATAGCGAGCTATTTTAAATATTGCTTTTTACATTGCTAATTCAATGGTGAAAAGGTGGTGGAATCATATGAAATTTGGTGTATCCAAATTTTACATGATAATGATGATGATGATGGATGCCGATCGTCGGAAAAAATCATGGAAGTTGTAGATTTTTGGCGCAGGGTAACAAAAATGCCTCCTTTCCTTCATTATTGTCTGATTAATCAATCATGTTAACTCAAAACTCAAATCATAGTATATATTTGGTCAAATGTTGTTATACTACAATATTGATGAATTTAATCTTTAGACTCGGCAGGGTCTTAAACAAGCCCTGAGCCGGTTCTTGTAATTATAATAACTATAAAAATGATAATAACTTTTGCTTTAGACCCGATAGGATCCTAAACAAGCTTTAAGCTCATTCATGTAATTATAATAACTATATTCTTATAATTCAAGTTGTCAAAGACAATATTCAACATCCATATAATTCTTTCAAAAACTCTAATTATTAATTTTCTAAAAGTTAAATAGGTTTGGAAGAGCTCGAGGTTGCTCAAGGATTCAGCGAAAGATCACTACGAGACGAGTTTGAACAAGTTCTGAAGCTCGTTTAAACTCTCGAACGAACATGAACAAGCTAAAGCTTTCCTTTATCCAGAGAAAAATAGAAAATGGTGTTACCCAAATCTATCCTCTTTCTTTATAATGTAAATAGCCTCTTGGTGAGGTGGACAGTACCCTCTTCTTTCTCCAAATTTAAAAAGAAAACAGAGAAAAATTCTCTTCTCTCAAGGCCTCCACCTCATCATTCTCTTATCCTAAGGCCTCCACCTCATCCATAAAGGACAAAATGATGCCTTGCAATGTAAATTTACATATAAACCCTCAATATTTACAAATTTACACCTATACTCATTCTCATTTATATGAAATGCACATTTACACATAACCCTTATTATTTACAAATTTATATATATACTTATTCTCATAAATATGAAATATTACATTTGGCACGTGCAACACACGTGCACAAGTTCTAGTCTGTTA
The DNA here is from genome assembly GCA_030015575.1 of Agapanthus africanus. NCBI lineage: Eukaryota > Viridiplantae > Streptophyta > Magnoliopsida > Asparagales > Amaryllidaceae > Agapanthus > Agapanthus africanus. Next base: position 43,620,646 of record JASDDO010000024.1, on the reverse strand, counting down.
TATAATACAAATTCCCGTGGTTAGAGCCCCCCTTCTTTCTTTTAAAAGAAAGAGAAAAATCACCTCTCAAGCCATCCACATCATCTCTCTCATCTCTCAAACCCTCCACATCATTTCTCTCTCTCTCTTCTTTCTCTCTCCCCCTCCCAAAAAATAATTAATTGTTTATCTCGAACTCTCCATATCATCTATTCCAAATATATATATATATATATATATATATATATATATATATATATATGAGGTTAATGGAGGAAAGGTGCCATATGAGGGAATTTCCTTCTATGGCGTCGGAAAAATGCACCCTCCATAATTTTTTTCGACGATCAGTATACATCACGTCAATCTTTATCATCTAAGATGTGGATACATCAAATTTCATATGATTATACCATTTTTTCACCGTTGATTTAGTTGGTGCAAAATTAATGGTTTACCGATAATAGAATTTTATATATTGATAATTCAACGGTGAAAAGTGGTGGAATCGCATGAAATTTGGTGTATGCACGTCTTAGATGATAACGATGATGATGATGGATGCCGATTGTCGGAAAAAATGATGGAGGTTGTATTTATTCGACGCCATAGGAGGAATCCTCTGCTGCATCTTTCCTCCATTATTCTCTCTCTCTATATATATATACATGTGTATGTAACCCTCCGTATTATCTCTCTCTTCTCCAAAAAATAATTAATTGTTTAATTAACACGTTTAAATAATTAAAATATTTAATTAACAAGTGAAACGTGCATAAATTCTAAATATATATTAATGGAAAATGAAATATCTATACACGTGCGTTCACTCGTGCGCAAAATCCAGTTCGGGTTTAAAATACCAAAATGGTCCTTTTGCAGTATTCATTCAAAAGCAAGCGTCTCTTTCCACGTCGTCAGCTGCTGTTATCCTTTTTCACAGTCGGCGGCCCCCTCCAGCTGCTGACGTAGGATCCTCGTAGGCGCGAAATCGCACGGGTCCTGTTGTGGCCCCCACCGCTTGTCTATTGCCACGCCATACTGGGCCCCACCATATTTGAACCTTTTGTGTTGTAGCGGCCCAAAATTGTTTGAAGTTTCTTCTCTCTTCTCACCTAAAATTAGACCAGGCAATGAGACCCATTCACAAAAAATATATATATATTTCAAACCCCAATATTAACAAAATTCGCACATAGATAAATTGAAAAAGAAAAATCCTTATAAATTTATAACATTTTAAATATATATTTTATGTAAGATATTTACAAGTAAGTACAAAGATGAAGCTTGGCAGGCAAATACTTTATCCTAATTATTTATGAGACAAATAAAGTCTACTTTGATAAATAAATTTCAGCCGGATCTATCTTCATAATTACTTATTAAATTCTTTTAAATGTATTTCTAATACAATCATAAATGATTCTTTTGTTAAAATCGAATTTTTATCTTCCGCCAATTCATTTCCTTCTCAGCCGACTCTTTTTCTAGAAAATATTTGCAAGGTCAACACACTCTCAAAAATTTATTTGGTTCAAATGCGATTTTATTATAAAAATAGTATATAGAATATTATTCGATATAGAAATAGAAGACATGGATAGCGTGCATGTTTGTACCGCCCTAAAATCAATATCAATGTGAAAGATTAATAGCTTAGATGTCCCTATCAATTATATTTTCAATGATGGGAAAAAATAATATTAGATGATTGGCTCAAAGAAGGACTTTAATTTTGTAGACAAGATTGTTTTCTGAATTGGATTGTCCGCATGTTTTAAAAGCCAACACGGTAACAATGAAATCCACATTTGCCTCCCCATCAAAATATAAAATAAAAAAGATGTATTATCCAATTTGTTGTTGTTTACAACATGATTTTATTTTATTTTTGAAAATAATTGGCTGAGCACGCGCAACTTATATAATAACGTTAGCATTCAATTTCATCAAAAATAAGAACACACACAATCTCACACAATCTCGACTATAGTCCAAAATTAACTATAATAAAATATTGCGGTGATGGTTATATTTAGACAAGGTTCCATGAATATTTTAAGTTAAATTTCAAATGCGAATATGTTAGGCCAAGACGCAAGGCAAGTAAATTAGTTCAACACTCAAAGAGGAGACAATTTATTCAAATTGAGCCTGAAACCAAGCTGTGATTGATCCCTTGGAGGCAGGTAGTCAAATCAATGCTTAGATATCTTTGCTTATGTTTCTTCTTCTTTTTCCTAAGATATTTGAAGTATAGACACAATCGACATACATACGCGTTCATTGAGAGATTTAAGAAGATTATCCACTTATTATAATTTTATTATTAGACTGGTGCATGCATATTAATTCAAACATATGGTTCTCATGAATCCACACGCTCATTAAGGCAAGGTGTGGTTAATGAAGCTAGCCGAAACAATTCGTTTCGGGATTCGTTTAGTTCAACTAGCCGGCGAAGCGAATTTTTCTCGTTTCGCCAGCTTGGCGAGACGAGAGCAACAGTAACGAAACCAGAATCCGCTTGTTTTGTCTCGCTAGTTCGCGAGGCGAGGCGAGGAAAACCCGCCGATGGATCGGTTGCTTTTTTTTAATTTAAAAATTAAAATTAGGCTTAAAAATTTGAAATTTAATAAGTTTTTATATTAAAAAATCTTAATCAAATTACAATTTCATAATACAATTTGCTTTTTTACCATAAAGACCGAACCTACTCAGACTGCCTACGTATCCCTCCCAAATATTGATCTCAATGAGAGAAAATCAGGTCTACGTAATTCTTTTTCTATTATTACAAATCTTACTCACCACTCGTCGGCGTTGGTTGTGGTTCCTTCTCTTTCGGTGTTGGTCTCGTCCGATCCTGTAAATTCTTCAGGTAGATAATCCGAATCCAAAGTGATTGCATTTTGTTTCCTGACGGCTACTGCTTCCCAATCTTGCGAACAAATCATGCACTCCATGTATCTTACGCCAAGCTGCATCTCTTCTCGCTTAATATCTTGCCACATGTACTAAAAGCACTTTTCGACGCTACAGTGAACACTGGAATGGTTGGTAATTTACGGGCCATGGTAGAAAACACCGGATACAAATGTCCGTGGTTTTTCCACTAGGCTAAAATATCAAAATCATCTATAGTTAAATCTATTCTGACTCGGTTTGTAAAAATATTGATAACTCATTTAAAGATAACGATAATTGTAACGACTTTGAAATTTCTGTAAAAAAATTAACTTGTTTAATATATAGAAAGGGTATTTCAGCCTGATTAGAAGTTACAAGATATTTTTGTTCAATAAAATCAAGAAACGATTTGTAGCCCATTGGCTAAGTCTCTATACTGCTGTTGTGATATAACTTGTGTGTGTTCGATTCCTATCAAACCTAATTATTTTTAATATTTTTATTTGTAACTTTTTGAAAGCCCAAGAGTTGCACGTGCAATACACGGAGAAACGAAAAGTTTCAGAAAAATCAAACGGGATAAATGAGGAGTTAACACTGAATAAAACACATGGAGAGAATCTTGAGACAGATGGCCAAATCTCGACCGCCTGTTTTGCCAATCCAGACTCTACCGGCGGTCCACCTAGCCCCAAACTCCTCCATTCTTTACCTGTGCACCTCTTCAGCTCTCCTCTACTCCTCTGTTCTGTTTAATTTTGTCACGTCCCGCTTTCTAGAGTGTGCAAACTACGGCACGCGACAGAGCCAACCATGCTATCTGTGGATAGAAATCATCCCTCCATAGTCACATTACAGCGGTCTATAGGATATCAAGAACTGTGAAATATAAAAATCTATCTATTACATGTCCATTTGCCACCATAAACAGAGGCAAGAAAACATATAAGCGGAAACGAATTAATATCCAGTAAACAATATCTGAAAATACATCCCAATATGGGCTCACATCACGAAAATAAAACTGCGGAAAAATACTAAACTAAACATCTCTAAATATAATTCCTCACTGCTCGGCTTGACGGCTAAAATACTCATGTTCAGCCTGCGATAGAGATAGAGGAATGGGTCATGCAAAACCCAGACGTCAGTGCGTCATAATATCAAAACAGCAGTAATAACCAGGATGCAACAAGAGATGTAAACGTGAATATAAATCAACAACATAAATATCAACAGTGAGGTACGTGTGTGCATATGATGTGTAACCTAAAACCGAGCTTCTAGGTTATCTATATTATAAGTCTTTGAAATCAATTAATATAATTCCCGTCGTAACCCATCAGTCTATGCCCCGTTCATTCCCCACGGGACCAGGATATTCCTCATTGTAACGTCAAATGGAAAACAGGATATTCCGTAACGCCCGGAAAAACGGCAAACATGATATTCCGTAACGCCCGGAAAAATGGCAAACATGTAATAATATCCTTTTGAGTTACGCTTTGGATACATTCTTGATTTCCCCTTTACCCCCAGATTTGTGTTCAAGTCCGGTATTGCCAAGATAAATCTAATGCCAACACAGGATCAGGCAGATACAGGTTTTCGTCTATGCAGACAACAAGTAACGTCCGTCAGGACAACACGTCAATACTGTTGGCATTAGTAACAAGATCCATGTAACAAGTCAGTAGTGTGTCATGAACCTGTCAGGTGATGTATATGTATCAGATAGATACCAAATGCAAAACTGTAACGAATATCTAAACACGATAAGCACGACGGATATCAGGATGCATATGTGTCTATCTGTAATAACCTGTATACATATCCATGACTACGTGTGATGCAACTAGACAGCATATTGCACTAATATAAATGTAATATGATATAATGAGGTTCCGGCATGCAACTAGATATGCAATTCTTAGTACGGATGCGAACGGATATCGAAAAACGGTAAATATATAATATTGGATGCCCAATTAAAAATACATGTATTATTTTTATTCATATAGATATAAATATATAGACATAGCATGTTGCAAAATAAACTTGCTTGATCGGATCTCACATCAGGGTACGTACGTCACGTTCAATATCGAATAAACGTCGCAATGCACACACGCGCGTACGAGACTGGACCTGGCTACTCAAAGACATGACCACGCTGGATGAGGATGACTACTGGGTCGTCCGGATCGTCGGCGACGTGCGCGACTCCGGCGATGGCCAAGAACAGAAAAGAAAAGAGAGAAAGAAAAAGAAAAAGGAGAAGAAAGAAAGAAGAGAAGAAGGAGAAGAATGGGTTGTGCTTTCTGGTGTTGGCTCTGGACTCAGGGGACAGAAAGGGATAACGATGATGATGGGTGATCGGCGGTTAGGAGTTGCAGGCATGGGCGTCGGGTTTGCAGGGTTGGTCGGGGTTATGGTGTATGGGTGCAGGGACTGCTCGGGGATGGAGGAGGAGGAGGTAATGGTGAAAGTGGTGATGAGGAGGTCGGGGTGAGGTTGACGGCGATGGTGTGTCGCCGGCAACGACGTGGGACTTTCTGGAGTTGGGTCACCGTGGGGTCTGGATGCAGGGATGGTCGGGAAAAGAAAGGGGTGGTAGCAGAGGTGGTGTGGTGATGAGGGTGATGGGGTAAGGTCGTCGACGAGGGGACGAGGGCGGTGGCGACGAAGAGGAGTAGCTGGGGTTTCTGGACGATGGGTTCTCGGGGTCGTGGGTTGCGCAGGGGTCGTCGGGAAAATGAGGAGAGGGAGATGAGGTCAAGGGGATGATGACGAGAGCGAGAAGGTGATGAAGGTGAGGTTGGGACGGTCGTGGGGAGGTCGGTGACGACGGCTAGGGCTCGGGACGTGGGTGCTCGTCGCGAAGGCGAGGGAAAGAAAAAAGAGAAGGAAAGAGAGTAAGTATAATGTTAGGTAAAAATACTATATAATATTATATATATATAAGGGGAGAGAGAGGGAGATAGACTGAGGATTTAGGATTTTGTTTATATATATATATATATATATATAATTTAGCTGTTTAGAAATATATTATAATATATTTTATAGGATTTATAGGTAATATCAAATATGCTCCGAAAAATACCCGGGTTTTGTCTAAAAATCTAGTTTTAAAATACGAATAATACACGTGTCAGTTAAAATTATAATGCGACATCCGGTTAGATAAAAATGCATACCCCTAAGAACGGATACACGTAAAAACACGTAGTGTCACGCCCCGCTTCCCAGTGTATGGGCAGAGGGCGCGACTGACCGCTACGTATTTATTCTGAAGTAAATACGCTAAGTGCAACTAAGCAATATAAAATAAATGTACACAAGAGACAATTGTAATGAAACATCAACTTTATTTATTAACATTCTTGTAGGGTGTTTTTCGTCACCCCATTAAGATGGGAATGCGCGCACGCTTATCAGGCGCATTACAGATTCTCCCTGCCTAAGGTAGGCAAGGGTTTATTGATTGCGGAGATCCGAATCTCCGACAGCCGCGGACTAAGCTGCCGTTAATTACCCCTCGCCTTTGGAACGAGAGAACCTCCGATTGACGGGTCAAACAGGTCGTCCGAACTCAATATGCAGTGCTGTGTTTTGAAGGGGTTTTGGATATATCGGGGGCCCCGCAGAGTTTTTACGGGGATCCCGCTATCCGGATAGCGGGCTGGTGGTCAAGGAGGCTAGCAGCCCCCTTGCGGGGTGCGGGGCAGCGCCCCGTTAGAAATTTTTTCTAACGGGGGACAGTGTTGTAGAGTGTGTGTGTAAGGGAATGGGCATCCAAAGGATGCGTGGGAGAAAGCGCCGGCACCTCACATGCACAGCACGTGGGCGCCTGGGCGCTGGCGCTATCGTCTTGAGCTCTAGCGCTTTGGGTGCTAGGACGCTAGCGCCTCACGTGCCAGGCACGTGGGCGCTAGGGCGCTAACGCTTTGAGCGCTAGCGCCTCATGTGCTAGGCACGTAGGCGCTCGGACGCTGGTGCCTCACGTGCCAAGCGCTTTGGGCGCTCGGACGCCGGGCGGCAAAAAGGACTTGGTCCCTGCATTGGGAGTTGTACTCCCAGAAAGAAATACTTATTATTTTGTATATATGAATGTATGTGTGTGTGTGTGTGTGTGTGTATGAGCAGTTAAACTTCTAAGATATTTTTGAAGCTGATGAAAGGGCTTCTCCCCTTGAGCCCTGGATCTTCCCCAAAGTGGGGTCTTTGGAGATGGGTCTCCTTCTTCCTCCTTTGTTGGCCGTCTCTTGGATAACAAAAAGAGTGAGATTTTAAAAACCTCTCCTTTTTAAGATTTGATGATGGAAGATCCAAGCTCCCCTATGTGGGTTTTGTGGTGAAAAACTATTTAGTTTTGGAAAAGGAAGAGTAAAACTCTTGATTTTATTCAAAAGAAAGAAGAAGGTTTAGAACCTTGAGGTAGGAGAAGGAGGCACAGACCTTGATTTTTTTAAGAGAGAGAAAAAGATCTTTAGATATTTTCATTATCTTTTCCTTTATAGGCTATACACATTATATATAGCCCCTTGGGCTTTACAAAAATGGCATTTTGCCCATCTCATGCCTCATGTGCTATTTCTTTTTGCACATAAGCCATGAGCTTTACAAAAATTTGTCTTTATGCCCATTTTTCTTACATTTATTCAAACAATAAAAAATAGGAATACACCAAAATTATTTATTACAAAAATTTTTATTTTGGCATGGCGGAAGGCCGGACGCTTCGTGTTCGGGCTCGACCTGGGCATTGGCCCACTTGACCTGGGCTTGGGCCCACTTGGCCTGGGGTTGACTTTGATTTTGACTTGGTCAACCGGGGTGTAAATTTCGACCCCAACAAAGTGCCCCCCATCAATAAATGCACACAGCATATGTGGGTCGTGTGCATGAAATTGATGGATCTTCTTTCACGCGGAGGCGACTTGATTTGGTTCCCGCTTTTTGGGAAGCTGGCACTGCCCTTTTTATGACATGGACGGTCGATGCTTGACGTGTCTCCGAGATGGAGTGTCAGGTTGACTTGATTCCAAGGCGGAGCATAATTCCGACGAGGAGGTCGTTGCTGTCCTTTTAGCGACGTGGACGGTCGGTGCTGCCCTTTTTGCGACGTGGAAGGTCGATGTTGCTATTTTAGAGACATGGACGGTCGGTGCTGCCATTTTAGCGATGTGGACGGTCGATACTGCCTTTTTTGCGACGTGGACGGTCGGTGCCGCCATTTTAGCGACGTGGACGGTCGATGATGCCCTTTTAGCGACTTGGACGGTCGATGCTGCCCTTTTTGCGATGTGGATGGTCGGTGCTGCCATTTTAGCGACGTGGACGGTCGATGCTGCCCTTTTTACGACATGGACGGTCGGTTCTGCCCTTTTTGCGACTTGGACGGTCGATACTGCCCTTTTAGTGACGTGGACGGTCGGTGCTGCCATTTTAGCGACGTGGACGGTCGGTGTCGCCATTTTAGCGATGTGGACGGTCAATGCTACCCTTTTTGCGACGTGGATGGTCGATGCTGCCCTTTTAGCGACGTGGACAGTCGGTGCTGCCATTTTAGCAATGTGGACGGTCGATACTGCCCTTTTAGCGACTTGGACGGTCGATTCTGCCCTTTTGCGACTTGGACGGTCAGTGCTGCCCTTTTAGCGACGTGGACGGTCGGTTCTTGATTTGAATTGCTCTGCTCCTTACAGTGTCAAGGATGAACTTGACTTGCTCTCCTTCTTGCGGTGTCGAGATTGGATTTTGACTTGCTCCGCTTTCGGCGGTGTCGGAGTTGAAGTTGACTTGTTGATTGTGATTTGGGTTGACATCAGCATCACTACACCGGAATATGGTACCAGAAGCGAATTATCATTCGCCATGAGAGAATTTGGGGATTTTGGTTTTTGGGTCGGCGTCTGCATTACTACACCGGAATAATGCCAAGAGCAACTCATCATTTGCCCTTCCCTGTTGGGGAGTGATGGCTTAGGAGACAGGTTTAGATCCCTATCACCTAAGGCTTTTCAATTTTATAAGCCGTAAGGGTCCCATAAAAGCATTTTCTCCCTACGAGTCGAAAGGATCTCGTAGGTGTACTTTCTCCTTAGGAGTCATGGGGACTCCCAAGTGTGTTTTTCCTTCGTGAGTCGTAAGGATTCCACGAAGGTGTTTTCTTACGAGTCGTGAGGATCCCGTAAGTTTGTTCTCCTCATGTATCGTGAGGACACATGAGTGGGTCTTCCCAAATGGAGCATAATTCCAAGGGCGGAGACCGGCCGCTGGACTGACGATTGCGGTGGGGTATGGGTATGATGAGAATTATTTGAGCCCGTGGATTGTATACGGTAGTCAATTTGGGGACTAACCGTAGGGCCGGGAGAATTTTGAGAAATTGGATTTTGGTTAGCGTCTGCATCGCTGCACTGGAATATGGTACCAGGAGCGACTCATCATTCGCCGTTTGGGGACTTGGAATTTGGATCTTGTTTGGCATCAGCATTGCTGCACTGGAATAATGCCAGGAGCAACTCATCATTTGCCCCGGGAGGACTTGGGATTTGGGTTTTTGGTCGGCATCAGCACCGCTAACACTGAAGCGAAATTCCAGGAGCGACTCATCATTTGCCATTGCCCGTTAGGGAGCGATGGCTCAGGAGACAGGTTTAGATCCCTATCACCTAAGGCTTTTCAATTTTATGAGCCGTAAGGGTCTCATAAAAGCATTTTCTCCCTACGAGTCAAGAGGATCTCGCAGGTGTATATTCTCCTTAGGAATCGTAGGGATTCCTAAGTGTGTTGCTCATTTGTGAGTCGTAAGGATCTCACGCAGGGGTTTGCTCGTCACAAGGTCAAGAGGACTTTGCGAGTGTATTTTATCTCTTTTCACGAGTTTGCGCCCTTTCGGGTTTTCACAAACTCGCCGGCAGTCCTGCTGTTTTTACTCACGGAGCCCTTTCGGGTTTTCATCCGTGCCCGTTTTGCTTGTGGACATACCGTTTTTTTTTTGTTTTTGTTTTTTGTCGCTGTTGGGACTTTAAAAGTAGTCTCACCGGCAGGACTTGGGAGAGATAGGGGTCGTTTATGCCCATGGATTGTTACAGGATGTATGATCTAGACCGTAGGGCTGGTGTGCTCAATTCTCCTGCGACTTGGAGCATTCACGCATAGTATTTCTTAAGATATCGGCCATTGATGTGTAGCATGGGCCTTTCTCCCTCGGCATTTATCAGTTGGTAGGATCCTCTGTCAAACACTTTCTTGATGACGTATGGTCCTTCCCAGTTTGGCTCGAATTTTCCCTTGGCCTGTCGATTGGGGATTATCGGTCTTTTGAGGACCAACATCAATTCACCTTTCTTGAAAGCGCGGAGACGGGTCATCTTGTCATAGGCCCGTGACATCTGGGCCCGGTACAGCTCCAGATTTTGCTGTACTGCAAGCCTCTTTTCTTCGAGGGCGTCAAGCTCTTCCAGCCGAAGGAGCACGTTTTCCTACTCCGTCAACTCGTGCTGAACGGCCATTCTTAAGCTTGGAACTTCGACTTCGAGGGGGAGGACCGCCTCCACTCTGAAGAGCAATGAGTATGGAGTGGACTGAGTTGGAGTACGGTGCGTGGTACGATATGCTCACAACGCCTCGTGATGTTTGAGATTCCAGACTCTCTTATTGGCTGAAGCATTTTTCCTCAGGAGCTTGCATAGAGTCTTATTGAAGGCTTCGGCTAGCCCATTGGCTCTTGGATTATAGATGGAGGAATATCTCCAGTCTATCTTATGCTGAGTAGCGAACCTTGAGACTTTGAAGCTCTTAAAAGAAGGCCCGTTGTCAGAAATGATTCTTCTTGGTGTACCGAAGCGGTATAGAATATTATGCTGGAAGAACGTCAGAATATTTTCTGTCTTGACTTCTTTTAGCGGGACAACTTCGGCCCATCTGGAGAATTAGTCAGTTGTGGCTAATATGAACCGGTGGCATCTGGATGACGGAGGATCAATTGGGCCAACTATGTCGGTCCCCCAGACTTCGAAGGGCCACGACGCCACCGTAGGATGCAACGGATTGGAATGCTTGTGAATGAAATCACTGTGAATTTGACAGATATAACATTTCTTTGCATGCTCTCCGCAATCCCGTATCATGGTGGGCCAGTAATACCCAAGCCGTTTAATTTGAAGTCGCATCTTGGGGCCAGATTGGTAAGCACCGCAAACGCCCAAGTGAACTTCTTTCATGACCTTTTGGGCTTCGGCCAATGACAGACACCTGAGCCAGAGTTGGTCGTATGACCTGCGGTATAGCGTGTCATTTACAAACACGTATCGGAGAGCTCTCTATGCGCTGTTCTAGCAAACATTCCCACTGCAGGGGCTTCTTCTATGCGCTGTTCACACTTAGACCATATATTACGCCACCGTATAGCGTACTGAACCCATGTCTCGCCGGGTTTTACCCTGGCGTTAATCAGCGCCGTCATCGGAGTACGCTCACTGGCACTTGCAAAACGTTGGGTGAAGAGCAGCTCCATCTCCGCAAAGGTTTTAATAGAGTCGTTGGGGAGCTCGGAATACCATTCGAACGCCGTATCTGATAGGCTTCCAACGAACTGGCGAAGCAAAAGCTTGTCGTCGCCGCCGGTGTTACCGCAAAGCGCCCTGAACTGGGCAACATGTTGATGGGGATTGCCGGTCCCTTTGTAGACATGAAACTTGGGAATTGTGTAACCCGACGGGTATTTGATTTGGTCATACCAGCCTGGATACGGTCGCCCCGTTTTTACGACGTGGCCGGCTGCTTCGGCCGCGTGATGAACCTTTATTTGCTGGGCTATATATTCGTCCAGATCAGTTTTAGAGATTTTATCCTCTCTAGCCGTTGATAAAACGGGCTGAGGGTTTGATGTCTCTCCCCTATCATCCCCAAGGACAATCGGGGGTTCTTCAGTTGGGGGATCTGGTTGTATCATCATCCCTATCATGTCCTGGAAGAGGAGGCCCATACGTTGTATATTGGCTGCTTGTTCAGCAGCCTCTTTGTCTCTCTTTTCCAGTACTCGGCGGAGGAACTCGGCGTCGGTCTCTTCCTCTTGGCGTTCATCTAAGGACGTCCCAGGGTTCTCTTTTGGCTCCGTGAGTGCAGCCATTGTAGTCATCATCTCCTGGAGCTTTTGTTGCTGCTCCTGAGCCTTGGTCACTGACCGGGTAAGCGGTCGGTGACCCGTAGAAGTACGACTTTCTTCCTTTCCAGAAGCCATATAGACCGTATGAACCGTTATGCCCCCTGACTTGGGGCGTTTAGGTTCACCACTTTTAAACTTTGTCAGCGTCACGGGAGCTTTCTCTGGCCTTTTCCTTTTGTGGACCATTGAGGTTGAAGGAGCCGTTGTTGCCCCCTGCTGTTTAATGGGGCGGTTTTTGTCCTTTTCCACCTTTGCCTTTTTCTGGCGACGAAAGTGGTCTGGGTCAATCACGGAGTCTTGAACCCTCCGCCAAACTTTATAAATTTTTGACGACATCCGTTGAGGGGGCTGTTCCTGCTTTGTCTCCGGAGCTTTTTTCATAGGCGGAGGAGGTCTTTTCAATGTAGCAATCGGAGAGTTCTTTCTCACCTTCCTCAGCAATTCAAAGTTGTTCCCAGTTGGAACAGCAGCGTTGACCTCCACCACTGGAGCAGGTGGGGTTAGCCCTGAAGGGGAGTTGCCCCCTGCTTTCCTTACTCGTTGCCAATGGCGACGTCGCGCACGACGAGTGATTGAAAAGAATTCTTGATGTGTAGTATGGAATTGTAAAGAAATCACAACCAAAAATTATTTGACCGCAATCAACTACGGTGTCGGATTGTAGTTAGTATGTGAGTGCGGATCGTCCACAGGGAAAGTGTAATCGTTCGTCTTTTGAATTATTTGCGTTGAAACTTTAATGAAAAGAAAACAAACAATTCAAGATTTATAGTTGATGTTCAAGAATGAGAAAAAAAACTAGATCTAAGAAAGCATTAAAAGATAGAATCAAGAATTGATAGTTTGATGATTTTTCCAAACCAAATCTCAAGAATCGAAATGAGGCTCGTAGGGATCGATCGGATCTATAGATGTGATGTAATCTTACAATTACGTATTCTTATCCTTCGATGAATTGATACTAGATCGATGATCATCGATGAGAATTAGGGATTTCTTGTGAAACTAGGGTTTCATCTTATCCCTTGTTCTTTCGTCGATGTCATTCACATTCTAGCCTCTAGTAAATTCAAGAAACGATCGTTGATCCCTAATTTCGAGCGATCACAATCAAGAAAGCATCGCTACGAAACTAGGTCATCGATTCTTGAACTTGCTAGGGTTTACAAAACTCGTAGGACTTAAAAATAGTATTAGAATTTGTTACATCATCATTCTACAATCGTCTCGACTCCTTAACGAGCGGAGTTTTACTCGAACATCACAACAAGAGCAACAATTACAAATTGAGATCTAATCATGATGCAAGAATTAAAAGAAAGCAAGATTAACGAATTTCACCTTTTATTTATATCAACAATTTAGTTACATTCGCTCAAGAACTACAAGAGGAAGAACTTGATCGTCGACTTGGCTTCGCTCGTCTCCGTGGATCGCGGATCGGCTTGGATCACTTGCCCGATTGAAGATCGGCTCGGCTCCTAAAAGGTTGAAGGCTTCTCACTTGATTTGGCACTCAAGATCTTGGATTTGGAGTGGAATTAGGGTTAGGGTTTCGCACAAGCCTTGTCACTAGACTTGTGGAAGAAAATGGTGTAGAATGATTATTTTTTACTAATGAAGATTAAAGAACTAATGGTCCTAATGATGAACAACCTCAACCCTTAGATTTAGGCTCTATTTATAGATAACTAACCCTAGATCTAGGATTTCAAATTCTAACTTTCCCTCCAAAAGTTTGTTGAGGGAATTCAAATTTCCCTCCAAAAGTTAGTTAGGGGAGAAGGTTCTAGATGTGATTAGTTAGGAGGAGCTTCTAGAAGAGGATTAATTAAGAGCTTAATTAGGATTAGCCTTCCTTAATTTTCATTACTGATCTGGCAGTAGGTTCGAGAGAGTTCTGGAGTTTGAAGTATCACAATGAGGTGTGGGACCAGAGCTGACAATTATGCCCAAAACATTTCCTGCTGACGTGGCATAACCGCCGCGCTTGCGCGGCGCAAGCCTTCTTATGCCGCGGAAGCGCGGCGCTCATGGAGCCTTTGGGCTTGTGCTTTCTGTGGGTTGCTGGGCCTGATGTATGGGCCTCTGTTTGATATATAGAATTGTATTTCTCCCTCTGAAATGCTACCAGATCTGAAATGATTTAGCTGGCGTAATGTTGATCAGCTCTTTGGTTTTCCTTCCGTATTTCCTGCACATACTCAAGACAAGTGTTGCGCAAATACAGAAATGATGCGATGCCATGAAATGCGGTTAATTTCCTTTAAAGTGTCGGTTTAAAAGTCTACTACATGAAATCTCATATTTTGTGACAGATTTGTTAATATGTAGAATATGAATGCCGAACACTTCTAAGTGTATGCAAATATTAAGGAAATTGCCGGCTAAAATATACAATATTTTCGACTGATCAAATACCCCCAAACTTAATTTCGATCGTCTCGAGCGAATGTTTTATTAAAAAGAGAAGGAGAAAATAAAGAAAGAGAAAAAACTAACTAGCACACTTTCATAGGCAACACGATTGCACTGAGCACGTGCAACAAGCCTTTAAACCTCTAGGTGTCCCTAGTAGGAGGAGTGTTGTCTCCTGAGGGTTTTTAGCGGATTGCACCCACAAAATCCAAAAATAAAAGAAAGATCATGAATATTACATTTAAAGACAAGAATTGTAAAAGAAAAGCCTTGAAAATTAGGGTTTCCAACTAAGCTAGCTTTTCGGTTGTCATGAGCCCTATCTTAATGGTCATGAAAAAATGTTAGAAATCACGTCCTCCCTCAATAAAATATTGTCTTATTCTTCATTCCTATCTTTCTTCCAAACATCGATCATATCACCCTGCGTGTGTGTAAAGATATCCCTACACCCGGAGAATTCAATTCAAGCTATCATACTCTTGCCCATCGGCCTCAGTACTTCTTGGCAAACGAGATTGCTTACACACTTTCATGCGACCGTTAATACTTCTTGAGGTACTAACCGACCGATTACTAATGTGCTTGCTAACTTGGTGTATTTTCCTAGTCTTGCACCACCTCAGGCATAGCAGTGACTCCCAGACCAGTTGACCTTGGGGCACTAGGTGAAGAAGCACCCTTTTGCTATATATTTTTCTTGCCCTTGGTGATAACAAAACCAGTATCCATTTTTCTCACCACTTTAAAACATATTTTTCTTTTCATACTTTTGGTTTGAAGACAAGAGCATTTCAAGGTATCCTCTACTATCCCAGGCTTTAAGATGTGTGTAAGTGCGAATAGCAGGGTAGTAACGTTCAAAATGTTTGGCTTCCAGAATAGAAACTATTTTTCAGACTTATTTTTATCCTCAGATTAGTGGCGTCCTTCATCTTACTAACCCTTGGGACAACGGCTCATAACTACTTATTACTAGTTCGTATAAGAAAACTTCTAATTTTCTTAGTTTTCTAAAAATTTTCTAATCTCATGGATGTAATTGTTCACTATCTAAACTTTTATTATCTTATTTATGTACAAAAAATATTTTTATAGTTTTGAAAATTTATAAATTTTTATGGTTTTTTAAAGAAATGTTTTGTGCTTATGCAATGTATGATGCAAATGATGCGAAAATAAGCACAAACCTCCCCCAAACTTGTTTTCAACAGTGTCCTCACTGTTGCCATCCGCTAAATCTCGAAAAAACCTGTAAGCTTGGAAGGAATTTATTAGTGGGGGCAAAATATTTAAGTGAAGAACCTCCCCGAAATTTATTTTTAGCTCATCATTTTGTAAAAATTCTTTTTAGGAGCCAGAAAAAATTATACCCCCCAAACTTGAGTTATGCAATGTTAATCTTTTAAAATCACAAGTGGGGGTCAAAAATCATTGGTCGATGCCAAGCTTTGCAAAGACCAAATGTTAACACCAACCATTCAAAAATTTTATCAATGCAGTGCTCGGGTTGGTGGAAGAAGAAGTGGGGAAAAGGTAAGTGGTGGAATAGAATGTGTGTGCGTCTCATTTTGGAGAGACGATGCGGTGAATGTGATGGATAACTCGCATTCTTTTTACATTTCAGAAGAAGGGGTGGAGGTTCAATTTCAATGATTGGGAGATGATTCATCTCAACACCCGTGTCATTCAAAAATGCGAGTTCATCAGCGAAGATTTCCTCAAAAGTTCCATCTATACCCCGGTGAATAATGTCATCACAAAGTGCGGGGTGATCTTCAGACTCTAAAAGAATTTCATAATCAGTGTTAGTTGTTGACCCGGACATCTCAGTGGAAGAGTCCGTATGTGTATGATACATAGTTGGGTCAAACAATAACATATGAAAAGAGTCTAGATCGATATCAGGAGGATCATCAAATTCGCTGCTGTCGACATCCATTAAGTCGACAGAACAGACCTGAGCAATAGGTTCGGAGGGTACACTTCCCAACTTGTAAATGTTCAGCTCTATTGACCTATTCCCGAAAGATAGGGTCATAGAACCATTACGACAGTTGATAATAGCATTGGAAGTGGCCAAAAAGGGGCGACCTAAAATCACCGGAATTTGATTCCGTGGGTTCGCTACAGGTTGTGTATCAATTACAATAAAATCTACCGGGAATATAAATTCTCCGATTTTTATTAACACATCCTCCAGTTCACCCTTAGGTTTGGTGATTGATCGGTCAGCCATCTGGAGAGTGCAATTGGTTGGCTTCAACTCTCCGATCCCTAATTGCTCATAGACTGAGTAAGGAAGCAAGTTAACACTAGCGCCAAGATCTAATAGAGCACGGTTAATGTGTTTTTCCCCAATAGAAACGGAAATAGTAGGATATCCAGGATCCTTATGTTTCCTCGGTAATTGCTGGGGGAAAGCCGTGTCTATTGTTTTTTCCATGAAAATCTTCTTAGGCACTGGATTCTTCCTCTTCCTAGTGCACAAGTTCTTAAGAGTTTTCGCATAGGACGGAACTTGTTGGATGGCATCTAGGAGAGGGATGTTGGTGTTTACTTGCTTAAAAATGTTCATAATCTTCTCCATATGTGGACTCGGTGTGTTAGCCCTTAACCGATTAGGATAAGGTGCTTTAGCAATAAGCGATGGGTCCATCATAGGAGAAGGAAGTGTGTGTGGAACCGATCCTGAAATAGAAGTGGGGATCGTCCGTGGAGGGGTAAAAGAGGTGGGCTGTAGTGGCGAGCCTTTTGGGAAATGAAGAATAGGCTCGGAAGAAAATGGTAGGGTAGAAGAACTGGGGTAAGAAGTGTGTGTGTGTGTGAAAAGGTCTCAGCCGGGGTATCATTGAATGATTTATCAGTATCATCAAACTCTTCCCCAAGGTGAGTGTCAAGCACTCTTCCAGATCTCAACGTGATTGCATCCACATCATGTGAATAGCCAAAATTAGGTAAAGGTTGAGCTGGAAGTTTCCCTTTTTCTCGTGCACTCATTTCGGCTTTTAGTTGTGCAATTTGTTCTTCCATCGATTTGATGTTTTCATTTTGAGAGATAATGATCTTCATTACATTCTCGACGGAAGATTGCAAACTTGCCGTCCCTTGGATGGATTGTTTCATGAAAGTATCCAAGGTTTGTGCTAGTGCAGAGGTATTATCTGTACCGGTTAATTGCAAAAAGTTTTCATGTGGTGAAAAAGTGTTGGCCGGATTTTGGAAATTTTGTGTTTGGAAGGGGTGCTGACTCAATTGAAGTGGTGGGTGCTGTTGTGGTGAAGGGACCCCTTGGAAGTTGTTTTGGATTGGAACCGTGTTTTGAAATTGTGATTGGTTCCAAGCAAAGTTAGGGTTATTCCTCCAACCCTGATCATATGTGGAGGAAGATGGATCGTTTCTAGGTCTTTGAAATGATGCATTGGTATGCTCAGGACCTTGAAACGGACATTCTTCCGTCAAGTGAGACGGATCAGAACAACAACCACATACAGTTTTGGAGAGTGATATTTGACTTAGGGCGGCGGCTAAAAATTTATTTTCCATAGCGTCAAATTTCTTGTGTAAAGCTGAAATTTCAGCTCTAATTCCTATGGAAATATCATTGCCATCCCTAGACGATTGACTCACACCCTCCCACTGTAAAGATTTTTCAGCGAAATCTTCTAGAAATTTCCAGGCTTCCCAATCATCTTTGGTCATAAAGTTGCCTTGACACATGGATTCAAGGGATTGTCTTGTGTAAGGAGTAATGCCCTCATAAATGATTCGGCACAATTCCCATCTCGGGATGCCGTGATGTGTACATTGGACTAACAGATCCTTGAAACGGTCAAGACATTTTGAAAATGTTTCATTTGGAAGCTGGGTGAATTGATAGATTTCGCTACGGACTCGAGCTGTCTTTTGATGTGGGTAGAATTTCTTAAGGAATGCTTTGACAAAGTCTTCCCAATTTGAAATGGAATGTGCGGTAGTGTTATATAGCCACTTCTCGGCTAAATCGCACAAGGTAAAAGGGAGAAGACGAAGACGCAAAGCATCCACAGACAACTGTGAAGTACCCATCATTGCGCATACATTTTCAAATTTCGTGATAAACACGTATGCGTCTTCAGACTCGAGACCGTGAAATTTTGGTAGAAGGTTGATGTATTGGGGTTTTATTTGAAAATTTTCCCCGTTGGCTGGTGGTGTGGAAAGACAGGTGGAAAGTGGGCCTCGTGTTGGATAGCACCTCTCTTGGAGAGAGATGCGAGGTGGATTCTACGCACCAACGGACGGCGGCAGAGTAGTGGAAAAGAAGTTCGATGGAGGTGGATCCATCGATGTGGGTGTGGTGGTGGGTGAAAGAAAGGTAAGTGTAGAAATACCGACTTTTGGGTCGATGAGGGAAACGCGGACTAACGGGCACTAGACACCCGTGTCCAGCCTATCTTGCACTAAAAAGGGTTAGTACAAGTGGCATCGTGAATTTATAATTAGGGGAATGATATGAATGTGGTGTTTGTTCTTAAAAAGATACGGATTTTTGAAAAAATGATGCAACAAAACAAATGCAACACACAAAACCCTAAAATCTAGGGGTCACCTAGGTCAAACTCTAGACCGCTCCTAACTGCCAAAAGACAAGTCGCGGGATAGATCCTCCACTGCCTCTTTGTCCCCCTGTGGTCGGATAAGTGCCAGGTAAGTGGGAAGGAACCACCACTACAGTGGGCCTAATTAATAACCACTAGCCTTAGACACACTCGCCTTAGGCACCACAGGAAAACGCGGATAAGCAATGAATTACCCACGGCCTTCTCTTGTCCTAATTGAGCGCGACGGTCCTTAGAGTCATCTCTAGATATCTTTTAATTAATGAGGGTAAATGCGGATGCAAGTTTTGCGATTTTCGGGGCCTAGGAAGGGTAATGAAATCCCCACCTAATTTGAATTTGGTCGTGCGCCTTAAATTTCCGTATTAATATGCAACAACCACAAGAATCAAAACACGCACAAATTTATTTTGCTTTTGCGACGCTGCGATTTATTTGCAAAGAAACCTGCACAAAATTGTTATTGGAGCAGACAAGGTAAGAGATAAGAAAGCAGAGGACTTACAGAGAAAAACTGGTGCAGTGAACAGATAGGCCAGCCGCGGAAGCGCCGCAGGTAAGGCTATTAGGCCGCGGATGGGCGGTTGTAAGTTGAGATCAGTGCACTGGAATTTTTGCACAAGCTACTGTTCACCTACACAGCTCTCTAGAATGCTCAGAAAAATTTTTCTCCAACTCCAATGATTCCAGATTTTCTCGCAACAAATCACAACACACGTATTAGTGTTTGCACGAATTTAGATCTAAAAAAAATTATGATGGAATAAATTGTTCAACTCAAATTTCAAAATACGAACTATTAGCGCACTATCCCCGGCAACGGCGCCATTTGATTGAATAATTTCTGTGATTGGATGTAAAAGTATCGAATCAAATAGTCCCCGGCAACGGCGCCATTTGATTGAAAAGAATTCTTGATGTGTAGTATGGAATTGTAAAGAAATCACAACCAAAAATTATTTGACCGCAATCAACTACGGTGTCGGATTGTAGTTAGTATGTGAGTGCGGATCGTCCACAGGGAAAGTGTAATCGTTCGTCTTTTGAATTATTTGCATTGAAACTTTAATGAAAAGAAAACAAACAATTCAAGATTTATAGTTGATGTTCAAGAATGAGAAAAAAAACTAGATCTAAGAAAGCATTAAAAGATAGAATCAAGAATTGATAGTTTGATGATTTTTCCAAACCAAATCTCAAGAATCGAAATGAGGCTCGTAGGGATCGATCGGATCTATAGATGTGATGTAATCTTACAATTACGTATTCTTATCCTTCGATGAATTGATACTAGATCGATGATCATCGATGAGAATTAGGGATTTCTTGTGAAACTAGGGTTTCATCTTATCCCTTGTTCTTTCGTCGATGTCATTCACATTCTAGCCTCTAGTAAATTCAAGAAACGATCGTTGATCCCTAATTTCGAGCGATCACAATCAAGAAAGCATCGCTACGAAACTAGGTCATCGATTCTTGAACTTTCTAGGGTTTACAAAACTCGTAGGACTTAAAAATAGTATTAGAATTTGTTACATCATCATTCTACAATCGTCTCGACTCCTTAACGAGCGGAGTTTTACTCGAACATCACAACAAGAGCAACAATTACAAATTGAGATCTAATCATGATGCAAGAATTAAAAGAAAGCAAGATTAACGAATTTCACCTTTTATTTATATCAACAATTTAGTTACATTCGCTCAAGAACTACAAGAGGAAGAACTTGATCGTCGACTTGGCTTCGCTCGTCTCCGTGGATCGCGGATCGGCTTGGATCACTTGCCTGATTGAAGATCAGCTCGGCTCCTAAAAGGTTGAAGGCTTCTCACTTGATTTGGCACTCAAGATCTTGGATTTGGAGTGGAATTAGGGTTAGGGTTTCGCACAAGCCTTGTCACTAGACTTGTGGAAGAAAATGGTGTAGAATGATTATTTTTTACTAATGAAGATTAAAGAACTAATGGTCCTAATGATGAACAACCTCAACCCTTAGATTTAGGCTCTATTTATAGATAACTAACCCTAGATCTAGGATTTCAAATTCTAACTTTCCCTCCAAAAGTTTGTTGAGGGAATTCAAATTTCCCTCCAAAAGTTAGTTAGGGGAGAAGGTTCTAGATGTGATTAGTTAGGAGGAGCTTCTAGAAGAGGATTAATTAAGAGCTTAATTAGGATTAGCCTTCCTTAATTTTCATTACTGATCTGGCAGTAGGTTCGAGAGAGTTCTGGAGTTTGAAGTATCACAATGAGGTGTGGGACCAGAGCTGACAATTATGCCCAAAACATTTCCTGCTGACGTGGCATAACCGCCGCGCTTGCGCGGCGCAAGCCTTCTTATGCCGCGGAAGCGCGGCGCTCATGGAGCCTTTGGGCTTGTGCTTTCTGTGGGTTGCTGGGCCTGATGTATGGGCTTCTGTTTGATATATAGAATTGTATTTCTCCCTCTGAAATGCTACCAGATCTGAAATGATTTAGCTGGCGTAATGTTGATCAGCTCTTTGGTTTTCCTTCCGTATTTCCTGCACATACTCAAGACAAGTGTTGCGCAAATACAGAAATGATGCGATGCCATGAAATGCGGTTAATTTCCTTTAAAGTGTCGGTTTAAAAGTCTACTACATGAAATCTCATATTTTGTGACAGATTTGTTAATATGTAGAATATGAATGCCGAACACTTCTAAGTGTATGCAAATATTAAGGAAATTGCCGGCTAAAATATACAATATTTTCGACTGATCAACGAGCCGTTGGGACTGGCTCGGAAATCGAGATGGTTTCTTGTTGCCCCCTGTTTGAGCGTGGGGTAACTGCCGATGTCAGCCTATCAAAGGCTGATGCCTTTTGACCAGCTGGGGGAGGAGTGGGAACCGTCAATCTTGTGAAGACCGACTCTCTGATGGGAGAAGCCGCTTTAACGACTTCCAAAGCAGCGGCCGTTGCCCTCTTTGGGAAGGCCACTTTATAGTTCTGACCTAGCCTGGTGAAAACGGAGGCTGTTGGTTTAGTAGCAGGCGACCCGTTGACAGGGGTCGTGGTAGCAGTGAGCCGGTCGAACACCGACTTCTTGTTAACTTCCGGTGCAGGTGTCGGCATAGAGAAGCTTGTAGGTGGGACCATGGTCCCGAAAAACAGGCCAGTGGTGGCCTGGGTCACCTGTTCAACCGGCAGAGCGAGGAAAGAGGCCGCTTGGGGCCCATATGTTACACCTCTCGGTGAGGTGGAGCGTCCGTTGCAGTGGCATTTCGAGCAGTTGG
The DNA here is from genome assembly GCA_030015575.1 of Agapanthus africanus. Taxonomy (NCBI): domain Eukaryota; kingdom Viridiplantae; phylum Streptophyta; class Magnoliopsida; order Asparagales; family Amaryllidaceae; genus Agapanthus; species Agapanthus africanus. The sequence continues at coordinate 43,598,297 of JASDDO010000024.1, read as the reverse complement.
TGCAGTTGGTGGCCATTGAATCTTGAATTCTGCGCCAGGTAAAAGACCAAATCTTAGCAACTTGAAATCCGAAGACAACCATTTAACAAACCGCGATTGGTTCGCGAAGACGACACACGAAGTGTGGAGTGGAAAGAGGAAGAGGTCCCACCGGGCGTGCCAGAATCTGTTCCCCTCCGAACGGCGGCCCGGACTTCGCGTCCGTTGCCTGAGGTTCGGGGCAGATGCTATTTGGTTTTATCCGTCTATCTCTCCGAAGATGCCAAGTTGATTTATGGCACCATGTATCAGAGGTTTAGACGAATGCGGCCGATGTAGCAGACTTCGTCAGATTCCCCCTCAGGGTGAGGGGTTTTTGATTGTGGGGACGCTCTTCCCTGCAGGCGCAAGCCCCTGCAGTTAATTACGCTACCGCATCGCGGTAACAACTTTCTCCTTCTCCAGAATTTCACTTCGTGTCGTGTGTGTTTGTTTTGTTTGTGGTTGCCCGTGGATTGTATACGGAGACTGAGTAATGCCGTCGCCCGTAGGACGTGGATTAGTCCAAATCCGTGTTTACTTAGATTTGGGTTTGGTGTTTTAGTTTAAGGATACATTAGTCGCGTTGCGGCTAAGATCAACTTAAACGTTCGTCAAGGATACGTTAGTCCTGTTTTGGACTAAGATCGACTCGACGTAGTGATTAATTTAATGTATGGCCATCGGGACTCGTCACCTCTCTGACGTCGTTGAAGGATTACAACGATATGTATCAGAAGAGCTCGGAGATGTACCCTCGAACCAGAGTTGATTGGGAGTTTTATAATCTATTTGAATGTTTAAGGATACGTTAGCCGTGTTTGGGGCTAAGATCAACTTAAACGGGACCGTTTAGATCAGGCAAAAGAGCGTTTGGAGGCTCTATTGTTCCAGTTTAAGGACGTGGTGGTCCATCGCCAGTTTAAGGACGTGGTGGTCCATCGCCAGTTTAGGGACATGGTGGTCCATTATTAGTTTAAGGACGTCTCGGTCCGATATTAGTTTAGGGACGTCTCGGTCCAATATTAGTTTAGGGACGTTTCGGTCCGATATTAGTTTAGGGACGTTTCGGTCCGATATTTGTTTAAAGACGTTTCGGTCCACGAGTTTAAGGACCCCGCAGTCCATATGGGTGTGTTGTCGTTGGGACCCGTCACCTCTTTGACGTCGTTGAGGAATTACAACGATGGATGCCAAAGGAGTTCGGAGATGTACCCTCGGACCAGATGTAGATTGATTTAGGAGAGCCATTTTGCTCAGTCAATTTAATTTAAGGACTTATGGCCACGATTGGGCTAAGTCCATTGCTTTTGCATTTCTTTTGCTTTTATTTGGGTTTTGCCCAATGGGGATGCAGAGCATCAACTTTATTTGGACTCTGTTCTTTATAAATGATGCAGAGCATCAATTTGATTTGGGCCCAGCTCTTTTATTGCTTTGCAATTTATTTTGGCCTGCTAGGTCTTTTTTGATTTGGGCCTGGCCCTTTAGGAAATGTATTGCATTTGTGCAGAGCACCAAGAATCTTTTAGATTCAAGAAAAGAAGTGCAGAGCACTTTTTTGATTTCTTGATCTAAATTTAGATCAAAGAAAAGAAAAGAAAGAAATCTTTTCTTTCTTTCTGTTTCAGAGAACCAGAGGTTCATAGCAAGTGCAAGGCACTATTTTTATTATTTTTATTTATTTATTTATCTGAGAACCAGAGGTTCATAGCAAGTGCAAGGCACTATTTTTATTATTTTTATTTATTTGTTTATCTATTGAAGATCACTGATCTTGTTTTCTAGATCAATGATCTATTCTTTAAGAGAATTTTCTCAAAGGTTTTTACCTTTCTTTTTGTGTTCTTCAGAAATTCTCAAGAGTTCTCTCCTCTTTTTTTTTTATCCAATTGTCTATGTAATTGTCTCTCCCTTTGAAATGGGGTCTGGGGTCCTTTTTATAGTGCTCAAAGATCAGTTAAATTTGTTAAAAAGATCTTTTCTGAGTGATTCGGGGAATTTTCCCCACCGTTGGATCTTTGATCCAAAGGCCCCTGTTTTACAGAAGAAATCTTCTTGTTTTAACAAGAACAGAAAAGATTTCTTTAAATCTTCATTCTGTTGTTGCGCAACTCACCAGCGCGTGACACGTGTCGCGCAGTAAGGCGCTTGCGCAGCTGTGCTTGCGCAACTGCGCAGACACGTGTCGCGCAGTCAAGCGCTTGCGCAACTGCGCAGACACGTGTCACGCAGTGGTGCGCTTGCGCAGCTGTGCTTGCGCAGCTGTGCTTGCGCAACTGCGCAGCTGTGCTTGCGCAACTGCGCAGACACGTATCGCGCTGCGGTGCGCTTGCGCAGTTGTGTTTGCGCAACTGCGCAGACACGTGGCGCGCTGTGATGCACTTGCGCAACAGCGTTTGCGCAACTGCGCAAACACGTGTCGCGCAGCGGTGCGCTTGCGCAGTTGATCGTTGTTTTTGCTTTTTAAAGAGCCTTGCTCTGATTGGACGCTCTGCCTTGGGCGTTGTGCTGCCGAGTCAACTTCTGACACGTGGCAAATTGTGCACTGCGCACGGTATCTGAAGCGTTGCTTCAAAATTTTGAATTTTCAAAATTCAAACAGAGCCTTGCTCTAATTGGGGGAACAAATGCCCCCCCCACCGTTGTGCTCACGTGGCGCGCACGTGAGTGCAGCGGTGGCAAGATCCCGACCATTGGATCATGGGGATCAGTTGAAGGGGCGCAGGCGCCTATAAATAGGACCCTTGGTCCTTAGAATTTTTTTACCATTTCAAGAACTTTTACTTCAGAGCCTTGCTCTTGCTTAAAAAACTCACAGAGCCTTGCTCTTGCCTCTTCCCAAGAACTTTAAAGTTCAGAACTTAGAATCATTCTAGGTAAAATTTAAATTAAATTAAATTAATTAATCAGAGCCTTGCTCTTGTAGATCTTTGATCTAAAGAAAAATCCCTTTGGGGTTTCTTCAACAGAGCCTTGCTCTCATAGATCTTTGATCTAAAGAAAACCCCTTTGGGGTTTCATCCACAGAGCCTTGCTCTCAAAATTCTACAGAGATCTTGTTCTTGGGTTTTAACCCATGAACAGAGCCTTGCTCATGGATCAAATAGAGAACTTTTAAAAGTTTTCATGGATCTTTAAGATTCCCAAAAAAAAAATTAATTCTTAGGAGTTATAATTTTTTACTACAGAGCTAGGCTCTTTTTAAGAAGTTTTACTCCTTCGAGACCAGAGTTTGACAAATGTCACTCTGTGACAGAACTTTGCTCTAAAAAGAGGAGATTTTCTCCTTGTCTCTAGGGATTCCCCCCCCAATGAGGATATTCTCTTGGGGGTCTTTTTTATTGACTGACAGTCTCATCCAGTGATGGGACTGTCTTATCAAATGATGCGCCGTCATCTTGATTTTGTGGGTCCCCCTTTGGTCCCCTACCCACTGCATTGTAGTGTGATGTAGGCCTTTGAAATGTGAAGCATTGGAACACTAACGGTTATGTTTTTTTTTTTTGTCTACAGGAAACATGTCTGAAGATTTGTCTTTCCCTTTTGTTCGCTCAGAAGGAGGGTTCCCACATGCACCAGTGGACCGGGTGGTGTTTGCTCTGATCAAAGATCACGATCCCGAGTGCAAGAGACTTCAATTATGGGGAAGGTGGTACAGCCAGATTATCCAAGGCCGTCGCAGCTTTAGCTCCACCTCACCCTCCGAGCCCATAGTTACGATCCCTTATGCGGACAAGCCCCCGGTGGAGTATGCCGTGGAGGTTAAAAATTGGAATTCCGACGACCTCCTTCAGCCTGCAATCGGTGCCATTCCGGTGCAGCCGCCGCCGGCTATAGACATTTTGGGGAGGCGAATCTGTCAGGGTGAAGCACGCCCTTGGGGACATGCTTATAATATTGGATTGACCCCGCGGCCGCTTGCCGGATATTTGCAATGGGCCCGTTACATTTTGGCGACGAAGAGGGCTCACCTGACGAAGATTGGTTTATACTCCGCCGTCTACGTCTCGCTTTTCGAGTATCCCTCTCCTCCGACGCGGTGGATAAAGGCCTTCATCGAACAATGGAATATCCCCACCCATACCTTCCTGACAGCGGATAGGGAAGTCTCCATCTCTCTAGAGGAATTTGCTGAGATTTCGGGTTTGCCAATGAGGGGAGAACACTACGAGGAGCTGCTTCCTCCTGATGAGTATGTCTTCGCCACCAAGCAGCTAGTATTTTACTTAACTCGGGCAAATGCCATTCAGCATCAGCACCCGGGCTTAGTGAAGGTGTTGGAGATTTATGAGGAACTCCATTTGGAATCGGACGACCGGGACGTCAGTTTCGCGGATTTCATTGCTCGTTTTATCCGCCCGGAGTTCCTATCAGAGCAGGGCGAGAAGTTCGCTCAGCTTGCTAACCCCTTTGGTTTCGGCTTGGACCGCCGACCTTTATCGGAGAATGACCAACGGGATTTTTATCTCCCTGGCACTGCCAGCGTCCCTTTCTCAGAGATCGCCGTTCCTGGCATGGACGAGGAGACTTTTTTTATAGGGTTCTTGGGTCTATGGCTATGCAGCTTTGCGCTCCCCATGCATCCACGCCTCATGCGGTCTTCCGTATTTTACCCGGCGCATCGAATGGCGGCTGGTTTGCAGCTATCGGTAGGGATTGCCGGGCTGGCTTACCTTTATAATGGACTTAGCGTAGCGGCGGACGCTAATGAGCCTGGGGTACAGCCTGCTAACTTTCCGATGCACTACTTCACTTCTTGGATGGAGCTGCATGTGCGAGGGGTGTTTGGTGCCCATAAGACTCCTCCGTTCTTTGAGAAATTCAAACTCCCGAGAATCATGCGGTTGGTCGGGGCTTCAATCGTGGTCGCATCTCCGCGGGAGTCTAGGGGACTGCTCCTGCGTTCACATCTAGTCGGAGCGAAGACCTCTTTTGTGGATAAGGTCATCACCATGGGCTCCGAGACCGCTAAGTCAGTGGTGTCGCTGCGTGATGACTTTAAGGACGGGGTTTCTGTACTGAAGGCTCGGGAAATCCTTCACCTTTACTCCATTCGGCCGGGTTACCTAGTATTTAGGCAGAATAAGACGGCTCTCTTTATGAGGTATAACCCACATCGGTTTTCCCGACAATCGAGTTACAATCAAGGGATCCCGATGGAGGCCTTTTTGGAAACACCCGCGGTCGGCCCAGAGGGGATAAGGAATGCGATGCATCATTTCACCCGGCTCAATACAGGCTCCTATTTTTTTATCAGTGAGCCTAGCTGTGTCCCTAAAATAATCCATCCGTATGTAGCCTGGTATGCGCATGCTATGGGCCCAATCATCTTAATGGAGAAACGCCTGCTGGTCGACCGTAGGGCTGCGCCTCCTGGCGGTGATCGCAAGGCTCCCTTGCAGCCAAGTATCCAGGTCATCCCCCCGATAAAAGATGCCAGAGTTGACCGACCGCGCGTGTTGAGTCCCCCGCGTGGATTGCCATTGCCCACTACGGTGGATGCACCGCCGGCGCCCCATGCTCCCGCGAAGACGGTTAATGTGGTATCGCCAGGATCTAGCGGAGGGGCGGAGATCGGGACTCGCCGCCCTAAAGTGGCTGCCAAGCGCAAATCCGCTCCGGGTGGATCTAAAGCTGGTGGACAGCAGAAAAAGAAGAAGTCCGCCCTTTCCCTCGATGCGATCCTCGGCTCAAAGCCTGCGGCTTCTCCTGCCAAGACCATATTTGAGTACGGCAGTAATGTGGGCTTCGTGGTAGACCCTGAGGACACCAATCTGGCTGCCGCCATTGCAGCTTCAGAGCGATCGGCGAGGCTTGAAGCGATGTTAAGCAAACTCGCTGAGTCCGGTAATCATCAAACGCTTTATTTGTCATTTCATTGCACTTTGTATTATTATATTTAACTAACATTTGCTCCATTTTCAACAGGTGTCTCTACTGAAGAGGCTATCGCTGCCTCCCTGAAAACCTTCCAGGAGGAGGAGGAGAAGCGTGCCCTAGCAAGCGTCGGTATGTTTTATCCCTTTCTCTTTTATAAGGAAAGTTTGTTGTCTTTTTATGATAGTCAACCTGACCTTCTTTTGTTTCTTTGCAGGAGTTGTGTCAATTGACGCAGGGATCCTTCCCGAGTCTGTCATCGAAGTCCCGGCTTCGTCGAAGTTGCCACAAGAGCCTCGGCTTGACAAGACGACGAGGGATGCCCTGAAAACCCTAGAGGCCTCCCAATTCACAGACGAGGACACCTCATTAGGGAAGCTCTAGTGGCATCCGTCTCAACGGCTCGAGAGGAGCGGAAGCGGTTGAGACGCGAAGCAAGGGCGCACAGAGCTGCTTTAGCCGCGGGAGCGGGCCCTTGCACTATTCCTTGTGCCGACACTCCTTCCGAAGCAGAGACGAGCAGAGCTGCTTTGGCCACGGGAGCGGGCCCCAGCACTATTCCTCATGCTGACACTCCTTCCGAAGAGGCCCTTGCCGTCCTGTCTACTGCTCAGAGGCAAGTGGCGCGCGCGGCTCGGAATGCAAACGACAAGTCCTCTTCAGGTAACATTTCTTTCAGAACCTTGTTGTAAGAATTATCAAGCCATTGGCTCATACGCATTCCAACTTTCAGGGCCAAGTCCGACTGAGGGGGAGGCGGAGACCGTCGAACCCCGGGGAGCGGAGGAAGCGGTACTTGCCGAGCCCGAGCCGACAGTGAGCAACGTGATCGGGGCCACGGGGCCTGAAACAGAAGTTGAAGGGTCCGCCGCCGAGAGGGTCATTGATGCCGCCCCTGAAGTGGCGGCAGATGAGATGATTGTGTTAACCGAGCCGGAGGCGGTAGAGGGTGAAGCGCTCGCGGCTGGAGACCTCGCGGTGACGGTGGATGAGGCAACCGTGACCGCAGGACCCGAAGGAGTAGCGGGTGAGGTGGCCACGATTCCTGAGGACGAGCCAGCCGCTCCTTCTCTGGAATCTGGCAATACTCCAATCATAGCCCTCCCCGCGTATGGTTCCTTGCCGTCTCCAGGGCTTGCGAGCACAACAACGGTTCCCGTCGAGTCGGGTGACGAGGCTACGGGTGGTGGCCTGATGTCAATGGAGGAAGGAATTGCCTCAGTCTCGGCTGGCAGTTCGTCGGGTAAGTTTCGGGTTACTATCGTTTCCCCCTTTTTATATATCTTGCGATCTCTTCTAACAAGCTTGTCTTTGCAGGTGCGGCCAGTGCCGACGCTCCATTGCTTGAAGGAGCACCGTCAACTACTGCTTTGGCGGTGGTCACTTCCCCATCTTCCCTCGTGCCATCGCGGATGTTGGAAGGTATGGATTTGCGACTCACAAGTTAATCTTTTAAACGTGTAATTCATGGACTAACACCATACCACCGCATCTTTTCAGGAGTGCTCTTTGATCATCTATATCAAGTGTTGCTCCCACACTTCTCCTTCCCATCCGAACTTGCTCCTCCTTCTAGTGGCGCTGGTGAGTGTACGTTCAATACAATATCTTTGTTCATCCCCTTTTTCTAGCAATCGAATGATTTCTGACTTTTCCCTTTCTTTATTACAGTGCCACAAATCGAAGGAGGGGATACCAGACCGCCGCGCTACCGGCCCTTCCGGCTCTGCCGTCCGTTGCTGCTGGTATAGCAAATTCCTTTTTTGGTAACCCTTAAATATCTCTTGAACCATCGTTTGACCATGTTTTGTTTTGCAGCTATTGTTCCGGCTCCGGTCCCTTTTGAGTCTCGCGTCCTTCTACCGGCAGGCCCTTTCTTGAGACGCTCGTCTTCAAAGGGTGCCGTGATGAGTTTGGGCATGCTGAGCGGGTACATCGAAGAGCTCAACATGGATGCTCTCCCTCCTGCCGTAGATTTCGCTGTGGATGTTAATCCAATGTTGGCGGCGCTCGTAACTTTTCATAACGAAGGCGTCGTCGAATCTTGGGTTAATCACTGCAGGGAGATCGAGGCCTGTCTATACCGGCTGGAGTTGACGCGCCCTTCTCCCGAAGTTTTAGCCCTGAGCACCCAACGCACAACTTGGCTCGAGCAAAGCACTTCGCACTCCCGCCACTTGGAGCAAGAAGCAGCTCTAAGACTAAGGGAATGCCAAAAGACCTCGAACGAAACGGCCCATCTGCGCGCTGAGGTTGAGGCAAATGCTGCCCAAGTGAAGACTATCTTTGAGGGTCTCTTGGAGCGCATCTCCCACGGGCTAAACTTGAAGCGGAGGCTTGACGTAGCTGAGCGTGATATCCCAAGTCGGGAGGCTGCCTATCAAGTCGTGAGGGAGCAGCTTGCGTTGGTCTTGCAGCAACGAGCCCAAGTGGAGGCAGAGCTGGCGGTGGTAGCCGAGCAAGAGAAGGCATGGAAGGACATGTGCGAGCGATTGCTACATCTGTGCAAGACGCTTCCTTCCCAATAATTCTCCTTGTATCATTTGTCTTTGTAAAGTATATGTATATATTTTTTTATTCTTTAGCACAATGTATCCTGTACTCAATCAATATTTATGAATAAAAGATGCTCATTTTTGTAATGTCTTGTGTCATTTCTCCATCTTTTCTTTCTTTTATTATCAGTATGCCACCTTAGTAACCATGATTGACGGACGATTGGGACGAGTATCCCTACTTTCTTAAGAAATAACGATGGCTTAGGCCGCAGGTTCAGATCTGCTGCCTAAGGCTTTTCAACTCCATAAGCCGTGAGGGTCTCATAGAGACTTTTCTCCCTACGGATCGAGAGGATCTCGCAGGTGGATTTTCTCCTTAGGAATCGTGAGGATTCCTAAGTATGGTTTTCTCTTATAAGTCGTAAGGATCTTATAAGAGAATTTTCCCTCTTCGTCGAAATTCGACTTCGGAGAGTGAGACCCGTGAATAGTATGCAAGAGACCAGTTTGGATTGACTTGCAGGGCCCCATTGCTCAAAAAGCAAGCTTTCCTTGCTGTCTGGGACTTCTTACAAATTGAGACGAATCGGGGATCTGTCTGCGGTTGTAGCGGAACAGTTGACATGAGTTAAGAAGTTCTCATCACGGAGTGTTTGTATCCGTGAGTCGAGGAGTTTGCTAGGGATTATTTGTTTCCCAAGCGCCAAGGAGTATTTGTTTCCTTGGGGTTTGAAACGAGTCGAGGGTTCCTGCGGAGGCGCTGGTGGCTCTGCGGGTCGACGCGGATCAGAAGGCTCTCGTCAAGGAGTGTTTGTATCCGTGAGTCGAGGAATTTGCTGGGATTATTTGTTTCCCAAGAGCTAAGGATTATTTGTTTCCTTGGGGTTTGAAACGAGTCGAGAATTCCTACGGAGGCACTGGTGGCTCTGCGGGTCGACGCGGATCAGGAAGCTCTCGTCAAGGAGTGTTTGTATCCGTGAGTCGAGGAGTTTGCTGGGATTATTTGTTTCCCAAGCGCCAAGGATTATTTGTTTCCTTGGGGTTTGAAACAAGTCGAGGATTCCTACGGAGGCACTGGTGGCTCTGCGGGTCGACGCGGATCAGAAGGCTCTCGTCAAGGAGTGTTTGTATCCGTGAGTCGAGGGGTTTGCTGGGATTATTTGTTTCCCAAGCGCCAAGGATTATTTGTTTCCTTGGGGTTTGAAACGAGTCGAGGATTCCTACGGAGGCACTGGTGGATCTGCGGGTCGACGCGGATCAGAAGGCTCTCGTCAAGGAGTGTTTGTATCCGTGAGTCGAGGAGTTTGCTGGGATTATTTGTTTCCCAAGCGCCAAGGATTATTTGTTTCCTTGGGATTTGAAACGAGTCGAGGATTCCTACGGAGGCACTGGTGGCTCTGCGGGTCGACGCGGATCAGAAGGCTCTCGTCAAGGAGTGTTTGTATCCGTGAGTCGAGGAATTTTGCCAGGGATTATTTGTTTCCCAAGCGCCAAGGATTATTTGTTTCCTTGGGGTTTGAAACGAGTCGAGGATTCCTACGGAGGCACTGGTGGCTCTGCGGGTCGACGCGGATCAGAAGGCTCTCGTCAAGGAGTGTTTGTATCCGTGAGTCGAGGAGTTTGCTGGGATTATTTGTTTCCCAAGCGCCAAGGATTATTTGTTTCCTTGGGGTTTGAAACGAGTCGAGGATTCCTACGGAGGCACTGGTGGCTCTGCGAGTCGACGCGGATCAGAAGGCTCTCGTCAAGGAGTGTTTGTATCCGTGAGTCGAGGAATTTTGCCAGGGATTATTTGTTTCCCAAGCGCCAAGGATTATTTGTTTCCTTGGGGTTTGAAACGAGTCGAGGATTCCTACGGAGGCACTGGTGGCTCTGCGGGTCGACGCGGATCAGAAGGCCCTCGTCAAGGAGTGTTTGTATCCGTGAGTCGAGGAATTTTGCTGAAGTCATTGGCTTCTTCAGTTGAAATGAACCGGTGAGGTTTGGGGTTCGTCGTCTGACGGACTCCGCTGGGAAAGTATGGTTCATTTTTTTTTTACGCCCTTGGATTGTATACAGGGATCGATATGATCTTGACTGTAGGGCCAAAGTTTTATCATTTTTTTTTATTTTATCTTATTTCCGCGATGCTCTATCATTTCAGCTTTTATATCGCGAAGGTCGCGACTGCCCAATCATTTCGGCTATTTTTCGCGGTGCTCAATCATTTCGGCTATTTATTTTATTTTTACTCGCTGCTTTTTATTGCGAGCTGCCCAATCATTTCGGCTATTTTGCATGCATACATTTTACTTGCTGCTTTTTATTGCAAGTTGCCCTATCATTTCGGCTATTTCGTATGCATGTGCGGCCCATCGGCTTTTCGCCGTAAACCTGGAATCAGACGCCGATTTCGGCATCAGCACCGCTACAACTGGGATATTGCCAGGAGCGAATCATCATCTGCCTCTGTCGATGTCGAATAAAGGTGGCTTAGCGACCAGGGTTAGGGTCCTGTCGACTAAGGCTTTTGACTTTATGAGCCGTAAGGGTCTCACAAAGCTATTTCTCCCTACAAGTCGTGAGGATCTTATAGATGTATTTTCTCCTTAGGAATCGTGAGGGTTCCTAAGTGTTTTGTTCCTCTGTAAGTCGTAAGGATCCTACAGGAGGGTTTTCTCTTTGTAAATCGAGAGGATTTACAAGGGTTGTTCATCATGCACACATGTCCCTAGCCTCGGATGGGACTAAGTTAGGGAAATGTTTATTCACGCCCGTGGATTGTATACAAGGGTCAATACTGAGCCACTTGTAGGGCAATGTCGAAAGTTGTGGGGGTTGCTTAAGCACAGGTTTAGATCTCTGTAACTTAAGACTTTCAAATCTTATGAGCCGTGAGGGTTCCATAAGAGAGTTCTCCTTACGAGTCGTGAGGATCTCGCAAGTGTATTTTCTCCTTAGGAATCGTGGGGATTCCTAAGTGTGTTGCTCCCTTGTGAGTCGTAAGGATCTCACGCAGGTGGTTTCTCCTTACAAGGTCGAGAGGACTCTATAAGGGTTCTTTAACGAAGTTGCGCCCTTTCGGGTTTTCACAAACATTCGCCGGTAGTCCTGCTGTTTTTACTCACGGAGCCCTTTTGGGTTTTCATCCGTGCCCATTTTGCTTATGGACATACCGTTTTTTTTTATTTTATTTATATGTTTTTTTTAGATCTCGTCAGCCTAAGGATGCTGCGGTATTAGTTTAAAGACATTTCGGTCTGCTATTAGTTTAAGGACATTTCGGTCCATCACTTGAGAAGGCGGGCTACTGCTGATAGAGTTTGAGCTTAGGAAGATAGCGAGCGGACATAGTCGTCGTCATCTACCATTGACCTAGGCTGTGGCTCATTAAGCATAGTATTTCTTTAAGAAGCGACCGTTTATTGGTCTGAAAGGCCTTTCGCCGTGCATGTCCATGAGTAGATAGGCCCCACCCTGGTAAACTTTATCTGTGATGTACGGGCCTTCATAGTTTGGCTCGAACTTTCCCCGTTTGGCGCGATTGGGGATCATGGGCCTTTTGACCACTAGCACGAGTTCGCCTTGGTGGAATGTCCTCGGCCGGCTCAATCTTTCATATGAGCGCGTCATCTTTGCTTTATAGGCTTCCAGATTTTGATGTGCTATGAGCCGGGTTTCATCAAGGGCGTCAAGCTCCTCAAACCGGAGGTGAGCATTTTCTTCATCCGTCAGCTCGTAGTGGACTGCCACTCGTAGAGAGGGTAATTCTATCTCGAGAGGGAGTACTGCTTCCGTCCCAAATACCAACGCGTATGGCGTCGTGTTTGTGGCCGTTTTAAACATAGTTCGATACGCCCAAAGAGCCTCTTGCAACCTCTCATGCCAGTCCCTCTTGTTTCGGGACACCGTTTTCTTTATAATTTTCGTCAAGGTCTTGTTGAAGGCCTCGGCGAGACCGTTAGCCCGTGGATTATAAACTGAGGAATACCTCCAGTCTATATTGTGCTGCTGTGCGAAGCGACTAATTTTATGACTTCGGTAGGCTGGCCCATTATCAGAGATGATTCTTCTCGGGGTTCCAAACCGGTATATGACATGCGTTTTGAAGAAATGGAGGATGTTCTCCGTCTTCACTTCCCTCAGCGGTACCGCCTCTGCCCATTTGGAGAAGTAATCAGTCATCGCCAAGATGAAACGATGTCCCTTGGACGATGCTGGTTCGATGGGGCTGACTATGTCAGTTCCCCACATTTCGAATGGCCAACTAGCCACTGTTGGATGCAGTGGATTGGGATGCTGATGGATGAAGTCCCCATGAATTTGGCATGAATGACATTGCCTCGCGTATTCCAGGCAATCCTGCATCATCGTGGGCCAGTAGTAGCCCATCCGTTTTATCTTCAACTTCATCTTAGGGCCTGCTTGGTGGGAACCGCAGAGTCCGTCGTGAACTTCTTGGACGACCCTTCTCGCTTCGTCAGGTCCTAGGCATCTCAGCCACAGAGAATCGAATGACCTCTTGTATAGAGTATCGTTGACGAAGGCGAAAGACAGAGCTCGTTTCACGAGCTGATGTCTTATGGACGCTTCTTCAGGTATTCGGTGGAACTTGAAGTAATCTATGAAGACTTCTCTCCAGTCTTCGGTCTTCTCATGGTCTTTTATTTGTAGGGTCGCCTGCTCAGTTGCTTCCTTTTCTTTATATGACCCTGGAGGTATTTCTGCTGGGGCGAGCACTCGACGGCTTTGTATCACGATTCTAACGTCATCAAGGTTCTCGTCAGCCAATTCTTTAGCAAGTTTGGCCAGTGCGTCCGCTTTGCTGTTTTCCGCGCGCGGTATGCTTTCCAACGTGTAGGAGGGAATTTGGGTTAGCAGTTGCTGCACTTTTTCACCATATTTTACTAATTCCGGTTTGCATGTTTGGTAATCGCCGTTCACTTGACTGACGACCAGTTGGGAGTCCCCATATATGAGGAGGCTTTCAATTCCCATATCAATGGCGATCTCGAGGCCTACTATCAAAGCTTCATATTCAGCTTCATTATTCGTTCTCGGCTCTGTTAAGGAGAAGGCGAAGCGCATTATTCCTCCTTGTGGAGTCACAAAGATGAGTCCTACCCCCGATTTGATCATTGGCGTACTTTGTTTGTGCTTTTTCATGGAAGATGCTCCATCGAAATAAAGCTCCCAACGGGTATCACCACTGTCGATTGCGTCAAACGCATGTCTGTCTGGCAAATCGCAATTTAAAGGAGAATCGGTAGGTATGGGATGCTCAGCAAGGAAGTCGGCGATGGCCTGGCCTTTTACTGCCCTGAGAGGTTGATATGTTATCGAAAATTCCATCAAGAGCAGGGCCCATTTGGCGAGTCGTCCCGTTAATATGGCTTTTGACATTAGATATTTGAGAGGATCCACTTTTGAAATAAGACGGACTTCGTGCGCCAACGCATAGTGCCTAAGCTTTGTTATTGCGTAGATCAACGCTAGGCAGTGTTTTTCAATGGGAGAGTAGTTGCTTTCTGCCCCCAGCAGAACTCGACTTAAGTAGTAGAGTGCTCTTTCTTTCCCTTGATCGTTCTCTTGTGCCCATAATGCGCCTAAAGAACCCTCAAGGGCGGTCGTGTAAAGAATGAGAGGCTTTCCCTTAACCGGCGCAGCCAACACCGGCGGGTTCTGCAGGTATTGCTTGATCTCGTCCAGTGCGCCTTGGCATTTTTGATCCCAAACGAATGGGATTCCCTTCTTCATCAGGTGACTATAAGGACGGCACATTCCTGAAAGGTTGGCTATGAATCTCCGTATGTATGCGAGTTTCCCTTGGAGAGACCGCAGCTGTTTGAGAGTCCTCGGCGGAGGCATTTCCATGATCGCTTTAATCTTTGACGGATCTATTTCAATACCTCGGTGTCGAACAACGAATCCCAGGAATTTGCCCGAGGAAACCCCGAACGCACATTTTAAAGGATTCATCTTCAAATTGTATTGCCGAAGGCGTTGAAATACGGTCTTCAGATGCTCGAGATGTTCCTCGTATGATTTGCTTTTAACCACGAGATCGTCGATATAGCATTCAACGATTTCGTGTATAAGGTCGTCGAAGATCTTTGTCATGGCCCTCTGATAAGTAGCACCGGCGTTCTTCAAACCGAAGGGCATCACTTTATAACAAAATATACCAAGAGGAGTCCTGAAGGTTGTGTGCTTCTGGTCTTCGGGATGCATCTTTATCTGGTTATACCCCGACGAGCCGTCCATGAAGGAGAAAACCTCATGAGTGGATGTATTGTCTATCATCAGTTCAGTGACTGGCACTGGGAAATCATCCTTCGGGCAAGCTTTATTAAGATCCCGGAAGTCTACGCATACGCGCACTATCCCATTTTTCTTCATCACTGGGACGATGTTGGCGATCCATTCAGGGTACTGAACTTCCTGGATGAAGCCGGAGTCGATTAACTTTTTGACTTCGGTATTTATGCTCATCTCAAGCTCGAGTCGCATTCTTCTCGACGCCTGTTTGACTGGTTTGACGTTTGGGGATATTGCTAGTCTATGTACAGCAACTTCTGGATCTAGTCCCGGCATCTCGGAATAGTTCCATGCGAAGCAATCTTTATGCTGCACAAGGACGTCTTTTAACGCAGCCACCCTCTCTTCAGACAGCAGCTCGCTGACGAATGTCGGTCGCGGATCATTTACCGTCCCCAACTCGATTTTCCTGAGGTTGTCTGCGGTGGTATGTATTCCATCCTCCAGTTCTTTCGGTGCTGGGGGAAGTTCTGAGATTACCTCATCGCTGCTGTTTTCAAAGCACCAAGGAAGGCTGCTCATGTCCTCGGACTCTTCTTTTAATATTGTTACCACGTGGCAAGTGCGAATTTTCTGCCAATCCCAATGCGGAGTTGGTTCTATCCTCGTGTTTTCGGGTTCGTGCTTTTGCGGCGGCGCTACCCTCCAGTTGTCAGACAACGCGAATTTGCCAAGCTGATATTGGTCCTCAACCCAATTCTTAAAGGTGAAGCAATTTTCAAGCGGATGCCCTACTACTCGATGGTAAGAGCAATAATTCGGGTTGGAGACTTCGCCCGCTTGCTCAGGGTGTTTAGACTCTGGCAGTGTAAGCATTTGATGTTTTAGAGCAAGATCAAGTATTTTCCTTGTTTTGTTCCGAGGAAATAAGTATGCTCGACCCATTTTCTTCATGAGGGCTAGGTCAATAACGCTCGACTCTCGGATGCGTGGCTTCTTAGCTCTGCTTTGTGGTTATTGAGCGCTTTTTCTGCCCTTTGATTTGTTTTTGCTTTCGTGTCGAACCTTTTTTGTAGCAGGTTGACATGGGGCAGCATCTTCGTTCTTTACTGCCTGTTGAAGGAGGCGCTGTGTCTTGGCTTTTTCATAGATTGCCATTTCACGATTGTGATCATCTCGGGCTTTTTGACTTGCATCCCTTATAAGTTTGCTCATATGGTCTTCAAACGATGGACTGGGCGGTTTTGCATCAGGAACTTTTGCTGGCTCGGGATTAGCGTCTTCCCATTGAGCGTCCGCCTCTTCATCAAAGTCATACATAACATAACAGCTGTTTACTAGCTCCCGTTTCTTTGACCAGATGTACCCAAGCCCTTTTGTTTCTATTCTCCCGTTAGGCAGTTTGCATTGAGTCCCGGGAACGTTTCAGACCTTGTCATAGAATTTGGCTTTTCTGATGGTCTGTGTGAAGGATATCCCCTGGCGTTTCAGCAGTTTCTTCAAACCTTTGGTATAATATCTGGGAAGAAGGATAGGCTGAAGCCTGAGCGTAGGATCCGCACCATGCCAAATTTCTTTTTCCACCTTATTTTCTTCAGAACGGTAGAATAGGATTGCCTTCTCGCCTTTCCTTCCGGGAGGGATATAGAACGTCTGCAATTCTTCTACGCTGTTGGTGTCGAGTGCATCCAGTTCTTTGTAATGTTCAAGCGGCGCCATGGTTATCTGCAGACTTCGCTCTTCATCAGCGGAAACCCGTATCGAAGGCCAAGCAGGGAATACAGCATGAACTTCATCCTCTGAATCACTACCGAAGATCAATGAAGGAACGGATGTTCCCGGCCTGGTGGATTGGGATGGACCTGAATAAATGATATCCTCCTCCTCCTCGGTGTCACTGCCGAAGACAGGGATGGTGGCGTTAGTTTTGTTCTCCGGTTTGTGACACCTTTCCGTGTCTTCGAAACTCGGTAAGAAGTATTTGGCATCTTCATACTTGCGAACTTCGTTTACGGAAAACGGATTCAACTCTCCCGCCACTGTGTACTCGAGGCCATCCCTAGAATACTTCATGCACTGATGCTGTGTAGAAGGGATGATATTGTACTCGTGTAGCCATGGTCGGCCGAGCAGGGCATTGTAGCATGTCTTGGCGTCTATAACATGGAATTTGATGTCTGTGACAAGCAACCCGAAGCGTAGCGTCAATATCACAGATCCAAGAGTTTTTGAGGATTGGGAGTCGAAACCGGAGATAGTGATTTTGTCTCGGGCGAGGTGTTGGACACTCATGCAAATCTCCTTTAACACTCGCACATTGAGTAAATTGACAGACGATCCGTTATCGACCAAGATTTTACCTATCTTTATGTCATGACAGTATCCTGAGACATAAAGAGGGCGATTGTGTTCGCGCGTCCCAAGGAGAAGGTCTTCATCGCCAAAAGCAACGCCGGCCGTGTGCACTTCTTCCAATTCGTCTTTCATCTTTTCTTCGGCTAAGAAGGCTTGGAACTGGTCCGGATCTTGTAGTGCCTTAATCAAAGAGTCTCTCGCCTCCTTTGATAGTAACAAGGCATCAAGGACGCTGAGCTGAGAGGGCAGTTTCCTCAGATGTGCCAGAACGTTGTAATCCACCTTACTTCTCTTCGGCAGGTTTTCGGCGTTTAGCTCTTCCAGAACTTGGTCATCTAAGACGATGTCTTCAGAGACCTTTTCTTTCCCTTTATCTTTTCTATTCGAGGGTCCGAGGTTCTTTTCAGGCAGTGTCCGATTCCGCAGCCAGATATTTTCGCAAACCACTGGCTCCTCTTCTTTTCCCGAAGTTGACTCTTTAAAGAGAGGGGCAAGTTCTAGCTCCTCATCAGAGTCGCTCCCAAATGTAGGCACTTGTGACCCGGTAGTGTTAACCATGTGACAATTGCCGGCAGTTCTTTCAAGCTCTTTGGTCGTATTTCTTTGCTCCCGACGAATTTTACGCTTTTCCCGTTTAAAGCGTTGTTGATTAGCGACGTATCCTTGCCACTATCTATCGAAAGCCTTGCATTCTTGAGTGGGATGCGAGACCTTCTGATGATATAAGCAATAAGAGGGGTGCATTTCTACCACACCAGTCATTTTTCCTTCAGAAGATGGTAGCTTCATGCCCATTGATATGGCCTTAGCAAACCTCTTCTTTATCTTGAATTGGCTTTTGTCAGCGGTGGAGGCATTTTGCTCCAGCGGGATCATCTCAGCTCTTTCCTCAAGTCTCTGGCGCTTGGCCGTTTCGAATACAGCCGTCTCGCGTTCTTGATCAGCTTTACTTTTCAATCGAGCTTCACTAAGAAACGCGTCAATCATTTCGATTGATAATTCCGGAACCCTTGACTCAGTATTTGCCCCTGACGTTTTAGTGCCAGAAGTCCCTTCCTCGTTCGTGGTCACATGGGAGATCATATGACAGCTCGCCACATATTCCTCGGATTCATCCTATGAACTTTCTCCCTCATCTTCTTTTTGAAAGACGTGATCAAGGAAATCTTGGAGCGTAATGGGAGTCCGCGTCTTTTGGTTGTACTCATCCAGTGCGTCGATTTGCTTTTGTAAGTCCGTGCGCTTGTCGCCAGGCTTCACGGGCTTCTTAGATTTCTTCTTCTTCTTTTTCGAAGATTTTGACGGCTGACTATGAACGCTTGAACTACCACCATCGGTCCTCGGAGTCGGACGTGGCTTCAACATCCCCTCAATAACCTGCGGTTCCAAGGGGTTCTTCCACTTGACCGCTGGACAGGTCTGAAGATCATTTAGCATTCTCCTCGTTTTGGCTGATAATACAACCTCCCAAGGAGCTTCCTCAATGACGGAGCATGTTGCCCCCGGCGTATTCGTCCCTTTAGAGGTGTGGGGCTGCGGGGGATTCACCTTCCATTTGTCGGATAGCGCAAATTTGCCCTGGCGGTACTGGTTTTCAAGCCAATTTTTGAAAACGTAACAGTCTTCGATCGGATGTCCTAGCACTCGATGATAAGGGCAGTAATTAGGCTCGTTGACGTCACTTGGTTGCGACGGGCGTTTTGGATCTGGCAGATTTATGACTCTGTTGCGCAATGCCAGCTCGAATAGCCTCCTCGTTTTATTACGGGGGAAGGAGTAAGCACGTCCCATCCTGTCCTCAAGGGGTACGTATGGGCGCGTATTGTTTGGACGAGCAACCGGCTTCGAGTCGCTCGGTTGTTGTTGGGCATTAGCGACAATGATCGCTTTTCCCTTTCCTTTATCGTTTCGGGAGTCCGGCTTCGGGAGAGGGGGTTTATGGCCCATCTGGTCCATCTGCGCCAATTTGTCGATCAAAGCCTGGAAGGAAGTCGGCTTGAAGAACATCATAAACTGTGAAATGGTTGCTTGTGGATCAAGGGTTCCAACAAACATTCCCACCGCAGGGGCTTCTTCTATGCGCTGTTCACACTTAGACCATATATTACGCCACCGTATAGCGTACTGAACCCATGTCTCGCCGGGTTTTACCCTGGCGTTAATCAGCGCCGTCATCGGAGTACGCTCACTGGCACTTGCAAAACGTTGGGTGAAGAGCAGCTCCATCTCCGCAAAGGTTTTAATAGAGTCGTTGGGGAGCTCGGAATACCATTCGAACGCCGTATCTGATAGGCTTCCAACGAACTGGCGAAGAAAAAGCTTGTCGTCGCCGCCGGTGTTACCGCAAAGCGCCCTGAACTGGGCAACATGTTGATGGGGATTGCCGGTCCCTTTGTAGACATGAAACTTGGGAATTGTGTAACCCGACGGGTATTTGATTTGGTCATACCAGCCTGGATACGGTCGCCCCATTTTTACGACGTGGCCGGCTGCTTCGGCCGCGTGATGAACCTTTATTTGCTGGGCTATATATTCGTCCAGATCAGTTTTAGAGATTGTATCCTCTCTAGCCGTTGATAAAACGGGCTGAGGGTTTGATGTCTCTCCCCTATCATTCCCAAGGACAATCGGGGGTTCTTCAGTTGGGGGATCTAGTTGTATCATCATCCCTATCATGTCCTGGAAGAGGAGGCCCATACGCTGTATATTGGCTGCTTGTTCAGCAGCCTCTTTGTCTCTCTTTTCCAGTACTCGGCGGAGGAACTCGGCGTCGGTCTCTTCCTCTTGGCGTTCATCTAAGGACGTCCCAGGGTTCTCTTTTGGCTCCGTGAGTGCAGCCATTGTAGTCATCATCTCCTGGAGCTTTTGTTGCTGCTCCTGAGCCTTGGTCACTGACCGGGTAAGCGGTCGGTGACCCGTAGAAGTACGACTTTCTTCCTTTCCAGAAGCCATATAGACCGTATGAACCGTTATGCCCCCTGACTTGGGGCGTTTAGGTTCACCGCTTTTAAACTTTGTCAGCGTCACGGGAGCTTTCTCTGGCCTTTTCCTTTTGTGGACCATTGAGGTTGAAGGAGCCGTTGTTGCCCCCTGCTGTTTAATGGGGCGGTTTTTGTCCTTTTCCACCTTTGCCTTTTTCTGGCGACGAAAGTGGTCTGGGTCAATCACGGAGTCTTGAACCCTCCGCCAAACTTTATAAATTTTTGACGACAGCCGTTGAGGGGGCTGTTCCTGCTTTGTCTCCGGAGCTTTTTTCATAGGCGGAGGAGATCTTTTCAATGTAGCAATCGGAGAGTTCTTTCTCACCTTCCTCAGCAATTCAAAGTTGTTCCCAGTTGGAACAGCAGCGTTGACCTCCACCACTGGAGCAGGTGGGGTTAGCCCTGAAGGGGAGTTGCCCCCTGCTTTCCTTACTCGTTGCCAATGGCGACGTCGAGCACGACGAGCCGTTGGGACTGGCTCGGAAATCGAGATGGTTTCTTGTTGCCCCCTGTTTGAGCGTGGGGTAACTACCGATGTCAGCCTATCAAAGGCTGATGCCTTTTGACCAGCTGGGGGAGGAGTGGGAACCGTCAATCTTGTGAAGACCGACTCTCTGATGGGAGAAGCCGCTTTAACGACTTCCAAAGCAGCGGCCGTTGCCCTCTTTGGGACGGCCACTTTATAGTTCTCACCTAGCCTGGTGAAAACTGAGGCTGTTGGTTTAGTAGCAGGCGACCCGTTGACAGGGGTCGTGGTAGCAGTGAGCCGGTCGAACACCGACTTCTTGTTCACTTCCGGTGCAGGTGTCGGCATAGAGAAGCTTGTAGGTGGGACCATGGTCCCGAAAAACAGGCCAGTGGTGGCCTGGGTCACCTGTTCAACCGGCAGAGCGAGGAAAGAGGCCGCTTGGGGCCCATATGTTACACCTCTCGGTGAGGTGGAGCGTCCGTTGCAGTGGCATTTCGAGCAGTTGGTGCAGTTGGTGGCCATTGAATCTTGAATTCTGCGCCAGGTAAAAGACCAAATCTTAGCAACTTGAAATCCGAAGACAACCATTTAACAAACCGCGATTGGTTCGCGAAGACGACACACGAAGTGTGGAGTGGAAAGAGGAAGAGGTCCCACCGGGCGTGCCAGAATCTGTTCCCCTCCGAACGGCGGCCCGGACTTCGCGTCCGTTGCCTGAGGTTCGGGGCAGATGCTATTTGGTTTTATCCGTCTATCTCTCCGAAGATGCCAAGTTGATTTATGGCACCATGTATCAGAGGTTTAGACGAATGCGGCCGATGTAGCAGACTTCGTCAGATTCCCCCTCAGGGTGAGGGGTTTTTGATTGTGGGGACGCTCTTCCCTGCAGGCGCAAGCCCCTGCAGTTAATTACGCTACCGCATCGCGGTAACAACTTTCTCCTTCTCCAGAATTTCACTTCGTGTCGTGTGTGTTTGTTTTGTTTGTGGTTGCCCGTGGATTGTATACGGAGACTGAGTAATGCCGTCGCCCGTAGGACGTGGATTAGTCCAAATCCGTGTTTACTTAGATTTGGGTTTGGTGTTTTAGTTTAAGGATACATTAGTCGCGTTGCGGCTAAGATCAACTTAAACGTTCGTCAAGGATACGTTAGTCCTGTTTTGGACTAAGATCGACTCGACGTAGTGATTAATTTAATGTATGGCCATCGGGACTCGTCACCTCTCTGACGTCGTTGAAGGATTACAACGACATGTATCAGAAGAGCTCGGAGATGTACCCTCGAACCAGAGTTGATTGGGAGTTTTATAATCCATTTGAATGTTTAAGGATACGTTAGCCGTGTTTGGGGCTAAGATCAACTTAAACGGGACCGTTTAGATCCGGCAAAAGAGCGTTTGGAGGCTCTATTGTTCCAGTTTAAGGACGTGGTGGTCTATCGCCAGTTTAAGGACGTGGTGGTCCATCGCCAGTTTAGGGACATGGTGGTCCATTATTAGCTTAAGGACGTCTCGGTCCGATATTAGTTTATGGACGTTTCGGTCCAATATTAGTTTAAAGGACGTCTCGGTCCGATATTAGTTTAGGGACGTCTCGGTCCGATATTAGTTTAAGGACGTTTCGGTCCGATATTAGTTTAGGGACGTTTCGGTCCACGAGTTTAAGGACCCCGCAGTCCATATGGGTGTGTGGTCGTTGGGACCCGTCATCTCTTTGACGTCGTTGAGGAATTACAACGATGGATGCCAAAGGAGTTCGGAGATGTACCCTCGGACCAGATGTAGATTGATTTAGAAGAGCCATTTTGCTCAGTCAATTTAATTTAAGGACTTATGGCCACGATTGGGCTAAGTCCATTGCTTTTGCATTTCTTTTGCTTTTATTTGGGCTTTGCCCAATGGGGATGCAGAGCATCAACTTTATTTGGACTCTGTTCTTTATAAATGATGCAGAGCATCAATTTGATTTGGGCCCAGCTCTTTTATTGCTTTGCAATTTATTTTGGCCTGCTAGGTCTTTTTTGATTTGGGCCTGGCCTTTTTGGAAATGCATTGCATTTGTGCAGAGCACCAAGAATCTTTTAGATTCAAGAAAAGAAGTGCAGAGCACTTTTTTGATTTCTTGATCTAAATTTAGATCAAAGAAAAGAAAAGAAAGAAATCTTTTCTTTCTTTCTGTTTCAGAGAACCAGAGGTTCATAGCAAGTGCAAGGCACTATTTTTATTATTTTTATTTATTTATTTATCTGAGAACCAGAGGTTCATAGCAAGTGCAAGACACTATTTTTATTATTTTTATTTATTTGTTTATCTATTGAAGATCACTGATCTTGTTTTCTAGATCAATGATCTATTCTTTAAGAGAATTTTCTCAAAGGTTTTTACCTTTCTTTTTGTGTTCTTCAGAAATTCTCAAGAGTTCTCTCCTCTTTTTTTTATCCAATTGTCTATGTAATTGTCTCTCCCATTGAAATGGGGTCTGGGGTCCTTTTTATAGTGCTCAAAGATCAGTTAAATTTGTTAAAAAGATCTTTTCTGAGTGATTCGGGGAATTTTCCCCACCGTTGGATCTTTGATCCAAAGGCCCCTGTTTTACAGAAGAAATCTTCTTGTTTTAACAAGAACAGAAAAGATTTCTTTAAATCTTCATTCTGTTGTTGCGCAACTCACCAGCGCGTGACACGTGTCGCGCAGTAAGGCGGTTGCGCAGCTGTGCTTGCGCAACTGCGCAGACACGTGTCGCGCAGCAAGCACAACTGCGCAGACACGTGTCGCGCTGCGGTGCGCTTGCGCAGTTGTGTTTGCGCAACTGCGCAAACACGTGGCGCGCTGTGATGCACTTGCGCAACAGCGTTTGCGCAACTGCGCAAACACGTGTCGCGCAGCGGTGCGCTTGCGCAGTTGATCGTTGTTTTTGCTTTTTAAAGAGCCTTGCTCTGATTGGACGCACTGCCTTGGGCGTTGTGCTGCCGAGTCAACTTCTGACACGTGGCAAATTGCGCACTGCGCACGGGATCTGAAGCGTTGCTTCAAAATTTTGAATTTTCAAAATTCAAACAGAGCCTTGCACTGATTGGGGGAACAGGTAGCTCGCAATTAAGCGGTGACCCCTCTGATACGGGATGAGCAGTAAGGAAGTCTGCGAGAGCTTGCCCTTTTACTGCTTTCTGAGGAGTATAAACTATGTCAAACTCAAGCAGCATGACAGCCATCTTGACATTCTACCGGTTAGGCTTGCTTTGGTCATTAAGTGTTTGAGCGGGTCGATCCTAGAGATCAGCATAACCCGATGAGCAAGCAGATAGTGCCTCATCTTCTTCACAGCGAACATCAGAGCCAGACATTGCTTTTCGATCGGGGAATAGTTGTGCTCCGCCCCGACTAATGTTCGACTGAGGTAGTAGAGGGTATTCTCTTTTCCCTCCTCGTTGTTCTGGGCAAGGAGTGCACCGAGTGACTCATCTAGCGCAGAAGTGTAGAGAATCAGCGGTTTATTTGGAATGGGAGCGGCCAGCACTGGAGGGTGCAACAAGTAGTGTTTGATGCTTTCAAACGCTTCTTGACATTCGGCATCCCAGACAAAAGGAGCTCCTTTCTTCTTGAGCTTTGAGAAGGGACTACATCTCCTCGATAAATTTGAGATAAACCTTCGTATATAAGCAAGCTTGCCTTGAAAAGATCTTAGCTGCGACAGATTCTTCGGAGGGGGCATCTCCATAAAGGCCTTTATCTTGGATGGGTCAATTTCAATCCCCGATGTCGGACTATGAAGCCCAGGAATTTTCCCGATGACACTCCAAAAGCGCACTTCAGAGGATTCATTTTTAGATCGTACTCCCTCAGTCTGGTGAGAACGGTCCTAAGATCTTGGATGTGATCGGCCATGGCTTTAGTCTTGACGACCAGATCATCAACATAACATTCGACGACCTTATGAATTAGGTCATCAAAGATATTGGTCATTGCCCTTTGATATGTAGCACCTGCGTTCTTCAGTCCGAACGGCATCACTTTGTAGCAGTATATTCCGATCGGGGTTCGAAATGTTGTGTGCTTCTCATCCTCAGGTGACATCTTGATCTGATTATACCCAGATGAGCGATCCATAAAGGTGAACAGCTCGTAATTTGAGGTGTCATCGACCATCATTTCCATGACCGGTAGCGGGAAGTCTTCTTTAGGACAAGCCTTGTTGAAGTCCCTGAAATCGACACAAACTCGAATCTGCCCATTTTTCTTCTTCACTGGGACTATGCATGCAATCCAGTCCGCATATTTCTTTTCCCTGATGAAGCCAGCATCGATGAGTTTCTTGGTTTCCTCGATGACCTTTTCTTCCAGTTCCCTTCTCATTTTTCGAGGAGCTTGTTTGACTGGCTTGACATCTAGAGAAATAGCCAGCTTATGCACGGCTACCTCAGGGGAGAGGCCAGGCATTTCTTTGTACGTCCATGCGAAGAAGTCGGCGAATTCATGCAGCAGGGCTACTATCTGCTCTTTCATTTCCTATGACAAGAGTGAGCTGATAGAGGTCGGCCTTGGATTATCGGGCGTTCCCAAATCAATATCGGTTAGCTCATCGAAGGTTTCTTGCCCGCCATCTTCGAGCTCTTGAAGAGCTTCTTCTGGCTCGGCTATCTCGTCATCATTATTTAATCTTTCGCTGGCTTCACCAACATAGATCATGTAGCATGCTTTGGAATCAGGTTGAATGAAGCCTATGCCCCGTCTATCTGGAATTCGTCCATCGATGAGTGCTCGGACCTGGGGAGGATGCCATAGCCCTTCATAAAACCTTGCTTCGGACTCCGTTTGATATAACCGGCATCCGCACCTTTTGAAATATTCCCGCATCTCGGGTGCGTAGTATCTGGGATTGAGGACGGCTCGTATGCCTCTCTCATAGGGAAGGCACGCGACAGACAAATCGTCCGGGTGCACAACGGGGTTTGACCCATAAAACAGGATTCCCTTCTGTCCACTTTTCCTCCCGGGAATGTAGAAAGTTTTCAGCTGGTCCACGGTAGAGACTGACAATGCATCGAGCTCTTTGCGTATTCGTTCTGGCACCTTTGTGATGGCCAGGGACCCTTCTGCAATTTCGAAGGTCTCTCGTAGTTTTGCCTGCTGCATGGGGGTCCAATCTGCACAGCTGTTGCACGGCATGTCCTTTTCCTCCGACTCTTCAGTGTCACTGCCAAGATGAGGGCGGACTTTGCTGCTAGGTGTGCTTTCAGTATCGGATTCGTCCGTATCGCTATCGAAACGAGGGCAAGTTTTACGGAAGGACGGACTTCCAGCGTCGGACTCATCAGTGTCGCTACCGAAACGCGGGCGCACTTGGACGTTTTTGCTTTTGAAAGTGACAGCCGGCTCAGATTTGCTTTGGGGTTTTGGGGCCGCTCTATCCTCAGTCAGTTGTGGCTTAGCATGGTGGTTCATGAAGTACCGGGAATCTTCATATCGGACTTCATGCACACCGAACGGCTAGATGTCTCCGTCAATGCGTCTTTCTTTGCTATTTTTAGTATACTTCATGCATTGATGGAGAGTTGACGGAATGATGCCGTAATCGTGGAGCCACGGGCGTCCCAAGAGAATTTTATAAGACGTGTCAGCGTCGATCACGTATATCTTAGCTTTAGTTTGCATATCCCCAAATTTGATTGGCAAAGCTATAGACCCCAGAACTTGCTGGCAGTTTTGATTGAAGCCTTGAATGACAATCCTTTCCCTTGACAGGTGTCGGACGTCCATTGACAAACTCTTCAGAGTCCGCAAGTTCATGATGTTCACTGAGGACCCCGGATCAATCAATATGCGTTTAATCCGATCTCCGTCGCTGTACCCGGTCACGTAAAGCGGCCGATTATGCTCAGCCGTTCCCAGTAGCCAGTCTTCGTCCTTAAATGTGACCGCGGCGGCATGCAAAGCGTACTGGGCTTATTTCATATTAATTTCCGCAAAGAGAGCCTGATACCGCTCGGGGTTTTGTAGAGCGTGAATGAGAACATCTCTAAGCTCCTTAGTTAGGACCAAGGTATTGTAGATGCTCAGGAGAGACGGGAGCTTTCGGAGATGAGCCAAGACATTGTAGTCCACTGAGGAAGGACGTGAGTTTTCATTAACCGGCTCTATGCTATCTTCCTCATTAGCCACCTGTTTTTCCTTTCCTTTTAGGGTATTTCCCTGATTTGGCGGTAGAGTCCTGCCGCTTCTAAGCTGGATTTGGTTGGCCTTTGTGGCGAGCTCCTCGTCCTCTTCGGGAAAACAGAGCTCCTCCTCCGAGTCGCTGCCAAGATGGATGGCGTAACAGGTCACTATAGGGATCTCTTCATTGGAGTCTTCCTTTAACTCCTTCAGAATTTCAGCCGCTTCTACAGGGAGGAACTCCTTCAACTGAATCAGAGTTCTTTCCTGTTGTTCATAGTTTTCAAGAAAATCGATATATTTTTGAATGGTCGATCTCCCTGCAGACTCCTTTTCGCGCCGAGCCACACTTTTCTTTTTCTTGAGCTTTTTGGATTTTGAGCCTGATGGAGCCGCATTGGCAGCTGGAATGGTAGGCTTCTTCTGCCCTTCCCATTCCGTCCTGAGCTCTTTCCGAAGTAGCTTTATCATCTTCTTCGTCTTATTAGATATGTGCGTACCCCACGGAGGCTGCGGTGAGTCCGTTTCATTTCCCAGGGCAGCGGGTTCGGCTGTCTGCTCCGAGAAGGCTTCAGCTTCTGTCTGTATAAAGTTGGTGGTTGCAACTTGATTGTTCACCAACACACTTTTGGACAGCTCGATCTCTCCATCCTTGTACTGCTTCTCGACCCAGTCTTTGAAGATATAGCAATCCTCGATCGTATGGCTCACTACTCTGTGGTACGGGTAATACAGGGGATTGTCGGTCATTTTTGCCTCCGGCAATTGTAGACTGTTGTTTAAGGCATCTTTAAGTATCTTACGGACCTTGTCCCTTCTGAAAGAGTAAACCTTGTTCTTTTTCTCCTCTAGGGAAGGCCCATCTCCTCCCAGCAATGGCTTTCGAGACCGGTTGGTTTTGGAATCGCCTGCCCTTCGCTTGTCTTCATTGTCGGACGCATTGAAGACATTGGTACTGTTGGAACACCCGCTTCTATGGTTGTCGTCCCGCTTGCTTTTCCAAGTCTTGTCTCTCTGAGAGTCTGGGATAGAGTCTTGCTTTGAGCGTTCCAGCATTTGGACTTTCTTGGTTAGCTCTTGAAACATCTTGAGGCCTGTTGTATACAAGAATGGGACCATCCAATTGCTGAGGTTCCCAATGAGAAGGCTGACGGACTGGTCCTGGTCCAGCGGTGGTTCACACTTGACCGTGAAATTACGCCATCGGGCGATAAAGTCAGTGTTGCTTTCACTCTTCCCCGACTTGGTCCTCACAAGGTCAGCAATGGAGATTTTATCACTGACACTCATGAACCTTTACCGAAACAGAGTCTCCATTTGGGAAAAGGTAATGACGGACCCGTCTGGTATACTCACGTACCATTCGAAAGCGACACCGGTCAGGCTGTTGACAAACTGACGAAGAAGGAGAGCATCATTGCCCCCTGTATTTCCGCCCGATGCCTTAAAGTGGGCGACGTGCTGGTTTGCATTTCCTGTCCCGTCAAACCTTCCGAACTTAGGAATGACGTTGCCGCTCGGGAACTCGATCAGATCGTACTGTGCGGGATATGGCCGCCCACTATTGCCAATTTCTTTCTAAGCTTCAGCTTCGGCCATCAATGTTTTAACCTTGCTGGTGACCAAATCCATTATCCGGTCTTATGTTAGCGGGATAATGTTATCTGGGGCCAAGGCGTCCCCAGAAGCGGAATGTGGCCGGCTTTCGTACGGCTCGACCAATTTTGGACCCAAAGGGACAGGCATTGGCCGCTTCGGATTGTCATCATCCGGCTCATAAGTAGCGACTTGTGCTTGATTGGGAGGCGCTCGAGCAATTTGAGCCATAAGCTGCATCACAACATTCGTTAGGTCGTCAATTTTCGAATAGAGCTTGGCCATCTCTTTATCTTCGCTCCTGAGTTGTTTTCGAAGCTCTTGAAGTAGCTCTTGCTCCGCGGTCCTGGGGCGGAAAGTCGGCTCTTCCTCGCTGTCCGAGCTTGACTCTACATAGACTGAGGGGTCTTTCTGCCTATCATCCTCATCGAGAGGGTTTTCATCATCCAGCGGAGGCGGCTGTTCTTGGGAAGCGGCAACCACATTCAAGCCAGATTGGGCTTGGGATGTGGTGGCCCCATCCTTACTTTTGCTGCGAAGGTTGTCACTGGGGCGCCCACCCACCATATAGACCGTATAGATAACATATCCAGCCGTATTTTTATTATCGGCGGCTGATTTCACGGATCGTTGTCTTGACTCTCCTATTTCGGTAACGGGCAGTCGACTGAAGGCGGCTGGCCTGGCCGGATTCTTGAATGGTGCTGACGCTTCCTTTTTGGTTTTCCCCCGCTGTTTTCGCACGGCACAAAAGCGCCTGATAGACTCTTGAAGAGACAATGTCATACTTTTTCTATTGGGACCGGGACACGTCTCTTCGTAGCAACGTTCAGACCGCTGTCTTCTTGATTCTGGAGGTCATAGCATTTTTCTGAACCCACTTCAGAGGTTCGAAGGAATTGCTGATTTTTACGGCCGACTCTGCCGTCGTCGTGGAGTAACCCTGCTCTTGAAACCTCATAAGATTCCACATGGCCGAAGTCCTGGCCCTCTTGTTGGCTCGATACCTGAGCCGCTTCTGCCTTAACTTTTCTGTTTTAAGCACCTGGCAGACTTCGGCTCTTCGGGAAGACGCCGTAGACCGAGTGATAGAGAGGCCAGAGAAGACGCCCGATCGTGCATTTGTTGGAGTCATCGCCTGAGCTCGTCCGCATCGTTTGATGTTGCCCTTTGTACCGGAAGTCTTGCCCCCAACTGGAGCAACAGAGAGTCGTTCAGACACCGTCTTAAGTTTCGGTTGTGGTGCCTTAACGATCACAACATTCGGTCTCTTGCCCCTTGAGACCGGCTTGGCCACCTGTTTTGCCGGGATTTTTGCCAGATGAGCGCTTCCGGCAGGGTAGATGATGACGGAACCAAACTGGCGGGGCAGTTCCTCCCACTGTCGACTGAAGCTTGCGGGGAGAACCACACGAGTATTGATCTTGATCACATACGGAATCGGGGTCGCATCAGAAGCTGGATCCATCTTAGAAGACATTGTCGTTGAAAGTTGATTGCACGGAAAAAAAACATTATTTCAGTACAAACATCGGCATATATGTTAAATGAGTTCGCATGAACACTTGACCCGAGATATGGGAGGAGAGAAAAGTCCCACCGGGCGTGCCAGAATCTGTAGGGTGTTTTTCATTACCCTGTTGAGATGGGAATGCGCGCATGCTTGTCAGGCGCATTACAGATTCTCCCTGTCTAGGGTAGGCAGGGGTGTATTGATTGCGGGGATCCGAATCTCCGGCAGCCGCGGACTAAACTGACATTAATTACCCCTCGTCTTTGGAGTGAGAGAACCTCCGATTGACGGGTCAAACAGGTCATGCGAACTCAATGTACAGTGTTATGTTTTGAAGGGGTTTTGGATATATCGAGGGCCCCGCAAAGTTTTTATGGGGGTCCCGCTAACCGGATAGCGGGGTGGGGGTCAAGGGCGCTAGCAGCCCCTTTGCGGGATGCGGGGCAGCGCCCCGTTAGAATTTTTTTCTAATGAGGGACAGTGTCGTAGAGTATGTGTGTGTGTGTGTATAAGGGAATAGGCATCCAAAGGATGCGTGAGAGAAAGCGCTAGCGCCTCACGTGCGCAGCACGCGGGCGCTTGGGCGTCAGGGCGCTATCGCCTTGAGCACTAGCGCTTTGGGCGCCAGCGCCTCACGTGCTAGGCACGTGGGCTCTTGGACACTTTGGGCGCTAGCGCCACACGTGCTAAGCACGTAGGCGCTCGGACGCTTGGGCGCTGGCGCCTCACGTGCCAAGCACGTAGGCGTTCGGACGCCGGGCGGCAAAAGAGATTTGGTCCCTGCACTGAGAGTTGTACTCCCAGAAAGAAATACTTATTTTTTTTTTTGTGTGTGTGAATGTGAGTAGTTAAACTCCTAAGATATTTTTGAAGCTGATGAAGAGGCTTCTCCCCTTGAGCCCTGGATCTCCCCAAAGTGGGGTCTTTGGAGATGGGTCTCCTTCTTCCTCCTTTGTTGGCCGGCTCTTGGATAACAAGAAGGGTGAGATTTTAAAAATCTCTCCTTTTTAAGATCTGATGAATGATCCAAGCTCCCCTTTGTGGGTTTTGTAGTGAAAAACTATTTAGGTTTGGAAAAGAAAGAGTAAAACTCTTGATTTTATTCAAAAGAAAGAAGAAGGTTTAGAACCTTGAGGAAGGAGAAGGAGGCACAAAGCTTGATTTTTTTTAGAGAGAGAAAAAGATCTTTATATATTTTCATTATCTTTGCCTTTATAGGCTATACACTTTACATATAGCCCATTGGGCTTTACAAAAATGGCATTTTGCCCATCTCATGCCTCATGTGCTATTTCTTTTTGCACATAAGCCATGGGCTTTACAAAAATTTGGCTTTATGCCCATTTTTCTTATATTTATTCAAAAAAAAAAGAAGGAATACACCAAAATTATTTATTACAAATTTTTTTATTTTGGCATGGCGGAAGGCCGGACGGTTCGTGTTCGGGCTCGACCCGGGTATTGGCCCACTTGACCTGGGCTTCGGCCCACTTGGCCTGGGGTTGACTTTGATTTTGACTTAATCAACCGGGGTGTAAATTTCGACCCCAACACATTCTTTTGTATAATGCATGGAAAAGTAAATACATCTGAATGAAAGCAATGCCTAAACGATGGTATAACAGAAATGAAAGGTACTAAAATGAAAATGGGTACAATGAAACTAGAGCTCTAGGTCGTAAGCAAGCTGATCCAAGTCCTCTCTAGTAGGCTCGATCTCCTGGGTGTCCAGATCACCCGACAACATTCCAAAAAAGAAAGAGAAGGAATGTCGTCAGCGAACAATCGCTCGGTAAGTCCCAAAGGTAAGGAAGAAATAGAATAGACAGAGAGAGAAAGTAGTTTTTAAAGTTGTATTATATTGTATTAGTGTTAACGCTGTTGTTTTTTGCTTGGTACAGAAGAATGCCAGTGTATACGAGAGGAGTCTCTATATGCCAGAGACTAGAGGCACGTGTAGTACAAGGGACCGTTTATGCCATGGTACAACAGCAACGGAAATACAGGTTAGGTGTCTTAAATCTTACAGTCTCGTGCCACTTCTAACACCTTCCGTACCAATCTACCCCTTAAACCCCGCGATATCTTGTTTGTATTGTATGTATTGCAAATTGTATTGTCTTGTAATATAGATTGTATAATTGGATGACTTGCCGAAACCATGATATCAGTAAATGGATGTAACTGGAGAATCATGAATGTAACTGGAGAATCATGTAAATGGAAGTATATCCATGGTTCGGTTCAGTCAATATAGATTGAATAGATTGAATATATGTATTCATGGATTCATATTGAATTGTAGATTGTACTTGAATCATATTCAAGTCAGATTATTAATTATACTCAGTCTGAGTCAGACAATTTGAAAAGAAATTGAATCCTGAATTAGGTTTTGATGTTATCGGTAACTGCTGCACATGGGCGGCAGGATTTGTGTCTTTTTCAAAGACGATTACCGTGTTGATAACACCGTTGTTAAGTTGTCTACCTTAAATAGGCAAGCTGTCACGCCCCGCTTCCCGGTATACGGCGAAGGGGACGGGACGAGGCCACTGCGTATTTACTGTGAAGTAAATATGTTAAGCGTATCTAAGCAATATAAAAGTAACGCACAAGAGACAAGATATAATTAAAAACAGCAATTTTATTTATTCACATTCTTTCTGTACAATGCATGGAAAGTAAATACAACTGATAAAAAAACAATGCCTAAACAATGGCATAACAGAAATGAAAAAGTACTGAATGGAAAGTGTACAATGAACTAGAGCTCGGGGTCTTCACTGAACTGGTCCAAGTCTTCAGCAGAGGGCTCGATCTCAGGAATGTCCCGATCACCTGACGACATTCAAAAAAGAAAGAAAGAGAATGTTGTCAGCGAACAAATCGCTCAGCAAGTCCCAAAGATAAGGGAGAAGTATAATAGACAGAATAAGAAGGTAACTTTTAATGTTGTATTATATTGTTATAGTGTTGTGTTAACGCTGTTGTTTGTAGCTTGGTACAGAAGATACCAGTGTATACGAGAGGAGTCCCACTTACACCGGAGACTTTGGTAACCCGTAGTACAAGGCTCCGTCGATAATACCACGGAACAACGGCATGGATGTAATTACGTCTTAAGTGACCACCCCGTGCCACCTTTAACATATTCTGTACCAGTCTACCTCTTAAACCCTGTGTTATTTTGATTGTATTGTCTTGTATTGTAAACTGTATAGATTGTATAATTGGATGACTGACCGAAACCATGATATCAGTAAACGGATGTAACTAGAGAATCATGTATGTAACTGTAGAATCATGGATGTAACTGTATAATCATGTAAATGGATGTAACTGGAGAATCATGTAAATGGAATGTATATCCATGGTTCGGTTCGGTCAAGTTGTATAGATTGATAGATTGAATATATGGAATAATGGATTCATGTTGAATTGTAATATTGTAGATTGTAAATTGTACTTGAATCATATTCAAGTCAGATTATAATGAGACTCAAACTGAGTCAGACAATTTGAAAAGTAAATTGAAGTCCTGATTGTTTTGATGTTATCGGTAACCGCTGCACATGGACGGCAGGATTTGTGTCTTTTTCAAAGACGATCACCGTATTGATAACACCATTATTAAGTTGTCTACCTTAAATAAGCAAGCACTCACTTATCCGGCTCCCTGAGGCTCAAGAGATTGGTCACGCTTAAACCTATGTTTACTAGGGTCCTTAGGGTAATTTATAGAACTTGAGGGGGTTTTATGTAAAAATACTTTTATATACTTTTCAAAATACACCCCAAGTATTTATTATTCGTCTTTAGAGTTGTAATGAATGTAGATTTTATATTGTGATATTTCTAGTGAAAATATCCTAATTTCATAAATAAAGGTATTTATTTGTAATATTGATTTGTATGGAACTCATGGTATTTTAGTGTAAATGATTCTTGTGATTTTTTAAAAGAGTTGGAATATTTATAATAATTCAAACTAAATATTTTAATGTTACATATACATATATTTATATGAAAATAATTTTAGTATATATATTATATTCTAGAAATCTCGTTTTTCTTAAGATGTCGTATTTTAAATTTTTCGAGACCGAATGCTCCTTGCGGAGGTCTGCATCTCGCACTACTAAGCCCGAGGATGTGCGATAATCCGCACCATCCCGAACGGGTTCCCCAAATGGGTTGTAGCGGCACTTTGCAAAGATTTGTATAAATACTAATCATTAAGAAAAAACGGTTTTATTAATTATGGTATTTATTTGTAAAGATATCGTTTTTCCCGTATTCTATGTTCCCAAGGGTATTGTGCTATGTTGCATATGAGTGTGTGAGGAGATAGGTCATTACCTCGTGATCTACTTAAAGGTATAGCAAAATTTTGTGATGTTAAATGTAGAATTGAAACTATTTGGTATTTAAATGAAAAATACTGTAAAATGAAATAGCAATTACTTTATGATATGAAACTTGATCAATATGGTTGATTAGTGATTAATAGTCAACATGAATGGTTTAAGCATAATTGTATTAAAGAAAAGTGAGGTTTTATAAAGAAATCGAATAGGAAATCAGATTTGTTCCGATTCCGTCGGGTTTTGTAATTCCGTATTTTTAGAAAGAAAAAGGAAAATAGAAATGGGACTTACGGGTTTAGGACAACCAGGAGAGGGAGAAGGATTGAGAGGAGTCGCCGGTGCGTCGTTTCGTCGCCGGGAACTCCTAGAATCGTCGTCGGAATTTCCGCCGGAGAATTCGCCGGAGCTTCGCCTTTCGCTCACTTCGATTGCACACAAGGGTTTCTAGTGATTTCTTGAGAGTTGGCTCAAAGTTTTGGGATGAGGGGATAGTGTGTAGGGTTGGTATTTATAGGGTTAGGCTAGGGTTAGGGTAGATGATGGGTTTTAAATTAAAAAAATGTAAAAAATACATTAAAAATTCATTAAAAATAGAGTAAATGGGGCTTAATTGTGTCTCTGGAAGTAGTCTGAACATTTAAAGTGTGCAGGGGGTATGAGAAGACCAAGAGGCACGATTTTTATGTTGGGGACTCGGCCGTCCTGCCGAGTCGGAGGTCAGGAAGGTGGGGGGTCGTCTGGTGTAGCCTCTGGAACATTTACTTTTCTATGTGTAGTGGGGTTTTTGGGAGTTAGCACGTGTTGACTGTTGGTATTCTAAAAAATTCAAAACAAAATAATATTAAAAATAATGTGGGGTATGAGATTTAAACTCTGGTGGCTTGGTTCAGCAGTGCAAGGTATTACCAATGAGCTACAAGCTCCTTCTTGTAATTAAGAAATGAATTAATTATTTAAAGTAATAACAGTAAAAGTAAATACCCTAAGTATACATTAATTTTAAAGCAAATTTTTGTACACTAAAAATGGAGTTGTTACATTCTTTTAACGTGTAATTAAAAAGCAAATTAATTACTTATATCTTGTGCTCAGGCTAAAATACCCTTTTATGGATTTTGAAAAAATATTTGAAAAAATTTGTATAGGAAAATTAGGGTTGTTACACAAGCACCACTTCTCCGGCTCCGTGAGGCTCAAGAGATTGGTCCCGCTTAAACCTATATTTACTAGGGTCCTTAGGGTAATTTATAGAACTTGAAGGGGTTTTATGTAAAAATACTTTTGTATAATTTTCAAAATACACTCCAAATATTTAATTATCGTCTTTAGAGTTGTCATAGATGTAGATTTTATATTTGTGATATTCCTAGTGAAAATAACCTAATTTCATAATATAGGATATTTAATTGTAATATTGAACTTGTATGGAATTCATGGTATTTTAATGTAAAGTGATTCTTTTGATTTAGAAATGTTGGAATATTTATATCATATCAAAAATAGTTATTTTGATAATACACATATATATATATATATATATTATATAAAATAATTTTAATTTATTATTTTCTAGAAATCTCATTTTCTTAAGATATTCGTATTTTAAATCTCTCGAGACCGAATGCTCCTTGCGGAGGTCTGCATCTCGCACTACTAAGCCCAAGGATGTGCGATAATCCGCACCATCCCAGTCGGGTTCCCCAAAATGGGTTGTAGCGGCACTTTGCAAAAATTTATAAAAATACGTAATCTTGTAGAAAACGGTTTTAATAGCTAGTGGTATTTATATGTAAAGTTTCGTTTTTCCGTATTCTATGTTCCCGAAAGATATTTTGCTATGTTGCATATGTGTGTTGTGAAGAGGTAGATCATTACCTCGTGATCTATCTAAAGGTATAGCAAGATTTATGATGTTTTAAAGTAGAAACTAAACTACATGGTATTTTACTGAAAAAGAGCGGTAAGAGTTACAAAATGAAATGTTTTGCTATGAAACTTGTTCAACATGTCTTGTTAATGATTAATAGTCAAGATGTAAGAGTTTAATATAGTTGTGTTAAGGAAAATTGAACTTTATAAAGAAAACCGAATCGGAAGTCGGATTTAACTCCGCTTCCGTCGGGTTTTAGAAAAAGAACTTTTTAGAATAGCAAAGGAGAGAGAGAGGCAGGACTTACTTGTTGTTAGGTTAGAGAAGAGGGAGAGGAGGAAGTAGGATGCGCCGGTGTGTCATTTCGTCGCTGGGAGCTCCTAGGGTCGTCGTTGGAATTTCGCCGGAGCTTCGCCCTTTGCTAACTCCAAATGCACACAAAAGTTCTAGGAATTTTCTTGAGAGTTTTGGACAGAAATTTAGAGTGAGGAGGGTGTGTTTAGGGGTGGTATTTATAGGGTAAAGCTAGGGTTAGGGTAGGTGAAAGGTTGTATTGAAATTTGTATTAAAAATGCATTAAAAATTGTGTAATGGAGTTTTTAAGAGTTCTGGAACCGATCCAAGAAATTAAAGTATGCACGAGTGATGGGGAGATGAAGAGACACAACTTTCATGTTGGACAACTCCGAATCGGAGCCGACTCGGCCGCCGCCGCCGGCCCGATCCGGCCGCGTCAGGGGTCCCCTGAGTCCGTCGTCGGTTGGTCTACTCCCTGGGACAGTTTGTTTTTAGTGTGAAGTGGGGGTTTTACGAGTTATGCACATGTAGACTCTTAGACTTCTAAAAATTAAAAAGAAAACGATATTAAAAATAATGTGGGGGATGGGATTTGAACTCTGCTGCTTTGGTTCAGCAGTGCAAGGTATTACCAGTGAGCTACAAGCTCCTTCTTGCTATTAAAAAGCAAAACAATTACTTATAGTACTCACAGTAAATGCAAATACCCCAAGTATACATTAATTTTTAAACAAATTTTTGTACACTAAAATTGGAGTTGTTACACGTAGCGATCCAAACGAGCCCGTTTCATCAAACCGGAAGTGAACATGATATACAGATGCAATCACAAGATATGAGGTATGGTGCAGGCCATGCTAGATGTTAAAAACATTATATTTGGTTATATTTGTATTATTTAAAATATATACAGATGCCAAATATATGATACAGGTATATAGAACATATATGTATGCACGGATCCTCTGTACTGGTAATCACATAACGTAATCTAGAATCATGATGGGCTTCAAGCACGCGGGTCGGGTCGGTTACTAACCCCAGATACCAAATACACTATTCGCACCAAAAAACAAACATGAACTAAAAATTGTCGCAAGATTAAGAAAACCCCAAATAAATTATGGTATAAATGAACTAGGGTGTTAACATTATACCCAACTACAAAAGAATTTCATCCTCGAAATTCCCGGAATAAGAAAAGATAAGAAAACATGAATCTAAGAAAAGAGATATAGAAACTTCTGTCGTATCTCATCTTCTCGTTCCCAAGTTTATTCTTCGTGCAAACGATTCCCCCATGAAACAAGTACTAAAGCTATCGCAAGATTAAGAAAACCCCAAATAAATTATGGTATAAATGAACTAAGGTGTTAACATTATACCCAACTATAAAAAAATTTCGTCCTCAAAATTCCCGGAATAAGAAAAGAAAAGAAAACATGAATCTAAGAAAAGAGATATAGAAACTTCTGTCGTATCCCATCTTCTCGTTCCCAAGTTGATTCTTCGTGCAAACGATTCCCCCATAAAACAAGTACTAGAGGGATAATCTTGTTCTTGAGGACATTTTCTCTTCGATCTACAACCGCCATCGGTCTTTCTTCATATGTCAAGTCCTCCCTTACTGTCAGCTCTGAGTGATCAAGACGTGCGTCTCATCTCGAACATACTTGCAGAGTTGAGATACATGAAACACGTCATGAACACTCGCCAAGATGGTGGTAAACCAATCGATAAGCAACTTCTCCAACGCGCTCGATGATACTGAAAGGCCCCATGAATCGAGGACTAAGCTTGTCTCGACTACCAAATCGAATCACTCTTCTGGTCGGTGATATCTTCAGGAATACAAGATCACCAACTGTGAACTCCAGAGGTCTTCGTCCTGTATCGGCCCAATTTTTCTGTCGATCTTGAGCTGCCTTCATATGGTTTCGGATCACATTAACTTTCTCCATGGTTTACACGATAAGATCCAGTCCCAATAATCTTCTTTCTCCAATATCGTCCCAATAGATAGGCGAGTGACACTTGCGGCCATATAATGCTTCGAATGAAGCCATCTGTATAGTCGTTTGAAAACTGTTGTTATAAGAAAATTCCACCAAGTGCAAATGATCCTCCCATGAACCCTTGAAGTCTAACATGCATGCTATCAATATATCTTCAAGAGTTTGGATCATTCTTTCGGACGGCCATCCGTCTGAGAATGATAAGCTGTGCTAAACTTCAATCGAATTCTCAAACTTTCCTGTAGACTCCTCCAAAAGTGCGATAAAAATCGGGTATCACGATTAGAAACGATGTTCACAGGTACTCCATGCAATCTCACAATCTCCTGCATGTACCTGTTCAGCTAAGGCTTCCGTCGACTGACCAACTCAAAACGGTATAAAATGAGCTACATTGGTCAATCGATTGACAATTACTCAAACTGCATTGTTGCCCCTTGGACTCCGTGGTAAAGCTGTCACAAAATCCATGGTTATATGTTCCTATTTCCATTGAGGAATTAGAAGTGGTTGCAATAAATCGGCTGCTTTTTGATATTCAGCCTTGACTTGCTGACACACCAAGCACTTCGATACATAGCGATCAATCTCCCTTTTCATGTCTTCCCCTCAGAAATGTTGTCGTAGATCTCGGTACATCTTTGTGCCTCCTGGATGTATGGAATATGCGGAACTATGCGCCTCTTTCATAACTTCTTCACGAATATCTCCTTTCGGCACATATAAACGGTTCCCATATCGTAACGAACCATCTTCATGAATTAACAAGTCCGTTCGAAGTACTGCTTCTATCTGTTCTCGAAACTTCTGCAAACTTGGACATGCGACTGCGCTGCTTTAATATTATCGATCAGGGATGACTATACTTGTAACTGCATCAACTGTTCCGAAGAATGCGGTAGTACAATTTCCAACTCGGATCTTTGAAACTCATCTATGATCTCTTTCTGTGTAGTCAACATCCGTATTGCAGGCAACCGACTTTGCGCATCCGGCACTACATTAACTTTTCCCGGATGGTACTTTAGATCAAGATCATAGTCAGCCATCAGCTCCAACCATCAACACTGCCTCATATTGAGTTTTTTCTGCGTGAACACATATTTTAGGCTTTTGTGATCGGTAAATACTTCTACCCTTTCGCCCAATAAGTAGTGTCTCCAAATTTTCAAAGCTAAAATCTGTCACGACCCGAAAGTACGGAACGTGACCGGCACTTAGATTACAAAGCGTCTAGAGGCGCAACGTAACCTAAGTAAGCCGAAACCCATAAATCTAAACCATAAAAAGAAGAAGAAAAAGAAAACATGAAGAAAACTAGTTTAAAAGCATCAGCCAATTTTCTCAAAAATTTCGGCAGAGTCTCCTTTGTAAAAACTGGCCCCAAACGGGTACAAGTATAATATACACAAACAATAAAAAGCATCCCCAAACGGGATCTAGCTCTACGCCAAAAGGCGGAAACAACCACACCAATGCACAATAGTATACAACGCCAAAGGACGAGGCTCAAAACTCAAAGAAAACAAAACCACCAGATATCGTAATAATACAAGCGCGACTCTAAGGTCGAAACAAATAAATGGTCCAGTAAACTATCAAGTAATACAAGTTTGGTTGATGGAGCTTACTAGATACAAATGAAATAATAATAAAAAAAATACAACGGCGGTCCAGATACAAATGAACCAACCTACCGTGCAAATCACCCGAAAAGAAATGATGTGCCAGCAATCTGCCAAGGAACCCTGTACATCAACCTGTAATAAAATTTGGCACAACGGGGGTGAGTTGCCAACTCGTGAGTAAAAGATATCTGCGAAAAGAAATCGAATGCACGACGCTATCTTAGGTCATAATAATACACTACTATATCCCAATCGTCTAGTAATAGCAGGGTAATACTACGTGTAAATGCAAATACTCCGTGCTCGTGTCAGTGCCTCATATAGTACTATGTCATATGAATGGGTATGCATGCACCATGAATGGAAAATAACCAATCCTGAAATCTAGATATATCTGTAAAAGAAATCTTTAGCTTTTATCATAGTAAAATGTGTAGAAATCTGATATATCAACAATGAAATCCATGGAAATCCGTGTCAAGCATCGACACAAAACATGTAAATCTCAAGTCTCTATACCTCATAATCTCAATGTCTCGTAATCTCAATATCTCGGGCTCCGTCAGTCCGGATCGGCCCATATCATCAAATCTCACGACAACGGTCGGTATCCTCCGGATATCCGCCGCGCCAGACATCACCGGTAGGTAGCCTTCCCCTGCCAGGCTCATCGTCTACAACTCGATCTTCTTGCCCCGGGGTACCATACCGAGCCCACCATGTACCCAAGACGGTTCATCCACTCCTCGAATCGGGTCTCGAAATCCAGCAGAAAACATGAAATCTCATGGTGGACGACACATACATCACGAGAAAACCGCATCTTATGTTTTTAAAAAGAGAGGAGGAGAGAGAGAGAAGTTTTTATATATTCTTGCGGTTTTCCCCAGAAATCCAGAAATCTCATAGAAATCCAAAATCCCAAATCATGAGTAAGTATATGAAAAGTGTCGGCATATGCCCCATAATACTGCATGATAACATGAAAATGCGAATGCATGAAATGTCTAAGTAATAAATACCATGTCTATACTAACACCAGAAAGTAATCACAATATTATATCGATCTAGCTGTTAGCTGATTGTATCAATAAAAGATAATATGATCTAAAGTGTACGTGACATAGCAATTACCGATGATGATGTGTGTGAGCCGGCAAATAAGTGTGCGTGGAAGATGCGCATCATCGGTAATGGTGCTGATGTCCTAACAGGCAAAGTTTTATGCTGATTATAGAAACATATGTATGAACATGCACATTATGATTACGGTATGAATGTAAAGACGGATGTGTAATAACCACTCATCTGTGATATACAAGTATAACTACAACTATATGACTCGAGCCTAAACTAGTGTCCATCTAACCTCCTAAGGAACTAAACCTAAGAAACTAGTCGATAAGAAATAAGAGTGCACCTAAAGTCTGAGTCCATATCTCTAATAGTCGGCGATCCAGCCTCAATAGCGTCACGTACATAGTACGACTTCCTCGAATCAAGAGTGCGGATCAATCATCACATCTATGCCTCGTACGGTAAAATCCATCGTACGACATCCCAATATCGGGATACGGGTCAAGTATCACCTACGTGTCTCATCATTTGTATAATATCATTTTCAACGCATGTCATGATCAAGGTACTATATTGTAATCGCATACATCAATCATATATCATTGCCAGCATAAATATACATCGTTAATTTATCCTCAGAAATATCATGTCATATGTATCATATTATGATTAAGTCATACTTAGATCATATCGTGATCAAGTCACACCTATATGATGTTGTAATCAAGTCACGCATAAATGATATCGAAATCAAGTCACACCTGTATGATGTCGTAATCAAGTCACACATATATCATATCTGAATTTCAATCACATGTTACGGTCCGGGTGCTGTTTTAGAGTCCTATGTACCTCAATATCATCACCACCCTTTATTATCTATGTATACCTATTCATTAACTCATTTCCTAATGATCCGCTATCATCATAACACGACCGCAGCCAAGAATCACGGCATCAAGCCCAGTTATACTGTTTCATTCCCGTGTATCATATCACATCCTTGTATCACATATACGTATTATGTATATATATATATATACCTACACCTAGTCCTATACATATATATATGCATACACGTATACACCACGTCGAGTCTCAGTGTGTGCGTGTGTGTATCTACCTGAAACCTACAAATCTCCTCCAAGATATTCATCCTCGGGTAAGGTCTTTCTAAATCAATCTAGTCCAACCTAAGGTCACTACTAGGGTCCTACTCACTGAAATTCTAAGGTCACGTCTGGCTTCCTAATGACAATAAGTACTTATTCCTATTCTACGTTTGCGGGGGTGCTAAATGCCATCCACCCGACTTCCCCCCGTAGATATACATCTACTCATCTGGTCCTTTTCTGCCGAAAATGATGTCGTCATCCTCCTCTTTATCGTCCGCAGTCCACGTGAGGGGTACCTATACGCAAACATATATAGTATCGTAAACTGAATCACAGACAAAAGTCAAAACGACGCACGGAACGCGCATAGGTTAAAACCTATGTCTCGTTCACGCAAAAGAACCAAATATCGCTCGATATCGGCGTACAAACTCCGATTAACCGAGATAAACATCAACAAACAACTTGTAGTTTAAAACTCATTACTTATAATATAAAACATGATTTAATCCATCGAAACCCGAAAAATCGATCAAACAGTCCGATTTCGTAAAACCCGAAAACGCCAATTTACCGTTTTACTTCAAAACTTGATGTTTAAAAGAAACTAATGGTCATAATATTCATTAATTAGCATAACTAGACTATATAAACCATCACTATATTTTTGTTACACAAATTTGTATTAATTTGGAATTTCTAGTTTGCAACCTTTATCAATTTTCAACATCTTACAAACAAAATTCCACAATTTCAAGACTAAACTTGATGTTGCCTAAATTAACTTATCAAACTACAATTTATAATGATAGTAATATAATGAAACCATAAATTAGATTTTAAATCTCATTTATTTAAGAATTTCTAAATTCTAGTTAGCAAAAATAGCATTTTTCTTACAATTTCTCAATTATTAATAGAAACTAGTAACCAAATTAAGTTTTTCATTCCACTAACAAGTTAATACTCTCATTAAAACCACAATATAGTGATAAAAATATAAATTATAATTTATTAACACCAATATATATGTTTTATAGAAACCTAGTTAGCAAAAATATTTAATTTAAACAATTTTAAATGAACAAATTATAATTCAATAACCATGCAAGATTTTCCAATTCTAAAAGTGTTAAACTAATTATTATAACCCTACTTAATTAATAAAAATCATAACCTAATTTTATAACCCTAACTTGAATTTTTAAAACTTGTAGATAGAATTAATTTATTAAATCTAATTATGCTAGAATGAAACATTAAATAACAATAATTCAAAAGAACAAGATTTATACCTCCACAACATGCAATCCAAACATGAAAATAAGCCTCCAAAATGAATGCTTTCCATCTCCAAAATCCATGTAAATATGAGCAATGAATAGAGGGTAAGAATCAATTAGGATTTTGTGGATTTTTATTTGGATTTTTAATGAATTTTTGATGGATTTTGCAACAAAATCAAGGGGTGAAAATGGGGGGGGGGGGGGGCTGCCATGGGGAAGTGGCCGGCCATGGTGGGAGGAAAATAGGAGAGAATGAAAAAGTGAAGAGTTGTGTAGAAACTTCTTTCATTCATTTCTTTCTTTAAGTCTTTTCAACTTTTATTCATTTTCTTTTTAAATTTTCCATAAAACCTAAATTCTAGAAGTCACTTGAAGAATCAAGTGAGAGGGGCTGCCAAGGCTGGCCAAAATAGTGTGAGGGAGTAAAAGAGAGTGTGGGTTTTGTTTGGGAAAAAATAAAAGTTGTACCGCACTCCATTTGCACTAATTTCACCGAAAAAAAGCATTTTTCTTCGATATTTTATAACACCGTTTAACAACCCTATTTCAATTCAAAAACCACATGATAAAATTTTGTTTAATGTATTATGATGCACAAAATTTGTTTCAACTCATTCCAGTTTGTAATTTTCCCTAATTAAATGTATTAGTGACGGCTAAAATAATATTAAAATAATTAATTTCGGGAAAATTTTCAGAAATTTTGAAATCTCACCAGTGGCTCAATAAACACCAAATACTAGCAATTACATAGCTAGAATATTTATATTTAATTTTAAAATAAAGATATTTGTATTTTGACTTTTTACAGAAAACCCCTTTATTTTACCGGATTTTCCGCAACTTCACCAAAACGATTTTCAAAACGTTACAAAATCGTTGCCGCAAGTTCCAAATCATGAGTTGGGTAATTCTTCTCATAAGTCTTCAATTGCCTCGACGTGTAGGCTATAACTTTTCTATGCTGCATTAAAACACATCCCAAGCATTTCCCAGATGCGTTGCTATGAATAACCAACCCTCCGGAACTGTCTGGCACTGTCAAGATAGGAGCGGTGGTCAATTTTTGCTTCAACGCTTCAAAATCTGACGCACATTTATCCATCCATACGAACGTA
This sequence comes from Agapanthus africanus, assembly GCA_030015575.1. Lineage (NCBI taxonomy): Eukaryota > Viridiplantae > Streptophyta > Magnoliopsida > Asparagales > Amaryllidaceae > Agapanthus > Agapanthus africanus. The sequence goes on along the minus strand of JASDDO010000024.1, from coordinate 43,553,825 downwards.
CCTCCTTTCGCGTTAGCTTGGTCAATGGCTCAGCCATTCGAGCGAAATTCTCCACGAATCTTCTATAATATCCGGCAAGTCCAAGAAAACTTCTGATCTTCGCTACATTCTTTAAAATTGGCCAATCATGAACTGTTGCAATCTTTTCAGGATCAACGGCAATCCCATCTCCGGATACGATATGACCCAAGAACACCACTTCTTCGAACCAGAACTCGCACTTGCTCATCTTCTCATATAACTTTTCTTGCCTCGACGTTTTCAGTGCGATCTTCAAGTATTCAACATGCTCTTTTTGGCTTCTTGAATAGACTAGAATATCATCGATAACACTACTATAAACTAGTCCAAATACGGTGCATAGATTCGATTCATCAAGTCCATAAATATCGTCGGTGCGTTCGTGACTCCGAATGGCATCACTAGGTACTCGTAATACCCATATCGAGTTCGGAACGTTGTCTTGCAAATATCTTCTGATTTTACCCGAACTTGATGATATCCAGATCGCAAATCCAGCTTCGAGAATACCATCGCGCCACTGAGTTGATCGAATATTTCGCCGATGCGAGGGATTGAGTACTTATTCTTAATAGTCACCCGATTTAATTTTCGATAATCGATGCACATTCTCTGTGTGCCATCCTTCTTCTTAACTAGAAGAACTGAGCTATCCAGAGAGAATTGCTGCTGCAAATCCAACCCTTCTCTAATAATTCGGCGACCTGTTTCTTTACTTCTTCTAGCTCCATCGGTGTCATCGGATAATACGCCTTTGAAATCGGCGCTGCTTCAGGAACAAGATCGATCATGAACTCCGCATATCATTTTGGCGATAAACCCGAGATGTTCTCGAACACATCCATAAACTCTCGAACTACTGCTGGCGCTTCCTCCTTATCTGCTTCCATCGACAAAAGAACGGCGCTTGTCAGCCAGCCCTAAATTCGACTGGCCCGACAGATCTGCTACCTCCTGAAAATATAAATTCCAGATGTCCGGAAATCTGGAAAATCACTTTCTATTCCCACCAAAAATTTCTGCGCAAAAGAACCAAAGGTATCAAATGGCAGCGATACGCTTAAGAAAATGTAAACCAGTATTTTCCGGACTATATTTTGACAAACTCCTGAATGAGAATCAACAAAATTCTGATGGTATCGAAAGCGTCTCGGAAAGTCCTTCGATTTGATATATTATAGGCCTCATAATTCATCCGGAATCAAAAGCTATGAGCAAATGTGCTATGCACGTGTAATCTAAGTAATGCTCTACTACATGGAGGATACACTTTTAATCCCACATCGGGAAAAAGAGAGATCCCTTCTCTCTCACTCCCATATAAATAAGAGGGATACCTCTTAGAAAAGGATGAGAATTCAATTCTCAAAGGAGCTTAGTTCTCCATAGGAGCTTAGTTCTCCAAGTTAGGAGCTTAGCTGCCCCCCATAATGCGCATATGCGCAAGCGCCATGTGCGCTACGTTCAAAGCACGTGCGCCCGCCATGTGCGCACCTCGTGCAACGCACGTATGAGAATTCAATTCTCAAAGGAGCTTAGTTCTCCACGGGAGCTTAGTTCTCCAAGTTAGGGCCATAACTGTCCCCATAATGCCCATATGCGCAAACGCCATGTGCGCTACGTGCAACGCACGTGCACCCACCACGTGCACACCATGTGCAACGCACGTAGGAGAATTCAATTATCAAAGGAGCTTAGTTCTCCATAGAAACTTAGTTCTCCAAATTAGGGTCATAGCTGCCCCCCATAATGGAGGGCGGGTTGAAACCGCCCCCGCCCCAATGAAGAGGGCAGGTTCTAGGAACCCGCCTTCTCCTTTGTAATAGAGGGCGGGTTCTAGAAACCGAACCTGTCCTCTCAAAGGAAAGGGCGGGTTCCTAGAACCTGCCCTCTTCATTGACCCGCCCTCTCCTTTTTCCTCTATTGCGGTGGGTGGGGTGGGGTGAGCAGGACGGGTTCTCAGAACCCGTCTTCAATTTTTACCTACCATGGACACGTTCTTAGAAAGCGTCTTCTAACCGTACCAATCCCAAACCGTCCTATTCTTATGATTATAATTTAAATTATATTATTTTACTAATTTTAATATATAAGCACCCTATTTCACAAAAAAAACCCGAAGGGCCATTATTCTAAAACCTCAATTAAAAAAATATACTGAAGGATTTGCATTATAACAGTAAAGACTACAATAATAGAAAACACTCGCTATAAAACACACACCAGAAAATACTCCACAACAATGCCTACACTTTTCACCATACAAATCACAAAAGCCCTCAACAACCAAAAGGGCCATTATTCTAAAATCTCAATTAAGAAAAACCCACCAAACTAATAGAGATCACTCTCCTTATTATGGATCACATAATCGGAGGTAGGGTACGAGATACAAGTAAATACCCTTTCTCCATCTGCCCGTCTTCGAGAAAAGATCCATCAGTTTGATCCACGGTCCCTGACAGCCTTTGGCCTGCACAGGTTGAGCACGTGCCGGCTCTGCCCGAATACGGGAGCTCAAGCCCAGCGGTCTCGACCGAGTCGAGAATGTATGCATCATCGGGTGCTTCGAACTCGTTCTCATCTCCTTCAGGTGTAACGAGCTTTACTCTGTATGTGGACCACACATTTGTTTTGAAGGACTTGGAGGGCATGAAAAGTCCGGTGGCAGGGTTTAAGAAGGTTAGGGATGTTCGGATTTTGAGTGGGGGTGGGGGTGGGGGCTTTGAGGGTGCATTTGGGTGTGAAGGGTGTTGAGCGTATCGTGCTTGACATCGTTTCCGCCTAATGAAATGCATTAGATGATACAACGTTGGAATATTTTTTAAATGTATATGAATGCCATTGGCTATGTTTCCAGAAGACCTCCATTACTTTTGCCAGTACAGCATGATATAATCTTCTTTTCAAATAATGCGCTTTGCCCTTACTTTACCGGCCATTTCCCCTGTTTTGTGAGAGTACTTTATCACCTGATTTAACTCTAATTTCTGACACTTTTTTCTCACTTTTCGCTGTTATTTTGTACAGTAATACTTCATCCAAGAGGTATTTTGGACATAAGAAATGCATGAACAATAAATTAAAGGCAGATCAAAGTAAAGGCAATATGTAGCTTTTAAACAGAAGGGAAGAAACATGCTATAAAGGAAAAGGTGAGCGAGGTTTCCCGCAATTTAGCCGATGTTATTTATATCATAGAAAAAGTAACCGCAAACAACACAAATCCTATATGAGCAAATCGATGTAAAGAGACTGATGTTTGCTAGCTTTCTCGCAAATGAACAAAATGGTGCGGTCATTTTGCTCGCATGCAAAGGCAAAGCTTACTCTATGGAGCTTTATGAGAAGGGCAAGCATAAAATTCCCTGCCCTTCACTCGAACTCCAATAATGTAAAGTAAAAAAATAATAATAACAACTCATAGAAAATGAATAAATTTGGCATAAATAGACAAAGGCAATTAGTGACTAATAATGAAAGTAAACTAAAGTCGACTGTGTTTACTTTCAGGCAACAGCAAGCAGTAATACAAACTTGACTAAAATAACGAGCCATTATCAGGCATTTGACAGTATAAAATTCATTGATCAAGTGCCTGCAAGCATTGTAGTAAATAAAACACTAACTCTACTACTGGAGGGAACAGTTGACTTGCAATTTTGTTTGAAACATTGGTCCATAATGTCAGCTAACGGGATCTAACAACAAAGACAACGCAGTAGTTTAAAACTCTCACTAAATTACTTTATGGTGGTATGGTCACCAAGCTCATACATGTGCAAACATGTGATATGCCTCTAAACAAATTAGTTACCGTTTAGGTTTGCATAATATAATTTGACTAGCAAATAATTTCATGTATGTTCACCTAATAACTTTATCACACAAAGGGGAAAGAATCTTTAAGTTAGATATGCCCTACTATGGTCCAAAATGTGGGTGGCCTCACAAGAAAAAAGTTATACAATTCGGAAACTCCAGACCATGGATCAAGTGGCTGTGAAACAAAATGTCGATCCATGTACCAAAACTCCCAACGACTTTATTGGGTATGAACAAATATTCAAGTCACAAGATATTTCTCCAGTATCATAAAACAAGTAGACAGCCAAGAAAAATTAGAATCTCAAACTAATGGTCCATACAAAGTAGTGTGTTCATAGATTTGGTTAAACTAAAATGAACCACCATTTATATGGCTATGTATAGAATACAAATGGGTTTTCCAGGAGTCGGACCTAGGTCTGGTATCCTTACCAATCCTAGGACTCAAACCCGGGTCTATTCTCCTCATTCAACACCTAAGTTCTACTCTTAGCAGCGCCGTGTGGAGAGGGGGGGGGGGGGGGGGGGCGCTAATTTAAAAATAAAAAGTTGGCGTGCTTTCTTTAAAATGACAAGTTGGAATGCGGCTAATTAACACGTCAAGGGAAAGGATCATCGCAAGTTCAAGGAACATGAAAGCATCAACCTAATAAAATGCACAAATTTGGCATACTAGGCCGCCTTGCTTATTATGCAATGTAATTGCAAATACCATTGATGCTTCTATTCAATTTTGTCACCCCTTTTCAGCTAAAACATGACCAATATGTAGGGCCTAAAACTATAATGAATCGCTCAGTTCATAATTCTTTTCGCTGATTGGAAGCCTCAATCCAAAGTTATTCACCAATTTTAGATCGCTATAAAATCTTTTAGCAAAAATATGTTAGCCACAAAATAGACAAGACACTACTCACCCAAATCAAAGCAAAAAAAAATCCCTAGAAAAAATGAGGGCTTTTATACAAGTGATTCATTAGAAGCGATCGCAACCATGTGTAATTACATTTCTAAATTAAAAAAATGAACAGATCGAAATACAAAAAATAATCGAAATTAGAACAACAATCTTATAGAAATGCTCACCGAGATCACCGAGAACAGAAAAAATGAAAACGGATTGTAGCGATCCTTTGAAAGCGAAGAGGAATGGGAGCGTGCCCTAGTTTTCTTTCTGCATCAACACATTTTACAGGGGAGCAGTATTGAACTATTTACTAAGTGAATCCTCATCAGCTGATAATTACCAAACAGCCTTTATGGCTTCAAAGTAAAAGATGTAGTATTTTATTTTTTTGAAGGACAAAAGGTTGGTAAGATTTGAGGTTCTGGAATAAATAAAAAAATAAGAATGGGAATTGGGGTGCTGCACAAAAAAAAATGTAATTTGGAATTTCAATTCCGTTGTTGTTTGTTTGTAAAGAATTGGAATGGTTTTCGTCCCTTTCATTCTTTTTCTTTATTTGGTTGTGCAAAAAAAAGACGGGAATTGAATTTTGGGATTCGGATAAAGAGAAGAGAGAGTAGGCAAACATAACTATTTCCCAAATAAACTAATACCTATTATCTTATGTGTCTTTAGGAATATGCAACTCCTTCAGAAAGGCTTAGATTTGGAATTGCCAAAAAAATAATGCCAATTCCCATTTTGATGATGTCGGTTCCCAAAATAAGCTATTCCCATTCTTTGCAAACAAACAAGAGAATGACAATTCCATCATTTTTCATTTTAATGAATAGAGTCTTGTCCCCTCAATTCCCAAAAGTTTTGGCAATTCCTTTGAAACAAACAGCCCCGCAACATCGAAATTGTTGGAATTGTTTGAATGCATCAATATTTGTTGGTTTTGATTCCGGAAAGACTAACAATTATTATTAATGGGATAGGAGAGTAATGCAAATAGAGTAATACTTACCGGTTTGAAATCCTATCAAGATCTAACCATGATACAAAATGGTGGGACCTTTGAAATCCTATCAAGATCTAACCATGATACAAAATGGTGGGACCCACAACACCTAAATATTAGTGTCAAACATGTGAGCCCATGATATTTGTCTATTGGATTGATTTTGGTAGAAATTACAACATGGTAGGTTAAGAATTTTTCATTTAAATATTAAATTGAATGTAGATTAGACAGATTAGCCTTCAACTAGTTGAATTAGACTGCAGGTTCTGGGCCGCGAAGTTTAGTTGGAACTGATCGTAGAGGCACACGTCCTCGAAGTTTATGATCTCGGGATGGTGAAAGGGAAGTCCTCCATTCTTACGTTTCGGGTGTGAGGAAGGGAGTAATCAACACTCCCTCCGTTTTATAGCCCACACGCCCCCGGAGTTCAACGGTCGCCCGTTTCACCCGCAACTGTGCCGCCACGCCGCAGACATCGCGCCGCTCGATGCGAAATCGAAACGAAACTACTCCGGCGCTTCACGTTCCCTACGCGATCATGACACGAGTCGCCAGCGACTGTCCCTCTTCCCGGTACTCACACCAGAGAGGACAAACAGAACCTCGCACAAGAGGCAACTGAGCAGCTTCACTGCTCGATCCATTCTTAGCAGGCCTCTTACGGCCCCTCCTGCGCTAAGGATCAAAAGCCCTCGCAAGAGGCAGACGAGCGGCTACCCCGCTCGACTATCCCTGCCTGGTAGCTCCCTACCCCACAATGCCAGGGATCAAAGCCCTCGCCAAGATGCAGCCGAGCGGCTACCCTGCTCGGCTATCCCCTGCCGGTAGTTCCCTACCTTGCAACGCCAGGGATCAAGGCCATCACCAAGAAGCAGCCGAGCAGCTTCACTGCTTGGTCCATCCTTAGTAGGCCCCTTACGGCCCCTCCCGCGCTAAGGATCAAAGCCCTCGCAAAGAGCAACCGAGCGGCTACCCTGCTCGGCTATCCCCGGCCGGTAGCCCCCTACCTCGCAACGCCAGGGATCAAGGCCCTCACCAAGAGGCAGCAGAGCAGCTTCACTGCTTGGTCCATCGTTATTAGGCCCCTTACGGCCCCTCCCGCGCTAAGGATCAAAGCCCTCGCAAAAAGGCAGTCGAGCGGCTACCCTGCTCGGCTATCCCCGGCCGGTAGCCCCCTACCTCGCAACGCCAGGGATCTAAGCCCTCGCAAAGAGGCAACCGAGTGGCTACCGCGCTCGGCTATCCCCGGCCGGTAGCCCCCTACCTCGCAACGCCAGGGATCTAAGCCCTCACCAAGAGGCAGCCGAGCGGCTACCCTGCTAGGCTATCCCTGGCTGGTAGCTCCCTACCCCACAATGCCAGGGATCAAAGCCCTCGCCAAGAGACACCGGGCAGCAACCCTGCTTTGCCCGTCCTTAAGGATCAAAGCCCTCACCAAGAGGCACCGGGCAGCAACCCTGCTCGGCCCGTCCTTAGTAGGCCTCTTACGACCCCTCTCGCGCTAAGGATCAAAAGCCCTCGCAAGAGGCAACCGGGTCCGTCCTTGCTCGGTTATCCCTGGCCGGTAGCTCCCTACCCCCACAACGCCAGAGATCAAAGCCCTCGCCAAGAGACACCGGGCAGCAACCCTGTTAGGCCCGTACTTAAGGATCAAACCCTCGCCAAGAGGCACAGGGTAGTAACCCTGCTCGGCCCATCCTTAGTAGGCCTCTTACGGCCCCTCCTGCGCTAAGAATCTAAGCCCTCACCAAGAGGCAACCGGGCCCGCCCTTGCTCGGTTATCCCTGGCCGGTAGCTCCCTACCCCCACAATGCCAGGGATCAAAGCCCCCGCCAAGAGGCACCGGGCAGCATCCCTGCCCGGACCATCCTTAAGGATCAAAAGCCCTCGCAAGAGGCAACCGGGCCCGCCCTTGCTCGGTTATCCCTGGCCGGTTCCCTACCCCAACACACCAGGGATCAAAACCCTCACCAAGAGGCACCGGGCAGCAACCCTGCTCGGCCCGTCCTTAGTAGGCCTCTTACGGCCCCTCCCGCGCTAAGGATCAAAAGCCCTCGCAAGAGGCAACCGGGCCCGCCCTTGCTCGGTTATCCCTGGTTGGTAGCTCCCTACCCCACAACGCCAGGGATGAATACCCTCACCAAGAGGCAGCCGAGCGACTAACCTGCTCGGCTATCCCTGACTGGTAGCTCCCTACACCACAACGCCAGGGATCTAAGCCATCACCATGAGGCACCGGGCAGCTACCCTGCTCGGCTCATCCTTAGCATGCCTCTCCGTGCCTCCAACGGCTAAGGATCAAAGCCCTCACCAAGAGGCAATCGAGCAGCTTTACTGGTCGGTCCATCCTTAGCAGGCCTTGTACGGCCCCTCCCACGCTAAGGATCGAAGCCCTCACCAAGAGGCAGCCGAGCGGCTACCCTGCTCGGCTATCCCCGGCATGTAATTCACTACCCAAAAACGCCAGGGATCTAAGCCCTCGCCAAGAGGCAACTGAGCAGCTTCACTGCTCGGTCCATCCCTAGCAGGCCTTGTACGGCTCTTACAACGCCAGGGATCGAAGCCCTTGCCTAGAGGCACCAGGCAGCTACCCTGCTCGGTCCATCCTTAGCATACCTCACCAAGAGGCATCCGGTCTATCTATGTCTGAGCGATCTCCACCTCGACTTCGGGGCCATAGAGATACCGTCTTCCTGCCGGTCTTTGCAAACTTGGCAAGTGAACAGATTCAACTCGACGCATAATCGCTAGACGAAGAACCGACATAACACGAAGGCAGTACTGTGCAAATACAAGTGTTTACCGACAAAGGAAAATACGTGTGCAAATACTACTGCAAAAATAATTCATTCCCAAAACCAAAGTCTTTACAAGGGTATTGGGGGCTCCCCAGCCTTACAAAATGCCCGGAGGCCTACAAAATTTCCGATGCAACAAAAGAAAAGAAACAAGAAGACGAAGGGCTTCAGGCCTCAGAGCCAGGCGCAGCCCCGGGAAGCTCAATATCTACCACGACTCGGGCGGCGTCTGGGGGCTCAGCGCCCGTCACGGGAGCCTTGGCGTCGCCCTCGCCGGGAATCTCTTCCCCGGCCTCACCTCCGGGGTCGTCCCCTGCTCGTCATCCCCATGAGGATATTCAGCTCGGAGCTCTTCGTCAGCGAACTCCGGCATCCGAGCCTTGACGGCGTCGAGGGCCTCGTGCCAGATGGCAGGAGTGGCCGAGGCTAGGACGGTGTAAAAATCTTCCGACTTCTTGTAGTTCTCCACCACCTTCGCCGCTCTGAGATCGGCTCACTTCGTCCCCTCTATTGCCGCCTCCAGCTCCTTCCGGAGGGTGCTCGCCGACTTCTTCATGGTGCCGACGAGCACCTTAGAGTCCTGAAGCTTGGCCTCGGCGGCCTGGGCGACCTCGCGGTACCGGGCAACTTCCTGCTTCACAGCCGCCACCTCCTGCTTCCCGGCCTCCACCTCGCCCTCCAGGACAACGACCCCCGCCATCGCCGCCTCCAGCTCCAACTTTGAGCTCTCCTCCAGCGCGGAGAGCTCGCCCGCGGCTCGTATCGGCGGGCTATTTCCTCCTCCATCTGGACGACGAGGGCGACGTGCTGGAGAACCTGAAGAAATCATAGGGGTGTCAGACAGAAATGGGGGCACCAAATCTCGCGAATGATGAGACCCTAAGTGAAAAATCGAGTGAGGTGCGAGCACCAACCTGCACGGCCTCTTGGGCGATGGCCGCCATTTGCGCCTTGAGAGTCCCCCGAGGAACCGTGACCCCGGCCGACCTCTCTATGTTGGCCAGCAAGCTGTCAGCGACGGAGAGCACCGAGGGCACCTCAAAGCGGAGGTCCCCCTCGTCCACCAAGATCGGGGAGGCCGGGTCCGCGGAACTGTTCGGGGGAACCGCTTGAGAGACGACGACGGAGAGCCGGTCTCTATCTTCGAAGCCTGGGCCTCCTGTCCCCGTGGTCGCTTTCGGCTCGGCGCCTGGCTGGGCTCCGGGGCACTGCCCACAATCGAACGCTGGGGTCGGACGGCAGCCGGGGGAGCCGGGGCCGACGTCGGATGAGAAGAGCTGGCACCTCCAGCCTTCGGTCCCTTCTTCGGCTTGCACATGACCGCTCGAAGGTGGCTTAAGTCCATGGGTTATGCACCAGACAAGACACAATGGAGTCAACAACACAAACAAAAATGAAAATAAACGCAAGCCTAACAGAATGCCTGCAAGCTCCTAACTTACCGACGAACTCGGCGGGGCTGAGCCCAGCCCAACAAAGGGCCCGCTCAGAAAGCAACATGTCAGCCCGGGGAATGGGCTCCCACTCCGCCACTCTCACCACGTCAGCCTGGGGAAAGGACTCAAACCCGGGTCTATTCTCCTCATTCAACACCCTAAGTTCTACTCTTAGGAGCGCCGTGTGGAAGGGGGCGCTAATTTAAAAATAAAAAGTTGGCGTGCTTTCTTTAAAATGACAAGTTGGAATGCGGCTAATTAACACGTCAAGGGAAAGGATCAGCGCAAGTTCAAGGAACATGAAAGCATCAACCTAATAAAATGCACAAATTTGGCATACATGGCCGCCTTGCTTATTATGCAATGTAATTGCAAATACCATTGATGCTTCTATTCAATTTTGTCACCCCTTTTCAGCTAAAACATGACCAATATGTAGGGCCTAAAACTATAATGAATCGCTCAGTTCATAATTCTTTTCGCTGATTGGAAGCCTCAATCCAAAGTTATTCACCAATTTTAGATCGCTATAAAATCTTTTAGCAAAAATATGTTAGCCGCAAAATAGACAAGACACTACTCACCCAAATCAAAGCAAAAAAAATCCCTAGAAAAAATGAGGGCTTTTATACAAGTGATTCATTAGAAGCGATCGCAACCATGTGTAATTACATTTCTAAATAAACAAAAATGAACAGATCGAAATACAAAAAATAATCGAAATTAGAACAACAATCTTATAGAAATGCTCACCGAGATCACCGAGAACAGAAAAAATGAAAACGGATTGTAGCAATCCTTTGAAAGCGAAGAGGAATGGGAGCGTGCCCTAGTTTTCTTTCTGCATCAACACATTTTACAGGGGAGCAGTATTAAACTATTTACTAAGTGAATCCTCATCAGCTGATAATTACCAAACAGCCCTTATGGCTTCAAAGTAAAAGATGTAGCATTTTATTTTTTTGAAGGACAAAAGGTTGGTAAGATTTGAGGTTCTGGAATCAAAAAAAAAGTAAGAATGGGAATTGGGGTGCTGCACAAAAAAAAAATGTAATTTGGAATTTCAATTCCGTGTTTGTTTGTAAAGAATTGGAATGGTTTTCGTCCCTTTCATTCTTTTCCTTTATTTGGTTGTGCAAAAAAAAGACGGGAACTGAATTTTGGGATTCGGATAAAGAGAAGAGAGAGTAGGCAAACATAACTATTTCCCAAATAAACCAATACCTATTATCTTATGTGTCTTTGGGAATATGCAATTCCATCAGAAAGGCTTAGTTTGGAATTGCCAAAAAAATAATGCCTATTCCCATTTTGATGATGTCAGTTCCCAAAATAAGCTATTCTCATTCTATGCAAACAAACAAGAGAATGACAATTTCATCATTTTTCATTTTAATGAAGAGTCTTGTCCCCTCAATTCCCAAAAGTTTTGGCAATTCCTCTGAAACAAACAGCCCCACAACATCGAAATTGTTGGAATTGTTTGAATGCATCAATATTTGTTGGTTTTGATTCCAGAAAAACCAACAATTATTATTAATGGGATAGGAGAGTAATACTTACCGGTTTGAAATCCTATCAAAATCTAATCATGATACAAAATGGAGGAACCCACACCACCTAAATATTAGTGTCAAACATATGAGCTCATGATATTTGTCTCTTGGATTGATTTTGGTAGAAATTACAACATGGTAGGTTAAGCATTTTTCATTTAAATATTAAATTGAATGTAGACTAGACAGATTGGCCTTCAACTAGTTGAATTAGACTGCAGGTTCTGGGCCACGAAGTTTAGTTGGAACTGATCGTAGAGGTACACGTCTTCGAAATTTATGATCTCGGGGATGGTGAAAGTGAAGTCCTCCATTCTTACATTTTGGGTGTGAGGAAGGGAGTAATCAACACTCCCTCCGTTTTATAGCCCACAAAGCCCCCGGAGTTCAACGGTCGCCCGTTTCACCCGCAACTGTGCCGCCACGCGGCAGACATCGCGCCGCTCGATGCGAAATGACACTACTCCGACGCTTCACGTTCCCCACGCGATCATGACATGTGTCGCCAGCGACTATCCCTCTTCCCGGTAATCACACCAGGGAGGACGAACAGAACCTCGCACAAGAAGCAACCGAGCAGCGAACCATCCTTAGCAGGCCTCTTACGGCCCCTCCCACGCTAAGGATCAAAATCCCTCGCAAAAAGCAGCCGAGCGGCTACCCCGCTCGGCTATCCCTGGCTGGTAGCTCCCTACCCCACAATGCCAGAGATCAAAGCCCTCGCCAAGAGACAGACGAGCGGCTACCCTGCTCGGCTATCCCCGGCCGGTAGTTCCTTACCTCGCAACGCCAGTGATCAAGGCCATCACCAAGAGGCAGCCGAACAGCTTCACTGCTTGGTCCATCCTTAGTAGGCCCCTTACGGCCCCTCCCGCGCTAAGGATCAAAGCCCTCGCAAAGAGGCAGCCGAGCGGCTACCCTGCTCGGCCATCCCCGGCCGGTAGCCCCTACCTCGCAATGCCAGGGATCAAGGCCCTCACCAAGAGGCAGCCGAGCAGCTTCACTGTTTGGTCCATCCTTAATAGGCCTCTTACGGCCCCTCCCGCGCTAAGAATCAAAGCCATCGCAAAGAGGCAGCCGAGCGGCTACCCTGCTCGGCTATCCCCGGCCGGTAGCCCCTACCTCGCAACACCAGGGATCTAAGCCATCGCAAAGAGGCAGCCGAGCGGCTACCGCGCTCGGCTATCCCCGGCCGGTAGCCCCCTACCTCGCAACGCCAGGGATCTAAGCCCTCACCAAGAGGCAGCTAAGCGGCTACCCTGCTAGGCTATCCCTGGCGGGTAGCTCCCTACCCCACAATGCCATGGATCAAAGCCCTCGCCAAGAGGCACCGGGCAGCAACCCTGCTCAGCCATCATATGAAAGCCCTCGCCAAGAGGCACCGGACAGCAACCCTGCTCGGCCCGTCCTTAGTAGGCCACTTACGGCCCCTCCCGTGCTAAGGATCAAAAGCCCTCGCAAGAGGCAACCGGGCCCGCCCTTGCTCGGTTATCCCTGGCTGGTAGCTCCCTACCCCACAACGCCAGGGATCAAAGCCCTCGCCAAGGGCACCGGACAGCAACCCTGCCCGGCCCGTCCTTAAGGATCAAAAGCCCTCGCAAGAGGCAACCGGGCCCGTCCTTGCTCGGTTATTCCTGGCTGGTAGCTCCTTACCCCCAACACACCCAGGGATCAGAGCCCTCGCCAAGAGGCACCGGGCAGCAACCCTGCTCGGCCCGTCCTTAGTAGGCCTCTTACAGCCCCTCCCGCGCTAAGGATCAAAAGCCCTCGCAAGAGACAACCGGGTCCGCCCTTGCTTGGTTATCCCTGGCCGGTAGCTCCCTACCCCACAACGCCAGAGATCAAAGCCCTCGCCAAGAGGCAGCCGAGCGACTACCCTGCTCGGCTATCCCTGACCGGTAGCTCCCTACCCCACAACGCCAGGGATCTAAGCCCTCACCATGAAGCACCGGGCAGCTACCCTGCTCGGCCCATCCTTAGCATCCTCTCCGTGCCTCCAACGACTAAGGATCAAAGCCTCGCCAAGAGGCAATCGAGCAGCTTCACTGCTCGGTCCATCCTTAGCAAGCCTTGTACGGCCCCTCCCGCGCTAAGGATCGAAGCCCTCACCAAGAGGCACCCGAGCAGCTACCCTGCTCGGCTATCCCCGACATGTAATTCACTACCCAACAACGCCAGGGATCTAAGCCCTCGCCAAGAGGCAACTGAGCGGCTTCACTGCTCGGTCCATCCCTAGCAGGCCTTGTACGGCCCTTACAACGCCAGGGATCGAAGCCCTCGCCTAGAGGCACCGGACAGCTACCCTACTCGGTCCATCCTTAGCATACCTCACCAAAAGGCATCCGGTCTATCTACGTCTGAGCGATCTCCACCTCGACTTCGGGGCCATGGAGATACCGTCTTCCCGCCGGTCTTCGCACACTTGGCAAGTGAACAGATTCAACTCGACGCGTAATCGCTAGACGAAGAACCGACATAACACGAAGGCAGTACTGTGCAAATACAAGTGTTTACCGACAAAGGAAAATACGTGTGCAAATGCTGCAAAAATAATTCATTCCCAAAACCAAAGTCTTTACAAGGGTATTAGGGGCTCCGCAGCCTTACAAAATGCCCGGAGGCCTACAAAATTCCCGATGCAACAAAAGAAAAGAAACAAGAAGACGAGAGGCTTCAGGCCTCAGAGCCAGGCGCAGCCCCGGGAAGCTCAATATATACCACGACTCGGGCGGCGTCTAGGGGCTCAGCGCCCGTCACGGGAGCCTCGACGTCGCCCTCGCCGGGAATCTCTTCCCCGGCCTTGCCTCCGGGGTCGCCCCCCTGCTCGTCATCCCCGCGAGGATATTTAGCTCGGAGTTTTCGTCAGCGAACTCCGGCATCCGAGCCTTGACGGCGTCGAGAGCCTCGTGCCAGATGGCGGTAATGGCCGAGGCTAGGACGGTGTAAAAATCTTCCGAGTTCTTGTAGTTCTCCACCGTCTTCGCCGCTCTTAGATCGGCTCGCTTCGTCCCCTCTACCGCCGCCTGCAGCTCCTTCCGGAGGGTGCTCGTCGACTTCTTCATGGTGCCGACGAGCACCTTGGAGTCCTGAAGCTTGGTCTCGGCGGCCTGGGCGGCCTCGCAGTACCGGGCAACCCCCTGCTTCACGGCCGCCACCTGCTTCCCGACCGCCACCTCGCCCTCCAGGGCAGCGTCCCTCGCCATCGCCGCCTCCAGCTCCAACTTTGAGCTCTCCTCCAGCGAGGAGAGCTCGCATCGCCGGGGCTATTTCCTTCTCCATCTGGACGGTGAGGACGACGTGCTAGAGGACCTGAAGAAATCAGAGGGGGTCAGAAAGAAAAGGGGCACCAAATCTCACGAATGATTTGACGCTAAGTGAAAAATCAAGTGAGGTGCGAGCACTAACCTACACGGCCTCTTGGGCGATGGCCGCCATTTGCGCCTTGAGAGTCCCTCGAGGGACCTTGACCCCGGCAGACCTCTCCATGTCATTCAGCAAGCTGTCAGCGATGGAGAGCCTCGAGGGCACCTCAAAGCGGAGGTCCCCCTCGTCCACCAAGATCGGGAGGCCAAGGTCCGCGGAACTGTTCGGGGGAACCACTTGAGAGACGACGGCGGAGAGCCAGTCTCTATCTCCGAAGCCTGGGCCTCCTGTCCCCGTGCCCGCTTTCGGATCGACGCCTGGCTGGGCTCCGGGGCACGGCCCGCACTCGAACGTTGGGGTGGGACGGCTGCCGGGGGAGCCGGGACCGACGTCGGATGAGAAGAGCTGGCACCTCCAGCCTTCGATCCCTTCTTCGGCTTGCGAATGGCCGCTCGAAGGCGGCTCAAGTCCGTGGGTTCTGCACCAGACAAGACACAATGGAGTCAGCAACACAAACAAAAATGAAAATAAACGCAAGCCTAACAAAAAGCCTGCAAGCTCCTAACTTACCGACGAACTGGACGGGGCTGAGCCTAGCCCAACTAAGGGCCCGCTCAGAAAGCAGCACGTCAGCCCGGGGAATGGGCTCCCGCTCCGCCACTCTCACCACGTCAGCCAGGGAAAGGACTCAAACCCGGGTCTATTCTCCTCATTCAACACCCTAAGTTATACTCTTAGGAGCGCCGTGTGGAGGGGGGCGCTAATTTAAAAATATAAAGTTGGCGTGCTTTCTTTAAAATGACAAGTTGGAATGCGGCTAATTAACATGTCAAGGGAAAGGATCATCGCAAGTTCAAGGAACATGAAAGCATCAACCTAATAAAATGCACAAATTTGGCATACATGGCCGCCTTGCTTATTATGCAATGTAATTGCAAATACCATTGATGCTTTTATTCAATTTTGTCACCCCTTTTCAGCTAAAACATGACCAATATGTAGGGCCTAAAACCATAATGAATCGCTCAGTTCATAATTCTTTTCGCTGATTGGAAGCCTCAATCCAAAGTTATTCACCAATTTTAGATCGCTATAAAATCTTTTAGCAAAAATATGTTAGCCGCAAAATAGACAAGACACTACTCACCCAAATCAAAGCAAAAAAAAAATCCCTAGAAAAAATGAGGGCTTTTATACAAGCGATTCATTAGAAGCGATCGCAACCATGTGTAATTACATTTCTAAATTAAAAAAATGAACAGATCGAAATACAAAAAATAATCGAAATTAGAACAACAATCTTATAGAAATGCTCACCGAGATCACCGAGAACAGAAAAAATGAAAACGGATCGTAGCGATCCTTTGAAAGCGAAGAGGAATGGGAGCCTGCCCTAGTTTTCTTTCTGCATCAACACATTTTACAGGGGAGCAGTATTAAACTATTTACTAAGTGAATCCTCATCAGCTGATAATTACCAAACAGCCCTTATGGCTTCAAAGTAAAAGATGTAGTATTTTATTTTTTTGAAGGACAAAAGGTTGGTAAGATTTGAGGTTCTGGAATCAAAAAAAAAGTAAGAATGGGAATTGGGGTGCTGCACAAAAAAAATTGGAATTGGAATTCAATTCCGTTTGTAAAGAATTGGAATGGGTTTCGTCCCTTTCATTCTTTTTCTTTATTTGGTTGTGCAAAAAAAAAGACGAGAATTGAATTTTGGGATTCGGATAAAGAGAAGAGAGAGTAGGCAAACATAACTATTTCCCAAATAAACTAATACCTATTATCTTATGTGCCTTTGGGAATATGCAATCCATCAAAAAGCTTAGATTTGGAATTGCCAAAAAAATAATGCCAATTTCCTTTTTGATCATGTCGGTTTCCAAAATAAGCTATTCCCATTCTATGCAAACAAATAAGAGAATGGCAATTTCATCATTTTTCATTTTAATGAATGTAGTCTTGTCCCCTCAATTCCCAAAAGTTTTGGCAATTCCTCTGAAACAAACAGCCCCACAACATCGAAATCGTTGGAATTGTTTGAATGCATCAATATTTGTTGGTTTTGATTCCGGAAAAACTAACAATTATTATTAATGAGATAGGAGAGTAATTCAAATAGAATAATACTTACCGGTTTGAAATCCTATCAAGATCTAACCATGATACAAAATGGTAGGACCCACAACACCTAAATATTAGTGTCAAACATATGAGCCCATGATATATGTCTCTTGGATTGATTTTGATAGAAATTACAAAACATGATAGGTTAAGCATTTTTCATTTAAATATTAAATTGAATGTAGATTAGACAGATTGGCCTTCAACTAGTTGAATTAGACTGCAGGTTATGGGCCGCAGTTGTTGGAGACGTCACATATTCAAAACCCCCTCCCCCCCACCCAATTATAATATTCTTAATTCTTCTTCTGTCACCGTATAACCCTGCAAAACCAATGAGCAACGGTTCAGTTTGGCTGAGAACAGTGCAAGGCTCGGTCTCCAGGTGAAGAAATGACCGTAATTTAACGCTTTCTAGGCAAAATTGTGGGTCCTCGGTGTGCGTGTGTGTGTTTGTATGCATGTGTATGCGTAGACGTGATATGTGGGTCAGGCTAAAGGGCCAGTTCAAAAATAAAAAATAAGGTAAATTGTCAAAAAGCCTCCGGTCCGTTCAGGAGTTGTCTAAAAAGCCCTGATATTTTCAAAATTGCAAGGAAAAACGTGCTGTTCAAATTTTTTGTGAAAAAACCATGGGCCGCATTTTAGTTAGGCCTTTATTCTCCAATTGCTTAGATATTATAGGCAAACACTTAGATATTACTGGCAACCAGCAAGGGGTTTAATCGGGCTCATAGGTTTTTTAACAAGAGCAAAAGGCCCAAGGGCTCTTACACAAGGTTGAAACGGACCGGAAGCTTACCCAAAAAATAAAAATACTTTATGTTAAGTTACGTTGGTCATAAGTAACTGGTGGGTTTGTGGTTATGACGCAGGAGGATTAAATCCATATATACAATATGCTTCACTGGTTAGGAATAATTTCATATTTCACTTACAAAAGTTTGAAATTTCATATTTTCCTTAAAATGTTTTAACTTATCCAAAATACTCTTCTTGGTAATTTTTACTCAACATCCGTTAAAGATATACCGTTGAGTAAAGGACATTGATTAGAGGAGGAAACACAAGTCCCAACTTATTATTGTGTAACCCTAGTTAAAATAATATAACCCATGTTGCATTTTGATGGAAAAATCCATACCACTGGTATTTTTGGTTAACAAACTACCCTTGAGGGTGAAATTTGAAATTTCAAAGTTTTGAGGGTGAAATATGAAAATGCATAAGTTTTTGGGGGACATAGAAAAACCCGATAATTGAATCAAGTATTCACTATATTTTCCGATGCAAAAGCGTAAATAGAAAAAGTCCACTGGTATAGGCTGATGTGGAAGGGGCCCACAGCTCTGATGGGCCAGCACAGCTAGGGCTATAAATTGAGAAGAAAATGAAAACCCGCCTTTTCCTGTGCCACAACGCAATTCACTTCATGGATGATCCCACATCTCAATGTTAGTCAATATTACCAAACAATCAGCCCAGCCCAATAGCCTCTGTGGGAATCCATCAAATGATTTTTAAAGCTCCATTTTACTTTGAATTGCGTAGTGATTCTAGTTGATCTTTTTACAATACACATGACTTCTCTTTGTGATAAAACTCGTCTTTTGCGTGCCACAAGTCCGAGCTGTTGTTGATAGTTGTATTCTTTTTATTTGAAAACCTTGTCAACTGATAGGAATCGGAATTGTAACTTGTTCAAAAAGATTGAAAAAAGAACGACGAGGAGGAAGAAGCATGCAAAAACCATAGCATGCAAACTCATTTGGTCCAAAACATCCCATGTATATCAGGTCGATTCATGAAGGGGTCGCATCCATGAAAAAAAAAAAGACATGAACTCATAGCAAATGCTGCTAACCAAACAAGTTGGGCTCCAAATAGCTGTTGCAAATCTTCATGACCATTGGAGACGAGCTATATGTTCCTATAAGATTTGAAACTTATAAACTGCAAATTCGAAGTATTTATTATGCCTAATTGGCTACCCATTCATCTGAATTTGCCAGGAAGACACAACAGAGTGGAGGCGAGAGTTCGGGCCTAGCTTCTTCGATAGTTCTTTCAACGGCTCTTCAAAGCCCTATTTGTCTATGACAAAGGAGGCTTTTAGTTGGAATCGGATCTTGGACAGCAAGGCAAAGGAAGTCTTGTAGACGACGTGTGGTTTTTGCTTTCCAAATCCAAGTTGATTAGCTCTTAGCGCTTCCCACGGGAACGAGCGGATAGCGAAATATTGGCTTTGCGATCGACCGGCTCCGGGAATAGGAAGACTGGCGTGGACCTTGGCGATTTCTCCAGATCTCCCGGAAGAGGAGGGGAAAGATAAAGCATCATCATGGTCATAGCAAGATCAGAGTATCGAATGATGAGAACTACAGACTAAACCACCCACTCTTTTCATGAGTGAGTTGCATCCATGGCTTAAGCGATAAAGACTTGCTTACATGAAAGAGTCTGAACAGAGAGAGATGCTAGGGGCGTGCTTTGAGAAGATGAGACTTGGTTGGTTTGGCTTCCTTTCCTCTCTTAGGCCATCACTCCACAAGCCTTTCTATCATACTTCTTGAGAATGAGACTTATTGTCTTGTTAGAGTGCCGGTGAAATTCTAAGTAAATCAAAGCCACACGAACCCATAACTTCAACTCCACTTCTCGCATTTAGGCTCGTTTATATTCCCTTCTTTTAGAAAGTTTTGGGGAGTTGAACTCTATGAGGTCGAATATCCCCTTGTTCCTTCAGCGAGATTGAGTCTGGTAAAATTAGGGCTAGAGGATGGAGCTCTAGAAAAAACTAAGAAGCGGGAAGGAACAGAAAAGATAGAAAGGATTTCCCGAGTCGTAGCTGGATTGGCTGAAGGAACAGATAAGAAGAAAGGATTTCCCGAATCGTAGCTGGATTGGCTGTAGGGCTTACTTCTATTGGACCTTAGGGCCGGATCATTGCCTGAGCCCTCTGGAGGGTGGCGTGTTGTTAGGGAGCCCCAAGATCTTAGCGCTAGAATGGTTTATTATCTGGGATTAACTCTCTCTTCCTGGGTTTCCATCTTGTTATCAAAAAAGGGAGTTGGGTAAAGCAAACTCCCTCGGACGAGCACGGGGCTTAGTCAAGTAGAACCGAAGGCCTACTTTTCTATTTGACGGATTCGAGAAAGAGATCAGGCTATATGCTTTCTGAAGGAGCGAAGAAAAAGGGAATGTTTTGTAGGTATGAGGCTCCCCTTCTTGCATTTGAGTCCGCAATTGAATTAGCGACCCCTGTCATGGAACGTGGGATTTCTGACCAGTTGTCGTGCCCAAATCGTTACACCTTCCGCGCGGGTCATAACTTACCCTTAGGAGAATTTGGAATATAGTAAGCATTATTTAAACCAATTTCATGCCAGGGACAGAAAGCAATCGACCGGGATTATTCAATACGACAGTATGAACATGATAACAAGGCAAACCCATGGAAATACCACTTTATCAAATTTTAAGGAACTCAAGTAGATTCCTGATGAGTTTACGTTTTTTTTGGAGAGGCAGGTAGAATTCCTAGAATCGGTCTTTTTCGTCACATCGCATATAGCGGGAATCGATCCATTTTCTGTCTTCTGGAAGGATGCGATTACAAAGCTATGTAGTTCCTTTAAAATATAGTACGCGAAATGAAAACCAATATCGCGTAAGCGCACTCATCCGTCCAATTGCTGGCTCTGAATAATCAGCCCAGTCCGGGAAATTTCTTGGTTCATCATGTAATTGCTTTAGGTTCTGAACCTTTAGTGCTCGTAAGCACCACTGTGAGACCGCTTGGCCAGCTTCGTCTGCCTTTCTCCTACTCATGGGACTTTTCATCCAGCTTAAAGTTGTTCGCCGCCTCGACGCATTCCCCGGCATCGTCCCACACAGAAAGATAAGAGCGCGGAGCCCCGGCCCAACCGCCCTCCTTCTACGGATGCGGCAGACATGGATATTTAAACTAGTTAAGTTACGGTCAATAAGGGGAAGGCCTAATTGCACCACTCCTCCTTACCTGCCGTCTTCCTATGGTCCTATGGTCCTGGAGTCAAAAGTAGACACTTTGACGGAAATCCTCCTAATGATTGTTCTTGGCAGAGGCTAGGTTCCTTTAGAAAGTCAAGCCGAGTTTTTTTTATTTGCGTCAACACTGTCTGTAAGCGTGAGAACTCTTTATCCTGAGCACGGTGGACTTAAGCGGATCAATGCAAGCTGTTGGGTGATCAGTCACCTTCGATCAGTGGCTTGTCAACCACCGGACCGTGGCTCCTCCCCCTGCTAGGGGGTTAAGGATAGACCCTTTCGTCTTTCAATTTCATGAGTGAAGTGGGTTACCCCCTGATTGAAGCAGTTTCATTTCCTCGGGGACCGAAGGCAGCTGCTTCTAAGCAAACCTCCTGGCTGTCTCTGCACTCCACGCAGCTTAGGCGGAAGGCGAAGGACTTCCTGTGGAAAAACAGTTCGACGCCAGAATGATAAAATGCCCAGAAGGAATGTCTTAGACATCAAGGTAACCTTCACCCTGCTTTTGTTTGGGCTTATTCTCATTTTCTTTCATGGCTTCACCATCAAATTGATCAGGTCGTGTAGGAATAAGGTTCAAATTGGAAGATCAGTGCAAGGTAGAGCGGAGAAGAGTGAAGCAACGAAAGAAGGCAAGCAATGCATTGGGTTTTGCACCTTCTTTTGGAGGACTGAGGCCCATCAAAGCTTTGTGCAATCATTTCACCAATCTCTCATTTCAACGTTCTGCTTGTTGATCGACTTGTCGGTATTTGACCATCGAACCGACTGATGACACTAAAGCTGGTTCCTTGTCACACCTATCCAATTCGGGACCACGCCACGAATTCGAATGGTCGATTCGCGAATAATCTTATTATTTATATTGGAATCTTTTTCGGGGACTTGCATAGTGGTTAGAGGTGGAGACATGTTTGGTTGTGAGTTCCGGGAGCGCGCTCTACCACTGAGCTAATAACCCTTCGTGCGGGCCTTTCAATGAGAGGCATGCTATGCCAAAAGTGAGAAAAACCCCATCCTTCTCCTTCCTTTTGTGGAGATACCCGTTCGCTGATCGACAGATAGAGTTGCCTTCACACCGATACCAATATTTCTGGGATGTTAATGAACAAGTTGTGCTTCTATTCATCGGGGGAAAAAATACCATTCGAGTAATATTTCCAAAGAAGTCGCAAATGGATCCGCCGGTTCACCAATCATTGATGGTTCTAGAACAGCTAAGCCTAGGAAGGATGCTTTTGATCTAAGCTATGCAGCAAGGGATAAAAAAGGAGGGAAGAAGTCTGTCCGGCTTAAAAGAGACTGCTTCTGAGACAGCGGAATCGAACGCCTCTGTTCAATCTCCTTAGTATTTGCCACCTCGCTTGCTCATGCAGCTTCGGCGGCGCTTCTTCACAGGAAGAGCATGAAACGATGATATGTTTCATAAGCAAATGGTTTAATTCAATGTAGTGTAAGGCCAACGCTAATGCCCGGCCAGGGACATGCATTGAGTGAGGCACATGTGCCAATCGACAGTGTGAGGAATGGAAAATTCCAATGGTCACGTTTTATTCGTAGAAATAAAATAGAGATTACCTGGGGAGCGACATAGTAAGAGTAGAGCACTATAGACAAATGA
The DNA here is from genome assembly GCA_030015575.1 of Agapanthus africanus. Classification (NCBI taxonomy): domain Eukaryota; kingdom Viridiplantae; phylum Streptophyta; class Magnoliopsida; order Asparagales; family Amaryllidaceae; genus Agapanthus; species Agapanthus africanus. The sequence goes on along the minus strand of JASDDO010000024.1, from coordinate 43,531,136 downwards.
TTTGGGGTAGAGGTCTTCTCAGCTGGTCTCAAAATGAGCAATGTGCTCGACCAGGTCTTCGGGACTCTTTCATAGAATTCCAACAATTTCTCCCGCTCCTCAAAAGTCCGGATTCAATATTATCAGTCATATTGTATCGACCTTTTCGGAAAAATCGGTCCCTTCCTCAAGAAGTTCACTTTTTTGTGTCCTTCCATTATCTTTTTAGGATTCTTAGTGGTCTCCTGATTATCAAATGGCTTTTGACAAGCTGAAGAGAGCAATAGTGTGCAAGGCGGAATCCGCCCGAGAGGCTCGCGTAGGATTAGGATGAGTGTGAGTAAACATACTCGTACTCCTGGACCGATTCAATAGAAAAGAACGAATAATGTATATTTTTCGTTGGGGATTCCTTGGAATAAATCGTCGCATGTTGTTTTCAAGACAGTTAGCTTCTTAGACCTCACTTTCTTTTCTTGATGTTGAACCGTTTTTGCTACGACATATTATTATAAAATGCTCTATTTTAAGATGTTCTATTTTCCATAAAAATGTGTTCGCTCAATAAAAGTTCCAGTAGATATTAATGGTAAATAACGACAAGTAACAAACCTATACTCAAGTAGTGGACCAGTTTATCTTGCATCATACATGTTGAGTCACAGGGCAAGAAGCATTCCAGTATTAGATAGGCCTCCTTCTCTGTACTAAAGACGAAGAAGAGCGTTCCATTGATTCCTCCTAACGATTTTCACCGATTCCTCCAAAAAGGAGGCACAAACTGCATTGCTTTAAGAGCTAAAAAAAGCAAACCTAGCCATTGACTTCACTCCAAGACCAGCCCTTAGTCTTCTTAATCATTAGAAAGACTATAGGTAGGAGATCCATGACATTTCCTCTATACCCCGGGTAGAGTATGCCGTGCCGTCAAGGGAAGGCAACTCTATCCATCCTTCTCCCATCACGGAAGGAGGCTGCAAGCGGGCTTTGAGAAACGAGCGCCGCTATCGTAGCCAAGGGTGTAGAGCATATGCTTTTCGCATCTCCTCATGTCCAACCGAAATCCTTTTGGGTGATCCTACGCTTCGGTTCCTTCAAAAGGATAGGAACAGAATGCAATACTTAGAATGGGATGAGAAGGAAAACACTACTAAAAAACTTTGCATGATCCAGAATACTCATAAATTGAGTTAGCAAAATTTCATTCACATACTACTTTATAATTTTTGTGTTGGAAATGGCCAGCGAGTCTGCAAGATTAAACGCAGATAATATTAGAACAAATTAAGTAACGTCATGATAAACAAATTATACACAACTAACATATTTGCACAACTTGTAACTAAAAAACGACCAATAAAAGTAACAAGGTCCTCGGGCACCTTCATCCCATGGCACTAGAGAATTCTAGAGTCAAAATCGAAATAATAACCATCATAAACATTTTCTGCCCTGCTTCAAGAACTATATTCGTGAACATTTTTCTGAGTCCGGAATGATGCACTAAAGAACTAGGAGAACTCATGAACCTGATAATCATCTTCAAATTAATTTGCAACCATAAACATCAGTTTTGATTATATTTAAAGTCTATATGAAGCAAATCTATAGCATATACGGTTAAAAGAATTATCATAACAACTAACAATTCTTTGCGCCAAAAAGGAAAAAAAAAAACAAAAAAACAATTAGCAGTCAATTCATGTTAATAAACTTGCATGTATAACAGGATAATCTAACCTGTGAACCGAATTTTGAACAATTCTTGCACGAGTACTTTGCGAAGTCCTTGTTCTTTAACTTGGTTCATGCAAACCATAGCGTTGAGAACCATTGCAATGCATTTCTAAATTACAGCAACATAGGTCCACAGGCATAATCTTGTAATAGGCAAACCACCAAGCTTCGTCAACGTTTTTGGTTTCAAAGAAATGCTTAATTAAAAGCAGAAAATAAAACCCAAACAACAAGCAAAAGCTCATTAACCCCTTGAACCTTTTTGGAGTCGCCGAAGTGATAAGCAAAATACAACCAAGTTCTCTATAAGAAAAGGCACGGAATTATTTTAATCTAAGTAAACGCTCTCACAGATCAATAACTGTAACTAATAACTAAAAGTAAATTTAAGATGATCATAGTACCTCCTCGTTACAAATTTTTATGATTTAAGGAAATTCAGCTCATTATAGGATTCAGATGACCACCAAAGATTGCATCACATTTTTTTGTGTACAATATACTCTACGGAAAGCTCACTATATCTGCATCAATAATATAACCGGCTGATACAATAGAATTCAGTGTGTTTACAATTTAGAAACTGATCCAAGATTAGATCATACTAAATATCGCATAAAACATAGAAATCAAATGCATGAAAGACAAAACTGAAGATAGATAATGAACTTTCAAAATTTGCAAAACAAATAAGATTTATGTGAAACCTTACGCACTGCTTACAGTAGTATTATTGCTCATTTCCTCAAGACCGCACAAGAAAGAGACTTAAATTGGCCTATGCAATCTCAATGGCATAACTTTACCACATACAAGCAGCACAAGACGATATAACAGGTGCTACCATCAACAACAATAACAACAAATTAGGATTCAGGAACAACCAACATCACTTGAGCAGCTAGATGTTGGAATTCGGTGGGTTTGATGATGGTAGTTTGTGGCTAAATATGTACAAATTCATTGCTTAAATCAAGAAACTATGGTTTACTCTTTCCTTAAGACAATGTTCGCACCGCCAATACACCTGCAAACTTGATTCTGAAGATAAATCACGCACGGGAATATTTTGTATGTTGAAAGTAGTCTGCAGTTCTAACTTTTAATCCAAGCCCACATACCAACACAAGAAATAGAGAATTTTGCATTATATGGAATTGCCGGGGGGGGGGGGGGGTATTGCTGCTTTTACAATAGGTGAAGAGTTATATACCCTATGATGAAGTAATAATACATCCTCTCGAAATGAATCTACATTTGCTGAAGGATGCATCTTTCATTGTGAATGAATGTGACTGTTCATTCAAACTTTAAGAACACATTTCATCATATTATACCGCCAGCGCCGGAAAAAAGTTAGCATCCATCACTCGCTACAGGGATAGTGCGAAGTGCAAAGTGTACCTATTAAGCGAAGGAGCAAAGTGCGCGTAATAAAGGGCCATCACCCTTGAGATGAGCGCGTTCATTTTTTTTCTTTTAGATATCAACTATGTATGTATCGAATGTTTGATAAATTTCTATACAAATAACATGCCATGCTTTTGAATTTCTAATGTGGAACTAAAAAAACTTCCCAATGAGACGAAAGGATGACATGAGTTAATTGTAATAATTTTAGAAAATCTCAAAATATCCCAATACTTGAGACTGCAGATTTATAGCACATTGTGCTCAAAGCGTGATTAATTCCAATCGATGCTCAAAAAATCATCTAGGAACCCTCAAGGAGAAAAAAAATTTAATTTCCCTATTATTGACAGGGCGAAAATAAATAATAGAATTTCTCGATAAATAAGAACCGAAATCTGATCCAATGGTTAACCAACTTGACTATTTAGCAGCAACAAAACTAGAAGAGCCAGCATGTCTAGGACAATTATTTGACCGGATGGTCAAAGCATCATACAAACAATTCAACTTGGAGAGAGAATGGATACAAAACATACAAAGATGATGCATTGTAAGACCATCTGAACAACATTACTGCATCTAGAGAGAAGAGAATAGAGCTCAAGGAAAACATCAATATATGTAGGAACTGAACCTTAAGAATAGTAACAGACCTAATACATAGAGATCATTTAGTACCACTGGCTTAATTTTACACGTTCCTATATTGGTCCTTACTCCAATGGGCATAACTACCTAAATATCCATATCAGTTAAGTATAACTCCAAGCTTCTCAGTATTTATGAGGGCATTTAATGTATCAAAAATCATTAGTATGCCTCAAAATTGACCAACAATGTACGCGAGTCAACTCTGAGTTACACACTTTTAAGTAGCAACTCCTATGAAGATATACAGGTTAAAATATTATAGCAAATTATGGGAAGGTAAATGTTTAAAAATATGTAAATTAATTTCATTAGCGCTGCTATAGTGCAGAAAGCAAGTGTCTAGTGATGCCCCAATATTAACATGAAGAACACTTGTTAACAACAAAATTAATTTCAGCACCCAAGAGGAAGCAACTCGTTTTTTGCGTCAGTAATCTACCAAAGTTCCAGCAAGTAAATTAGAAATCACCAAAAGCAAATTTGAGTGTAAAATGGGGATAGATATAATCAAATCAAACAACTGCATGATATTTATGCCAACTGATCTTTCTTTCATATAAACCGACTTCATGCTTGGCTGTGTAGTGGATCATTTTGATATAAAGATTCCGATTCTACTTTCAGAGCTTCATTCATGTAACATTACTTCAGGTTAAGAATGACAACACAGAAAACTAATGAAAACTTGGGAGGATGTCATAAAAAATCAAAAGTAATAAAAAGGATCGGAACGCTCAAGATTGAAGCACAAAGCCTTGCTTTTTCAAAGCAGCTTCCGAAATTGTCCTTCAGTAAAATGCAACAAAAAAGGTGCTAGCTAGCGATCATTATTTGTAAACAATTCGACCTTGAAGAGAGGGGTTTTTAACACAAGTTCCTAGCAACAAGCTTGTTTCGATATGATAATATATAAGAAACTTAGTGTAATTCATTCGAAGATGCAACAAACCTGACACCTTCAATAGCAACCAAACCGCTTAACTATGACGTTTGCCATAATCCAGAATTAGAATCCTCAAAATTCTTGGGTAAAGTCTAAAGAAGGGAATGGAATATAGATCTGCCATGGGAAATTATGTTCAATGCTAAAGCAAAGATAAGATGAAGGAAGAAGCTTTTAAATGATAAGAAATTCAAAGGAAATATTGGTTATCAGACCAATATTAACTAGTCGGGCCAGAACAATTTTCAATATTAAATTTGCTGAAGTTATCAGAAGTTTATTAAGCTTATTTTGTATTCTTATAAACATCAAGTTATAAGGGACAAATTAATACAGAACGATGACAAGAAATTTGTACTATATAAGTTGCTAACCTGGCAATTTTTGACTGATCGGTCCAGCAAGCTCCCTAAGCTGAATTTGGTCTAGCTACATTAGTATGAAAATAGTTAGCTTCATTAGCAAATATTGTTCACACTTACCCAAAAATTGAGGAACAGACTCCACCTAAGCCAGTGAACGCTACTCCAAGTACTGAGTCGTAGATACCAGATGCCACCAAAAAAAGGAAGTTATTTGCAGGCATTACCTAACTTTTAGATGTAGCTGAAACTCCGCCTGCACTTTAAACCAGCGTAACTCCCATAATTTCATAGTTTTTTTAATGACACAATTTCACCGTTAAAGAGGACAAGTTACGATCAATGTCTCCAAACTGTACAAAGCAAACAATATATCACTCCTGGATAATGTAATGCACATTTAAAATAAAGGGATTCATATAGCTTCAATTTTTAATTTGTATAAACTAGTTGTGAAACAATGTATAGCCATTAGCCGGAGGCCCAGAGCCCAAATGCAATGCAAATTATTCAAGACATTCTCTGGAAAGCATAGACAAAAAAAAAATTTAAGAAGCCAGCAAGATGGCAAAATATCTAAATAAAACCAAATGATCAGATACCAGAAAAACCAAAACCAAAACCAAAACCAAAACAAAAACCAAACCTCAATTAAATGAATTTTCAAAAGTTGCAAAACAATTAAGATAACTTTGAAACCTATGCAAAGCTTAAAGCAACATCATTGCCTATTTCATGCAGACTGAAATTGGTTTAGAAAAACTGAACGGCATAACTTACTCCCAAAGAAGCAGGAACAAGGAGATCGAATCAAGTGTTCCCATCAAAGCCAGCTAAATGAAATAAAGGAGAAACCAACTTCACTTGAACAGCCGCAGACCATATAGATATATGACATTGTGTTCAAAGCAACATAATTACCAAACGATTTAGGGGTGGCAATCATCTAGGAACCCTCAAAGAGCATGACTTTCACTCATATAAAAAGAGCAAAAAAATATTACTAGAGGATATGATTTCTCGGCTAATAAGCAGTGAAACCTGACCAAAGGGTTAACCAACTTGAATAAACCTACTCAGGCAGCAGCAAAAATAAAAAGCCAACAAGTTTAGGGCTTAAAGCATCATCATCAGCCATGTGCAATATCAACAGAATCTCCAATAGCCGGGTGTTACCAAATCAGGGGAAGCCATGAGAGAGAAGGAAATATCCCCCCCCCCCCCCCCCTCACAGGCTTCTAAACCTGACTTGGAACTGTGCACATTTGCAACTGACATAGTGAGCAGCAAGAACAGCATAAGCAACAAATGAGTAGCAAATCATCGGGCTACATATTTAATTAAAAAATGGTTTTAGCGAGAAAGATTTTATTCCAAACAAGAGTGGTTAGTATATTTTTGGATAACCAAAGTGGCTCAAATTAATTTCTTCCAGGACTCTCGCTATAGATTATGAAGAGGATGTGGAAAGCTCAGATCTGAACTTTTATTTGACAATAGCATAACTTGGAGTTAGCCATATCTCTCTCTGGGATCTGCGGATAATAATAATAAATGACTGCAAGCTGACAACAACACATCACATTGTCAAAAGTCGCCTCGCCATAGCAATTTAAAAACTGAAAAGTAAAAACTGGTGAACAAAAGAAGAGATGTCAAAAAATTCAGCGATAGCATGAACCCTAACCATAAACCAAAACCAATATATTCCAGTAATCAAAATTAGCGCTTTTGTTGTCGAAGCTTAAAATGAAAGTAAAAAATCCTCCTAAGAAGTTGGGGAACTTGGAGGCATTTTTATGCAGTTCCACCAAATAACCAAATATGAATCGTAGACAACATGATATAACAAGCTGAAGATATACATTCATTTAAAAAGGGAAAATAAGGCTCAGTTGCATCTATTTATTCTTCCGTTCTCCTTTAGTGCATTGATCCCTTCTTTGTCCCTGCAACGGATACCACCGAACAGCTCAATGCAGGAGAAGAGAAAGAGAAGAGCTCATCATCACCTCCCAATGTAATAGGTGCAAACAAAGTCGATACAGATCTGTATTTTTTTAATCCAGTATTCGACTGAACATCCACATTTAGCAGATCAAAACAGCACCACTTTACGAGCCTTATCCTTGTTTCTAAGATGTGTGGCCTCCTGGGAAGTCTTTGTGTAGAGCCATTCAACCCCCCCCCCCCCCCCCGCGGCACCAAAAAATAGAAGAAAAAAAGAGAAGAAAAAAACCTAGATCGAAATTTGGGAAAATTTTATTAGCCCCAAAAAGTGGGGAAAAACATTCAAAATTAAATTTTATAAAAAACAACGAAGGCTAAATACCTCAATTAAAAACGAGCAAATGTCATATAACACCATTATAGATATCTCCTCCATCGCTTAAAACCTCTCAATCATGTAATTAGCAACCGACACCCTTGATATCCGTTACTTGGGTTTTTAATTGAATACCCAGAATTTTGCAGACCATCCAATACGGCTTGCAATCATAAGACAGCTTTCACGTGTGGCAATTTTGTTGTGGTGCAAAAAGGTGAACAGTTTATGAACTAGTTCAAGGAAAAGATGATTGTGTTGTATAAGCAATTCAAATTGGTAGGAGAGGAACAGCAGAGAAGCATATATCTAGCTCAGAAATGCTCTTTAATCAGAGAAAGCAATGTGTTATGGGAGTTTTGTTCTGCAGAAGTATTATTGAATAGCTGCAACTGAAGATTGCAGCGTAGCATACAATCCAAGATTGCCTCGCCATCACAATATACTAACAGCAACTAGCTATGTTTTTCACCACCTTTCATTTTCGAAATGGCGAGGCAATCTTGAATGAACATTTTCATAAAAAAAAGCTTGAATAAACTGTCCGAACTAACCCGATCTGTCACAAATATCATAAATGTATAATTGCACAAATAAGACAACCCAATCCACCCTTTAAACAGGCATAAAGTATTAACAGAAACGGGCCTCTCTTCAAATGGCTGCATTGGTTGCCTGCAAGTATAGCAGACCCTCCAAGATCGCCTCGCAATGAAATTAGAGATCGAAAAAGTAGAAAGTTAGAAGTATATGACTCAGAAATGCCCTTGCAATCAGACGAGGCAATGTGTTAGGAGAAACATTTCCTCTTTCTCTTCCACTCAGAAATAATAATGATAGCTGTGTCTGCAATATATGATACAATCCAAGACTTCCTCTCCATCATAATAAACAATAGCAACTATCATTTCGCCACCTTCACTACTTTAAAGAAAACAGTACTCACAAGAAATTATAGTCCAGGAAACATTTTCATTAGGATAATCATCGTCGCCTATGAAAATAGGTAAAATTGAAGAACAATACCCCAATGTCCATCACCTTTACTATTGATATAGCTGTTCTTTTGCTCAGGCACTGCCAATCCACGCACGCATGAGCGTGCGAGAGAGGGAGCGGGAGACATCAGCGACATGACCCAAACCCTCATTTTACCTTTCTCTCTCTGCATAACTAATAAATGGCCGCAAAAGTAGTTCAACGGCATCAAGGAATGGTATGGCTTTAAAATACAGGCTAAATTGCAGGAAACCACTCTCACTTTTGCCTGGAGAGAAGTCAGCCCTTTAATCAGACATGACACAAACCCAAAACAATCTTTTCATACTGTAGAAGTAATAAATGGCATCCGAGATGCCACATCATCAGAGGAATGGAACTTTGTGTTTGTGGCTTCACATTCACCCCCAATAAATAAATAAATAAATAAAAAGTATTTAATAAATAAATAAATAATGGAAGAACCTATAAACAGAAATCTTAGCTTCATGGTGCAGTATTACAAGGCTGAAATGCCTCAAATCAATTTGAGTACTAACTGCTACGGAAAAAACAAAGCGTGCATCTGAATTGGAAACTTTCAGCAAATAAAAACCATAGCATCTCACTTTTGAGGTGGACTATGGCTCAACTTTTCATCAGAAAAAGAAAAGAATGTGGCATATCCTAATATTTGAAAATGGATAAATTAACACACCTGAAGCCAGTTCTTGTCCTGTGAGCATAATCTAGCACATGAAGATGAAAATACCTTAGAGGGAGGGAGGGGGGATAAGATTCCTAAATGTTCTATGGCAATTTTAAAAACTTAATTACTTAATCGTGTTTTAATTAACAAGTTTTTGCGGAATAATTTAAACAAGTTAAATAATGAAATTTGTTGCAATAATCAAAACAACACAGAAAAGAAAATTAGGGTAAAGAGCAATGCAAATACAAGAGAATTGTTGAATAGGGTTCACCACTCCTAGTGGCTAGTCCCCGCTTGAAATCACTTTCTCATGATTTTCCACTATTTACCAATATGAAGAACACAATCCTTCTTCACCAGGATCACCCAGGGAAAACTCCTTTTTCCTACTTAAATTTACGATTCCCAAAGAAAAACTATTTTTCCACTCGAATCCACAGTTCCATAAGAAAAACTACTTTTTCCACTCGACTCCGCAATTTCAAATAATGAGACCCTTTCTTTCGTAAGGAAGAACATCGAACCTTTTTTCAAGAATTTACAATCGATTACAATGATCAAAACTTGATCTTCATTCACAATCCTATGATCTCAAAAGATTAATGCCAATTAGACACGAGAATTATTTTGAGAGATTATTGAAAGTTCAAGACTCTCGAGAAAATGGAAAAGAGTAAGAACTTTTAAGGCACAAGAAGAACAAGACTTTCTTAATAGATTGATCAATAAATGTGTGAGAAAAATGTCAAATCTCATGGTTATTTATAAGAATGGTAGGGATTGCTATTTGTACAGAATCATAACTGTCAAAAATTGTTAATGACTGTTGGAAATGGTTTGACATCAAAATGGCTTAAACACCAGTTCATTTGAAAATTCAAACTGAAAAATAACTGCCAGAAACTGCCATACTAGACATCTGGGGCCAGACGTCTGCAATTCAAAAATGTCTTAAGGAGACGTCTCTGAAATAGAAACAAAGAATCAAAAAATGGACATTACCTTCTATACACGTCTATGCCAGTCGTCCGGTGATTCACAAATTCTTAAGCGATTTGAAATCAGTTTAGAAAATTGAAGAGTTTGAATTCCAACAAATATGTTAAACATCTATTGATCAAAGAGAAGACGTCTGAAAAATAGAAATATGTTGGAAATTAATTTCTAACCTTTTGAGATCAACACCAGACTTAATGAAAAACTTAAGACTATATTCTCTGACTCGGTTCTTTTTCGGTCTTCATTACCTTGATTTGTTAATTTGAGACGTCTTTGTTTCTTAATAAATCTTGCATCACGTTGTTTACTTGAGTCAAGTCTTCATGTTTATCAACGTTTTGAGCGCGAATTTTATTGAAGACAATCGCTGCTTGATGTTGAGATATTGTGCTAGTTATACTCAAGATTAAGAACTTGAAAACGTCGTTAGTAATATATGAATTCTTTAAATATAGTTTTATTTTAAATGATCAAAACTGAAGATTGTATGACACAAGTATCAACAATCTCCCCATTTTTGATATTTAGCAAAACTTATTTAAACCATTAATGATATATATAAAAATATAAATTAAAATTAAATACTCCCACTCAATTCATGCTCAGTTAAAAAAATCTTTAAACTCATATTAGTGTCCCATACCACTAATACTATTTTTCAAGGAGCACTTATGAAGACGGGTGTTATAACTCAAATTTTATCACCAACGTAGGATATGATATAAAATATTCATGAATATTTTCTTCCCCTTTTGAAAATATCAAAAAATTAAAAATCAGCGCAAGGGGTAAAGAAATATACATGAATAGATAATTTGGTTCTTGAAATTTCATTTGAACATAAGAATAAACATGGATAGAGCATGACAAATGTATAATTCAAGCATGACATTAAACATAATGAACCAATTCATGATAATAACTAAAATAGCACAAGGTTCAAAAAGACATAATAATAGAAAACTAAATAAAAACTATTACTTAAGCAAATCGATGACTCAAGACTGTTCTTCCGGATTTTGTGGGTCTTGAATATTTCCATATGGTGGCGGAGAGGCAATGTTAAGTTTGGAGTATAGAAAAGCCATGTGACAATCAAGATTCCCTGAAATACGATCCAGATGCCTCGTAATTCGATCCACAATCCAGTTTTTCAATCCTTGATAATCGAAATCTTGAAGGGTTGCTTGAGTAGAAGCTTCAATGGGAATTTAGGAAGTATGGGAAGGGCTTGGTTGTTGTGGAGTCGAAGAAACCAACTTCATCATGTTTACATTCCTTTCTCCAAAATCAGGCATTTGGCTTTACTGCATCCTTTAAATCAGGCAAAACGACTTTGCGATATTCTAATAGTTTAGTAATAACCCATCCATGATATAAGTTCTCGTGTCTACTCGACAAATCCCACATGCTATGAATGAGGAAGAGAGGAAAATTGACTCGAATGCCCTCGAGAATACAATAAGTCATGAGTTTGTGGCATCCATACAGTGTCTCTCTACTTCCGGGTCTGGGGAAACAGCATGGCTAAAGATATTAGCAAGAACTCGAGCGCGATCGGTTAGGGTTTTGGCTTGTTGATTTGCAAAAAGATGGGGGTTATCTCGACCATACAAAACCATTTACACATTTTCCTTATCAGCACTTTCAGGATACTCATAATCGGACAAAGTGTTCAAGTAAATATTAAGACCTTCGTTTGGAATATCTAAAGCCCTAGTAAGGGTTTCCGAAGTGAAATTGAGGGTGAAGTTATAAACTTTGGTTTTGAGGTTGGGGGATCGTCATTGGTGCCGGTGAGATTAGTATAGAATAATTTGATGGTCTTGTCGTAAGTTGGACAATCTAAAGTCAAGAAAGGCATCCAACCTTGCCTTTGAAAAAGGTCTTAAAAACCAAATTCACTTAAATTTCTAAACAAGACAATCGAACCAGTGTGGAGATGAAAGATTGAAACCTCTTTTTGCAATCATCGTCTAGAAAAAGACTGGTTTCTTGTGATTCCTCAGTTGAGAGGGCTTTTCTCTTCTTTGAGGATGACTCTAGAGCAATGCCCTTATCCTTTTTTGGGGCCATGAGGAATTTTGTGAAGAAATTTGGAGAAAATCCTAGGGCTTTAAGTTAGAGGAATTTGAAGAAGGAAGAGAACGAGAGAGAGGGGGACGTCTAGGGTTGTTGGTAAATTTGGGGCCAAATTTTTTATATATAAGGGTTATGGATGGTTAAGATTAGATATAAGGAAATCGAATGATCAGATTTCATCTGAACATTTCGAAAATTTTCTGTGCAGACGTCTGGCCTAAAATACCAGACGTCTCTGGTACTGTCACGCCCCGCTTCCCGGTATACGGCGAAGGGGACGCGACGAGGTTCGCTACGTATTTACTGTGAAGTAAATACGCTGAGCGTATCTAAGCAATATAAAAGTAAATCACAAGAGACAAGAGATATATAAATAACAGCAACTTTATTAATAACATTCTTTTGTACAATGCATGAAAAGTAAATACAACTGGAATGAAAAGCGATGCCTAAACAATGGCATAACAAGAAATGAAAATACTGAATAGAACAAGATACAATGTCTAGAGCTCAGGGTCTTCGTGAAACTGATCCAAGTCTTCACCGGTGGGCTCGATCTCAGCTGGGTCCGAAACACCTGACGACATTCAAAGAAGAAAGAAATAGAATGTCGTCAGCGAACAGGTCGCTCGGTAAGTCCGAAAGATAAGGGAGAAATAGACAAAGAGTAGGAGAGAGAGTAGCTTTTAATATTGTATTGCATTGTAGTAATGTTGTATTAACGATGTTGTTTGTAGCTTGGTACAGAAGAATGCCAGTGTATACGAGAGGGGTCTCTATATGCTAGAGACCAGGGCAAACGGAATATAGAGTACAAGGCTCCGTTATACAACCCGGAACAACGGCAATTGGATTCATGTTAGGTGTCTTAATCTTACCGCCTCGTGCCACCTTTAACACCTTCCGTACCAATCTACCCCTTAAACCCCGTGATGTCTTGTTTGTATTGTTATCTTGAAATTTGTGTTGGTTGTATGATTAATTGACTAACTGACCGAAACCATGATATCAGGAAACGGTTATAACCGTAGAGTCGTGTAAATAGAATACTGGGAATCATGTAAAAGGAATATATCCATGGTTCGGTTCAGCCAGATTGTATAAACTGATAATTGTATTCATGGATTCATGTGTTAATATTGAATTGGAAACTTGTAGATTATGGATTGACTTGAATTATATTCAAGTTAGATTAATCAGACTCAAACCCGGGTCAGACAATCAGAATTGTGAATCGAAGTCTTATAATTGCTAAGGTCCTTAGGGTAATTTATAAAACTTGAGGGGGGTTTATGTAAAAATACTTTTATATACTTTTCAAAATACACCTCAAGTATTTATTTTTCGTCTTTAGAGTTATGGATTTTATGTTGTGACATTTCTAATGAAAATATCCTAGTTTCATAAATAATGGTATTTATCTGTAATATTGATTATTTGAAGTTCATGGTATTTTAGTGTAAAATCTATTCTTGTGATTTTTAGAAAAAGGTGGAAATTTTATATTATAATAAAATAGATATTTAAATGATAAATATACATATGTTTATACAAAAGTAATTTTAATAAATATTTTATATTCCAAAAATCTCATTTTCTTAAGATGTCGTATTTTAAACCTTTCGAGACCGAATGCTCCTTGCGGAGGTCTGAATCTCGCACTACTAGCCAGAGGGTGCGCGATAAACCGCACGATCCCGAACGGGTTCCCCAAAGATGGGTTGTAGCGGCGCTTTGCAAAGATTGTAAAACACTAATCTTTTAGAAAACGGTTTTATAAAATAAAAGGTAATTATTTGAAAAGTGTAATTTTCCGTATTTTAGATTCTAGGGTTTCCTAAGCCAACTAGCCTATTTCTAAAAGGTCTAAACGACAAGTCGTTAGAAGCCTCAAATCGCCTCTTCACCGCCAATTGTGGTCAAGTAAGTACAAGTGAGGAGGGAGGGATCCGCTCACGAATCGTGAGGCGGGCCTTTTAAAGTTACCCAAGCTCACTTGCCTAGCCTAGACACCACAAAGTCGGTTTAGATAAACGATCGATGTCCACAACTTATCGTATTTTCCTAGTAAGAAATATTTACTTAAAAATGTAATAAATCTAAAACCTTTAAGAATGGTTTTATGAAGATTATGGTATTTTAATGAAAATTTCGTTTTATCGTATTCTAAGTTTTAATGATATCATTTTAGGGTTGTATTTGCGTGTGTGTGGAGGTAGGTCATTACCTCGTGCTCTATTTTAAATGTATATTGAGGTTAAGGGGTTAAATGTGAAATTGAAACTTCATGGTATTAAAGTGAAAATACGGTATATTGAAAAGGTTATCATTTCATGTGTAAAAACTTATTCAAATTGATTTTTACAAGTTTAATGGTCAAGATGAAGATGTTTAGGAATGATTGAATTGATTAGAAGAAGAAAAATAAACATTATGGTATTAATGTGAAAAAGAATACGATATTGCGAAAGCTATCATTTCATGTGAGAAACTTTGTCCAAATTAATTGTTATGTGATTAATAGTCATCATGAATAAGTTTAGGTATTATGGAATTGGTGACAAGTGAGATTTTATAGAAAAACCGAATCGGAAATCGGTTTGTTCTGATTTCCGTCGGGTTTCATAAGTTCGTATTTTTGAGAAATAGAAAGAAGGGAAGAATGGGACTTACGGGTTTGGACAACGGTAGAGAGTGAGAGAAAGGTAGAGGGTTTGCCGGTACGTCGAAACGTCGTTGAGAGGTCCTAGCACGATTGTCGGAATTTCGCCGTCGATTTCGTCAGCGCTTTGCCTTTCGCTCGTTTTCTCACGTACCAAGTTCTCTTGAAATTTTTAGAGAGTGGACTTAGGAATGTAGGGTGAGAGGGTAGAGGGTATGGAGGTTTATATAGGATTAGGGTTTTTAATAAAAAATATAAAAAATATACAAAATCATTAAAAATTCATTAAACATAGGAGTAAAAGGGATATATTGGGCAATTTAAAACCGATCCAGGTATAATAAGTGTGCAGGAGGGTTGACCAAGTCAAGGAGCATCTTTTCTCTGTTGGTGACTCGGTCGTCCGGCCAAGTCCGGCCAGCGGCTCCAGACCGAGTCGGCCGAGTCGCCGGCCGGCGACGCCGAGTCGGGCCGAGTCACACCACCAGAGGCCGGGGAAACTTTGGGGGTACAATTTGGTATATTTACTTTTTGTTGTCCAGTACATATTTTGGGAGTTATGACCTTTTGACCGTTGACTTCCAAAAGAAATTTAAACAAAATAAATACAAAAATAATGTGGGGCATGGGATTTGAACTCTGGTGGCTTGGTTCAGCAGTGCAAGGTGTTACCAATGAGCTACAAGCTCCTTCTTGTAATTATTGTGGGAAAATAACTACTTAAAGTGGTAACAGCAACACTAAATACCCCAAGTATTACTTTAATTTTAAAACAATTTTATGTACACTAAAAATGGAGTTATTTAAAAACAAAATAATTACTTATATATATATTGTGCTCAGGTTAAAATACTCCTTTATGGATTTTTAAAAATTTAAAAAAAATTTGTATAGAAAAGTGTATAGGAAAATTAGGGTTGTTACAGGTACCAATTTCCAGAAGCAAGATTTGAACTAAAGACGTATGGTGCCAAGTACTAGACGTCTCTGATGTCAATTTCCAGAGACATTTGAACTAGAGACGTCTGCCTCAGACGTCTGAGTATAAGAAATTTGTTCCAGACGTAATAGACGTCTGATGTGGATTTTTCAAGAAGTTTGTTTATGGTTTTTAAACGAATTTTAAACAGAATATAAAAACACTTTTATTCATTTAAACAAAATACAATACATAGTAAAAATAAAATACATTACATCACAGACACATAACAATACACACTAATTATTAACCTATCCTAGTCTTCTCTCTTAAACTTCTCCACGACTTCAGTACTCCTCTTCTTAATAATCATATTATCTTCTTGATCAAATAAGATAGCAGTGTCATCGGAGAAAGTCTTCCTGAATAACAACACAAGTCCAGCCACAGGAGTAGAATGTAGTGGAGTTGAATCTGGTGGTGGAATGAGAGAGGGTGGAATAGAATCCTCACTTGGATCCTTACTGAGATGAGGAACTTTCTCAGAACTCTCGCGATTCTCAAGCTTCATCTTCCTCTTACCGTTCTCCATGGTCTTTATTAAAGAAAAAAGACAAATAGGGTATTCAATTTTGAATGGAACTGAATTCTATTTATAGAGAGGGAAAAGAAAACAACCCAAGAAGTTTTTGTAACTATATTTAGTTTTTCTAACTCCCTTTTATTTGAATTTGAATTTCTAAATTTGAATTTGAATTTCAGATTATTAATCAATTATTTAAATTTTATTTGTTTAGAGATTAATTATTTTTGTTAATTATTCAAATTATTATTTAATTAATTATTAATATATAAAATTAAATAGAAACAGTTAGCGCGGACGTTTGGTGTAGACGCCTGGCTCTGACATTAACTGGACCAGACATCTGGTATTCCTATAATTTTTTTATATATGTCTTTTAAGGTTATTTAAGAATTTAAGAAACGGTTAAATCAATCATATTGAGTTCTCCTCTAATATGAGAAAACCTAGTTTTATCTAGTGAATTAATAGATATATCTACAGGTTGATTATCAGTTGACACATATTCCAAAACAATATCTTCATAATGAAAATGATCTCTAAGGAAATGATATCGTATGTCTATGTGTTTAGAACAAAAATGTCGATCCGCATTTTTGGTCATGTGAACCGTATTTGTATTGTCACAAAGTATATGAATCTTTGAAATACTTTCATTATAGTCTTCAAATGTGTATTTCCTCCGTAAACTTTATGCACAAGAAGCACCAGCATCAGTGCATTCTGTCTCGGCAGTCGATAGAGCCACTGAATTTTGTTTCTTGGAAATCTAAGAGACACGACAGTTTCCTAAAAGGAGACATGTACCAATAGTGCTCTTTCGATCTTTTAAGCTTCCGGCATAATCAGCATTTGGATAACTGGTTAAGTAAAACAAGTTATTCTTTGAATACCATAAACCAAAATTTATGGTTTGTTCCCTTACGGAAAATAAATAAATAAATAAATAAAGCAACGGGAAAAGGTCCCCAAATAGAGCATCACGTGCTCACACGTGATAGGGCTGCGCTTGACAAAACAAAGCTAAAACTGGGCCTCACGTGCAGACACGTGACCTCTATAGATAAAGTATATAGACGCCCGAATAAAGCAAACAATTGGACAAAAGTCTCATGCTCGTGAGGATGACAAATCACAGCAAGAAACCTTATGAAGGCAAGATTACTATTGATATTGAAATATTGACGATTGAGCATTGAAACTCGGGCGCTCAACCAAAAACCCGTCCTCAGTTCGGATTGCAGGCTGCAACTCGCCTGCATGAAGCCGGAATAACACTCACGTGATAGCACGTGACACTTTTTGGTGGGCTTAATTTGGTGGGGCCACGTGCTACACGTGATAAACTCCTATGCCTTCTGAACCAATAGAAGTAAATTCTAATTAAAAGAGACAAAAAGCCTTATTTGGAAAGTATTTCCTTGGATCTTTCTAAACAAGAAAGATTACGCTCTGTAAAACAGAGCGCCGTTGGATTAAAGATCCAATGACGATCAAAAATCACCAATTTACAGAAAAATTCTGTGCAAGGAAATATCTTCCTAAACTTGTTAAGAAATATCTTCTGTAAAACAGAAGTTTTTGGATTAAAAATCCAACAGTGAATAAAATTCACCATGTGATCTAAAAGATCATGTTGGTTGATTAGAAAATCAATCAAAATCTCTCAATGAGAGATTTTCTAAAACAAATTGATTCTTTTCTTTTCCCTATAAATAAGAGCACAGATATACAAGGAGGAAAAAAGTTGTTTTCAAGTTCTCAGAAGACAGAAAGAGAGAGAAGGAATCCCCTAAAAAACTTCAAGTTAAAACAAAAAGAAAAATCCGAGGTAAGAGAAGGAGAAGAACACAGAGAATATCTCATCTCTTTTTCACCTCCATTAACTCTTATAAAAAGAATTTAGTTCTTCCTCTGGTTAAGATCTGCAGAAGCAGATCTCCCCATAAGTTGAGAATTTAATTCTCATCGGGAAGATTTTGCCATGCAGATCCAAAACCTAGAGGGAGATCTAAGTTCAGAGAATTTAATTCTCCCACAAAAGTATGTAGGAATTTAATTCCTCTGATGAAACAAGGGTTTAACCCTTCATATAAGAACTTAGTTCTTCCTTATGGTAAAAGATCTGCAAAAGCAGATCTCCTCACAAGTTGAGAATTTAATTCTCATCGGGAAGATTCTGTCATACATATCCCAATCCCAAACTTAAGAGAAAAACTAAGTCTTAAGAATCCAATTCTCATAAAACAATGGGCTTGAAAGTCTCGAAACTCAGGATCTCCATACACGTAAAAGGATTGGCACCCAACATGATAGCAGCCGATCACGTGCTCCCACGTGAGCGCCTGTGATGAACAAAACAGAATAATCGAGATTGGCTCACGCGATCACACGTGACCCCATAGTAGTGCTTAGTACTTACAAAGCAAAAAAGGGAATAAATCGGAGGCAGTTTCCACTTTTGGGTCGCCTCACGTGATCTCACGTGACCCAACAGCACTTGCCGCTCAGAAAAGAACAAAAGAATAAACCCAAAGAAGCAGTGCTTCAAATTCTTGAAGTTTAACACTATTTCAAGCGCCTCATGTGACCCCACGTGAGCGCCTCAGAATTTCAGTGTCTAACACTATTTCAAACACCTTACGTGGGAGCACATGAGTGCTGAATAAATATGTTAGTGTTGAACACTATGGAAGGCTAACATTAGCCAGATTCAGACCAAATTTTCCAAGTACCATCAATTGAGCCCCTCATGCTCAGGGTCTCCAAAACCGATCTCAGTTCCAAAGACAGCTAATAAGCTCCCAACAGATGACATCTAAACTGATGTCCATCCCATTTCCCCAAATCGGGACATTGGTTCAAGGTTACATCTCTTCATACCTCTGATACATGTTGTAATCCTTCAACGTCTTCGGAGAGATGGAGGGTCGCAATAACCAATAACTTTTGGCGCATCCCCAAACTGGTTAAACCAGAACCCCATGAACTATGAGGTCCTTAAACTCATGGACTATGATATCCTTAAACTTTATGGACTATGAGATCCTTAAACTTATAGACTATGATGTCGATGTCTTTAAACTTTACAGACTATGATGTCTGTAAACTGCCACGGACTATGATGTCCTTAAACCCAATGGACCACAATGTCCCTAAACCAAAACGATAGAGTCCGAACACTCTTTCGTCGGATCTAAATGATCCCAAAACCCTGTTAAATAGATCTTAGTCTAAAATTAGACTAACGTATCCTTGACAAACGTTTAACTTGATCTTAGTCTCAAATGAGATTAACGATTCTTAAACCAACCCAAACCCAAATCTAAGAAAATACGGATTTGGACTAATCCACGCCCTACAGACGACAACATAAATTAGTCTCCGTATACAATCTACGAGCAACCAAAAATAAAACAAACATACACGACACGAAGTGAACATCTGGAGAAGGAGAAAGTGGTTATCGCTACGCAGTAACATAATTAACTGCAGGGGCTTGCGCCTGCAGGGAAGAGCTGCCCCACAATCAAAAACCCCTCACAATGAGGGGGAATCTGACGAAGTTTGCTATATCGGCAGCATCCGTCTAAACCTCCGATACACGGTGCCATAAATCAACTTGGCATCTTCGGAGAGGTGGACGGATAAAACCAAATAGCATCTGCCCCAAAATTCAGGCCGGACGTCCCAACGTCCCGGTCGCGACTTTCGGCGGTAAACATGTTTCTTTTAAGATATCTAAAGATTCTTTTTACAGCGGTCAAATGTGACTCTTTAGGATTACTCTGAAATCTAGCACACAAGTATACACTAAATATGATATCCGGTCTACTGGCTGTCAAATATAATAGATTTCATATCATTCCACGATTATGTCTTTTGTCAACTTCTTGACCATTTTTATCGTCAGTGAGTTTGGTGTTGGTAGCCATTGGTGTTTCACAAGTCTTTACATTTTCCAAATCAAATTTCTTTATCAATTCTCTAGTGTATTTGGCTTGACTAATGAAGACACCATCATCCATTTGCTTTATTTGAAATCTGAGGAAGAACTTAAGTTCCCCCATCATGCTCATTTCAAATTCATCTTGCATAGATTTGGCGAACTCTTCACAAAGACTTTCATTTGTTGAACCAAAAATGATATCGTCAATATATATTTGGACTATTAAAATATCTTGTTGAAAAGTTTTAGTAAATAAAGTTTTATCTATTATACCTTTTGTGAAATCTATATTTTCTAGAAATTAAATTTTAACTCCAAAACTCCCACTTTGGAAGGATCCGAGGCTCTAGGGAGAAGAAACGGATCCCCTTTAATCATCTTCAAAGATCTTCGAGGAGTTCAACTCCAAGATCCAAATCTTCAAAAGAATTTAACTCCACATCCAGACCTTTTAGGAGTTTAACTCTAAATCCAAACCTTTTAAAAGTTTAACTCCAAATCCACATCCAATTTATTGCATAGGAGTTTAACTCCAAATCCAAATCTTTTGGGAGTTTAATTCCAAATCTATACCTAATTTCTGTTTAGGAGTTCAACTCCAAAGCTTCTCGAGAGTTCAACTTCCAGTCCAAAGGCTAAGCCCCTTTCTCTCCTAGTGTTTCCAGCGGTCGCGTGTGTCACGCCCCGCTTCCCTGAGTGTGCTAAGATCGGCACGTGACAGAGCCAACCATGCTACCTGTGGTTAGGAAACATCCCTCCACAGTCATATTACGGCTGTCTATAAGATATCAAGAACAGTAAAAATAAAATAAACTATCTAGTACATGTCCATATGCCAGAATAAACGAGTCAAGACATAATATGCGGAAGCAATAGATCCAATAAACAATAACATCTGGAAATACGTCCCAAATATGGGCTCACATCAGGAAATGAAAGTACGGAAAGAACTAAACTAAACTAAACACTAACAGGATCCTCACTGCTCGGCCTAGCAGCTGAAATACTCCTGGTCAGCCTGCGAAAGAGATAAATGATCTGGGCCATGCAAAACCCAGACGTCAGTGCGTCATAATATCAAATAATAGAATATAACCAGGAGGTAACAAGATATGCAGGCATGAGTATGAACAGTAATATGGGTATAACAAGTAACACGGATATGGAACAGTGAAGAATATAAGTATATGTGACGTGCAGTGAGTAATCTGAACTAAACTACCGGGTTATCTATTCTACAGTTTGTGAAATCAATTTAATGGAATCGTCGATGTAACTCAATAGTATCCCGTGAGTGCCCGGGACTACGGTCCAGATTCTCGGGCTGAAACCGAGACATGCCGCTAGGCATTAAATAGGAACATGTACATATGAATGATGTCAGCAGCATCATCCCGGGGCTGGCCTAGCCCGTAAAACTGATCAGTATAAGCGTCGAACTGTTGAGTTACAAGTCAGATTTCATTATTGATTTCCCCTTACCCCCAAAGTTATGTGTTCAAGTCTGGTATTGATAAATCTGGAGCTAATACCAACACAGGATCAAGCAGGTACAGGTTTTGTCTGAATAGACAACAGGATATGTCCGTCGGGACAGCAAGTCAGGATTGTCGACATTAGAAACAATATCAGGTATCAAGTCAAGCAGTGGTGTATCAGGTCCTGTCAGGTAGTGCATATCGCACGGATGCCCAAAGTAAAACTGTAGCAGGTAACGAAGCACGGTAAAACATGAATGCACAATGTCTATCGGAGATCACATCTATAACTCCATGACTACGTATGCTGCACATTATCAAGCATGGGGTGCTAGTGTAACAGTAACATGTAATAATATGACATGGCATGTAACTAGATATATAATATATGATACAGATACGAACGGCTATCGAAAAACGGTAAAACTGTGACAGGGATGCACGATACAATAAACATGTAATATTTTATTCATATGAATATAGATATTAGCATAGCATGTAGCAAAGTAAACTTGCCTGATCGGATCTCACAACGGAATGCGTATGCTGCGTCCGACGTCGGGTAAACGTCGCAATAAACACACGCGCACACGGGACAGGACCAGGCAAAGCAAGAAAGTGACCACGCTGGCTGGGGACGTCCACTAGGTCGGTCGGATCGTCGGCAACAGAACGGCTCCGGCGATGACCGGAAAGCCAGGAAACAAGAAAAGAGAAGTAGAAGAAAGAGAGGAAGGGCTGCTCCTGGGGTTCTCTGCTGTGGTGCTTAAGAACAGAAGCGATGCAAGGTGGACGTTGACGACGAGTCGTAGGTTTTCCGGCAAGGTTTCATGGCGAGGCAGTAGGGTTTCTTGGGTTCTCGTCGGGTGTGCAGGGGAGAGTCGCAGGTGGTGGTGGTGGTGATGGGAAGTGGAGAGGAGGTGGCAAGTGGATGCCGACGAGGCTGGTCGGCGGTGAGGGTGTCGATGACGAGGGAGAGGTAAGCGGGGAGAGGAAGTGGGTTGGTGAGCCGTAAATAACGAAAAGATGGAGAGAACTGAGAAAAGAGAGAGAGGGCAGGGATGCTAATTGTGAAATATATTAGGTAAAGAATATAATATATTATATTTATATAATATGTATAGAGAGGAGAGAGACTGAACGTGAGAGGGATTAATTAATATAAAACATGCAAAGAGAATATAATGAATAGTGTGAGGATTAAAATATTATTAAATTTGAGTTTTCTGGCTAATACAAAAATACTCCAAAATATGTCCGGGTTGTGTCTAAAAGTCCAGTTTTAAAATATAGAGAATATACGTATAAGTTAAAACTATAATGCGATATCTGGTTAATAAAAATGCATACACCCAAGAACGGACGTACGTAAAATGCACGTAGCGATCCAGACGAGTCTGTTTCAATAAACGGAACGAGAACACGATGTACTGATGGAACCACAGGGTCAGGGGTATGATACAGGTCATGCTAGGTATTTTTAAAATATATTATTTGATTATATTTGTATTATTAAAACAATATAGATGCCCAATATATGATACGCGTAAACAGGATATAGAACAAGAAAGTGCACGGATTCTCATAACTAGCCGGGATAAATTATAAACAGGAATCAAGACGGGTTTTCAGTACGCGGGTCTGGTCGGATGCAAATATAAACACCGATTATATTATTCGCACCCGAAACAACAATAAATCAAGGATAGCCATAAATAAAGAAATACCCAAAATAGAACTGGTATAAATGAACTAGGGTGTTACATTATACCCAACTACAAAAAAGAATTTCGTCCTCGAAATTCCTAAAACAAGAAAAGACAACCAAACATGAATCTACGAGAAGATCTGTGGAAACTTCCGTCGAATCTCGTCTTCTCGTTCCTAAGTCAATTCTCCGTGCGACCGATTCCCCATGAAACCAGTACGAGAGGGATAATCTTGTTCTTGAGGACCTTTTCTCTTCGATCAACAATCGACATCGGCCGTTCTTCATAGGTCATGTCATCTCTTACTGTCAGCTCCGAATAATCTAGCACGTGTGTTTCATCTCGAACATACTTACGGAGTTGAGATACATGAAACACGTCATGAACACTCGCCAAAGATGGTGTAAAGCCAATCGGTAAGCTACTTCTCCAACGCGCTCGATGATATCGAAAGGCCCCACTAATCGGGGGCTGAGCTTGCCTCGACTCCCAAAATGAATCACTCCTCTAGTTGGTGATATTTTCAAGAATACGAGATCACCAACGGCAAACTCTAGAGGTCTTCTCGATGTATCGGCCGAACTCTTCTGCTGATCTTGTGCTTTCTTCATGTGATTCCGGATCGTATTAACTTTCTCCACGGTTTGCACAATAAGATCCGGTCCCAATAACCTTCGCTCTCCGACATCGTCCCAGCAAACGGATGAGCGACATTTGCGACCATATAACGCTTCGAATGGAGCCATCTGTATAGTCGCCTGAAAGCTGTTATTATACGAAAACTTCACCAAGTGTAGATGACCCTCGCATGAATCCTTGAAGTCTAATATACAAGCCCTCAACATATTTTCAAGAGTTTGGATCGTTCTTTCTGACTGGCCATCTGTTTGTGGATGATAAACGGTGCTAAATTTCAATTGCGTCCCTAAACTTTCCTGTGAACTCTTCCAGAAGTGCGATAAAAATCGGGTATCACCGTCGGAAACGATGCTCACAGGTACTCCATGCAATCTCACAATCTCCTGCATGTACCGCTCTGCTAACGCTTCCGTCGACTGACCAACTCGAAACGGAATGAAATGAGCTACCTTGGTCAATCGATCAACAATTACCCAAACTGCATTATTGCCCTTTGGACTCCGTGGTAGAGCTGTCACGAAATCCATGGTTATATGTTCCCACTTCCACTGAGGAATCGGAAGTGGTTGCAATAAACCAGCTACCCTTTGATATTCAGCCTTAACTTGCTGACACACCAAGCACTTCGCTACAAAGCTGGCAATCTCCCTTTTCATGCCTTCCCACCAGAAATGCCGTCGTAGATCACGGTACATCTTCGTGTCTCCTGGATGTACGGAATATGCAGAACTGTATGCCTCCTTCATAACTTCTTCGCGAATACTTCCTTTCGGCACACACAAACGGCTACCATATCGCAACGAACCATTTCGTGAATCAACAAATCCGTTCGAAGTCCCGCTTCAACCTGTTCTCGAAACTTCTGCAATCTTGAATCCTGTGATTGCGCTGCCTTAATATTATCGATCAACGACTATACTTGCAGCTGCATCAACTGTCCCGAAGAATGCGGTAGCACGATCTCCAACTCGAATCTCCGAAAATCATCGATAAGCTCTTTCTGTGCTGTCAACATCCGAATTGCTGGCAACCGACTAAGCGCATCCGGTACTATATTAACTTTCCCCGGATGGTACTTGAGATCAAGATCATAGTCAGCCATCAGTTCTAACCATCTACGCTGCCTCATGTTGAGCTCTTTCTGCGTGAACACATACTTTAGGCTTTTGTGATCGGTGAATACTTCGACCCTTTCGCCCAATAAGTAGTGTCCACATCTTCAAAGCGAAAATCACTGCCGCAAGCTCCAAATCATGAGTTGGGTAATTCTTCTCATAGGTCTTCAGCTGTCTAGATGCGTAGGCTATGACCTTCCCATGCTGCATCAAAACACATCCCAAACCTTTCGCGGATGCGTCGCTGTGAATCACCAATCCTCCGGAACCGTCTGGTACGGTCAAAATAGGAGCGGTTATCAATTTTTACTTTAACGCCTCAAAAGCTGACGCACAACTATCCGCCCATACAAACGTACATCCTTCCGCGTAAGCTTGGTCAAAGGCTCAGCCAATCGAGCAAAATTCTCCACGAATCTTCTGTAATATCCTACAAGTCCCAGAAAACTTCTGATCTCCGCTACATTCTTTGGAATCGGCCAATCTTGAACTGCTACAATCTTCTCAGGATCAATAGCGATTCCATCTCCGGATACGACATGCCCTAAAAACTTCATTTCTTCGAGCCAAAACTCGCACTTGCTCATCTTCGCATACAATTTTTCTTGCCTCAACATTTGCAGTGCGATCTCGAAGTGTTCGGCATGCTCTTCCTGGCTCCTTGAATACACCAGAATATCATCGATAAACACCACTATAAACTGGTCCAAGAACGGTGAAAAGATTCGGTTCATCAAGTCTATAAATATCGTTGGTGCATTTGTGACTCCGAATGGCATCACTAAATACTCGTAATGTCCATATAGAGTTCGGAACGCAGTCTTGCAAATATCCTCTGATTTAACTCGAACTTGATGATATCCGGATCGCAAATCCAGCTTCGAGAATACCCTCGCGCCACTAAGCTGCTCGAATAATTTGCCAATGCGAGGGATCGGGTACTTGTTCTTAATAGTCACCCGGTTTAATTATCGATAATCGATACACATCCTCCTTGTGCCATCTTTCTTCTTGACTGGACGAACTGGAGCTCCCCAGGGTGAATTGTTGCTGCGAATCCAACCCTTCTCTAGCAATTCGGTAACCTGCTTCTTCACTTCTTCTAACTCTACTGGTGCCATTGGATAATACGCCTTTGAAATTGGCGCTGCACCAGGAACAAGATCGATCGCGAACTCCACATCTCGTTTTGGTGGTAAACCCGAGATGTCCTCAAACACGTCCATAAACTCTTGAACTACTGCTGGCGCTTCCTTCTTATCAACTTCCATCGACGAAAGAACGGTGCTCGTCGGCCTAGCCCTAAACTCAACTGGCCCTACAGAATTGCTACCGGATGTCCAGGAATCTGGAAAATCACTTTCTTTGCCCTACAATCAATGTCAGCATGGAAAGTGCCGAGAAAATCCATTCCCAAAACAACATCGTAATTGCCAGTATCGATCGCCAAGAAATCCGCGAATAATTCTTGTCCGCAAATAACAACAGAACAATTTTTGCGCTCACTACTAGATATGATTTTCCTATTCCCAGTGTGTATGTCCCAACAGCAAGACAGGGTCGTGCAAGAAATTGAATGTGCAACAATAAACTTGGACGACATAAAACAATGGGATGCACCAGAATTGAATAATGCTAATGCGGGAAAATCATGAACAGGTAGGATATCTGAAACGACTTCCTCTGAAGCCTTGGCCTCTTCGGCCGTCAGAGTAAAGGCTCGAGCTTGATTAGGCCTTTGTGTTATCTGCTTCTACCCCTGAATTGGCCTCTGTGGTGGCTTCTGAGCATCTTCTCTCAAACGTAGTTTTGACGGGCAAGCATTGACAGTATGGTTAGCTGAAACGCAAACCAAACAGAGTCCAAGCATCCTTCGGCAATCTCTCTTTAGGTGTCCGGGCAGATGGCAAAAGTCACAAATCACGCTCCTTCTCTGATCAGCTACGACGGGTTTCTTCATCGGTACCACGCCACGTTGGTCTACCGGGATACCTCTACGTATAGGAGCTCGGTTCGGCGTAAACGCTGGCTTCCGTACCACAACTGCATGCTATTGCGTACCCTTTGTCCTCATCAATAAGCTCTGCTGCTCCTTGGCTGCTTTTAGAACTTGCGAGAAAGTAGTCAATCCCAGAGATATAATGTGCCTCTGGATTTCCATGTCCAAACTGCGCCTCTTTAGCAACTAAAGGTCCTGCAAATCGACTAAGCCGTGTCCACTAAGCCGCATGCGTATCCACGGATCTGCCATTTTGCTTCAAACTGATAAACTTCTCCTCCATTTCTTCCCGCACAGTCTGCGGAAAGAATTTCTCTAAGAAACTCTGTGAAAACGTTGCCCAACTGACCGGCTTGGGCAAACGGGTCTCTTCCACGAGCCACCACTCGCGGGCATAGTCCACCAATTGGATGCGCACAACATCCACTCTCTTGTCTTCCGGAATCTGCGCGACGATGAGCAGATTCTCCGTATCAACTAGCCATTGCTCTGCTGGCAACGACTCCTTCAAACCAGTGAAAGTGGACGGGCCAAGTCTCCTGAAATCCGCCACGGTACCCACACGCTGTGCTGGTTTAGCTGCAATTGCGTCTACGAACTGCTGGACTGTCCGCAATCCTTCCTGAAAAGTCTCGGCTTGCCGCTGATTCAGATCGGTTTGCCGCTTCTGGTTCTCCAGCATTTCACGAATCACTCCAAGCAATGCGGCGTTATCAACACGCCTCTGGTATGTTCGCAAATCTTCATCTGCCATGATTCTGATCCCAAAACACTGAAGGGGGTTAGAATGATAAATAGGATTCAAGAAACATGATAGTTATAGATAGCGATAT
The DNA here is from genome assembly GCA_030015575.1 of Agapanthus africanus. Classification (NCBI taxonomy): domain Eukaryota; kingdom Viridiplantae; phylum Streptophyta; class Magnoliopsida; order Asparagales; family Amaryllidaceae; genus Agapanthus; species Agapanthus africanus. Next base: position 43,503,068 of record JASDDO010000024.1, on the reverse strand, counting down.
AGCAGGACATGTTCCTAAATACGGGTTTTATGGTTAGCGTATCGAGTTCAATACCCAACTATAAAAAGAACCAAACCCGATTAACCTAAAACCTATGGCTCTGATACCAAACAAACCCTGTCACGCCCCGCTTCCCTGAGTACGCTAAGATCGGCACGTGACAGAGCCAACCATGCTACCTGTGGTTAGAAAACATCCCTCCACAGTCACATTACGGCTGTCTATAAGATATCAAAAACAGTAAAAATAAAATAAACTATCTAGTACATGTCCATATGCCAGAATAAACGAGTCAAGACATAATATGCGGAAGCAATAGATCCAATAAACAATAACATCTGGAAATACGTCCCAAATACGGGCTCACATCAGGAAATGAAAGTACGGAAAGAACTAAACTAAACTAAACACTAACAGGATCCTCACTGCTCGGCCTGGCAGCTGAAATACTCCTGATCAGCCTGCAAAAGAGATAAAGGATCTGGGCCATGCAAAACCCAGACGTCAGTGCGTCATAATATCAAATAATAGAATAAAACCAGGAGGTAACAAGATATGCAGGAATGAGTATGAACAGTAATATGGGTATAACAAGTAACACGGATATAGAACAGTGAAGAGTATAAGTATATGTGACGTGCAGTGAGTAATCTGAACTAAACTACCGGGTTATCTATTCTATAGTTTGTGAAATCAATTTAATGGAATCATCGATGTAACTCAATAGTATCCCGTGCGTGCCCGGGACTACGGTCCAGATTCTCGGGCTGAAACCGAGACATGCCACTAGGCATTAAACAGGAACATGTACAGATGAATGATGTCAGCAGCAGCATCCCGGAGCTGGCCTAGCCTGTAAAACTGATCAGTATAAGCGTCGAACTGTTGAGTTACCAGTCAGGTTTCATTATTGATTCCCCTTACCCCGAAGGTTATGTGTTCAAGTCTGGTATTGATAAATCTGGAGCTAATACCAACACAGAATCAAGCAGGTACATGTTTTGTCTGAATAGACAACAGGATATGTCCGTCGGGACAGCAAGTCAGGATTGTCGACATTAGAAACAATATCAGGTATCAAATCAAGCAGTGGTGTATCAGGTCCTTTCAGGTAGTGCATATGTATCGCACGGACGCCCAAAGTAAAACTGTAGCAGGTATCGAAGCACGGTAAAACACGAATGCACAATGTTTATCGGGGATCACATCTATAACTCCATGACTACGTATGATGCACATTATCAAGCCTGGGGTGCTAGTGTAACAGTAACACGTAATAATATGACATGGCATGTAACTAGATATATAATATATGATACGGATACGAACGGTTATCGGAAAACGGTAAAACTGTGACAGGGATGCACGATATAATAAATATGTAATATTTTATTCATATGAATATAGATATATTAGCATAGCATGTAGCAAGGTAAACTTGCCTGATCGGATCTCACGACGAAATGCGTATGTTGGGTCCGACGCCGGGTAAACGTCGCAATAAACACACGCGCACACGGGACAGGACCAGGCAAAGCAAGAAGGTGACCACGCTGGCTGAGGACGTCCACTAGGTCGGTCGGATCGTCGGCAACAGCACGGCTCCGGCGATGACCGGAAAGCCAGGAAACAAGAAAAGAGAAGAAGTAGGAGAAAGAGAGGAAGGGCTGCTCCTGGGTTCTCTGCTGTGGTGCTTAGGGACAGAGGCTATGCAAGGTGGACGTTGACGACGAGTCGTGGGTTTTCCGGCGAGGTTTCACGGCGAGGCAGTGGGGTTTCTTAGGTTCTCGTCGGGTGTGCAGGGGAGAGTTGTAGGTGGTGGTGGTGATGAAGGGAAGTGGAGAGGAGGTGGCAAGGGGATGCCGACGAGGCTGGTCGGCGGTGAGGGTGTCGATGATGGGGGAGAAGTAAGCGGGGAGAGGAGTGTTCCCCTCCGAATAGGCGGCGCGACGGACGTCTTGCCTGAAATTCGGGACAGATGCTAATTGGTGCTATCCGTCCACCTCTCCGAAGATACCAAGTTGATTTATGGCACCATGTATCGAAGGTTTAAACGGATGTGTTCGATGTGGCAGACTTCGTCAGATTCCCCCTCGCTTGAGGGGTTTTTGATTGTGGGGACGCTCTTCCCTGCAGGCGCAAGCCCCTGCAGTTAATTACGCTACCGTATCGCGGTAACAACTTTCTCCTTCTCCAGAATTTCACTTCGTGTCGTGTGTGTTTGTTTTGTTTGTGGTTTCCCGTGGATTGTATACGGAGACTGAGTTATGTCGTCACCCGTAGGGCGTGGACTAGTCCAAATCCGTATTATCTTAGATTTGGGTTTGGGGGTTTGGGTTTAAGGATATGTTAGCCTCGTTTGAGACTAAGATCGACTTAAACGCTTGTTGAGGATACGTTAGTCTAGTTTTTAGACTAAGATCAACTTAACGGAATCTTTTAGATCCGATAAGAGAGCAATTAAGAGAGCCCTGTTGTTTAGTTTAGTGACATTGCAGTCGATAGGTAGATTAAGGACATTGCAGTCCGATGTTAGTTTTAAGACGTTTCGGTCAAGGTTAAGGACGTCATAGTCCGAGGATTTAAGGACTCGACAGTCCGGCGTTAGTTTTAAGACATCACGGTCAAGGTTAAGGACATCATAGTCCGAGGATTTAAGGACTCCACAGTCCGGCGTTAGTTTTAAGACATCACGGTCAAGGTTAAGAACATCATAGTCAGAGAATTTAAGGACTCCACAGTCCGTATCAATGTGTAGTCATCGGGACCCGTCATCTCTTTGAAGACGTTGAGGAATTACAACGCCAAATATCAAAGGAGTGAAGAGATGTACCCTTAAACCAAGATAGATTAAATGATCTCTGGCCCAATTTGGAACCAAGACCAACTAATTATATTACGAGCCCATTAGCCCAGTTAAGTTTGAATTGAGGACTTATGGCCAGCTTGGGCTAAGTCCAATCATGTTTAGAATATTGGCCCTCTGTTGATTTATTGAAAGAGAGGCTTTGTCTCTAGAAACTTAGCCACTGGGGACAAAGTCTTCAAATTAGTGTTAAACACTAAGAAAATCAGTGTTAAACACAGGGAGCAAAGTTTTCAAACTAGTGTTAAACACTAAGGAGAGAGCGGTCACGTGTGGACACGTGAGAGCGCCCTGATTCCCCTTATTTTATCCTGCATGTGAGTGTTTAACACTTTTAATTCTGACGGCCATCACGTGTGGGCACGTGATGGAGGCCCACGCTCTGGTCTGTTAGAATGCTCATTAGGAGTCACGTGGTGACACGTGAGGGCGCCCTAGAGCTCTTTTCTGTTTCTTTTGCCTTTTTCTCTGTGTGCTTCAGGGGCCACGTGGGACACGTGAGGCGTTGCCTCAAAGTACTTTTCTGTGGATCTTTACAGGGGTCACGTGGTAACACGTGACTTTGGTTCTTTGCATGTTTTAAAGATTTGTGCATCTTTTAAGAATTAAATTCTTCATAGGGTTAAACCCTAGCAATAAACTTTAGAGAAATTAAATTCATGTTTTCTTCTGAAGAATTATATTCTTAGATAGGTTTAAACCCTAATTTCTTTTCTGTAGAGAATTAAATTGTGGTATATGGTGAAACCCTAATTCTTTTTTTAAGGGAATTAAATTCCTGTGGATTTGAGAGAATTAAGTTCTCAATTAGGGTTAAACCCTAGTTCTGTCCATCTTGAAGGAATCAAATTCCTATAATATAGGGTTAAACCCTAACTTTATCTCAAAGGAATTAAATTCCTATAATTCTGTGAGAATTAAATTCTCAAAACTCAGTTCCTCCTCTGTGTTTTAGATCTGCATGGCAGGATCTCAACCCAATGAGAATTAAATTCTTAATTCATGGGGAGATGTGCACTTTGCAAATCCTCCACCAGAGAAAGAACTAAGTTCTTTTTTTTATATAAGAGTTAAACTCTTTCGAGAATTAAATTCTCTTTTGAAACCTCTTTTTTCTTACCTAGGGTTTTTCTTTTGCAGAGAATCAAATTCTTCCTTCTGAATTTTCAAGATTCCCAGGCTCTATCTCTCTCTCTCTATCTATCTTGTTCTTTCCTTTTAACTCTCTCCTTTGGCTCATATTTATAGAAGAAGGAAAAGAATCAATCTGTTTTAGTGAATCTTTCATTGAAGATTTGATTTATCTTCATCATTAATCTGGGCCTTTAGATTATTAGATGAATTTTATTCACCATTGGATTTTAAATTCAAAGATATCTCTTTGTTATTTCGGTTAGATTTAGAGGGAAATCTTTTCATGTCCAAGATTTTTCCATAAATTGGTGATTTTTAATCACCTTTAGATTTTTAATCCAACGGTTTAAGATATTTCCTTTCCATCTTGGAAAGATTTGAAAGATCTTTCCTCAGAATTTAATTCTGTTAAAGAATAAGGCTTTTAAAGCCGGTCACGTGTGCGCACGTGACCCCTGGAATGGGCTTCTCTTCTGCGCTTGCTCTTTGCCGCTGCTTTAAACGTCACGTGCCAACACGTGACCGCTGGTCACGTGTGGGCACGTGATGCTTCTTCTAAAGCTTTTTCCTGATTTTTAATCAGGGAACAAATGCCCCCACAGCGCTGCTCTCACGTGTCTGCAAGTGAGTGCAACGCTGTCACTTTTGTGACCGTTGGATCTGCCTTGGGAGTAAGGGAAATGAAGCGTTTCCATCACATCCTATAAATAGGGGTCTCTTCAGAAGCGCCTCCACTCTTGCTCATCTTCTTTCTTGCAACTTTTCTTCTTGAGAATTTAATTCTCGTTTTCAGAGCTTAGTTCTCTGCCTCAAAAATTCCCAGAGTTTAACTCTGTTTTAAGTAAGACCCATCTCTTCAGGTAATGTCTCCGGATGATCGAAGAACTTTCACAGAACTCTCAAGATTTTAAATCCGTGCTAAGGGTTTTTTCCTTTTTTAACAAAAAACTCATTTTTCTTCAAGTTCTTCAACAGAAACATAAAACCATTTAATTTTCAAACAATAGATCTTTCAGGGTCCATATGATATTTAGGGAGATGATGAGATCCGTTGCCTTCTCCAAGGAATTTAACTCCGTCTAAAAAAAATGTTTCTGGGAATTTAATTCCCCTCTCTCAATAAGGAATTTAATTCCTATGAAGAACTCAGTTCTACCCATGGAGGCTTCTTAGGGTTTTCTTGCCCTGAGTTGTCCTTCTGTAATCAATGAAGAAGAAGCTTGCAATGATGTCTTTTCTGGGAATTTAATTCCCTTGATTCTGTTTGATTTGTTGCAGAGTCCAAGATGGATTTCTCTTAGAGGAGTGTGTAGGGTCATTTGAAGTCCACTGTTTATTTAATTAGAATATTCCTTTTGTCTCATTATAATTGTTGTGCCTCATCATTAGCCGGCCGTCATCTTGATTTCGTGGGCCCCCATGTTTTGTAACTAATGGTCGTACCAAACAAGTCCTCTGTCGCTTTCTTCAACTGTCTTCATATATATATATATATATATATATATATATGGTATAGAATGCTGGGCTCCTAAGAAACATCATACACAGAAGATGCACGTAGCGGAGATGCGCATGCTTCGTTGGATGTGCAGTAACACTAGAAAAGATAAGGTGCGAAATGAGGATATTCGTACAAAAGTTGGTGTCGCACCTGTGGAGGAGAAGATGCGGGAAAACCGGCTAAGATGGTTTGATCATGTGCGACGCAGACCTATGGAAGCACCGGTCCGATGAATAGATACTCTCGATATGGGCAATGGCAAAAGGGCAAAAGGGAGACCGAAGAAAACATGGATGGAGGTGATACGAAACGATATGGTTGCCAAAGGACTCAATGAAAATATATTGTTCGATAGGAGTGAGTGGAGGCAGAGGATTCATGTGCTGGACCCGGCATGATTCTCATGTTGGTTCATGCAGCATACCCCATATGCTTGGGATAAAAGGCTCAGTTGTTGTTGTTGTTGTATATGTTCCTGGCTTCACTTTTGACAGTTTTCCTTTACTTTGCTTCAGGTGCGATGGCTTCTGTTCCGCGCTTTCCCTTCACTCGCTCAGAGGCCGCTTTTCCTCAATCACCATCCGACGAGAAAGCGATGGCGATGATCCGGGCTCATGACCCGAACTGCACTAGCTTACTTCTATGGGGAACTTGGTACAGCCATATCATCCGGGGTCGCCGGAGTTTCCTCTGTGAAGTGCCGACAGAGCCCACTTTCCCGTTCTTGCCGATGGACCCTCCGAGGATGGTTTTCGCTGTAGAGATGCCAAATTGGACTCCAACGGGACGGCTTGAGCCTTCAACAACCGGTATCCCGAACCATCCGATCCCGGCTATAGATATCCTTGGACGACGCATTTGCCAGGGTGAGGCCCATCCATGGGGACAGATTTATAAGATAGGGCTCACTCCTCGACACCCCACGGGCTACCTCCTCTGGGCTCGCTATATCCTTGCTACCCATCTTGCGCGGCTGCAGAAGGTCGGGCTTTACCAAGCAATATATGCGTCGCTCTTTCATTATCAATCCCCGCATGTCTGGTGGGTTAAGGCGTTCTTAAATCAATGGAATCTTCCCACCAACACTTTTCTTCTGGGGGACAGAGGTTTCGATCTCTTTGGAGGAATTTTATGAGATCTCGGGGCTGCCAATTCGAGGGACACTTTATGAGGAGTTGCTGCCCTCTGATGAATACGTCTTTGAACCCGAGCCCGCACCGCTTGACGGCTTGTCTGCCGAGAACGCCGTCTGCCACAAGCGTCCCAGCTTGATCAAGATGCTAGGTATCTTTGACCGATTGTTCACCGAATCTGAGGAGTAGGGCGTTACTTTTAAGAGCTTCATTGCCTGTTTCCTTCGCGAGGACGTCTTGTCGAAGACAGCTCCGAAGTTCGCAAATATCAAAGACCCCTTTGGGTTTGGTCCGAAGATGCTGTCGACCAATGAATCGGATCTACCGCAGTATTACATCCTCATAATGTCACCGATGTCTTTCAAATCCATCGCAGCTCCCGGCATGGATGAGGAGACGTTCTTCGTTGGGTTTATCAGTGTCTGGCTCAGCTGGTTTGTCATCCCTATGTATCGCCGCTTTATGAGAGTTTCGGTCATCTATCCGGCTCACCGTATAGCTGAGGGAGCGCGGCTGGCCATTGGCATCCCGGCATTGGCGCATCTCTATCATGGGTTGGGCGCTGCAGCTAATACTTCCACCCCTGGCGTAGATGTGGTAAAAATTTTTGCTTCACTACTTTACGTCTTGGATCGAAATGCATGTCTTGGGTGCTTTTGCTATGCATCAAAGGCCTGCATTTTATGATGCTTACACCTTTCCGTGACTTATGCGATAGGTGGATGCTTCTGCCGCTGACCCGACTCAATTCGGGCTATTCCGGGAGAGTCGGGGATGGATCTTACCCCAACAGCTGGTATGCCCTTGGGTACTCGGTCGCGGGATAAACGGGCTCCGATAGCGGCACCACCACCCGTAGCAGCACCGCCACCCGTGGCATCGACAATGGCGGCGTCATCCTCGGTCGTGGAACCAAGCGAGGGTAATAGAGATGAGGGTGTTGAAGGTGACGTGGGCCGCCACCGCACTAAGGCTCCACAGGAAAAGAAACGGTCGTGTTCGGCGGCCGGTTCTGGATCTAAGAGGCGGAGGAAGGTGGCCACCAACTTGCTCGACTCTTTAATAGAGTCTGAGCCCATTCTTGAGGCCATACGGCGTTCTAAAGATGGGTCTCAGAACGCAAGGGTTCCAAAGAAAGCTTATCCTGCCATAATCTTCTATGAAGACCCCTCATGGATCCGGCGGCGGTTCATTGGCCCTTTGGAGGAGTGGGGAGAAAGGGCCCTGAAGCAGGCCGTTTCGGAGGATGCTGCGGACGCGCTCTCCTTATGGACCGGCGGCCACGAGTCCACCCTCGAACCCCGGCGAGCACGCCTCCTTGAGAAGGAGCATTGGCTTGAAGAAGCCATATTGAAGGCTTCCCTGCGCATTGGTATGTTTTTTATACTTCTTTGCAGTTTTTCGGATTGTTTATGTCCGTATATATGTATTCTTATTCTTGTGTGGATTGTGCAGAGTCTTCGGCGATGGGGGAGATCCCTACGGGCTTGTTGAAGCTAAAACCTGTTGATATTCCCGATGCAGCCTTACTCGATGTGGAGGGGGCTGACGAGGCTGTTTCTCTTGCCATAGAGCCTCCAGTGGCGGTTCCTGATCACGGAGCACTTGCTCCTTTGGTAGAGGCTCCTTTGGGGGCTGCCGCCCCAACGACTCTTCCTGCGGGCGGCCCAGAGGCTGGAGGAGAGGTAGTCGGGACTACCCTCCCTTTGCTGGAGCCGGAGATCACGGCAGAGGCCGTTGAAGCCGCCATCCCCCCGACTCAGAATGGGAGGAGTGTTGAAGGTAACCTTCTACATTTTAAATTGGCAATCTTTCTGTTGTCTGAACTCTTTTGTTTTCTCAGAATTACGCGGGCTGGCGGCCTTTATCGCTGATTTGTCTCCCCGGCAATCGTTTCAGCGTCTGTTGGAGATGGCAGCTCCGCAGGCGATATCCCCTCAACGCATCGTCTTCTCATCTGAACAAGGTTAGTGTCGTTCGCCATTTCTTATAGCATCGCTGTTATTTTGCGTATTGACATTGATGTTCTCTACAGTTTTGGAGGCCGATGACGAGGTTGAGGTCCTCGAAGGGCCAGGGCAACCTTCAGCTCCTATTTGCATGACCGTAGGTAAGTGACATTTCAATATAGTCCCACTTGTTCCTTTGCTTAAGAGTTTTACTGACATTTTTCAAATCTGAACAGCCTTGCCAGCCCCCACAACGCTGGAATCGCGCATCGCCATGCCGCCCGGCCCCTATGCTTTGCGAGCCTCAGAGCGCTTGGCCCAGTTAAGCCTTGTCTCCTTGTCATCTTTGATCGAGGAGCTTCGTGCTGGCAGCGCAATCACAGCTGAAGCATTTGCTGCCGAGGCTAACGGTTCTCTTCCTTTTCTTGCCACCTACCATAGCGAAGAGGTTGTGCGAGTCTGGGTGGAGTTCTGTCGGCAGGTGGAGGCTTGCTTGCACGCACTTGAGTGTTCCTGCCTTTCCTCGGAGGCCGTGGCTGCAAAGGCGGACTTGCGGGGGCTGATAGCGCGGTGCGCGGCAAATATGGTATCATGCGAGAAGAGGCTCGGCTGCAAATTCTCGGAAAGGGAGCTAGCCTCTAAGGCATTGAGCGAGCTTCAGACCAGCCTTACAGCCAAACCAATAAAGCGTATGAACTCTGGCGAGTGCTTCAAGACTCTATCAGAGAGGTGGTGGCCCTCGATAAAGTTGCCGTGTTCACTCACGAAAGGGTTGAGGCTCACAAGGCTATCGAGAAAGAGCTCGAAGGCCGGCTTGCCTCGTATCAGGCCCAGCAGGCTCAGGCGAAGGCCCGTCTTCTGGTGATACTGAATCACGAAGCCGTGACCCAGCAAAAGAAGGATGAGCTAGTAAAATTGCTAAACCGCCGGCCGGCTTGAAGACTTGTATCTTTTTCTTTCTTTTTGTATGTACTCCTGAATGAGAGTATATTCTTTTTGTTTTTTCATGAATTGTACTTTATATCCATTTTGGTTTATGAATAAAAGACATATTTTCTTCTCAATGGTGTGTCTCTTTTTATTGAATACGTTATGCGGACAATTTATCTTGGTCTCCTTGCAGGCAGCGATGGCTTAGGATTCAGGGTTAAGATCCGCCTCCTAAAGCTTTTGAGCTTTATGAGCCGTGAGGGTCTCATAAAGAGTTTTTCTCCCTACAGGTCGAGATGATCCCGTAGGTGTAAGCTCTCCCTAAGAATCGTGAGGATTCCTAAGTGGGTTTTCCCTTGGGAGTCATAAGGATCTCACAAGAGAGTTTTCTTTCTTGCAGGTCGTGAGGACCCGCAAGTGCTGGGTGCGGTCGCCCTTATCCGTATTTCACGGGGTCAGGGGTTGCTTTGGGATGTTTTCCAGGGTACCGTAATTTAAAGAGGTTACCGGGACCCGTCACCTCTTTGAAGACGTTGAAGAATTACAACGACAAATATCAAAGGAGTGAAGAGATGTACCCTTGAACCAAGGTAAATTCAGTCTAGAATCATGGTGGTTAATCGTTAGTTTTAAGACATTACGGTCGAGGTTAAGGACATCATAGTCCGTGGATTTTAAGGACTCCACAGTCCGATGTTTGCTCTGGATGCTTCACACGGGTTCACTGCCGTGTTCGGCGAGGACCAGGCTCCGCTCTGGACGTTTTCCACGGGGTCAAAGAGTGACGTTATCCGCGTTCCACGTGACCAGGAATTTTGCTCTGGATGCTTCCCACGGGTTCACTGCCGTGTTCTGCGAGGACCAGGCTCCGCTCTGGACGTTTTCCACGGGGCCAAAGAGTGACATTATCCGCGTTCCACGTGACCAGGAATTTTGCTCTGGATGCTTCCCACGGGTTCACTGCCGTGTGTTCTGCGAGGATCAGGCTCCGCTCTGGATGTTTTCCACGGGGTCAAAGAGTGACGTTATCCGCGTTCCACGTGACCAGGAATTTTATTGATTGTATCCGCATTTCACGGAGTTGGGATTTGACTTTCGGTGATCTGTACACCGCCGAGTCATGGAACTGGGAATCGCCACTGTTCCGCTTTGCTGGAGGTCGTATTTGCAGCAACGAGAAGAATGTTGAGAAGATCTCTAGGCTGCTTGTGGCTCTTCGAGACTTGGCCTCTTCTTTTGATGAAACCTGGTGAGAAGGAGTGTGATTCCTTCTTTGTTTGCGCCCCTGGATTATATACAGAGATTGATGTAACATCACCTGTAGGGCATAAATTTAATTTTTATTTTATCTCTTTTTCCGCGATGCTCTATCATTTCGGCTTTTATATCGCGAAGGTCGCGATTGCCCCATCATTTCGGCTATTTTTCGCAGTGCCCAATCATTTCGGCTATTTATTTTATTTTCTACTCGCTGCTTTTTATTGCGAGTTGCCTAATCATTTCGGCTATTTATTATGCATACATTTTTACTTGCTGATTTTGTCGCAAGTTGCCCCATCATTTCGGTTATTTCGTATGCATGTGTGGTTTGTTGGCTTTTTGCTGCAAGCTTGGATTTATACACTGATTTCGGCATCAGCACCGCTACAACTGGGATATTGACAGGAGCGAATCATCATTTGCCTATATCGATATTGAACAAAGGTGGCTTAGTAAACAGGGTTAAGGGTCCTGTCGACCAAGGCTTTTGACTTCATGAGCCGTAAGGGTCTCACAAAGGTATTTCTCCCTACAAGTTGTAAGGATCTTGTAGGTGTGTTTTCTCCTTAGGAATCGTGGGGACTCCTAAGTGTATGTTCTCTTATAAGTCGTAAGGATCTTACAAGGGGGTTTTCTCCTTGTAAGTCGAGAGGACTTACAAGGGTTGTTCAGTATATGAACATCTTCCTAGTCACGGATGGGACTTGGTTAGGGAAATGTTTATTCGCGTCCGTAGAATGTATACAAGGGTCAGTATTGAGCCACTTGTAGGGCACTATCGAAGGTTGTGGGAGCTGCTTAAGAACAGGTTCAGGTCTGTGTAACTTAAGACTTTCAAATCTTATGAGCCGTGAGGGTCCCATAAGATAGTTCTCCTTACGAGTCGTCAGGATCTCACAAGTATAATTTCTCCTTAGGAATCGTAAGGATCCCTAAGTGTATTGCTCCCTTGTGAGTCGTAAGAATCTCATATAGGTGGTTTCTCCTTAAAAGGTCGAGAGGACCATGTAAGTGTCTTTTAACGAGGTTGCGCCCTTTCAGGTTTTCACAAACACTTGCCGGTAGCCCTGCTGTTTTTACTCACGGAGCCCTTTCGGGTTTTCATCCGTGCCTACTTTGCTTATGGACATACAGTCTTTATTTTTTCTTTTTTTTATATATATATTTTTTATATCGGCTTCGAGATACTGCAATCCACCGTAGTTTATCGACATCTCGGTCAACAGCCAATTTTAGGACATAGTGGTCCATTGTTAGTTTAAGGACGTTTCGGTCCGTCGTTAGTTTAAGAACATTTCGGTCCGCTGCTAGTTTAAGGACGTTTCGGTCCGCTGTTAGTTTAAGGACGTTTCGGTCCGTTCAGGAGAATGCCGGCTACTACTTATAAAGTTTGAGCTTAGAAAGATAGCGAGCGGACATAGTCGTCGTCATTTATCATTGACCTAGGCTGTGGCTCATTAAGCGTAGTATTTCTTCAGGAAGCGACCGTTTATTGGCCTAAAAGGCCTTTCACCGTGCATATCCATGAGTAGATAGGCTCCACCCTGATAGACCTTGTCTATTATATACGGGCCTTTATAGTTCGGCTCGAATTTTCCCCGCTTGGCGCGATTGGGGATCATAGGTCTTTTAACCACTAGCACGAGTTCGCCCTGGCGGAATGTCCTCGGCCTGATCAATCTTTCATATGAGCGCGTCATCTTTGCTTTATAAGCCTCTAGATTTTGTTGCGCTATGAGCCGGGTTTCATCAAGGGCGTCAAGCTCCTCAAGCCGAAGGTGAGTATTTTCTTCGTCCGTCAGCTCGTAGTGGACTGCCACTCATAGAAAAGGTAGCTCTATCTCGAGGGGGAGTACCGCTTCTGTACCGAATACCAACGCGTACAGCGTCGTGTTCGTGGCCGTCTTGAACGTAGTTCGATACGCCCAGAGAGCTTCTTGTAATCTCTCGTGCCAGTCCTTCTTATTTCGGGACACCGTCTTCTTTACGATCTTCGTCAAGGTCTTGTTGAAAGCCTCAGCTAGACCGTTAGCTTACGGATTATAAACTGAGGAATATCTCCAGTCTATGTTGTGTTGTTGCACGAAGTGGCTGATCTTGTGGCTTCTGTAGGCTGGCCCGTTATCGGAGATGATCCGTCGCGGCGTTCCAAACCGATAGATGACGTGCATCTTGAAGAAATGGAGGATATTCTCCATCTTCATTTCCCTCAGCGGTACTGCTTCTGCCCATTTGGAGAAGTAATCGGTGGTCGCTAGGATGAAACGATGTCCCCTGGACGATGCCGGTTCGATAGGTCCGACTATATCCGTTCCCCACATTTCGAAAGGCCAGCTAGCCACTGTTGGATGTAGAGGATTTGGGTGCCGATGGATAAAGTCTCCATGAATCTGACACGAGTGGCATTGCTTCGCATATTCGAGGCAGTCCCGAATCATCGTGGGCCAGTAGTAACCCATACGTTTAATCTTCAACTTCATCTTTGGGCCTGCTTGGTGAGAACCGCAGAGTCCGTCGTGAACTTCCTGAACTTTTCGCTTCGTCAGGTCCCAGGCATCTCAACCACAGAAAGTCAAATGACCTCTTGTACAAAGTATCATTGACGAAGGCGAAAGACCGAGCTCGTTTCATAAGCTGATGTCTTGAGGACGCATCTTCAGGCGTTCGACGGGATTTGAAATAGTCTATAAAGACTTCTCTCCAATCCTTAGCCTTTTCCTGGTCTTTTATTTGCATGGCCATTTGCTCGGTCAATCCCCTTTCTTCAGATGATTCCGGAGATATTTCTGCCGGTGTGAGGACCCGACGGCTTTGTAACACGATTCTAACGTCATCGAAGTTCTCATCAGCCAGTTCTTTAGCGAGCTTAGCTAACGCGTCTGCCTTGCTATTTTCCGCACGCGGTATGTTTTCCAAAACGTAGAAGGGGATTTGGGTCAAAAATTGTTGCACCTTTTCGCCGTACTTCACCAACTCTGATTTGCATGTCTGGTAGTCGCCGTTCACTTGGCTAACGACCAGTTGAGAGTCTCTGTATATGAAGAGGTTTTCAATTCCCATGTCAATGGCGATCTCGAGGTCTGCTATCAAAGCTTCGTATTCGGCTTCATTGTTCGTTCTCGGCTCTGTTAAGGAGAAAGCGAAGCGCATTATCCCTCCTTGTGGAGTTACGAATATGAGGCCTACCCCCGATTTGATTATAGGGGTGCTTTGTTTGCGCTTCTTCATGGAAGACGCTCCATCAAAATAGAGTTCCCACCGGGTACCACTTCTGTTAATCGTGTCAAACGCATGTTCGTCTGGCAGCTCGCAGTTCAAAGGAGAGTCGGCAGGTATCGGATGCTCGGCGAGAAAGTTGGCGATGGCCTGGCCTTTCACTGCCTTAAGAGGCTGATAGGTTATTGAAAACTCCATCAAGAGCAGGGCCCATTTAGCAAGTCTCCCTGTCAATATGGCCTTTGACATCAGATATTTGAGGGGGTCCACCTTTGATATAAGACGGACTTCATGCGCCAATGCATAGTGCCGGAGTTTCGTTATCGCGAAGATCAACGCCAGGCAGTGTTTTTCGATGGGAGAGTAGTTGCTTTCTGCCCCCAGAAGAACTCGACTTAAATAGTAGAGCGCTCTCTCCTTCCCTTGGTCGTTCTCTTGTGCCCATAATGCGCCTAAGGAACCTTCGAGGGCAGTTGTATAAAGAATAAGAGGTTTTCCCTTGACCGGAGCGGCCAGCACTGGCGGGTTCTGCAGATACTGCTTGATCTCGTCCAGCGCGCCTTAGCATTTGTGATCCCAGACGAACGGGGTTCCCTTCTTCATCAGGTGACCGTAAGGGCGGCACTTGCCTGAAAGGTTGGTTATAAATCGCCGGATGTACGCGAGCTTCCCTTGGAGAGACCACAGCTGTTTGAGGGTCCTTGGCGGTGGCATTTCCATGATCGCCTTGATCTTCGACGGATCTATCTCGATACCCCGGTGCCGGACAATAAATCCTAGGAATTTGCCTGAGGACACCCCGAACGCGCATTTAAGAGGGTTCATTTTCAAGTTGTATTGCCGAAGACGTTGAAATACGATCCTCAGATGCTCGAGATGTTCCTCGTACGATTTGCTTTTCACCATGAGGTCGTAGATATAGCATTCGACGATTTCATGTATAAGGTCATCGAAGATCTTATTCATGGCCCTTTGATAGGTGGCACCAGCGTTCTTTAAACCGAAGGGCATAACTTTGTGGCAGAATATACCCAGAGGAGTCCGGAAAGCGGTGTGCTTCTGATCTTCGGGATGCATCTTTATCTGATTGTATCCTGATGAGCCGTCCATGAAGGAGAAAACTTCGTGAATGGACGTATTATCTATCATCAGCTCGATGACCGGCACTGGGAAATCGTCTTTCGGACAAAGCTTTATTAAGATCCCGGAAGTCCACGCATATGCGCACTGTCCCATTTTTCTTCATTATCGGGACGATGTTGGCGATCCAATCAGGGTACTGAACCTCCTGGATAAACCCAGAGTCGATCAGTTTCTTGACTTCGGCATTGATGCTCATCTCAAGCTCGAGCCGCATTCTTCTCGGCGCTTGTTTGACTGGCTTGATGTTCGGGGATATTGCCAATTTATGGACAGCTATTTCTGGATCCAGTCCTGGCATTTCTGAATAGTTCCATGCAAAGGAGTCTCTATGCTGCATAAGCACGTCTTTTAACGCAGCCACCCTTTCTTCCAATAGCAACTCGCTGACAAATGTCGGTCGCGGGTCGTCTGTCGTCCCCAACTCAATCTTCTTGAGATTATCTGCAGTAGTATGTATTCCATCTTCCAGCTCTTTTGGCGCTGGTGGAAATTCTGAGATCACCTCGTCGTCATTGTTTTCGAAGCACCAAGGAAGATCATCCATATTCCCGGGCCCTCCTTTTGATATTGTTATCATATGACAAGTACGAACTCGTTTCCAAGACCGAGGTGGATCTGGATCTGCTCTTGTGGCTTTGGGTTTGTGCTTTTGCGGCGGCGTTACCCTCCAGCTGCTGGATAGAGCAAACCTGCCTTGCCGGTACTGGTTTTCGACCCAGTTTTTGAAGGTGAAGCAGTCTTCGATAGGGTGTCCTATGGCTCGGTGATAAGAGCAATAGCCCGGATGAGAGACCTCGTTAGCTTGCTCAGAGTGCTTAGACTCCGGAAGTGTAATCATTCGATATTTTAAAGCGAGATCAAGTATCTTCTTCGTCTTGTCTTGAGGGAAAGAATACGCTCGACTCATCTTCTTCATGAGGGACAAATCCGAACCGCGCAATTCCCGATCACATGACTCTTTGATCCCGCGTTGTAGTTGTCGACTCCCTTTTCTGCTCTTCGACTTATTTCTGCCTCTGCTTCGAGCCTTTTGCACAGCAGGTCGACAGGGAGGAGCATTTTCGTCTTTTGCATCCTGTTGAAGAAGACGTTGCGTTCTAACATTCTCGAAGATGGCCATTTCGCGATTATGGTCGTCCCGAGCTTTCTGACCCGCTTTCCTGATAAGCTTGTCCATTCGCTCTTCAAATGACGGACTCGGCACTTTGATTGCGGGATCTAGTTTTGATTAGGGGTCGGCGTTTCCCGACAGGGCGTCCTCTTCTTCATCGAAGTTATATATGGCATAGCTACCGTGGACTCGTGCCCGTTTCCCGGATCTTACATATCCAAGCCCAAGCGTTTTCATTCTCCCGTTGGGCAATTTGCGCTGAGTCCCAGGGACATACCAAATCCTGTTGTAGAACCGAGCTTGTCGAATAGTCTATTTTAAAGGTACCCCTTGGCGTTTCAATAGCCTTTTTAGTCCGTTCGTATAATATCTGGGCAAACGGATGGGTTGGAGCCTGTCAAGTGTAGAATCCGCGCCGTGCCAGATTTCTTTCTCCACTCTTGTTTCCGTGGACCGGTAGAACAGGATCGCCTTTTCACCTTTTCGCTTGGGAGGGACGTAAAACGTCTGCAGGTCCTGCACATTGTAAGCTTCAAGTGCGTCAAGATCTTTGTAGTGCTCCCGCGGAATCATGGTAATCCGCAAACTCTGATCATCGTCAGGGGATGCTTGTATTGACGGCCGACTGGAGAACACAGCATTAACCTCATCTTCCGAGTCACTTCCGAAGATCAATATGGGGGCGGACGGTCCCGGGTTGTTGCGTCGAGACGGCCCAGCGTAAACTATCTCTTCTTCTTCGGTATCACTCCCGAAAACAGGAATGGTGGCGGCGGCTTTGTTCTCCGGTTTGCGACACCTCGCCGTGTCCTCGAAATCTGGCAAAAAGTACTTTGCATCTTCGTACTTGCGGACTTCGTTCACGGAGAACGGGTTCAGCTCTCCCGTTACGGTATACTCTAGACCATCCTTGAAATACTTCATACACTGATATTGCATAGAAGGGATGATGTTGTACTCGTGCAACCAAGGACGACCGAGCAAGGCGTTGTAACAGGTCTTGGCGTCAATGACGTGGAACTTAATATCCGTGACGAGTAGTCCGAAGCGTAATGTTAGTATTACAGATCCGAGAGTCCGTGATGACTGGGAGTCGAAACCGGAGATGGTAATTTTGTCCCGAGCAAGGTGCTGAACGCTCATACAGATTTCCTTCAACACCCGAACATTAAAGAGATTGACGGAGGACCCATTATCCACCAGGATTTTGCCTATCTTGATATCGTGGCAGTATCCAGAGACATATAGGGGACGATTGTGGTCGCACGTCCCAAGGAGCAGGTCTTCGTCACCGAAAGTGATATCGGCCGTGTGCACTTCTTCCAGTTCATCCTTCATCTTCTCTTCGGCGAGGAAGGCTTGGAATTGCTCGGGCTCTTGTAGCGCCTTGATTAATAAATCTCTCGCTTCTTTTGATAATAAGAGGGCGTCGAGAATACTGAGTTGCGAAGGTAGCTTCCTCAGGTGCGCTAGGATGTTGTAGTCCACCTTATTCTTCTTGGGCGGGTCCTTGGCAGTCAGTTCTTTCATGACTTGGTCATCTAAAGCGATATTCTCAGCGATCTTTTCCTTTCCCTTATCTTTTCTAGTTGCGGGTCCGAGATTCTTTTCTGGAAGCGTGCGATTACACAGCTGAATGTTTTCGCACGCCACTGGTTCTTCCTCTTTCCCTAAGATGGATTCTTTAAAGAGAGGGCCTAGAGCCAACTCTTCATCAGAGTCGCTCCCAAAGGTGAGAACCCGTGATCCTCCGGCGTTGATCGTGCAACAGTTACCGGTAGTTCTTTTGTGCCCCTCGGTCGTACTTCTCTGCTCCCGTCGGGTTTTGCGTTTCATCCGTTTAAAATGCTGCCGGTGAGCGACATATCCCTCCCACCATCTTTTAAAAGCGTCGCACTCCTCAGTGGGGTGCGAAATCTTCTGATGATATGAGCAGTAATTAGGATGCATTTCTGCTCCACCGCGAGTGTTTTCTTCCGAGGGCGGTAGCTTCATTCCCATTGATATGACTTTAGCAAACCTTTTCCTCGTCTTGAATCTATTTTTATCCGCATCGGATGTCTTTTGAATTGGCGGGAGTACCTCGACTTTTTCGTCTAGTCGCCGGCGTTTGGCTCCTTCCAATATGGCCATCTCGCGCTCCCGATCGGCTTTACTTTTCAGGAGAATCTCATTTAGAAAGGCGTCGATCATTTCGTCTGACGGCCACACAAGTTCCGGCTCAGGCTTTGCCCCCAGTTTCTCAGTGCAAGGAGTTTTTTCATCGTCCGTAAACGAGTGGGAGATCACATGACAACTCGCCACGTATCCCTCAGATTCATCCGACGAGCTCTCTCCATTATCTTCCTCCTGAAAGACGTGGTTGAGGAACTCTTGGAGTGTGATGGGAGTCCGCGCCTTTTGATTGTACTCTTCCAGCGCGTCAATTTGTTTATGTAAGTCCGTGCGCTTGTCGCCAGGCTTCACGGGCTTTTTGGACCTCTTCTTCTTCTTCTTTGAAGATTTCGACGGCTGGGTGTGAGTACTTGGGCCATCACCACCGATCTTTGGAGTTGGGCGCGGCTTCAGCATCCCTTCAATAATTTGAAGTTCCAGCGGGTTCTTCCACCTGATCGCCGGGTATGTCTGGAGCTCATTCAGCATTCCTTTGGTCTTTGCTGAAAGCGCGATTTCCCACGGAGCTTCTTCAATGAAAGAACAATTTGCCCCCGGTGTGTCCTTGGTTCTTGGCATATGCCAGTTGTTTGAGGACTGATTCCGTCGGCAAAGCTGCCGCTTGGGGAACCTGCCTGTGGAAGACAGACTTCCTCTGGGATTCCTCCATCGGCGTTGAGGCACCGAGGGTGGGAGGTGGGAGCACCAATCCAAAGAGAAGCTCGTTGATTTCTTGAAGAGCCGGATTGCAGAGATT
This sequence comes from Agapanthus africanus, assembly GCA_030015575.1. NCBI lineage: Eukaryota > Viridiplantae > Streptophyta > Magnoliopsida > Asparagales > Amaryllidaceae > Agapanthus > Agapanthus africanus. Next base: position 43,483,914 of record JASDDO010000024.1, on the reverse strand, counting down.
TGAGGCTGCAAGTGGCCCATTCTTGACTCCACCAGATGTGGCAGAGCCTGAGTTGCTAGGGTAGGACCAAACGCCATTCTTCATAAAGACGAAATGCCGACTTCAATATTCACTCCCCTAAAGGCAACCAAAAACATACACACCGCGATTATCTGATCGCGGGAAAAACACGACACACGAAGTGTGGAGTGGAAAGAGGAAAAGGTCCCACCGGACGTGCCAGAATTTGTTCCCCTCCGAATAGGCGGCGCGACGGACGTCTTGCCTGAAATTCGGGGCAGATGCTAATTGGTGCTATCCGTCCACCTCTCCGAAGATGCCAAGTTGATTTATGGCACCATGTATCGAAGGTTTAAACGGATGCATCCGATGTAGCAGACTTCGTCAGATTCCCCCTCGCTTGAGGGGTTTTTGATTGTGGGGACGCTCTTCCCTGCAGGCGCAAGCCCCTGCAGTTAGTTACGTTACCGCATCGCGGTAACAACTTTCTCCTTCTCCGGAATTTTACTTCGTGTTGTGTGTGTTTGTTTTATTTGTGGTTGCCCGTGGATTGTATACGGAGACCGAGTTATGTCGTCGCCCGTAGGGCGTGGACTAGTCCAAATCCGTATTATCTTAGATTTGGGTTTGGGGATTTAGGTTTAAGGATACATTAGCCTCGTTTGAGACTAAGATCGACTTAAACGCTTGTTAAGGATACGTTAGTCTAGTTTTTAGACTAAGATCAACTTAACGGGATCTTTTAGATCCGATAAGAGAGCAATTAAGGGAGCCATGTTGTTTAGTTTAGTGACATTGCGGTCGATAGGTAGTTTAAGGACATTGCGGTCCAATGTTAGTTTTAAGACGTTTCGGTCAAGGTTAAGGACATCATAGTCCGAGGATTTAAGGACTCCACAGTCCGGCGTTAGTTTTAAGACATCACGGTCAAGGTTAAGGACATCATAGTCTGAGGATTTAAAGACTCCACAGTCCAGCGTTAGTTTTAAGACATCACGGTCAAGGTTAAGGACATCATAGTCCGAGGATTTAAGGACTCCACAGTCCGTATCAATGTGTGGTCATCGGGACCCGTCACCTCTTTGAAGACGTTGAGGAATTACAACGCCAAATATCAAAGGAGTGAAGAGATGTATCCTTAAACCAAGGTAAATTAAATGATCTCTGGCCCAATTTGGAACCAAGACCAACTAATTATATTACGAGCCCATTAGCCCAGTTAAGTTTGAATTGAGGACTTATGGCCAGCTTGGGAAGTCCAATCATGTTTAGAATATTGGCCCTCTGTTGGTTTATTGAAGGAGAGGCTTTGCCTCTAGAAACTTAGCCACTGAGGACAAAGTCTTCAAATCAGTGTTAAACACTAGGAACGAAGTTTTCAAATCAGTGTTAAACACTAAGAAAATCAGTGTTAAACACTGGGAGCAAAGTTTTCAAATTAATGTTAAACACTAAGGAGAGAGGGGTCACGTGTGGACACGTGAGAGCGCCCTGATTCTCCTTATTTTATCCTGCATGTGAGTGTTTAACACTTTTAATTCTGACGGCCATCACGTGTGAGCACGTGATGGAGGCCCACGCTCTGGTCTGTTAGAATGTTCATTAGGAGTTACGTGGTGACACGTGAGGGCGCCCTAGAGCTCTTTTCTGTTTCTTTTGCCTTTTTCTCTGTGTGCTTCAGGGGTCACGTGGGACACGTGAGGCGTTGACTCAAAGTACTTTTCTGTGGATCTTTACAGGGGTCACGTGATAGCTCGTGACTTTGGTTCTTTGCATGTTTTAAAGATTTGTTCATCTTTTAAGAATTAAATTCTTCATAGGGTTAAACCCTAGCAATAAACTTTAGAGGAATCAAATTCATGTTTTCTTCTAAAGAATTATATTCTTAGATAGGGTTAAACCCTAATTTCTTTTCTGTAGAGAATTAAATTGTGGTATAGAGTGAAACCCTAATTCTTTTTTTTAAGGGAATTAAATTCTTGTGGGTTTGAGAGAATTAAGTTCTCAATTAGGGTTAAACCCTAGTTCTGTCCATCTTGAAGGAATCAAATTCATATAATATAGGGTTAAACCCTAACTTTATCTCAAAGGAATTAAATTCCTATAATTCTGTGAGAATTAAATTCTCAAAACTCAGTTCCTCCTCTGTGTTTTAGATCTGCATGGTAGGATCTTAACTCAATGAGAATTAAATTCTCAATTCATGGGGAGATGTGCACTTTGCAGATCCTCCACCAGAGAAAGAACTAAGTTCTTTTCTTTATATAAAAGTTAAACTCTTTCGAGAATTAAATTCTCTTTTGAAGTCTCTCTTTTCTTACCTAGGGTTTTTCTTTTGCAGAGAATCAAATTCTTCCTTCTGAATTTTCAAGATTCCCAGGCTCTATATATCTCTCTCTATCTATGTTGTTCTCTCCTTTTAACTCTCTCCTTTGGCTCCTATTTATAGGAGAAAAATCTTTCATTGAAAGATTTGATTTGTTTATTGAGAGATTTGATTTATCTTCATCATTAATCTGGGCCTTTAGATTATTAGGTGAATTTTATTCACCATTGGATTTTAAATTCAAAAATATCTCTTTGTTATTTCGGTTAGATTTAGGGGGAAATCTTTTCATGTCCAAGATTTTTCCATAAATTGGTGATTTTTAATCACCTTTAGATTTTTAATCCAACGGTTTAAGATATTTCCTTTCCATCTTGGAAAGATTTGAAAGATCTTTCCTCAGAATTTAATTCTGTTAAAGAATAAGGCTTTTAAAGCCGGTCACGTGTGCGCACGTGACCCCTGGTCACGTGTAAGCACGTGACCCCTGAAATGGGCTTCTCTTCTGCGCTTGCTCTTTGCCGCTGCTTTAAACGTCACGTGCCAACACGTGACCGCTGGTCACGTGTAGACACGTGATGCTTCTTCTGAAGCTTTTTCCTGATTTTTAATCAGGGAACAGGGAGGTGGGTTGGTGAGCCGTAAATAACGAAAAGATGGAGAGAACTGAGAAAAGAGAGAGAGAGAGCAGGGATGCTGATTGTGAAATATATTAGGTAAAGAATATAATATATTATATTTATATAATATGTATAGAGAGGAGAGAGACGGAACGTGAGAGGGATTAATTAATATAAAACATGCAGAGAGAATATAATGAATAGTGTGAGGATTAAAATATTATTAAATTTGAGTTTTCGGCTAATACAAAAATACTCCAAAATATGTCCGGGTTGTGTCTAAAAGTCCAGTTTTAAAATATAGAGAATATACATATAAGTTAAAACTATAATGCGATATCTGGTTAATAAAAATGCATACCCCCAAGAACGGACGTACGTAAAATGCACGTAGCGATCCAGACGAGTCCGTTTCAATAAACGGAATGAGAACACGATGTACTGATGGAACCACAGGGTCAGGGGTATGATACAGGTCATGCTAGGTATTTTTAAAATATATTATTTGATTATATTTATATTATTAAAACAATATCGATGCCCGATATATGATACGGGTAAACAGGATATAGAACAAGAAAGTGCACGGATTCCCATAACCAGCCGGGATAAATTATAGACAGGAATCAAAACGGGTTTTCAGTACGCGGGTCTGGTCAGATGCAAATACAAACACCGACTATACTATTCACACCCAAAACAGCAATAAATCGAGGATAGCCATAAATAAAGAAATACCCAAAATAGAACTGGTATAAATGAAATAGGATGTTACAGCGTGCCGCGTACGTGACCCGCGAGCGCCAAGCGCCCACGCGCCGCTCACGCGTCCTTAGGACGCTCCTCACCCCTTTTTTCCCTTACGCTCCCCACTCAAAACACGTCCCCTATTAGAAAAAATTTCTAACAGGGCGCTGCTCCGCTCCCCACAAGAGCCCCCTTGATCCTCAGCCTGCTATTCGGGTAGCGGGGCCCCCGTAAATTCTGCGATGCCGCCGATACGTCTAAGTCCCCTTCAAAACACCACACGCACACTACACATTGAGTTCGCATGATCAGTTTTACCCGTCAATTAGAGGTTCCCTCGCTCCAAAAGCGATGGGTAATTAACGGCAGTTTAGTCCTCGGCTGTCGGAGATCTAGATCCCCACAATTAATAAACCCTATCCTACCCTAGACAGAGGGAATCTGTATATGCCTGACAAACGACGCGTATTCCCATCTCAATGGAATGATGAAAAACACCCTACAGATTCTGGTATGCCCGTTAAGACCTTTTCTCTTCTCCCATATTTCGGGTTAAACGTTCATGCGAACTCAATAAACATATAAATCGATTGCCTGTACTGAAGTCATTTTTTATGTACAGGTTAACGGCTTTCAGTCAGCAATCATGTCTCCCAAAACGAACTTCGTTTCTGACGCCACTCTGATTCCCTACATGGTCAAGATCAATGCCCGCGTGGTTTTCCCTGCAAGTCTCAGTCGGCAATGGGAGGAACCGCCCCGTTAATTTGGTTCCGCATTATCTACCCTGCCGGAAGCGCACATCTGGCGGAGGCCCCGGCAAACCAAGCGGCCAAACCGACCTCAAGGGGCAGGAGGCCGAACGTTGTGGTCGCCAAAGCTTCCCAACCAAAATGCAAATCCGTATTCGAACGGCTCTCCACTGTTCCGACTGGGGGCAAGGCCATCAACACCAATGGAGCCACAAAGCATCTCCAGCAAGCTCAGACGGTGCCCTTGACAATCACGTGAGCAGGCGTATTTTCTGGACTCTCTGTCGATTGGTCTACGGCGTCTTCCCGAACGGCCGAAGCTTGCCAAGTGCTCAAAACGAAAAAAAATTGAGACAGAAGCGGATCAGATATAGAGCCAACAAAAGGGCCAGGGCTCTGGCCAAGTTGAACCTTATGAGGTTCCAAGAATAGGGTTACCCCGCAACAACAGCTAAGTCGACCATAAAAGTCAGCAATTCCTTCGAACCTCTAAAGTGGGTTCAGAAAAACGCCATGACCGCTAGAATCAAGAAGACATCAAGCCGAACGATGCTACAAAGAGACGTGTCCCAACCCCAACATAGAAAGCATGACACTGTCTCTTCAATAGTCTATCAGGCGCTCTGTGCCGCGCGAAAACAGCGGAGCAAAGCCAGAAAAGAAACACCAGCCCGACTCAAGAACCCGGTCGGGCTAGCCGTCTTCAATCGATTGTCCGTTCCCGAAACAGAAAGACCACGACAACCGTCCGCGAAGTCAGCCGCCGGTGGTGAAAAGATGGCCGGATGTGTTATCCACATGGTCTATATGGCGGGCGGGCGTCCCAGCGACAACTTACGCAGCAAAAGCAAAGATGGGGCCACCACATCCCAAGCCCAATCTGGCTTGATTGTGGTTGTCGTTTCCCAAGATCGGCCACCTCCGCCGGTCGATGAAAACCCTCTTGATGAGGCCGATAGGCAGAAATACACCTCAGTCCATGTGGAATCAAGCTCAGACAGCGAAGAAGAGCCGACTTTCCGCCCCAGGACCGCAGAGCAAGAGCTGTTTCAAAAGCTTCGAAAGCAGCTCAGGAGCAAAGATAAAGAGATGGCCAAGCTCTACTCAAAAATTGATGACCTGACGAATGTTGTGAAGCAGCTCACGGCTCAAATTGCTCGGGCGTTTTCCAATCAAGCACATGTCTCTACTCATGAGTCGGGCGACAACGATCCGAAGCAATCGATGCCTGCACCTTTAGGTCCAAGTTTAGGCGAGCCGCACGAAACCCGACCATATTCTACTTCTAGGGACGCCTTATCTCCGAATGGCACCATCCCGCTAACACAAGATCGGATAATGTTTTTGGTCACCAGTAAGGTTAAAACATTGGTGGCCGAAGCTGGAGCTCAGAAAGAAATTGGTAGTGGTGGATGGCCATATCCCGCACAGTACGATCTGATCGAGTTTCCGAGCGGCTACGTCATTCCTAAGTTCGGAAGATTTGACGGGACGGAAAACGCAAATCAGCACGTCACCCACTTTAAAGCGTCGTGCGGAAATACAGGAGGAAATGATGCACTCCTTCTTCGTCAGTTTGTCAACAACTTGACTGTGTCGCTTTCAACTGGTACGCGAGCATACAAGACGGGTCCGTCGCCACTTTTGTCCAAATGGAGTCTCTATTTCGGAAAAGGTTCATGAGTGTGAGTGATAATATCTCCATTGCAATCCTTGTGAGGACCAAGCCGGGAAAGAACGAAAGCAACACGGATTTTATTGCCCGATGGCGTAATCTCACGGTCAAGTGTGAACCGCCGTTGGAGCAGGACTAGTACGTCAGCCTTCTTATTGGGAATCTCAGCAATTGGATGGTCTCATTCTTATATACAGCAGGCCTTAAGACGTTTCAAAAGCTGACCAAGAGAGTACAATATTAGAACGCTCGAAGCAAGAGTCTACCCCGGACTCTCAAGGTGACAAGTCTTGGAAGAGCAGAAAAATGACAGCCGTAAAAATGAAAGCTCCAACAAGACCAACGCTTTCAATTCGTCTGACAGTGAAGATAAGAGAAAGGTGGGTGGATCAAAAATAGACCGGGCTCAAAAGCCAGTGCTAAGAAGAGAAGAGCCTTCCCGAGAGGAGAAAAACAAGGTTTACTCTTTTAGAAGGGACAAGGTCCACAAGATATTCAAAGATGCTTTGAACAACGGTCTACAATTGCCAGAGTCGAAAAGTCCTCATGAAGCAAAAATGAGCGACAATTCTCTATATTGCCCGTACCACCGAGTAGTGAGTCATGCGATCGAGAATTGCTATATTTTCAAAGATTGGGTCGAGAAGCAGTACAAGAATGGAGAGATCGAGTTGCCCAAGAGTGTATTATTGGTGAACAATCAAGCAGCAACCACCAATTTTACACAGCAACAAGCTGAAGCCTTCTGGGAGCAGACAGCTGAATCCGCTACCCTGAGGAATGAAACTGACTCGCCGCAGCCTCCATGGAGCATGCGCATCTCCAAAAAGAAGAAGATGTTAAAATTGCTTCAAAAAGGGTCCATAATTGAATGGGAAGTGCAGAAGAACCACCATTCCAGCTGCCAATTCGGCTCAATCAGGCACAAAATCCAAAAGGCTCAAGAAGAAGAAAAGTGTGGCTTGACGCGAAAAAGAGTCAGCGGGGAGATCGACCATTCAAAAGTATATCGATTCCCTCGAAGACTATGAACAAAAGGAATGAACTCTGATTCAATTGAAGGAGTTCTTCCCTATGGAAGCGGCTGAAATTCTGGAGCTAGAAGAAGATTCCAATGACGAGATCCCTATAGTGACTTGCTACGTCGTCCATCTTGGTAACGACTCCGAAGAAGAGCTGTGTTTTGCCGAAGAGGATGAGGAGCTTGCCACAAAGGCCAACCAAATCCAACTCAGAAGCGGTCGAGCTCTACCGCCAAATCAGGGCAACACCCCAAAAGGAAAGAAAAAACAAGTCGCTAATGAAGATAATGGAGGAGAGCCGGCTCATGAAAACTCGAGTCCTTCCTTAGTGGATTATAATGTCTTGGCCCATCTCCGGAAGCTTCCGTCTCTCCTGAGCATTTACGATGCAATGGTCTTATCTAAGGAGTTTAGAGATGTTCTCATGCACGCTCTACAAAACCCCGAGCGGCACTAGGCTCGCTTTGCGGAAATTAATATGAAAGAAGCACAGTACACTCTGTATACCACCACAGTCACGTTTAAGGACGAAGACCTGCTACTGGGAACAGCTAAGCATAACCGGCCGTTTTACGTGACCGGGTACAACGACGGAATCGGATTAATAGCATATTGATTGATCCGAGATTCTCGGTGAACATCATGAACTTGCGGACTCTGAAGAGTTTGTTAATGGACGTCTGACACATGTCAAGGAAAAGAATTGTTATTCAAGGCTTTAATCAAAATTGCCAGTAAGTTCTGGGATCCATAGCTCTGGCGATCAGGTTCGGGGACCTACAAACCGAAGCCAAGATATACGTGATCGACACCGACACGTCCTATAAAATTCTCTTGGGACGGCCGTGGCTCCACGATTACAGCATCGTTCTGTCAACTCTCCATCAATGCATGAAGTATACCAAAAATGGTGAAGAAAGACGTGTTGACGGAGACATCCAGCCGTTCGGTGTGCATAAAGTCCGATATGAAGATTCTCGGTACTTCATGAACCCCCAAAATACTGAGCCACGACTGGCCAAAAATAGAACGGCTCCGGAACTCAAAAGCAAATCTGAGACAGTTGTCACTTTCAAAAGTAAAAAACCCCAAGTGCGTCAGTATTTCAGCAGTGACACTGATGAATCCGACGCTGGAAGTCCATCCTTCCGTAAAACTCGCCCTCATTTTGGTAGTGATACGGACGAGTCTGATACTGAAGGTCCATCCGGCAGCAAAATTCGCCCTCATTTCGGCAACGACACTGAAGAGTCGGAGGAAGAGGACCCCGCCTTGCAACAGCTATGCAGATTGGGCTCTCATGCAAAAAGCGAAGTTAAGAGAAACCTTCAAGATTACAGAAGGGTCCTTAGCTATCACAGGGGTGCCGAGACAAATGTGCAAGGAGCTAGATGCTTTGTCGGTCTCTACCGTGAATCAACTGCAAACTTTCTATGTTCCCGGGAGGAAAAGTGGACGGAAGGGTATCCTGTTTTATGGATCAAATCCTGTCGTGCACCCGGACGATTTGTCTGTCACGTGCCTTCCCTATGAGAGACGCATAAGAGCCGTCCTCAATCCCAGATATTATACGCCCGAGATGCGGGAATATTTTAAAAAGTGCGGATGTCGGTTATATCAAACGGAGTCCGAAGCGAAGTTTTATGAAGGGTTGTAGCATCCGCCTCAGGTCTGAGCACTCATCGATGAACGAACCTTTGATAGACGGGGCATAGATTTCATTCACCCCGACGTCAAAGTATGCTACATGATTCATGTTGATGAAACTAGCGAGAAATCAAATGATAAAAACGAGCTAGCCGAGCTAGAAGAAGCCCCTCAAGAGCTCGAAGATGGCGGGTAAGCAACCTTCGACGAGCTAACCGAGATTGATTTGGGAACGCCCAATAATCCAAGGCCGATCTACATCAGCTCACTCTTGTCGGAGGAAATGAAAGAATAAATAATCGCCCTGCTACATAAGTTCGTCGACTGCTTCGCGTCGACTTACAAAGAAATACCTGGCCTCTCCTGAAGTGGCCGTACATAAGCTGGCTATATCTCCCGATGCCAAGCCACTCAAAGAAGCCCCTCGATGAATGAGAAGGGAGCTAGAAGAAAAGGTCATCAAGGATACTAAGAAACTTATCGATGCCGGCTTTATCAGAGAAGAGAAATATGCAGACTGGATCGCATGCATCGTCCCGGTGAAGAAGAAAAATGGGCAGATCCGAGTTTGCGTCGATTTCAGAGACCTCAACAAAACATGCCCTAAAGACGACTTCCCGCTACCGGTCATGGAAATGATGGTCGACATCTCAAATTATGAGCTGTTCACTTTCATGGATGGCTCGTCTGGATATAATCAGATCAAGATGTCGTCCGAGGATGAGAAACACAAAGCATTTCGAACCCCGATCGGGATATACTGCTACAAGGTGATGCCATTCGAACTGAAGAATGCGGACACCACATATCAAAGTGCAATGACCAAAATCTTTGATGACTTAATTCATAAAGTCGTCGAATGTTATGTTGATGATTTGGTCATCAAGACTAAAGCCAAGGCCGATCACATCTGAGATCTCAGGACTGTTTTCACCCGACTGAAGAAACACGATCTGAAGATGAATCCTCTAAAGTACGCTTTTGGCGTGTCGTCAGGAAAATTCTTGGTCTTCATAGTCCGACATCGGGGGATTGAAGTAGACCCATTAAAAATAAAGGTCATCATGGAGATGCCTCCTCCAAAGAATCTGACACAGGTAAGATCCTTTCAAGGTAAGCTCGTTTACATACGAAGGTTCATCTCGAACCTATCGGGAGATGCAGGCTCTTTTCGAAGCTCATGAAGAAAGGAGCTTCTTTCGTCTGGGATGCTGAATGTCAAGAAGTATTCAAAAATATCAAACAGTACCTGTTGCACCCTCCAGAACTTGTTGCTCCCATCCCAAATAAACCATTGATTCTCTATACCTCCGCGCTAGATGAGTTAAGTCAGTGCGCTTCTTGCACAGAATAACGAGGAGGCAAAAGAAAATGCCCTCTACTATCTCAGTCGAACTTTAGTCAGGATGGAACACAACTATTCCCCGATCGAAAAGCAAAGCATAGCTCTGATATTCGCTGTGAAAAAAGCTGAGACACTATCTGCTCGCTCATCGAGTTATGCTGATCTCCAAGGTTGACCTGCTCAAACACTTAATGACCAAAGCAAGCTTAACCAGTAGAATGGTAAGATGGGCTATCATGCTGCTTGAATTCGACATAATCTATACTCCTCAGAAAGCAGTAAAAGGGCAAGCCCTTGCTGACTTCCTTGCTGCTCATCCCATACCAGAAGGGTCACCGCTCAATTGCAAGTTACCCGACGAACAAGTGCTACACCTCAAAGATGACGAGCCATGTTGAGAGCTCTACTTCGATGGGGCCTCATCAATAAAGACCTCCAGCAAATAAAGCGTCCCGGAGATAAAAGAAGGGATGGGATTGGTGTTCGTCACGCCATCAAGAGGAACCCTACGACGTTTCTTTGCTCTTACCGAGCCTCGCACAAACAACGAGGCTGACTATGAAGCTCTGATAGCTGGTCTGGAGCTCGCCGTAGAAATGGAAATCTTTCGGCTACGAGTTTACGGTGACTCCCAGCTTGTCGTCAACCAGATGAGTGGCGACTACAAGATATATAAGCCCAAGTTAGCTCGATACAGAAGCCGGGTGGTGGAACTCACGAAACAGTTCACTCATATTGAACTAATGAGAGTTCCAAAGGCGTTGAACGGAAAAGCCGACGGACTCGCTCGCCTAGCTTAAGAGCTGGCTGATCCCGACATGGATGAAATTCTTATCACAGTCAGGAGCGGGCAAATTCTGCCCCCGGTCTCTTTAAGAGAAGAGAAAAGCGCAGAACAAAAGAGCAATCATGCCGAAAAAACTCTGATCATTCAAGACGAGCCCGATTGGAGAAAACCCTTCATAGAATACCTCCGAAACAACAGGCTGCCGAAGAAAAATCTGCGAGGGTTCAATTGAAGAAAAAAGCCATCCGATATGCGTTTGTAAATAATACGTTATACCGCAGATCATATGACCAACTCTAGATCAGGTGTCTGTCATCAGCCAAAACCCAAAAAGTCATGAAAGAAGTTTCACTCGGGGGTCTGCGGAGCTCACCAATCTGGCCCCAAAATGCGGCTTCAAATTAAACAGCTTGGGTATTATTGGCCTACTATGATAAGGGATTGCGAAGAGCATGCGAAGAGATGTCATCTCTGCCAAATTCACGGTGACTTTATTCATAAGCATCCCAATCCGCTGTATCCTACGATGGCGTCATGGCCCTTCGAAGTTTGGGGCACCGACATAGTTGGTCCAATTGATCCTCCGTCATCCAAAGGCCACCGGTTCATATTAGTTGCAACTGACTACTACATATGGGCTGAAGCAGTCCCGCTAAAAGAAGTCGAGACAGAAGATATTCTGACGTTCTTCCGGTATAATATTTTATACCGCTTCGGTACACCTAGAAAAAACATTTCTGACAACGGGCCTTCTTTCAGGAGTTTCAAAATCTCAAGGTTCGCTGCTCAGCACAAGATAGACTGGAAATATTCCTCTATCTAAATCCAAGAGCCAATGGGCCAGCCGAAGCCTTCAATAAAACTCTATGCAAGTTTCTGAGGAAAAATTCTTCAGCCAACAAGAGAAACTGGAATATCAAGCTCCACGAGGCGTTGTGGGCATATTGTATCACATCGCACTCCAACTCAGTCCACTCCATACTCACTACTCTTCGGGATGGGAGCAATCCTCCAGCTTGAAGTCGAAGTTCCAAGCCTCAGAATGGCTGTCCAGCATGGTTTGACGGAGGGGGGAAATGTCCACCTTCATCTCGAAGAGCTCGACGCCCTCGAAGAAAAGAGGCTCGCAATACAGCAAAATCTAGAGCTGTACCGAGCCCAAATGTCACAGGCCTATGATAAGATGACCCGTCTCTGTGCTTTTAAGAAAGACGAATTGGTGCTGATCCTCAAAAGACCGATCATCCCCAATCGACATGCCAAGAGAAAATTCAAACCAAATCGGGAAGGACCATACGTCATCGAGAAAGTGTTTGATGGAGGATCCTACCAGCGGATAAATGCCGAGGGAGAAAGGCCCATGCCACCCATCAATGACCTATCATTTCAAGAAATACTACGCGTGTGCTCAAAATCCCAGACGAATTGAGCACACCGGCCCTACGGTCTGGATCATATATCCCGTAAAACCGTATACAATCCACGGGTGCAAATGACCCCTATCTCTTCCAAGTCCTACCGGCGAGACTATATCTGAAGTCCAACCGCCGATGAAGCATAAAAAAGGAAGGGAAAAAAGAAAAAGAAAAAGGTATGTTCACAAGAAAAACGGGCATGGATGAAAACCCGAAAGGGCCCCGTGAGTAAAAACAGCAGGAATGCCGGCGAGTTCGTGAAAACCCGAAAGGACGCAAACTCGTGAAAAGAGATAATACACTCACAAAGTCCTCTCGACCTTATGAGAACAAAATCCCACATGAGATCCTTACGACTCACAAAGGAGCAACACACTTAGGAATCTCCACGATTCCTAAGGAGAAAATACACCTGCAAGATCCTCTCGACTTATGGAGAGAAAATGCTTTTATGAGACCCTTACGGCTCATAAAATTGAAAATTCTTTAGGTGATCAGGATCTAAACTTGTCTCCTAAACCATCGTTCTCTGACGGACAAAGGCAAATAATGAGTCGCACCTGGCATTACGCTTCCGTGTTAGCGGTGCTGATACCGACCCAAAACCCAAATCCCAAGTTTTCCTAACGGCAAATGATGAGTCGCTCCTAGCACTATGCTTCAGTATTAGCGGTGCTGATGCCAACCCAAAACCAAATCCCAAGTCCTCCCAGAGTAAATGATGAGTTGCTCCTGGCATTATTCCAGTGCAGCAATGCTGATGCTAAACAAATTCCAAATTTATCTCAAATTCAAAAGTCCCGTCAAATAAGGCAGAAATTAAACAGATCAAATCAACATCTCACCCGGCAGCACTTCTAAGCTCAAAAGTCCCGGTGGACGGGTAGGGAACTCCCAAAACAAATCAAACCAAACAAGTCAACCAATCACCTTATCGGTGGAATCAAGCTCCACCTCGGAAACAAATCAATCCTGACATCGCAAAAAGCGGAGCAAATCAACTTCAATCATGACACCGCAAGAAATGGAGCAAGTCAAATCAAGTATCAACCGCCCAAGTTGCAAAAATGGCAGCACCGACCGTCCACGTCGCAAAAATGGCAGCACCGACCGTCCAAATCGCAAAAATGGCAGCACCGACAGTCCAAGTCGCAAAAATGGCAATATCGACCGTCCACGTCGTCAAAATGGCAGCAGACCGTCCACGTCGTCAAAAGGGAACCCAACCAAATCAAGCTCCATATAGAACAAGATTCATTAATTTCATGCACATATTCCACACACTGTGTGCATTTATTGATGGGGGTACTTTGTTGGGGTCAAAAATTACACCCCGGTTGACTAAGTCAAAAATCAAAGTCAACCCAAGCCAAGTGGGCCAAAGCCCAGGTCAAGACCGAGCATGGAAGGGACCGGCCGCATGACAAAAAAATGAAGCCATAAATTAGTTTAAATGCAAGTTTTAGAAATAAATGTATGAAAAATGGGCAAAAACCAAAAATTTGTAAATCCCATAGTTTATGTGCAAAAATAAATAAGCACATGAGGCGTGGGGAGTCACAAGTGCCATTTAGAAAAGCCCAAGAGGCTATATGTAAAGTGTGTAGCTTATAAAGGCAAACATGATAAGAAAATCAAAAAAAATCATTCTCTCAAAAAAATTCTAGGGTTTGTGCCTCGATCTCTTTTCTCTAAAGTTCTCCCTTTTCTTTTCTTTTTCAATTAAATCAAGAGTTTAACTCTTCTTTTTCCAAAAAGAAATAGTTTTTCACCATAAAACTCTCGAAGAGGAGTTCAGATCTTCTATCAAATCCCTAAAAGGGAGATTTTTAATCTCACCTCCTTTTTTCTCCAAGATCCAGCAAAAAGAGAAAAGGAAGAAGACCCACCTCCAAAACTCCCATTTTGGGAGAATCCGAGGCTCTGGGGAAAAGAAATGGGTTCCCTTTGATCATCTCCGAAAATCTTCGAGGAGTTCTACTCCAAGATCCAAATCCTTAAAGGAGTTTAACTCCACATCCTGACATTTTAGGAGTTTAACTCCAAATCCAAGCTTTTTAGGAGTTTAACTCCAAATCCATACCCAATTTATTACATAGGAGTTTAACTCCAAATCCAAATCTTTTGGGAGTTTTAACTCCAAATCTACACCTAATTTCTGTTTAGGAGTTCAACTCCAAAGCCCTTCGAGAGTTCAACTCCCAGCCCATGGGCTAAGCCCCTTTCTCTGCTGGTGTTTTCAGCGGTCGCGTGCCTCGCACGTGACCCGCTGGCGCCCGGCGCCCACGCGCCGCACACGTGACCCGCGGGCACCCAGCGCCCACACGTCCTTAGGACGCTCCTCAACCTTTTTTTCCCTCACGCTCCCCACTCAAAACACGTTCTCTGTTGGAAAAAAATTCTAACGGGGCGCTGCCCCGCACCCCACAAGAGGGCTGCTAGCCCCCTTACCCCCAGCCCGCTATCCAGATAGCGGGACCCCGAAACGTCTAAATCCCCTTCAAAACACAACACACGCACACTGCACGTTGAGTTCGCATGACCAGTTTTACTCGTTAATCAGAGGTTCCCTCACTCCAAAAAGCGAGGGGTAATTAACGGCAGTTTAATCCGCGGCTGTCGGAGATTCGGATCCCCACAATTAATAAATCTCAGCCTACCCTAGGCAGGGGGAATCTGTATACGCCTGACAAGCGACGTGTATTTCCATCTCAATGGGATGACAAAAAACACCCTAAAGTCCCGAGCTGTGTGAACATAGTCATTTGGGAACTCCGAGTATCATTCAAAGACGATACCGCTCAAACTGCTGACAAATTGTCTGATAGTAAGGCATTGTTGCCCCCGGTATTGCCGCATGTTGCTTTAAATTGTGCGACATACTGCCGAGAACTTCCAATTCCGTTGAAGGAGTTAAACTTGGGGATTGTGTACCCTTTCGGATACTGAATTTGATCATATTCTGCGGGATATGGCCTTCCCTTCCCGATCATCTTTTGAGCCGTTTCTAACGCCATCATGCTTTTCACCTGGTCGGCGATCAAATCATTGATTTGTGACTTAGTCATAGCTTCGTCATTCCCAGCTTGAAAGACTTTTTTTTTGGGTGGACCCAGCACTAGTAGCAGCTTTTTCATTGAATATTGGTGCCAAGATGAAAAGGCTGACATTGTTGGTCGGTTTGCCGGAGAATCTTCTTTCCCACTTCTCCATTGATGACATTATCGGGGTTATCCATTGGCTTTTTCCCCTATACTTTGTAGCAGCACAGTTGTCACCCGATGCGGACAGTTTATTGAACACAGGCTTCCTTGGAGTTCTAGTGATATCCTTCCTCGGTCCTATGGTAAGACGGTCATCCCTTCTTACAGATGAGTTGGGAATGACCGTGTTTGCCCTGCGGCCTCTGGTAGGCAACCTGACAGTAACAGGGTCAGCTTCAACAGCAGTAATTGCTTTATCGGCTTTCATTTTTGATTCCATAAATTTGAAAGGGTTGAAAGGGACCTCTGGGAAGGTACCGAGCTGGGTCGTGGAACCGCTTATTCCTATTTCGACTTGGCCGTAAGGCAGTTGTATGATGGACCCCGACACTATCGTCATGAAATACGGGGAGGTACCAGCTCGTCCAGTCTTCGGATTGTTGTTCAATGCCATTGTTCTGCTCGGAGAAACAAATGTTAAAATGCTCATTTAATGACAAAAATAAACCACAAGGAAAGAAAAATCTATCCTACCAGGCGTGCCAGAATATGTTCCCCTCCAGAAGGGCCCCCGTGAAAGCCTCAAGACATCTCGAGGGGGAATGTTTACTGGGTCAGATCGATACTGATCCGCATGGCTCCTCAGCGCGACGCGTTGCCGCGACGCAAGTATGGCCGAGAATTCAAGCGGATAAGAGCGATGTAGCGTGACTTCTCAAATTCACCCTTCGGAAAGAGTTTTTTGATTGTGCGGACTAGATTTCCTACAGCTGAGTTAATTACCTCTCCGCATTAAATGGAGAGAACTTTCTACGAGTGTTTTATTTCTAAGTACATTTAAATACACGAGCAAAAATAGATGACAATGGCATATATTCAACAACAAAATATAAAAAAAATGCAACAATATAGAGTTTGCATTTCATAACATATGTTTAGCCGCATTGTACATCTCATTATACATTTTGTCACGTAATAAAAATGATACATCTCCCATCATACGCTTCGCGATCGCTGAGGAAACATGTATTCGCTACGTCGTTTATGCCATGCCGAGTGAAACAATTAACTTCTATGTCACGGATGGTTGCCCGTGGATTGTATATGACAAGCTATTTTGCTGGCCATAGGGCAAGATTGGGGTTGGGATCATATATTTGGCATGGGGTGTTGGTTTTATTGACTTCTATGTCACAGCAACTGTTTAAAAGACGGCGATGGTTGACCAACACGTCCGGTAGGACATAGTGAAGATAAAGTATGCCATGAGGTGCACACCTAGTACGCTGAAAAGGACGGTTGGCTTTTATGCCAGGATGGATGGATGTGGATTGTATATGGTAAACTGCTATGATGCGGTCCCATAGGACAGGGTTTATGGTCTTTGGGTTTTTTGATTTCAATGTCACGAAAGTTGCCCGTGGATGTATACGGCGCGCTTAAAGCCGCAAACCCGCAGCACGAAATTCCAATTTATGGTCATAGTGGTCCATTGGATGTATATTTTCCATATACGTTTTAGTTTAAACTCATTCCGGACATGAGAATTAGTTTAGGGTCATTTCGGACCAGCTATTAGTTTAAGGTCATCTCGGACCAGGATATTAGTTTAAAGTCATCTGGGACGTATTGGAATATGTTTGGGGGTTTATAGCCCATGGCAAATTATTCTATTTGCAATAGGGCAACAGTTGGCTTTTATACCACGATGGTCGTCCATGGATTGTATACAACACGCTTTGTGCATTTGTGTCGCAGAGCAAGGGTATAGAGTTTGCGTTACAGATTGGTATTGATTTTTATGTCACAACAGTTGGCTTCTATGCCACGATGGTTGCCTGTGGATAGTATATGGTAGGTTTGTGTTATATCAACCTGCCATAGGGCAGATTTGGAGATATATATATTTGTCGACTTCTATGTCACGACGGATGCCTTTGGATAGTATATGGTAGGTTAATATAATATAAACCCTGCCATAGGGTTGATTTCCAGTTTATGGACGTATTGGTCCGTTGTGAGGGTTTTACATATAGGCATTAGTTTAAAGTCATCTCGGGCATGGCTATTAGTTTAGGGTTATCTCGGATCACATTAGTTTAAGGTCGTCTCGGGCCAAGCAGTGCGCGATTTTGTAGGGTTCTGGTTTAGCATGTGTATTAGTTTAAAGTCATTTTAATAAGTGTGGGGTCCGCAGAGGGGTCTACGAGGGTAGTTTTAATAGGTGTTAGACCCACTGGAGATGCCGCCACGAATCTGATGCAGGAGCGGTCTTCGCCATTGTTTTGATTGGCGTGGAAACCTACTGGGGGTCACCGCCACTCTTCTGATGTTGGGGAGGTCTCCACCATTATTTTGATTGGCGCGGAGACCTATAAGGGATCGTCGCACTCTTCTGATGCTAGGGTCTCCACCGTTATTTTGTTAAACTTTCCTCACATAGTTCATGTCCAGTACATATGTATGTGTAGTTGTTACACCCATGTATACGTTCACGAAGTCCGTTTTGAGGACGTCGTGGGGATAACTCGAATGAGCATCCGTATACATAGGGATAGCTCCGAAAAGCATCCGGCGGAGAATAGCTTTTGCAAGCATCCCATAATTTAGTGTCAAAAAAGCCGTCATAAGACTTATCGAGGAATTGTAAATCATTGTACAGTTCACGGCATGGTCATTTTACTTTGCATTTTAGGGATAACTCTTTTTATTGAGCATCCCATAAATTATTTGTTTTGAACCAGATGAAACGTTGAGAATCATTAGAGCACAAGAAATTTCGGAGCATCATTGAAACTCAGGGAGTTGAATAGAAGAAGAGATTCACTGCTCCGTTACTTACGTTTGTTTAAACTTCTCTCTACTTCTTCGAATATAGACTTTGGGTGTTTCTTGATGTTCTTCAGAGCTCCGGTAGCAACACTTGATGATTTTTAGTGATAAAAAATGATTCCTATTTTTAGGAGGCATTTAAGAGATAATTATACCCTTAGGAGAACTTAAAATCGTGGCCTTGAAAATAAGCCACGATCTGGAGGCGTGGGATAGGGAGCCGTGGCTGCAATTGTTGGATATAGGTGCCTTCAAGGCAATTATCGTAGTTGCAAAAATGCAATTACTGAATTCGAGGAGGGCCTATACTAAGAACAGTCTTACTCAAGATGATAGTGTGCTATCTGGTTTGTCTTTATCTGTCATGTCAATACAAGATGCTAGTTATCACGTATCGCAAATACATGAGATAAAGCCCATAAGATCTTTGCTTAACTATCAGGATTATGTTAAGGATCATACTAGTGGGGCCCGGTAGTTTATAAGCACATCTTTAAATGTCCCTAGTCATAAGAGTATCAAGATAGGACATCGGTACTCCAGTTTAAACTAGTGTATACGTTTCATGAACTTGTACGGGGCGATGGCTGTTCCCATAGCCATTGGTGTTTGACACTGATAATTGTATATAGGTGCTCATTGGATGAGTTACACTGGACGGACTCGCCGAGAACTCCTAATTGGTATTATACAAATGTCAGATAGCAGTTCTCTGGTGACATGAGTACAGGGTATTCCCTAGACCTGAATTCGCTACAGTGTCTCGTGTGTGTTCCCACTGTACTTAGATTACAACCCTACCACGGCTCTACTGGGTCGTGCAAACAGGTTTTAATTGGGTACAGTCCCGAAGCATATGGAGGCAATGAGTGGTCGAGAGAATTCGCCGCTCCCGGTATTGGAAATCGATATCGCACTGTGCAGAATACGACTATAATCAGAAGTCCGTGGCCACGGCAGTAGGGATAAACTGGTAAGTGTTACCAGTTATATCTCTTTGGTTATGAGTCCTCTGCCAGCACGACTTATCAGGTTATTGAAGGTCTGACAGATTCCACCCCTCAGACCCGGTATGCGATGCTTTTTGACGAAGAGACCGGACTGTACAGTGACTGTCATTTATAGACTTTGTTGGGTCCGGATGAGTTCGCTCGTCGACCTGTCTTTATCTTGCTGATACATGGATATCCGTTACGTACAGCTAATACCACTGACGAGCTTATAGGTTAACCCGAAAGGGGTTGAATCTGAAAGTGTTTCAGATTCAATCGGATACGATCCTGTATAACCTACTGCCAGCGCATTGACAGGTCTTCTGAGTCCCGCAACGAAAGTGCCTGCCCAAGCAAAACGCGATGTGACATACATATAGGGATACATTCATGAGTTCGATAAAACATGTATATTGGATATACGTGTTCAATTGGACGACTGTTATACTAACCGGTTTCATAACCGGAATACCAAGTCAAGTGTTGACTTGATAACCGTATTGATGATATGGTTTCTAGTATTGTGTATATGATACACACACTCTCTACTGTTTATGATACTGAGAAGATATTGATGGCATTTCGTGATACATGATGTGTACGTGTATAGGATACATGTACTAATAATTATTTAATATATATATTAATTCCCTTTAATTCCCACCATTATAAATTATGTATAAATAAATATATAGATATATATATGTATATGTGTGTGTGTATTAATGTATATATATTATTAGTTATTTTATATGCTTAATTAAAATGGTGGGGCCCACCCTCTCTATGTGTTGACACACACATGAGAGAGTGTGGGAAGGGGGATAGGTGTCATGGTTAAAACATGGCATGGTTAAAAAAATTACATGACACAATTCATTTTTTTCTTACAAGCCATCATTTTCGAACATCTTCTTCCTCACACAAGAAGTGCTCATGCTCTCTTGAAAATGACAAGTGTTGCCATGGTGAGATTTTGTTAAAAATAGAAAGTATCCATTGTTCGTATCGTCTTCCTCCACGCCTAGCAAGCCTCTGGAATAAGTCTCTTCGCCCGGTGACGGAGTTGGAGCTCGGGTAGTCCGCTTTCAACGCGGATCATTGACGGCGAGGCAATAGGCGTGCAGACGCGTTCGGGAGCTCTCGAAGTTTAGACGGGGTCTTTCGGGACCAGCCGGACACGCTGCAAAGGTTGTAAAACCTCTGAACTTTTCTTTTTACTCTTTATACTTAGCTAGAAACTAATGCTTGGACGATTTTTGGCGTACGACCGATCGTGCTCCTACGGAATTTTTGTTTTCCGACCATTCCTGCTTTCGCCGCGCGCACACAGGGCGCGCTCGGCCTTACAAAATTGTTGGATATAGGTGCCCTCAAGGCAAGAATGCAATTACTGAATTTGAAGAGAGCGTATACTAAGAACAGTCTTACTCAAGATGATAGTGGGCTATCTGGTTTGTCTTTATCTGTCATATTAATACAAGATAGTTATCACGTATCGCAGATACATGAGATAAAGCCTATAGGATTTTTGCTTGACTACCGGGATTATGATAAGGATCATACTTGTGGAACCTGGTAGTTTATAAGCACATCCTTAAATGTCCTTAGTTGTAGGAGTATAAAGACAGAGTATCGGTACTCCAGTTTAGACTAATGTATACGTTTCATGACCCTGTACATGGCGATGGCTGTTACCATAGCCATTGGTGTTTGACACTGATAATTGTATACAGATGCTCATTGGATGAGTTACACTGGACGGACTCGCCGAGAACTCCTAGTTGATATTATACCAATGTCAGATAGCAGTTCTCTGGTAACATGTACAGGATAGTCCCTAGACCTAAAATCGCCACAGTGTCTCGTGTGTGTTCCCATTATACTTAGATTACTGTCCTACCACGGCTCTACTGAGTCGTGCAAACATGTTTTAGTTGGATACAGTCCCGAAGCACATGGAGGCAGTAAGCGGTCGAGGGAATTCGTCACTCCCGGTATTGGAAGTCGATATCGCACATAGAATACGACTATAACCAGAAGTCTGTGGCCACGGCAGTAGAGATAAACTGGTAAATATTACCAGTTGTATTTCTTTAATTATGAGTCCTCTGTCTGCACGACTTATTAAGTTATTGGGGGTCTGACAGATTCCACCCCCAGACACTGCACTTTGACGAAGAGACCGAACTGTATGGTGACCGTCACTTATAGACTTTGTTAGGTCCGGATGAGTTCGCTCGTTGACATGTCTTTATCTTGCTCATACCTAGGTAGCCGTTACGTACAGCTAGTGCCACTGACGAGCTTATGGGTTAACCCGAAAGGGGGTTGAATCTGAAAGTGTTTCAGATACGATCCTGTATAACCTACTGTCGGCGTATTCACAGGTTTTTAGAGTCCCGCAACGAAAGTGTCTGTCCAAGCGAAACGCGATATGACGTACGTATAGGGATACGTACATGAGTTCGATAAAACGTGTATATTGGATGTACATATTCAATCGGACGACTGTTATACTAGCCGGTTTCATAGCCGGAATACCAAATCAAGTGTTGAGTTGATAACCGTATTGATGATACGGTTTCTAGTATTGTGTATATGATACACACTCTTTACAGTATATGATACTGAGAAGATATTGATGGCATTCCGTGTATGTGATACATGATGTGTAGGTGTATAGGATACATGTACTAATACTTATTATATATATATATATTTGATATATATATTAATTCCCACCATTATAAATTATGTATAAATAAATATATGTATGTATATATATATATTAATGTATATATATTATTAGTTATTTTTTATGCTTAATTAAAATGGTGGGCCCACCCTCTCTCTTATGTGTTGACACACATGAGAGAGAGTGGGAAAGGGGATAGATGTCATGATTAAAACATGACATGCTTAAAAAAATTACATGACAATTCATTTTTTTCTTACAAGCCATCCTTTTCTAACATCTTCCTCGCACAAGAAGAGCTCATGCTCTCTTGAAAATGGCAAGTGTTGCTATGGTGAGATTTTGTTAAAAGTAGAAAGTCCCAATTGTTCGCATCGTCTTCCTCCATGTCCAGCAAGCCTCTGGAGGAAGTCTCTTCGCCCGGTGACGGAGTTGGAGCTTGGACAGTTCGCTTTCAACGTGGATCATCTATGGCGAGGCAGTCGGCGTACAGACACGTTCGGGAGCTCACGAAGTTTAGACGGGGTTTTCCGGGATCAACCGAACACGCTGCAAAGCTTGTAGAACCTCTGAACTTTTCTTGTTGCTCTTTACACTTAGCTAGAAACTAGTGTTTGGACGATTTTGGCGTACGGCCGATCGCGCTCCTACGGAATTTTTGTTTTCCGACCGTTCCCGCTTCCGCTGCTGGCACGCGCGTGGCGCACCCGGCCTTACAGGTAATTGTCTTACGAAAGAGTCTGCCGTCGGAAGAGGTCCCCGTCGTCTTTAAGGATGGCGGGATCCTTGTAGCGGAGACCCTTAGCGCATTGTGGCGGGTACACTTCGTCGGAACCCTATTGAGCATAGCGGTGGGAAGCCTATGTCGGGGACTCCTTGGGAACATGGCGGCGGGGACCCTATATCGAGGACCCTATAACGGGGACCTCTTGGGAGCATGGCGACGGCGGCCTCATTTTGGGAACCTTCTTAAGAGCGACGGGAGCCTCTTTTGGCATGGCGAGGATATTCTCTTTGACTCTTTCATGATTTTCTGAACTGTCTTCTCTTTTTCTGGCTCTTTCTTGGTCAATGCTTGAGAAGCGCTCCGTATTTAATGCCATGCAACGTTTGGTGTGCCGAGTTTTAAGTGTTTTTTCTTTATAAATTGAGGGAGCGTTTCATTTCCATTTTCACTTATAAAAAGAGAGAACAATGGCTTGCAATCGTTCACACACTCCCCGACAGCCATGGAAGTGTCGATTAGGGAAATTATCTCTCGTTTTGCTGTACGCCTGGTGAACCCTAACTTCTTCGACGATCGGTGCAACAAAGTGATATACGAGCTCGTGACCCGTAGGGGTTTCCTCTTCCCATGGGCTCTATTTGGTTTCAGATGGTGTTCGTTGCCATCCTTGACGATATTCCTCAGCATCCAGCGGAGATAGCTCTAGTGCTCGACGTCGCGGAGGATAAGATAGACGCTATTCAGGAGGCGCGCCTGATCACAAGAACTTTCAGAGATCGCTTTGTTCGTCTTTTGAGCGCGATGCGGACCCGGCGAGCTATCATGTCTTCTTTTGTCAACAGGCATGGCAACGACAGGTGGGGAGGGACCATTCACGAGAGTCGCCGTTACGACATAATGGAGAAGGTAAGGAGGGAGTTTCAAAACCTTGAAATATGTTTTGTTAACCCTTGTAGATCATATCCTGAGTTTGGTGATCTTTTCCTGTGGCCTGAAGAGAATATGTAATGATGTCTGTCTTTATGAATGAAATAAAAAAAATTGTCTTTCTTTAGCGATTTTTTTTTGAGTTAAACACCTAGCCAAAGCAGGTTTGAGATCAAAGTGCTCCAGCTCCTATGCAGTTTCTAAACTGCCTCCAGATTTGATGAAGCTAATAAAGTTAGGCATGGCAACTTTACCAAATATCAGATGCAGAGCTATTTGAAATCCTGAAATCCAAGTTGGATTGGTTTTTGTTATCGCTCTGTTTGTAACTTTGTGTTTTCTCAAGCATTAGCTTTCAGATATGTACAAAAACTCTTTTTTGGTCAGTAAAAATATTCTAAGCTCTCTGGGGAGCTAAATTCCCAGGAAAAAGAAGAAGAAAAAAACAGATCACACTGCCCACATCTATTTTTGTTGTATCTCTCTAGTTTTATCTCTCTAGCTTCTCTTGCATGACCCTTGAAAAGGGGGGGAAACAACAGCAAACAACAACAAAAAAATATAACGGTAGAAGTATACCACCTTAGCAGGCTAGCACCTGATCCAGAAAGGTCAACAAGGTTTAGCTTCCTACAATTAAGAAGTTATCTCCTTCTGATGTTGCCTCTTTGATGTGAATGGCTATGGATAATATCATAAAGAAGATGTCGGAGATTTCTTCTGCCATTAGGCATTCTTATAATAGGATAATGCTTCCCTTCCCACATTTATAGGATCATGCTCTTAAAACTATAAGGCTACTGGGGGGAAATCCAAGATCAGAATTAAGCAATCCATCCTCTAAGAAAAAGAAATAAGTATATTTATAAAATTGGTTGTTGTTCCATTCTCCGGGAAAATAGGCTGGAGTAAACCTTTTGGCTTTTAGCTTGAACTATAGGATCTTACCTATTTATTTAAAATAAAGCAGCTTCAGATAGTGAATGTCAAAGGAAGTTTACATGTTAATGAAGATAACATTGCATAATTGTTCAATTTTATTTGCTCGTATATGTTGAATAAACAACTTTAGAAATAGTGAATATCAAAGGAAGTTGACATGTTAATGAAGATGGCATTGTATAATTGTTCAATCTTATTTGTTCGTTTATTTTACTGTTTTCCATTTTTAATGCTATAATCTTTAACTATGGTTGACAGGAAAACGGGTCGTGGTTGTCTACATTCAATCAACTTAACCGAACAAGGTTCACAATTTTCACCAGGTTATAGATAATTTCTCAATAAACAGCACATCAGGAGCACCTAGTTTCCATTAAGATATTTTTTTAAAAAGTTTTGAAGAGAATAAAGGAAACATACTCTCAAAGTGATGTTTGATACCTCTGCTTGTCTAGTCGCTGAGACAATACGTTCTGAAGCAATCCCGCATCATTTTGCTCGTTACTCTTAATGGCACTTCTGCAACCAAAAAGAACAATCGGATATAATTGGAAGTTTATAATTTTAGAGAGAGAGGGACAAACGCTAAAGCACAACAAACCTAATAAACTGCATCCATGTTTTCTGCTTATCTCATTTTCATGCATACGTCCTCTTCCGCTGTTGACAGGCAGCATCAACAGTGTTTACACTTTACACTGAGAAATACAACATCACAAAACTGTTGTAACTAAAAGAAATAAAAGATGAATGAAATGATGTGAAATTCGAAAGAAAAAAAGATTAGAGGTGAACAAACCACTGTTGTAGAAGATGTTCAAATGCGACAATGCTTCGCTGCTGAGAAATTGGAACCTTCTGAATCAATCTCTTCCCATTTCCTCTTGGCATCAATTGCAGCACATCCCAAAGATGGTACATCTTCATTCAAGAATGCCTTGTTCGCTAGTCTCTCACATTGACAAGCCTCGCATTAACCTTAAAAGCTCGAGAATGAGTTTCCTTCCTAAACATTATAAAGAAAATGCAAAAAAGAAATTACAATTAGGCAGACAGGTTTTACCGATGCGTGTGAGAAGAAAGTTGATTCGTCATATCTGCTATAAGCTTCTCTGCTTCCGATCCAGACTGCTCCTGTTTACCCATCTCAAAGTTCAGTCAATGTTCACAACAAAAGTCACATAAATAAGATGAAAGTTGCGAAAACATACCCCATATGCATTCTAAAATCAGTAATGCTAATGTCCGGAGTTTCGTGCACCAAACTTGAGTAACACTGAAGCTTCCTTGACTCTGCACCCAACTTGTCAAGAAGTACGAGGATAAAATTGGGTATCCCCTTTGTGTGGTACAAGATAGAATAGAATCTCTGAAATCAAGATTAAGGCGATTTGATAGTTAAGTAAATGAAGATTTCAAATAGTTATAGTGTTAAATGCATTATATAGGAAATAGCAAACTAATAGAATTACAAACCTTTGTAACCTATTGAGTAAAGTGTGCAGCCTCCCCTTGATGAGTAGACAATGTACCTTGAAAATCCTTAAAGACAGGACCTACTTCTCCTTCTCCCACAGCTAGCAACTGGCGCACAATGGAGATATGAATGATAGTTAATCTTTTGACGGTAAAGGTGCAACTTAGTTCATATATTTAAAACTGTGAGTCTCCGAGCGAACATGAAGAAGGAACTGTTGGATGCAATAGTAGATGATACCTCTTCGAGGGCAGCATTTGTGGTTGACTTATGGAAGCACACTTCATTCAGAATTCCATCTACATGAGAAACATTCAGAATTCCATCTTGGCTGACACCTTATTCTTCAGTCCTAACTTTTAACACTGCCTGAATACAGAAGCATCAAAATGACTATGGATGAGCATGTATCTACACTGACTAATCTACAACATATTAAGCAATCAATACTTGGCTTGTCATGAATATTTGGAGAAAAATGACCAAAAAAAAATTCTAGACTGTGACTTTTTCTACAAAGATCAGCCTTAAACTTGTTGGCACAGACTGTCTGCAGCATTCAAGGGGTCTAATCTAGCTGTGACATCAAATCCAGCAGTAAAATCAAGCTTCAGAATCTCATATAAGATTTTCAGGAAGTACAAGTTGTCAAAGATAAAATGTTACCTATTTTAGAAACAACAAAGAATTGTCGTGAATGGATATCTTCAAGTCTGTTTGCAGATCACGGGCTTGATGCACCAAAGCATGATCTGTTAAACAGAATAACATAATATATGAAATTAATAAGACTTAACCTTATAAGAAAAGCATAATGCTTCTTGCAATCCAACTTTCTTCTGTTCAGATATAATGAAGTCTTTCTTCTTCGGGTGGTATTCAGAATCTGGGATTGTGCAGATGCTAGTAACTTGTTAGAACGGTTAAAACTTTTCTACACATAGAAAAACTTGATGAAAATGTATGTCTAATATTGTGTATATAATACTTGCATTCTCATGTTCCCCTAAGGTCAAGCTTAAGAGCCATAAAGGCATAGTACCATCAAAGAACCATTAAGTTTCATTAGTTAAAAATTCAATTTACTCCAGATGCGCAGAGTTGATATGACGATCAAGAATATTTGGTTTAAGTGTTTCACAAGGTTTTGTGTTACAATAAAAATAATCACAACAACTTGATGTGATGGTGATAAAACAACTTTGCGGTCGAGCTGGGAGGAAACTTTGAGGAGCCAAGTGGATAAGCAAATGCAGAAGCAAGACAGAACACAAATCCAGAACAATAATCACTCCCAACCCCTGATTTTAAGGTTGGTATTTAGAATTATCTGACTTTTGGCATTTCTGTTATAGGGAATTACATGTGGACAGGTAAACCTAAACCACGAAGTCTACTTGTAGCCTTGTAGGCCAATCAGCCCTATGATTTTGGAACTTGCTCATGGCCGTTGAATCACACATGTACTAATGCAATATAATCTAATACCTATCTTGATTACATATCATTATTTTTATAATTTTATAATTTTTTATTTTTTATTTTTTATTTTCATTTGGGCCCGAGTTACCTCAGAAATACAATTTCCAGCATCAAACTTACATATTTTCCAAATACATAATTTCCAAATGTATAGCCTTTAATTTCCAATCATTTTAAGTCCAATTTCACATTCGCAATATACTTCCATTGTTCTATTAGCTTTGTGAAATAAGCATGAAGGTTAGAAATAACATTTTAAGAAACCCCGAGATAAAGTCTGTAAATTTTTTGCCAAATCAAACCTTAAAATCCCTAGATCATCAAAGATATATGTAATTACCTAATTGATGGCAAAATCCCTATCAATCTGCTTCCCTATGATTGATTCTCTCTCTCTCTCTCTATATATATATATAGATAGATAAATAGATAGATATGCTGAGTTTACTAATTAGGTTTCGTTTTGAAATTTGAGCGCCCTAAAATTCCAAGAATTCAACGAATTCCACCAGAAAATCAAACCTCATTCCCAATCGTTAAAAGAATTACCTTATGTCCTCGCTCGTGATCGGATAGCAGAAATCAAGGGACATGTTATAAAAAGAAGAAGAGACCAAGAGAGAGACTTACAGATCTCTAGTGTTTCGCCTACTCCGATGCATCGCTCTTTTTACTTGAGAGAGAAGGGTTCACCGCTGTATTTATAGCTCAACTGAGAAACGGCGACTGCGACGTCGAAACCGCGGGGACATCGACGGCGACAGCTCATCGGGACGTAAAATGTAAGCGAGGGGGCACAATCGTAATAATTTAGACGATTAGCCCTTTGACCAGGTCAACGCTGGTCCAAAATGGGATCTAATTAAATACCGGGTCGGGTATCACTTATCACTTTACCCAACCCTCGCTGGGCCTATAGGCGAACGTCCGTTTGAAGCTAATGGCTCTTCCATCCGCAAAGATGTACAGGCCTCAGGGTGTCTAACGGGCCGGCCGGCCAGACCGGCCAGGGCCCGAGCCAAACTGGTCCTTGAATTTGGCCGGGATTGTTTTTTGGGTGGGGGCTGGTCAAATTCTTAGGAACGGTTTTTTTTAAAGAGTAGGGTTTTTAATAAATGCGAGAAATTTAAATTAAAGTGGGGTTTGTAAAATTATCCAAAACCCTCTAATTCAAAATTATACATTTCTATACCTCTAATCCAAAACTATATAAATACTTATCTACACTTCTCATTTTTCTCACAATCCACAACAACAAAATTTTCAATATCTCAATCACTCTCTTTAATTTTCGAGTAGTTTAATGTTAAAATTGGAATCACGCAATCTTCATTTCCGCAGTCTCATTCATCATTTCAGTTTCACTAATTTGATTTTGCTATTTGAAATCAGGTTTTTTTATTGATTATATATTTTTCTCGTTTATTTTTATCATCTCTTTTTCTCTTTTACTAATATTTTTAATTAAGAATATCAGGCTCATCTTCACAAGGTAATATGGGTGCTTCATCTTCACGGAGACGCTCATTTCAAATCGATATGGATTCACAAGACAGAAAGAGATTAACGAATATACTGCAAACTAATTTTGATTCTTATTTTCCTAATTATGAATATTCTAATTATGAGATCCCTGCTGCTTCACAAAGTAATGTCTCTGAAGAAGCTTCTGCTACTATCGTTGTTGAAACAAGAGATTCTGCCCCTACAGATAAAAGAGCTAAAACTTCTGATGTTTGGAAATATTTTGCAGTACAAACAGTTGCAGGTAAAGGCGAGCGGGCAGTTTGCACTCATTGCCAAGCAGATTTTACTTGTGCCACTTCAGGTGGAACTACCCATCTAAAAAGACATTTAATCAAACACGAAAAAGCTGATTCTCGGCAGACGACTCTAAATATGTCTTCTAACTTTTTAATTAGTTTTTCTTATTCGCAAGATACTAATAGAAGAGAACTTGCAGGATATGCGTAACGACTCTGAAATCCCTGTATGGAATTATTTGTTAAATGTATAAAAAAGGGTATTTCAGCCTGTGTAGGAATTATAAGTTATTTTTGTTCAATAAAAATAGGAAAAACTTGTAGCTCACTGGTAAAACCTCTACACTGCTATGACATAGCCTGTGCGTTCGATTCCTATCAGTCCCAATTATTTTAAAGATTTTTCTTTTTAAATCTTTTGGAAGCCTAAAAGTTGCACGTGCAATTCGTGGAAAGACGAACAGATTCAGAAAAATCAAACAGGATAAATACGGAGTTAACACTGATTAAAGCTGGTGGCACGAATTTCGAAATGATTAAGCCAAATCCAACCACCTAAAGTCCCCATCCACCCGCCGCCGCCGGTCCAAATCGCTCCGTACTTTACATACAAGTCCCTTAAGCCCCCCTCAACTTCTCTACACTGTTTGATTTTTCTGCAATCAAACAGAGACTCTTCGAATCCTTAATTAACACCATTAAATCCATTTTAATCCATTTTTATTTCACACTCTCTCTCATTTTTATCCTATAAATACCACCCCATGTCCTAGCTCTCCTTTATTCTGAAAATTTCCTCAAAATTCTCTAAGTTCAAGAAGGGTTAAGGCTATTCAAGTGGAGTTAAGCAAGCCAAGAGAGTAGCGATCAAATTCCGACGACCGGAGCATCTCCAACGAGACCAAGACTCCATCTCTCTTTCTTAACCTCTTCAACACTACACAACGTGTAGGTCTCTCTTCTATCTATTTCTTTCATCTCAAATCGTCTTCTAAAAACACATCGATAAAGTGGAGTTAACTCTGATATATATTATTTTAATACTTGTACTCCCTTCATTAAGCAAAATAGATCAAACTAATTTTCTCACACCACTTGTAACCTTGTTTACAATCATTTAGCTTTTTATTTAATAAAATTTTCATGCCAAACAATCATATAACAAACTTTTTTCATTAAAATACCATGAACTTTAATATCACCGTAATTTTGATAACTGGAGTATAAACCTTTAAATTATTCACGGGGTAACAACCTACCCCACATGCACACTATAGTTTCATAGTATGAGGTTCTAAGCATAGGGTTTATGTAAAAAATAGGTTTTACATTAAAATACCACATTTTTTCAAAACGGGGTTTCTTTTAAATCGATATTTTATATTCTTGGAAAATTCGCCTCTACAAATCTCGTTAGGGGCCCCGCTAATGGATGGTGGATTATCGCACATTCTTGGGATAGTAGAGCGAGATGCAGAACTCCTTACGGAGTATTCGGTCTCGAAAGAAAATAAAAATACAGTTTTTAAGAAATACGACTTTTCTAAACAAAACTAAACTTTGGAAAATTATATAAAACCATGAATCCGTATTTTCAATAAAAACGTATTATGAACCCGTATTTTTAAAATGAAAAATTAGAATTTTTAATAAAATACAATCAAGTTTCCAAAAAAGCTGGTTTTCATAAAAATACCATAAACTTTCAAAAAGTTAGGCTTTAGCACTAAAAATACCATAACAATTAAAATACATGTTCATGAAAACCCTAAATATTATAAATCACTCTCGAGATTATTTTTAAACAATATTAATATATTTTTCATAAAAACCCCTCGAGGAATAAAACAATGTAAACAGACAATATTAAGGACTCTGGATTAATATAGGTGTCACGCCTCGCTTCCCAAAAGAAGGTGAAGGATGCCGTGGTAAAGTCCGCTACCTAACTGTATTGAAGGTGATCTATTTAATACAGTTACGTTAAGCATATGAATATCTAACATGCAGGATGTGTACCAAAAACAAAATAATAAAAGCGAAAAGCATTTATTTCCATTAATCATACTTTATTACATCACAAAGAAAATAGTAAAATAAACTAAGTAGTTTAATTATATCAAAGGAGAAACAAAATTCCTAAACATGTGGGCAACAACAAAAATTAAATTTAGCTAATCTTCCGTCGTCAAGTCTGCATAATCTTCATTAATTGGCTCCACACCTTGATCCTCGCCATAATATTCATTCTCATCTGACGGACATTCCAAAGATATAGGAAGAAAAGGGAATTCCGTCAGCGAGTTATACTCAGGTAGGATTGCCTCATAAGGAAGTAAAGGTATAGAAACGAACATGTGTACATAAATGTAATGTATATGAGGTACACGGGTATAAAGGTATGAGATTGTATATAAATTAGATATGTTGGCAGTGATATATGTGAATAGGAGTATGTTGTATGAGGTGTATGAGAGGTAAAAGTTCAAGTCAAGTCAATCGGGTATTCAGTCTGAGAATTAGATCAGGTTAAACCAGGTGTGTATTGATAGAATTGACTGGTGGACATACTCGTATTCTTGAGATATCCCATGACTAGCTGGAAGCAGTATGAGCTGACGCTCGTGCCTGAGGTGGCAATCAATGCGGTAGTGTGAACATCCCCAAAAGGTGTCCTATGGCTATGATAGAGCTTTGTATAGCGTGAATATCACTCAAGTGCACAGGTATTTTCACCCTTCGGTTCCATAATAAACAACAAGTCTAAACTGGTAAAATATCCACATCCAAGATACTGAATAATTCGTGTCTCATAAAGAAAGTTAGTTAAGATAACAGATGGGTATAGCACATGATGTGAGTTTAGTGTTGAGTATCAATAGGCATTGTAAACATTTTAGTTTGTCAAATAAGGGTCCGGATACTCGCGATTATTCCGTTGTGGCCACGGAACAACAACTGGGGGAGTGAAATGTACCGTTTCACTTCCCGGGATCATGATCGAGCAGTAGGGGAATTCAAGTTCCAAATCTCCTTGCCTAATCAAACTACCCATCCCCGTGGTTCAGTATAAAGGTCTTGACGAATTAGAGTTAGTGCGTATACATCTAGGCATGCAATTTTCACATTGTATGTCATCCACATTTTGGATCATTCGCCCTCAAATAGAGTCAGTATTCGTCCGAATATCTGGTTAGTAGTTGTCCACACATTGGACCATTCACCCCCAAAGTAGAGTTAGTATTCGCCCGAATATCGGGTTAGTAGTCGTCCACACATTGGACTGCTCATCCTGTCTGTAGGGATCCTCATATATAAGTATTCCATACTTAGGTCCGCGCATTCTAACCCTAACCGTATCATGTGTCACGTGTGTCATAAAGTTGTAATCAAGAAGTTGATCACATTTAATATGGTCTTCCACAACCCCTCATTTTATCTTGTTATCTTCTTAAGTTTGCAAGGTACTTCGTATCATCTTATAGAACACTTTGTTAATGAAGGATATTAGTGTTTAATTACATTTATTGTTTATAAGAAAACCATGATATTTGGAATTTTTATCATTTTGGAAAACCATAATATTTTTCGGAGAAAATATCCTTTTAATAAATGTTATGGTATTTATTTGAAAATTATCTTTTAATAAAATTTTAGATATTCTTTTGGAAAATATCATTTATAAGGGTTATGGTATTTGTTGAAAATAGCCTTTTAATAAAGGTCAAGGTATTTAAATGAAATTATCTCTTTTTAGGATGGATTGAGGTATTTTATTGTAAATAATAATTTTATGAAATTATAGCGTTTTAAGTTTGAGGTAACGTTTTAAAAAATACGTTCGTGTTGGCAACCGCTGCACATGGACGGCAGGATTTGTGTCATTTCAGGGACGATTGCCTATCAACCACGAGATACTTACGTAAAACATTACCCTATTATTAGGGTAATCTATTAGAGGTGCTATTCTACAAGAACGACTCCGCGTTGACAACCGCTGCACATGGACGGCAAGATTTGTGTCCTTTTCAAGAACGATTGTCTAGCAACCACGGGGTGATTCAGGTAAAACATTCCTCTACTGGGGTAACTCATTAAACTTTAGTTAACATTCTAAGAAGAATTAATATAAAAATATCCTTTCGAGTGAAAGGGGCTAAGTTGGAAAAAACCATATGCCGTTATTTAGATTTAGTGTTATCCCCTTTCAAAAGGTAAAGGGGTTTAACAAAACTAAAGTAGTTGGTGGATAAAAGTGTAAGTAATATATATATCGTATCTAAAATATTTATTCCAAATATCTTATCTCGTATGGATATTTTAAACAAATACAACATTTTAATAAAATGAGGGTATTTTGTGGAAGTAACCAATTTCGAGATCATATTGGTAGTATGGGTATGCAAGGGGTGAATTTATACTCCGTGTGTTATAACATTAAGCATATCACGTTCAATGTAGTATGGGGATGCAATATTTTTGCATGTACGAGTGATTAAAGAAGCCATTTTAAACATGGGTTAATATTATCATCATTAAGAGGTACCAAAAATAGACATGAAGAAATATTTTTAACATCATTTTAATATGAGATTGGGGATTACGACTTGAAACCAAGATCATTATGAGAAAGAAGGCGAGGGACAAGTGGAGAGAGGCGGATCCTACCTTTTGTTTGAGTTGGATGCCGATGGGTCGAAAATGTAGACTCGTACTAAATCCTTAATAGCTCTGCACTCGGATTTTTCCTTGATGCTTGGATGGAACCATAGCATCGGCGTCGTCGATACGAAGGCGTGGGTATTTTTTTCAGAATTTTTGGAATTCTGAGGTGTGAGAAATCAGTGTTTAAAGATGTCTATTTATAGGTTTTTTGTACCAACCATAAAATCCAAAAAATCTGTTAAAATCCCCCAAAATCCGCGCCCCAAATGATTGCCCCATGATTCTCTGATGATTGCGCCGCCGCCTCTTCACCTCAGCCGTTGGATCAAGATCCAACGGTCGAGATCGTGCCGCCACGCCTGCGTCTGCGTTTGCGTGTGGGGACCAAGCGTTTTCGTGTGGTCCCCACCACGTGGGCGCCGCCGCGAGACTCTGGGCCGTTGGATCTTTGCATCCAACGGTCCATGTTAAAGGGATTAATATATATATATATATATATATATATATATATATATATATATATATATAAATGATAAACTGTTTATTATTTAAAAATTGAATTTGGTTTTAAAAAAAGGTTAAAAATAGTTTAAAATACGGGAAAATTATGGAAAAATTTCAAAAAATATATTTTATTGTTATCTTTAGTATAAAAATAATTTTGGGCTAAAACTAAATAATATATCAATATATATGGTGTTTGCTAGTTATATAATTATTTAAAAATCTATTTTATTCTAGGAAATATTTTAATTACAAAATAATTATTTTAATCGATAATAAAAATATGTAAATTATTTAAGGCATTATAAAAATTTATTAAAACATTTTTAGCCTAGAAAAATATAAATAGATTTTAGAAAATTTCTTTAATCATATTTCAATACTTTGAAAATTATTAACATTACTTTAAAAATATTCTTCTATCAACGAAACGCGTAAATAATTATTTGATACTAGAAATTTAAATAAAATATATTTTTATTAGGTATTAGAAAACACGGTCGTTACAATAGGTTTAAGCAATACCATTTCTCTTGAGCCCGGGAAGCCGGAGAAAGTGAGTGTTTTCCTATTCAGGTTAGACAGCTTAACTGAGTTATCAATGACAATTATCTTGGAAAAAAACATAAATCCTGCCGTCCATGTGCAGCAGTTGCTGATTTCTCCCGAACTTTAGATTTCAACAGTTAAATCCATTCACAAGAAATATCTATAACTCGAACTCAAACTTGAATCTAAACTCGAACTCTAAACCAACTCGGACCTAAACTTGAACATGAACTCGAATCCAGTCTCCTCGAACTAACTTGACTCGAACCAAAATTGCAATTGACATAACTCGCATTTTACTCGACCCACTCGACTTCATTCCACACCTTTTGTAATCTATGGTTTCGATCAAGACCTGTTATAACCAATCAATCAATTTAATTAAGTATACTATACAGTTATAAACTATTTATACTCGGGGTGTTTGGAATAGTTTCTTGTGTGAATCCAACGGAGCTTCAGGAGTCCCGTATTAACCTCTTTTTTATTTTACTCGAATATCTGTAATACCCATCCCCTTTTATACCAAAAACTGTATTTTGTTATTTTATAATTCTAGTTACCTTATTTATAATTTTATTTACTTTATTTAAATTTTTTTATCTATTTTATTTATATTCTATTTTATTCTAAACCCATTTTCTTTTTAACAATAAAACTTAAAACCCTAACTTTTCTTTTAACCCAAATCCCTCAGCCCATTAGTTTTGATAAAAACCCTTAAAACATACCATTCCCTTCAGACCAGCCCCATTATCCTCAGCCCACCTTTTAAAATTAAATTATTTAACCCCGGCCCATCCTATTTTCTTACCCAATTAAATTTTTATTATATTTTTCCTGCAGCCCGTTTCTCTGGCCCACATTCCTTCACAAATTCCCCTTATTTTGTTGCGGCCCATTTCTTTTTCCCAAATTCTTTCTTTATATCTCTGAGCCGGCCCGTGTCTCCTTTTATATTCATTTTCTTGCAGGCCCAGCCCACTCTCCCTCACCTGCTTCGCCTTCGAACCCGACCCGACACGATTCCTGTTCATCTCCTTTAAATTTCTCAACGGTCACTCCCCTTCACCCGCGCGCGATCCGCCTCCACCGCCGTGGCCCACAACCTCGTCGCGAGCCGTTACCCCACGACGCGCATCCCCTCTCTTACCCCCATCGCTTCCGTTCTCCCTCACCTCGCTCATCTCTCGAACCCACACTCACGCTCACCATCGCCCCCGCCATCGAGCCTTGCCTGCAACCTCCAACGATCGTCGTCATCCCCACCAACCTCTCCTGCACCCTCGCTGTCCTTCGTCACCGACGAACCACCTCCTCACCCGAGCTCTCCACTTTTTCCCCCTCGCCTGCAAACCTATTTTCTCCTTCCTCCGTTCTCGTGCTCGTGGTCGAGAAACCCCTTGCACCCATCACCGGCCATCTTGCGCCTCTCGCCGGCGATCTCGTCGTCGCCCTGAACTCACTCATCGTCGACGTCACCTCTCTCTCGCTCTCAGTCTCTCTCTCTCTGTGCCTCTCCTTCTCACTCTCTCTCTCCCCTCTCTCTCCAACTTCCTCTGTCACTCTCTCTCTCTCTCTAACTCTCTCTCCCGATCACTCTCTCTCTCTCTCTGTCTCAACTATTTCTCTCTCTCGTTTCTCTCTCACTCTCTCTCGTTTCCCTCTCTCTCTAACTCTCAGCCTCTCTCTCTCTGTAACCCTCTCTCTCCCTCCATCACTCTCTCTCTATCTCAAAAACCCTCATTCTATCCCTCTCCTTCACTCACTGTCTCTCTCTCTAACTCTCTCTCTCTGCTCACACATACACTTTCTCCCTCGGCCTACACACACTTACTCTTTCCCTCTGCAATCTCTCTCAGTCGGCCTCGACAGCATCAGCAATCTCCAGCCCCAACACCACCTGAACACGCAACAACCATCCTCAGACTCGAGCCAAACCCAAGCTTTGGCGAGGCTCGTCGCACGTTTGCCACTCCGTGCCGGGACGTGTCACTACTGTCTTCGCTGCCGTGCTATCAATTCTTCGTGTCCAGGCAAGTTTTCTACTTGCTTACATGCTATTTACCTAAGTTACGATTTTTTAATTACATATATCATAAAGTTGCATGCTTAGATAAATTATGTGTCGTAACTGCTCGATGCTTGTTCTCTTAGAAAATCATTAACAAATTTGGCGGAATTAAATAGTTTTGCTTGGCCCGTATGGCTTTGAACTTAGTGTATGAATTTCGTTGGATAATTTGATCGTTAACGACTAAGACAACTGCCCCCAAGTTTAACCGTAAAACTGTAATTCTGTTGCACCTGAAAACCGTTAAATTCATCATAAATCATATACATATTAGAATGGTGCGTTCGAGGGCTCAAATCGAAGATAACTCGACGAACTTTAACCCTATACCAGTTTCCTGATATTCCTGTACCTAAATTGTAACGATATTCCGATCGGAGATCGACTCTGGACTGCAGTCCAGAGCGACTCCAGTTATTGGTTGCTGTTCCGTAATGGGTAACACAGGATTTACTTTACTCGTAGGTTGCGGAACTCCGCTGTTTATTGTAGGTAAACCTGTTATCTAGACAAAACAATTGGTTTCATTTTGTTTCGTTACCATTTGTTATTTATTCTATAATTTAAAAGATCGGGACGCATAACAGTCCCGACAGAATCAGAATTGACATATTAGGGTTAAACATTGTATATCTCCCGACGTGCAGATGCGATTGAAGATCCGTCTGTTGCGTTGAAAACCTTACTGAAAACCCTAGAATTCATTCAAGTAGTGTCGCTAAATTCTGATCCCAACTGGGATTAAAATGCGTTGCGAAACGGACTTCTGATTCTGAAACCGGATTTCCAGCCGTGAGCGCTTAAAATGAAATGGTTATAATTAATGATCCTGAAACTCAATTGGCTCGAAACCAAATTAGATGGATACCTAACTGAACATATTAATTACTACCTGTTTATC
This sequence comes from Agapanthus africanus, assembly GCA_030015575.1. NCBI lineage: Eukaryota > Viridiplantae > Streptophyta > Magnoliopsida > Asparagales > Amaryllidaceae > Agapanthus > Agapanthus africanus. Next base: position 43,445,842 of record JASDDO010000024.1, on the reverse strand, counting down.
ATTTCGCTAAATTATATACATACGTTTCATGATAAATCGTGCAAGTGATAGACTACTGTTTTTATGACACCTTAATTGTGCTTATATACTGTTCATGCATCATATCATACCTATATCATTGTAGTGATAACCTAGTGACATCGTGCATTTACCCGGTGTTAGATTTTAGTGGTGATTGTGGCAAGTACGTCAGTGTTCGTGTATCCGTGATTAAGTGGAAGTGATACGTACTTGTACACAATCAGTGACCCTATTCTTTATTGCATTGTCGACGTCTGTGGGATGCGTGTACGTGTGACTATAAGTGGTATGGGACACTTATGGAAGCGCCTGCACGGGTGTCACAGATAAGGCATCCGACACTGCCATTTATCTTAGGTATTAGCCGGGACGTGCTTGATGGAGGTCCTGCCTCCAGTTCTCGCGCAGACTTGTCACGGATCGATTAGTATTTAGGGTTGTGGTTAGCGTTTGATGTAGACCACGGGGTGTGGGGTAGTTTAAGTGTGAGTTCAACAGAATCTCGGGAGTCCCATGCCGGCTTATATATTTAGGGAGTTATATGGAGATTTACAGGGTACGTGATATATACACCGTGATATTCTTGTTACATGTTGGGCCCGTGGTCCCTTGCCCTTGGGTTCTACCCTTGGATGGAGGACACTCACGAGTGGTTGACTCTCACACTTGGACTGACGATAGGCTTAGTGACCTGTACAGTGAGACTTAGAGACTGATAGGGATACTGGCATTTTTATTACTTATATACTGTGTGGCATACGTGACATAACGTATTACTGATTTACTGTTCCGCTGCATTGATTACTGCACATTCATATTCATGCTTTCATTGATTTTACTGTTGTTCATATCTATTACCACTGTTAGAACTGCCACTTGATTTTATATACATATTATATTGCTATTGTGTCGCTCTGACGACCTGAGTATGCATGCTCAGTGTGAGGAGAAGATTTAGCCTGGATCAGAACTAGACGTGCATCACAGACTTCTTGACTTGCCTTTCCGAGTTACTTTCGTTTGTTCCACTTCAGGTCAGTTATATTATTGTTTCTTTCAGTTACTGCATTTCTCATTACCTGCGCATCGTTTACTGTTTACCATGATAAACTAGAAGCCGAAGTGTGACTACGGCAGGACATTTCCTTGACCGTAGGAGCATGGCTGGCCTTGTCTACCCCTCGTATTCCGTATTTTGGGAAGCGGGGCGTGACATGGTTTAGTTGGTATCAGAGCCAGGTTTTGCATCAATTGGGATTACAGTTTTCCGTGTACGGTTTGGCAATCTAAGACATCCTTCGGTCTAGGTTGTAAACTGTCATTCTTGACCCATATTCACATCGTGCGTTCAGCTATCCATTCGCTATGGTTTCGGGTGACTTGACAAGGGTACGTGGTGGCAATTGCACTACCGCACTCTATTTAAGTGACTTAAAGTGATACAGTTGATTCCCCACTTGTAATAAAATTCATCATCTCAGATATTCTTGAATCCTTGTTCTATCCATATCATATTTTGATTCATTTAGCGTGTGACTCATATCACTCTCGAAATTGTTGTTTCAGGATCATGTCTTCCAACGACTCTTCATCTTTATCCACTCCCCAGAATCAGACTGTTGAGATCCTTAGTGTACTACAAGGTTTAAAGGAAGCCCAGGAGCGAACAAACGACTTATTAGCTGAAGGGCTGAGAAGACAGGTGAGTCATACCCCAGCGGGAGTCTCCTATCATAAAGGGATCCCTATTGGACGAGGAAAGGAGAAGAAGATGAAGCGTCAACAGAAGCATCAGAAGAACCCTTGCTGTGGATATTGTAAGAGGCCAGGACACCTTCAGAGGGATTGTCGCCGTGCCCAAGGGAAATGTCTGATATGCGATTCCAACAAACACCTCATCAACGGCTGCCCAGAAAGGAAAGAACTGCAAGGAAGAAACTTGTCCACACTCCCCACTTCTGCCAAGTGAGGATTACCGCGTAGTTCGGACTTCGACGATAAAGCGGACCCAACACAGGATTCAACTTGCGTAACGATGATGCAGCGGTCTAGCAATCAAAGAAGAATTTCTATATTTTCCAATTTCAGTATTATGTTGTCATCCTCTTATAAACATTTCTTTCCGTTTGAACCTTGTATCCGTCGAACTTTTAGCTGAATGAAATAAAATTTGAATCATAATATATGCATCAATCTCTTGTCATTTCCTTTGTTCATAATATTCATTAGCACAACATTTTAAATCTTGATTTTTCAATTCCTGCCACCGCATGTCTTTCCATACTGTGCACACTTAGTCATTTTCCTTATTCATTCCATTGTCTAATCATGACTCTTCTCTTTTCAGGCCATGGCCTACCCTGGAGCAGCGCCGCATCTAGACGAGGATGCACAGTCATGCGTTTCCTTAGATTACACACTGACGAGTTCCGATAATGAGGTCAACGGTCCCCAAGCCAATCTCGGAAACCACGTTCCAGAGGGCGAAGGAGCAGCCGCCCCAGAGTTCGACATGATAGCTGATTCTGATGAAGAGGAAGAAGATCCCGATGAGGACCCGGTAGAAGAAAATCCAGTTGAGGAAAATCCCGTGGAAGGAAATCCAGAAGAAGAGAATCACATGGAATCGGACCTCGATGAAGAAGCTCCATCCGAGGAAGAAGGACCAGAAAATCAAGACCCTGCTGTGGAAGAACTTCCAGTGGCAATGCCTGCAAGACGATATGAAAATGGACGCCCCTACCTGAGTGCGCGAGCCTACCGCAACCTACTGAATCTCCACAACCGCGGCCGACGGAATTTCTTTTGATGTTGTCTTTCTGGCCAAATAAAATGTGTATAGTTTAGGGCCACTTTTCGCCTTTGACAATGCCTTGTTTCAGATTTTCTTGAATGAAATAAATCTTCTGAATTCATAAATCTTTTGATTATTGGTTCGCTTGATACTTGTTTATTTCCCATATCCATTTGTTTTTCTGCTGAGTTCCCTGACTGTCCACCCCTACTCATGGTATAGTTTTCACCCCGTTTCGATTAGAAGGTACCACACCCCGATCCTTGGAATGAGTCACCCTTCATCTCTCGTCTGTGCCCGTTTGAGATCCTTCTGGGAGGAGAACATTTCTTGTGAAACTTCCGAGTTCACTAACTCTTCAAATTTTGATTCGTGTGGTGTACCGACTGTTGTTTTCTCCCATACTTTTCTTTGGTGTTCCTTTGTTACTCATCCTTACTTCCTGTGCAGACCCGATCACAGTCTCCTTGATTTTCAACCTAAAGCCGCCACCCACCGACCTTTGAATGATCCACACTCCCTTGTAGTCATAACCTAACTAGCCTATGCAATTTTGTGTTCTTTCTATTACCCTAACTATATATAGGGACTGTGTTATTCGAAAATTTAGTTTTCATTATTTTGGTTTGTGTTATTGATTACTCCGTTTTTGTATTTTAAGTACAACTATTATTATTTTTTTCATTTTCAGTAGCGCAACCCTTATACCGCGCATATTTTGTTCCATGTCTCCTATTTTCACTATACAAGTTTCCTAAATTATATTAAACCTATTTTATCGATACTTTACCTAAAATGTTCTAACCTACCGATAAATTTTCACTGCTTTATTCTCGTTATTTTATTTTCGGGTCCTATGCCTATGTTTACTATTATCAATGTTTGTGCCTTATCCTATTTATTTCTGACATATTACTTTTGATATACTTATACGTGTACGTGTTTGAGTTTCGATCTTATCAAGTACGCCTCGAATAATACTGCTCGTATTATTGTTATTTATATTTCCGTATATATATGTAGTTACCTTTAAAGTTGTTCCTGTTTTATACCTATTTAGAGCCATATTTTTGTATGTTATTCTTACGTATTTTATACCTTCAAATTTCTTCGTCCACATATTTTTAATAAATCCTTATGTGTTAGTTTGCAAAATAATAGCTTTCGCCTATGGTTGTATTACTTACCGTTTATTTTAAATTTCGAGGACGAAATTTTTATAAGGGTGGTATGATGTAATACCCATCCCCTTTTATACCAAAAACTGTATTTTGTTATTTTATAATTCTAGTTACCTTATTTATAATTTTATTTACTTTATTTATATTTTTTTTATCTATTTTATTTATATTCTATTTTATTCTAAACCCATTTTCTTTTTAACAATAAAACTTAAAACCCTAACTTTTCTTTTAACCCAAATCCCTCAGCCCATTAGTTTTGAAAAAAAACCTTAAAACATACCATTCCCTTCAGACCAGCCCCATTATCCTCAGCCCACCTTTTAAAATTAAATTATTTAACCCCGGCCCATCCTATTTTCTTACCCAATTAAATTCTTATTATATTTTTCCTGCAGCCCGTTTCTCTGGCCCACATTCCTTCACAAATTCCCCTTATTTTGTTGCGGCCCATTTCCCAAATTCTTTCTTTATACCTCTGAGCCGGCCCGTGTCTCCTTTTAAATTCATTTTCTTGCAGGCCTAGCCCACTCTCCCTCACCTGCTTCGCCTTCGAACCCGACCCGACACGATTCCTGTTCATCTCCTTTAAATTTCTCAACGGTCACTCCCCTTCACCCGCGCGCGATCTGCCTCCTCCGTCGTTGCCCACGCCCTCGTCGCGAGCCGTTACCCCACGACGCGCATCCCCTCTCTTACCCCCATCGCTTCCGTTCTCCCTCATCTCGCTCATCTCTCGAACCCGCACTCACGCTCACCATCGCCCCCGCCATCGAGCCTTGCCTGCAACCTCCAACGATCGTCGTCATCCCCACCAACCTCTCCTGCACCCTCGCTGTCCTTCGTCACCGACGAACCACCTCCTCACCCGAGCTCTCCACTTTTTCCCCCTCGCCTGCAAACCCATTTTCTCCTTCCTCTGTTCTCGTGCTCATGGTCGAGAAACCCCTTGCACCCATCACCGGCCATCTTGCGCCTCTCGCCGGCGATCTCGTCGTCGCCCTGAACTCACTCATCGTCGACGTCACCTCTCTCTCGCTCTCAGTCTCTCTCTCTCTGTGCCTCTCCTTCTCACTCTCTCTCTCCCCTCTCTCTCCAACTTCCTCTGTCACACTCTCTCCTCTCTCTAACTCTCTCTCCCGATCACTCTCTCTCTCTCTCTGTCTCAACTCTCTCTCTCTCTCGTTTCTCTCTCACTCTCTCTCGTTTCCCTCTCTCTCTAACTCTCAGCCTCTCTCTCTCTGTAACCCTCTCTCTCCCTCCATCACTCTCTCTCTATCTCAAAAACCCTCATTCTATCCCTCTCCTTCACTCACTGTCTCTCTCTCTAACTCTCTCTCTCTCTGCTCACACATACACTTTCTCCCTCGGCCTACACACACTTACTCTTTCCCTCTGCAATCTCTCTCATTCGGCCTCGACAGCATCAGCAATCTCCAGCCCCAACACCACCTGAACACGCAACAACCATCCTCAGACTCGAGCCAAACCCAAGCTTTGGCGAGGCTCGTCGCACGTTTGCCACTCCGTGCCGGGACGTGTCACTACTGTCTTCGCTGCCGTGCTATCAATTCTTCGTGTCCAGGCAAGTTTTCTACTTGCTTACATGCTATTTACCTAAGTTACGATTTTTTAATTACATATATCATAAAGTTGCATGCTTAGATAAATTATGTGTCGTAACTGCTCGATGCTTGTTCCCTTAGAAAATCATTAACAAATTTGGCGGAATTAAATAGTTTTGCTTGGCCCGTATGGCTTTGAACTTAGTGTATGAATTTCGTTGGATAATTTGATCGTTAACGACTAAGACAACTGCCCCCAAGTTTAACCGTAAAACTGTAATTCTGTTGCACCTGAAAACCGTTAAATTCACCATAAATCATATACATATTAGAATGGTGCGTTCGAGGGATCAAATCGAAGCTAACTCGACGAAATTTAACCCTATACCAGTTTCCTGATATTCCTGTACCTAAATTGTAACGATATTCCGATCGGAGAGCGACTCTGGACTGCAGTCCAGAGCGACTCCAGTTATTGGTTGCTGTTCCGTAATGGGTAACACAGGATTTACTTTACTCGTAGGTTGCGGAACTCCGCTGTTTATTGTAGGTAAACCTGTTATCTAGACAAAACAATTGGTTTCATTTTGTTTCGTTACCATTTGTTATTTATTCTATAATTTAAAACATCGGGACGCATAACAGTCCCGACAGAATCAGAATTGACATATTAGGGTTAAACATTGTATATCTCCCGACGTACAGATGCGATTGAAGATCCGTCTGTTGCGTTGAAAACCTTACTGAAAACTATAGAATTCATTCAACTGTAGTGTCGCTAAATTCTGATCCCAACTGGGATTAAAATGCGTTGCGAAACGGACTTCTGATTCTGAAACCGGATTTCCAGCCGCGAGCGCTTAAAATGAAATGGTTATAATTAATGATCCTGAAACTCAATTGGCTCGAAACCAAATTAGATGGATAGCTAACTGAACATATTAATTACTACCTGTTTATCGTTTCGCTAAATTATAGACATACGTTTCATGATAAATCGTGCAAGTGATAGACTACTGTTTTTATGACACCTTAATTGTGCTTATATACTGTTCATGCATCATATCATACCTATATCATTGTAGTGATAACCTAGTGACATCGTGCATTTACCCGGTGTTAGATTTTAGTGGTGATTGTGGCAAGTACGTCAGTGTTCGTGTATCCGTGATTAAGTGGAAGTGATACGTACTTGTACACAATCAGTGACCCTATTCTTTATTGCATTGTCGACGTCTGTGGGATGCGTGTACGTGTGACTATAAGTGGTATGGGACACTTATGGAAGCGCCTGCACGGGTGTCACAGATAAGGCATCCGACACTGCCATTTATCTTAGGTATTAGCCGGGATGTGCTTGATGGAGGTCCTGCCTCCAGTTCTCGCGCAGACTTGTCACGGATCGATTAGTATTTAGGGTTGTGGTTAGCATTTGATGTAGACCACGGGGTGTGGGGTAGTTTAAGTGTGAGTTCAACAGAATCTCGGGAGTCCCATGCCGGCTTATATATTTAGGGAGTTATATGGAGATTTACAGGGTACGTGATATATACACCGTGATATTCTTGTTACATGTTGGGCCCGTGGTCCCTTGCCCTTGGGTTCTACCCTTGGGTGGAGGACACTCACGAGTGGTTGACTCTCACACTTGGACTGACGATAGGCTTAGTGACCTGTACAGTGAGACTTAGAGACTGATAGGGATACTGGCATTTTTATTACTTATATACTGTGTGGCATACGTGACATAACGTATTACTGATTTACTGTTCCGCTGCATTGATTACTGCACATTCATATTCATGCTTTCATTGATTTTACTGTTGTTCATATCTATTACCACTGTTAGAACTGCCACTTGATTTTATATACATATTATATTGCTATTGTGTCGCTCTGACGACCTGAGTATGCATGCTCAGTGTGAGGAGAAGATTTAGCCTGGATCAGAACTAGACGTGCATCACAGACTTCTTGACTTGCCTTTCCGAGTTACTTTCGTTTGTTCCACTTCAGGTCAGTTATATTATTGTTTCTTTCAGTTACTGCATTTCTCATTACCTGCGCATCGTTTACTGTTTACCATGATAAACTAGAAGCCGAAGTGTGACTACGGCAGGACATTTCCTTGACCGTAGGAGCATGGCTGGCCTTGTCTACCCCTCGTATTCCGTATTTTGGGAAGCGGGACGTGACAATATCAGTCGGGTTGACTCATCCACAGCCTAAAACCCTGATGCTAACACATGAAATGGGCACGTGTTTCCTTGCTCCTGAGGTCCCACTCCCGAGCTCGTGAATACTTCTACGGTTGCGTTGACATTCACACTTGGAACTTAACGTTATATATATATATATATATACACTTGTCATTCTTTTACTATTACTTTATCCTTGGGACTTACCGAGCGCTAGTTTGCTGACGGGCATTCCACCCACACTTATTTTCTTGGAATGTTCGTCAGATACGGTCGAGATGGAGGAAGTGGAGGCCATAGAGGAAGGCTGCAACAGGATTTCTCCACAGGCTTAGCCTAGCTTCACTTTTATTCAGTTAATATATGCCACTTGTTTAGGCATTTTCCTTTATTGTATTTACTTTCCAGTTGAAACTTATGTACTTGTAAATATTGAAAGTTGAATATAAATAAAGATATTTGTTGAAAAATTTTACAGTCTCCATTTATTCTTGCATTGTGTATTATTGTTTTAATACTCTTAGTATACTTATTTAGGAAATGACCTTCTCTGAATAAATATGCCGCGGGTTTACCACGTTATCGTTTCCGTTTACTGGGAAGCGGGGCGTGACAGGTTTTGTTGGTGACCCATGCAGGTCAGTTCTGTATGAAGTCATAAACAATATACCACAATAATTAACGAGTTCAACAATCATCTGCATTCCTTGCATTTCAAATTTCTTGAATCTATTCTAACCTATCTTTTAAATCAAGGTGATGAAATCTCCGAACAATACCAGCACAGACATCAACGGCAATACTCCACCGCCTACACTACCACTATCACCTATCGTTGCAGCTCCTATCAATGAGCAAACGTTACTTCTCGAGGCTATCGAGAGCCTATTGGAGGGTCGGCAACAGCAGACTGCTATCCTTATGCACTGTCCCGAAGCCGAAACATCTAGAGTTAAGCGGTTTCGGGCACTACACCCAAAGAACTTCTCGGGTAAGGAGAGCCCGCTTGAGGCAGAAGAATGGGTTCAAGCGATCGAGGATGATCTTTCAGCGGCTCAAGTGCCAGATATAGCCTGGGTGAGAGTTGCTAAGTTGCAACTGACCGATAACGTCAGAGTTTGGTAGAAGGCTGAGAAGCCGTCTCACGCAACCAATAGAATGGAGAACATTCCGAGACCTTTTCGATGCCAAGTATTTCCCACAGACTGCACGCTTTGACATGGAGCAGCAATTCATCCATTTACAGTAAGGCTCGATATGGGTCAAGTCGGTGGATGAATATGTTGCTAAGTTTACCATGCTCAGCAGGTAAGATACAGTCTCAAATTTAATTTTCTAATCTCACTCACAACACCGCTAACACAAGGTTGTAACAGGTTTGCCGCACACCTTATTCCCACTGCTGAGATCCGAGCATGACGATTCCAGCAGGAGTTGGAGCCTGAAATCCAAGCTGCACTCGCTACAGGGATTTCCTAACCCATGAATTTGCTTTGAAGGCTGCCCGACGCTATGAGGCAGTTGTGAAGAAGAAGGGAGGGCCGCAGACTGCCGGTGTGAAACGCTGTCGCACCCCGCTTCCCAGTAGACGGAAGCAGGTACGTGACGAGGCCGCGACGTATTTATTTCGAAAAATTCATTTCCCGGAATAAATATTCTAAACATAAAAGAAGCAATATAAAATGACAAGAAAATTAATATGAGAATTAAAATTCAACATCTTTATTAACATTCAACTTGATTCATTTACAATACATGATATCAACTGAAAGAAAAATACAAGAATGGAAATGCCTAAACAAATGACATACATAAACTGAGAAAAAGATAACTAATCTAGGCCTGGGTAGCGATCTGATCGTGCTCCTCCTTTGAGATGTCTACCTCCTCAGTCTGCATAATATCTGACGAACATTCCAAGAAAACAAAAGTGGGTGGAATGCCCAGCGAACTTTCAATCGGTAAGTCCCCAAGAAATGAAGTGAAGTATAAAGTGTAATGATAAAGAAAAATGTATATCATGAACAATTGATTATGAAGTATGGTGTATCAGCATGTCGTTTAATGTAAACATAGCTATTTAGCATGCAGTTCTATATATCATGGTAACTAATATGAGCAGAGTATATCATGGCCGTGTAGTGTAGGTATAGTGAACATGAAGTGAATGTAAGTGTCTTAACGATCTCTACTTGGGTATACTAATTTAACGTAAGTTCAAGAGTGAATGTCAACCAATCTCAAGAACACTCTTGTTTTTGTATCTTGAGCTTCATGAGATAATAAGCCTGCTAATATATTGTTTTCTTTGTAAGTATGCAAAATCTCCACATCTACTCTTCTGGCGATGAATATTGTTATGAATATAAGTTGTTATTTTATATTAGTTATGAGTATATTTGTTAGTTGATATTAGTTATCATATAGTTTGTTATTAGATTGTGAGGTGATCTACAACACTCACTATATATATGTGTGTATGGACTCTTGATAATTTCTTAAACCAATAAGATTATTCTTTTCTCAATTATTTCCATGATATCAGAGCTTTGAAAATAATTGAGAAAAAAAAACCTTAATCCCCCTCTTCTGCCTAGCCGTCGACCCCTCCCATCATCATCGAAGCTCTCCAGCCTTCGTCTCCACCTCGCCTCCCCTCTACAACCCTCCAGGACCCTCGATCCCCTATCGCACCATCGTCTTCACCTCCACAACCCCTATCAAATCCCACCATCCTTCAACGACGAACCTATCTCCTTTCCCTACCATCAACCCTCCACCACAACTCCTTCCCTACCTTCGACTTACACTCAACTGCCGCCGATCCTCCACCAGAGCTCTCGCCGACCATCGAGCACCCCTTCTAGCCCTTTGACAACAACCATCGCACCCCCGCCTGCCCCCAGCACCCTCGTCTGTCCTCCCCCTCTCCAGCAACCCTCGCCCGCCCCACAACACCCTCGCCTGACCCGGTCTCCCACCCCAGCACCCTCGCCTGACCCGGTCTCCCACCCCAGCACCCTCGCCTAACCTCGATTTTTCCCTCTAGCAATCTTCGAATCCCTCTGCTACATCGGATTCTTGCAACATCCTACAAACTCACATGACTACCTCCTCTGCTCTTGAACACCTTTTTTTCTCCATGATCTATTAGATCATCTTGCTCGGTATATTTTTTGTGAGTTAGATAGCCTTTCTTCTCTCTCTCAGGATCTTTTTCAGCACCTTTTGCCATGAATTCTAGTGATGATAAAGTTAACTTAGCCTCTCTATTTTCCGTTGACTTCAAAACAAATCTTCGCTTGACTATGATCTCTCTCTCCAGCACAAAATTATCTATAATGGTCCAGTGCTGTTGAACGAGTCTTGAACAGGAAAGGTTTTCACCACCACTTGATGGATGCTCCTCTTGACTTCAAAGATCCCACCTATGATACCTGGTTCCAGAATGATAACAAGGTAATTGTTTGGTTGTATAACTCTATGCATTCTCGCTGCTATACGTCTATTATATCTTTAAAAACTGCAAAGGAAGTCTGGAGACATCTTCGATCTTTATACTCATTTGAAGATAACTTGCAGAAGCTCTATGATATCTTCCATACCTTTACTACGGTTGATCTAAGAGAAAATATTCAAGATTTTGATGCCCTCTTCAGTGGACTTCTTGATCAATGGAACGTCCATCAGCCTATATACACTGATCTGACTGTCACTCGCAAACAACGCGAGACTCTTGTTGGTGCATTACTCTTGGCTCGGCTACCACCTAGCTTTGAGAGCGTTCGCTCCCTCATTCTTTCTCAGAGTGGTTCTCCTTCATTGACGAATATCTCGTCGAGCATTTATCGTGTGTCCAGTCTCTTTTTAAACTACTGAACCTATCTCGACCGCACTTATTACTCGAGGTCGTGGCCGTGGGACCTACACTCAATCTATACGTGGTTCCTCTGATTTTTATCTCTGGTGGTTGTGGGGTATCGCGTGGTCATCCTTTCTGATTGCTCGTGGTCGTAGTTCTTGTGGACGAGATCGTGGCCATTCCGGGATTTATTGTGCACATTGTAGCGGCAGTAATCATCAGGAAGACTGGTGTTGGGAGAAGCATGACTACTCTGCCGATACACTTACAGCTCGCCAGACATCCACACCCACAACTACTGATCAACCAACCTATTTTGCCAGACAGGTACCGTTATTCAATGATGAATGAGCCCAGTTGCGTCGCCTCCTCTCTTCTGTAGCTCCTGCCAACCTTTCCACTCCGTCAGATATATTTTTCCTTTCTCATTTTGATTCGTTGGTAGCCGATTCTGACACCTCACATCATATGTCTCGTAATAGACCATCTGATCTTTCTAGTCCTTACAAACTCATTTCCATGGCCGATGGTAATACTACACATGTTTCTGGTTCTGCCGACTTATCAGTTACTTCATCTTTACACCTTAAAAATGCTTTAATTGTGCCATCTTTAAAATAAAACATGCTTTCTATTCGTCGGCTCACAAATGATTTTAACTGCTCTGTAACTTTTTATCCATCTTACTTTGTGATACAAGATCTTCTGATGAAACAACGGATTGGTGGGAGGCATGAGAAGAATGAACTGTATTATGTTGATCACTTTTCCAAGACGTCCGCAACTATTTCTACCATCCAGTGGCACCGGAGACTTGGTCACCCTCCCCTTTCGTCTTTACATACTATACTACCTTCTATTAGTTTATCAGAATTTAGTTGTGAGTTTTGTTTTCTTGGGAAGTATCATCGCACCCTCTTTTCTCCCGTTAATAAGAGACATGACTTACTTTTTACTTTGGTTCACTCTGATATTTGGGGACCCTTTAAATTTCCTAATGTATTTGGTTATAAATATTTTGTTACATTTATTGATGATCATTCACGCATGACTTGGCTGTATCTTCTGCATAATAAGCCTAAGCTTTTGTCTACTTTAAAAACCATCGTTGCTGAGATTTCTAATCAATTTGGTGTTTCGGTTAAGGTTATTCGTTCAAATAATACTAAGGAGTATATCAACACGGAGTTATGCATTTTTTAAGACACGTCGAATATTGCACCAAACTTCGTGTTCTTATGCTCCTCAGCAAAATGGAATTGCTGAACGAAAGAACTGACATTTACTTGAGAACTCGTTCTCTTCTCTTACATATGCATGTTCCTAAACGATTGTGGAATTTTGCAGTCTTAGCGGCATGTTTTTATATCAATCGCATGACTTCTTCAGTCCTATACAACCGGTCTCCTTTCTCTAGCCTTTTCATATTCCTCCTAAAGTGTTTGGTTGCCTATGCTATTCCCAGGTTCTCGAGCCACCCGTATGGTGTTTGTAGGTTACTCTCGATCTCAAAAAGGGTATGTTCTCGAGTCTATTTTCCACCACCTATTAAGGACCCCAGTTCTACTATTCCGGTTCCACACCAACCTTCTTCAGAGCTGGATTCATCTGTTCAACCTGTGCTCTCTAGTGATCAGCTTGTAGTACCTTATCCACAGGTGTACCACCGTCGTAGGAAAATTGTCCACCCACCACTTACCAATGATTCTTCTGCAGGTACTCTAATACAGTCTACCGTTCCTAATTCTCCACCACCGCTGCCTTCCGAAGAAGATCTCTCTTCCTATTGCTTTATGCAATGGTAAGCGTTCATGTACTACTGCACATCCGATTTCTAACTTTGTTTCCTATCATAGACTGATCTCATCTGCTCATCAGTTTGTTTCTTCCTTATCTGCCATCATTCTTCCTTCCTATGTTCGGGAAACACTTGAGCATCCGGGTTGGAATGCAGCTATGTTAGAGGAGATTACCGCTCTGCGCTTAAATCAGATTTGGAAATTGGTACCCCGCTTTCAGATAAGAAGGTTGTTGCTTGTCGATGGATCTTTATTGTCAAGCAAAATCCAGATGTGACGTCCGACCGTCTCAAAGTTCGATTGGTGGCCAAAAGATTTACTAAACAGTATGGTTTAGATTATGTTTAGAATTTCTCGACTGTTGCAAATTAACATCACTTCATGTTTTTATATCCTTGGTGGTTTCTAAAGTATGGCCTCTTCATCAGCTTGATGTGAAGAATGTATTTCTTAATGATAATCTATCATAGACTATTTATGTGCAGCAGCCTCCTGACTTTGAGCGACCGGGCGAGTTTATGGTTTGTCTTCTACAAAAATCATTATATGGACTGAAGCAGTCACCGAGTGCCTAGTTTGAAAAATTTTACTATAATTTTAAGACAGATTGGCTTCAATCGCAGTCGCTCCGATACATCTCTCTTTACACAATCGTTCTCAGGGCAGGATAATTGTGTTGGTATATGTTGATATTATCACTGGAGATGATTCTGCTGGCAAATCCAAGATGAAAGAACATTTGGCTTCACACTTCCATACCAAGGACCTTGGGCCACTTAGATATTTTCTTGGAATTGAAGTATCACAGAATTCTGGTAGATTACAGCTCTCTCAGCGCAAATATACACTTGATCTCCAATCTAAGATAGGATTTCCGGGATGTAAACCAACAAACACCCCTACGGACTCCTCAGTCAAGCTATCTCGATTAAGCTCTTCCTCGGATCTTTCACTACCTGACCCAGGACAATATCGACGTCTTGTCAGGAAGCTTATTTACCTCACTGTCACTTGGCCTAACATGGCCTTTGTTGTTAGCAAAGTGAGTCAGCATATGTAGAATCCTTTAACCCCTCACCTTAAAGTAATTGAGTATATTCTCAGATACATCAAAGGTTCTCCAGGACAGGGTCTTATTTACAAACCATCATCTATATTGTCGCTCACAGCTTTCGCGGATGCTAACTTTGCATGATCTATTGATGATCGTCGTTCCACGAGTGACTATTGTATCTTCTTGGAAGGAAAATTGATTACATGGAAGAGTAAGAAACAAAAAGTGTTAGTTATATGTATGCCCTAGAGGCCATTGCTGTACATACGATGTACATTGTAGTGGATGCTAGGACATATATAGGAAGGACTTTCTTGCTCGACATGATAGTATGCTATCTGGTTGTACTTTATCTTAACATGTACTCTGATTGTCTCTATGTTACATGTTGATAAAGCCCTTAGGATGAGTACTCGACTACTGGGATTATGATAAGATCATACTAGTGGGGCCACGGTAGTCGACGAGTACATCCTATAACTGTTCCTAGTCGAGGGTGTATCGAGACAGGGCATCGATGCACCAGAGTAGACTAGCGTATACGCATCTTGGCCCATATGATGGGCGATGGATGATCCCATATCCATCGGTGTTTTGACATCAAGGATGGTGTACGGGTGCTCGGTAGAGACTGGGTACACTGGACGGACTCGCCGAGAACTCCCAGATGGTATTATACCTCACGTCAGATGGTAGTTCTCCGGTGACACCGGTACAGAGTAGTCTGTTGACCCGAGATCGTCATAGAGTCTTGTGTGATTCCCACTGTGCTTTGATTTCCATCATACCACGTCCAAGAGGGCGTGCAAAAAGGTGGCTTTTAGGTACAGTCCCGAATCACATGGAGACAATGAGCGATAGGAGGGGATTCGTCTCTCCCGGTATAGGGAGTTGATGTTGTGCTGTGTTCGATTGGCTATAACCGGAAATCCCTGGCCAGGGTTGCTGAGATTTACTAGTAAGTGTTATCAGTAGTTTCTCGAACTGTTATAGACCTCATATCGACACGACTTATCGAGCTACTAGGGTCTGACGTTTACCACCCCTAGGCGAGATATGCGACATATCAGACGACGAGACCGGACTGTACGGGAATGTTACTGTTTGGATTCACAGGAGAATGTGCAGGCTTGCTTGTTAATCTTCTGAGCGCTCAATACCTGGGTGGCTGTTACGTTTAGCTGACCGCTTGCAGCTTGTGGGTGTTTGATACGATCATCACCTACTGCCGGCGTATTGACGATTCTTTAGAGTCCTACACAGAGGTTTCTTGGCTCAGGCAAAACGGAGTAGGAGCACATATGTGATATGTGCGGGACCGAGGATAATGCGATATGTGATACCGTATTCTATTCTCGCGATATTTGATATCAGCCGGGTCATCGGATCAAGTGTTGATTCGATGAATCGGTAAATGAGATATTAGTCGGTTATATACGATATAGCCGGATTGTCGGAATAAGTGTTGATTCGATAATTTAATGTATAATAATATATATATGATATATTAAATTACATTAACTAATATTAGCTCACTAAAAGATTCTTTTTCTCACTCGGGTAATATATTGGTATATATGCGATATATGATAATTGTATTATTTTATTTTGTTACAATAAATATTATATATGTGATATATAATATTGTAAAATGATATGGTTATTAATGCAACATGTTTAGTGGAGATTAAACTTGGTTAGGGTTTAATTTGGGTTAATCATTTCTAGAAGTTTCTAGAAAGTTTTCTTTTTTGTTTTGGAAAATATATTTTGCAAGATATTTCTTTAACTTAACCCTAACCCTTAACCCTAGTAAAATCTCTACAATGGTTACTTGAACCATGGTTGCATTTCTAACCTTATCAAGACTGTCATTATTCATCACAAAAGTTTCTAATTCATATATTATTATTCATCTTCTTCTTCCTTCTTCTTTCTTTCATGAAAAAGACTTACTAGATTTTTGTAAGTGATGATTATGAGTGAGAATAAGAAAACAAATGAGAAAAAAATCATACTTCATCATCCTCATCTATCCTTGCCATTTAGACGAGGGTGTTCACCTCTTTAGTGAGTGAGAGCTTGTGTTAATAAAACTTCAAGGTAGATCATCTTTGTTATCAAAGATCGGAAGTAAGGTTGCATTATTCTCTTCGTGGAGCCTCTCGAGAGTCCGGATGCACGATGATCGCAGCGAAGGGACCTCAACACAGAGCTTAAGAAGTGAAGGACCGGATCTATAAAGGTTATAATCCCTCTCACTTAGTGTTAAAGAGTTTAACATGCTTGTTTTCGTCTAATCTCTAGTTTAAAGATCCGGCTTTGGGTTGTTCGGCACTGCTAAATTTTAAATCGGCCATGGTTGATGCTTTGTAGACCCTTGTGGCAGTGCATAGTAACCCTACAAAAAGTAGTGGCTCGTTCTTCTGCAGAGACTGGGTATAGATCTATGGCGCATACAGTTATTGAGTTGGTATGGCCTACCTCCCTTCTGACAGTGTCACGACCCGAAAAAGGAATATGACCGGTACAAGGATTCTATGAAGTCAAGTAGACCCCATCGTAACCCAAGTAATCCAAAACTAGGAATTTAAACCATATATCGGTTGAAAATAGATGATAATAGACAGAGGTGAAGTTTTAAAGAAGTTTTGTAAACAGTAAAGCTTGTTTCGAAAGATTGTTTGAAATACAGACATCAGCTCCTTTGTAAATTTTGAATACAAAGAGTACAATGATAATAAGTATAGCAACATCCCACATACGGAAGGTAAATCAACGTCCAAACGGCGGAATCACAACAACGCAATAATATACGACGCCAAGAGGCGAAGAATCAACAAGCAGGAAATAAACATAGAAATACATCAAGTCGACTCCACACGCGTCCAACTACAACAAAAATATACAACTCTAAGGTCTCGACAATATAGTAGACTTGGTCTATGATGGAGTACTTCTAAATACAAATAGGTACAAGGCAAATGCCGATATAAAATATAACCCACTAACACAAAATATACACAACCGCGTCCAAAAGATAGCAAACGTGCCAAAGAATCCGCTACGGATCCAAGCGGTCACACATGCAAATAACTATGGCACAACGGGATGAGTTGCCAACTCGTGAGTAGAATTATATAACAAGTTAGAAATCACATGGATAAGCGGTGAAACTAAAGCATGATACATGTGTACATCAAGAAGGGTAAATAAGCCCACGTCGAAACTAGAGTTCGAGCGATGGAATATAAAGATAAAGTGCCCTTATGTACAACTCGTGTACCCCTATCCTAGCATGTGAAAATATGAATCAGTGTGTGGTTATTATATCAACATCAAGTAATCGATATCTGGCCCGATACGAGCACAACATAACCATAAGCATCCGAAAGCATGTGAGTCACAGAAGTAAATATAATACTGCGTAATGAAACGATAATCAATCATCATTCATCAATAACTCACTGCATACATAATCAACGGTGTCAAATCACGATCACCGCAACCATAGTGCAATATCTATAGCACACGACCAAACATAACATAATCAAGCCAATAATACATATATAACACCCATCCATATGCAATCATATAAATGTAGCCGGAAGATGTATGCATATGAAATCCTTTCAAAATAGTCGTATGATATATACCGCGGCACATGTAGCAGACGTTGTTTTGTGAAGAAAATAATGCATCTCGTTTAAAATATACGTCCCGCCTTTTGAAGATTATTTATTTAAAAAGGGGTTTTCTTTTGTAAAAGTCTGTGTCGATTCTAGACACGTGGAAAATAGTGAGAGTATACCTCTTTTGAAAACTTCTTTAGAATACATCGATGTATGAAAATAATATTCATGTACTATCTCATAGATCAGTCCTGTCCGACCACTATATATAGCATAAATATATCTCATCAGTGCAGGGCATCTATATCGATCCCTCACAAATATATAATATCCAACTTGGTGCAGGGCATCTATATCGATCCCTCACATATATCTGTAGAGACATCATATGTCAATTACTCTCATTCATGAATTGATCACATATATATCACCGAGCGATATCGTGTCTCTCCCTGCCCCCAATCTCTCATGGATTGACCACACATATATATCTCAGGGATCCCCATCCATATCCACCGTGTCTAAATCATCTTTATCTTCTTAGACTCCTCTATATATATTCAATCTCTTAGGATTGATATCATATCACAACATATCGACAGCAATATAAATCTCGTCAAACTCATACCCTTTTAATCTGTATGAACTAGGCATAGCAAAGACGGGTAACATATCATAGCATAAGGCGGTAATATAATTTTATATATATATATATATATATATATATATATATATATATATATATATATCAGTGTCCCATACCACTGAGGTACAACATCAACAATATATGACGCGCAGTGGAAATCATAAAGCGTAGCATAACTAAAAAGATTAACAACAAGCGAGCGAATAGCATAAACGTAGGCGTAGCGTAAACAAACAATAAATAGATAACTACTTTGAATATTCCTACTCATATGTTTTTAAAGTAGAACAAAATATTGTTTGAAAATAAGGAGGCTACTGTATTTTTAAAATATATATATATACCCCTTTGAAATCCAAGTAGCACATCCTTTCATTGTCACTTTTAAAATATGAAACGAATCGTTGTTTTTAGAAGGTGGGTAATACCGTCATATCTGCATAATCTCCCAATCGGGTATAATAGTAAGACTCTATGAGTCAAGTAAAAATAGAGCCATATCCGGCTAATCATCATCTATCATCATATCATCCTGTACGGAATCTCGCCTCAGACGATAACCATCAAATATTCCATTATATCATGGCATGATATGATCGGTACGGATATCTAATCTATGCACCCAAACACATAGCATAACCAGTACGGATCTCAAGTCTGCGTACACTCATAGCAATGGAATATCAACAGTACGAACATCTAGTCACATACAAACATAGCACCGGTGCGAACATTTCATTCACACACCCGCTCAACAATCGGTGTGGACACCCCGTGTCACATACACGCACGGCGACTAGCATGAACCTCTACTTACGTACTCGCCTAACAATCAGTACGGACTTTAAGTCTCATACGCGCATCTAATATGAATCATATATAATATCATTCTACTATAACGTCGATTTTACTGCAATACGTAAGCATGGCAAGTTCTACGTGATATGGCAGTAGTAATGATGTGTGAGTTTGTGATAATGCAACATGGCAATCATTAAATTTATGCTAGTGTTCTACTAAGTGTATCTATAATAAGCCTACTAAGAGATACTAACAAAATTTTCTAATTAACGAACAAGTTCAAACATACGTAGTATGCATCCTAAGCGCATTCAATGATATAATAAACAAAGTGTTCCACGGGGGTGCTATACGCCATCCATCTGATTCCCCACTCGTAGATATAATCTACTCACTGTTTACGATCGAGCTAGTCGTATCCTACGACCGCCTTGCCCTTCTTCGCCGTTTCGGATATCTCCGCAATCGAACCTGGCATAAAAATAATCTCATGCAAACACACATAAGCATCCGTATCGGTATCGAAGTAACGTGTGAACGTCCATAGGTTAGAACTTATGACCAATGTGAGCCATCTGTGTGCTAACTACCAAGAATTACCCCCGGACTCGCTGTTCTAACACAAAAGACTGCATCAAGAACTAGAAATACGGATTATCAAGTTCAAAAACCTTAAAACATCGTCAAAAACTAACCAAAGTACTACCAGATTTTGCTGTGGGGCATCTAGAGAAAAACAAAGTTCACATGGGCTTACTTATTAAGTATAGGAGCTACTGATCATACCTAGACACCCAACTCAAAAATTGGGCCGACCAAATGTGCTACAATAACCGCTACGTGCGGTTGGAACAAGGAGTTAGGGCTTCGTGCTTCTTCTGGGGTCTCCTTCCTGCTTAACTAGCTCAATGTAATACTTTGTTTATTTTCCAGAAGTCCCAAAATATACCAGCAGAGACTTGAACCCAAAAACATCATAAAACATGATTTTTATATAACTTATTTAGTGTTTCATGCAACTTTGAAAACTCTTAACATATGAAAACCAATATAACCTCTTGAAGATGATAGATTTAGGAGGAGACCAAGACTTGTAAGATGCCATCTTGAAGATTTATTGATAAGCTCATCATTATCTAGCTTGAGTTGATTTGATGATGACTGTAGTGATGAAAGCTTGGTGTTAGGAGTTGGATTTTTGAGAGAGTGTGAGGAAGTTTGTGATTCATGAGAGTTTGGATTTGGAGTTGAGAAGAGAGGAGATTGGAAGAGTGAAGATAAGAGAATAAGAGAGTGAAATGGGAAAGGGCAAGGAGGGATGAAGGAAGTATGGCATCGGTGTGCCCATACTTCATGTCCTCCCTCCCCCCTCATATAAATCAATAATGCACAAACAAAATATGGTGCCATACTATTTTAACTAAAGAATTTTATGCCATTCCATCTTTTTTTTAAAAGAAACCTTATTTCAGTTACCAGCTATTAACCTAAATAAATGTTAAAGTTAAATATGGCTGTCAAAGCCCAAAAATATCTATTGTTTTTATCATTATAAATGTATAGATATATTAGCATGCCATTTTATGAAAAATCAAATCTCATAATTATTATAATATTAATAAAACCTATAATACCGTAACTTTAATTCTAAAATAATCTTTTAAAGGTATGAAATGTTGCAATATTCCCCCTTAAATAAATTCGATCCCTGAATTTAAATTTAAACCTAAATCTTAAAACATTTCATCAAATCAAACAACAGGGCTCCGAAGTATCACACAAGCTAGAAATACTACATAATGTGTGATAACGGGTATAAATATAGTATAAGTAAAAGCAAGCGCATCTTAATGGTTCACGCACAATACGAAATCCTCATCGAGAATACATCATCAAATCTTGTGCCAGACATTGACATACTCGAAACCACAAAATATCATGATGCAATGTGTATACATGAGGAATGATAGTTGAAACCCAGATAACTGGAAATCCAACACCAGCCACGCTAACCACACTAGTTTTGATACTATGTGCGATGCATGAAAACGAAATCAAATGCAACATATGTAGACAAAAACATCAAGTGCATCGACTGTGCACAAAACAACATTCAAGTGCAACTAGTGTGTACAAAACAGAGGGTGATACTCCGATCACCGAAACACACAAATCAAGATAACCGACATTGAAGAGTACCTGTTGTTTCCCCCAATCAGAGCAAAACTCTGTTTGAATTTCAAAATTCAAAGCAACGCTATAGATTCTTTGCGCTGCACGCAATGCGCCACGTGTCAATAGCTGATACATCAGCGCAGCGCCCAAGGCAGCGCGCCCAATCAGAGCAAAGCTCTATTTAAAACAAAATTAAAGGAAGCAACGCTTCAGTTGCGCAAGCGCTGCGCTGCGTGACACGTGTCCGCGCAGATGCGCAAGCGTAGTTGCGCTGCGCCGTGCGCTGCGCGACACGTGTCAGCGCAGATGCGCTAGCACAGTTGCGCTGCGTGACACGTGTCCGCGCAGTTGCGCTGCGCTTTGTGCTGCGCTTTGCGCTGCTTGACACGTTTCACACGCTGGGACGTTTGCGCCAAACATAATTAAATTCGAGTAAGATTTTTCTGTTCTTATTACAACAAGAATATTACCTTCTGTGAAACAGAAGCCCTTGGATCAAAGATCCAACGGTGGGGAAAATTCCCCAAATCACTCAGAGAAAGATCTCTTTAATAAATTTATGGGCACTATATAAAGGCCCCTAGACCTCAATTCAAAGGCATCAACATTTGGTGAGAAATCAAAAACTTCAAACAGAGAGAACTCTGAAGAAATTTCAAGAAGAAAAAGGTAAAAGACCTTTTAGATAGAAGAATTTATTCTAATAGATCATTGATCTAAGAACAAGATCAATGATCTTCAATAAAAAACAAAAAAAATAATAGTGCTTTGCACTTATGAACCGTGGGTTCTCTGTGATCAAGAAAAATAAGAAACACTTGTTTTCTTTGATCTAAATTAGATCAAGAAACCAAGCAGTGCTTTGCACTTCCTTTATGAACCATTGGTTCTGGAATCTAAAAGATTCTCAACTTAATAGTGCCTTGCACTTGCAAAACTGCGTTGTTGCGCTCTTGGGTTGGCGCAAGCCACCAGAGAGCGCCACGTGTCAGTATCTGAACCATTTGCGCTATGCGAAATAGAGCCTTGCTCTCTGAAACTGGCGCAACTCACCACAGCGCGCCACGTGTCAGCAGCGCAAGCGCAGCGCACTGGCGCAGCGCACTGCGCTTGCATAACACGTGTCATCACCACAAGCGCTTGCGCTCTTTGATTGGCGCAAAGCGCCTGACAAATGCAATGCATTTCTTTTGCTAAAGGGCCAGGCCCAAGTCAAAAAGACCTAGCAGGCCAAAATAAATTGCAAAGCTATAAAAGGGCAGAGCCCAAATAAAATTGATGCTCTGCATCATTTATAAAGGGCAGAGCCCAAGTAAAATTGATGCTCTGCATCATTTATAAATGGGCAGAGCCCAAAACAAATTGATGCTCTGCATCCTTTCTGGGCAGAGCCCAAACAAAAAAAAGTAATGCAATGCATTATTTAAATGTGGGCAAAGCCCTAGCACAGGTCTAATAGACAAAAAATAAATAAAAGCGTTGAATATTTTTCAACTGGACTTAGCCCAATCATGGCCGTAAGTCCTCAAATTAAATTGACCGAGCACAGCTGCTCTCTTAAATCAATTTACGACCGGTTCAAAGGTACATCTCCGAACTCCTTTGACTCCTATCGTTGTAATCCTTCAACGACGTCAGAGAGGCGACAGGTCCCGACAACCACACATCAACACGGACTGTGGGGTCCTTAAACTCATGGACTTAAGCGTCCTTAAACTAAAACACGGACTGTGGGGTCCTTAAACTCACGGACTTAAGCGTCCTTAAACTAGCTATGGACCACCACGTCCCTAAACTGGAATATAGACCGCAATGTCCTTAAACTACCTATGGACCACTATGTCCCTAAACTGGAACAATAGAGTCCCCAAACGCTCTTTTGTCGGATCCAAACGATCCCGTTAAGTTGATCTTAGTTTCAAATCAGACTAATGTATCCTTAACAAACGTTTAAGTCGATCTTAGCCTAAATATGGCTAACGTATCCTTAAACCAAAACACCAAACCCAAATCTAAGTAAATACGGATTTGGACTAATCCACGTCCTACGGGCGACGACATCACTTAGTCTCCGTATACAATCCACGGGCAACCACAAACAAAACAAACACACACGAGACGAAGTGAAATTCTGGAGAAGGAGAAAGTTGTTACCGCGATGCGGTAGCGTAATTAACTGCAGGGGCTTGCGCCTGCAAGGAAGAGCGTCCCCATAATCAAAAACCCCTCAAGCAAGGGGGAATCTGACGAAGTCTGCTACATCGGCCGCATCCGTCTAAACCTCCGATACACGGTGCCATAAATCAACTTGGCATCTTCGGAGAGGTGGACGGATAAAACCAAATAGCATCTGCCCCGAATCTCAGCGTCAGGACTTCGCAGTCCTGTGCACCGCCATTTGGAGGGGAACGGATTCTGGCACGCCCGGTGGGACCTTTTCCTCTTTCCACTCCACACTTCGTGTGTCGTATTCGCGAACAAATCGTGGTTTGTTAATGGTTGCCTTCGGATTTTAAGTCACTAAGATTTGGTCTTTTCCCTGGCGCAAAAATCAAGCATCGATGGCCTCTACCTGTTCGAATTGCTCCGACTGCAGCTGCAGCTCGCGTCCGGCCTCAATTGTGGGCATAACCTACGGGCCCCAAACGGCCTATTTGTTCACGATGCCCGTGGAGCAGCTTACTCAAGCTACCACAGGGCTGTTTTTCGGAACTATGCTTCCGCTAACAAGCTTCAGCACCCCCGTGCCCGTACAAGAAGCTCCTAAGAAGTCGGTCTTCGATCGACTTTCAGTTACTGCGGCCCCTCTCAATGGGTCACCCAACACCAATACCTCGGTCTTCTCCAGACTGGGCCAAAACTCCTGCAGGCCCACAATGAAGCTTGCAGTCCCAGAAAAGGTTATTCCAAAAAGAGTAGCCAAACCTGCTCCTGAAGTCGTCAAGGCGGCTTCTCCTGCTAAGAGATCGGTCTTTACAAGATTGACCGTCCTAACTCCCACTCCTGCTCTTGCTGCTCGAAAGACATCAGTCTTCAACAGGCCGACGCCAGCAACAACCCCGCACCTGAACAAGGGGCAAGTAGAAGTTGTTTCTGTCTCTGAAACAATACCGACGATTCGTCGCGCCCGACGACGCCACTAGCACCGGATAAGGAAGACTGGGGCCAACTCCCCCTCTGGGATAACTCCGCCAGCTCCAACGGTAGAAGTTAATGCTGCTGTTGCAACTGGGAACAGCTTCGAGCTACTGAACAGAGTACGCAGAAACTCGCCAACTGCGGTGCTCAAAAGATCTCCTCCACCAGTAGAGACTGCTGTGGAAGCAGAAAAGCCAGAGCAGTCTCCTCGATCGCTGTCCTCCAAGATCTACAAGACATGGAGACGAGTCCGAGAATCTGTGATTGATCCTAAGTTCTCTCGCCAACAGAAGAAGTCGAAAGGTCGGCAAGAAGAAAATCCCCTGGTCAAGCAACGAAAGGTGACGACCGCTTGGGTGCCCAAAGCAACGGTCCCCTCAACTTCTACGGCCCATAAGAGAAGAAGGCCAGAAAATGTCCCTACGCCAACAATGAATATCAAAGGTGGTGAACCCAAACGCCCTAAGTCTGGGGGCATGGTAGTTCATACCATCTACGTGGCGTCTGGTAAAGAGGACAGTCGCATATCTACGGGTCATCGACCGCTTACGCGATCAGTGACCAAAGCCCAGGAGCAGCAGCAGAAGCTCCAAGAGATGATGAATGCTATGGCCGCACTTACTGGGCCAAAAGAAAACCCTGAAACGTCCTCGGATGAACGCCAAGAGGAAGAAACCGACACCGAATTCCTTCGTCGAACATTGGAGAAGAAGGATAAAGAGGCTGCTGAACAAGCAGCCAACATAAAGCGTATGGGCCTCCTGTTCCAAGACATGGTAGGGATGATGATCCAACAAGATCCTCCGGTCGAAGATCCCTCGATCATCCTCGAAGACGATAGGGGAGAGACGTCAAATCCTCCGCCAGCTCTGTCAACAGCTAAGGAGGAGACAGTCTCCAAAGCCGATTTGGACGAGTACATAGCCCAGCAAATACGGGTTCATCATGCGACTGAAGCAGCTGGCCGGGTCGTAAAAACGGGGCGGCCATATCCAAGCTGGTACGACCAAATCAAATACCCGCCCGGTTACACAATTCCCAAGTTCCATGTCTACAAGGGGACGGGCAATCCTCACCAGCATGTTGCCCAGTTCAGGGCACTCTGCGGCAACACCGACGGTGATGACAAGCTTTTGCTTCGCCAGTTTGTTGGAAGTTTATCAGATACGGCGTTCGAGTGGTACTCTGAGCTCCCGAATGACTCTATCAAGACCTTCGCGGAGATGGAGCTGTTGTTTACTCAGCGTTTTGCAAGCGCCAGTGAACGCACCCCGATGACGGCACTGATTAACGCCAGGGTAAAGTCAGGCGAGACATGGGTTCAATATGCTATACGGTAGCGGAACTTATGGTCGAAGTGCGAGCAACGCATTGAAGAAGCTCCCGCGATGGGTATGTTTGTGGGAACCCTTGATCCGCAAGCAACCATCTCGCAATTTATGATGTTCTTCAAGCCGACTACCTTCCAGGCCTTGATTGATAAGCTAGCACAAATGGATCAGATGGGCCATAAACCCCCTCTTCCAAAAACGGACTCCCGAAATGACAAGGGGAAGGGAAAAGCGATCGTTGTCGCTAATGCTCAACAACAAGCCGGTTGTTCGTCAAAATAATATGCGCCCGTACGTAGCCCTTGAGGAGAGGCTAGGGCGTCCTTACTCATTTCCCCGAGATAAAACGAGAAGGTTATTCGAGCTGGCATTGCGCAACCGACTCATAAATCTGCCGGATCCAAAACGTCCGTCGCAACCAAATGATGTCAATGAGCCCAACTACTGTCCTTATTATCGAGTACTGGGTCATCCGATCGAAGATTGCTACGTCTTCAAAAATTGGCTTAAAGACCAATACCGACAGGGCAAGTTCGCATTATCTGACAAATGGAAGGTGAATCCCCCGCAGCCCTACACCTCTAAGGGGATGAATATGCCGGGGGCAACATGCTTTGTCGTTGAAGAAGCTCCTTGGGAGGTTGTACTATCAGCTAAGACAAAGAGAATGTTGAACGATCTTCAGACATGCCTAGCAATCAAGTGGAAGAACCCGTTGGAACCACAAGTTATTGAAGGGATGTTGAAGCCACGTACAACTCCAAAGACCGATGGTGGTAGCCCAAGCATTCACAACCAGCCGTCTAAGTCTTCAAAGAAGAAGAAAAAGAAATCAAAGAAGCCCGTGAAGCTTGGCGACAAGCGCACGGACTTGCAAAAACAAATTGACGCGCTGGAGGAATACAACCAGAAGGCACGGACTCCTATTACATTCCAAAAGTTTCTCAATCATGTCTTTCAAGAGGAAGATGAGGGAGAAAGTTCATCTGATGAATCTGAAGAATATGTGGCGAGCTGTCATGTGATTTCCCATTCGTTCATGGACGATGAGGAGACTCCTTGTACTGAAACGCTGGGGACAGACCCTGAATCAAAAATTCTGGGGCCATCAGATGAAGTAATTGACGCATTCCTTAACGAAGCTCGATTGAAAAGTAAAGCTGATTGAGAACGCGAGACGGCTGTATTTGAAAGGGCCAAGCGCCAGCGACTTGATGAAAGAGCTGAGACGATCCCGCTGGAGCAAAATACCTCCACTACCGATAAAAACCAATTCAAGATGAGGAAAAGGTTTGCTAAGGCCATATCAATGGGCATGAAGCTACCATCCTCCGAAGGAAAAATTACTGGTGAAAAAGAAATGTACCCCTCCTATTGCTTATATCATCAGAAGGTTTCGCACCCCACTCAAGAGTGCAAAGATTTCGATAGATGATGGCAAGGATATGTTGCTCATCAACAACGCTTTAAGCGGGAGAAGCGCAAAACTCGCCGGGAGCGGAAAAATACGACCGAAGGGCTTAAAAGAACTACCGACGATTGTCGCATGGTTAACACCGGCGGGTCACAAGTGCTTACATTCGGGAGCGATTCTGATGAGGAGCTGGAACTTGCCCTTCTCTTTAAAGAGTCCAGTTCGAGAAAAGAAGAAGAGCCGAAGGTTTGCAAAAATATCCGGCTACGTAATCGCACGCTCCCCGAAAAGAATCTCGGGCCCTCAGATAAAAAAGATAAAGGGAAAGAAAAGGTCTCTGAAGATATAGTCTTAGATGACCAAGTTGTGGAGGAGCCAAGTGCCAGGGACCCGCCAAAGAGAAATAAGGTGGATTACAATGTCTTAGCGCATTTGAGGAAACTACCCTCACAGCTCAGCATTCTTGACGCCCTTTTGCTATCAAAGGAGGCGAGAGATTCGTTAATCAAGGCACTACAAGATCCGGAGCAATTCCAAGCTTTCCTGGCAGAAGAAAGGATGAAGGATGAATTGGAGGAAGTGCACACGGCCGATGTCGCTTTTGGTGATGAAGACCTTCTCCTTGGGACGTGCAAACACAATCACCCCCTTTATGTCTCAGGATACTGTCACGATATAAAGATAGGCAAAATCCTGATCGACAATGGATCCTCAGTTAACCTCCTCAATGTGCGGGTGCTGAAAGAAATCTGCATGAGCGTCCAGCACCTTGCTCGAGACAAGATCACTATCTCCGGGTTCGACTCCCAGTCATCAAGAACTCTTGGGTCTGTGATACTGACGCTATGCTTTGGGTTACTTATCACGGACATTAAGTTCCACGTCATAGACGCCAAGACATGCTACAATGCTCTGCTCGGCCGACCGTGGTTACACAAGTACAACATCATCCCTTCTACACAACATCAGTGTATGAAGTATGCTAAGGATGGTCTCGAGTATACCGTGGCTGGAGAACTGAATCCGTTTTCTGTGATCGAAGTCCGCAAATATGAAGATGCCAAGTACTTCTTACCGGATTTCGAAGACACAGAAAGGTGTCACAAGCCGGAAAACAAAGCTAACGCCACCATCCCTGTCTTCGGCAGTGATACCGAGGAGGAAGAGGAGATAGTTTATTCAGGTCCGCCCCAATGTAGCAAGCCGGGACCATCTGCTCCTACGTTGATCTTTGGTAGCGACTCGGAAGATGAGGTCCATGCTGTATTCCCTACTCGACCTTCAATACAAACGTCCGCTGACGAAGAGCAAAGTCTACAAGTCGCCATGGTGCCGCTTAAACACCGTAAAGAACTGGATGCACTTGATATTTACAATGTAGAAGAGCTACAAACGTTCTATATCCCTCCCAGGCGAGAAAGAGAAAAAACAATTCTATTCTACTGCTCTGAAGAAACCAAAGTGGAGAAAGAAATTTGGTATGGCACGGATCCTACGCTCGACAGGCTTCAGCTTATCCGTCATCCCAGATATTATACGGAAGGTTTGAAAAAGCTGCTGAAACGCCAGGGGATATCCTTCAAGCAGACCGTTCGAAAAGCCAAGTTCTATGACAAAGTCTGGAACGTTCCCGGGTTTCAACGCAAACTGCCTAATGGGAGAATGGAGACAAAAGGACTTGGATACATCCGGTCAAAGAAACGAGAGCTACTAAACAGTTGCTATGTCATGTATGACTTCGATGAAGAAGCGGATGCTCAATGGGAGGACGCTAATTCTGAGCCAGTGAAAGTTCCAGATGCAAAAGTGCCCAGTCCGTCGTTCGAAGAACAAATGGACAAGCTTATAAAGGAAGCGGGTCAAAAAGTCCAGGACGATCATAACCGCGAAATGGTCATCTACGAGAAAGCCAAAACGCAACGCCTTCTCCAAGAGGCCGTGAAAGATGAAAATGACGCTCCTTGTCAACCTGTTATAAAGAAAGCCCGACGCAGAGGCAGAAACAAGTCGAAACGCGAAAAAGGCGCTCAACAGTAACGAAGCGGGGCTAAAAGGCCACGCAAGCGGGAACCAAGCAGTTCCGATCTATCCCACATGAGAAAAATGGGTCGAGCATACTCTTTTCCTCGGGACAAGACGAAGAAAATACTTGACCTCGCTTTAAAACATCAGATGCTTGCACTGCCGGAGTCTAAACACCCCGAACAAGCAGGCGAAGTCTCTCACCCGGACTATTGCCCTTACCATCGAGTGATAGGGCACCCTCTCGAGGACTGCGTCACCTTCAAGAATTGGGTTGAAGATCAGTATCAGCTTGGTAAGTTGGTTCTGTCCGACAACTGGAGGGTAGCGCCGCCACAGAAGCACGAACCCAAGGCCACGGAAGAAGATACAGTTCCACATTGGGATTGGAAGCGAATTCGTACTTGTCACGTGATAACGATATCAAAAAAAGAGCCCGAGAACATGGATGACCTTCCCTGGTGCTTCAAAAACAGCAACGACGAGGTAATCTCAGAATTCCCACCAGCGCCAAAAGAGCGGGAAGATGGAATCCATACCACCGCAGATAAGTGTTTCCTGATTTAAAATCAGAAAAGCTTATGGAAAAAGCTTCAGAAGAGGGTCACGTGCTTATACGTGACCAGCAGTCACGTGTGGGTACGTGACGCCTAAAAGTATCGGCAAGGCAAATTCAGTTTCCCAACTACATCAAAGAAGGGGGGCTTCAGAAAGGGTCACGTGCCCCCACGTGACCTGGGTCACGTGTCGGCACGTGACATTTAAAAGCAGCGGCAAAGACACAACGGTTCCCTGATCAAATCAAGAAAAATGCTTCATGAGAGGTCACATG
Organism: Agapanthus africanus; assembly: GCA_030015575.1. Taxonomy (NCBI): domain Eukaryota; kingdom Viridiplantae; phylum Streptophyta; class Magnoliopsida; order Asparagales; family Amaryllidaceae; genus Agapanthus; species Agapanthus africanus. The sequence continues at coordinate 43,415,377 of JASDDO010000024.1, read as the reverse complement.
CTCCCACGTGACCAGGGTCACGTGTTGACACGTGACACTCAAAACATCAGACTCATTCTCCGGTTAAATCGAGAAGAAGGCTCCATGCCGGGGTCACGTGCTCACACGTGACCAGTTGTCACGTGGAGGCACGTGACAGCTAAACAGAGAACAGAACGCAAAGCGCAAAAAGAAAGAAGAAAGCTCGTTCCAAGGGGGTCACGTGACCAAGGGTCACGTGGCCACACGTGACCGACTTCAAAGTCCATTTGTTAACAGAACTAAATTCTGAGAAAAGAACTCTCAAATCTTTCCAAAAGCAACCGATTGAATTAAAGATTTAGAGGTGATTAAATATCATCTATCTATGGGAAAATCTCGAATTTGGAAAGATCTCCCCTTTAAATCTAACAGAAATAACAAAGGAGAATCCCTGGATTTGGAATCCAATGGTGAATAAAATCCATCTAATAATCCAAAGGTCCAAAACGAATGGTGAATACAAATCAAATCTCTCAATGAAGATTCGTCAGAAACTAATTGGCTCGGCTGCTTCTCCTATAAATAGGAGCCAAGAGACAAAAAAAAAGATAGATGTGCAGAGGGAAGAAAAGGGAGAGGGCCTTGATACTTGGAGGAATTTGGATCTTCTGCAAAAGAAAACCCTAGGTAAGAAAAGGAAGGCTTTTTGAAAGAAAAGAGAATTTAATTCTCAACAGAGTTTAACTCTGATATAAAACAGAAGAACATATTTCTTCTCTTTTTGATAGAGGATCTGTAAAGTGCACATCTCCCCGTGAAGTTGAGAATTTAATCCTCAATGGGTTGAGATCCTGCCATGCAGATCCAAAACATAGAGAGGGAATGGAAGCACAAGAATTTAATTCTCACAGAACTATAGGAATTCAATTCCTTTAAAATAAAATTAGGGCTTGACCCTGTGTTATGGGAATTTAATTCCTTCAGAACAAAAAAAGAAACAGGGTTTAACCCTAATTAAGAACTTAGTTCCGTTGAAGCAACGGGAATTTAATTCCCTCAATCATAATTCTTTAACAAAGAATGAGAGTTTGATTCCTTAAAAGCTTTTATTAGGGTTTAACCCTATTCAGTTCTTCTACAGAAAATTCAGAGTCCAACTCTATTCCAGAATATAAATCTTCAAAAGGAAGTAGGAAGTTAATTCCTCTGGAATTTAAAGCTTTTATTAGGGTTTAACCCTACGAGGAATTTAATTCCTGAAAAAGATTAACAGATCTTCTAAACAACATACATAGAGGCAGGGTCACGTGTCACCACGTGACTCCCCCTAAAAGATCTACAGAAAGCCCTCTGGAGGCAGTGCCTCACGTGACTCACGTGACCCTTGACAGAAGCTTTAACACACAAGCGCTTGAATCCCCGTCACGTGATGGCACGTGATGCTCTAAAAGATGCATAGTCTCAGAAGAACAAGTGAAGGGAGGGCGCTCTCACGTGTTGCCACGTGACCCCTCTTGCCTTAGTGTTTAAACACTAAAACGGAACCCCTGAATTCAGTGATAAAACATTGTTTGGCCTTAGTGCAACACTAAGCACAGAACTATATTTGCAGTGTTCAACACTGATTACCGTAGTGTTCAACACTAGTTTGGGACTCCTGTTGACAGTGTTTAACACTGGTCTGTTTTAGTGTTCAACACTAATCTGAAAGCCTGGTTGCTGGTGTTTAACACCAACTATCTTTTAGTGTTGAAACACTAACTTATCAATCTTATTCCCAGTGTTCAACACTGATTTGTCTTTAGTGTTTAACACTAGACACTGGCCCAATTGGCCGAATGGATAGAGGCAAAGCCTCTCCTTCAAGGGACCAACAGGAAGCCAATATTCCAGACATGATTGGATTTAGCCCAAGATGGCCATAAGTCCTCAATTCGTAATTAACTGGGCTAATAGGCTCATAACATAATTAATTGGTCTTGATCCCAAATTGGGCCAAAGACTATTTAATCCACTCCGGTTCCAGGGTACATCTCTTCACTCCTTTGATACTTGGCGCTGTAATCCCTCAACGTCTTCAAAGAGGTGACCGGTCCCGATGACCACGCATTGATATGGACTGTGGGGTCCTTAAACCCATGGACTACGACGTCCTTAACCTCGACCGAGATGTCTTAAAACTAACAATGGACTGTGGGGTCCTTAAACCCATGGACTACGACGTCCTTAACCTCGACCGAGATGTCTTAAAACTAACAATGGACTGTGGGGTCCTTAAACCCATGGACTACGACGTCCTTAACCTCGACCGAGATGTCTTAAAACTAACAATGGACTGTGGGGTCCTTAAACCCATGGACTACGACGTCCTTAACCTCGACCGAGATGTCTTAAAACTAACAATGGACTGTGGGGTCCTTAAACCCATGGACTACGACGTCCTTAACCTCGACCGAGATGTCTTAAAACTAACAATGGACTGTGGGGTCCTTAAACCCATGGACTACGACGTCCTTAACCTCGACCGAGATGTCTTAAAACTAACAATGGACTGTGGGGTCCTTAAACCCATGGACTACGACGTCCTTAACCTCGACCGAGATGTCTTAAAACTAACAATGGACTGTGGGGTCCTTTAACCCATGGACTACGACGTCCTTAACCTTGACCGAGATGTCTTAAAACTAACCATGGACCGCAATGTCCTTAAACTAGCAATGGACCACCACGTCCCTAAACTGGAACAATAGAGCCCCGCATGCTTTTTTGTCGGATCTAAACGATCCCGTTTAAGTTGATCTTAGCCTCCAAGATGGCTAACGTATCCTTAAACCTTTAAACAAATTGGACTATAGATCCCCCCAATCTACTTTGGTTCAAGGGTACATCTCTGATCTCCTCTGACATCTGTCATTGTAATCCTTCAACGACGTCAGAGAGGTGACGGGTCCCGACGGCCATACATACAATGGACCGCCATGTCCCTAAACTGGAACAATAGAGCCCAAATGCTCTTTTGTCGGATCTAAACGATCCCGTTTAAGTTGATCTTGGCCTCAAGTATGGCTAACGTATCCTCAAACCAAACCCCCAAACCCGAACCTAAGATAATACGGATTTGGACTAGTCCACGCCCTACGGGCGACAACATAACTAGGTCTCCGTAAACAATCCACGGGCAACAAAACAAAAAAATAAACACACATGACACGAAGTGAAATTCTGGAGAAGGAGAAAGTTGTTACCGCGATGCGGTAGCGTAATTAACTGCAGGGGCTTGCGCCTGCAGGGAAGAGCGTCCCCACAATCAAAAACCCCTCATCCTGAGGGGGAATCTGACGAAGTCTGCTATATCGACCGCATCCATTTAAACCTTCGATACATGGTGCCATAAATCAACTTGGCATCTTCGGAGAGGTGGACGGATAGCACTAATTAGCATCTGCCCCGAATTTCAGGCGAGACGTCCCGTCTTGCGCGTCTTTTGGAGGGGAACAGATTCTGGCACGCCCGGTGGGACCTTTTCCTCTTTCCACTCTACACTTCGTGTGTCGTGATTCGCGAACCAATCGCGGTTCGCTAATGGTTGCCCTTGGGTTTCAAGATACTAAGAATTGGCGTCTTGCTTATTGCAGAAAGCAAAAGATCGATGGCTTCTACTTCTGCGAAATTCTCCAACTGCTCAGACTGCAATTGCGACCAACGCTTTGCCTCGCTAGGAGGTATAGCCTACGGACCCCAAGCTGCTTCGTTATTCACAATGCCGGTGGACCGGGTGACTCAGGCCACTACCGGATTGTTCTTTGGGACTATACTCCCACCAACAAGCTTCACGGCGCCGGTGCTGACAAAGGAAGCTCCCAAGAAGTCGGTCTTTGATCGTCTTACCCCTGCCGCGGCTCCTCTCAACGGGTCGCCCAACATCAGCGCCTCGGTCTTCTCTAGATCGGGCCAGAAATCCTGTGGACCCATCATGGGGCCTACAATCCCAGAGAAGGCTGCTTCCAAGAAAGTGGCCGCTCCTGCTCCCGAAATCGCCAAGGCGGCTTCTTCGGTCAAAAAGTCGATCTTTACAAGATTGACGGCTTCAGCTCCCGCCCCTGCTACCCAAAGGACGTCGATCTTTGACAGGATAACACCAACAGCAACCCCCCACCTACACAGGGGGCAAGACGAAGCCATTCTCACCGCTGAACCAACGCCGTCCGCTCGACACGCTCGACGTCGCCATTGGCGCCGAGTAAGGAAGGCTGGGGGAAACTCCCCCTTCGGGTTAACTCCATTAGCCCCGATGACAGAAGTTAATGCTGCTGTTCCAACTGGGAACAGCTTCGAGATGCTAAACAAGGTGCGAAGGAATTCTCCTACTGCAGTGCTAAAGAGGTCTCCTCCCCCATTAAAAAAGGTTGTGGAAATAAAATCAGAACGGCCCCGATCCCCTCAACGGCTATCTTCCAAAATCTATACGGTCTGGCGGCAGGCCCGAGACTCGATCATCGATCCAAACTTCTCCCGCCAGCACAAGAAGCTGAAAATCCAACCGGAAGCTGGTCACCAGGCTAAACCCCGAAAGGCTGTCTGGACGCCCACCTCAACGACCCCCTCAACCTCCATGGCTCATAAAAGGAGGAAGCCAGAGAAGCGAACGCACTCCAATAACAGCACTGATTAACGCCATGGTAAAACCAGGCGAAACCTGGGTCCAGTATGCTATACGCTGGCAGAATTTGTGGTCGAGATGCGAACAACGCATTGAGGAGGCACCCGCGGTGGGCATGTTCGTGGGAACCCTAGACCCCCATGCAACTATCTCCCAGTTTATGATGTTCTTTAAGCCAACCACATTCCAGGCTTTAATCGACAAGTTGGCCCAGATAGACCAGATGGGTCATAGACCACCTCCCCCGAAGTCGGAACCTCGGAATGACAAGGGTAAAGGAAGGGCAACCTTCGTCGCGAATGCCCAACAGCAACCTAACGCCTCGAAACCGGCAGATCAACTGGAAGAAAGACGCCGGTATTATAACGAGAAGATGAAGCGTCCCTACTCGTTCCCACGAGACAAGACGAAACGGTTATTCGAGCTGGCAATGCGCAACAGACTTATAAACCTACCAAATCCAAGGCGACCGCCGCAACCCATCGAGGTGAATAACCCTAATTATTGCCCTTACCATCAAACGGTAAGTCATCCGATTGAAGATTGCTTCGTCTTCAAAGGATGGATTGAAGATCAGTACCTCCAGAGGAAGTTTATACTGTCCGAAAAGTGGAAGGTGAACCCACCGCAGCCACATACTCCTAAGAAAGCAGATACACCGGGGACAACCTGTTCCTTTATTGAAGAAGTTCCATGGGAGGTCGTGCTATCAACTAAAACCAAAAGAATGCTGAGAGACCTTCATGCGTGCCCTGCGATCGAATGGAAGGACCCTTTTGAACCTCAAATTATCGAAGGGATGTTGAAGCCCCGCCCAACTACGAAGACTCGCGATAATGGCCCAAATACTCACGCCCAACCGTCAAAATCTTCAAAGAAAAAGAGGAAGAAATCCAAGAAGCCCGTGAAGCTTGAAGATGAGCACACGAACTTGTAGAAGCAAATCGACGCGATGGAAGAGTACGATCAAAAGGCACGGACTCCCGTCACGCTACAAGAGTTCCTCAACCACATCTTTCAAGAGGAAGATAATGGAGAGAGTTCGTCGGATGAATCCGAGGGATATATGGCGAGTTGTAACGTAATCTCCCACTCGTTTACCGACGATGAAAAAACCCCTGGCACTAAGAAACTGGGGGCAGAGCCTAAACCAGAGCGTGCATGGCCAACAAATGAAATGATCAATGCCTTTCTAAACGAGATTCGTCTAAAGAGTAAAGAGGATCAGGAGCGTGAGATGACAGCGTCAGAAGGAACCAAATGCGGGCGACTGAACGAAAGAGTTGAACTACCCCTGCCAGAGCGAAAGGCATCCGAAGTAGACAAGAAGATATTCAAGATGAGGAAAAGGTTTGCCAAAGCCATGTCAATGGGAATGAAGCTACCACCCTCGGAAGGAAATACACACGATGGGGTGGAGAGGCACCCTGATTATTGCGCATATCATCGGAAAATTTCACACCCCACGGAGGAGTGCGACGCCTTTAAGATATGGTGGCAAGGATATGTTGCTCGTCGACAACATCTTAAGCGCATGAAACGCAAGATCCATCGGGAACGAAGAAGTACTGTCGATGGGCACAACAGAACTACTGGCAACTGTTACATGGTTAACGCCGGGGAGTCACAAGTTCTCACCTTTGGGAGCGACTCTGATGAAGAAATGGCTCTGGGCCCTCTCTTTAAAGAATCCGTTTTAGGGAAAGAGGAGAGATCGGAGGCCTGCGAGAACATTCAGCTGCGCAATCGCACACTCCCAGAAAAGAATCTCGGGCCCGCGAGTAGAAAAGATAAGGGAAAGGAAAAGGTCACTGAGGATATCACTTTAGATGACCAGGTCATGAAAGAATTGACCACCAAAGACCCTCCCAGGAAGGGTAAGGTGGACTACAACATCCTAGCGCACCTAAGAAAGCTACCTTCTGAGCTTAGCATTCTCGATGCCCTCCTATTATCAAAAGAAGCGCGAGACTCACTAATTAAGGCGTTACAAGAACCTGAGCAATTCCAAGCCTTCCTCGCCACTGAAAGGATGAAGGATGAATTGGAGGAAGTGCATACGGCCGACATCACTTTCGGTGACGAAGACCTCCTTCTCGGGACGTGCGACCACAACCGTCCCCTATATGTCTCTGGATACTGCCATGATATCAAGATAGGCAAGATCCTGGTGGATAATGGATCCTCCGTCAATCTCCTCAATGTTCGGGTGTTGAAGGAAATCTGCATGAGTGTGCAACACCTCGCTCGTGACAAGATTACTATCTCCGGTTTCGATTCACAATCGTCACGGACTCTCGGATCTGTGATACTAACATTACGCTTTGGACTTCTCATCACAGACATCAAATTCCATGTCATTGATGCCAAGACCTGCTACAACGCCTTGCTCGGTCGTCCTTGGCTACACAAGTACAACATCATCCCTTCTACGCAACATCAGTGTATGAAGTACTTTAAGGATGGTTTCGAGTATACCGTAACAGGTGAGTTAAACCCATTTTCCGTGAACGAAGTCCGCAAATACGAAGATGCGAAGTACTTTTTGCCAGATTTCGAGGATACAGAAAGGTGTCGCAACCCGGAGAACAAAACCGCCGCCACCATCCCTATTTTCGGGAGCGATACCGAAGAAGAAGAAGAGATAGTTTATGCCGGGCCATCTCAATGCAACAACCTAGGGACGTTCGCCCCCATGTTGGTCTTCGGAAGTGATTCAGAAGATGAAGTTAATGCCGTGTTCTCCAATCGGCTGTCGGCACCCCCTGGCGATGACCATAGTTTGCAAATCACCATGGTACCGCGAGAACACTACAAAGATCTCGACACACTTCAAGCTCACAATGTGAAGGATCTGCGAACATTTTACGTCCCTCCCAGGCAAAGGGGTGAGAAGATGATCCTATTCTACCGATCCTCAGAGTCAAAAGTAGAGAAAGAGATCTGGCATGGCGCGGATGCTACACTCGACAGGCTCCAACCCATCCGTCTGCCCAGATACTATACAAAGGGATTAAAGAAGCTATTGAAGCGCCAAGGAGTACCCTTAAAACAGACTGTTCGGCAGGCTCGGTTCTACAACAAGATTTGGGATGTCCCTGGGACTCAACACAAATTGCCCAACGGGAAGATGGAAACACTTGGGCTTGGATACGTGAGAACCGGAAAACGGGGATGGGCCCACAGCAGCTACGCTATATATACCTTTGATGAAGAAGAGGACGCCATGTCAGGAGATGCCAACCCCTCATCAAAATTAGACCCCGCGATTGAAGCGCCGTGTCTGTCGTTTGAAGAACGAATGGACAAGCCTATCAGGAAAGTGGGTCAGAAAGCTCGGGAAGACCACGACCGCGAAATGGCCATCTACGAGAAGGCCAGGACGCAACGCCTATTTCGACAGGCTGCAAAAGACAAAGATGTTCGTCTTTGTCAACCCGTTGTACGAAAGGCCCGATGCGGAGACAGAAATAAATCAAGAAGCGGAAAGAGGAGCCGACAACAACGACGTAGGATTAGAGGGTTACGTGATCGGGTATTGCACGGCCCGGATTTGTCCCTCATGAAGAAGATGAGTCGAGCGTACTCCTTCCCCCGAGACAAAACAGAGAGGTTACTCAAGCTCGCTTTAAAACATCAAATGATCACGCTTCCAGAACCTAAACACCCTGAGCAAGTTAACAAGGCTTCTCATCCGAGCTATTGCTCTTATCACCGAGCCATAGGACATCCTATCGAAGACTGCTTCACCTTCAAGAACTGGGTTGAGGACCAATACCAACAGGGCAGATTCGCTTTATCCAACAGATGGAGGGTAACGCCGCCATAAAAGCACGAACCCAAGGCCGCAAGAGCAGAACCGGATCCACCTCAGTCCTAGGAGTGGATTCGCACCTGTTATACGATTACGATATTAAAGGAAGAGCCCGGGAACATGGGTGACCTTCCCTGATGCCTTGAGAACAGCGATGATGAGGTGATCTCAGAATTTCCACCAGCTCCGAAAGAACTGGAAGACGGTATACATACTACTGTAGATAACATCAAGAAGATTGAGTTGGGATCGGCAGATGACCCGCGACCGACATTTGTCAGCGAGCTGCTATCTGAAGAAAGGGTGGCTGCGTTAAAGAACGTCCTTCTACGACATAAAGACTGCTTCGCGTGGAAATACTCCGAGATGCCAGGATTAGATCCGGAGATCGCTGTGCATAAATTAGCAATATCCCCAGATATCAAGCCCGTCAAGTAGGCGCCAAGAAGGATGCGACTCGAGCTTGAAATGAGCATCAACACCGAAGTCAAGAAGCTGATCGATTCTGGATTTATCCAAGAAGTCCAGTATCCCGACTGGATTGCCAATATCGTCCCGGTAATGAAGAAAAATGGGACGGTACGCATATGCGTGGATTTCAGGGATCTCAATAAAGCCTGTCCAAAGGACGATTTCCCAGTACCGGTAACCGAGCTAATGATAGACAACACGTCCACTCACGAGGTTTTCTCCTTTATGGACGGTTCATCAGGGTACAATCAGATAAAGATGCATCCCGAAGACCAGAAGCACACCGCTTTCCGGACCCCTTTGGGTATATTCTGCTACAGGGTTATGCCCTTTGGTCTAAAGAACGCTGGCGCTACCTATCAAAGGGCCATGACAAAGATCTTCGACGACCTCATACATGACATCGTCGAGTGCTATATCGATGACCTCGTAGTAAAGAGCATGTCATACGAAGAGCATTTAAAGCATCTGGAGACTGTATTTCAACGCCTTCGGCAATATAATTTGAAAATGAATCCCCTCAAATGCGCGTTTGGAGTCTCCTCGGGCAAATTCCTGGGATTCATCGTTCGACACCGAGGTATTGAAATAGATCCGTTAAAGATTAAAGCGATCATGGAAATGCCTCCGCCGAGAACTCTCAAACAGCTGCGGTCTCTCCAAGGGAAGCTCGCGTACATACGGCGATTTATAGCCAACCTTTCCAGAAAGTGCCGTCCTTACACTCACCTGATGAAGAAGGGAACCCCATTCGTCTGGGATCAAAAATGCCAAAGCGCGCTAGACGAGATCAAGCAATACCTGCAGAACCCGCCGGTGTTGGCTGCTCCGGTTAAGGGAAAGCCTCTCATTCTTTATACAACCGCCCTCGAAGGTTCTTTAGGCGCATTGTGGGCACAAGAGAACGATCAAGGGAAAGAAAGAGCACTCTACTACTTAAGTCGAGTTCTGCTGGGGGCAGAAAGTAACTACTCCCCCATTGAAAAACATTGCCTGGCGTTGATCTTTGCAATAACAAAGCTCAGGCACTATGCGTTGGCGCATGAAGTCCGTCTCATTTCAAAGGTGGATCCCCTTAAATACTTGATGTCAAAAGCCATATTGACGGGACGACTCGCTAAATGGGCCCTGCTCTTGATGGAGTTCTCGATAACGTATCAACCTCTTAAGGCAATGAAAGGCCAGGCCATTGCCGATTTCCTCGCTGAGCACCCGATACCGGCCGATTCTCCTCTGAACTGCGATTTGCCGGACGAGCATGCATTTGATGCGATTGGCGGCGGCGGTACCCGATGGGAACTCTATTTCGATGGAGCGTCCTCCGTAAAGAAACGGAAACAAGGTATCCCAATGGTCAAATCGGGGATAGGCCTCATCTTCGTAACTCCACAAGGAGGGATAATGCGCTTCGCCTTCTCCTTAACAGAGCCGAGGACAAACAATGAAGCTGAATACAAAGCTCTGATAGCAGGCCTCGAGATCGCCATCGACATGGGAATTGAAGACCTCCTTATATACGGGGATTCTCAATTGGTCGTTAGTCAAGTAAATGGTGACTACCAAACGTGCAAACCGGAGTTGGTGAAGTACGGTGAAAAGGTGCAACAACTATTGACCCAAATTCCCTCCTATACTTTGGAGAACATACCGCGCGCGGAAAACAGCAAAGCAGACGTGTTGACCAAACTTGCTAAAGAGCTGGCTGACGAAAACCTCGATGATGTAAGAATCGTGGTACAAAACCGTCGGGTGCTCGCCCCAACGGAAATACCTCCGGAATCATATGAAGAAAAGGGAGCGACTAAGCAGGCGACTCTACAAATAAAAGACCATGAGAAGGCCGAGGACTGGAGGGAAGTCTTCATAGACTACTTTAAGTCCCACTGAATGCCCGAAGAAGCGTCCTCAAGACATCAGCTCATGAAACGAGCTCTATCTTTCGCTTTCGTCAACAATACTCTATACAAGAGATCGTTTGATTCTCTATGGCTGAGATGCTTAGGACCTGACGAAGCAGAAAGAGTCGTTCAGGAAGTTCACGACGGACTTTGCGGTTCTCACCAAGCAGGCCCAAAGATGAAGTTAAAAATTAAACGGATGGGTTACTACTGGCCCACGATGATCCAGGACTGCCTCGAGTACGCGAAGCAATGCCACTCGTGCCAGATTCATGGAGACTTTATCCACCAACATCCGAATCCACTACATTCAACGGTGGCTAGCTGGCCATTCGAAATGTGGGGGACTGACATAGTCGGCCCCATCGAGCCAGCGTCGTCCCTGGGACATCGTTTTATCCTGGCGACAACTGATTACTTCTCCAAATGGGCAGAAGCAGTACCACTGAGGGAAGTGAAGACGGAGAATATCCTCCACTTCTTCAAGACGCACGTCATCTATCAGTTTGGAACCCCACGGCGGATTATCTCCTATAATGGGCCAGCCTACAGAAGCCATAAGATTAGCCGCTTCGCGCAGCAGCACAATATAGACTGGAGATATTCTTCAGTTTACAACCCACGAGCTAACGGTTTGGCCTAGGCTTTCAATAAGACCTTGACGAAGATCATAAAAAAGACCGTTTCCCGGAATAAGAGAGACTGGCACGAGAGGCTGCAAGAAGCCCTTTGGGCCTATCGAACCACATTCAAGACGGCCACGAACACAATGCCGTACGCGTTGGTATTTAGGACGGAAGCAGTGCTCCCCCTCGAGATAGAGTTACCCTCTCTACGAGTGGCAGTCCACTACGAGCTGACGGACGAAGAAAATGCTCACCTTCGGCTTGAGGAACTTGACGCCCTCGATGAAACCCAGCTCATAGCGCAACAAAATCTAGAGGCCTACAAAGCAAAGATGACGCGCTCATATGAAAGGTTGACCCGACCGAGGACATTCTGCCAAGGCGAACTCGTACTAGTGGTCAAAAGACCTATGATCCCCAATCGTGCCAAGCGGGAAAAATTTGAGCCAAACTATGAAGGCCCGTACGTCATAGACAAGGTCTACCAGGGTGGAGCCTATCTACTCATGGACGTGCACGGTGAAAGGCCTTTTAGGCCAATAAACGGCCGCTTCTTAAAGAGGTACTATGCTTAATGAGCCACAGCCTAGGTCAATGATAGATGACGACGACTATGTCCGCTCGCTATCTTCCTAAGCTCAGACTTAACAAGCAGTAGCCGGCCCTCCCCTAACGACGGACCGAAATGTCCTTAAACTAATAACGGACCGAAACGTCCTTAAACTAATACCGGACCGAAACGTCCTTAAACTAGCGACGGACCAAAACGTCCTTAAACTAACAACGGACCGAAACGTCCTTAAACTAATGACGGACCGAAACGTCCCTAAACTACTACCGCAGCATCCTTAGGCTGACGAGATAAAAAAAAGAGAAAAAATAAAAAATAATATATAAAATAAAAAATAAAAAAATGGTACGTCCACAAGCAAAATGGGCATGGATGAAAACCCGAAAGGGCTCCGTGAGTAAAAACAGCAGGACTACCGGCGAGTGTTTGTGAAAACCCGAAAGGGCGCAACCTCGTTAAAAGACACTTATAGGGTCCTCTCGACCTTGTAAGGAGAAACCACCTGCGTGAGATCCTTACGACTCACAAAGGAGCAACACACTTAAGGATCCTCACGATTCCTAAGGAGAAAATACATTTACGAGATCCTCACGACTCGCAAGGAGAACTCTCTCATGGGACCCTCACGGCTCATAAGATTTGAAAGTCTTAAGTTACAGAGACCTAAACCTGTGCTTAAGCAATCATCCACAACCTTCGATATTGCCCTATAAGGGGCTCAATACTGACCCTTGTATACAATCCACGGGCGCGAATAAACAGTTCCCCAGCAAAGTCCAACCCTTGTTGGTCCTCTCGACCCATAAGGAGAAAGCCCTCTTGCAGGATCCTTACGACCTACAGAGGAACACACACTTAGGAATCCTCATGATCCCTAAGGAGAAAATACACCTGCAAGATCCTCACGACTTGTAGGGAGAAATACCTTTGTGAGACCCTTACGGCTCATGAAGTCAAAAGCCTTGGTCGACAGAACCCTTAACCCTGTTTGCTGAGCCACCTTTGTTCAACATCGACAAAGGCAAATGATGATTCGCTCCTGGCAACATCCCAGTTGTAGCGGTGCTGATGCCGAAATCGGTATCTAAAATCCAAGCTTGCAGCAAAAAAGCTAGCGAGCCATACATGCATACGAAATAGCCGAAATGATGGGGCAACTTGTAATAAAAAGCAGCAAGTAAAAATGTATGCATGAAAACAGCCGAAATGATGAGGCAACTCGCAATAAAAAGCAGCGAGTAGAAAATAAATAAATAGCCGAAATGATTGGGCACCGCGAAAAATAGCCGAAATGATAGGGCAATCGCGACCTCCGCGATATAAAAGCTGAAATGATAGCGTATCGCGGAAAAAGAAATAAAATATAAAAAAAGGAGGGCGTAAACAAAAAGGGAACATACTTCCCCCCCAGAAAGAAGCTAAATCTCGACGGACCACAAGCGACCTAGAGATCATCCCAACATTCGTCTCGTAACGACGGACACAACTTCAAGCTAAGCGGAACAGCGGCAACTCCCAGTTCCATGGCTCGGTGGTATACATATCGCCAACAGTCAAACCTCCATCCCATGAAATGCGGATATAATCAGCAAAATTCCTGGTTACGTGGAACGCGGATAACGTCACTCTTTGACCCCGTGGAAAACGTCCAGAGCGGATCCTGGTCCTCGCAGAGCACAGCAGTGAACCCGTGTGAAGCATCCAGAGCGGAGGCTAGTCCTCGCCGAGCACGGCAGTGAACCCGTGTGAAGCATCTAGTGCAAAATTCCTGGTTACGTGGAACGCGGATAACGTTACTCTTTAACCCCGTGTAAAGCATCCAGAGCGGAGCCTAGTCCTCGCCGAGCACGGCAGTGAACCCATGTGAAGCATCTAGTGCAAAATTCCTGGTTACGTGGAACACGGATAACGTCACTCTTTGACCCCGTGGAAAACGTCCAGAGCGGATCCTGGTCCTCGCAGAGCACGGCAGTGAACCCGTGTGAAGCATCCAGAGCGGAGCCTAGTCCTCACCGAGCACGGCAGTGAACCCGTGTGAAGCATCTAGTGCAAAATTCCTGGTTATGTGGAACGCGGATAACGTTACTCTTTGACCCCGTGGAAAACGTCCAGAGCGGAGCCTAGTCTTCGCCGAGCACGGCAGTGAACCCGTGTGAAGCATCTAGTGCAAAATTCCTGGTTACGTGGAACGCGGATAACGTTACTCTTTGACCCCGTGGAAAACGTCCAGAGCGGATCCTAGTCCTCGCAGAGCACGACAGTGAACCCGTGTGAAGCATCCAGAGCGGAGCCTAGTCCTCGCCGACCACGGCAGTGAACCCGTGTGAAGCATCTAGTGCAAAATTCCTGGTTACGTGGAACGCGGATAACGTCACTCTTTGACCCCGTGGAAAACGTCCAGAGCGGATCCTGATCCTCGCAGAGCACGGCAGTGAACACGTGTGAAGCATCTAGAGCGGAGCCTAGTCCTCGCCGAGCACGGCAGTGAACCCGTGTGAAGCATCTAGTGCAAAATTCCTGGTTACGTGGAACGCGGATAACGTCACTCTTTGACCCCGCGGAAAACGCCCAGAGCGGAGCCTGGTCCTCCCAGAGCACGACAGTGAACCCGTGTGAAGTATCCAGAGCAAATACCGGACTGTGGAGTCCTTGAAATCCACGGACTATGATGTCCTTAACCTCGACCGTGATGTCTTAAACCTAACGATCAATCACCCCGATTCCCTACGGATTTTGCCTTGGTTTAAGGGTACATCTCTTCACTCCTTTGAAACCTGGCGTTGTAATTCCTCAACGTCTTCAAAGAGGTGACGGGTCCCTGCAACCAAACATCGGACTGTGGAGTCCCTAAATCCACGGACTATGAGGTCCTTAACCTTGACCGTGATGTATTAAAACTAACATCGGACTGCGGAGTCCTTAAATCCTCGGACTATGAGGTCCTTAACCTTGACCGTGATGTCTTAAAACTAACAGCGGACGGTGGAGTCCTTAAATCCACGGACTATGAGGTCCTTAACCTTGACCGCGACGTCTTTAAACTACGATACCTGGAGCAGCCCCCTGACCCCGCAAAACACGGATAAGGGTGACCGCATCCAGCACTTACAAGTCCTCACGACCTGTAAGGAAGAAAAACTCTCTTGTGGGATCCTTACGACTCTCAAGAGAAAACCCTTTTAAGAATCCTCACGATTCTTAAGAAGAGCTTACACCTATGGGATCCTCTCGACCTGTAGGGAGAAAAACTCTTTATGAGACCCTCGTGGCTCATAAAATGCAAAAGCCTTAGGAAGCAGATCCTAACCCTGAATCCTAAGCCATCGCTGTCCTGCAGGGAGATCAAGATAGAATATCCGCAGAATACATTCAATAAAAAGGGGACACACCATTAAAAAAATGTATCTTTTATTCATAAGCCAAAATGGATACAAAGTACAATTCATGAAAGAAACAAAAGAAAGATACTCTTATCCATGAGTATGTACAAAAAAAAGGGGGAGAAAAGATACAAGTCCTCAAGCTGGCGGGCGGTGTAGTAATTTTACCAGCTCATTGTTTTGTTGTTGAGCCACGGCTTCATGACGCAAGACCTCCAGAAGACGAGCCTCCGCCTGAGCTTGCTGAGCCTGATACGAAGCAAGCCGAGCCTCGAGCTCTTTCTCGGTGGCTTTATGAGCCTCGACCCTCTCACGAGTGAACGTGGCAGCTTTATCGAGAGCCACCACCTCTTTTATGGACTCCTGAAGCACCCGCCAGAGTTCGTATGCTTTGTTGGCCTTGGCTGTGAGGCTGGCATGAAGCTCGCTCAGCGCCTTGGAATCTAGCTCCCTCTCCGAAAATTTACGGCCAAGCCCTTTTCTCGCATAACAATATGTTCGCTACGTCTCGCTCTATCAGGCCACGTAAGCTCGCTTTCGTGACCGCGGCCTTAGGAACAAGACATTTACAAGACCGTATAAATGGGCTTCCAGTCGACGGGAATAATCGATCTAAAACGCGCTCACATCACCTGACGTGAAAGGCAACAAGAAAGATTTCCGACATATTTCAAGCATGCGTTCGCAATCATATGAGTATTCAAAAAATAATAATAATGGCATTTGCAATCGCGTGAACATTCATAACGCCCAAAAAGGTCTGATGCGCAGGAAAGTGATAATAGCATTTGCAATTAAAGAAAGTTCTCATGAGAAGAATACAAAGTTTATTTATGCAAGTAGAAACATACATACTAGTACCAAGCCTACATGGAAGTTCGGCATAAAGCGTAAAAAAGGAGGGACTAATTTAAAAATGTTCTACGCTAACGGAAAAGGTCACCAAACATGGGATCAACGGCACAGGGATTAATGAAGCAGAGGACAAAATTCTCCATCTCTCTCTCTGCTTTCTCCAGCACATCAAAGCGACGGTTCTCACGAGGAGTCGCTCCCCATCGATTGGCGCCGTGTTCGTCCGCGAAAGCAGACATGATAGCTCGCCGGGCCTTTATCTGGCTCAGCAGATGAATTGAGTAGTCCTTCAAAGCCTGAGTAATCAGGCACGCTTCATGGAAGCCCTCGAGCTTTTCTTCCGCCGTGTCGAGCATCGCTAGGGTCATCTCTGCCGGGTGAGGAGGGATGTCGGCAAGCACAGCCGTGAGAATCATCCGGAGCCAGAGGGAACCCATCGGTAGGGGGGACCCCCTACGGATCAAGAGTTCATGCATGGCTGAGTCGCATTTGTTGTCGGTAAGGAGGGGATCCACCAACCGAGCAGCAAAGCGGGGGACCATCTCCTCAATAGGAACTTCCCATGGCTGTCGACGAGCATGAGGGCGATTGCAGGCCATGGCGCTCGTTCGTTTCTCAAGACAAGTTACTCCAAGATAAAATAATAGTAATATAAATCTCTTTGTGAAGGGAAAAGAAAGCTATAGCCTCATATATAAAGAAGGGCATTAAGTGCTGTGCGCGGAAAATCTTGCATGGTGAAGCTATTTCTAAAGCCCAAAAAAGGAAAGGCATCGAAAATCAAGGAGATGGAACTATTTCCAAGGCCCTTTTTTCTGCGTCTGATATTGTGCACTGAAAATAGGGCATGCGAAGATTTTGTGAACAGCCCTATCAAGGGACCCCACGTGCAGAACACGTGAGGCCTAAACCTGATGTACACTAAAAAAAAATAATGGAGTAGCACCCTGCACATTGAAGCACCAACAACAACAGTAGCAAAATGATAAAATCCCAGAGAAAGGCCTGCAAACATGGAAAGACATAATAAAACTTGTCACTGAATCTTTCAAGAAGTTCATACAAAATAAAGAGGACACGTTTACAATGGTAAGACTTCAGACGCGGGGCATGGGTTGAGAAACTCGAGATTAACTTTGTCCAAGATTCTCCAAGCATTTCGAACCTCCCGAGTATGCTTCCTCTCGCGGTCGCAAGCGTCGGGATCCTCACGAATGTCCTCCACCCTCCGATAGGCGGCAAGTATGGCTGACTGCTGAAAGGCTTGGTGCAAGAGATTGATGAGGTGATCTCGCCTCCTCTTTGAGATCAAGCCCATCAGGTACACCGAATGCACCTTATCCTCAGCAGTGTCCAAGGCCCCAAGCGGTATGCCGGTGCAAAAGAGAGGAAGTGCCTCCCGGATCGCCAGCACGACAGCCTCAGAAGAGAAGAGCGACGGGGGTGTAGCCGATGGTTGTACTCGTCAAAGCGGTTCATGATCTCGGCACACTGAGCATCGGTGAACTCCTGGTTCTGACTGCGGCCCAGTGCACGAATATTCCCATAGGAAATGATCTCGTCAAGACCATACAGATGGGCATCCATGATACCTGAAATAAAGGTCATGAGAATCATTAGAAAGTTCCTGTTTCATTGATTGCAGAAGGACAACCTCGGGTCGAGAGCCCCCAAGAAGCCTCCGTGTGAAGAAATTGAGTCCTTCATTGGAATTAAATTCCTTATTAAAAAAAAAGAAGGGAATTAAATTCCCAGAAAACATTTTTTGGGATGGAATTAAATTCCATGGAGTTGAAACGCCATCATCGTCTCCCCAAAGATCATCTAAACCCTAAGAGATCTGCAGTTCGAAGGTTAGGCAGTTTCATGTTCTTATGGAAAAACTTGAAGAAAAATGGGTTCCTTGTTAAAAAAGAGTAAAAACCCTTGTTTTGGATTTAAAATCCAAAGGAATGTGGAAGTTCGCTGTTTGTCCAAGAACATTACCTGAGGAAAAAGGGTCACCTAAACAGAGTTAAAACTCTGAAAATATTTTGAGGCAGAGAACTAAGCACTGGAAACGAGAATTAAATTCTCAAGGGAAAAGGCTCTCAAAGGAAGATGAGCAAAGTGAAGGCTCTTCTGAAGAGACAGTGGTATTTATAGAAGGCGATGGAAACGCTTCATCTCCCCAAATCCCTAAAAGAATCCAACGGTCACAAGAGGTGACAGTGTTGCTCCCACGTGCGGACACGTGAGAACAACGCTGTGGGAGCATTTGTTTCTTGATTTAAAATCAGAAAAGCTTATGGAAAAAGCTTCAGAAGAGGGTCACGTGCTTACACGTGACCAGCAGTCACGTGTGGGCACGTGACACCTAAAAGTATCGGCAAGGCAAATTCAGTTTCCCAACTACATCAAAGAAGGGGGGCTTCAGAAAGGGTCACGTGCTCCCACGTGACCTGGGTAATGTGTTGGCACGTGACATTTAAAAGCAGCGGCAAAGACACAACGGTTCCCTGATCAAATCAAGAAAAAGGCTTCATGAGAGGTCACATGCTCCCACGTGACCAGGGTCACGTGTTGGCACGTGACACTCAAAACATCAGACTCATTCTCCGGTTAAATCGAGAAGAAGGCTCCATGCCGGGGTCACGTGCTCACACGTGACCAGTTGTCACGTGGAGGCACGTAACAGCTAAACAGAGAACAGAACGCAAAGCGCAGAAAGAAAGAAGAAAGCTCGTTCCAAGGGGGTCACGTGACCAAGGGTCACGTGGCCACACGTGACCGACTTCAAAGTCCATTTGTTAACAGAACTAAATTCTGAGAAAAGAACTCTCAAATCTTTCCAAAAGCAACCGACTGAATTAAAGATTTAGAGGTGATTAAATATCATCTATCTATGGGAAAATCTCGAATTTGGAAAGATCTCCCCTTTAAATCTAACAGAAATAACAAGGGAGAATCCCTGGATTTGGAATCCAATGGTGAATAAAATTCATCTAATAATCCAAAGGTCCAAAACGAATGGTGAATACAAATCAAATCTCTCAATGAAGATTCGTCAGAAACTAATTGGCTCGGCTGCTTCTCCTATAAATAGGAGCCAAGAGACAAAAAAAAGATAGATGTGCAGAGGGAAGAAAAGGGAGAGAGCCTTGATACTTGGAGGAATTTGGATCTTCTGCAAAAGAAAACCCTAGGTAAGAAAGGGAAGGCTTCTTGAAAGAAAAGAGAATTTAATTCTCAACAGAGTTTAACTCTGATATAAAACAGAAGAACATATTTCTTCTCTCTTTGATAGAGGATCTGTAAAGTGCACATCTCCCCGTGAAGTTGAGAATTTAATCCTCAATGGGTTGAGATCCTGCCATGCAGATCCAAAACATAGAGAGGGAATGGAAGCACAAGAATTTAATTCTCACATAACTATAGGAATTCAATTCCTTTAAAATAAAATTAGGGCTTGACCCTGTGTTATGGGAATTTAATTCCTTCAGAACAAAAAAAGAAACAGGGTTTAACCCTAATTAAGAACTTAGTTCCGTTGAAGCAACGGGAATTTAATTCCCTCAATCATAATTCTTTAACAAAGAATGAGAGTTTGATTCCTTAAAAGCTTTTATTAGGGTTTAACCCTATTCAGTTCTTCTACAGAAAATTCAGAGTCCAACTCTATTCCAGAATATAAATCTTCAAAAGGAAGTAGGAAGTTAATTCCTCTGGAATTTAAAGCTTTTATTAGGGTTTAACCCTACGAGGAATTTAATTCCTGAAAAAGATTAACAGATCTTCTAAACAACATACATAGAGGCAGGGTCACGTGTCACCACGTGACTCCCCCCAAAAGATCTACAGAAAGCCCTCTGGAGGCAGTGCCTCACGTGACTCACGTGACCCTTGACAGAAGCTTTAACACACAAGCGCTTGAATCCCCGTCACGTGATGGCACGTGATGCTCTAAAAGATGCATAGTCTCAGAAGAACAAGTGAAGGGAGGGCGCTCTCACGTGTTGCCACGTGACCCCTCTTGCCTTAGTGTTTAAACACTAAAACGGAACCCCTGAATTCAGTGATAAAACATTGTTTGGCCTTAGTGCAACACTAAGCACAGAACTATATTTGCAGTGTTCAACACTGATTACCGTAGTGTTCAACACTAGTTTGGGACTCCTGTTGACAGTGTTTAACACTGGTCTGTTTTAGTGTTCAACACTAATCTGAAAGCCCGGTTGCTGGTGTTTAACACCAACTATCTTTTAGTGTTGAAACACTAACTTATCAATCTTATTCCCAGTGTTCAACACTGATTCGTCTTTAGTGTTTAACACTAGACACTGGCCCAATTGGCCGAATGGATAGAGGCAAAGCCTCTCCTTCAAGGGACTAACAGGAAGCCAATATTCCAGACATGATTGGATTTAGCCCAAGATGGCCATAAGTCCTCAATTCGTAATTAACTGGGCTAATAGGCTCATAACATAATTAATTGGTCTTGATCCCAAACTGGGCCAAAGACTATTTAATCCACTCCGGTTCCAGGGTACATCTCTTCACTCCTTTGATACTTGGCGCTGTAATCCCTCAACGTCTTCAAAGAGGTGACGGGTCCCGATGACCACGCATTGATATGGACTGTGGGGGTCCTTAAACCCATGGACTACGACGTCCTTAACCTTGACCGAGATGTCTTAAAACTAACAATGGACTGTGGGGTCCTTAAACCCATGGACTACGACGTCCTTAACCTCGACCGAGATGTCTTAAAACTAACAATGGATAGTGGGGTCCTTAAACCCATGGACTACGACGTCCTTAACCTCGACCGAGATGTCTTAAAACTAACAATGGATTGTGGGGTCCTTAAACCCATGGACTACGACGTCCTTAACCTCGACCGAGATGTCTTAAAACTAACAATGGACTGTGGGGTCCTTAAACCCATGGACTACGACGTCCTTAACCTCGACCGAGATGTCTTAAAACTAACAATGGACTGTGGGGTCCTTAAACCCATGGACTACGACGTCCTTAACCTCGACCGAGATGTCTTAAAACTAACAATGGACTGTGGGGTCCTTAAACCCATGGACTACGACGTCCTTAACCTCGACCGAGATGTCTTAAAACTAACAATGGACTGTGGGGTCCTTAAACCCATGGACTACGACGTCCTTAACCTTGACCGAGATGTCTTAAAACTAACCATGGACCGCAATGTCCTTAAACTACCCATGGACAGCAATGTCCTTAAACTAGCAATGGACCACCACGTCCCTAAACTGGAACAATAGAGCCCTGCATGCTCTTTTGTCGGATCTAGACGATCCCGTTTAAGTTGATCTTAGCCTCCAAGATGGCTAACGTATCCTTAAACCTTTAAACAAATTGGACTATAGATCCCCCCAATCTACTTTGGTTCAAGTGTACATCTCTGAACTCCTCTGACATCTGTCGTTGTAATCCTTCAACGACGTCAGAGAGGTGACGGGTCCCGACGGCCATACATACAATGGACCACCATGTCCCTAAACTGGAACAATAGAGCCCAAATGCTCTTTTGTCGGATCTAAACGATCCCGTTTAAGTTGATCTTGGCCTCAAGTATGGCTAACGTATCCTCAAACCAAACCCCCAAACCCGGAACTAAGATAATACGGATTTGGACTAGTCCACGCCCTACGGGCGATAACATAACTCGGTCTCCGTAAACAATCCACGGGCAACAAAACAAAAAAATAAACACAAACGACACGAAGTGAAATTCTGGAGAAGGAGAAAGTTGTTACCGCGATGCGGTAGCGTAATTAACTGCAGGGGCTTGCGCCTGCAGGGAAGAGCGTCCCCACAATCAAAAACCCCTCATCCTGACGGGGAATCTGACGAAATCTGCTACATCGGCCGCATCCGTTTAAACCTTCGATACATGGTGCCATAAATCAACTTGGCATCTTCGGAGAGGTGGACGGATAGCACCAATTAGCATCTGCCCCGAATTTCAGGCGAGACGTCCCGTCTTGCGCGTCTTTCGGAGGGGAACAATAAGCTTTAGAAAATTGAGTTGGGAACGATGAATGACCCGCGACCGACATTCATCAGCGAGCTGCTATCTGAAGAAAGGGTGGCCGCGTTAAAGGACGTGCTTCTACAGTATAGAGATTGCTTCGCGTGGAACTATTCCGAAATGCCAGGACTAGATCCAGAAATTGCTGTGCACAGATTGGCGATATCTCCGGACGTCAAGCCGGTCAAACAGGCACCAAGAAGAATGCGGCTCGAGCTTGAGATGAGTATCAATGCCGAGGTCAAGAAGCCGATCGACTCTGGCTTCATCCAGGAAGTTCAATACCCTGAATGGATCGCCAACATCGTCCCGGTGATGAAGAAAAATGGGACAGTGCGCATATGCATGGACTTCCGGGATGTCAATAAAGTTTGCCCGAAAGACGATTTCCCAGTGCCAGTTACCGAACTGATGATAGACAATACGTCCACTCATGAAGTTTTCTCCTTCATGGACGGCTCGTCAGGGTATAATCAGATAAAGATGCATCCCGAAGACCAGAAGCACACCGCCTTCAGGACTCCTCTGGGAATATTCTGTTACAAGGTGATGCCCTTCGGTCTAAAGAACGTCGGTGCCACCTACCAGAGGGCCATGACGAAAATCTTCGATGACCTTATACATGAAATCGTAGAATGCTATATCGACGATCTCGTGGTTAAAAGTAAATCATACGAGGTACATCTCAAGCATCTGAAGACTGTATTTCAACGCCTTCGGCAATACAACTTGAAGATGAACCCTCTCAAGTGTGCATTCGGAGTTTCTTCGGGCAAATTCCTGGGATTCATCGTCCGACACCGGGGTATCGAAATAGATCCATCATTGATTAAGGCGATCACGGAAATGCCTCCGCCAAGGAATCTGAAACAGCTGCGGTCTCTCCAAGGGAAGCTCGCGTATATACAGCGATTTATAGCCAACCTTTCAGGAAAGTGCCGTCCTTACAGCCACCTGATGAAGAAGGGAACTCCGTTCGTCTGGGACCAAAAATGCCAAAGCGCGCTAGACGAGATCAAGCAATACCTGCAGAACCCGCCAATGCTGGTTGCTCCGGTCAAAGGAAAGCCCCTCATTCTTTACACAACCGCTCTGGACGGCTCCTTAGGCGCATTATGGGCGCAAGAGAACGACCAAGGGAAAGAAAGAGCACTCTACTACTTAAGTCGAGTTCTACTGGGGGCAGAAAGCAATTACTCCCCCATTGAAAAACACTGCCTGGCATTGATCTTTGCGGTAACAAAGCTCAGACACTATGCGTTGGCACATGAAGTCTGTCTCATTTCGAAGGTGGACCCCCTTAAATATTTGATGTCGAAGGCCATATTGACGGGACGACTCGCTAAATGGGCGCTGCTCTTGATGGAGTTCTCGATAACATATCAACCTCTTAAGGCAGTGAAAGGCCAGGCCATCGCTGACTTCCTCGCTGAGCATCCGATACCCGCCGATTCTCCTCTGAATTGCGATCTTCCAGACGAACATGCGTTTGATGCGATCGACGGTAGTGATACCTGATGGGAGCTGTATTTCGATGGAGCATCTTCCGTGAAGAAGCTCAAACAAAGTACCCCTATAATCAAATCGGGGGTAGGACTCATCTTTGTAACTCCACAAGGAGGGATAATGCGCTTTTCTTTCTCCCTGATGGAGCCGAGGACAAACAATAAAGCCGAATACGAAGCTCTGATAGCAGGCCTCGAGATCGCCATCGACATGGGAATTGAAAACCTCCTCATATACGGAGACTCCCAGCTGGTCGTTAGTCAAGTAAACGACGACTACCAGACGTGCAAACCGGAGTTGGTGAAGTACGGCGAAAAGGTGCAGCAATTGTTGACCCAAATTCCCTTCTACACTTTAGAAAACATACCGCGCGCGGAAAACAGCAAAGCGGACGCATTGGCTAAGCTCGCCAAGGAACTGGCTGATGAGAACCTCGATGACGTAAGAATCGTGGTACAAAGCCGTCGGGTGCTTGCCCCAACAGAAATATCTCCGGAATCACCCGAAGAAAAGGGAGCGACCGAGCGGACGACCCTGCAAATAAAAGATCGGGAAAATACCGAGGATTGGAGAGAAGTCTTTATAGACTACTTCAAATACCGTCGAACGCCCGAAGATGCATCCTCAAGACATCAGCTTATGAAACGAGCTCTGTCATTCGCCTTCGTTAATGATACTCTGTACAAGAGGTTGTTTGACTCTCTGTGGTTGAGATGTTTGGGACCTGACGAAGCGAAAAAAGTCGTTCAAGAAGTTCACGACAAACTCTGCGGTTCTCACCAGGCAGACCCAAAGATGAAGTTGAAGATCAAACGAATGGGCTATTACTGGCCCACGATGATCCAGGACTGCCTCGAATATGCGAAGCAATGCCACTCATGCCAAATTCATGGGGACTTCATCCACCAGCATCCAAATCCACTACATCCAACGGTGGCTAGCTGGCCGTTCGAAATGTGGGGAACTGATATAGTCGGCCCTATCGAACCAGCATCGTCCAGGGGACAACGTTTCATCCTGGCGACGACTGACTACTTCTCCAAATGGGCAGAAGCAGTACCACTGAGAGAAGTGAAGACGGAGAATATCCTCCACTTTTTCAAGACGCACGTCATATATCGGTTTGGAACTCCGCGACGGATCATCTCCGATAACGGGCCAGCTTACAGAAGCCACAAGATCAGTCGCTTCGTGCAACAACACAATATAGACTGGAGATATTCCTCGGTTTATAATCCGCGAGCTAACGGTCTAGCTGAAGCCTTCAACAAAACCTTGACAAAGATCATGAAGAAAACGGTGTCCCGAAATAAGAAGGACTGGCATGAGAAGCTGCAAGAAGCTCTTTGGGCGTATCGAACTACGTTCAAGACGGCCACGAACATGGTATTCGGTACAGAAGCAGTACTCCCCCTCGAGATAGAGTTACCCTCTCTACGAGTGGCAGTCCACTACGAGCTAACAGATGAAGAAAATGCTCACCTTCGGCTTGAGGAGCTTGATACCCTTGACGAGACCCGGCTCATAGCGCAACAAAATCCGAAAGCTTATAAAGCGAAGATGACGCGCTGATACGAAAGATTGACCCGACCAAGGACATTCCGCCAAGGCAAACTCGTGCTAGTGGTCAAAAGGCCTATGATCCCCAATCGCGCCAAGCGGGGAAAGTTCGAGCCAAACTATGAAGGTCCGTACATCATAGACAAGGTTTACCAAGGTGGAGCCTATCTACTTATGGATATGCACGGTGAAAGGCCTTTCAGGCCAATAAACGGCCGCTTCCTAAAGAAATACTACGCTTAATAAGCCATAGCCTAGGTCAACGATAGATGACGACGACTATGTCCGCTCGCTATCTTCCTAAGCTCAAACTTTATAAGCAGTAGCCAGCCCTCTCTTGGACGGACCAAAACGTCCTTAAACTAATGCCGGACCGAAACGTCCTTAAACTAATGAAGGACCGAAACGTCCTTAAACTACTACCGCACCATCTTTAGGCTGACGAGAAGAATATAAAAAATATATAAAAAAAATATAAAAAAAACGGTATGTCCATAAGCAAAAAAGGGCACGGATGAAAACCTGAAAGGGCTCCGTGAGTAAAAACAGCAGGGCTACCGGCGAGTGTTCGTGAAAACCCAAAAGGGCGCGACCTCGTAAAAAAATATATATAAAAAAAAGAATAAAAAAAGGAAGAAGAAGACAGTATGTCCATAAGCAAAATGGGCACGGATGAAAACCTGAAAGGGCTCCATGAGTAAAAACAGCAGGACTACCGGCGAGTGTTTGTGAAAACCCGAAAGGGCGCAACCTCGTTAAAAGACACTTACAGGGTCCCCTCGACCTTGTAAGGAGAAACCACCTGCATGGGATCCTTACGACTCGCAAGGGAGCAACACACTTAGGGATCCTCACGATTCCGAAGGAGAAAATACACTTGCGAGATTCTCACGACTCGTAAGGAGAACTCTCTTATGGGACCCTCACGGCTCATAAGATTTGAAAGTCTTAAGTTATATAAACCTAAACCTGTGCTTAAGCAACCCCCACAACCTTCGATACTGCCCTACAAGTGGTTCAATACTAACCCTTGTATACAATCCACGGACGCGAATAAACATTTCCCTAACGAAGTCCCATCCGTGACTAGGGATATGTTCATATGATGAACGACCCTTGTAGGTCCTCTCGACTTACAAGGAGAAAACCCTCTTGTAGGTCCTCTCGACTTACAAGGAGAAACCCCTCTTGTAGGATCCTTACGACTTACAGAGGAACATACACTTAGGAATCATCACGATTCCTAAGGAGAAAATACACCTACAAGATCCTCACGACTCGTAGGGAGAAATACCTTTGTGAGACCCTTACGGTTCATGAAGTTTAAAGCCTTAGTCGACAGGACCTTAACCCTGTTCGCTAAGCCACCTTTGTTCGACATCAACAGAGGCAAATGATGATTCGCTCTTGGAAATATCCCAGTTGTAGCGGTGCTGATGCCGAAATCGGTGTCTAATTTCAGGTTTACGATGAAAAGCCGGTAGGCCGCACATGCATACGAAATAGCCGGAATGATAGGGTAACTTGCAATAAAAAGTAGCAAGTAAAAACGTATGCACACGAAATAGCCGAAATGATTGGACAACTCGCAATAAAAATCAGCGAGTAAAAATAAAATAAATAGCCGAAATGATTGGGCACCGCGAAAAATAGCCGAAATGATTGGGCAATCGCGACCTTCGCGATATAAAAGCTGAAATGATAGAGCATCGCGGAAATAAAACAAAAAAAATGATGATAAAACTTTGGCCCTACAGCTGAGATCACATCGATCCCTGTATACAATCCAAGGGCGCAAACAAAGAAGGAACCATACTTTCCCAACAGGCTCCGCCAGAAAACGAAGCCAAATCTCGACGGTTCATCCCAACCCCGAAGAAACCAGTGTCTTCGGCAAATCCTTTGACTTGAGGAAACAAGCGTCCTTGAAGAAGAAAATCCTGATTCGCGTCGACTCGCAGAGAAACCAGTGTCTCCGTGGGAAATTCTCGATCCGTTTCAATACCAGGGAAACAAATATCCTTGGCAAATAACTCAATTCAGGGAAACAAACGTCCTTGATGAGAGCCTCCTGATTCGCGTCGACTCGCAGAGAAACCAGTGTCTCCGTGGGAAATTCTCAATCCGTTTCAACACCAGGGAAACAAATATCCTTGGCAAATACCTCAATTCAGGGAAACAAGCGTCCTTGATGAGAGCCTCCTGATTCGTGTCGGCTCGCAGAGAAACCAGTGTCTCCGTGAGAAATTCTCGATCCGTTTCAACACCAGGGAAACAAATTTTCTTGGCAAATACCTCAATTCAGGGAAACAAATGTCCTTGATGAGAGCCTCCTGATTCGTGTCGACTCGCAGAGAAACCAGTGTCTCCGTGGAAAATTCTCGATCCGTTTCAACACCAGGGAAACAAATATCCTTGGCAAATTCTCAATTCAGGGAAACAAACGTCCTTGATGAGAGCCTCCTGATTCGCGTCGACTCGCAGAGAAACCAGTGTCTCCGTGGGAATTTCTCGATCAGTTTCAACACCAGGGAAACAAATATCCTTGGCAAATACCTCAATTCAGGGAAACAAACGTCCTTGATGAGAGCCTCCTGATTCGCGTCGACTCACAGAGAAACCAGTGGCTCCGTGGGAAATTCTCAATCCGTTTCAACACCAGGGAAACAAATATCCTTGGCAAATACCTCAATTCAGGGAAACAAGCGTCCTTGATGAGAGCCTCCTGATTCGCGTCGGCTCGCAGAGAAACCAGTGTCTCCGCGGGAAATTCTCGATTCGTTTCAACACCAGGGAAACAAATATCCTTGGCAAATACCTCAACTCAGGGAAACTAGCGTCCTTGATGAGAGCCTCCTGAATCGCGTCGGCTCGCAGAGAAATCAGCGTCTCCGCGGGAAATTCCCGATTCGTCTCAAATTGCAAGATGAAGCCTCAGGCAGCAGGGATAAAAAAAACTTGTTTCCTGAGCAATGGGACCCTGCAAGTCGGTCTAAAACGGTCTCTTGCATACTATTCACGGGTCTCACTCTCCGAAGTCGAATTTCGACAAGAAGAGAAATAACCGCTTACGGGTCCTCTCGACTCGTAAGAGGGAAAAATTCTCTTAAAAGATCCTTATGACTTATAAGAGAAAACGCGCTTAGGAATCCTCACGACTCCTAAGGAGAAAATACACCTACGAGATCCTCTCAATCCGTAGGGAGAAAAGTCTCTATGAGACCCTCACGGCTCATAGAGTTGAAAAGTCTTAAGCGGCAGATCTGAACCTGCGGCCTAAGCCATCGCTATCTCATGGAGAAATCTAGATACTTACTCTATTATCGGTCAAATGTGTTTATCAAGATAGCATGCTGAGAATAAAATAAAGAATAAAGCGACAAAAAGGATATCTGATGTACATTTGATTAAACATTTGAGACACATTCAT
Organism: Agapanthus africanus; assembly: GCA_030015575.1. Classification (NCBI taxonomy): domain Eukaryota; kingdom Viridiplantae; phylum Streptophyta; class Magnoliopsida; order Asparagales; family Amaryllidaceae; genus Agapanthus; species Agapanthus africanus. The sequence goes on along the minus strand of JASDDO010000024.1, from coordinate 43,386,599 downwards.
TCATGCATGTGTGAGAGAATCAGAACGAGAAATAAGACAAGCTGAAATAGAAATTTTCCATTCATATTGCAAAAGGTTCTTACAATCATAAAGAAACTAAACAAAGACATTGTCCGAATGATTACAATGGCAAGACCTCAAATCCTGGACAGGGATTAAGGAACTCAAAAGTAACCTTGTCCAAAACTTTCCAAGCGTGGCGAACCATCCTAGTATGCTTCCTTTCGCGAGCACGAGCGTCGAGATCCCCACTGATGTCCTCCTCCCTCCGATAAGCAGCAAGTATTGCAGATTGTTGAAAAGCTTGGTGCAGAAGATCGATAAGATTATCTCGCCTCCTCTTTGAGATTAGGATCATCAGATACACCGAGTGCACCTTATCCTCGGCGGCGTCCAATGCCCCAAGTGGCACACCAACGCAGAATAGAGGAAGCGCTTCCCAAATTGCTCCCACAATAAGCTTCAGGAGAGAGGAGCGCTGAGGAAGCAGTTGGTCGTTGTATGCATCGAAGCGGTTCATGATTTCGGCGCACTCGGCATTGGTAAATTCTCGGTTCTGAGAATGGCCGAGTCGACGGATGTCCCCGTAAGAAATGATCTCGTTAAGATCATACATGTGGGCGTCCATCACTCCTATAAAAGAAGATTGACAAAAATCAACAACTCTTAAAAGTTTTGTTATATAATTTAAAAGGAGCATAGCTCCATTAATGAATCAAGAAATTATAGATGAAATCTTTTAGAGAGCGAAACTCTATTGATGGAATCCTAACAGGATTCTCTTTAGTTCCCTTTAGATCCTTTTAGAGCAAAGCTTTGATAAGTGAAACCCTAAAATGGGTTTTCTTTAGATCAGGGATCTATCGAGAGCAAGGCTCTGTCAATAAAAATTGATCTAATTAAAAATTTTACTTAAAAGGTGCTTTCTAAAGAAATTCTAACTCTTGGAATTCTTGAAGGCAAGAGCAAGTCTCTGAAGTTTTGAAAGTAAAAATCTTAAAAGATGATAATCATCTGTGAAGGACCAAAGGTCCTATTTATAGGCATCAAGTGCCCTTTCAACTTCCAAAGGTTGCTCCAACGGCCGAGATCTTGCCACCGCTGCACTCACGTGCGCGCCACATGAGCGCAACGGTGGGGGGGCATTTGTTTCCCCCAATCAGAGTAAAGCTCTGTTTGAATTTCAAAATTCAAAATTCGAAGCAACGCTTCAGATTCTTTGCGCTGCGCGCAACACGCCACGTGTCAAAAGCTGATACATCAGCACAGCGTCCAAGGCAGCGCGCCTAATCAGAGCAGAGCTCTATTTAAAACAAAATTAAAGGAAGCAACGCATCAGATGCGCAAGCGCAGTTGCGCTGCGCCGTGCGCTGCGCGACACGTGTCAGCGCAGATGCGCTGCGCCGTGCGCTGCGCGACACGTGTCAGCGCAGTTGCGCTGCGCCGTGCGCTGCATGACACGTGTCACACGCTGGGACGTTTGCGCCAAACAGAATTAAATTCGAGTAAAACAAGAAGATTACCTTCTGTAAAACAGAAGCCCTTGGATCAAAGATCCAACGGTGGGGAAAATTCCCTAAATCACTCAGAGAAAGATCTCTTTAACAAATTTATGGGCACTATATAAAGGCCCCTAGACCTCAATTCAAAGGCATCAACATTTGGTGAGAAATCAAAAACTTCAAACAGAGAGAACTCTGAAGAAATTTCAAGAAGAAAAAGGTAAAAGACCTTTTACATAGAAGAATTTCTTCTAATAGATCATTGATCTAAGAACAAGATCAATGATCTTCAATACAAAACAAAAAAAATAATAGTGCTTTGCACTTATGAACCGTGGGTTCTCTGTGATCAAGAAAAATAAGAAACACTTGTTTTCTTTGATCTAAATTAGATCAAGAAACCAAGCAGTGCTTTGCACTTTTTTTATGAACCATTGGTTCTGGAATCTAAAAGATTCTCAACTTAATAGTGCCTTGCACTTGCAAAACTGCGCTGTTGCGCTCTTGGGTTGGCGCAAGCCACCAGAGAGCGCCACGTGTCAGCATCTGAACCATTTGCGCTATGCGAAATAGAGCCTTGCTCTCTGAAACTGGCGCAACTCACCACAGCGTGCCACGTGTCAGCAGTGCAAGCGCAGCGCACTGCGCTTGCATGACACGTGTCATCACCACAAGCGCTTGCGCTCTTTGATTGGCGCAAAGCGCCTGACAAATGCAATGCATTTCTTTTGCTAATGGGCCAGGCCCAAGTCAAAAAGACCTAGCAGGCCAAAATAAATTGCAAAGCTATAAAAGGGCAGAGCCCAAATAAAATTGATGCTCTGCATCATTTATAAAGGGCAGAGCCCAAGTAAAATTGATGCTCTGCATCATTTATAAATGGGTAAAGCCCAAAACAAATTGATGCTCTGCATCCTTTCTGGGCAGAGCCCAAACAAAAATAAAAAGTAATGTAATGCATTATTTAAATGTGGGCAAAACCCTAGCACAGGTTTAATAGACCAAAAATAAATAAAAGCGTTGAATATTTTTCAACTAGACTTAGCCCAATCATGACCGTAAGTCCTCAAATTAAATTGACTGAGCACAGCTGCTCTCTTAAATCAATTTACGACCGGTTCAAGGGACATCTCCGAATTCCTTTGACTCCTATCGTTGTAATCCTTCAACGACGTCAGAGAGGTGACGGGTCCCGACAACCACACATCAACACGGATTGTGGGGTCCTTAAACTCATGGACTTAAGCGTCCTTAAACTAAAACATGGACTGTGGGGTCCTTAAACTCACGGACTTAAGCGTCCTTAAACTACCTATGGACCACCACGTCCCTAAACTAGAATATGGACCGCAATGTCCTTAAACTACCTATGGACCACTATGTCCCTAAACTGGAACAATAGAGTCCCCAAACGCTCTTTTGTCGGATCCAAACGATCCCGTTAAGTTGATCTTAGTCTCAAATCAGACTAACATATCCTTAACAAACGTTTAAGTCGATCTTCGCCTAAATATGGCTAACGTATCCTTAAACCAAAACACTAAACCCAAATCTAAGTAAATACGGATTTGGACTAATCCACGTCCTACGGGCGACGACATCACTTAGTCTCCGTATACAATCCACGGGCAACCACAAACAAAACAAACACACACGACCCGAAGTGAAATTTTGGAGAAGGAGAAAGTTGTTACCGCGATGCGGTATCGTAATTAACTGCAGGGGCTTGCGCCTGCAGGGAAGAGCGTCCCCACAATCAAAAACCCCTAGTGAGGGGGAATATGACGAAGTCTGCTACATCGGCTGCATCCGTCTAAACCTCCGATACACGGTACCATAAATCAACTTGGCATCTTCGGAGAGCTGGACGGATAAAACCAAATAGCATCTGCCCCGAATCTCAGCGTCAGGACTTTGCAGTCCTGTGCGCCGCCATTCGGAGGGGAACACCTCCTTCAACGCCGACAGGTGCCTGAGAACCCGGAGCTGGCAGAACAACTCCTCTCGCTCGCCCACCGCTCACGGCCTGACGTCCTCTATCGCTGGATCCTTGTCCCCTTTGCATAGGACAATCATATCCACTACCTGTCTGGTCCTTAGATGGAACCTGATCAATCATTGGCGGAGGGGAAAAAGAAAACGAAGCAGCTCGTCGGGACGCTATCCTGTTCTGACGCCTGGTGGAAAAGTTTCTAACTCTATGGTCAGGACTTATACAATAAAAACACAATCGCGTTGGCCTCAATGTCCTATCGGTGTCGAATGACTGCTCTTGCCACGCACGCACCACTCTCCTGCTCAACAGATAGAGTCTCAACTCAAGCTCGCTTCGGTTATGGAGTCGCTCCAATCTCAACGCAACGTTCCTCTATCAACGTGGCCACATCTATTGCCTCTGCATAGGTATCGAAACGCTGAACACCAATGGCGAAAAATAATCGCGCATTTAGTCCGCGCACGAATCTCTTAATCCGGATCTCTTCCGTAAGAACAAAATAAGGAGCAAATCTTAATAACTAGGTGAACTGAAGGTCATACTCGACTACTGTCATGTCTGAAGTCTTGCGCAAAGACTCAAAACTACGCGCTCGGGCGTCTCTGACACTCTGAAGCAGAAATCGGGTAAGGAAGACCTTCGAAAACTCGTCCCAAGTCATAGGAAGAAGACTCACCGCTCGACCTCTCTCTATCAAATCGCACCAGGTCCAAGCAAAACCCTCTAAACTAAAACTAATTAACTCCATTGATCTTGTATCGGAGCATCTCATCAAATGAAATATTCTCACCATCCTTTCGAGGAAAGACAGCGGATCCTCTGATGCATACATACCAGTAAACACCGTAGGCTTCATCCTCAAGAACTCGGGAAGAGACACATCTAATGTTCCAATCACCGGAGGCATAACTGATCTCTGAGTATTATGCTGTACCAAAATCTCTGGAGCTGGCTATGCAACGATAGGTCCCTGGTTCCGAATAGTCTCAGCTAATGACCCAATCGAACGATGTAGATCAAGAATGCTCGCCTCCAAACAAGAAATACTATCCGAAGGAGGAAAATCAACCCGTTCCATGTCACCAGAATACCGTCCTGGTCAGTCCTCGTCTCAGACGAGCCTGCACTAACCTCATCTCTAACTGCATCCCTCTCGGCTCGTACAGTCTCTGACGGCATGGTGACTGGAACAAGAAACAAACAACAATCGGTTTCCAAATCTTAACGAAATAGTAATGCAATGCTAACCACTTGGGAAAGAAGGAAAGAGAATCCCGGAATAACACGAAATATACATGCTAAGGTCATTTAAGTGGAGTTCCGTATCGTAAATATGCCGCGGAACATACGTACGATACATAACTCTATTTAAGCTACTTACTCCATCATACAAAGGGTAGCTTATACATAGAAAGGTCGGGTATAAGACCCCCAATGTCAAGTTTAAGTTCCGCAAGGTTAAGCTAGGTCTCGGAAGATCATACCCTAAACTCCGCATGGTCAAACCTAAACTTAACAAAGGATAACGAAGTTCAGGTCTAATACCCCAAAGTCAAGTCTAAGTTCCGCAATATTAGGCCTAAGTTTCAAAACGTTACAATCTAGACCCTACATGATTAAAACTAGACTCGGCAATGGCAAAACTTAGTGCTTTGATACCAATTTTGTCACGACTCGAAAAGGGAACATGACTGGTACAAGAATTACATGAAGTGAAGTGGACCCCATCATAACCCAAGTAAGCCAAAACCAGGAATCTAAACCTTATATCAGTGGAAAATACATGATAATAGATAGAAGTGAAGTTTTAAAGAAGTTTTGTAAAAAGTAAAGCTTGTTTCGAAAGATTGTTTGAAAAACGGACAACACATCCTTTGTAAATTTTGAATACGAGTACAATGATAATAAGTATAGCAACATCCCACTTACGAGAGCTAAATTAACGCCCAAACGGCGGAATCACAACCACGCAGTAATATACGACGCAAAGAGGCGAAGAATCAACAAGCGGGAAATAAACATAGATATACATCAAGTCGACTCCACACGAGTCCGACTACAACAAAAATATACAACTCTAAAGCCTCGATAATTTACTAGACTTGGTCTTTGATGGAGTAATTTTGAATACAAATAGGTACAAGGCAAATGCTGATACAAAATATAACCCACCAACTCAAAATATGCGCAATCACGCCCAAAAGATAGCAAACGTACCAAATAATCCGCAACGGATCTAAGCAGTCACATCTGTAAAGAACTATGGCACAACGGGGTGAGTTGCCAACTCATGAGTAGAATTATTTAACAAGTTAGAAGTCGCATGGATAAGCGGTGATATAACTAAAGCATGATACATGTGTACATCAAGGAGGGTAAATAAGCACGCGTCGAAACTAGAGTTCGAGCGATGGAATATAAAGATAAAGTGCCCTTATGTACAACTCGTGTACCACTATCTTAGCATGTGAAAATATGGATGAGGATGTTGTTATCATGTCAACATCAAGCAATCAATATTTGGCCCGGTATGAGCACAACATAACCACAAGCATTCGAAAGCAAGTGAGTCACGAAAGTAAATGCAATACTGCGTAATGAAACGATAATCATTCATCATTCGTCAATAACACACTGCATGCATAATCAACGGTGTCAAATCACGATCACCGTAACCGTAGTGCAATATCTATACCACACAACCAAATATAACACAATCAAGCCTATAATACATATATAGCACACATCCATATGCAATTATATAAATGTAGCCAGAAGATGTATGTATATGAAATTCTTTCAAAATAGTCGTATGATATATATCGTGGAACATGTAGCGGACGTTTTGTGAAGAAAATTATGCATATCGTCTAAAGTATACGTCCCGCTTTTTGAAGATGATTTATTGAAAAAATGGATCTTTTGTAAAAGTCTGTGTCGATCCTAGACATATGGAAAATAGTGACTATGGCGCCTTTAAAAACATCTTTAGAATATATCGATATATGAAAATAATATCAGGTAATGTCTCGTGGATCGGTCCTGTCCGACCACTATATATGGCATAAATATATCTCACCAGTGCAGAGCACCTTTATTGATTCCTCACATTTATATAACATCCCTCTCAGTGCAAGGTATCTATATCAATCCCTAACATATATCAGTTGAGATAACATATGTCAACTACCCTCAATCACTCATGGATTGGTCGCATATATATCACCAGGCGACATCTTGTCTCTCCCTGCCTCAATCTCTCATGGATTCACGACACACACACACACACACACACACACATCTCATGGATCACTGACCATATCCACCGTGTCCGAATCATTTTTATCTTGTTATACTTCTTTATATATATTCAATCTCTTAGGATTACTATCATATCACATCATATCCACAGTAATATAAATCTCGTCAAATTCGTATCCTTTTAATCTGTGTTAACTAGACATAGCACAGACGGGTAATATAATTATAGCGATATATATATATATATATATATATATCAGTGTCACATATCACTGAGGTATAACATCAATAATATATGACGCGTAGCGGAAATTATAAAGCGTAACATAACTAAAAAGATAAACAACACACGAGCGAATAGCATAAACGTAAGCGTAAGCAAACAATAAATAGGCAACTACTTCGAATATTCCCACTTATATGTTTTTAAAGTAGGACGAAACATTGTTTGAATATAAGAAGGCTACGGTATTTAATATATATATACCCCTTTGAAATCCAAGTAGCACATCTTTTCATTATCACTTTTAAAATATAAAACGAATTGTTGTTTTTAGAAAGTGGGTAATACCGTCATATCTGCATAATCTCTCAATCGGGTATAATAGTAAGACTCTGTGAGTCAAGTGACAATAGGGCCATATCCGGCTAATCCTCATCATCATCATACCATCCCGTACGGAATCCCATCTCGTACGATAACCACCAAATATACCATTATATCATGTCATAATAATTATCGGTACAGATATCTAATCTACGTACCAAAACACATAGCATAACTTGTAAGGACATCAAGTCTACGTACTCTTATAGTAATGAAATATCAACAGTACGAACAACTAGTCACGTAACATAACACTGGTGTAGACATCTCGTTCACGCACCCGCTCAACAATCGATACGAACACCTCATGTCAGGTACACGCATGACGGCTAGCATGAACCTCCAGTCGCGAATTCGCCCAACAATCAGTACGGACTTCAAGTCTCATATGCTCATCTAATATGAATCGTATATAATATCATCCTACTATAATACCGATCTTACTACGATACGTAACCATGACAAGTTCTACGTGATATGGCAATACTAATGATGTGTAGTGTACATATGAGTTTGTGATCGTGCAACATGGCAATCATTAATATTTGTGCTAGTGTTCTACCAAGTGTATCTACAATAAGCCCACTAAGAGATACTAACGAAATTTGCTAATTAACGAAGTCCAAACATACGTAGTATGCATCCTAAGCACATTCAATGATATAATAAACAATGTGTTTCATGGGAGTGCTATACGCTATCCACCCGATTCCCCATTCGTAGATATAATTTACTCACTGTTTATGAGCGAGCTAGTCATATTATACAACTGCCTTGCCTTTCTTCGCCGTTTCGGAGGTCTCCGCAATGGCATAAAAATAATCATGCAAACACACATAAGAATCTGTATTGGTATCTAAGTAACGAGTGAACGTCCATAGGTTAGAACCTAGGACCAACGTGAGCCATCTGTGTGCTAACTATCAAGAATTACCCCTGGACTCGTTGTTCTAACACAAAAGACCGCATCAAAAACTAGAAATACGGATTATCAAGTTCGAAAACCTTAAAACATCGTCAAAAACTAACCAAAGTACTCCCAGATTTTGCCATGGGGCATCTAGGGAAAAACAAAGTATCACAGGGGTTTACTTATCAAGTATATGAGCTACTGATCAAACCCGACACCCAACTCAAAAATTGGGCCAACCAAAGGTGCTACAGTAACCGCTACGGGCGGTAGGAACAAGGAGTTAGGGCTTCGTGCTTCTTCTAGGATCTCCTACTTGCCTAACTAGCTCAATGTAATACTCTGTTTATTTTCTAGAAGTCCTAATATATACCAGCAGAGACTTGAACTCAAAAATATCATAAAAACATGATTTTTATATAACCTATTTAGTGTTTCATGCAACTTTAAAAACTTTAACATATGAAAACCAAAAATACCTCTTGAAGAAGATAGATTTAGGAGGAGACCAAGACTTGTAGGATGCCATCTTAAAGATTTATTGATGGGCTCATCATTATCTAGCTTGAGTTGATTTGATGATGGCTATAGTGATGAAAGCTTGGTGTTAGGAGTTGGATTTTTGAGAGAGTGTGAGGGAGTTTGTGATCCATGAGAGTTTGGATTTGGAGTTGAGAAGAGAGGAGAATGGAAGAGTGAAGGTCAGAGAATGAGAGAGTGAAGTGGGAGAGGGCAAGGAGGGATGGATGAAGCATGGCCATGGGTGTGCCTATGCTTCATGTTCTCCCTCCCTCTCATATAAATCAATAATGCACAAACAAAATATGGTGCCATACTATTTTAATTAAAGAATTTTATGCCATTCCATTTTTTTAAAAAAAAGAAACCCTATTTCATTTACCAGCTAAATCAACATTAACCTAAATAAATGTTAAAGTTAAATACGGTTGTCAAAGCCCAAAAACATCTGTTGTTTTTATCATTATAAATGTATAGATATATTAGTATGCCATTTTATGAAAACTCAAATCTCGTAATTATTATAATATTAATAAAACCCATAATACAATAACTTTAATTCTAAAATAATCTTTTAAAGTTATGAAATGTTACAATATTTCTCCTTAAATAAATTCGATCTCCGGATTTAAATTTAAACCCAAATCTTAAAACATTTCATCAAATCAAACAACGGGTCTCTGAAATCTCACACAAGCTAGAAATACTACATAATGTGTGATAACGAGTATAAATATAGTATAAGTAAAAGCAAGTGCATCCTAATGGATCACGCACAATACGAAATCCTCATCGAGAATACATCATCAAATCCTGTGCCAAATATCGACACTCGAAATCCCAAAATATCATGATGCAATGTGTATGTATGAGGAATAATAGTATGAAACCCAGATAATTGAAACTTCAACACCTGCCACACTAACCACACTAGCTATGACACTAAGTGTAATGCATGAAAACGAAATCAAATGCAATGTATGTACACGAAAAAACATTAAGTGTATCGAGTGTGCACAAAACAATATTCAAGTGCAACCGGTGTGCACAAAACTGAGGGTGATACTCCGATCACCAAAACACACAAAATCAAAACAACTGACATTGAATCGTACCTACTTCAACATCGACATGTGCCTGAGCATCCGGAGCTGGCAGAGCAAGAACTCTCACTCACCCACCGCTTACGACCTAACGTCCTCTATCGCTGGATCCTTGTCCCCTCTGCTTAGGACCATCATATCCACTACCTGTCCGATCCCTAAATGGAACCCGAGTAATCATCGGTAGAGAGGGAAAAGAAAACGAAGCAGCTCGTCGGGACGCTAGCCTGTTCTGACACCTGGTGAACAGTTTCTAGCTCTACGGTTTTGCCTCCTAAAATAAAAACACAATCATGCTGGCCTCAGTATTCTATCGGTGTTGAATGGTTGCTCTCGGGACCATCCACGCACGCCACCACTCTCCTGCTTAACAGATAGAGTCTCAACTTGAGCTCGCTTCAGTTATGGAGTCGCTCTAATCTCAACGTAACATTCCTCTATCAACGTGGCTGCATCCACTATTTCTGCATAGGTATCGAAACCCTGGGTACCAACGGCGAAAAACAACCACGCATCTAGTCCGCGCACAAATATCTTAACCCAGATCTTTCTGTTGGAACCAAATAAGGAGCATATCTCAATAACCGGGTGAACTGAAGGTCATACTCAGCTACTGTCATGTCTGGGGTCTTGCGCAAAGGCTCAAAACTACCCGCTCGGGCATCTCTGACACTCTAAGGCAGAAATCAGGCTAGGAAGACCTTCGAAAACTCATCCCAAGTCCTACGAGAAAGACTCACTGCTCGGCCTCTCTCGATCGAATTGCACCAAGTCTGAGTAAGACCTTCTAATTGAAAACTAGGTAACTCCACTGATCTTGCATCGGAGCATCTCATCAAACGAAATATCCTCGCCATCCTTTCGAGGAACGACAATGGATCCTCTGACGCATCTATGCCAGTAAACACTGGAGGCTCCAGCCTCAAGAACTCGGGAAGAGACACATCTAACATCCTAATTACCGGAGGCAGAACTGACCTCTGAATACCGTGTTGTACCAAAATCTATAGAGCTGGCTGTGTAACGGCACATCTCTGGGTCCGAATAGTAGAAGCTAATGACCCAATCGAACGATGTAGATCAAGAATTCTCGCCTCCAAACGAGAAATACTATCCGAAGGAGGAAAATCAACCCGTTGCACTGTCACCAGAATACCGTCATGGTCAGTCCTCGTCTCAGACGAGCCTTCCCTGACCCCATCTCTAACTGCAGCTCTCTCAGCTCGTATAACCTCTGATGGCATGGTGACTGGAACAAGAAACAAAAAACAATCGGTTTTCGAATCATAACGAAATAGCAATGTAATGCTAACAGCTCGGGAAAGAAGGAAAGAGAATCCCGGAATAACACGAAATATACGTCATAAGGTCACTTAAGTGGAGTTCTGTATCGTAAATATGCTGCGGAACATGCGTATGGTACGTAACTCTATTTAAGCTACCTACTCCATCATACTAAGGATGGCCTATAGGTAGAAAGGTCGGGTTTAAGACCACCAATATCAAGTTTAAGTTCCGCAAGGTTAAGCCTAAGTCTCGGAAGATCATACCCTAGACCCCGCATGATCAAACCTAAACTTAACAAATGATAACGAAGTTCGGGTCTAATACCCAAAAGTTAAGTCTAAATTCCGCAAGGTTAGGCCTAAGTTTCAAAACGTTACAACCTAGACCCCATTTGGTTAAACCTAGACTCGGCAATGGTAAAACCAAGTGCTCTGCTACTAACTTTGTATGACCCGAAAAAGAAAACAAGACCGACATAAGGATTACATGAAATCAAGTGGACCCCATCGTAACCAAGTAAGCAAAAACTAGGAATCTAAACCATATATAAATGGAAAATGGATGATAATAGGTAGATGTGAAGTTTTAAAGAAGTTTTGTAAAAAGTAAAACTTGTTTCGAAAGATTGTTTGAAAAACGAACAGCACCTCCTTTGTAAATTTTGAATATAACGAGTACAATGATAATGAGTATAGTAGCATCCCACATACGTAAGCTAAATTAACGCCCAAACGGCGGAATCACAACCACACAGTAATATACGACGTCAAGGGCGAAGAATAAACAAGCGGGAAATAAACGTAGATATACATCAAGTCGATCCGACTCGAGTCCGACTACAACAAAAATATACAACTCTAAGCTCTCGATAATATACTAGACTTAGTCTTTGATGGAGTACTTCTAGATACAAATAGGTACAAGGCAAATGCCGATACAAAATATAACCTACCATCTCAAAATATGCGCAACCCCGCCCAAAAGAAAGCAAACGTGCCAAATAAGTCGCTACGAATCCAAGCAGTGACCTGCAAAGAACTATGGCGCAACGGGGATGAGCTGCCAACTCATGAATAGAATTATATAATAAGCTAGAAGTCACATAGGTAAGTGGGGTAACAACTAAAGCATAATATATGTATACATCAAGGAGGGTAAATAAACACGCGTCGAAACTAAAGTTCAAGCGATGGAATATAAAGATAAAGTGCCCTTATGTACAACTCGTGTACCGCTATCCTAGCATGTGAACATGAATCGGTGTGTGGTTATTATATCAACAACAAGTAATCAATATCTAGTCCGGTACAAGCACAACATAACCACAAGCATCCGAAAGTATGTGAGTCACGGAAGAAAATGCAATACTGTGTAATGAAATGATAATCAGTCATCATTCATCAATAACTCACTGCATACATATCCAACGACGTCAAATCACGATCGCCGTAGCCGTAGTACAATATCTATAGCAGACGACCAAACATACACAGTCAAAATTATAATACATATAGCACACATCCATATGTAATCATATAAAAGTAGCCGGAAGATGTATGTATATGAAATCCTTTCAAAATAGCCGTATGATATATATTGCGACACATATAGCGGACATTGTTTTATAAAGAAAGTTATGCATCTCGTTTAAAGTATGCATCCCGACTTTTGAAGATGATTTATTTAAAAAGGGGTCTTCTTTTGAAAGTCTGTGTCAATCCTAGACACGTGAAAAATAATATCTATACCGTCTTTAAAAACTTCTTTAGAATACATCGATTTTTGAAAATAATATTCAGGTAATGTCTCGTGGACCAGTCATGTCCGACCACTATATATAGTATAAATATATCTCATCGGTGCAGCGCATCTATATTGATTCCACACATATATAATATCCATCTCAGTGCAAGACATCTATATCGATCCCTAACATATATCCGTAGAGATATCATGTGTCAATTACTCTCAATCACTTATGGATTGATCACACATATATCATCGGAGGACATCTTGTCTCCCCTTGCCTCAATCTTTTATGGATTGATCACACACACGCGCACACACATATATCATGGATCCCCGGTCATATCCACCATGTCCGAATCATCTTTATCTTTTTATACTCTTTTATATATATTCAATCTCTTAGGATTGATGTCATATCACATCATATCCACAGCAATATAAATCTCGTCAAACTTGTACCCTTTTAATATGTGTGAACTAAGCATAGCACAAACGGGTAAAATATCATAGCATAAGCCAGTAATATAATTATATATATATATATATATATATATATATATAATATTAGTGTCTCATACTATTAAGATATAACATCTACAATATATACCGCGTAGCGGAAATTATAACGCGCAGCATAACTAAAAAGATAAACAACACGCGAGCGAATAGTATAAACGTAGGTGTAACGTAAGCAAACAATAAATATGTAACTATTTTGAATATTCCCACTTATATGTTTTTAAAGTAGAATGAAACATTGTTTGAAAATAAGAAGGCTACGGTATTTTTAAAATATATATATACTTCTTTGAAATCCAAGAAACTCATCCTTTCATTATCACTTTTAAAATATGAAACGAATTGTTGTTTTTTGAAAGTGGGTAATACCGTCATATCTGCATAATCTCTCAATCGGGTAAAATAGTAAGACTCCGTGAGTCAAATAGAAATAGGGTCATATCCGGCTAATCATCATCTGTCATCATCATACCATCCCATACGGAATCTCGCCTCGTCCGATAACCATCAAATATTCTATTATACATGGCATAATAATGATCGGTACGGATATTTAATCTACATACCCAAATACATAACATAACTAGTACGAACCTCAAGTCCACATACACTCATAGCAATGGAATATCAACGGTACGAACATCTAGTCACGTACAAATATAGCATCGGTGCGGACATTTTGTTCACGCACCTGCTCAACAATCGGTACGGACACCTCGTGCATGCACGACGACTAGTACGAACCTCCAGTCGCGTACTCGCCCAACAATCAGAACGGACTTCAAATCTCGTACGTGCATCTAATATGAATCGTATATAACATTATTCTACTATAACGCCAATCTTACTATGATACGTAAGCATGATAAGTTCTACGTGACATGGCAGTGCTAATGATATGTAGTGTACATGCGAGTCTGTGATCATGCGACATGACAATCATTAATATTTATGCTCGTGTAGAATCAACTGATAGCGCTTCAGAGAAAAGTTTCCAAGAAAGAGTACATTTTTTTTGGAAGCTCTGTATGCTGCAGGAATTTGGCAAAATCAACTTGAAGGTTTCTTTCTCTTATTTTATCCCAAGCCGATGCTAAGGTAAAATTGCCTTGACTAGCATGATTTCAAATTAAGACATCTGCATCATTGTAGAGAGTATAATTGGCATCCATAATTTCATTTCTAATGTATTAAGGTAATGTACTCTCCATGCTATTGAAATTCCAATTAAAATCCTTCAATATATCATGAATTTTAACATTATTAATAGGACCTACATAGTAATTTACAAAAGGTTCCTCCTTATGCCAAACATCTTTCTAGAAGTCTATTTTCCCAGATCCTATAAGCCATTTAGAAGCTGAGTCAACTGTAGGCATAACTTGAAAGATTTTTTTCCATTATTTAGACAGTACCAAGAACCACTTTTCTTATACTTAGCTTTCATGAAAGAAGACCACAAGCTTTCTTCGGTCTATAATTTCCAAGCACCTTTTATATCAAATGCTTTTGCCAAATCTTCCGGACTTTTTAAGTCTAAACCTCTTTCTGTCAATGGTTTGCATATTCTGTCCCAGGAAATCTAGTGTTCATATCAGATTTTTACATTTTTATATCGCCCATTCTTAATCACATTGCAAATAAGTAGGTACTTTTGATCCATATCTGCTAAATAGTTGCAGATTACAGGTTCTCAGCTCTTTACAGTGAGATTCGTGAAAAGTCGCAACAAATGTGGGACTACGACCAATAACAGATGAATACTGATCCGCATAATGTCGCATTTAAGGCAAAAGTCTACTACTGAATATCTGGAAGAGAACAGAAAAGATTTTGAGAAACCAAGTGTATCAAACTGAAGATGAAAGCAATATGGAGAAACCCTGAAGAAATGACCCCATGATTCCACCAAACGGCCGCGGAACCGCGGCCAAACAGGCACTTCTGCCGCGGTTCTGCGGCCGTGCTCTGCACGTGTCAGTGGGGTGTCGGTGCCTTGACTCGATTTTTGGGGTTGTTTTGTAATTTCATGGATGGATCAGAATGTAAACCTAGGGTTTTTCCTATCTATAAATAGGAGAGCTCAAGACTTTTCTTTGGGTGCCTCTTGTTAGGGTGCATCACTTTAGGTTTTAGGTCTCTTTTTAATTTTTAGATTTAAATTCCATTGTAATGCGTTGTTGAGAGGACATCAATAAAGTAAGTTTTCATTTTATCTCGCGTTTTTTTTTATCTGCAATTTATTACATGCAATTTTTTATCTGTTCTTTTATTATCTGCAATTAGGTTATCAATAAAAATACAAACAAAAAAATACTATGTTTTCCTTTCTTTATAATGAGTGAGTAATTTATCACTTGTTAGGGTAAGAAAGGGAAGGTTTGAGAGAAGGGAATCTCTCTCACTCCTTCCTTTACCCAAATAATTTTAATTAAAGGACTCTTTTTAAATCAACCATAATCCGCTCACTACGGCACCCTATCCTACACGATAGCGGTGATTCCCTAGTTAGACCGGTTGTGATTGAATTAACCGGAGTTTAGGGCTAAGATCCAAGAACAAACGGACAAAGACCAAAAGGAAGAAACTAAGTTTCTTCCCAGTCGTGCTAATCCCCGTTGTTGCTGATTATCCTAACACCTTTATTCACAACTAAGGCATTGAAAGATGTGAGAAGATCCCTATCTCGAACTAACATAATCCTAACCCTAGCAAGCTTTTTATCAACTTATTCTTATTCGTAGATCTTAAAACAAAACCCAACTTAATTGGATTTAACTCGTTAGAATATAAAGAAAATGATTCCTTCTCCCTGTGGATCAACCCGTACTCAACCGGCTAGCTACCAAGCGACACCGTCTTGATTGCGGTAAATTTAAAACACAGAAAAACTCTGACAATAAAATGGCGCCGTTGCCGGGGAGACGGTAATTTCATTCTTTGTGTAATTTCGGGTTAATTAAAAATTTAAAAATTGAAAAACCAAAAAAAAAAACATAAAAAAAATATTAAAAAACAAAAATAAAAATCATCTTGTTATTTTTGAAAGGTTTTTTTGCAAGTGTGCAGGCTTGGAGCAAACTCTGTTTCACATCTAGAGCAAATTTAGTGAACAAATCAATATTCATGAGATCCAGACAAAAAGAGAAAAACAAACCCAGCACAGGGAATAATTTTGAAGCAGTCAAACGTCTGAACAGCCGCGGAACCGTGGCATAATCGACAGTTTGACTGCGGAACCGCGTTAAAAGGGTGACATCAGCAACCCAAAAATGTCTGTGAGTATCTCATTTCTCATCTACTCTCTTCTGCACTCCACCGAAAAAAATTTCCTGCATGTTTCTTTGCACAACAACCTCTTCTCCCTCTCCAATAAATTGTTTTTGTGCAGGATTCTTTGCGCTGCCAAATAAAAAAAATTTTGCAGGTGTTTTAGATTTTTGGTGTGTTAACTGCTTTGCATAATTAATACGGAATCTAAGGGGCTATAACACCAATCAAGATTGGGTGGGGATTTCATTACCCTTCCTAAGACTCCAAAAATCACTAAAAAGTATGTGCATCACCCTTGAGCTAAATTAAAAAATACCTAGACTCAGCCAACTAAGGACTGTCGTGCTCATTAGGACAGAGAAAGATTGTGGACATTCAATCGTTTATCTAAACTTGACTTTGTGGTGCCTAGGCTAGACAAGTGAGAAAGGTAACTTTAAAAGGTCCGTCTCACGGTTATTCATGAGCGGAACCCTCCTTTCTTCATTTGTGCTTACCTGGTCACAATTGCCAGTGAAGAGACGATTTGAGGAATATCTCACAACTTGTCACTTTGGAACAGTTAGGAGCAGTCTAACGGACTTAGAAGACCATAGCTCTATATTTGATTGTGCATGTTTTAACTGTGATTGTTTGAAGTAAGTCCGTATACATCCTTACAAAACTCTTTCAAAAATTTCTAAACTCCAAAAACAAACAATTTTTAAAAATAAAAATAAAAATAAAAATAAAAAATCACATTCTTTTTCTTCTCCTTTCTCTCATCACATCATGGATACCCCACCTCGCAAAACTCTTGCCGAACTTTGGTACCCACAACCAGACATTACTTCCTACGGTTCTTGCTTTGGTCGAATTTCGAACGACCCCTCCATGCCCAAAATTTCTTTGAAAGATCGAATAGACGCGTCTAGAATAACCAATTGGACTCCGCAATCCACCTTGTATCAACCAGGTCAACCTTCACCACCTTCTTACGTTGATACTCCTTTTTCGAGTCCTGTTGTAACTCCGAAACCCATGTCTATTGTTGAACATATTGAACAATCTCGTAACCGATCTTTCACCCCTTTCACCACTGCGAATTCTTTGGACCAACAATTCCATTCATCTTCTTATCCAAATGTTGATCCTACCCCTGTCCAACCATTCTATTCCTATCCATCCTACCCAACTTTTACACCTTTCCTAGACATTGCTTCTACATAGCCATTCGGGAGTTTCCAGTATCCAAACAACTTTGAATGTTTTACTGAAACTCCTTCACAACCCATGTCTAGTTTGGAACAGGCGTTGGAAGATTTTAGGGTAGCGTCATGCCAACAGATGATGGATTTGAATGCGTTCATGGCCGCCCTCATACAACCTAGTGACCCGGTAGTTGGTTTCCAACTATTTCCAAATTTTCCAATATATGATGAGGCGGTTGGACAGATTGAGAATTTGAGTGGTGAGAGTTGGCTGTACACCCTTCCAAATCAAACCTATCCATCCCCAATTGAATTCCACAACTCCGGGTTTGAATGTCTATCAAGTGTCCCAAATGATTCACCAGTTGAAAATGGAACGTTTAATTAGTTGTGCGACTTTGTAGTGTTTGATTTACCTGATTGTGAAGGATCCCTTTCGAGTGAAACCATCACCAATCATTTTGAGCTCTACACCTCCACTCTAGAACCTGAATTGATTAATATCCATGCTTTTGATGAGGTGTCTAAGAAAATTGATTTTCACTTGATTGAGGATATCGACACTAGGAATATTTTGGATGATGAACCCGCAAATTTGACTGAATTTTTCTCTCAAATTCATCATCCCGAGTCATTAAATATTTCTTCCGAACTTCATATGCGTCTTGATTTTGATGAGTATTGCATAGAGATTATTGAGGAAATTATTAAGGATGAAGCAGTTTTACTTGAGGAGTCGGATTTTCCAATTCATTATATCCCTTTCATTGACTGCGCACACCCTCCTGAATCTTTAACCGATACCCTTCCTCACTCACTTCCCTCCATCCTCGCTCCGACCTTGCAAGAAACCGTTACACTTTCATTTTCAATGTCTGGTTTACCAAGTTCGACGTATCCATGTTTTCTCACAGCTCTTGAGGGATTTGACCTCATTTCTCAGTGGGTTGATAGATTAGCAAAATCGCTTTTTACACATCGGTCATTGCAAATTGTGCTAATTTATACACTCCATCTCTACCCTCAAGTTATTATTCAACTTCTTTCTCCCACTTTCTCTAGTTCTTCTTCTAATTTTCCTCTAATGATAGCGAGTGTTGATGAATCACAATCCGATATTTTGAGTTCGATAATTCTAGAAAAAACAACTTGATTTAGATTCTTTTGAGAATAAGGTAGATGAGCCTTACGAGTCTCCTACCTCCGTAATTTTTGAAAAATCAAGTGTGTTGAATTCTGGCGCGACACTTATTGACATCGAAACGTTCAATCGGACCATCGATGAAAGTTTCGAAGATATTTTCGCCGACGAACTCGCATTCCTAAACGACACGGATTTTGTGATTAATCAACCCCCACCTGAAAAAGTCGAACCACCACCATTTCTTCTTTATCCCATACGAGAATGTGACCATTCTTCCCATTCCTAATCATCCACATTCTCGTTTCCGTTCACCATTTTTGTTTCGTCACTACAAATCGAGACGTAAAGCTTTTCCATTACACCACTTATCTTTACCCCATTTCTTCCTGACTCTATACAACATGTTCTTTCACCAACCGCCGCTTTATAACGATAAAAATTTTGAATGGTTGGTGCTAACCTTTGGCCTGTGTAAGGCCTTATATAGCTTGATACTGTGTTTTTCTCCTCCCTAACTCCGAACTTTAACGCTTAAACAGTGGAAACACTGTTTCACTTAAGTTTGGGGGATCTTTTTGTGTGTATATATTTTGTTTTCTTTTTCTGTTAACAATAATAAAAAAACAGGGGAGTGCTGACAGTTTTGACCCTCTTGGTGTAGCCTGACAGTGAGGGCACTGTCAAGTTTAAGTTTGGGGGTGTGCTCGGTAAGCTTTCTTCCTTCGAATTCATGTGAATATTTTTTGCATTTGCATACTTATTTTAAAATCCATAAAAATAAAAAATTATAAAAATTGAAAAGTTCAATTTTGGCCATATTTGACTTAAGTTCAACATGACGGTTGACTAGTTAGGAAAAACTAGATCCGAAACTTAGTAAATTAAAAACCTTAAAAAATAACCTTTCTTAAAGTTTAACTGTAGAAAATATATGTTCTTGTAATTTATTTTGAAATAGGAAAATTTTGAGTTCAGTTCTTGGGTTAAGTCGAAATAAGGGAAGAGTATTGAAAGCTCTATTTGAAGTATAAGTCTGAAAAATAATTATGAACCTTAAGTCCAAATTATTAAAACATATACCCTACTTTACGCACTCACACACATCTTGAAACTTGGGATAGTAGAGGATACTTTGAAATGCTCTTGTCTAAAATCCTTAGTATGAAGAAAAATAAAATAAAAAGTATAAGTGGTGAATAAAAAGAAAAAAAAATGAACACTAGTTTTGTAATTACTTAAAGCAGCATAAATAAAAAATATAGCGAGCGTGTTTTATCACCTAGTGCCTTTGACCAACCGGTTTAGGAGTCACTGCTAAGCCTTAGGTATTGCAAGACGAGGAATTACGCCTAAATGCGCAAGCATATTTTGTAATCGGTTGTTTAGTACCTCAAGAAGTATAAACGATCGCATGAAGGATGTGTGACCAATTTCATCTAAAATTCACCAACTAAAAGTATTTTGGAAGATGGACAAGAGTATGTGTCACGCCATGCTTCCCAGAGTGCGCTAAGATAGGCACGTGACCGAGCCAGCCATGCTACCTGTGGATAGGAAATATCCCTCCACAGTCATATTACGGCTGTAAGATATCAAGAACAGTAAAAATAATAAGCAACTATCTAATACATGTCCATGAGCCAGAATAACGAGTCAAGAATAAAATAAAGCGGAAGCTAAAAGATCCAATACAATAATAAACTAGAATGTACGTCCCATAATGCGGGCTCACATCAGGAATGAAAATACTGAAAGGAAACTAAACTAATAACATGTCCTTACTGCTTGGCCCGTTGATCAAAATACTCCTGGACTGCCTGCGATAAAGATAAGGGATCTGGGCCATGCAAAACCCAGACGTCAGTGCGTCATAATATCAATAATTCTAAGCAAGCAGGATATAATGAGATATGCATGCATGAAGTATGAACAGTAACGAGTCATCAATAACAGGTAAACGGTAACATGAATATGCATTGATGAACATGATATAAACAGGTGAAGTGCAGTGAGTAGTCTAAACTGTGCTATACGGTTATCTACTGTAAAGTTATTGAAATCAATTAGAGTGATCCTCCATGTAACTCAAAGGATATGTCACGTTATATCACGGAACCACGGATCAGGTAGTGGGAGTCATGAATGACTCTGTCTCGTTATCCCCCGGGACCACGGATCAAGTAAGAATCACGAATGATTCTGTCCCGTTATCCCCAGGGACAACGGATCAAGTAATACCCTTGTAAGCTACACTTTAGTTTACATTTTTGATTTACCCATACCACCAAGGATATGTGTTCAAGTCAGGTATTGGTAAATCTGGAGCTAATGCCAACGCAGGATCAAACAGGTACATGTTTGTCTGTATAGACAACATGATATGTCTGTAGAGACAACAGGTCGAGATTGTCGGTGTTCCCCTCCGAAAGGCGGCGCACAGGACCGCGATGTCCTGACGCTGAGATTCGGGGCAGATGCTATTTGGTTTTATCCGTCCACCTCTCCGAAGATGCCAAGTTGATTTATGGCACCGTGTATCGGAGGTTTAGACGGATGCGGCCGATGTAGCAGACTTCGTCAGATTCCCCCTCAGGGTGAGGGGTTTTTGATTGTGGGGACGCTCTTCCCTGCAGGCGCAAGCCCCTGCAGTTAATTACGCTACCGCATCGCGGTAACAACTTTCTCCTTCTCCAGAATTTCACTTCGTGTCGTGGGTGTTTGTTTTGTTTGTGGTTGCCCGTGGATTGTATACGGAGACTGAGTAATGCCGTCGCCCGTAGGACGTGGATTAGTCCAAATCCGTATTTACTTAGATTTGGGTTTGGTGTTTTTAGTTTAAGGATGCATTAGTCGCGTTGCGGCTAAGATCAACTTAAACGTTCGTTAAGGATACGATAGTCCTGTTTGAGACTAAGATCAACTTAACGTGATCGTTTAGATCCGACAAAAGAGCGTTAGGGCTCTATTGTTCCAGTTTGGGAGATTCATAGTCCAATTTGGGACTAAAGTCTGTTTGGAGGATACGTTAGCCATTTTTGAGGCTAAGATCGACTCAAACGTTTGTTAAGGATACGTTAGTCCAGTTTGAGACTAAGATCAACATAACGGGACCGTCTAGATCCGACAAAAGAGCATTTGGGCTCTATTGTGCCAGTTTAGGGACGTGGTGGTCCATATTCCAGTTTAGGGACGTGGTGGTCCAATATTAGTTTAGGGACGTTTCGGTCCGATATTAGTTTAGGGACGTTTCGGTCCGATATTAGTTTACGGACGTGGTGGTCCATTATTAGTTTAGGGACGTTTCGGTCCGATATTAGTTTAGGGACGTTTCGGTCCATCATTAGTTTAAGGACGTTTCGGTCCACGAGTTTAAGGACCCCGCAGTCCATATCGATGTGTGGTCGTTGGGACCCGTCACCTCTTTGACGTCGTTGAGGAATTACAACGACGGATGTCAAAGGAGTTCGGAGATGTACCCTCGAACCGGATGTAAATTGATTTAGAAGAGCAATTTTGCTCAGTCAATTTAATTTAAGGACTTATGGCCAAAATTGAGCTAAGTTCAGTTGAAATGTTCAACATTTTATTTGCTTTTGCATTACATTTCTTTTTTTATTTTTATTTGGGCCTTGCCCAGAAAGGATGCCGAGCATCAATTTGTTTTGGGCTCTGCCCTTTTAGGAATGATGCAAGGCATCAATTTTATTTGGGCTCTGCCCTTGTATAAAGGATGCAAAACATCAATTTATTTGGGCTCTGCCCATTTATTGCCTTGCAATTTATTTTGGCCTGTCAGGTCATTTTGATTTGGGCCTGGCCCTCTTAGTAATGCATTGCATTTGTGCAAAGCACTGTTAATTTGAGAATCTTTTAGATTCAAGAACCGATGGTTCAAAAAAAGAAGTGCAAAGCACTATTTGATTTAGATCTAAAAAAAAAACAAGTTTTTTCTTGTTTTTCTTATCTCAGAGAATCAAAAGTTCATAAAAGTGCAAAGCACTATTAATTTAAGAACCTTTTAGGTTCAAGAACCGATGGTTCATAAAACAAGTGCAAGGCACTATTTAATTTAGATATAAAAACAAGTTTTTCTTGTTTTTTCTTATCTCAGAGAACCAATCATGAAAGTGCAAAGCACTATTAATTTAAGAACCTTTTAGGTTCAAGAACCGATGGTTCTTAAAACAAGTGCAAGGCACTGTTTTTATTTAGATATAAAAACAAGTTTTTCTTGTTTTTCTTATCTCAGAGAACCAATCATGAAAGTGCAAAGCACTATTAATTTAAGAACCTTTTAGGTTCAAGAACCGATGGTTCATAAAACAAGTGCAAGGCACTATTTTTATTTTTATTTTATTTATTTATTTATTTATTTATTGAAGATCCATGATCTTGTTCACAAGAGAAATCTCTCTTCTTTCAAAGGTTTTTACCTTTTTTTTATTCTTCAAGAGTTCTCAAGAGTTCTCTTCTCTTTTATTTTAGCAAGATGTTGATGCCTTTGAATTGAGGTCTAGGGTCCTTTTTATAGTGCCCATAAATTAGTTAAAGTTTGTTAAAGAGATCATTCTCTGAGTGATTTGGAGAATTTCCCCACCGTCGGATTTTTAATCCAAAGGTCTCTACTTTACAGAAGAAATCTTCTTGTTTTAACGAAAAACAGAAAAGATTTCCTTAAATCTTCATTCTGTTTTTACGCAACTCCCCAGCACCTGACACGTGTCGCGCAGTTAATTTTTTTTTTTAATTAATTTTTTTTATTATTATTTTTATTTTTATTTTTTTAAAAAAAACTGCGCAGCGCGCGCAGCGTAGTGCGCCCTGCGCACGCGCAGCGCGCTGCGCGCGGCGCGCGTCTACTGTATCGAGACGGACGTCGAGGTTGTCTCTAAGTTGCTGGTGAACCGTCGAGGTTTGGAACTAGGGTTGTCACCCCAACGTTCGTCTCGACACAGCAGGCGCAACGTCATTAAACGAATGGAGCCACGGCAAAATCCCTAGTTCCAAACCTCGGCGGTTCACCAGCAACCCAGAGACAACCTCGACGTCCGTCTTGATACAGTAGACGAGATGTCACCCCAACGTTCGTCTCAACACAGCAGGCGCAACGTCATTAAACGAATGGAGCCACGACCAAATCCCTAGTTCCAAACCTCGGCAGTTCACCAGTAACCTAGAGACAATCTCGACGTCCGTCTCGATACAGTAGATGAGATCTCGCCCCAACGTTCGTCTCAACACAGCAGACGCAACGTCATCAAACAAACGGAGACACGGCAAAATCCCTAGTTCCCACCATGACATTCGTCTCGATACAGAGGACGCAATGCCAGCAAACGAAGCAAAGGCCAAATTCCTAGCTTCAGGGTCTTAACGGCAAGTCATATACATAGTCACATAATTCGCGAATTATTCGCCGAATTCGCGAATAATTCGCGAATTTTTGATCAAACGAATTAATCTGCGAATTAATCGCCATTGCCGAACTGGCCGAATTATTCGCGAATAATTCGCGAATTATTCCCGAATAATTCCCGAATTATGTGAAAAAACAACGAATAATTCAAAAAACAGGAAATAATTCACAAAATCAAAACCTAGCGTCTCATATATTAATTTATTGCTCGAAATCCTTCCCGAACATTTCCCGAACACTTACCGAATCTTTCCCGAATACCTGCCGATTTTTTCCGAATAGTTCTCCGAATCCGAATTTTCGTCCTTGCCGAATTATTCCCGAACGGCGAATTTGTGACTATGGTCATATAAAACCTGAAAGACTATCGGAGATTATCCCACACCAGCGCGGAGTGGTTATGACTCATCGGGGCTCTCCAAAATGAGCCTAACCTCAAGTAAAAAGCGGCATGGCAAATTCCTAGCGCTTGCTCTTCCGACGGTCAAACTGCCAAGGAGAATTGCTTGAAGACGTCTTGTCCAGCCCCCGAAGGGATCAGAGACACGGCAGTCGCAGGGCTACTCGAAAAGCACGATTGCCTATCGAGGACTATATCAGCTTATGCGACGGTACGATGGCCAAAACCCTAAGTACCACCAACCTTAACGGGCTTCTGTCGTAAAGAGCAGAGGTTAAATGTGACGTTAAGATGTTCTTGCGAGAAACGTTCGATTCGTCTCGACTTGTGAAAAATTGTCGAGGCGGCTCGACTCGTGAGATAAAGCCTTGGGCAGTGGGCATAAAAGAAGCCTATTTCCTACGCATTGGGACCCCGTAAGTTGGCCCAAAACGGTCTCTTGCATACCATCCACGGGTCTCACTCTCCAACGTCGAACTTCGACAAGGAGGGAAACAACCGCTTACAAGTCCTCTCGACTCGTAAGAGGGAAAAATTCTCTTGTAGGATCCTTATGACTTACAAGAGAAAACCACACTTAGGAATCCTCACGATTCCTAAGGAGAAAAAACCGCCTACGAGATCCTCTCGATCCGTAGGGAGAAAAGTCTCTATGAGACCCTCACGGCTCATAGAGTTGAAAAGCCTTAGGCAGCAGATCTGAACCTGCGGCCTAAGCCCTCGCTATCTCATGAGGAAATCAAGAACCTTACTCTATTACCTGCTAATTGTGACGACATGCTGAGAAAGAGGAAAAGCAACAGAAAGAGCACCCGATTTACGTTTGATCAAGCGTTCAAGACGTATTCATTCATGCATGGGCAAAAAGACTCAGGACAAAGATATATAATAAAGACAAGCTGGGATAAAAATTTCCATTAATATTGCCCAAAGTTTTACAGTCATAAAAACAATAAACGAAAGTTACAATGGAATAACCTCAGATCCAGGGCATGGATTGAGGAATTCAAAAGCGATCATATCTATGACTTTCCAAGCCTCGCAGACCATCCTAGTGTGCTTCCTTTCGCGAGCACAAGCGTCAGGGTCCCTCCCGATATCTTCCACCCTCCGATAAGCAGCGAGTATGGCAGACTGTTGAAAGATCTCGTGCAAGAGGTCAATAAGACCGTCTCGCCGTCTCTTCGAGATAAAGTTCAATAGGTACATAGAGTGCACCTTGTCCTCAGCGGCATCCAACGCCTTAAGCGGCACACCGGAACAGAATAGGGGAAGCGTTTCCTAGATAGCTCCCACGATAAGTTTAAGAAGAAAGGAACGTCGGGGATGCAGTGGACCATTGTATGCGTCGAAGCGACTCATTATTTCAGCACACTCCTCGTTTGTGAACTCCCGATTTTAAGAGCGGCCAAATCGGCGGATGCCCTCATGAGAGATGATCTCGTTAAGAGCATACATGTGGGCGTCCATTGTTCCTATGAAAGAGGATCAACAGAATTATCAGAAAGACTGATTAAGTAAAATGATATAATGCACTGAGAAATAAAATGTCATCTTTAACTTCCAAGATCCGTGAAGAATTCTTAAGAGTTCTTCTATATGATTTGGGAGGAGAAAAACTCCATTAATGAAATGAGAAAATACAGGGAAAATCTTTTAGAGAGCAAAGCTCTATTAATGGAACTCTAATGGGGCTTTCCTTAGTCTTCTATAGACCCCCTTAGAGCAAAGCTCTACTAAGTGAAACCCTGAATGGGTCTTCTTTAGATCTGGGATTTATTGAGAGCAATGCTCTTAAAATTAATTTAATTTAATTAAAATTAATATTTTTACCTAAAATTCACTAAAAATTTGAACTTTTAAAAGTGTTTAAATAAGAGAGCAGGGCTCTGAGTTCTGAAAGTAAAATTTTAGAGATGAGAATCATCTAAGAGACCAAAGGTCCTATTTATAGGCATCAAGTGCCCTTTCAGCTTCCAAAATAGGGCGCGACGGTTCGGAGTCTACCACCGCTGCGCTCACGTTAGGAAGCCACGTAAGCGCAACGGTGGGGGGGCATTTGTTTACCTCAATCAGAGCAAAGCTCTGTTTAAATTCCAAGGTGGGAAAACAAGCAATACTTCTGTTTTTCTCCAATCAGAGCAAAGCTCTGTCTTGAAAATTAAAAAGAAAATTAAAGTTAAAATAAATGAAGTAGCGTAATCCATAAGAGCTTTAGAGCAAAGCTCTTGAAAAGAAAAGAAAAAAAAAAGAAAGAAAGAAAGAAAGAAGAAGAAGAAGAAGAAGAAGAAAAAAAAGATTGCGCAATCTTTTTTTTCTTCTTCTTCTTCTTCTTCTTCTTTCTTTCTTTCTTTCTTTTTTTTTTCTTTTCTTTTCAAGAGCTTTGCTCTAAAGCTCTTATGGATTACGCTACTTCATTTATTTTAACTTTAATTTTCTTTTTAATTTTCAAGACAGAGCTTTGCTCTGATTGGAGAAAAACAGAAGTATTGCTTGTTTTCCCACCTTGGAATTTAAACAGAGCTTTGCTCTGATTGAGGTAAACAAATGCCCCCCCACCGTTGCGCTTACGTGGCTTCCTAACGTGAGCGCAGCGGTGGTAGACTCCGAACCGTCGCGCCATATTTTGGAAGCTGAAAGGGCACTTGATGCCTATAAATAGGTCCCTTAGATGATTCTCATCTCTAAAATTTTACTTTCAGAACTCAGAGCCCTGCTCTCTTATTTAAACACTTTTAAAAGTTCAAACTTTTAGAGAATTTTAGGTAAAAATATTAATTTTAATTAAATTAAATCAATTTTAAGAGCATTGCTCTCAATAAATCCCAGATCTAAAGAAGACCCATTCAGGGTTTCACTTAGTAGAGCTTTGCTCTAAGGGGGTCTATAGAAGACTAAGGAAAGCCCTATTAGAGTTCCATTAATAGAGCTTTGCTCTCTAAAAGATTTTCCCTGTATTTTCTCATTTCATTAATGGAGTTTTGCTCCTCCCAAATCATATAGAAGAACTCTTAAGAATTCTTCACGGATCTTGGAAGTTAAAGATGACATTTTATTTCTCAGTGCATTATATCATTTTACTTAATCAGTCTTTCTGATAATTCTGTTGATCCTCTTTCATAGGAACAATGGACGCCCACATGTATGCTCTTAACGAGATCATCTCTCATGAGGGCATCCGCCGATTTGGCCGCTCTTAAAATCGGGAGTTCACAAACGAGGAGTGTGCTGAAATAATGAGTCGCTTCGACGCATACAATGGTCCACTGCATCCCCGACGTTCCTTTCTTCTTAAACTTATCGTGGGAGCTATCTAGGAAGCGCTTCCCCTATTCTGTTCCGGTGTGCCGCTTAAGGCGTTGGATGCTGCTGAGGACAAGGTGCACTCTGTGTACCTATTGAACTTTATCTCGAAGAGACGGCGAGACGGTCTTATTGACCTCTTGCACGAGAACAGTCTGCCATACTCGCTGCTTATCGGAGGGTGGAAGATATCGGGAGGGACCCTGACGCTTGTGCTCGCGAAAGGAAGCACACTAGGATGGTCTGCGAGGCTTGGAAAGTCATAGATATGATCGCTTTTGAATTCCTCAATCCATGCCCTGGATCTGAGGTTATTCCATTGTAACTTTCGTTTATTGTTTTTATGACTGTAAGAACTTTGGGCAATATTAATGGAAATTTTTATCCCAGCTTGTCTTTATTATATATCTTTGTCCTGAGTCTTTTTGCCCATGCATGAATGAATACGTCTTGAACGCTTGATCAAACGTAAATCGGGTGCTCTTTCTGTTGCTTTTCCTCTTTCTCAGCATGTCGTCACAATTAGCAGGTAATAGAGTAAGGTTCTTGATTTCCTCATGAGATAGCGAGGGCTTAGGCCGCAGGTTCAGATCTGTTGCCTAAGACTTTTCAACTCTATGAGCCGTGAGGGTCTCATAGAGACTTTTCTCCCTACGGATCGAGAGGATCTCGTAGGCGGGTTTTTCTCTTTAGGAATCGTGAGGATTCCTAAGTGTGGTTTTCTCTTGTAAGTCATAAGGATCCTACAAGAGAATTTTTCCCTCTTACGAGTCGAGAGGACTTGTAAGCGGTTGTTTCCCTCTTTGTCGAAGTTCGACGTTGGAGAGTGAGACCCGTGGATGGTATGCAAGAGACCGTTTTGGGCCAACTTACGGGGTCCCAATGCTTAGGAAACAGGCTTCTTTTATGCCCACTGCCCAAGGCTTTATCTCACGAGTCGAGCCGCCTCGACAATTTTTCACAAGTCGAGACGAATCGAACGTTTCTCGCAAGAACATCTTAACGTCGCATTTAACCTCTGCTCTTTACGACAGAAGCCCGTTAAGGTTGGTGGTACTTAGGGTTTTGGCCATCGTACCGTCGCATAAGCTGATATAGTCCTCGATAGGAAATCGTGCTGTTCGAGTAGCCCTGAGACTGCCGTGTCTCTGATCCCTTCGGGGGCTGGACAAGACGTCTTCAAGCAATTCTCCTTGGCAGTTTGACCGTCGGAAGAGCAAGCGCTAGGAATTTTCCATGCCGCTTTTTACTTGAGGTTAGGCTCATTTTGGAGAGCCCCGATGAGTCATAACCACTCCGCGCTGGTGTGAGATGATCTCCGATAGTCTTTCAGGCTTTATATGACTTGCCGTTAAGACCCTGAAGCTAGGAATTTGGCCTTTGCTTCGTTTGCTGGCATTGCGTCCTCTGTATCGAGACGAATGTCATGGTGGGAACTAGGGATTTTGTCGTGGCTCCGTTTGTTTGATGACGTTGCGTCTGCTGTGTCGAGACGAACGTTGGGGCGACATCTCATCTACTGTATCGAGACGGACGTCGAGGTTGTCTCTAGGTTACTGGTGAACTGCCGAGGTTTGGAACTAGGGATTTTGCCGTGGCTCCATTCGTTTAATGACGTTGCGCCTGCTGTGTTGAGACGAACGTTGGGGTGACATCTCGTCTACTGTATCAAGACGGACGTCGAGGTTGTCTCTGGGTTGCTGGTGAACCGCCGAGGTTTGGAACTAGGGATTTTGCCGTGGCTCCATTCGTTTAATGACGTTGCGCCTGCTGTGTCGAGACGAACGTTGGGGTGACATCTCGTCTACTGTATCGAGACGGACGTCGAGGTTGTCTCTAGGTTGCTGGTGAACCGTCGAGGTTTGGAACTAGGGATTTTGACGTGGCTCCATTCGTTTAATGGCGTTGCGTCTGCTGTGTCGAGACGAACGTTGGGGTGACATCTCGTCTGCTGTATTGAGACGGACGTCGAGGTAGTGACCATTCTGTGCTGGTGCGAGATGATCTCCGGTTGTCTTTCCGGTTTTATATGAGTTACCGTCAAGACGTCGAAGCTAGGAATGTGGCATTCGCTTCGTTTGCTTTGGTGTGTCCAAATCCTGTTGGAGGACGAACGCCGGGGTTAACATTTCGTCTGCTGTATCGAGACGAACGTCAAGATGGTGACCACTCTGTGCTGGTGCGAGATGATCTCCGATTGTCTTTCCGGTTTTATGTGAGTTACCGTAAAGACGTTGAAGCTAGGAATGTGGCCTTCGCTTCGTTTGCTTTGTCACGTCCGAATCCCTGCTGGAGGAAAAATGCTGGGGTCGACATCTCGTCTGCTGTATCGAGACGGACGTCGAGGTGGTGACCACTCTGTGCTGGTGCGAGATGATCTCCGATTGTCTTTCCGGTTTTATGTGAGTTACCGTAAAGACGTTGAAGCTAGGAATGTGGCCTTCGCTTCGTTTGCTTTATCATGTCTGAATCCTTGCTGGAAGAAGAATGCTAGGGTTGACATTTTGTCTGCTGTATCGAGACGAACGTCGAGGAGGTGACCACTTTTATGTGAGTTGATCTCCGGTGGTCTTTCAGGCCTTATATGACTTGCCGTTAAGATCTTGAAGCTAGGAATTTGGCCTTCGCTTCATTCGCTCACACTGTGTCTGGTGTATTGAGACGAATGCTGAGGTGGAGCTGGGATTTTGCCATCACTCCGCTTTGTTTCGACTATGGGGTCTTTTGTTAACTTTGCATGTACACCCTGCTGGGCTGCGAAGGAACGCCGTTGTTGACATTGCGTCTGTTGTAACGAGACGAATGCTAAGGTGAAGTTGGGATTTTGCCGTTACTCCGCTTTGTTTCGACCGTGAGGTCTTTTGTTGACGTTGCATCTGCCTCCAGCCGGACTGCGGAGGAACGGTGCTGTTGACATTGCGTCTACTATATCGAGACGAATGCTGAGGTGGAGCTGGGATTTTGCCATCGCTCCGCTTGATGGTGTAATATCTGTGTCCTGCTGGAATGAGGAGGCACACCGTTGTTGGTCTCCAGGCTGTAGATGTGGCCATTGAGATTTGGAACTAGAGACTTTGCCATGGTTCCGTTTTGTTGCGATTCTGAGGTCGGTTGTTGACGTCATGTCTGCATCTAGTTGGAGTGAGGAGAAACGCCGTTGGTGATCTCTAAGTTGTCGATGTTGACGTTGAGACCCTGAAGCTCGGGATCTTCATTTGCTTCATTTGTTGACATCGTGTCTGTAATATTGTGACAAATGTCGAGATTGTCTTTAGGTTGTCTATGAACCGTCGAGATTTGGCTTCGCTTTCTGATGGAGCCTGTTGGGAAGGTATTGTTCCCTTTTTATCTGTGCCCCTGGATTGTATACAGGGGTCGATGTGATTTCACCTGTAGGGCAAAAAATTTCATTCTTTCATTTTTTTTATTCTTTCCGCGATGCTCTATCATTTCAGCTTTTATATCGCGAAGGTCGCGATTGCCCAATCATTTCGGCTATTTTTCGCAGTGCCCAATCATTTCGGCTGTTTACTTTATTTTTACTCGCTGCTTTTTATTGCGAGTTGCCCAATCATTTCGGCTGTTTATTTTATTTTTACTCGCTGTTTTTTTATTGCGAGTTGCCCAATCATTTCGGCTATTTTGCATGCATACATTTTTACTTGTTGATTTTGTTTGCAAGTTGCCCCATCATTTCGGCTATTTCGTATGCATATATATATATATATATATATTTTTTTTTTGGCTCGCTGATTTTTTTTTTTTGCGAGTAGGGAATTTGGGGTCTGATACCAATCTTGGCATCAGTATCGCTGCGACTGGAATATTACCAAGAGCGAATCATCATTTGCCTTGAAAGGACTTGGAATTTGATACCGGTTTAGGCATCAGCATCACTGCAACTGGGATATTGCCAGGAGCGAATCATCATTTGCCTTGAAAGGACTTGGAATTTGATACCGATTTAGGCATCAGCATCGCTACAACTGGAATATTGCCAGGAGCGAATCATCATTTGCCGTAAAAGGACTTGGAATTTGATACCAGTCTAGGCATCAGCATCGCTGCAACTGGGATATTGCCAGGAACGAATCATCATTTGCCTCTGTCGATCCCGAACAAAGGTGGCTTAGTAAACAGGATTAAGGGTCCTGTCGGCTAAGGCTTTTGACTTCATGAGCCGTAAGGGTCTCACAAAGGTATTTCTCCCTACAAGTCGTGAGGATCTTGTAGGTGTGTTTTCTCCTTGGGAATCGTGAGGATTCCTAAGTGCATGTTCTCTTGTAAGTCGTAAGGATCTTGCAAAAGGGTTTTCTCCTTATAAGTCAAGAGGACTTACAAGTGTTGTTTGTTGTACAAGCATATCCCTAGTCACGGATGGGACTTTGTTAGGGAAATATTTATTCGTGCCCGTGGATTGTATACAAGGGTCATTATGAGCCGCTTGTAGGGCAATATCGAAGGTTGTGGGGACTGCTTAAGAACAGGTTAAGGTTTCTGCAACTTAAGACTTTCAAATCTTATGAGCCGTAAGGGTCCCACAAGAGAGTTCTCCTTACGAGTCGTGGGGATCCCGCAAGTGTATTTTCTCCTTCGGAATCGTGGGGATCCCTAAGTGTGTTGTTCCTTTGTGAGTCGTAAGGATCTCACGCAGGTGGTTTCTTCTTACAGGGTCGAGAGGACCCTATAAGTGTTTCTTAACGAGGTTGCGCCCTTTCAGGTTTTCACAAACACTCGCCGGTAGCCCTGCTGTTTTTACTCACGGAGCACTTTCGGGTTTTCATCCGTGCCCATTTTGCTTGTGGACATACCGTTTTTTTTTATTCTCTTTTTTTTTCTTTTTTTTTCTTTTCTTTTCTTTTTCTTCTCTTTTTTTTTAAACGAGGTCGCGCCCTTTCGGGTTTTCACGAACACTCGCCGGTAGCCCTGCTGTTTTTACTCACGGAGCCCCTTCGGGTTTTCATCCGTGCCCATTTTGCTTGTGGACATACCGTTATTATTATTATTATTATTTTTTTAAAAAAAAAAACGTCAGCCTGAAGATGCTGCGGGTTGGGAGTAGTTTAACGACGTTTCGGTCATTTGCAAGTTTTAGGACATTGCGGTCCGCCGTTAGTTTAAGGACGTTTCGGTCCGTTGTTAGTTTAAGGACGTTTCGGTCCGTTATCCAGTTTTAGGACGTAGTGGTCCGTCGTCGCCGTATTTGAGGCGAATATCTAGTTTATTGACTTTTCGGTCTATGAGTCCTTCTCCATGAATGAACATGATGCCCCCGGCGTATCCATCTTCTTCGGAGCGTGCGATTGTGGCGGACTCACCTTCCAGTTCTCAGACAGCGCAAACTTGCCCTGTTGGTATTGGTCTTCAACCCAGTTTTTGAAGACGTAGCAGTCCTCGATCAGGTGACCTACTGTTTGGTGGTAAGGGCAATAATTAGGATTATTAACATCGCCTGGCCGCAACGGACGTTTTGGACCCGGCAAATTGATGAGTCTGTCGCACACTGCCAGCTCGAACAGTCCCCTTGTTTTATCTTGCGGAAACGAGTAAGGACGTTTCAACTTTTCCTGGAGGGGTTGCCGCTTGTTGCTTTGGCAAGCAACCGGTCTAGGGTCACCTGATTGTTGTTGAGCGCCGGCGACGAGGGCCGTTTTTCTTTTTCCTTTATCCTTTTTGTTCGATCCTTTGTTTACGGGGCCGAGAGTTTTTCCGAGTAGCATGCGATTGCACGGCTGAACGTTCTCGCAGCTTCTCAATTCCTTTATTTTTGAAATAGATTCCCCGAGGGAAGAGTTGGGGGTAGGTTCTTCGTCAGAGTCGCTTCCAAAGGTGATAATTTGTGATCCCTTGAAGTCGGCTATATGACAGTCGGCGGCGGCTCTTTTGCGCTCATCTATCGCATTTTTCCGATGTCCACAAGCTTCACACTTTGTCCTGTCGAAGTGTCGCTTTTGAGCGACATACCCTTGCCACCAACAGTTAAAGGATTCGCAGTCTTCGGTAGGATGTATGATCTTCTGATGATATAAACAGAAGTTAGGGTGCATCTCTACCTCAGAGAAAGAATTTTCTTCAGAGGGCGGTAGCTTCATTCCTACTGATAGAGCTTTGGCGAACCGTTTCCTTGCCTTGAATTTGTTTTTACCCGCAGTGTATGGCTTTTGATTTGACGGGAATACCTTGGTTCTTTCCAGTATGGCCATTTCATGCTCTTGATTGGCTTTTGCTTTCAGACGAATTTCATTTAGGAAGGCATCGATCAACTTGTCTTACGGCCGCGGAATTTCTGTTTCAGGGTCCGCCATTGATTTCTCAGCGCAAGGATCCTCCTCATCATCCGTCAGTGAATGAGAAATCACATGACAAGTCGCTACGTAGTCTTCGGATTCATCCGATAAGTTTTCTCCATCGTTTTCATCCTCGACGAAAGAACAAGTTGCCCCCGGCGTGTCCGTCTTCTTTGGAGAGTGCGGCTGTGGGGGGTTTACCTTCCAGCTTTCAGACAGCGTGAACTTGCCTTGCAGGTATTGATCCTCAATCCATCCCTTAAAGACGAAACAATCCTCAATCGGATGACTTACCGTTTGGTGGTAAGGGCAATAATTGGGATTATTAAGATCGCCTGGCTGCGACAGACGCTTTGGACTCGGCAGATTAATAAGTCTGTTGCGCACTGCCAGCTCGAACAGTCTTCTCGTTTTATTCTGAGGAAACGAGTAATGACGTCCTAGCCTCTCTTCGAGGGATGGGCATGGACGCACGTTGTTTTGGCGAGCGACCGGCTTTGAGTTGCTCGACTGTTGCTGAGCATTGGCGACGATGATCGCTTTTCCTTTCTCATTTCGGGGATCGGGTCTTGGAGGAGACGGTCTATGGCCCATCTGGTCCATTTGGGCTAATTTGTCGATCAAGGCCTGGAAGGTGGTCGGCCTGAAGAACATCATGAATTGCGAGATGGTCGCCTGCGGATCGAGAGTGCCCACAAACATGCCTACCGCAGGAGCCTCTTCTATGCGTTGTTCGCATTTCGACCATAGGTTCCGCCATCGTGTTGCGTATTGGACCCATGTTTCGCCTGACCTTATCCTGGCATTAATCAGTGCTGTTATCGGGGTGCGTCCACTAGCACTCGCGAATCTCTGTGTAAACAGCAGTTCCATCTCTGCAAATGTTTTGACAGAGTCGTTAGGTAACTTTGAATACCATTCAAAGGCTGTTTCTGCTAAGCTGCCGACGAATTGACGTAGCAACAATTTGTCATCGCCTCCAGTATTGCCGCATAAGGCCCTGAATTGAGCGACATGCTGATGCGGATTCCCTGTCCCTTTATATACGTGGAATTTAGGGATCGTATATCCTGGCGGGTAATTGATTTGGTCATACCAGCTCGGATACGGTCGTCCGGTTCTAACAATTTTGCCCAGCCGCTTCATTCGCCTGATGAACCCGGATCTGCTGAGCTATATATTCGTCTAGGTCGACTTTGGAGATTGCCTCCTCCTTGGCTGTTGATAGAGCCAGCGGAGGATTTGACGTTTCTCCCCTGTCGTCTTCAAGGACGATCGGAGGATCTTCAGCAGGTGGGTCCGGCTGTAACATCATCCCTACCATATCTTGGAAGAGGAGCGACATCTGCTTTATGTTAGCCGCTTGCTCTGCAGCTTCTTTGTCCCTCTTTTCGAGAACTCTGCATAAAAAGTCAGCGTCGGTTTCTTGTTCTTGACGCTCATCCGAAGACGTTTCAGAGCTTTCTTTTGGCTCAGTGAGTGCAGCCATTGTAGTCATCATTTCCTGAAGCTTTTGTTGTTGCTCCTGGGCTTTCGTCACGGATCGGGTGAGCGGTCGGTGGCCCGTAGAAGTGCGGCTTTCCTCCTTTCCAGAAGCCATATAAACAGTGTGCACCACCATGCCCCCAGACTTGGGGCGTTTGTGTTCGGTGTCTTTGCAATTTGCCGAAGACACAAGGGCTTCTTGCGGCCTCCTTTTTTGAGTGATTGGAGTTAAGGGAGCCGTTGTAGCGGGCACCCAAGTAGCTTTTGCTTTTTGTGGTTTGACAGAGTAATCCTTCCCCTGCCGAACCTTCATCTTTTTCTGTCGTCGGAGGCAGTCTTGATCGATCATCGACTCTTGGACCTGTCGCCAGACTTAGTAAATTTTAGAGGACAGCCGTTGAGGGGGCTGCTCTAACTTCTTCTCTGGAGTATTCTCCACGGGTGAAGGAGTTCGCTTTAGCACCGCAGTAGGAGAGTTTCTGCACACCGAGTTCATCAACTTAAAGCTGTTCCTGGTTGGAACAGCAGTATCGATCTCCACCATTAGAGTTGGAGGAGTAAGTCCAGAGGGGGAGTTGCCCCCAGCCTTCCTCACTCGGCGCCAGTAGCGACGTCGGGCATGTCGTGCTGATGGAGTTGTTTCATCTATAGGGGTGATCTCCTCATGCCCCCTGTGTTGGTCAGAATATACTGGTACCAGCTTTTTAAAGATCGACGTCCGTTGAACGGGGACGGCCAACTTGTCAGAAGCGAACTTCTGAACATGGGAAGCAACCTTGGTGATTTTGCCAGGAACGGGAGTTGGAATGGCTATCCGCTTCGGGATAACGCCTTCTGGTATGGCAGGCTTCTTCATGAGCCTGTTAGAGCTCTGGCCTAGTCCGTTAAAAACCGAAGCAGTGGAGTTGGACGACCCGCTGAGAGGGGTCGCGGCAGTGGTAAGTCGATCGAAGACCGACTTCTTTGGATCTTCTTGCAATGTCATTGGGGCGTTGAAGCTCATTGGTGGGAGCATGGTCCCAAAAAATAGCCTAGTGGTGGCTTGAGCCACCTGCTCCACCGGCATTTTGAAAAGGGAGGCCGCTTGGGGCCCATAAGTCACTCCTCCAGTAATGACGGAGCGAGAGTTGTTGCTGCAGGCGATACAGTTCGAAGCCATTGATCTTCTGTTTTCTGCACGGAGCAAGACACCAAATCTTAGTACCTTGAATCCACAGGCAATCACAGCAAACCGTGATTTGTTCGTGAACACGACACACGAAGTGTGGAGTGGAAAGAGGAAGAGGTCCCACCGGGCGTGCCAGAATCTGTTCCCCTCCGAAAGGCGGCGCACAGGACCGCGATGTCCTGACGCTGAGATTCGGGACAGATGCTATTTGGTTTTATCCGTCCACCTCTCCGAAGATGCCAAGTTGATTTATGGCACCGTGTATCGGAGGTTTAGACGGATACGGCCGATGTAGCAGACTTCGTCAGATTCCCCCTCAGGGTGAGGGGTTTTTGATTGTGGGGACGCTCTTCCCTGCAGGCGCAAGCCCCTGCAGTTAATTACGCTACCGCATCGCGGTAACAACTTTCTCCTTCTCCAGAATTTCACTTCGTGTCGTGGGTGTTTGTTTTGTTTGTGGTTGCCCGTGGATTGTATACGGAGACTGAGTAATGCCGTCGCCCGTAGGACGTGGATTAGTCCAAATCCGTATTTACTTAGATTTGGGTTTGGTGTTTTTAGTTTAAGGATGCATTAGTCGCGTTGCGGCTAAGATCAACTTAAACGTTCGTTAAGGATACGATAGTCCTGTTTGAGACTAAGATCAACTTAACGTGATCGTTTAGATCCGACAAAAGAGCGTTAGGGCTCTATTGTTCCAGTTTGGGAGATTCATAGTCCAATTTGGGACTAAAGTCTGTTTGGAGGATACGTTAGCCATTTTTGAGGCTAAGATCGACTCAAACGTTTGTTAAGGATACGTTAGTCCAGTTTGAGACTAAGATCAACTTAACGGGACCGTTTAGATCCGACAAAAGAGCATTTGGGCTCTATTGTGCCAGTTTAGGGACGTGGTGGTCCATATTCCAGTTTAGGGACGTGGTGGTCCAATATTAGTTTAGGGACGTTTCGGTCCGATATTAGTTTAGGGACGTTTCGGTCCGATATTAGTTTACGGACGTGGTGGTCCATTATTAGTTTAGGGACGTTTCGGTCCGATATTAGTTTAGGGACGTTTCGGTCCATCATTAGTTTAAGGACGTTTCGGTCCACGAGTTTAAGGACCCCGCAGTCCATATCGATGTGTGGTCGTTGGGACCCGTCACCTCTTTGACGTCGTTGAGGAATTACAACGACGGATGTCAAAGGAGTTCGGAGATGTACCCTCGAACCGGATGTAAATTGATTTAGAAGAGCAATTTTGCTCAGTCAATTTAATTTAAGGACTTATGGCCAAAATTGGGCTAAGTCCAGTTGAAATGTTCAACATTTTATTTGCTTTTGCATTACATTTCTTTTTTTATTTTTATTTGGGCCTTGCCCAGAAAGGATGCCGAGCATCAATTTGTTTTGGGCTCTGCCCTTTTAGGAATGATGCAAGGCATCAATTTTATTTGGGCTCTGCCCTTGTATAAAGGATGCAAAGCATCAATTTATTTGGGCTCTGCCCATTTATTGCCTTGCAATTTATTTTGGCCTGTCAGGTCATTTTGATTTGGGCCTGGCCCTCTTAGTAATGCATTGCATTTGTGCAAAGCACTGTTAATTTGAGAATCTTTTAGATTCAAGAACCGATGGTTCAAAAAGAGAAGTGCAAAGCACTATTTGATTTAGATCTAAAAAAAAACAAGTTTTTTCTTGTTTTTCTTATCTCAGAGAATCAAAAGTTCATAAAAGTGCAAAGCACTATTAATTTAAGAACCTTTTAGGTTCAAGAACCGATGGTTCATAAAACAAGTGCAAGGCACTATTTAATTTAGATATAAAAACAAGTTTTTCTTGTTTTTTCTTATCTCAGAGAACCAATCATGAAAGTGCAAAGCACTATTAATTTAAGAACCTTTTAGGTTCAAGAACCGATGGTTCATAAAACAAGTGCAAGGCACTGTTTTTATTTAGATATAAAAACAAGTTTTTCTTGTTTTTCTTATCTCAGAGAACCAATCATGAAAGTGCAAAGCACTATTAATTTAAGAACCTTTTAGGTTCAAGAACCGATGGTTCATAAAACAAGTGCAAGGCACTATTTTTATTTTTATTTTATTTATTTATTTATTTATTTATTGAAGATCCATGATCTTGTTCACAAGAGAAATCTCTCTTCTTTCAAAGGTTTTTACCTTTTTTTTTATTCTTCAAGAGTTCTCAAGAGTTCTCTTCTCTTTTATTTTAGCAAGATGTTGATGCCTTTGAATTGAGGTCTAGGGTCCTTTTTATAGTGCCCATAAATTAGTTAAAGTTTGTTAAAGAGATCATTCTCTGAGTGATTTGGAGAATTTTCCCCACCGTCGGATTTTTAATCCAAAGGTCTCTGCTTTACAGAAGAAATCTTCTTGTTTTAACGAAAAACAGAAAAGATTTCCTTAAATCTTCATTCTGTTTTTACGCAACTCCCCAGCGCTTGACACGTGTCGCGCAGTTAAATTTTTTTTTAATTAATTTTTTTTATTTATTATTTTTATTTTTATTTTTTTTTAAAAAACTGCGCAGTGCGCGCACTGCGCTGCGCTTTGCGCAATCTTTTTTTTTTCTCTTCTTCTTCTTTCTTTCTTTTTTTTCTTTTCTTTTCAAGAGCTTTGCTCTAAAGCTTTTATGGAGTACGCTACTTCATTTATTTTAACTTTAATTTTCTTTTTAATTTTCAAGACAGAGCTTTGCTCTGATTGGAGAAAAACAGAAGTATTGCTTGTTTTCCCACCTTGGAATTTAAACAGA
This sequence comes from Agapanthus africanus, assembly GCA_030015575.1. Classification (NCBI taxonomy): domain Eukaryota; kingdom Viridiplantae; phylum Streptophyta; class Magnoliopsida; order Asparagales; family Amaryllidaceae; genus Agapanthus; species Agapanthus africanus. The sequence continues at coordinate 43,346,726 of JASDDO010000024.1, read as the reverse complement.
GCTTTGCTCTGATTGAGGTAAACAGTCAGCATTAACAAGATCAAGTAACATGTCAAGCTGTGGTACATCAGGTCATGTCATGTGGTGTACATGGATCAAATCATGTCAAGTGGTGCACATGTATCAAGTCGTGTCAAGTAGTAATGTATCAAGTCATGTCAGGTGGTGCACAAGTATCAAGTGGATACTCATAATCAAACTATAATAAGTATGGGTACACAAAATCAAGTATGGAGTATTAATGTAACAATAAAATGGAATAATGTGATATGGTATGCAAATAGATATAAATTCAAATATATGGATGCACACTTATCGATTAGGGTTACATTTATAGTTCCAATACTAATTAGGATGCACTTTATTAAACATGGGGTGTTAATATCACAGTGTTATGTATTAATGTGATCTATGGATGCACTTATATATATTTTAAATGAGATGGATGCAAACGGGTATCCGAAAAACAATAAAACTGTAAAATGGTAATGTGGGTTGTACAACTAAGCAATATGTGATGTAAATATTCCATTAGGTGCAGTATATTGTAATATGGTATGTAACAAGTTAAGTTTTCATGACCTAAATATGAAATGATATGAATGGATGCAAACGGAACATCGAAAAGTTATAAAACTAAACATGGGGTGTATGATTTTAAATACAGGTATGATATTTATTTAAATAAGTATATAATGAGTTATATAACATGTAGCAAGATTAACTTGCCTAGACGGATCAAGAAACGAATGTGTATGGTACGTCCGACGTCGGCAAAATGTCGCGACACGTGCACGGTACACGGAACGGGTGCAAGAAATGCACGAGGGTGATCACGCAAGCCAGGCACTTTCTCTGGGTCGTCTGGATCGTCGGTGACGATCCCGACTCCGGCGAAATACGGCCACAGAGAACAAAATTTTTAAAGAAAGAAAGAAAAGAAAGAAAGAAAGAAGGGGAAGAAGAAGGAAGAAGAAGAGAGAAGGAAGGCTCACTGTGGTTGCAGGGAGGGTGGTGGCGTCGACGTTGATGAACGGAGCTCCGGCAATGAGATGGTGGTTTCTAGGGTTTCGGCTAGGGTTTAGTTCGCTGGGGTTGGTGCGGGTAAGGGCTCGGGATGCAGAAAAAAGGTGGAGGAGGAGATGAGTAGGCTTTGGGGGAGTTGAGGAGGCAATGGGGATTACTAGTGTTAGGGTTTGAGGAGGCAGAGCTCGTGACGATGGGTTGAGGAAGAGGATGGGAGCTCGGGGTTAAAAATAGGAGGAGGAAGTTGAGATATAAGAGGAGAGAGAAAATATATGGGGATCTTGTGAAGGGAGGTGACGGGATCAAGAGGGAGGTGACGAGATCCGCTACAGAAATCGTGAAAGGAGAAAGAGTGAGGATCGAGAGGAGAGAGATAAAGAGAGGGCGAGAGGAGAGAGAGAAAAGAGGAGAAAGAATATTGGAGTTTTGTGGGGAGAGATAAAGAGATAGCGCGGGAAAAGAGAAAGAGAGAGGGAGAGAAAGAGAGTGTGTTTACTGTTAAGGAAGTTAGGATTAAAATTGGAAAAGATTTTAGTTAGGTAAATTGAAAAAGATTTAGGTTGTTAATTAAATAAAATCTGTTAACGAAATTTTAAATGAAAATTTTAAAATAAATATTAAATAAATTTGAATTTTGGCGGGTTACAAAAATATTCCAAAACACGTCCGGATCGGGTCTAAAATTCCGATTTAAAATATGAAAAATATATGCGATGTCCAAATTTAAAAATGAAAGCTCGGGTAACAAAAATGCATACCCCCAAGAACGGATGCACGTACGTGCGCGTAACCATCCAAACACGTCCGTTTCACTGAACGGGACGAGAACACGATGCGCGGATGCTACTACGGGGTTAGGAGTATCATGCAAACCATGTTATGTAATTTTGAATTATTTTGCGTGACTTAAAATGTTATCTGGTAAAAGATGCAATATGAGATAAAATGTTGTAGGGTTGCTAGGCACACGCACAAAAGTCTACGAGACATCAACCATGCCCGATTAAAATTTTAGCCGTGCCGAACAACCCGAAACCGGATCTTTAAACTAGGGTTTAGGCAAAAACAAGCATGTTAAACTCTTTAACACTAAGTGAGAGGGATTACAACCTTTGTAGATCCGGTCCTTCACTTCTTAAGCTCCGTGTTGAGCTCCCTTCGCTGCGATCATCATGTTCTGGACTCTCGAAAGGCTTTACAAAGAGAATGATGCAACCTTGCTTCCGATCTTCGATAACATAAATGATCTACTTTGAAGTTTCGTTAACACAAGCTATCACTCATAAAATGATGTGAACACCCTCATCTAAATGGCAAGGATAGATGAGGATGATGAAGTAGGATTTTTGCTCTCATTTATAATCTTTTTCTTACTCACTTTCATCACAAAAGAAAGCTTTTTCAAAAAGGAACTCAAGGAAGAAGAAGATCAATGAATATAATAACTTCATCCTTTTGTGATGAACAACGAATTATTGTAGTGGTTATAAATCTAACCAAGGGTTAAGCATGAAAGAGTTAACCCTTGTAGAGAGTTAACTAGAGTTAATGGTTTGGATTGAGTTAACATAATATCTCACAAAAATATCAAGAAACCACAAAGTCAAAGCTTCATGAAGCTTTATGGAAGCTTCATGCAAAAGCTAACCATAATCCAAACCCTAACCAAGTTTAAACCCTAAACCATTGTTAAATTTGTAACCCTAACATGTTACAATATTATATATCACATATACAATATATTTTGTAACAATAGAAAATAATACAATTAACATATATCGCATATATATCAATGTATTATCCCGTGAAAAAATGAATCTTTTAGTGAGCCAATATTAGTTAATGTAATTTAATATATCATATATATTATTATACATTAAATTATCGAATCAACACTTGATCCGAAAATCCGGCTATTTCACAAATAACCGACTAATACGATGACCCGGCTATATCACATATACCCGGCCGATATCTCATATCGCGAGAATCCAATACGGTATCACATACCGCATTATCCTCGGTCTCGCACATATCACATATGTGCTCCTACTCCATTTTGCCTGAGCCAAGAAACCTCTGTGTAGGACTCTAAAGAATCGTCAATACGCCGGCAGTAGGTGATAATCATATCAAACACCCACAAGTTGCAAGCGGTCAGCTAAACGTAACAGTTACCCAGGAATTGAGCGCTCATAAGATCAACAAGCAAGCATGTACATTCTCCTGTGAATCCAATCGGTAACACTCCCGTACAGTCTGGTCTCGTCGTCTGATATGTCGCATATCTCGCCTAGGGGTGGTAAACGTCAGACCCCAGTAGCTCGATAAGTCGTGTCGATATGAGGTCTATAACAGTTCGAGAAACTACTGATAACACTTACCAGTAAATCTCAGCAACCCTGGCCAGGGATTTCCGGTTATAGCCAATCGAACACAGCACAACATCAACTCCCTATACCGGGAGAGACGAATCCCCTCCTATTGCTCATTGCCTCCATGTGATTCGAGACTGTACCCAAAAGCCACCTTTTTGCACGTCCTTTTGGACGTGATATGATACAAATCAAAGCACAGTGGGAATCACACAAGACTCTATGACGATCTCGGTTCAACAGACTACTCTGTACCAGTGTCACCTGAGAACTGCCATCTGACGTAAGGTATAATACCATCTGGGAGTTCTCGGTGAGTCCGTCCAGTGTACCCAGTCTCCACTGAGCACCCGTACACCATCCTTGATGTCAAACACCGATGGATATGGGATCATCCATCGCCCATCATATGGGTCAAGATGCGTATACGCTAGTCTACTCTGGTGCATCGATGCCCTGTCTCGATACACCCTCGACTAGGAACAATTATAGGATGTACTCGTCGACTACCGTGGCCCCACTAGTATGATCTTATCATGGTCCCAGTAGTCGAGTACATATCCTAAGGGCTTTATCAACATGTAACATAGAGACAATCAGAGTACATGTTAAGATAAAGTACAACCAGATAGCATACTATCATGTCGAGCAAGAAAGTCCTCCCTATATATGTCCTAGCATCCACTACAATATACATCGTATGTACAGTAATGGCCTCTAGGGCATACATATAACTAACAATCTCCCACTTGCACTACCATCTGTTTTTGTATCATCTGTTGTGGTATCACATACCCAACAATTAGCTGCGGTTGAAGTATCTTATACTCAACCATCCCATAAAAGTCTCTACTGGGAAAAAGGCCTTTGTGAGTGGATCCGCGCTGTTGTCCTCTGTGTCTACTCTCCTAACCTCGATCTCCCTGGAGATCAACCATCTCCATGATCAGGTGATACTGCCTAAGAATTATATCTGGATTTATGATGGGACGGTAGTTCCTTGGCTAAAGCCACAACTCTATTGTCACACAATGGTAGCAACGAAGTTCATCTCATGAACTTATATATATCCAGACTGCCTCTTTGGTAGCATCCTTGGTAACGATGTATCTTGCCTTTAATCGTCTAGTATGTCACGGTATCTAGCTTGGAACTCTTCCAACATACCGTCCCTCCACTGAGGGTAAAGACAATGCCTGTGACTGACATTCAGTCGTCCTTATCACCCTGGAACCTTTTCAGTGATTCTCCCCAGGATCGATTGATACCATCTCGCTACAACTAGTGAGTATCCTAACATCCAATTAGATCTATCTCATAGATCCAAAAACCCAGGATTTAGGAGGTATCACTTTGATCCTATATGGAGAATTCTTGTGATAAGCGGAGATTGACCGGGCATAGCATAGGAAACTCCTTCCCTATCAAGAGTATGTCATCCACGTACTCTACGAGGATCACCACCACAGTCCCTACTACCTTTTTGTAGATACAAGGTTCATCTACCATTTTGATGAAGTCAAACTCTTTGACTACCACATCAAAACAGATGTTCCAACTCCGCGATGCCTGTTTTATCATATAAAACATCTTGCACACGTTTCCGCTGCTCCCACTGTCTACGAAGCCCTCTGGCTGTGTACTTATAGACGCTCTTTTCTAAAACATCATTTAGAAAAGCAGTCATGACACCCAACCTCCAGATATCGTAGTCATGGTATGTAGCCGTGGCAAGTAGGATCTGGATGGACTTAAGCATAGCTTTGAAAGTCTCAACTTTTCCATGTACACCTAGTAATCTTCTCAAGATGTACTTGCTCCTGATAGAAATTTAACCCTTCAGATAGAGCAACCAAAGTCCATACTTTGTTGGTGTATAAGGATTCCATCTCAGATCGATAAGCATCCAGCCATTCTTACAGAGTCCCACTCCTGATGGCCAGCTCGAAACTAGTTGGGTCATCATCTCATGATGCAATCCTCGCTCCCATTGTCATAGAGAAACCGAAGTATCTCTCAGCTGGGTGAGGAACCCTACTAGATCGGCGGAGAGGCTGAGGTTCGTTGGAAACTATTGAATCCTTTGGTTCTACCAAATCATCAGCTGCAGTTTGTATAGCTGGAACATTTCCAGTTCTACATAACAGACCTTGCCTCGAGCTTGTCCGGATTTTTCTTTTAGACATAAACCAGACAACCCCAAATCTTAACAAACTTAAGATATGGGCTCTTCCCTATCCATATCACATATGAAGTGGTAGGCAACTGACTTGATTTGAACCCTATTCAATAGGTATGCAGCTTCTCAAGCGCATAACTCCCAAAAGGAAATAGGAAACCCAGTAGTACTCATCATAGAGCACACCATATCACATAGGGTGTTATTGCTCCGCTCCAATATACCATCGTGCTATGGTGTATACGGAGGAGTAATGCCGAAAGAGAATCTCATTCTCCTTTAGAATAGTCCAGAAATTCCGTGCTCAAGTATTCTCCTCCCTGATCACATCAAAGGACATAATACTTATACCCGTATTTTGGTTCTCTACTTCTAACTTATATTCCGTGAATATCTCAAAAGGTTCGGACTTGTGTTTCAACAGGAACATATGTCTGAATCTTGAGAGATCATCAGAGAATGTAATGAAGTACAAAGAACTAGTCTTGGCATCTGTAGACAGGGGACCATCATACATCAGCATGTATCAATCCCAAGAGTTTACTAACTCTTTCTCTGTTTCCAATAAATGGAGTTGTGGTCATCTTATCTCTGTGACATGACCGACAAGTTTCATAAGATGTAAATTCAAACTAATTTAAATATGCATCTTTATGTAATTTCAGCTAGTCGGGTCGCATTGATATGACCTAGTCTACAATGCCTCAAGAAGGATTCGATCATTTCTGAACTCTTCCTCTTGTGTGTATTCTATATACTAAGAACTGTAGTTTGATTTAGAACGTCAATGCTTTTAGATAACGTGCCTGAACCGATCAACTCTTGATATAGGAAATGTTCAAAACATTATCCAACAATACAAAATTATATCCTTTCTTTACTAATAAAGAGACTGATATGATGTTGTATATCAGGTTTGGTATCTAATAACATTTGTTCAGAATCAATGTATTCTGGTAATACAGGGTGATAGTGACCAACAGACTTGGCTGCAACACTTGCACCGTTTCTTTCTCATGAAACTTATCACCCGTTCTCAGTTCTCTACTTTTCTGTAGCCCATGTAACAGATTATATATGCGGGATCCTGATCCGGTATCACATACCCAGGACGCAAAGGATACTGAGAAACAGTTCTCTGTAATGAACACACCCGAAGATGATGCATCAACATGCACTTTCTTCGTTTGGGCGGCACGGGAAATCTGGTATTCCCCAATTTCCTGCTGTCTTATAACAATTATAAGTTGGAGCGGGACCAACGTTCCCCAGCTCAGTATAACAAGCGGGTTCGTTCAATACATCCGTATTATTATCTTGATCAAGGCGTGATATGGTCGCTACCTGGAGAGAGAGAAGAAAACACTCAGCGTATGCTCTTGCAAGATTAGATTGGTTATCTAATATATCTAATCAGGATGTCTCCCACTGTTTTAATCAAATCTTCCTTCAAACCCTAAAAGGAAAGACTAGCCGGGATTAATTACACGCTACAAGTTCGTCAATCTTTCAGCCAGGCCAGTGTCGGTACTTTGAGGGAGGTCCCCCGTGCTTTCGCACGAACCTAATTAAAGTAAACCTCATTTTCCCAGAGGCGTAACCCCGTTAACACCTTTCTAGACACCTACTTGATCGGCTAATTGTAATGTGTAAAACTCTCCCAGGAGTAACTCTTACTCGCAGCGGGTATCGGGATCCAACTATCTCATAGAAGGTATGCAATCTCATTGCAAATTTCAACACTTGAAATTCCCAATAATATTTTGCCCCAAGCGATCTATGACCTTGACTGAGTCAACAAACCATAGACCGCAAGTAAAGTTCAACCCGTCATTTCCCGATTGAATTAAACCCACCCGCACGACCCCTTGACTGAGTCAACAAGGCCATATGACTACCCTAATCCAATCGTATCATATGCTTTGCAAATAAGCACTGATCAGCTACCGCACACTACGTCTTGACCGAGTCAACAAACGCAACACGAATACTAAATACTACTTATCTGAAATGACGGAGGGCTACGACAGGTTTTTAAGAAAATCTTTTGCACAATGAACTTTATACCGTTGTAGAATCGAGTGATTTTAAATGGAGTGTTTTTGAGACCTTTCTAGTTTTGCTAAAGGGGTCACTCCCGGTGAAGGGATCGTCGGCCCTTTCCTCATCGAATAAGGTGCAGGATATTTCACAAATACCACTATGCAAAGCAAGAACTATAGAAGATATCAAAAGACAAACCGAGTTTGTAGTATCTGCTAGTTTCACTAAAGAGGTCACTTCTGGTGGAGGGATCTCGGCTCTTTTCTTATCGAATAAGGTGCTGGATGTTCTACAAGGAACACCGCTATGCAAAGCAAGAACTAGAGCTACCAGTTTTTAAACAAGTTTCTACAACATCATATGTCTTTTTTAGTTTCATTAATCTCATTAATGAAGCCCCATTATATTATGCTTCACAAGCATCACATTTGAAACGAAATCTGCAATATAACATATATCTCATATATATAATATAAACATTCGTCTCAGGCAGTAATATGATCTCATCACAGAACATTGCAGCAGAAGAACATAGATGAAATATTGGATATACTAGGACTTCCGTGTTTTCAATACGAGCCTGTATAAAACACGGATTCCACGGGCGCGATGAATAGCCAAACCCACATCCCTAGACCCCTACGAGAGCGGCAAGCAACACTGCCAATTCTAGAGTTAGGAGACCCGGTCTCGACTTCTCGAGATGGTCTCCCACTGGACCCTAGAACCCGGTTACTTGTGCTCCCCGCCTTGGGTCTACCTAATGCGGAAAAGTAAATAATATGCAATGGTGACATCATCCTCAGCCCGGAAGTGCCCCAATAAAAGAATATTACATACAAATGAATTTTACATGAATGAAAAAGAAAAAACTCTCATCTCACATAAAAACCCCGGCTATTCAAAACGCGACGATCCAATATAACATATCACAGCAACACATAATATCTCATATCATCAACGTAAGCAAGTATGCGTATCCCGATTGTCGTTGATATATAGCAATGAAGCCGGCGATACACCACATACTAACCTTACGGTCACAGAAAAGAAAGTGTAAAACTACAACAGTTGGGATCCGCAACCTCCTTAGACATCGCATGCCTAACAATTATAAACCCCGCATTTTAGTCTCTTTATCGAAAACACTTTTCAATATCAAGTCGGGCAATTCAACAAGATTCCCGACATCCTGATCGAATGCTCGTCGCAAACTTTAGTAGACGGCCGCACCCCCGGATGCCGTCGACGAAGTGCACTGAGGCAGAACACCGCTGCCGCGAGCACCCGAACGGATGCTTTTGGCGACGGGGTTCTCCTACAGTCACTTGGTCAGGGCTATGGGGCGTGGCTGTCTGTTAAGTTTACCCGGCGAGTATCCGCGTACGCGACGTGATTGCGACGGACTTTTGATCACATCAAAATTCCATGGTAACCGATCATCTGAGACTGAACTGCTAGATTTATAACATTCAAATTAATTATCTCATAACTACCTGTGGATTCCAAATATTGTATCACATTCCAGATAAACAGACAATGTTAAACTTTCCGATCGAATAATCAAACACCCAAGATTTCCCCAATATATCTCAACACTTGAAATCAGTTTAAAAACATCCATCACATGCTGCAGTACCAACGGTCCAGCCGTAGAAGGGTCAAACCAACGCCTCACATGTGGCACGCCGTACTGCCACAAACCCTAAGGTTTAGAGGCAGTTCAAGACGGTCACATAATCGAGTTAAGGTTTGTTGTCTTCTAGAGGGTCCACCGCGTTACTTGCATGACTTTATGAAAGTTTCAAACTCGAGAAAAAATCCAACTTTTGAAAATTTTCCGACAGGGGAAAATGTGAGTTATTGATATCCAGTCGAACTTTTAAACAGTTTCTAAAATTATCCGGAAAGACTAAACAAAGTTAAATTATCCGATCGAATCAACGAGTCCCTAATATAAACCTAGAAAACTCAACACTTGAGTGGAATAAAAAAATTCCCAGAAAAAATTGTCAAGAAAAGACCTAAGAATAAATACAAGAACTTCCAGGGACTAATTCAAAATTTTGGCCGCGGAACCGTCGCCAAACCCTTGGTTTGGCCGCGGTTCCGCGGTCAAATTAGCGAATTAAAAGTCCGTACTTCACAGTAATTCTTAGTTTTTCCTGATTAATTTTCTGAGCATTTTTAATTCATAAAAAATCACATTTTCAAAAAATGTACAGAGAAGGGTTTACATCGGGGTTTTCGGGTTCGATCGGACTTTAAACTTCGTCTAGATTTCGCCTAAAACTCTAGCTTGGCTCAGATACCACTGTAGGGTTGCTAGGCACGCGCACAAAGGTCTACGAGACATCAACCATGCCCGATTAAAATTTTAGCCGTGCCGAACAACCCGAAGCCGGATCTTTAAACTAGGGTTTAGGGAAAAACAAGCATGTTAAACTCTTTAACACTAAGTGAGAGGGATTACAACCTTTGTAGATTCGGTCCTTCACTTCTTAAGCTCCGTGTTGAGGTCCCTTCGCTGCGATCATCGTGTTCTAGACTCTCGAGAGGCTTCACGAAGAGAATGATGCAACCTTGCTTCCGATCTTCGATAACATAGATGATCTACTTTGAAGTTTCGTTAACACAAGCTATCACTCATAAAATGATGTGAACACCCTCATCTAAATGGCAAGGATAGATGAAAATGATGAAGTAGGATTTTTGCTCTCATTTATAATCTTTTTCTCACTCACTTTCATCACAAAAGAAAGCTTTTTCAAAAAGGAACTCAAGGAAGAAGAAGATCAATGAATATAATAACTTCATCCTTTTGTGATGAACAACGAATTATTGTAGTGGTTACAAATCTAACCAAGGGTTAAGCATGAAAGAGTTAACCCTTGTAGAGAGTTAACTAGAGTTAATGATTTGGATTGGGTTAACATAATTTCTCACAAAAATATCAAGAAACCACAAAGTCAAAGCTTTATGAAGCTTCATGGAAGCTTCATGTAAAAGCTAACCCTAATCCAAACCCTAACCAAGTTTAAACCCTAAACCATTGTTAAATTTGTAACCCTAACATGTTACAATATTATATATCACATATACAATATATTTTGTAACAATAGAAAATAATACAATTAACATATATCGCATATATATCAATATATTATCCCGTGAGAAAATGAATCTTTTAGTGAGCCAATATTAGTTAATGTAATTTAATATATCATACATATTATTATACATTAAATTATCGAATCAACACTTGATCCGACAATCCGGCTATTTCATAAATAACCGACTAATACGATGACCCGGCTATATCACATATACCCGGCCGATATCTCATATCGCGAGAATCCAATACGGTATCACATACCGCATTATCCTCGGTCCCGCACATATCACATATGTGCTCCTGCTCCGTTTTGCCTGAGCCAAGAAACCTCTGTGTAGGACTCTAAAGAATCGTCAATACGCCGGCAGTAGGTGATGATCATATCAAACACCCATAAGCTGCAAGCGGTCAGCTAAACGTAACAGCTACCCAGGTATTGAGCGCTCATAAGATCAACAAGCAAGCATGTACATTCTCCTGTGAATCCAATCGATAACACTCCCGTACAGTCTGGTCTCGTCGTCTGATATGTCGCATATCTCGCCCAGGGGTGGTAAACGTCAGACCCCAGTAGCTCGATAAGTCGTGTCGATATGAGGTCTATAACAGTTCGAGAAACTACTGATAACACTTACCAGTAAATCTCAGCAACCCTGGCCAGGGATTTCCGGTTATAGCCAATCGAACACAGCACAACATCAACTCCCTATACCGGGAGAGACGAATCCCCTCCTATCGCTCATTGCCTCCATGTGATTCGAGACTGTACCCAAAAGCCACCTTTTTGCACGTCCTTTTGGACGTGATATGATACAAATCAAAGCACAGTGGGAATCACACAAGACTCTATGACGATCTCGGTTCAACAGACTACTCTGTACCAGTGTCACCTGAGAACTGCCATCTGACGTAAGGTATAATACCATCTGGGAGTTCTCGGCGAGTCCGTCCAGTGTACCCAATCGGCACTGAGCACCCGTACACCATCCTTGATGTCAAACACCGATGGATATGGGATCATCCATCGCCCATCATATGGGTCAAGATGCGTATACACTAGTCTACTCGGGTGCATCGATGCCCTGTCTCGATACACCCTCGACTAGGAACAATTATAGGATGTACTCGTCGACTACCGTGGCCCCACTAGTATGATCTCATCATAGTCCCAGTAGTCGAGTACATATCCTAAGGGCTTTATCGACATGTAACATATAGACAATCAGAGTACATGTTAAGATAAAGTACAACCAGATAGCATACTATCATGTCGAGCAAGAAAGTCCTCCCTATATATGTCCTAGCATCCACTACAATATACATCGTATGTACAGTAATGGCCTCTAGGGCATACATATAACTAACAAATGCCAGTATGCAGTATTCATGAAAATATACATACCTATGTAACAAGTCGAGATAATTCATAAATATGAATCAAACAAGTTCAAGCAAGCGGGTCGGGTCGAATGCAAAGTAAAATGTAAAATACCATTCGCACCCAAAACACGATAAATCAAGAAATACCATAAATAAGAAAAAATACGAGAACTGTAATTGGTATAAATGAACTAGGTTGTTACAGTATGATAGCTTGAATTGAATTTCCAAGTGTAGGGGTGATAATTACACACACGTAGGGGTATATAATTGGAGTTTGGAGGAGAGATAGAAATAAAAGATAGGGTTTGTACTTTCAATAGAGATGATAAAAATTCCTAAGTTAAGATTGCGCCTTACAAGAAAAACTTAGGAGATGTTGAAAGCTTTATAAACTTGCAAAACGTATATGATCTTAAGTTAAATGAAAAGTGAGTGTGAAAAATACGGGTTGGTGATTTCTAAGTTGAAGATAATAGAATTTCTTGCTAGAATACTGAATTGAAGAATTAGAGTCAACATGCCAAATTGATCGGATTTTGTGGGTGGTATCCGCTGAAAACCCTCAGGAGACAACACTCCTCCTACTAGGGACACCTAGAGTTTTAACGGCTTGTTGCACGAGCTCAGTGCAATCACGTTCCCTGCGAAAGTAAGGTTAGGAATTTTTTGAGAATAAAATTGGTTTTGCTCGGGACGAGCAAAAGATAAGTTTGGGGGTATTTGTTCATATCAGATTTTTGTATTTTTATATCGCCCATTCTTAATCACATTGTAAATAAGTAGGTACTTTTGATCCATGTCTGCTAAATAGTTGCAGGTTACAGGTTCTCAGCTATTTACAGTGAGATTCGTGAAATGTCGCAACAAATGTGGGACTACGACCAATAACAGATAAATACCGATCCGGATGATGCCGCATTCAAGGCAAAAGTCCACTGCTGAATATGTGGAAGAGAACAGAAGAGATTTTGAGAAACCAAGTGTACCAAACTGAAGATGAAAGCAACATGGAGAAACCCTGAAGAAATGGCCCCATGATTCCACCAAACTGCCGCGAAACCGCAGCCAAACAGGCACTTTTGCTGCGGTTCCGCGGCCGTGCTCTACACGTGTCGGTGGGGTGTCGGTGCTTTGACTCGATTTTTGGGGTTGTTTTGTAATTTCATGTATGGATCAGAATGTAAACCTAGGGTTTTTCCTATCTATAAATAGGAGAGCTCAAGGCCTTTCTTTGGGTGCCTCTTTTTAGGGTGCCCCTTTTGGGAGGATGCCTCTCTTTAGTTTTTAGGTCTCTTTTTAATTTTTAGATTTAAATTCCATTGTAATGCGTTGTTGAGAGGACATCAATAAAGTAAGTTTTTATTTTATCTCGCATTCTTTTTTATCTGCAATTTATTACCTGCGATTTTTTATCCGTTCTTTTATTATCTGCAATTAGGTTATCAATAAAAATACAAACAAAAAAACACTTTGTTTTCCTTTTCTTTATAATGAGTGAGTAATTCATCACTTGTTAGGGTAGTAAAGGAAATGTTTAAGAGAAGGGAACCTCTCACTCCTTTCTTTGCCCAAATAATTTTAATTAAAGGACTCTTTTTAAATCAACCATAATCCGTTCACTACGGCACCCTATCCTACACGATAGCGGTGATTCCCTAGTTAGACCGGTTGTGATTGAATTAACTGGAGTTTAGGGCTAAGATCCAAGAACAAACGGACAAAGACCAAAAGGAAGAAACTAAGTTTCTTTCCAGTCGTGCTAATCCCCATTGCCGATTATCCTAACACCTTTATTCACAACTAAGGCATTGAAAGATGTGAGAAGATCCCTATCTCGAACTAACATAATCCTAACCCTAGCAAGCTTTTTATCAACTTATTCTCATTCGTAGATCTTAAAACAAAACCCAACTTAATTGGATTTAACTCGTTTGAATATAAAGAAAAGGATTCCTTCTCCCCGTGGATCGATCCGTACTCAACCGGCTAGCTACCAAGCGACACCGTCTTGATTGCGGTAAATTTAAAACACAGAAAAACTCTGACAATCATCCAGTGATGCCCCTTTTGAGAATCATTATTTTTCCAAATGAAATTTGTCATAATAGCTGAAACTTTTTACAAAATAATCTTTGGAGGATTTGTAGCAGATAATATATGTAAAGGCATAGAAGATAAAACATGTTTAATCAAAATAAGCCTTCCTGCTTATGATAGCAGCTTGTTTTGCCAACCCTGCAATTTGTATCTGATTTTTTCAAGTAAACTTCCAAAATAAATTTTCTTTCCTTTTCCAAAATATATAGGAGCTCCCAAATATGTAAGAGGCCAGATTCCTTTAGATATATTAGTCTGCTTCTATATAGCCAAACTTGTAGGAGAAGCAAAATCTTTTGAAGTACAATAGACACTTTTGCTCCAATTAATTTTTTGCCCAGGGTATGCTTCATATTCTTATAGGAAATCAAATAACACTTTAATATTTCCTTTACCTGCATTAGAAAAATTAATTGCCATCTGCATATAACAAATGTGTAATATTTGGACAGTCCTCCTTGGTTTTGTATGCTTTTAGTTTCCAAGATTCTGCTAGATTAGAAATCCCTGCTTAAGAACTCTGAAGCAATAATAAAAGAGGAGGTGATAAGGGATTTCTTTGTCTCACTCCCTTGTTCCTTTAAAATATCCTCCAGCTTGGCCATTTACCAGTACAGAAAAAATCTGAGTAGAAAAACATCCTTTAATTAACTGTAGAACTTGATTGAAAAAACCAAAAGCATGCAGGATTTTCTGAATGAAATTCCACTCTAGTCTGTCAAAGGCTTTCTCCATGTCCAGCATGAATATAATATTATGGCCTCTGACTTTTCCGTTAATATCTTGAGCTAGCTCTTGTGCAAAGATATGTTTTCTGAAATACTTCTACCTTTAGTACATGCTCCTCGATTCTGTGAGATGATTTTTAGGCAACATAGTTATTCTATCTCGAAGAAGCTTAGTAAAATTTTTATAGAAGAAATTGCAAAGACTTTTTGGCCTGTAATCAGTAATTGCACAACAATTTGCTTTTTTGGGGATCAGACATATCATAGTAGAATTTACAGCCTTGGGCACTTTCTTGTTCTTGTAAAAATACTTGACAGCTTCTCAGAGATCCTCACTAATTATCTGCAATGTAGTTAAATAAAATCTTCCAGAAAAACCATCAGGACCAGGTGCACTATCTGGATCCATATTCTGAATGCAATTATGCAGCTCTTCAAGTGAGGGTATATCAGTAAGTACTTTGTTGTCATCCTCTGAAACTAAATTTGGAATAATATCTCCGCAATTAAATTTTGTGAAGTAAAAGCTTTCTCAAAATGGGCACCAGCCATATCCATAATCTGTTGTTGTTCTTCAAACCAAATACCATCTGCATTCTGCAACTTAGTAATTCTGTTATGGCAGTTTCTAATATTGACCCAGATATGAAAATATTTAGTATTTTTATCACCTTCCGAAAGCCATTTTACCCTGAACTTCTGCCTCCAAAATATTTCTTGATATAGAACATGTTCAAAATCACTTTTAGCTTGCCATAAAGAAAGCATATTTTCTTCAGATGCATTATTATCAAATTCCTGCCGCCTCAGATTTACCATATCTTCTGCACATTTCGTTGAATTCTGAATATTGCCAAAGATCAATTTGTTCCAAAATTTCAAAATACCCTCAAGTCTTTTGAGCTTCAGGAAAAACTTGAAAATAAGATCTACATTTACATGTAAATCCTCAAATCAGCTTTCCTCAACTGCCGCTAAGAAATTAGGATGTGTTATCCACATATTTTGAAATTTAAAAGACTTGGGTCTTTGGATATCAGGCAAAAAATGTAGCAAAATGGGAATGTGATCTGCACAACCTCTTGCTAAGTGATCAATTTGTGTATTGGGAAAGAGATTTACCCAAGCTTGGTTCATTAGACACCTGTCTATTCTGAACCAGGACCTGTGTGAGCCTTCCTGTGCATCGCAATAGGTGAATTGTGTGTCTTGAAAACCACGATCAATAAGAGCACTTTGACTAATCATATTTGAGAAATCATCAATGCTTTGCATATTTGGCCTACCTCTCCCTCGTCTTTCAGATATAGAAGAAATAGCATTAAAATCTCCACCAAGTATCCATGGAAAGACCATTTTGCTGAGAAAACTGATCAATTTCGTCCCAAAGTTCTCTCCAGGTGAGAATTTTTAGCATATATAACACTAAGATAGAAAGGCTGAGCTGAAAATACCGAAACTTTAGCTGTGATGCATTGCTATGAAGAATTTAAGGTTTCTAATTGAACATGTTGCTTTGAGAATATCCAAATCTTATTGTTGACATTGCTCCAAACTTTTTCAAAGCATATACAGAATGTTATGAATTTTGCCTTTGAAAAAACTGCAAGTGGCTCCATAATACAAAATATTCCACATTTATTTGCTGCAGTTATACTTTTAAGTCTTTGATGTGATTGAGGATCAGCAATACCCCTAATTTCCAAAAACATAAATTCATATTATTAAGCATCATACATTTTTCTAGGGGCTTTAACTAGCCTTGACCCAGTCCTCTTAGGTAGCTGTATTTCTTGCTTCCTTCTGCCTTTAACATTTCTTTTTTCTCTCCTGCTGATCATGAGCAAAATTATAGCTGCTGACTGCTATATTTTTCTCTTCCATTTTATGCAAAAAGAGTTCTACTTTTTTGATTATTTGCTTTTCTTCAACAACAAATCTATTCTTTGAGGATTTCATATGTTCAAAAGAGAAAAAAGGATAAGGAATTATAGCTGAATTTTCTTTTGTGCAATTCAAAGGTTACCAATACTATGATCTTCAGCAAATGCATTTGGCATTCTCAATTTTGGCTCTGATTGTGGCATGAAACATAAACTTCTCTCATTATTTTTAACAACAGCTATGATGTTTTCTGAGCTTCTATTATCAACAGAAATTTTCTTTACTGATTTACTACCAGCATCTTCAACTGCACTTTTTATATTGTACTTCAGCTCTTTATTAACTACAATTCTCTCGGTAGCTGTGATGATTTCTGAGCTTCAGTTATCAACAAAAAATTTCACTGCCGATATTTTGCCATAATCTTCAGCTACTACATCTTTCCCAGCAGATAGGTAACAGATGCTTCAATTGCAAAAGGTTTTGCTATGTAATTCTGAGATTTAAAGTTTCGTTTTTGCTTGCCTCTTTCTCTCATGTTTTTGGAAGGAAAATGCTTTGATTGAGCAACTTCAATCTGAGATGCATCATTGGCAGACCCTTTGAATTTTCTACAATTCAAAGTGGAATGCCCTGTTATATGACATGCTTTGCAGTAATCAAATCTTGAGCTTGGTGAAATGCCCACCCAAATTTTATCAGCTAAATTTTTTTGCAAGTCAAGTTCTATTCAAATTCTAGCTCTATTTGTTCTGTACAAATGAAGAGCAGTAGGATCTACAATTAGCAGTTTTTCATCTGTCTTTATAATTGATTTCAACGTATCGAAGTTAAAGAAATTTGGACTCTAAAAACTCTGTGTGTGGGACTCTAAAAACTAGACAATACGCTGGCAATGATTACCGGATAAATCCATAACCACAAACATGTCAGCGGCACTAGCTGTACGGCTATCCCGGTATATGCCGAAAGGGAGGTCGACAATCAAATTCGTCCGTATCCTACTAAGCCTGAATGTAACAATTTTCATACAGTATGGTCTCTTCGTTTAAGAGTATCGCATACCAGGTCTAGGGGGTGGATAACGTAAGACCCCTAATAACCCGATAAGTCGTGTCGGAGTCAAGCTCGTCATCAACAGAGAAACTACTGAACTACTATCGGTAAATCTTATCCACCGTGGCTACGAATTTAGGGTGATGGCCAATCGAACAGCGCGACATCGACTCCTAATATCATGAAAGACGAATCCCCAACAATCGCTCACTGCCTCCATATGATTCGGGATTGTGCCCAACTAAAAGCTGTTTGCACGGCTCCTTTGAGCCGTGGTAGGATAGTAATCTAAGTACAGTGGGAACTCACACGAGACAAATGACGATCTCAGGTCAAAAAACTAAACTATACTCATGCCGCCTGAGAACTTCCATCTGACGATAGATATAATACCATCTAGAAGTTTTTTGCGAGTCCATCCGGTGTACTCACCTCCGGTGAGCACCTGCATACTATCTTAGATGACACAACACTAATGGCTTGTGAGACCAGCCACCGCCTCTCGTCGGGTCTAGAAACGTATACACTGGTCTACTCCGAAATATCGATGCACAATCTCGATACTCCCACGACTATGGACATTTAAGGATGTGATTATAGACTATCCAGCTCTCACGTATATGATCGCCATAATAATGCCGGTGGTCAAGTAAGAAACCTATGGGCTTCATCAATAATGAAGACAAACCAGATACCATATTATCATTTTGAGCAAGTCTGTTCTATCTGTATAGTTCCTTCTTCAATTATCATAATCGCCTATCTGCAATTATAATAATTATCATGAGGACACTATATCCAACATGCATTCGTTTTGGCTATATCCAACATGCATTCGTTTTGGAATTGAGATAACTGCAATTTGATCTAAGTTATCCAAACTACATTTTTGGAGTCGGGGACTTGCAAATGACTGTTTGCACACCTCTGCCTCAACTTAAAAATAAATCCCAGTTATTCTAACTTCATATCCAAACAGGACTGCACACCAGAAGGCAAGACGCAATTAACTAAAGGGTTATTTTTGTATATCACCCCCAAAACTTTATATTTCCATCCCCAAAACTATGATATTCTCCAAAAACACTGGTTTATTCATTTCAATTATTTTTTAACAAATATTGGGTGAACTTGGCTCTTTCTCCACCCTTCCCTTTTAAATTTACAAAAATCATCTCAGCCTCTTCCTTCTAATCTTATGGACCGGACGATCCCATCTCCATTATTTTTTAATTTTATAAACCCAATAATTTCTCCATTATGGCTTCATTCCTATCAATTCCATAAACCCAATAATTTCTCCATTATGGCTTCATTCCTATCAATTCCAACAAGCCTGAGCTATTTACGATCTCCTCAACTATCTCTTAGTGTATCAACCTTTTAATTCTACAATAGTCATAATCAATTCTTCAAATTCATCGGAAGAAACTTCATCTATTCCTCTAATCTCCTCCAAAGTAACAATTAACAATCTCATAGGATTAGAAGAAAAAGGATAGACATGAAACTTGTTAGATTTATGGATTTAAAAGGGGAAAGGAGGAGAGAAAGAATCAAGTTAATCCAAATTTAGTTTTTAAAAAATGATTAAACGGTTAAAGGTTTGGAGAACATTATAGTTTTGTGGGAGATGTATGGAAATATGAAGTTTTGGAGGTGGTATTTAGAATTAGGTAAGTTTTGGGGAGATATACAGCAAAATTCCCTGACTAAATTAACAGGGAGCTGAGCGCAAAAAGAACACGCGTGGAGCCACCAGCTAGACCCAGAGACGTCGCGCTCAGCACGTGCACGACACGTGTCGCCATACCCCATCCTTCTTCGCATGCATCGGATTCCAAAAGCCTTTATCAATTCCGATTCACAAAGAGGGAACGCCCTCTGGCCTCTACTGAGCCCCACCTCACCCAGGATAAAGATGTCAGCATCGGGCCCCACCCTTCAGCAAACACGGGGAAAAAACAACCCAAAATGTTAAAATAAACAAAAAAAAAACTTACTATAAATAGAGCCAGCGCCACAAGAGAGAAGCGAGTGTCCTTTCACTCAACGCAAAGAAAAAGAATTCTTCCTTTCAATTTTCTGAAGAATTTCGTGGTTTAAGCTCAGGTAACAACTTTATTTTTTCTCCTAGTTTTGTTTTTCTATAATAAATTTGATTGATTGATGGAGACATGCACTGATGTATCGTTATCTGTTCTATAAATGGTAAGCGAGATCTTCGACTTTCTTTGTCTAATTTACACTTTGATGATTTTTTTTCCGCATTTAAAAAGTCAGAAAATAGAAATTGAAAGAGATTGGATTTTTGTCGGTTAGGGGAAATTGAGGTGAAAGAGGAAAGGAGTGGAGCTTTCGCTTTCGCTTTCATCGGCCTCGCCGTTGAAAACTTTTCCGTGATTGGAAACAGTGGGGGAAGGGGCGTGGACCCACTAGATATTTTCATAGAATAGGTTCAAGTTTTAAGGTTGAAAACTGCAGATTTTTGCATTTTGAATTTAGTTAGAATTTAGCTAGGAACGAATTCATTTCTTAATTACTATGGTAATAAGAAGAATTTAGTTGATGCAGATTCAAAGTTATTGTGACGGTTTATATAGAAAATATCTTATTTAGCGAAAGCCGTTTTGAGAAACGACATCTTCAAAAATTGTATGTTTTCATTTGCTTAGAGAGTAGTGTGGTTTATAGCCAAAATCATGTGGAGCAGCTTAATATCCCACATGGAATTCCTCCACTTGCATAGACCAGATCATGCAAAACAATTTAATGTTCAGATAAGAATTCGTGAGCTTGTTTAGATCAAAACTGTACTTGAATGTGTGCATGTATATAATTTTTGTATGTGTATATAGGCTAGACATTATATATGTGTGGGCCCTCACGTGTTAAAACCTGCCGAGTTCTTTTGTTAAAAGAATATAACAATGTTTTAAAGGTTCTTAAATATATTCGTAAAGATTTGGCAACACCGATTTTTTTTCGGGCACTGGCCGGTAAGTCCTAACCTGTGCGCACATCACACACAACACATCCACATGTACATTACACACAAGCACGCAGCATACACACACATCGAAGGGACCACGAATTTGCCTCGAAAGCATTAAACCACTGCCACTTACCCCACTGGGGATCGAACCCTCACTCACCCCAGAGAAGTGCCATACTTACTGAGCTAGTATAGGTTGGTGGCAATACTAAACTTTAGGGGGCGAAAAGAGATTTTGTAAACCCGCTGACCATTTTATGGAAATAAATTACAAAAATTCCACGTGTCCCTCTTTGCGTTATATTTATAATGGTAGAAATATCAAAAAAAGGAAAAAAGGCTTTCCTTTTCAATTGCATAAGAAACTTTCCTGTGTAATCTTTTAAAAAAATTATCTGATCTGTTATGTTTTTGAAAACAACCGACACCGTCCATTGTAAATCATGTCCTAAAATATCAATACACCAATTTCCGTTTGATGCTCTTTCCCCATTTATTCAGGATTGTCAAATATATCAAAAAAAAGAAAAAAAATATGTTAATTTTTTATTTTGATGTGAAAGTTGGTATATTCATCCAGTGTCTGAGAGACCATAGAGATCAAATTTCAACCTTATCTTCTCCAAACAACCAAAGTATAACCCATGGAAATTGAATCTTTATTTTCATTTGCCTAAAGTCAAAATCAATTTATTTTTCAGCTCAATCGATTAATATAAAAAGATAATCATGAACGCACAAAAATATGGATCCTATCAAACTGTCATAAAATTCTATGAAATTCTGGTTCCCTCTCTCTTTCCTTTAAGGCACGCCAAAAAATCTTTCCCTCAAATTACACATTAATGTCACACTCAACAATCCAACGGCTAGGCCTCATTTGGAAGAGCGGCCTAGGCCGCTCAACGCTTTGCCGCTCCTCCCAGGAGCGGCGGCGGTTCCCACCGCTCACGGCAAGCGGTGGGAAAAGCTACACCGCTCACCATGGCGGTGGGAAAGAAAAGGATGGGCCCATCCTTTATAATTCTTTTTTAAAAAACAATTAAAGGTATGGGTTCTACTGATCTTCTTTGGAATTTTTTAATTAAAAAGGGCATAATAGGTGGGCTCAATGCCTTTTAATTTTTTGTTTTAATTACAATGGTGGCCCCATGTGGTTCCACGCCGCTCATTTCCGAACACATCCCAAAATAAGGTTTGGTTACAAAACCATGGTTTCACACCGCTCATCCGAACTACTCCAGGTGTATCTCATCAGAGAGCTCATCTTACACTGAATCCGCTCTATGCTCCCTCTCCCTCTCTTTAAAAGGGAAAAATAGTGGCTGTTATTATCAAATAATAGCATGGATGCTCTCCTCCATCTTGGCAACACATCATGCGTGCTTTGCACGTATGATGCACCAATACCCAAGACCTCCTGTTTCACACAAAACTCATACGTGGTTTTATCCTCAGAATAGCAACCACTCTGAATCACTCTAAAAGACGGAAAAAGGGTGGTTGCTATTTTTAAATAACAATATTGGTGCTCTCTCCTATCTTGGCCACATATTATACGTGCAAAGTATGTATGATACATCAATACCAAAGATCCATATTTCATACAATTGTCGATCGTTTATCTTGATTTTAGATGAATTTAGAGGGTTGAGAATAATCACATGGATGATATTATCCTTACGACAGCTGCCAGCTTGGCTCGTGGAAGACCCGTCAATCTCTATTCTATGTCCTGGTTTCTCCTCTCCTTATTAATGAACACAACCTCTCTCCCCTTTCCTCTTTTGTCTTCATCCTTCTCCATCTCAACAAACTAAAACAAACCTAGTTTTTCTACTTTTTCCCTTCTTATCAGAGCTCCAAAACAAACAAAGCTCCCCCATGGCGTCTCCTAGCCAGAACAAAGCAGATGAAAACGAAGTGACCTCAGAGCCCCATCAACAACACAACCAAGAGCAAGAGCAAGCGCTGGAGTTAGTTGCCTTCCCTTTGATTCGCCAATCCTCAATCTACTCGCTCACCCTCGACGAGATCCAGAACACCGTCTGCGAGCCCGGCAAGAGCTTCGGATCCATGAACATGGACGAGTTCCTCAACAACATTTGGAATGTCGAGGAAGGCATCAACAACAACAACAACGCCGCCAATCCCACAGCAACCACCAATCCACCCGATGCCCCGCCGCTGCATCGGCAGGGGTCGCTTACCGTCCCGGCCCCGCTGTATCGAAAGACGGTAGAGGAGGTGTGGGCGGAGATCCATAAAGACCAGGAGGTTCACCGTAGTGTGGGCAGCGGTCAGGCGCAGGCTCAGTCTCATCAGAATGCCGAGAATGGGGCCCACGGGCAGCCGACGTTCGGGGAGATGACGCTGGAGGATTTCTTGATTAAGGCTGGGGTGGTTCGGGAAGGGCTCGGCCCGGCATCGCCGCATCCGGCAGCATCGAACCCGATGAATCTGAGCTACGGGCTACCGGCGGGCGGGTACCAGGAGTACGGGCACGTGGTGGGGCCTGGCGGGTACGAGTATCATCCACATGCACACGCACATCAGCAGCAGGTTAACAATGGGAAGAGGTATGGGAGTGGGTACGGGATGACGGTGGGGTCCCCTGTGAGCCCGTCGTCGTCAGATGGCTTGGGGGGAGGGCAGGTGGAGAGTATGGGGTATGGAGGGGGTGGAGGCGGGCCCGAGGGGAACGGGACGGCGCTGGTGAACGGAGTGAATGGGAGGAAGAGAGGACCGGAGGGGGCCGTGGAGAAGGTGGTGGAGAGACGACAGAGGAGGATGATCAAGAATCGGGAGTCCGCCGCCAGATCCCGGGCTCGAAAGCAGGTAATTTGATGCATGCCTTTTGTATAGGTTAATTGCACAATACCCCATTGTAGTTTACCCTGTGTAGCAGTATATGGATTATGTGGTTTATTAGTGCGAATTGCAAACTGTAAAAAAAAGGAAAAAAATCATATGGGAACCTATCTATAAAAAGTTTTATTGGGAGGAATCCATACCGTACACGTGGTATATTGGGTGTGAATTTGAAACTTTTTACAGGGAGGAGGTGAAACCGTACAAGTGGCAGATTCACGCCCAATCTGCCACGTGTACGGTATGGATTCCTCCCTATAAAAAGTTTTATAGATAGGTTCCCATATGATTTTTTTCCGTAAAAAAATACTTATATTCTACTAGAAACGACACGATCACACCAACAAAATATAGAGGTAAATTGAACCTTGATTTTGTGTTGTTTAGAGTTGGATTTAAGAGTTATAGGGCATTGGTTGGTGAGTGGAGGGATTATTCAATAAATCACTTGGAGTTGGAGGCGGTGTAGGTGTAAGTGCTTGCGATACAGGGTAAACCACAGAAGGGATTTGTGCGATTAACCCTTTTTTGTTTCGTAGTTCTCATTCGTGTTTTGATTCGAATTGTTTTGTTTTTCCGGTTTAAGTAATAGCAAGTTACTTTCTTTGTTGATTATATGGGCAGGCTTATACTGTGGAGCTGGAGGCGGAGCTGAATCTGCTGAAAGAAGAGAATGCTCGACTGCAAGAAGAGCAGGTAAGAAGTATCAATCCTCGTTATATGAAACCATTATAGTTGGATGCCATCAATTCGTATCTTGAACCACCTTTTTGTGAAATGTGAACGCTGGGATTCTCTGCTTCGAGCAGTTGTCCTTTTAGAATTGAAGTGATGATCTAGGCACAACGTATTAAAAAGATTCACAAAGGATGCATGTCTTGAGTTTATGGTTAGTGGCACCCTCTCTTTGACAACATGTGGTGGCACCCTATCCTCCCTTTGAACAAGAAGCAATTTTTTTTTTCAATTTTAAAAAAGGTGAAAAATAAGTTTGATGCTAACAGGAGGACACATGGAGAAACAAATACTACCTCGATTTCATTATAATAGTCTTTTTGGCCCCTAACATATTAAGAAGAGTTTAAGTTCTCTAAAATCTAATATGTCATGGACTTGAGATCCCTAATTTAATTATGATAGTTTTCATCCATTCTCTTATTGAGTCCCCCCCCCCCCCCCCACCACACACACACACACCACAAACAAAAAAAAACCAAATTTTTAAGGATGGTTTTGGTATTCAGTATTTAAAGTACATTGATTTTAAAAGCATGGGGTGAATCATCATCTTGAACTTCCAAAGGGACAAGTAATTTGAGGAAATATAAAGGCAAAAAAAATAAAAGTAAAAATAGTTATATGAATCAGAGGGAATGATGTGCAAAATAATCACATTTTCCAAGGAGGACATGGGGCAAATTTCCATTGAGAGGTAACATGACATCAACATGCAGGTTGAATCCGGCATTTGAGTGCTTACATTGTTTAATAAGCTGTTCGGTGAAAAGGAACAAGAAATTTTTGGTAGCTTGGTATAATTTTAGAAGCTGTAATAGGTAGGCACGGTGAGTTTAATCCAGCTAAATGAAGCCTTGTACTTCTCGTAGGCATGGCACAAACTCCAAACCTCCTAACAAAATTTCCATTCAGGAGTGTTTTGTGAAGCCTTATTCCAAAGAGTGAATAGCACTCACTTACAATTTACGTAGCTCTAATATTTGTAGGTTTGGAAAACAAATAAAATCCACATTCAAACATGATAAAATTCGTATTCATCTTACTTATTTTTGTAAAGATATTTATTTATTTTTAGATCAGCTATGTGGATTGTGTATGGGAATCTCTTTTTCCTTTTAATCCTGCAATCTGTATGCTTCTTGATGTAGTCCGTGGGGTCTAGACTGGTTATTTTCTTAATCACTAGGTGATGGTAAGATGTTGACACAAATAAAAAAAATGATAATCTTGTTAACGTCATTGTGATGTATTATACAAAATCAACAACAAAAAAAATGAAAAAAATGGAGTCCTTTAAAATGGATTGATTTACCTACATGTTAAGTTTGAAAATAGACTACATACCTTAACCTACATATAAGCCAAAAAGTTGTAAACTTAATTCAAGCAAGCACCCGGCACTTAAATTGCATTTGTGACAAAGCCGTCAATGACATGTTTCTGCTTCCTGAGGCACTTCTGATCATCCTGACCTCGCGATTGTTGTAAATTCTATACTGGTTCAATCCTTACATATTCTTTTCTTTCATTCTTCAATTATGGCCCTAATAGCAGGGAACCAAAGTCCTGAATTGAAGCAGAACCATATCCTTTATTGGTTTAAAACTCATTTCCACCACAGACATTAATGAGGTCCAAATATTCTATGGCATTTTCTTTTCCTTTTTTAAATAAAAATCATCATAATTAATATGCATGCCTAGTTGAATCTTAGTATAGGTGACATTTCAACTGTGAAAACAGAACTCCCAATCCAATATGAGATTCGAAGGGATGGTGCTTTTTAATAATCTATTTGATCGAACTACTTCCTCGTCCTGGCGTTTTGCATCATTCGATTGTTTCTTATTAACTGGGTGACAAATCGGTGACAACGTTTGTTAAGAGAAGGCGAAACATGTGGACGTTATGATTATATTATGAGAAAAACCCACGAAGGAAATAAATTTTAGCTATTCATTTGCAATTTAAGTTCATAGCAGCCCCTAAACAAAATAGGTTCTCCCTCCTTCCTTGGTGTTGCATTCAGTCTTGAACTTGTGACCTCTTTACAATTTAAATGGAATATTTATTGTTTCATAGTATGTTTTTCTCAAACCTTGCGTCCTGTAATGTCTGAAGTTCCTAATACAATGCCTTCCTCTTTGTATACAGAGAAGGGCCAAGGCAGTGAGGAAGCAAATGGTATGTTCAACTTTTTTTCCATCACCTCAATCTGTAACACCTCTAAATGCAAATTCCATGTTTTTTTTAACTGGGCTTTCCCCAATAGATTACGGAGTGCATGGCCGAACATGCCCGGACTAACATGGCGAAGGCTGCACGCTCGTTGCGCCATTGCAATAGCGGCCCTTGGTGAACCCAGGCCGGGTCCGAAACTTGGGTACAGCTTATGCATTTCCCTTTCTCAGGTGACAGGTTTTGGTGTGAAAGAGAGCAAAAATAGGTAGATACAGAGTCACAAGAAGCAGCCCCTTGAAGAGAGTTTGAGTTTAACCCAAGGATGGTTTCTTTTTGTAATGGAGTTCTAGTTTTCTTATATATATGTAACATGGAGGTTGTAAAAGATTAAACATAAGGCTTATTCAAGCCAAAAGAGTCGAGCAAAATGACTGCTTGTTTTGGTCTGCAACCTACAGGTTTCTGTGATGTGTGGTTTTCTAGGCTATTGGGCTTCATCCGGCCCAATACCCGCCCCGGTGGCCCCTCTATATATATGTGTGATATATGCTATATATATGTGTGATATATGTGGCTAGGGTTAAAAACTAATCTAATTAATAATTAAGAGATAGAGGGATCTAAGAGACCGCTAGGGTTTGACCTGTCGCCTTCTCTTCTCCAAGTTCTTTTGAGAGTTGGCTTGCGAGGTGATCACGTGGGAGATTCTCGCTCATCTAGGGTGTGATTTCTCTCCGGCCGTTATAAAGAGGTGAAGGTCAAAGTTTATTGTAGTAACGTGGGCGAGGATAACAATCCCATCACTGTCGAGTTAAGGTAATTCGTGTAGAATCTTACGTGTAGATCTTCTTTTTCCGCTGTCATGATTTGATATTAAGATCTATGTATCTAAATGCTATATTGGTATCAGAGCCTAGATGTCCGCGTTCGTAATTTGTAGTTAGATCTATATTTTAAAAATTGTTGGAACTAAAAGTAGTGTTTTTTTATCTAAAAATTAGATTAAATTTTTTTATCAATTTTTATAGACATGCAATTATTAGAGTTGTTGATGGAAATAGTTCTTTAGATCTATTTAAATTTTTTTTATGCATCTCGTCTAAATTGGATCTATTTTTTTTTGTGACGCCGTGACTATTAAAAATTTTTGTTTCTTGATGTGGGGATTCGTCATGGATCAAAATTATGAGAATATATTTTTTTAGCTAAAGATTGGATCCTTTTTGTAAATTTTTTGTGAAATTTTATGATGGCCAGCATATAATTTTTTTGGAAAAGCAAAATTAACCCTAAATTTTTTTTGGTGGATTTGAGATAAGATATCAGGTCAGCCCAAATATTTTATTATTTGAAAAATAAATCTAGAATTTTTTTCTGAGAATTTTCAGGATTTTAAAAAAAGATTTTGAATTATTTTTTCGGATTTAAAAAAAATTAAATCCAGAAAATTTAAACTTTTTTTAAAACAAAAAAAGATATTCTTCAAAATAAAAAAAGATATTTTTCGGGTTTGGAACAGCCCAGAACTACTGGGTGTCTGCCCGTCCAGGGCATGTGCAGGCCAACCCAGGCTGAGCCACGTGCAAGCCAAGCCTTATTGGGCCTGGGCTGATCTATTGTGCAAGCCATGTCTTATTGGGCCTGGGATTTAAAAAAAACGGGAAAAGGTTTTTTACTTTTCTGAAAGTTTTTAAAATTCAAAACATATTTTTTTTCTCTTAAATAATTCTAAAAGTTTTGGGAAAATTTTTGAGAAGGTTCACTTATGCTTTCTAAAAATTTTATTTTGGTGTCCACGGGATGTAAAAACTGTTAAAAACTTTGGAATTTTTTTTCCTGCTTCAAGTTTTTCATAAAGTTACGACGTTACACTATTTTAACTCTGTGAGTGAATTATTTTTTTCGGAGTTTTTTTCTCTTCACCAAAAGTTTCATAATTTATTCTTATATAAAACCTTAGAGATTGTATGGGTAGTTTGGTCCAATGGGTGTGTCCGGCGCGTGTGCCAATTTCACGAGAAATGAAAAACCCTAATAAAACGGACAAAATTAAATATGGTAGTTTAATAAAAAGTGAAAATTGTTAGATTGTTTTGTTGCATATTGTGATGTGTATGGCATACTTAATGAATAAAGACGCATGCTTCATTCATTAATTGTCTTTATTCATTAATAAAATCTGACAAGTTTCAAACGGGTGATTTCGTGATAAAAACATGAATTAGATTCAACCATTCAATCTATTCCGCTTCTAGAAAATTTTGAACCATTTTTCAATTATTTTAACAAAATATTGAATTTAATATTTTTTAAGGATGCAGTTGGAGCCGTAGGCTTTCTTCTCTTTCTTCAGGATGTAAGTTTATTATTTTTGTTAAGATGGGTTGAACACGAAGCGTTCTTTAGGAAGAATGATACTTCATTAAAAGCCAATAGTCTTAACGTACTTAAAATGAATTTTTTCATCTTAAAAAGATGACTTCCAAAATGATTATCGCCGATCTCACCAAGGATGACAAGCTAAACGGTGATAATTTCTTCGACTGGCGTCGAAAAATCCGAGTCCTATTGAATGAGCAAGAAATGCAAGACTGTACCAAAGTAGAAATGCCTGAACCAGAGCAGGGCTTTACTCAGCAGCATAGGAGGGCTGAGGAGCAGTATAAGATCTGGGTTCAGAAAGATCGTTCGGCGCGGTATATTATATTAGCCGTAATGAGGAACGATCTCATCGGTGAGTTTGAGGACTATCTAACAGTTAAGAGACTCGGGAGGCTCGCTTTGAACATGTCTCGCCGATGCGGATCTGGACGCTAACTATCAAGCTAGATTCGTACAAGATGACTGCAGAGTAGGACATCAAGTTTCATCTTCGTGTGATGGCATCGATGATTAAGAATCTCGGAATTGCTGGACCTGCACTCAGCAATGAGCAGCAAATTCAGGCCGTCATCCGGGCTTTGCCTGATTCCCGAGATGATCTCAAACTCTTTTTAAGCTATGCCGAGAACGTGAATACGTTCGAGAACGTAAGGACTAAAGTTGAGTTTAAAGCGGAGCGTAGGGACGCCCTCAAGGCTAAGAAGCCATCATCCTCAGCTATAGCAGCTGAAGGCTCCAAGCCGAATATCAAGAGGCCTAGATGCAAGGGGTCTTACTTTAAGTCGGTGTCACACACTCCACAGGGTTTATAGAGAGGCGGAATTTACAAAAACCAATTTTAAAACAAGCAACATCAACAAATCTCCAAGAACAACCATAAGCCTTAACTAACAAAAACTACATAGGGTTCTAATCTACCGTGAAAGTAATTATACCTATGTGTTCAAGTCCTTCGGGTCTTCTTTATTCTCTTCCTAAGCTTCTTGTCCGTCGGGATCGAGTTTGGTCATCGACCTTCTTGTGTCAAAGACGATCCACCCGAAGGTCTATAGTTCAAGCTCCAACCTCAAAAGTGAGGTAACCAAAACACCTAGTTTGCTAATTTAGATAGTTTAGTGGATGTAGAGTATAATAAAAGGATTAGTTTATCTCATAAACCCTAAGTTTCTCAACTCATGAGAGGGTTAGGGTTTGAGGAAGAAGAGAGTAAAAGAGGAAAGAGAAAGGCAAGTGAAGAATGAATGAAAAATGGCCAAGGATGAAAACTATCAAGCATATCTTTTGCAATAAAAAATATTGCAACCATGCATCAATAGTTATCACAAATGAATGAATAAAACAAAAGCCATGCTTCAACCATACTTTAATAACACATCATCCCTCCACCTTATTATCTATTTAAATAAATAAATGTAACACAAATGAGGTGTCTTCTTCTACAAGCACTCAATTGAAAATACAAGAATGCCTTCACCATATATATATACTCGTATTCGTATTACAAAAAATACGAATACCAAGAGATAAAATATAATCCAATAATATAATACTAGATCATTATTAAATCAGTACTTGATTCAATAATGCGGGTTAATCCTAAGCCCGCTAGTATTATTTGTCCGAACAAAAATCCGTGTAGCTAGTACACGCATATGATCGGAACCCTGCACGTAAAATCATACGGCCTCTACATCGTTTCTCCTGAACCAGGGAAACCCTCTGTAGGACTCTAAAAACTCGATAGTACACTGGCAGTAGGTTTAATCACAAGCACGTCACACGTAACGGCTACCCAGGTACTTGTCGAAAAGAAAGCCGACGAGCAAACTCATCCGAACTCCTACTGAGTCTGTCCGTGACAATCTCTGTACAGTCCGATCTGTTCGTCTGAGAGCATCGCATTCCAGGTCTACGGGGTGGAAAACGTCAGACCCCTAATAACCTGACAAGTCGTGTCGATGTGGCTCAAGACCATCCAAGAATTTACTGATCTAACTATCAGTAATTCTCAATCTGCACTGGTCAAGGAATTATGATGTTGGCCAACCGAATACAGCGCGACATCGACTCCCTATACCGGGAGAGACGGATCCCTAACAATCGCTCACTGCCTCTATGTGGCTCGGGGACTGTACCCAACTAAAACATGTTTGCACGACTCAGTAGAGCCGTGGTAGGGTAGTAATCAAAGCACGGTGGGAAATCACACGAAAAAATGACGACCTCAGGTCGACAGACTATCTGTACTCATGTCACCAGAGAACTGCTATCTAATGATAGGTATATACCATCCAGCCAGTTCTCGGCGAGTTCGTCCAGTGTACTTACCCCCAGTGAGCATCTGTATACAACCTTAAGTGAATCACACCAATAGCTGCGGGACCAACCATCGCCCCTCGTCAGGGTCTAGAAATGTATACACTAGTCTATTCTGGAGTATTGATGCCCAGTCTCGATACTCCCATGACTAGGGACATTTAAGGATATGCTTATCGACTACCCAGCTCTCACAAGTATGATTGCCATCATAACGCTGGCAGTCAAGCAATGATCCTTCGGGCTTTGTCAACATGTATAAGCGATATGAAATAACAAGTAAAATATATACACATGTTAAAATAAAGGCAAACCAAATAACATACTATCATATTGAGCAAGATTGTCATGTACATACATACCCCTAGCATCCTATACAATGAAGGCCTCTAGGGCATACATATCTAACAATCTCCCACTTGCACTAAGGCCTGTTTTTGGCGTATTGAGTACCCAACGTCTGCATTAGGGCCAGTTGCTGGCGTACCACATACCCAATATCTCGAACAGTCTTTCAAACTGGACTTGGAGGATGGCCTTAGTGAATGGATCTGCCGTGTTGTCCTTTATATCTACTTTCAGCACCTCGATCTCCCAGTGATCCACGATCTCCCTGATCAGGTGATACCGCCTCAGTATATGTCTAGATTTCTGATGGGACCGTGACTCCATTGTTATTGCAATACAAAGGTATTAGATCAGCAATGGATGGAACCACTGAAGTTCAAAAATGAACTTCCTCATCTAGACTATCTCTTTTGCGGCATCGTTAGCATCGATATACTCAACCTCCACGGTGTCCTGTTTGGAGCCAATCCAATAGACCGCCCCTCTGTTGAGGATAAACACATAACCCGAGACAGATTTAGAGTCATCATTGTCATTTTGGAAGCCAGAGTCGGTAAAACCCTCGATCTGGATGTCCTTATTACCGTACACCAAGAACATCTCCTTAGTCCTTCTCCGGTACTTAAGAATGTTTTTTACTGCTATCCAATGTTTCTCACCTGGGTTGGACTGATACCTGCTTATGACGCTAAGTGCGTAAGCTACATCTGATCTGGTACATAATATCGTATACATTATCGATCCCACTGCCGAAACATAGGGTATAATGCTCATGCGAGCCCTCTCCTCATCAGTCTTGGGAGACATCTCTTTGGAGAGAGTGATTCCGTGACAAGCGGGTAAATTACCACGCTTAGAATCTTCCATACTAAACCTCTTCAGTACGGTGTCTATGTATCTCGACCGTGAAAGTCCTAACATTCTTGTAGATCTGTCACGATAGATCTTAATCCTCAGAATGTACGAGGCATCACCCAGGTCTTTCATAAAGAACTTCTGTGACAAGAACAGCTTGACCAATTGTAGCATAGGAATATCATTTCCTATCAGGAGAATGTCATCTACGTATAAAACGAGGAATACCACAGTTCTCCCTATAATTTTCTTATAAATACATGATTCATCTACATTTTTGATAAAATCAAATTCCTTGACCGTCTCATCAAAGCAGATGTTCCAACTCCACGATACATGCTTTAATCCATAAATGGATTTAAGCAACTTGCACACCTTCCCGCCGCTCCCACTGTCTATGAAACCCTTTGGTTGATCCATGTAAACACACTCTTCTAAACTTCCATTTAGAAAAGCGGTTTTAACATCCATTTGCCAGATGTCATAGTCATGAAAGGCAGCAATGGTAAGTAGGATCCGAATGAATTTAAGCACAGCCACTGGTGAAAAAGTTTCGTCATAGTCCAATCCTGGTCTTTGACGAAAACCTTTAGCAACAAGTCTAGCTTTGTAGGTTTCTACCCGTCCATCTATACCAATCTTCTTTTTGAAGATCCATTTGCATCCAACAGGTATTACCCCAGGAGAAGCAACATCCAAACTCCATACTTTATTGGTGTACATGGATTCCATCTCGGATCGCATATCATCCAGCCACTTCACCGAGTCTATACTCGTGATGGCTTACTGAAAACTAGTCGGCTCATCATCATCGATGATGCAATCCTCTCGATTCCGTCTACGAGAAAACCGTAGTATCTCTCGAGCAGATGAGACTGCCTACTGGATCTGCGGAGTTGCGTAGGTACGTCCGGTTCTATTGAAACTTCAGGTTCTACTAAGTCCTCAGTAATAGTTTATGGTTCTTGAATTTCTTCCGGCTCTATTGCACTCCTACTAATTTCTTTTTCAAGAAATTAAGTTTCCATAAAACGGGCATGATGAGAAACAAAGATCTTTTGTTCCTCAGCGTAATAGAAATAATACCCCCTTGAATTCTTGGGGTATCCTACAAACTTACACAATACTGAGCGTTCCTTGAGTTTGTCCGGATGAATCTTTTTACCAAAGCAGGATATCCCCATATCTTAAAATACTTAAGACAGGGTTTCTTCCTACTTCATAATTCATATGGAGTGGTGGGCACAGACTTAGTTGGAACTTTATTCAATAGGTATGCAGCAGATTCTAGTGCATAACCCCAGAAGTATGGCAGCAACTCAGCATTACTCATCATGGAACGTACTATATCAAGTAAGGTGAGATTCCGTCTTTCTGATACACCGTTGTGTTGTAGTGTGTATGGAGAAGTAAACTGAGAGAGAATTCTATTTTCTTTTGGATATTTCAGGAACTCGGTACTTAAGTATTTACCATCCCGATCAAATCGGAGCATCTTAATACTTTTGCCCATTTTCTTTTCCACTTCATTCTTATACTCCTGAAATTTCTCAAAGGCCTTAGATTTATGTTTCATCAAGAATACATGTCCATACCTTGAGAAATCATTGGTAAAAGTGATGAAGTAGGAATAGCCACTTCTTGCATGTGTAGACATTGGCCTACACACGCCGTTGTGTATGAGTCCCAGGAGCTCAGTGGCTCTTTCTCTGTGTCCAGTGAACGGAGTTTTGGTCATATTTCTTTTGATACATGATTGACAAGTTGCATATGATTGATATTCAAACGGATCTAAATATCCATTCTTATGTAACTGTTGGGTTTCGGTGCCCGCACCGCGGAAACCGCGGCCGAGGCGGAAGTGAAAACAAAATATTCTAGCGAACACCGAACGCCCGTAATTCCCAGGATTCGATCCATAGACCTAAACTAGCTAGCTAAGAGTGCAATGGTTGAGAAAATACAACCTTTGTCACATGTCCACCCAATTATGAAAGACCTTTCCAAGATCGTAACCACCAGGATCGCGCTTGAGAATCGACCACCCTTACCGAAGACGGCCTACCCGAGGGAATCCGGAGGATGCTCTATCCGACGATCCAAACTTGCTAGGTTTGGATGGTCGGTGATGTAGGAATACTTCACTAAATTTTTCTCTCTTGAACCATGCTAAAAATGAAGAGCAAGAAGAAGAAGGTGAAGAGAAGAGCAACCTTGGAGCATGAAGCTAGAGATGAAGGAAAAAATCATTAAGCCTCTCTACATAATCAAATAGAATGGCTACATGTATATACCTTTTTCAACCATGCATCAAAACAGTGCACACAATAAATGCATGCCATTTCTCATGACCATGCTCATGCCACCTCATTTCCAATTTGTTTTTCTGAAAAGAAAAACAAATATGAGGTGTCCTTCTAGAAGCATTCCCGTATAAATACGGAATACTTCACCTGGTATATGTATCGCTACATATACGCGTATCCGTATAAAAATACGGATAACACCAATGAGAGAAAACAAATAGTGAACAATAATACTAAAATATATGTATCAAAATACATATATAAATTATTAAATCAAAACCTGATTTAATAATCCGGCTTAATCCTAAGCCGGCTAGTATTATCAACCGCCCGATTAAAGTTCGTGTATCATGTACACGTATTTAATCGGCCCCTCTGCACGTACCAATGTACGGCTCCTACATCTGTCGCCTGAACCGAGAAAACCCTCTGTGTAGGACTCTAAAGACTCGACAATACGCTGACAGTTGGTTTAACCACAAGCATGTCAGCGGCATTATCTGTATGTAACGGCTATTCAGGTACTTGTCGAAAGGGGGGTCGACAATCAAGTACATCTTTACCCTACCGAGCCTGAATGTGACAATTTTTGTACAGTCCGGTCCCTTCGTCAAACAGTATCGCATACCGGGTCTAGGGGGTGGATAATGTCAGACCCCTACTAACCCGATAAGTCGTGTCTGAGTCATCACCATAAGAGATACTACTGATCAATCATCAGTAAATCCCAGCCACCGTGACTATAGATTTCTAGTGATAACCGACCGACCACAGCGCGACATCAACTTCTAATAATCCCTGACAGTCGACCACTGCCTATATATGTCTCGGGACTGTACCCAGCTAAAACCTGTTTACACGACTCTTTTGAGCCGTGGTAAGGTAGTAATCAAAGTACAGTGGGAACTCACACAAGACAAATGACGACTTCAGGTCAAAAGACTAATCTGTACTCATGCTACCTGAGAACTTCCATCCGACGATAGATATAATACCATCTAGAATTTCTCGGCGAGTCCGTCCAGTGTACTCACCTCCAGTGAGCACCTGTATACTGTCGTAGGTGACACAACACCAATGGCTTGTGAGATCGGCCGCCGCCCCTTGTCGGGGTCTAGAAAAGTATACACTAGTCTACTCCGGAATATTGATGCCCAGTCTCGATACTCCCACGACAAGGGACATTTAAGGATGCGCTTATGGACAACTCAGCTCCCACATATATGACGCCATCATAATGCTGGCTGTCTGTCACGCCCCGCTTCCCAAAATACGGAATACGAGGGGTTGACAAGGCCGGCCATACTCCTACGGTCGAGGAAACATCCTGCCATAGTCATACTTTGGCTTCTAGCTTTACGTGGTAATCAGTAATCAATGCACAGGTAATAAGAAATGCAGTCACTAATCAAAACAGATATACAAACTGACCAAATAGAGATCAAGGAAAGATGGCGCTGACGTCGCTGATCTAGACGTCCGCAATATCCTCAAGGTACGACAGGTGCTGATCCGAGTTAAGTCCACTTCTCACTCTGAGCATGCATACTCAGGTCGTCAGAGAGACACAATAACAATATATATATAAATGCATATATAAACACGTGCAATGATGATGAACATGAAACAGTAAGCATGGAATAATGACATGAGCATGAAGTAGCCAATACAGGTAGACAATAGAGCAGGTAAACAGTAAGGCGGGTATAACGAATCAGTAATCAATGCATGTCACTAAACCTATCAGTCTCTAAGTCTCACTGTTCAGGTCGCTAACCTATCGCCAGTCCAAGTGTGAGAGTCAACCACGCAGGAGTATCCCCAACCCAAGGGTAGGGCCCCAAGGGCAAGGGAACACGAGCCCAAATCACGCACGATAATAATCAGTAACTCCATCCATACAACTCCCAAAATCACGGTATATGCCGGCAATGGGACTCCCGAGATTCCGTTTAACTCACACTCAAACTACCCCACACCCCGTGGTCTACATCAAACACCGACCATAAACCCAAATACTAGTCGGTCCATGACAAGTCTACACGAGAACTGGAGACAGGATCTCCATCAAGCATGTCTCAACTGGTACCCAAGATAAATGGACTGTGTTTGACGCCTTACCTATGACACTAATATAAGTGCTTCCATAACTGTCCCATACCGGTTATAGTTACACTTACATATGCCCCATAGGCGCCGACAATGCAATAAATTAACTAGGTTCGTTGATTGTGTACAAGTACGTGTCACTTCACTTATTCATTCATGCTTTAACACTAACGTACTTGACACAATGAAATCACTAATATCTATCACTGGGTAATGTACACGATCAATAGGTTACCACTGTATGTGATCTCTACATGATATGATGAGAATGCAATAATTACGATATGAATAAAATATCATCAGCCAGTGTCCTACCACTTGCATAATTTACTATAAATCATACATGCAGAATTAATCAAAACAATGTAAAGGGGGAAAGCAGTATATTTAATCATCTATCCATCAAAATTGGTTTCGCGTCAATCGAGTTTCAGGTTCGTTAGATATGGCCATTTCAATTTAAGTGTTCACTGTTGGAAATCCAATTTCTGAATTGGAAGCGCGTTTCGTAACACGTTTTACTCCTAGTTGGGAGCATAATTAGGTGACGCTACAGTTCAACTAATTGTATATTTTTCTGTTATCTTTCCAACGCATTAAACGGATTATCAATAGGATTCCTGTATTAGAAGTTAGGTTATGTACAAGGTGCTGGTGTAAGAGGGATCACTGTAGAAACTGCAGAACACCACGGTATTCTAAAATACAAATTAAATATCAAATGACGGTGAAATGACACGGAACCAGATTCAGGGGTTAGCTAACTAAATTATCTACGCGACCATATAGGGCTGTACAGGTGTTCCCAAGGCCAGGTATTCAAAACGAACGCTGCCTCGGACTGCAGTCCAGAGTTGTGTTCCTCCTCATTTCCAGTGCCATGAAATTGTAATATTCAATAACTAATTACATGGAGTTATAGGTTATATAGTTAGGTTCGATACGAGCCCTGGAACACCTTGATTGGATTTATATTTAATTAACTACTAATTTTACGACATGATGGGTACGGTGATTTTCAGAATTTGCGTAACCAATCGGGATGTCAAATTACGTGTGAAACGATATTAATTAAGATAACTATAGCATGTTAAGCAAGTGAGGGGGAGTTCACTTGCCTTCGGTCGCTTGATATAGAAGCGACGCCGCTGCAGAGTTTGTCTCGACACACGAGACGGCGCGATGTTGGACACGGGCGCGTGGCGCGAGCGCGATGCGCGGTGATCCGGCACTGGACGTGGTGGTGACGCGGGCGCCACCGGTAGAGACCGTCGTAGAAACAAGCCGGAGCAGTCTCCTCAATGGCTGTCTTCCAAAGTCTACAAGATTTGGCGACGAGTCCGAGAATCGGTGATTGATCCGAATTTCTCCCATCAGCATAAGAAGTCGAAAGTCCGACAGGAAGAAAACAGCCCTGTTAAGCAACGGATGACGACAGCCACCTGGGTGCCCACAGCAACGGCCCCCTCAACTTCGATGGCCCATAAGAGAAGAAGGCCGAAGAAAGTCCCCACGCCTGCGGTAAATGTCAAAGGCAGTGAGCCTAAACGCCCTAAGTCCGGGGGCATGGTGGTACATACCGTCTACACGGCGTCCGGGAAAGGGGATAGCCGTATATCCACAGGTCATCGACCGCTTACGCGATCAATGACTAAGGCTCAAGAGCAGCAGCAGAAGCTCCAAGAGATGATGACCGCGATGGCCGCACTCACCGGGCCAAAAGAAAGCCCAGAAGCATCCTCGGATCAGCGACATGAGCAAGAAACCGATGCCGAATTCCTTCGCAGGATACTTGAAAAGAAGGACAGAGAGGCTGCGGAACAAGCAGCCAATATAAAACGAATGACCCTTCTGTTCCAGGACATGGTGGGTATGATAATCCATCCGGATCCCCCAGCCGAAGACCCTCCGGTTATCCTTGAAGATGACAGAGGAGAAATGTCAAATCTACCTCCGGCTCTTTCAACAGCCAAAGAGGAAACAATCTCTAAGGCTGCCCTAGATGACTACATAGTCCAGCAGATACGAGTTCACCAGGAAACCGAGGCAGCCGGCCAAGTTGTCAAAACGGGGGCGACCATATCCGAGCTGGTATGATCATATCAAATACCCGCCGGGCTACACGATCCCAAAATTCCATGTCTACAAGGGGACAGGCAATCCCCATCAACATGTCGCCCAGTTCAGGGCTCTTTGTGGCAACACCGGTGGCGATGATAAGCTCTTGCTTCGCCAATTCGTCGGTGGTTTATCGGAGACGGCATTTGAGTGGTATTCCGAACTTCCAAATGACTCCGTCAAAACTTTCGCTGAAATGGAGTTGTTGTTTACCCAGCGATTCGCGAGCACCAGCGAACGCACCCCAATAACGGCTTTGATCAATGCAAGGGTGAAGCCGGGCGAAACTTGGGTTCAATATGCAATCCGATGGCGGAACCTGTGGTCGAAGTGCGAACATCGCATCGAAGAAGCACCAGCGGTGGGCATGTTCGTGGGCACCCTAGATCCTCATACGACTATTTCACAGTTCATGATGTTCTTTAAACCGACCACGTTCCAGGACCTAATCGACAAGCTGGCTCGGATGGATCAAATGGCTGGCACCTGCTCAAAGTGTTCCACATGCAACTGCAACCAACGCTCTGCCTCGACTGGGTCCCACCGGACGTGCCAGAATCTGTTCCCCTCCGAAAGACGGCGCGACAGAACGTCTTGCCTGAGATTCGAGGCAGATGCTAATAGGTGCTATCCGTCCACTTCTTCGAAGATACCAAGTTGATTTATGGAATCATGTATCGAAGGTTTAAACGGATGCGGCCGATGTAGCAGACTTCGTCAGATTCCCCCTCGTTTGAGGGGTTTTTGATTGTGGGGACGCTCTTCCCTGCAGGCGCAAGCCCCTGCAGTTAATTACGCTACCGCATCGCGGTAACAACTTTCTCCTTCTCCATATGGTCACCTCATGTCGTGGGTGTTTATTTTTTGTTTGGTTGCCCGTGAATTGTATACGAAGACTAAGTTATGTTGTCGCCCGTAGGTACTGATCTTCGATCCATCCTTTAAAGAAGAAGCAATCCTCGATCGGGTGACTTACCGTTTGATGGTAAGGGCGGTAATTAGGGTTATTCACCTCGTTGGGTTGCGGCGGTCGTCTTGGATTTGGTAAGTTGATAAGCCTGTTGCACACTGCCAGCTCGAACAGCCTCCTTGTTTTGTCCCGTGGGAATGAGTAAGGACGCTTCATTTTCTCATTGTAATAGCGTCATCTCTCTTCCAGTTGATCTGCTAGTTTTGGGGTACTGGGCTGCTGTTGGGTGTTTGCGACGAAGGTTGCCTTCCTTTTACCCTTGTCGTTTCGCGGTTCCGGCTTCGGAGGAGACGGTCTGTGACCCATTTGATCCATCTGAGCCAGCTTGTCGATTAGGGCCTGGAACATGGTTGGTTTAAAGAACATCATGAACTGTGAAATAGTCGCGTGAGGATCTAGGGTGCCCACGAACATGCCCATCGCTGGTGCTTCTTCGATGCGCTGCTCGCACTTCGACCACAAGTTCTGCCATCGGATTGCATATTGAACCCAGGTTTCGCCCGGCTTCACCCTTGCATTGATCAAAGCCGTTATTGGGGTGCGTTCGCTAGCGCTCGCGAATCGCTGGGTAAACAACAACTCCATTTCAGCGAAAGTTTTGACGAAGTCATTTGGAAGTTCGGAATACCACTCAAATGCCGTCTCCGATAAACTGCCGAAGAATTGGGGAAGCAAGAGCTTATCATCGCCACCGGTATTGCCACAAAGAGCCCTGAACTGGGCGACATGTTGATGGGGATTGCCTGTCCCCTTGTAGACATGGAATTTTGGGATCGTGTAGCCCGGCGGGTATTTGATCTGATCATACCAGCTCAGATATGGTCGCCCTGTTTTGACAACTTGGCCAGCTGCCTCAGTTGCCTGGTGAACTCGTATCTGCTGGGCTATGTAGTCATCCAGGGTTGCCTTAGAGATTGTTTCCTCTTTGGCTGTTGAAAGAGCCGGAGGTGGATTTGACGTTTCTCCTCTGTCATCTTCAAGGATAATCGGAGGGTTTTCGGCTGGGGGATCCGGCTGGATCATCATACCCACCATGTCCTGGAACAGAAGGGCCATTCGTTTTATATTGGCTGCTTGTTCCGCAGCCTCTCTGTCCTTCTTTTCAAGTATCCTGCGAAGGAATTCGGCATCGGTTCGTGTTCGCGACGTTGCTCCGATAACGCCTCCGGGCTTTCTTTCGATCCGGTGAGTGCGGCCATCGCAGTCATCATCTCTTGGAGCTACTGCTGTTGCTCTTGAGCCTTAGTCACTGATCGCGTAAGCGTTCGATGGCCTGTGGATATACGGCTATCCCCTTTCCCGGACGCCAAGTAGACGGTATGTACCACCATGCCCCCGGACTTAGGGCGTTTAGGCTCACTGCCTTTGACATTTGCCGCAGGCGTGGGGACTTTCTCCGGCCTTCTTCTCTTATGGGCCATCGAAGTTGAGCGGGCCGTTGCTGTGGGCACCCAGGTGGTCGTCGTCTTCCGTTGCTTAACGGGGCGGTTTTCTTCCTGTCGGACTTTCGACTTCTTATGCTGATGGGAGAAATTCGGATCAATCACCGATTCTCGGACTCGTCGCCAAATCTTATAAACTTTGGAAGACAGCCGTTGAGGAGACTGCTCCGGCTTTGTTTCTACGACGGTCTCTACCGGTGGCGGAGATCTTTTTAGTACGGCAGTAGGCGAATTCCTGCGTACCATGTTCAGCAGCTCAAAGCTGTTCCCGGTTGGAACAACAGCATTAATTTCCACCATTGGAGCTGGTGGAGTTAGCCCAGAGGGGGAGTTGCCCCAGCCTTCCTTATCCGGCGCCAGTGGCGACGTCGAGCATGTCGAGCTGATGGAGTTAGCTCGGGGACGGGGATGGCTTTGTCTTGCCCCATGTTCAGGTGAGGGGTTGTTGCTGGTGTCAGCCTCTTGAAGACTGACGTCCGTTGAGATGCCGCGTCCAACCGTCAAAGACAGATTTATGAGCGGGAGCGGGAATGGGAGCAGTCAGTCTTGCAAAGACCGACCCTCTGGCAGGAGAAGCCGCCTTGACGACTTCAGGAGCAGGGATGGCTATCTTCTTGGGATGGCCACTTCAGGTATTATGGGCTTCTTGGTAGGCCCTTTGGAGCTCAAGTTCAGCCTGGTGAGGGCCGAGGGATTGGAATCGGGCGATCCGTTGAGAGGGGCCGTGGTAGTAGCAAGTCGATCGAAGACCGACTTCTTTGAAGCTTCCGATACGGGTACAGGGATGGTGAAGCTCGCTGGCGGGAGCATGGTCCCAAAAAACAACCCTGTGGTGGCTTGAGTAATCTGCTCCACGGGTATCGTGAACAAAGAGGCCGCTTGGGGCCCGTAGGTTATGCCCCCAGTCGAGGCGGAGCGTAGGTTGCAGTTGCATGTGGAATACTTTGAGCAGGTGCCAGCCATTGATCCTTTTTCTTTCTGCAGCGAGCAAAACGCCAAATCTTAGTACCTCGAAACCCAGGGGTAACCATTAGCGAACCGCGATTTGTTCGCGAACACGACACACGAAGTGTGGAGTGGAAAGAGGAAAAGGTCCCACCGGGCGTGCCAGAATCTGTTTCCCTCCGAAAGACGGCGCGACAGAACGTCTTGCCTGAGATTCGGGGCAGATGCTAATAGGTGCTATCCGTCCACCTCTTCGAAGATGCCAAGTTGATTTATGGCATCATGTATCGAAGGTTTAAACGGATGCGGCCGATATAGCAGACTTCGTCAGATTCCCCCTCGTTTGAGGGGTTTTGATTGTGGGGACGCTCTTCCCTGCAGGCGCAAGACCCTGCAGTTAATTACGCTACCGCATCGCGCAACTTTCTCCTTCTCCATATGGTCATATCGTGTCGTGGGTGTTTGTTTTGTGTTTGGTTGACCGTGGATTGTATACGGAGACTAAGTTATGTTGTCGCCCGTAGGGCGTGGACTAGTCCAAATCCGTATCTTTCTTAGATTTGGATTTGG
Organism: Agapanthus africanus; assembly: GCA_030015575.1. Lineage (NCBI taxonomy): Eukaryota > Viridiplantae > Streptophyta > Magnoliopsida > Asparagales > Amaryllidaceae > Agapanthus > Agapanthus africanus. The sequence continues at coordinate 43,303,694 of JASDDO010000024.1, read as the reverse complement.
GGTTGTGTTTAAGGACATGTTAGCCTTATTTGAGACTAAGATCAACTTAAACGTTTGTTAAGGATACGTTAGTCTAATTTCAGACTAAGATCAACTTAACGCGATCGTTTAGATCCAACAAAAGAGTAATTGGGGGCTCTATTGTTTAGTTTAGTGACGTTGCGGTCGATAGGTAGTTTAAGGACATTGCGGTCCAATGTTAGTTTTAAGATATTGCGGTCAAGGTTAAGGACATCATAGTCCGTGGATTTAAGGACTCCACAGTCCGATGGTAGTTTTAAGACATCACGGTCAAGGTTAAGGACATCATAGTCCGTTGTTAGTTTTAAGACATCACGGTCAAGGTTAAGGACATCATAGTCCGTTGTTAGTTGTAAGACATCACGGTCAAGGTTAAGGACATCATAGTCCATGAGTATAAGGACCCCACAGTCCGTGAAATGTATGGTTGTTGGGACCCGTCACCTCTTTGAAGACGTTGAGAAATTACAACGACAAATATCAAAGGAGTGAAGAGATGTACCCTTGAACCAACGTAGATTAAATGATCTGTAGCCCAATTTGGAACCAAGACCAATTAATTATATTGTGAGCCCATTGGCTCAGTTAAGTCTGGATTGAGGACTTATGGCCAACTTGGGCTAAGTCCAATTAAGTCTGGCCCTTTGTTGGACTGTTTGACATTTGTCTGGTTCCAGTCCATAAAAGTTTTGAGGGGCTTAATAACATTTCTGTTGTAGCTCTGGATGTTATTCAATTTTGAGGTTCAATTGAAGGGGAGGCTTTTCCTATGAAAGATTAGCCAATTTGGCTAAAAGTAGTGTTAAACACTAAATAACAAAAGTGTTAAACACTAGAGACAGAATTCTCAAACTAGTGTTAAACACTGAAAGAACAATCAGTGTTAAACACTGGAAATATAGTTTTCGATTTAGTGTCAAACACTAGAAAATAATCAGTGTTAAACACTACAAATAGGGTTTTCAAATTAGTGTTAAACACTAAGAAAAATCAGTGTTAAACACTGGGAATAAAGATCTCTAATTAGTGTCAAAACACTAAAGAAAAAGGGGTCACATGTGGACACGTGAGAGCGCCCAAAGGTGGGACCAGATTCCCCTTATTCTGTTCTGCAAAAAAGTATTGAATACTTTCTATATTTGATTTTGGAGCATCACGTGCTGACACGTAACGGGGATTTGTGTGCTGATTTGCCAAGGGGTCACGTGGTAACACGTTAGAGTGCCCGGAGCTTCTATTTCTTTTGCTTTTTCTTTCTGTACTTCAGGGGTCACGTGGAGCACGTGAGGCGTTGCCTCTGAGTTCTTTTCTGCGGATCTTTACAGGGGTCACGTGTGGACACGTGACTCTGGTTCTTGCCTGTTTGAAGATCTCTTTATCTTTTTAAGAATTAAATTCTTCATAGGGTTAAACCCTAGCTATAACTTTGGAGGAATTAAATTCCTATTTTCTTTGGAAGAATTATATTCTTAGGTAGGGTTAAACCCTAATTTTCCTTTTGTGGGAATTAAATTCCCACATATGTAAAGAATCAAGTTCTGGCATAGGGTGAAACCCTAATTTCATTTTAAGAGGAATTAAATTCCTGCGAGCTTGAGAGAATTAAATTCTCAATTAGGGTTAAACCCTGGTTCTGTCCATCTTGAAGGAATTAAATTCCTATAATTTTGGAAAATTGAATTCTCATATAGGGTTAAACCCTAATTTTATCTTGGAGTAATTAAATTCCTATAACTTTGGGAGAATTAAATTCTCCAAACTCAATTCTTCCTCTAAGTTTTAGATCTGCATGGCAGGATATCGACCCGATGAGAATTAAATTCTCAACTTATGGGGAGATATGCGCTTTGCAGATCTTCAACCAGAGAAAGAACTAAGTTCTTTGCAAAAGAGTTAAACTCTTAGATCTTTGAGAATTAAATTCTCTTTTTTCTGAAGTTTGGATCCTCTTTCTTTTTCTCACCTAGGGTTTTCTTTCTGAATTTTCAAGATGCTAAAATTCTCTTCAAAGTTTTCTCTCCAAAATTCTGTCTCTCCTCCTATTTATAGGAGGAGGAAAAGAATCAATTTGTTTAGTAAATCTCTCACTGAAAGATTTGATTTGTTTTCATCATTAGTCTGAGCCTTTAGATAACTAGGTGAGTTTTATTCACCGTTGGATGTTTTAATCCAAAGATATTCTATTTGTTATTTCGGTGAGATTTAGGGGAAATCTTTCCTTGTCCAAGATTTTTACATAAATTGGTGATATTTAATCGCCCTTGGATTCTTAATCCAATGGTTCTCCATAATTCTTCTCCATTTTAGAAAGATTTAAATGATCTTTTTTAGAATTTAATTCTGTTAAACCGTAAGGCTTTTAAAGCCAGTCACGTGTTGACACGTGACCTTTGGTCACACGTGACCCCCCGAATGGACTCCTCTTCTGTGCTCTGTTTTGTGCCGCTGCTTTAACCATCACGTGCCGACACGTGACCATTGGTCATGTGTGAGCACGTGATGTCTCTTTTTAAGTTTTTTCCTGGAACTCCAAATTCTTTCGAGAAGGAGAATTTGCTTTCCTACGGGTCGTGAGGACCCGCAAGTGTTAAGTAGCGCTCCAATTAAAAAGGAGTGTCTCAGCGCTCCAAATCTAGCGCACAGCGCTACAGAGCCTTAGCGCTCCAAACTTAAACAGAAGCGCTCTGCGCTCATTGACTGGCGCTCAACGCCAAGCGCGCCACGTGCTCCTCACGTGTGCGCTACTGCGCTCATTGACTGGCGCTTATCGCCAAGCGCGCCACGTGCTCCTCACGTGTGCGCTGCTTAACAGAAGCGCTTCGCGCTCTTTGACCGGCGCTCACCGCCAAGCGCGCCACGTGCTCCCCACGTGTGCGCTACTTAAGCAGAAGCGCTTTGCGCTCTTTGACTGGCGCTCACCGCCAAGCGCGCCACGTTCTCCTCACATGTGTGCTACTTAACAGAAGCGCTTCGCGCTCTTTGACTGGCGCTCACCACCAAGCGCGCCACGTGCTCCTCACGTGTGTACTAAGAGAACATAAACTGTTCTATAATAAAAACCCCAAAGCTATAATGAGTGCTCAGCACTCAATAAAAGACAAAAACAATTGTCAGAAACCAAACCAATGCTCAGCATTTTAACTGAATGGGCCAAGCCCAAAATGGCCACAGAACCCTACCTCAGACTAATTGAGCCCATATGCTCATAAATCTTTAACATATCTTAGTCCAAAACTTGACTACAGATCTCCCAACCAACATTGGTTCAAGGGTACATCTCTCTATACCTCTGATATACGTCGTTGTTGTTGGATATATGTATGCCCTAGAGGCCATTATATGATAGTGGATGTATTTATACATGTGTGTGTGTGTGTGTGTGTGTGTGTGTGTGTATTCAGTGTACATTCTTGCTCGACATGATAGTATGCTATCTGGTTCTTCTTTATCTGACATGTTGATTTGATCATGCTTTTATTCATTCATACATGTCGATAAAGCGCTGAGGATATAGGCTTGACTACTGTGATTATGATGGAGATCATACTAGTGGGACATTTGTAGTTTATAAGCATATCCTGAAATGTCCCTAGTCGTAGGTATATCGAGACGGGGTATCGATATACCAGAGTAGGCTAGCGTATATGATACTAGACCCATATGATGGGCGATGGATGTTCCCACATTCATCGATGTTTGACATCGAGATCGTATACGGGTGCTCAGTGGTGACTGGGTACACTGGACGGACTCACCGAGAACTCCTATATGGAATTATATCTATCGTCGGATAGCAGTTCTCAGGTGACACTGGTGCAGGTTAGTCTGTAGACCCGAGATCGTCATAGAGTCTTGTGTGTTCTTCCACTGTACTTTGATTACCACCCTACCACGGCTCTACTGAGTCGTGCAAACAGGTGGCCGTTGGGTACAGTCCCGAGACACACGAAGGCGATGAGCGATAGGAGGGGTTTCGTCACTCCCGGTATTGGGAGTTGATGTCGTGCTGTGCTCGATTGGCTATATCAGTAAGTCCCTGGCCAGGGCTGTTGAGATTTACTGATAAGTGTTATCAGTAGTTTCTCGATCTGTTATAGACCATTCATCGGCATGACTTATTGAGTTATTGGGGCCGACGTTACCATCCCTAGACTTGATATGCAGCATATCTGACGAAGAGACCGGACTGTACGGTAGTGTTGCCGGTTGGCTCGACGGGAGTTGTGACAGGTTCGCTTGTTTTCTTCTGATCGCTCAATACCCGGGTGGCCGTTACGTTTAGCTGACCGCTTGCGGCTTGGGGGTGCTTGATATGATCATCACCCACTGCCGGCGTATTGACGAGTCTTAGAGTCCCACAATGGAGTTGCCTAGTCCAGGCGAAACGATGTGGTGCGCATATGAGATATGTGCGTGGACCCGGTTAAAATACGCGTATGAGATACCGTATATTAATCGGGCGGTTTGCTTTTGGTCGGGTCGCATGCGATATGACCGGTTTGCTAAATCTAGTGTTGATTTATCATTGACCATTAGTTTCTCACTTTAAATCCTTTCTTATCTTTTTGTTGTATGCATGCATGTATGCATTCATTCTCATTCATGCACATAGGATGTGCATGCACACATACATGCATACATAATCTATCATGGTTGTAGATATAGTGGATGGTGGCAATATAAGACTCACACCATATATATATAAATATATAGATATTATTATTTGGAAAAGAAAAATGGAAATGGAAATTGTTTTCATGGTTTAATTTTTTATTCTTGCACTAACCCCTTGGATTAACCATGATTCATTTTCTATGGCCATTTTTGTTCCAAACTAAAATATCTAGATATTTTATAACTATGGTTAAGAATGAGGAAGTAAAAATATATATATTTTCATTTCTCATTTTTATTAACAAGCTTATCATTATCTTGAGCTCTTTACAAGCCATCATCTTCCTCCTCCTTTCTCTCTTGCTTTCTAGTTTTCTCAAGTGAGCAAAAGAGTCACCAAGTTAGGATTTTGAAGTGAGAAAACAAACCACATCATCATTCTACACTAGTCTTGCCCATTAGTGTAGAGTGTTAGCTTCCATTTCTTCTCTTGATCTAGTGGAGCTTCAAACTTGGACAAAGAGGACTCCGGATGGATCGTCGTGGACATAGAGGATCTCAAGCGAACCTTTTTCCCAACCCTCAAGTAGCCAAGGAGTCTAGCGTAGGGAGCTACAAAGGTTGTACTCTCAAAACCCTAGGTTTTACTACTTGTGTTTATGTTGCCATAAACTTTCTAGCATGAACCTTAAGATAGTTTCTTTAGCACCATAAAAAATTTAAATATGGCATGTGTGTTGGTTCCAAACCCTTGTAGTGGTGCTGTAGGAAACCCTTCATGGTATCAGAGCCAAGCTAGAGCTTTAGACGACGTTTTGGCGAAATTAAAACTCCGATCGAACCACGAAATACGGATTTTGACCCTTCTCTGGACATTTTTTGAAACTGTGTTTTTTTCTAAATTAAAAATACTTAAAAAATTCAGCAGGCAAATATAAGCAATACTGTAAAAAATGAAGACATAATCCGTACATACCGCCGCGGAACCGCGGCCAGATCTTGCTTGGGCCGCGGATCCGCGGCCGTACAGAAGTAATATGGCATCGTTTTTGTACAGTAATGTTCTTAGTTGCTTGTACATATTTTTGGGTATTTTTAATCTGACTCAAGTGTTGAGTGTTCTGGGGATTATTTTGGATTCGTTGATTCGATCGGAAAATTTAATTTCGTGCTGTTTTCGGGTAATTTAGAAAGTATTAAAAAGTTCGAACAGATATCATTAACTCACTTTTTCCCGGCACGAAAAACTTTCAAATGTTGAATTTTTCTCGAGTTTAAATCTTTCGGAAATACGTGCAAGTAACGTGGTGGACCCTCTAGAAGAACACAAACCTTAACTCGATTATGTGACCGTCTGAACTGCCTCTAAACCTTAGGGTTTGGGGCAGTACGGCGTGCCACATGTGAGGCGTTGGCTTGACCCTTCTACGGCTGGACCGCTGCTACTGTGACATGTTCCGGGATTTTTGAACTCCGCTCAAGTGTTGAGCTATTAAGGAAATCTTGGGTAATTGATTATTCGATCGGAAAGTTTAATACTGTCTATTTATCTGGAATGTGATACAATATGTGGAATTCATATAGTTAGGCATGAAATGCGAAGTATGTGGGATTTACGATGTCTAAAAGGATTGTGGATTCCAAATGTTGTAGTTTTACACTTTCTTTTCTGTGACCGTAAGTGTAGTATGTCGCATATCGCCGGTTTCGTTGCTATACATCAACGACAATCGGGGTACGCATACTTACTTACGTTGATGATATATGATATTATGTGTTGCTGAGATATGATGTGCAGGATTGTCGCGATTGAATAGCCGGGTTTTTTTTATGTGAGATGAGAGTTTTCTTTTCATTCATGTAAAATTCAAATGTAATGTAATATTTTTTTATTTGGGGCACTTCCGGGTTGAGGTTGTTGTCACCAGTGTTGTATATTATTTACTTTTCCGCATTAGGATAGACCCAAGGAGGGGAGCACAAGTGACCGGGTTCTGGGGTTCAGAGGCAGGCCATCTCGAGGAGTCGAGACCGGGTCTCCTAAACTCCAGAATTGGTAGGGTCGTTTGCCGCTCTCGTAGGGGTCTAAGGATGTGGGCTTGGCTATTCATCGCGACTGTGGAATCCGTATTTTCTATTGTTGGCTAAATACTAAATACGAACGTCCTAGTATATCCTACATTATATCTGTGTTTCTGCTGCCTGTATACTGTGATGTGATATCTGAGACGAATGATATATTATATATGAGATATATAGTAGACGCTGCTTATGTTTTACACCCGCGCTAGTCCCGTCCCGGTATGCCGTTAGTTAAGTAACCTAATGGTGCATAACGGAACATTGCGGCGAATGCGGATGGCATAAGCGTACGTTGTATTTTCGTTTCTTTTCTGTGATTGGCTTAAGGACTTAAATGATGGGGCTACATTAATATGATTAATGTAAAGAAAATAAACCTAAAAGGATGTTGTAGAATCGGATTTGAAAACCACTCGGCTCTTTATAAAAAATCTATATTTCAAAACTGCGGAGTTCAAGCCACTCCTTTTGAAAAGCATTTGATTCTACGACGATATCAAGTTCAAAGCGTTAAAGATTTTCTTAAAAATCATCCGCAACCCTTCTTTATTTTAGGAAGTAGAGTACTTAGTATTCGTGCTACGTTTGTTGACTATAGTTAAGGCATAGTGTACGGTAGCTAAGTGATGTTTTCCTACACTGCATATGATGCAGATTAATTAGGACATTAATGTGACTTTGTTGACCATAGTTAAGGGTCATGTGAGTGGGTCTAATTAATCAAGAAATGACAGGTAGAACATGACTAGTACTTATGATTTGTTGACCATAGTTAAGGTCATAGGTACTAGGGGTAAAAACCACATCGGGAATTTCAATAGTTGAAATTTGCAATGAGATTGCATACCTTCCATATGATGGTTGGATCCCGATCCCACTGTGGGCAATAGTTGCTCCCAGGAGAGTTTTGGAGTTTACAATTAGCTAACCCATTAGGTGTCTAGAAAGGTGTTAACGGGGCTACGCCTCTGGGAAGACGAGGTTTACTTTAATTAGGTCCGTGCGAAAGCACGGGGAACCTCCCTCAAGTACCGACACTGGCCTGGCTGAACGGTTAGCGAAGTTGTAGACTGTAATTAATCCTGACTAGTTTTCTTTTTAAGGTTTGAAAGAAAAACTTGATTAAAGCAGTGGGAGACATCGATTAGATAAGATAATAACCAATCTGATCTTTGCAAGAGCTTTCGCTGAGTGTATTCTTTTCTCTCTCTTAATGGCAGATACCAATGACAGGACTCAAGCTTCTACTAGATAAAAATAAACTGAATGGGACCAATTATAAAGACTGGCTGAGGAATCTGAACATTGCCTTGACTTATGATAAAGTATCATATGTCCTCACGGCTCCAGCCCCGCCCGTCCCAGGTGCTAAGCACTGAGGAATACAGTGCTCATGTGCCTTGACTTATAATAAAGTATCATATGTCCTCACGGTTGTTTTAGTATCATTGAGTCTCCAACAGTGCTAAGCACTGAGGAATACAGTGCTCATGTGCGTTTCACGTGGGCACTGGATTAGTGTTAAACACTAGAGTTTTATGACGCTCACATGACACGTGTGAGGCAACCCAAATATGGGCGCCAGACTAATGTTAAACACTAGAGTTTTATAGAGCTCACGTGATACACGTGACGTACCCCAAATATGGGCACTGCTCTTTGGGTTTTATCCCCCCTCTTTTATATAAGTGCTAAGCGCTTAGTCCACGTGCAAAGCACGTGGGTGTCCCATTTTCCTTTATTGATGCTGGAGTACTGTTGTTTCCTCTTTCTTCTACTTGTTTTTCTCTTAAACAAATCACGTGGTAAACACGTGAGGAAGTTTTGGTTATTTTCCTTATTCGTTTGAAGCACTCACGTGGGAAACACATGAGGCTTCGAAATAGTGCTAAGAACCAACGATTTGGCCTTGGAGATCTTGGATCACTATTTTTTATTGAAGAACTAAGTTCTTTATATAGGGTTAAACCATGATCTTTGGAGGAATTAAATTCCTATGTGTTCTCGTTCTTCTTCTCCCCTTTTTTTATGTAACTTAGTTCTCTTCCCCTAGGTTTTGAATCTTGCAGAGCAAAATCTCCCTGATGAGAATTAAATTCTCAATTTGTGGGGAGATTTTCCTCTGCAAATCTCAACCAGAGGAAAGAACCGAGTTCTTATATGAAGGGTTAAACCCTTAGAGAGGCAAAGGAGAGGTGTTTTCTTTTTACCTAGTGTTTCAAGGAAGCAAGTCTTTTCTTTGAGAATTAAATTCTCCTGTTCCTCAAAAGCTCACGGTATATTCTTTTCTCTTTTTTAAGACTCTGGGGAGTTCTCTCTCTGTCCCCCTCTCTCTATGTCTCTCTCTCTGTGTGTGTGTGTGTATGAGACTTGAAGTCTCGGGTTCTTTATATAGTGGAGAGAAGTTTGTTTAATTCTGATAAAATCTCTCGTTGAGAGATCCTAATTGATTTAATTGGTCTTAGAATTGATTTGGGAAATTTTACCCAACGTTGGATTTTTTATCCAAGGAATTCTGTTTTAGAGAAGATATTGTTCTTGTTTTTTTTAACAAGATTGGGGATATTCTCCCATATATAGAATAAAATTCTATCGAACGGTGATATTTTAATCACCATTGGATTTTTAATCCAAGGGTGCTCAGTTTAACAGAGTATAATCTTTCTCTGTTTAGAAAGATATAGAGAATATTTTGGATCTTTGATCCATTAACTTTCTGTTTAACAGAAAATATTATTCCCAATAGAATTTAATTCTATGTTTAATCACCGTTGGATCCTTGATCCAACGGTTCATTAAGTAGAATTTAATTCTATTAAGGAGGTGTCCTCACGTGTTTAGCATGTGTGGCTTTGTTTAGCCTATCTGTTGTTTGATTGCAGCGCCTATATGCTTTGCATATAAGCGCTCACGTGTTTAACACGTAAGGCTTGTTTAGCCTAGTTGTAGTTTAATTGCAGCGCATATATGCTTTACATATAAGCGCTCACGTGTTTAACACGTGAAGCTTGTTTAGCCTAGTTGTAATTTAATTGCAGCGCATATATGCTTAGGTGCTTACGTGTTTAACACGTGAAGCTTGTTTAGCCTAGTTGTAGTTTAATTGCAGCGCTTATTTATTGGCGCTCACGTGTTGGCACGTGAGGCTTGTTTAGCCTAGTTGTAGTTTGATTGTAGCGCCTATTTATAGGCGCTCACGTGTTGGCACGTGAGGCGCTTCCTCATTAATGAAGGTTTCTTTTCTCCTTCTTTCTCCGCTTTTCCCAAATCAAACTTTTCTTTCCCAATGCCTTCTTTCGTCAGAGCTTGGAAATAGTTCCACCACGCACAACATTTTCTGTGCCGAGACTTAAATGCCTCCCCTTATAATCTGAAACAAAGCTCCTCTTCGCTCTCACTTTCAGAGTTTTATTTTAACAGAGAAGAGTCATGGCTTGTAATCGTCCACATGCTCATCGGCAGCCATGGAAGGTGCCTATTGAGGAAACTGTTCTTCGTTTTGTTGCACGCTTGGTGGATCCTGCTCTTACGGATGACTAATGTGATACGGTGCTGCACGAGCTCTTGATTCGTAGAGGATCTCCTCTCCCCATCGGCTCCATTTGGCTCCGGATGATCCTCCTGTTTGTGTTCAATGCCATTCCCCCTCATCCAACGAAGATGACTCCGGCGATGCTTGACGCGGCGGAGAACAAGATCAAGTGCTTTTATGAAGCACTTTTGATTACCACGCATTTGAGGGATCGCTCTGTTCAGTTGCTAAGCCAGATTCGGGCTCAACGGGCCATCATGTCTGCCTTCACCGATGGGCACGGCGCTAACCGATGGGGAGCGACTCCTCGCGAAGATCGCCGGTTCGTTATGGTGGAGAAGGCGGAGAGGACTTTAGAAAACTTTATCCATAGTTTTGTAAACCTTTGTACTTTTGATCCCGTGTTTGGTGATCTATTTCCTGTAGAATAAAATGTTTATTTAAATGCTTTCTTTTATTGTTGGCCACCGAGTGCTTCCTTTCTAACACATGTTTTTCCTCTGATTGTATTGTTGCAACCCACATGTGTGCATGTGCGTATATGAATGAGCTTACTTTCACACATATATTTAAACAAAGCTTAAACCGGTGTAAACAACACCCATTAGCTACCAAACACTATACCTTGGCGAAGGTCAAAACACATAGCATGAATACTAGTTAATACCTATCTGAAATGACGGAGGGCTACGACTGGTTTTGGCGAAAACTGTGAACGTAATGAACTTGATATAGTTGAACAAACCAAATAGCTTTTGAAAAGGAGTGGTTTAAGCTCCGTGTTGGGGTCAAAAATTACACCCTGGTTGATCATGCTAAAGTCAAAGTCAACCCCAAGCCAAGTGGGCCCTTGTCCAAGTCGAGACCGAACATGAACCGGCTGGACCGTCCCATGTCAAAATGAAAATTATGTAATAAATAATTTTGATGTAATTTTTATGAATAAATGTAAGGAAAATGGACATAAGGCCGAATTTTTGTAAAGCCCATGGCTCATGTGCAAAAGAAATAAGCACATGAGGCATGAGAAGAGGAAAATGCCATTTTGTAAAGCTCAAGAGGTTATGTGTAAACTTGTAAGTCTATATAAGGCAACATGATAATGAAATGAAAACAATAATTCATTCCCCTCAAAAGCTAGGGTTTATGCCTCCTTCTCCTTCCTCAAGGTTCTAAACCTCCTTCTCTTTTCTGAATTAAACCAAGAGTTTAACTCTTCCTTTTCTAAAAAGAAATAGTTTTTCACCATAAAACCCATAAAGGAGAGCTCAGATCTCCCATCAAATCTCTAAAAGGGGGGATTTTTAAGTCTCACCCCCTTTCCTCCAAGATCCAGCCAACAGAGAGGAGGAAGAAGGTGACCCATCTCCAAAAATACCACTTTGGGGATGATCCGAGGGTTAAGAGAGGATCCAAGGCTCAGGGAAGAAGAAAGGGGTCCCTTTTGATTATCTTCAAAGATTTCTGGGAGTTCAACTCCATTTTTCAAAATCTTTAGGAGTTTAACTCCATAAATAAGATTCTTTTAGGAGTTTAACTACATTCAAAATCTTCTGGAGTTTAACTCCACAAATAAAACAATTTTGGGAGTTTAACTCCACTCAAGATCATTTCAGGAGTTTAACTCCTAATCCCGGGGCTAAGCCCTATTTTCTGCAGGAGTTTAACTCCTGATCACGTGCCGGGCACGTGAGGCACTGGCGCCCAGCGTCTACGTGCCGGGCGAGTGAGGCGCTGGCTCCCAGCGCCCACACGCCTCTCATGTGGCCCGCGAGCGCACAGCACCGGCACGTGAGACGCTGGCGCCCAGCGCCCATGCACCTCTCATGTGGCCCGCAGGCGCCCGGCGCCCATGCGCCACGCATGCGTTTTTAGGACGCTTCTCACCCCTCTTTTCCCACACGCTCCACACTAAAAATACCTTTCCCGTTAGAAAAAAATTAAACTCTGCAGGACTCCCGATACATCCAAATACCTTTCAAAACACAACACACGCACACGGCATATTGAGTTCGCATGACCAGGCTGACCCGTCAATCAGAGGTTCTCTCGCTTCAAGAGCGAGGGGTAATTAACGGCAGCTTAGTCCGCGGCTGCCGGAGATTCGGATCCCACAATCAATAAACCTCATCCTGCCCCAGGCAGGGGGAAACTGTGCATGCCTGACAAGCATGCACATTCCCATATCAATGGAGTGACGAAAAACACCCTACACTCCGCTTTTCAAAGTTGTTTTTGATGAAAACTGAGTGGTTTTGCAATTATTCCAATGACGTCAAATTTTAGATTTATCGCTTTGCCTTTAGTGAAATTAATGCGGTCCTATCAATTAACTTTATCACACCAGAAAAATAATGAAAACATAATGTACGTATATGCCACCCGCGTTCGCTACGGGGCCCCGCCATACACCGTTAGATTACTTAACTAACGGCAGAGCGGGGGCTGGACTAGCGCGGATGCAAAACATATACAACATTTATATATATATACACAACATTTATATATATATATACATACATACATATATTTATATATATATATATATATATATATATATATATATATATCACAGGCATGATAAGCAACACGTATAGATATAAGCATCACAGAGAATGGAAAAATGGATCAACTAGAACGGTTGCATTTCATTGAGCCACCTATGAAATACAGTCCTCCACGGTCGTGTGAATAGCCGAGTGTGAATAATCCTAGACCCCTATGAGTGCGGCAAGCAACCCGCCAATTATAGAATTGGGTGACTCTGGTCTCGACTCCTCGAGATGGCCACCCACAGAATTCTAGAATCCGGTAGCTTGTGCACTCCTCCGTGGGTCAATTCTAAATGAAAAAATGAAAAATAATATACAGCCGGTGACTACATCCTCAACCCGGATACACCAAAATAAAAGAATATACATGAATTATTCCATGAATTACAAAGACTCCACCCACATCTCACATCTAAATTCACGTCGGGCGATTCATACGAAGATCCATCAAACCATTCGCAACCGAACATCACAAGATATGTGCAACCACTTCTAATCGACGTATAGCGATTATAAGACATTTAAGAACACATATATGCATTACAAAAGTAAGTAAAGAAAACCACAACGTTATAATTCCGCGCACAATTAGCGAATGAAACTAATTTTCCAAGACTTGAAAATAGGTCCACTAAAATCCCCCAAAAAATCGTTTTAAGCCAATACGGGAGTCAAAACGAACTCGAAACCCGTCCGAATTTTCGTGGAGGCGAAGTGTAAAAAATTAAATATCGAATAGGGGGACTAAGGGGGTACCCACTTCCGGGGGCCGCCTTGTGGTGGTCTTGGGGGGTGGGCCCGACCTTCGATCCCCCAGAGGTATCCTCGGAGTGCCCTTGCTCTATCCTATGTCTTCTCAATTCAAACCGTGAGCCCGCGGGGTATGCAAACATCTCACAACTTCAATTTTATGGACTGTTTTTGTTAGCAATTCATGCGCGACAAAAACATCGGATTTCTAACGTCGCTATGAGCTATCTAATGCTTATGGAGTGGCTTTGATACCATGTAAGTCGATGTTGCACACTCCATAGGGTTTTTAGAGAGATGGAATTTACAAAAAACAATTTTAAAGCAAGCAGCATCGACAAATCTCCAAGAACAACCATAAGCCTTAACTAGCAAAAACTACATACGGTTATAATTTACTGTGAAAGTGATTATATCTATGTGTTCAAGTCCTTCGGGTCTTCTTTATCCTCTTCCTAAGCTTCTTGTCCATCGGGATTGAGCTTGGTCGTCGGCCTCCTTGTGTCAAAGACGAACCACCCGAGAGTCTATAGTTCAAACCCCAACCTCAAAAGTGAGGTAACTAAAGCACCTAGTTTGCTAATCTAGATAGTTTAGTGGATGTAGAGTATGATAAAAAGATTAGTTTATCTCATAAACCCCAAGTTTCTCAACTCATGAGAGGGTTGGGGTTTGAAGAAGAAGAAGAGAGCAAAGGAGGAAAGAGAAAGGCAAGTGAAGAATGAATGAAGAATGGCTAAGGATGAAAACTATCAAGCATAACATTTGCAATAAAAATATTGCAACCATGCATCAATAGTTATCACAAATGAATGAATAAAACAAGAAACAATGCTTGAATAACACCTCATCCCTCCATCTCATTATTTATTTAAACAAATAGATTTAACACAAATGAGGTATCTTCTTCTAGAAGCACTCAAGTGAAAATACAAGAATGCCCTCACCGTATATACATACCCGTATTTGTATTACAAAAAATACGAACACCAAGAGATAAAATATAATCCAATAATATAATACTAGATCATTATTAAATCAGTACATGATTCAATAATGCGGCTTAATCCTAAGCCCGCTAGTATTATCCGTCTGAACAAAAATCCGTGTAGCTAGTACACGTATATGATCGGAACCCTACACGTAAAACCATACGGCCTCTACATCGTTTCTCCTGAACCAGGGAAACCCTCTGTGTGGGACTCTAAAGATTCGATAGTACGCTGGCAGTGGGTTTAACCACAAGCACGTCGATGGCACTAGCTGTACGTAACGGCTACCTAAGTACTTATAAAAAAGAAGGTCGGTGAGAAAGCTCATCCGAACTCCTACTGGGTCTGTCCGTGACAATCTCTGTACAATCTGTTCTATTCGTCTGAGAGTATCGCATGCTAGGTCTTGAGGGTGGAAAACGTTAGACCCCTAATAATCTGACAAGTCGTGCCGATATGGCTCAAGACCATCCGAGAATCTACTGATCTAACTATCAGTAATTCTCAATCCACCCTGGTCAGGGACTTATGGTGTTGGCCAAACAAACCTAGCGCGATATCGACTCCCTATACTGGGAGATACGAATTCCTAACAATTGCTCGCTGCCTTCATGTGGCTCGGGACTATACCCAACTAAAACATGTTTGCACGACCCAGTAGAGCCATGGTAAGATAGTAATCAAAGCACAGCGGGAACTCACATGAGACAAATGACGACCTCAGGTCAACAAATTATTTGTACTCATGTCACCAGAGAACTGCTATCTGGCGATAGGTATAATACCATCCAGTCAGTTCTCGGCGAGTACATCCAGTGTATTCACCCCCAGTGAGCATATGTATACAATCTTAGGTGAATCACACCAATATCTGCGAGACCAACCATCGCCCCTTGTCACGGTATAGAAATATATACACTAGTCTACTCTGGTAGTCAAACAATGATCATACGGGCTTTATCAACATGTATAAGTGATATGAAATAACAAGTAAAACATATACACATGTTAAGATAAAGGCAAACCAAATAGTATACTATCATATTGAGTAAGATTGTCCTGTACATACATACTCCTAGCATCCTAAAAAATAAAGGCCTCTGGGGCATACATATCCAACAATTACAAAGAATCGAACAAAGAGGCGAATTATGAAAATGCGAAGCCCAAGAAGCCTGCGAATCGCAGGAAAAGTTCTGCTAAGAGGAATCCATGCTTCAACTGTGGGCAGCCAGTTTCTCATGATTGCAAGGGGCCCAGAAAGGTAAGCTCTCGCTTTTCTCATTATACATCATTAGTTGCTAGTACGGTGTTGATGATCGACTCTACAAATTTGTGGACTGTAAATTCAGGTGCCACAGACCACATCTCTCGAGACAAGGAAGGGTTCGTAGAGTATAAAAGAGTACCCGTTGGGAGTCGGAAGATTTACATGAGGAACGAGTCGTATGTCCATATGCAGAGTATCGGGACGTATCGGTTACCTATGAGTTCAGGGAACGAGTGACTTCTCCATGATGTTTTATATGCTCTAAGGATGCGGCGGAACCTTTTATCAGTGGCTAGGCTAGTTAGCGCAGGATTTAGCGTTTTATTTGAGAATAATTCTGTAAAACTTATTTTAAATAATTCTCTGTTTTGTATTGGACGCCTTATAAATGGCCTTATCATTTTGGATCATGACTTTTTTGGCAATAAAGATGTTTTATTTGCTCATTCTTATGCTGTGAATAGTTCTGTAGATGAATCTATATTATGGTATAGAATGTTAGGTGACATTGGGCATGATGGGATGACAAGGCTTGCCAGGGACGGCCTACTTGGCACACTAGCCAAGATCGACTTGTCCACGTGTGAGTATTGTCTCACAGGTAAAGTCATTCGGAATGGCAAAGAGCGAGTGCTCCATTGCAACTCATTCACTCTGATATATGCGGACCAGTCAACGTGAAGGCACACGGCGGTGCGCCTTATTTCATCACCTTCATAGGCGATTATTTCCGTTATGGGCACGTGTTTTTTATTTCCCACCGGTCTGAAATCTTGGATTGTTTCAAGTGTTATATCAGCGAAGTGGAAAATCAATTGAGCAAAAGCATTAAGGTTTTGCGCACGGACCGTGGTAGAGAATATCTGTCGGATCAGTTCAGGAAACCATGCGAAGAGAAAGAGATCGTCAGACGGTTGATGATGCCCTACACTCCATAACAAAAAGGTGTTGCAGAGAAACGAAATAGGATGTTGCTGGATATGGTTAGGAGTATGACGGCGAATGCCAATCTTCCTATATCGTTTTGGGGAGATGCGCTGATGACAGCAGCTTATGTTTTTAACCAAGTACCTTCTAAATCAGTTCAGTCCACACCCTACGAGTTATGGACGGACGATAAGCCAGCGTTCGATCACTTACATACATGGGGGTGCATGTTACAACCATCAAAATCCAAGTAAACTTTTAATAACCTATACTTCCTGAATATTCTATTTTCCTTTGAATCAAGCAGTACTTATGTTTTTAATTAGTTTTTTCCATACAAACATAAATAGTATATTGATTGTCACCTATCATAGCCATTCTATAGGTTACAAGGCCGACCCTTCATAACTTCAACTATCATATTTAATTTTCGTTTTTTCTTTTTCTTTTGTTATGTAAAACTTCACGTGCGAGCTATACCTAACCTAAGATCTAATATATAGATTAATATATCAAAATGAGATCCTAAACAAACACGAGCCGATGGACCTGAGCCCTAGCCCATTTATTCGGATGGACCCGCCTGAGATGGTGTTCTGACCGCTCCAGGCAGCCAGAGAAGCTCGGAACCACAAAATATTTTTTGTGGGATCTCATCTTGTGTCAACTAGCTTATTTTAGTAATTTAAAATTGATTTTATAAACTGAAGAATATATATATCTATATAAACCTAGTAAACGCTAAATCTATTTCTTTCTCTGTTAGCCGCCTCCTCTCCAACTCCAAAAATTTTCTCTTTTCCTTTGGCCTCTCCCTTTCTTTACTGTAAATATCTCAAGCAAAAAAAGATTCTAACGAACGCACGAAAGGCACTTGAAAAAGGAACATCGTCACCGTCGTAGCCACCGTCTCGATCAAATCGAGGTGAACTTGATCCCGTAATTAAGGAAATCGTTGATTTCCATGGCTGTAAATTCCTCTCTCACCTTTTATTTTTTTACATGTTAAAAGTTTGATATTTAATCAAAAGTAACTATTTTTATCAAACCCTAAATTATTGTAAATAAAGGAAGTGTGTTTACGCATTTGGATTTATAGATCTAGATAAAATATTATTTGATATTGATTTTCAAAAAGTAAGTTCCTCCATCAACCTTTTAATTTCTGAACATATAAACAATTTAAAGTTTTTATCTTTTTTGTAAATCTGGATATAGATCTATTTACTTGTCGTTTTCCATAAAAGAGGTTTGTTTTTTTATTACTTAAATAACTGGCTTTAAGGATCAGATCTGAATTAGAGATCTGTTGTATTCTTCCTATGCTTCATTGTTTGTAACTTAACTAAAAATTATTGATATCGGTCTTTTATATCATTATATTAGATCACACTCAGGATTCATTCTTAACCAGTGTTATTTATGATGATTTCTTGGTCTTGATTTCATTACGAAAAAGTTATTAATTCATTTAATAGTGTTTACTTTAATATGGATCTATAACCTGTGTGCTTAATTAGCCTATTAAATTAGAGATTTAAATTTATCTGCATTGGGTGCTATGATATGTATTTGGTTTTCTTTGAGTGGCAAAATCTGTTTTCATTTATTTGCTGGAATTGTTTTAACCTGAGATTCAAAGGGTTATAATTATTTAACTATGGATTCCAATTTGAGAAAACTCAAGTTGATGGAATATCTACAGAGAGTTAGTTACATTTTATTTCTAGGTTCATTTACCTGAAAATTTACAGAAGTTTATGAAAAAAGATCTTAACATAATGTGACGAATTTGGACAGCAGCAGAAACAATCTGCACGGTTGTACTAAAATAGGCATAACTCCCTACTCACTTATCATAATCTGGATTTCTTTATTGTAAATTGTTCACAACACCACGAAGTTTAATTCTTGTTTGAATTTGGAAACCATAAACTGAACATAGAATTCCCTTAAATGTAAAATACCATCAGTGTACGCATTCTAAAATCTGCACTGGCCTGCTCTGCATAGCGTTACGGAAACTTCCGTAACTCTCTCATCAGGAACTCGATCAAGACAAACTCAGTCTCATTATTTACACAACTCTCTGAATTTAGGCCGCGTGTAAGATTCCCATATTCTGAACCAAAACCATAGATTTCTGCGTGCGAACTTATGCTTATTTATGTCCTTAAACCAAACTAGTATTACATGCTTGTTACATATATATGGAGACTTAGAATTGTATTTAGAATTTGACCTGTATTTTCAGGAGTCCCATGACTGGCTCTATGAGTGGGCCCATATTTCCTTGCTCACAAGGCTTCACCTTTGGGTTTGTGGATACTTCTGCAGTTGACTTGACTTGACTTACTTGTGTATTCATGTACTCGTATACTCGTGTATTCCTGTTGTTGGGGTAAAAAATTACACCCTGGTTGACTAAGTCAAAATCAAAATCAACCTCAAGCCAAACGGGCCTAAGCACAAGCCAAGCGTGCCCATGCCCAAGTTAAGCCCGAACATGAAGCGGCCGGCCTCCCCATGCCAAGAAGAAAATTATGTAATAAATAAGTTTGATATAATTTTCACGCATGAATGCAAAATAAATGGGCAAAAATCCAAATTTTTTTGAAGCCTATGTCTCATATGCAAAAAGAAATAAGCACATGAGGCATGATATGGGCAAAATGACATTTTATAAAACCCAATGGGCTATGTGTAAACTTGTAAGCCTATATAAGGCAACATGATGATAAAATAAATGACAATAATTAATTCCCCTAAAAAATTAGAGTTTCTGTGCCTCATTCTCTTTCCTCAAAATTTTAAACCTTCTTCTTTTTTCTGAATTAAATCAAGAGTTTAACTCTTCCTTTTCCAAAAATAAATAGTTTTCACAATAAAACCCATGAAGAGAAGCTTGGATCTTCCATCAAATCCCCAAAAGGGGAGATTTTTAAGTCTCGTCCTTTTTTCTCCAAAGATCCAGCCAACAAAGAGGAGGAAGAAGGAGACCCATCTCCAAAAACCCTACATTGCGAAGATCCAAGGCTCAAAAGAAGATCTAAGGCTAAAGGGGAGAAGAAAGGGGTCCCTTTTGATCATCTCCAAAGATTTCTGAGAGTTCAACTCCATTTGTCAAAATCTTTTGGAGTTTAACTCCATAAATGAAATCCTTTTAGGAGTTTAACTCTATTCAAAATCTTTTGGTGTTTAACTCCATAAATAAAATCCTTTTGGGAGTTTAACTCCATAAAGATAAAAATCCTTCCATTTTCTGGGAGTTTCCAAAGTCCCTCGGGAATTTAACTCCTAATTACGGGACTAAACCCCTTCTTTCTGCAGGCGCCCAACGCCATGTGCTGGGCGCGTGAGGCGCTGGCGCCCACGCGTCCTTAGGACGCTACTCACCCTTCATTTACCATACACTCTGCACTCAAAACACGGCCTAGTTAGAAAAAAAATTCTAACGGGGCGCTGTCCCGCACCCCACAAGGGGGCTGCTAGCCATCTTAACCTCCAGCCCGCTATCCGGGTAGCGAGACCCTCGTAAACTTTACGAGGCTCCCGATACGTCTAAGTCCCCTTCAAAACACAACACACACACTGCACATTGAGTTCGCATGACCAGTTTACCCGTCAATCGGAGGTTCCCTCGCTCCAAAATCGAGGGGTAATTAACAGCAGTTTACTCCGCGGCTGCCAGAGATTCGGATCCCCACAATCAATAAACCCCGGCCTACCCTAGGCAGGGGAAATCTGTATACACCTAACAAGCGCGTGTATTCCCATCTCAATGGGGTGACAAAAAACGCCCTACAGATTCTAGCACGCCTGGTGGGACTTTTTCTCTCCTTCCATATTTTAGGTTAAACGTTCATGCAAACTCAATCAACATACATATCGATATTTATACTAAAATAATGTTCTTTCGTGCAAGCTTTCAAGCAATCAATTCTCAACAATATCCCCAAAGATGAACTCAGCTCTCAACACGGCTCCCATCTCCTATACGATGAAGATGGACGCCAGGACGGTCCTCCCGGCCAGTCTCGGGCGACAATGGGAGGAGCCGCTGCTACCATTCGGCTTTATTCTGTTCGTGCCAGCTACCGCCATTTCTGCTCCTCAAGCCCCAGTGACTGATAAACCGGCCTCAAATAGGAAAAGGCCAAATTTCATGGTAGCGAAGGCACCTCAGCCCAAGCACAAATCTGTTTCCGTACGACTCTCCGTTGCTCCAGCTGGAGGTAAGGCCATCAACACCAACAAAGCAATAAGACGTCTCGGGTAAGCTCCGATGGTGCCCCTGACAACTGCTCGATCGGGTATCTTCTTTAAGCTCCCCGTCAACGGACTCACGGCGGCTTCCCGAAAAACGAATGCCTGTCAAGCCCTCAAAATCGAGAAGCTAAGACAGAAAAGGCTCAGATACAGAGCCAATAAAAGGGCTAGGGCTCCTGCTAGGCTGAACTTTATAAGATTCCAAGAACAGGGTTACCCCGCAAAAACAGCTGAATCGGCTGTAAAGCTCGCTAACTCTTTTGAACCACTGAAATTGGTTCAGAAAAATGCCATGACTGAAAGTGTTAAGAAAACTGCGATCCGGACAGCGCTACCCAAGCACCCAGCCAGGCCAACCGTCTTCAGCCGCCTATCCTTTCTAGAAGAGGAAGGGTCACGACGCTGGTCCGAAAAATCAGCCGCCAAACATAAAGAGATGGCTGGATGTGTACACGCAGCAAGAGCAAGGATGGGGCCATTACATCTTAAATCTAATCTGGTGTGAATGTGGCTGCCACTTTCCAAGAACAGCCTCCTCTGGAAGGTAATGAAGACCTTTCCAGTGAGGCTGAAAATCAGAGAGATACCTCAGTTCATGAGGAGTCAGGTTCGGAAAGTGAAGAGGAGCCAATCTTCCTTCCCAAGACCACAGAGCAGCAACTTCTCCAAGAGCTCCAAAAGCAGCTCAGAAACAAAGACAAAGAGATGGCCAAGCTCTACTCGAAAATTGACGACTTGACAAATGTCGTCTTACAGCTCATGGCCCAAGTTGCCACTCAGCCGCCCAATAAAGCGCAGGGCTTTGCTCATGAACCGGGAAATGGTGTCTCGAGGCAGCCAACGCATGTTCCCTCAAATCCAAAGGTGGGTAAGCCGCATGAAAGTCGGCCGCAGCCTATCTCGTGAAATGTCTTAACTATCGATGACAGCAACCTACTAACGCAAGATCAAATCATGAAGTTGGTCGCCAACAAAGTCAAAATATTGGTAACCAAAGCCGGAGAGCAAAAAGATGTCAACAGTAGCGGGAGACCATATCCTGCTCGGTATGATCTTGTAGAGTTTCCCATTGGCTATGTCGTTCTCAAATTTGAAAGGTTCGATGGGACGGGAAATGCGAATCGGCACATTGCCCAATTTAAAGCATCATGCGCGAATACTGGGGGCAATGATACGCTCCTTCTCTGCCAGTTTGTCAATAGCTTGACTGATATTGCTTTCGATTGGTATGCAAGCATACCGGATGACTCAATCACGACATTCTCTTAAATAGAATCCCTGTTCAAGAAAAGGTTCATGAGTGTCAGCGAAAAATCACCATTGCTGACCTTGTAAGGACCGAACAAAGAAAAACGAAAGCAGCATGGATTTTATAGTCCGATGGCGCAATCTCTCTGTCAAATGTGAACCGCCGTTGGAGCAAGACTAATCCGTCGGTCTTCTTATAGAAAATCTGAACAACTGGATGAAACCTTTCCTGTGCACCGCAGGCCTCAAAACATTCCAAGGGCGGACCAAGAAGGTCCAAATGTTGGAACACTCAAAACCCGAGTCCACTTAGGATCTTCAATTCACAAACAGACCAAGACATCAGAGGGACAAAAATCGAAAAGGCGAAAGTTCCAACAGCACCGATTCTCTTAAAAAGTAGAGAGCGAGCGGAGTGAAGACTAACAAACCCCGAGAGTCAACTTTGGAGAAAAGGAGAAATAAGGTTTACTCTTTTCGAAGAAACAAGGTTCACAAAAATATTCAAAGATGCTCTGAAGAATGGCCTGCGGCTACCAGAACCAAAAAGGCTAAGTGAAGCGAATAAGACTGATCATCCCAATTTTTGCCCATACTACCAAGTGCTGGGACACACTATTGAGGACTGTTGCATTTTCAAGGATTGGGTCGAGAAACAATACAAGGCGGGAGAAATCTCATTGTCTCCTGGCGTGTTGACAAATGATCAACCCACGACTGCCAATTTTATAGAAACAGAGACGAGGTATTTCGGAAACCGACCATTCTCAGTTGTTCACCCATCCTTGAAAGGAGCAAACCACGACGACAATCCAAAGGTCCAGCGAGTAACGTTAACAATGAGGGGGCAACGGACAGATACGCGATCCATACGGTCTATATGATCGGACCTGGAGAAATGAACCCTCCTACACTTCACAGCCGTGGTGATGATATGGTTGACGCCGCCCAATATTGGCTCGGTTCAGATAATGATGAGGACTCTGCTCGAGCTGCTAAGCAAAAAGAGCCCATGGTTCTTGGGGAATCAAGCTCTGGTGATAAGGATAGCCCAGTCGTCGTCCCCAAAACTACAGAATAAGTGTTACTCCAATGGCTTCAAAAGCAGTTTCAGGACAGAGACGAGAAGTTTGCCAAGGTCCATTCCAAAGTCGACGAGCTGGAAAACGTCATGTAGATCTCATGACCCAAGTCGTCCGATTGCAATTACAGAAAAATAAAAATTTAGTTCATGAGCCAGAGATTGATATCCTGAAACAGCCAACCGATACCCCTCCAGCCCAAAAGCGGAACACCTTTCCTAAAAGCGGTCGCGATCAGCTTTCAGTCCCTCCGATACGTACACTGAACGGAGTAAGCGTACAGCAGGCGAAGCAAAGACCGATCGACCCTGTTCCCGCCAAAATTTTGGCTCACAACCTGCTCCCTTATTAAAATAATAATAATAAAAAAAATTAATAAAATAAATAATAAAATAATAATAAAATAAAAATGAAGGGAAAACTCCACATGCAAAGAATGTAACAAATGCCTCAAAACCAAGAGTTAAAACATTGTGAAGCAACGCTTCAGATGCAGCGCCAAGTGCGTTGCGCCCTAAACAGCGCACCACGTGCAAAGCACGTGTGCGCTAGCGCTAGGTGCGCTGCGCTCCAAGCAGCGCACCACGTGTCATACACGTGTGCGCTGCCTTTTAAGCAGCGCACCACGTGCAAAGCACGTGTGCGCTAGCGCTAGGTGCGCTGCGCTCCAAGCAGTGCACCACGTGTCATACACGTGTGCGCTAGCGCAATGTGCGCTGCCTTTTAAGCAGCGCACCACGTGCAAAGCACGGGTGCGCCATCGCTGGAACCTAAAAGCTCCCCAACCGTCAGATCAAAGATCTAATAATAATGATAAATCATTAATTAATCAGAAACTAAATTCTGTTAAGGAAAGATTCCTCAAAATCTTTCCAAATAACAAGATTGTGCTCTGTAAATTAGAGCACCGTTGGATCAATGATCCAATGGTAAATAAAAATTACCAAAAGACAGAATAAGTTCTGTTATGGAAATATTTTCTCAATCTTGTTAAAAACAAGAAGATTGCCTTCTGTAAAACAGAAGCCCTAGGATCAAAGATCCAATGGTGGGGAAACATCCCCAAATCAATCAGAGAAAGATCTGTTTAACTAATTTACCAAATCAGTTGGCCCTATATAAAGGCCCCAAGACTTCAAGTCTCATATAGAAAAACCCCCCTACAAACTTTGAGAAAACTCAAAAGAAAGAGAGCAAGCTCTTGAAAGAAGATCATTTCTTCAAGGTAAAGAATTAATTCTTGAACAAAGAGATGAAATCATCTCATTAAAACATAAGAGTTATCTTCTTAAAAGATCATAGATCTACAAAAGACCAAGGTCTTTTATAAAAAGAGATCAAAAGATCTCATCATATAAACAAAAGAAGTATTTACTTCACTTACAGATCATTGATCTACGAAGACAGCGCCTTTTTATAAATAAGAACTTTTGTTCTTGAATCTCGAGGCAAAGCCTCCTTTAAAAAGAACATAAACTTGTTCACAGATCATAAATTTGATCAAATGCGCTTTACGCTACTGAAAAGTGCCTTGCACTCATGAATTGCGCTTTTGCGCTCTTTGGACCGGTGCTCAGCGCCAAAGCATGCCACGTGCCAACCGCAGACACAACTTGCGCTTTTGAAACAGCGCACCGCGCTCATGAGCTGGCGCTCAGCGCCAAGCTTGCCACGTGTCACTCACTGATGCGCCACTGAACTAGCGCAACACGCTCATAACTTGAAAGCGCAATGCGCTAATAAACTGGCGCTTAGCGCTAAGCGCGACACGTGTCCTTTTCGTGTGCGCTACTTGGCAGAAGGGCAATGCGCTCTTTAATTGGCGCAATGCGCTCTTTAATTGGCGCAAAGCGCCTGGCGCGCCACGTGGCGCACTGTCAGAACACACATTGTTCTGATGAATGTTATGCATTGAATACAAGACAAAAATTGTCAGGATCTAATTTTCGGCATTATTAAAAGGGCCAAGCCCAAACAAAGGCTCAATAGCCAGAATAATAAATGTTAAACATTTATTGGACTTAGCCCAAGACTGGCCGTAAGTCCTCAACTCATACCAACTGAGCCCATATGCTCATAAACCTTTTAACAGACCTTAGTCCCAAAGTAGACTATAAATCTCCCAATCAACTTTGGTTCAAAGGTACATCTCTGAACTCCTCTGATATTTGTTGTTGTAATCCTTCAACGTCTTCAGAGAGGTGACGGGTCCCGACAGCCATACATTCCACAGACTATGATATCTTTAAACTGGACTGTGGGGTCCTTAAACTCACGGACTACGATGTCCTTAACCTGGACTGTGGGGTCCTTAAACTCACGGACTATGATGTCTCAGACTGTGGGGTCCTTAAACTCACGGACTATGATGTCCTTAATCTTGGATCACCATGTCTTTAAACTGGTAATCGACCGAAATGTCCCTAAACTAAACAATAGAGCCCAAATGCTCTTTTGTTGGATCTAAATGATCCTGTTAAGTAGATCTTAGTCTAAAATTAGACTAACGTGTCCTTAACTAACGTTTAAGTTGATCTTAGTATAAAATTAGACTAACGTATCCTTAACAAACGTTTAAGTTGATCTTAGTCTCAAATGAGACTAACGTATCCTTAAACCCAAACCCCAAACCCAAATCTAAGAAAATACGGATTTGGACTAATCCACGCCCTACGGGCGACAACATACATTAGTCTCCATATACAATCCACGGACAACCACAAACAAAACAAACACCCACGACACGAAATGACCATCTGGAGAAGGAGAAAGTTGTTACCGCGATGCGGTAGCGTAATTAACTGCAGGGGCTTGCGCCTGCAGGGAAGAGCGTCCCCATAATCAAAAACCCCTCAAACGAGGGGGAATCTGACGAAGTCTGCTACATCGGCCGCATCCGTTTAAACCTTCGATACATGGTGCCATAAATCAACTTGGCATCTTCGGAGAGGTTGACGGATAGCACCAAATAGCATCTGCCCCCAGATTCAGGCAAGACTTGCGTCTTCCCGGTTTCCGGCGGTAAACAGACCCCGAGGACCAGCATCAGGAAAGGCACCGACTCTAATGGAGAGAAAGAAGAAAGGATACTCCTTCAGGAAGGATGAAGTCCGCAAAATATTCAAGGACGTCTTGAACAACGGTCTGCAATTGCCTATTCCAAAGAGGCCACATGAAATGAACATGACCGGCAATCCCATATACTGCCCATATCATAGAATGGTGAGTCATACCATCGAAGACTGCTATATTTTCAAAGATTGGGTAGAAAACCAATACAAGGCTGGGAAAAGTCTACCGTTCTCGGATGTACCGGCAAACCACCAAGTTACGGTCATCGACTCAGCGTCGCCAAGATCGAAGTTCGAGGAGCTAGGATGAGCAAACACACATGACCTCTACGTCGTTAAGCTTGGAACAGATGACCTCCACGTCGTTAAATTGGGAACAATCGACCCCTAAGTCGTTAAACTAGGAGTGTAAAAAAAATAATTTGTGTAAAAAAAAGAAAAAAAGCCGAAATGATAGGGCAACTCGTAATAAGAATCAGCGAGTAAAATAAAAATGAAAATAAAGCCGAATGATGGAGCAACCGCGAATAAATAGCCGAAATGGTAGGGCAATCGCGACCTTCGCGATAAAAAAAGCTGAAATGATAGAGCAATCGCGGTAAAAAATGTGTATAAAAATAAATACTTCAGACCCCTCCAAAGGCGAATAATGAGTCTCTCCTGAAGCCATACTTCAGTGTTAGGAAAACAGACGCCAACAAAATTTCAAATCCATGAACATCCCAACGGCGAATGATGAGTCGCTCCTGGTACCATATTCCAGT
This sequence comes from Agapanthus africanus, assembly GCA_030015575.1. Taxonomy (NCBI): domain Eukaryota; kingdom Viridiplantae; phylum Streptophyta; class Magnoliopsida; order Asparagales; family Amaryllidaceae; genus Agapanthus; species Agapanthus africanus. The sequence continues at coordinate 43,276,520 of JASDDO010000024.1, read as the reverse complement.
ACAGAGATGCAGATGCCAACCAAATCCAAATTCCCAAACGGCGAATGATGAGTCGCTCCTAGTACCATGTTCTAATGCAGCGATGCAGATGCCAACCAAAATCCAAATCCCTCAAATCCTCTCAGCTATACGGCCAGTCCCCAAATTGACTACCGTATACAATCCACGGGCATAAACAAGCTAAATCACACCCATGCCCCACAGCAATCACCGTCCCCACGGCCGGTCTCCGCCATCAGAATTATGTTCCATTTGGGAAGACCCACTCATGTATCCTCACGATACATGAGGAGAACAGAGCTTACGAGATCTTCTTGACTCGTAAGAAAATATATTTGTGGGATCCTTACGACTCATAAGGGAAGAACACACTTGGGGGTTCTCACGACTCCTAAGGAGAAAATGCACCTACGAGATCTTCTTGACTCGTAGGGAGAAAATGCTTTTATGAGACCCTTACGGCTCATAAAATTGAAAAGCCTTAGGTGACAGGGGCCTAAACATGTCTCCTAAGCCATCGTTCCCTAACGGGCATGGCAAATGATGATTTGATCCTGGTACCACATTTCGGTGTAGCGGTGCTAATGCCAAAATCCCCAAATCCTCTCTCGGCAAATAATGATTCGCTCCTAGTACCACATTCCAGTATAGCGATGCTGATGCTAAACAAAAATCCAAATTCCAAACCCCACGCTGTAATTCCTCAAATTCAAGGGTCCCGCCAAATAAGGCAGGAATCGGAAAAATCAAACTAAAGTCCCACCCGGAAGCATTTCCAAGCTCGAAAGTCCCGCCAAATAAAGAAGGAACCAAAACAAATCAAACCAATCAATTCCAACAACGACCTCTACGTCAAAAACAGATACTCTGTGCCGAGGAAATGTCAAACAGACACTCCGCCTCGGGGATACGTCGACCAGTGACACTCCGTGTCAGGGAAACGTCGACCAGCGACACACCGTGCCGAGGAAACGTCAAACAGCAGACACTCCGTGCCGGGGATACGTCATATACCGACACTCTGTGCTAGGGAAACGTCAACCAAACACTCTGCCTCAGGGATATATCGACCAGCGACACTCCGCGTCAGGGAAATGTCGACCAGCGACACTCTGTGCCGGGGAAACATCAAAGCGGCACTTTGTGCTGGGAAAACGTAAAACAGACACTCCGTGCAGGGAAAATGTCAAATAGACACTCCGTATCGGGGACACGTCAACCAGTGACACTCCGTGCCGGGGAAACGTCAAACAGACACTCTGCCTCGAGGATACGTCGACCAGCAACACTCCGTGTCGGGGACACGTCGACCAAACAGACACTCCGTGCTGGGGAAACGTCAAATAGACACTCCGCCTCGGGGGCACGTCGACCAGCGAAGCTCCGTGCCGGGACACGTCGACCAAACAGACACTCCGTGTCGGGGAACCGTCAAATAGACACTCCGCCTCGGGGATACGTCGACCGGCGACACTCCGTGCCGGGGAAACGTCAAACAGACACTCCGTGCTGGGGAAACGTTAAACAGACACTCCGTCTCGGGGAAACATCAAAGCGACACTCCGTGCCGGGGAAACGTCAACCAGCGACCGTCCATGTCGTAAAAAGGGCAGTGTCAGGCTCCCAAAAACGGGAACCAAATAAAGTCACACTACGCGAAAGAAGATCTATCAATTTCATGCACAAGACACATACACGTGGTGTGCATTTATTGATGGAGAGCACTTTGTTGGGGTCAAAAATTACACCCCGGTTGACCAAGTCAAAATCAAATTCAACTCCAAGCCAAATGGGTCCAAGTCCAGGCCAAGTATGCCCATGCCCAAGTCAAGCCCGAACATGAAGCAGCCGACCTCCCCCATGCCAAGAAGAAAATTATTTAATAAATAAGTTTGATGTAATTTTCATGCATGAATGTAAAATAAATGGGCAAAAAGCCAAATTTTTGTGAAACCCATGTATTATGTGCAAAAAGAAATAAGCACATGAGGCATGAGATGGGCAAAATGCCATTTTGTAAAGCCCAAGGGGCTATGTATAAACTTGTAAGTCTATATAAGGCAACATGATGATGAAATAAAGGACAATAATTTATTCCCCTCAAAAATTAGGGTTTCTATGCCTCCTTCTCCTTCCTCAAGATTTTAACTTTCTTCTCTTTTCTGAATTAAATCAAGAGTTTAACTCTTTCTTTTCCAAAAATAAATAGATTTTCACTATAAAACTCACGAAAGGGAGCTCGGATCTTCCATCAAATCCCCAAAAGGAGAGATTTTTAAGTCTCACCCTTTTTTTTCCAAAGATCCAGCCAACCGAAAGGAGGAGGAAGGAGACCCATCTCCAAAAACCCCACTTTGCAAAGATCTATGGCTCAAAAGAAGATCCAGGGCTAAAGGGGAGAAGAAAAGGGTCTCCTTTGATCATCTCCAAAGATTTCTGGGAACTCAACTCCATTTGTCAAAATCTTTTTGAGTTTAACTCCATAAATGAAATCCTTTTAGGAGTTTAACTCCATTCAAAATCTTTTGAAATTTAACTCCAGAAATAAAATCCTTTTGGGAGTTTAACTCCATAAAGATAAAAATCCTTCCCTTTTCTGGGAGTTTCCAAAGTCCCTCGAGAGTTTAACTCCTAATTACGGGGGTAAGCCCCTTCTTTCTGTAGGCGCCCAGCGCCCGCGTGCCGGGCGCGTGAGGCGTCGGCGCCCTGCCCAACGCCGGCGCGTCCTTAGGACGCTACTCACCTTTCATTTCCCATACACTCCACACTAAAAACACGTTCCCCGTTAGAAAAAAATTTCTAACGGGGCGCTGCCCCGCACCCCGCAAGGGGGCTATTAGCCATCTTGACCCCCATCCCGCTATCCGAGTAGCGGGACCCTCTTAAACTCTGTAAGGCTCCCGATATGTCTAAATCCCCTTCAAAACACAACACACACACTGCACATTGAGTTCGCATGACCAGTTTTACCCGTCAATCGGAGGTCCCCTCACTCCAAAATCGAGGGGTAATTAACGACAGCTTAGTCCCCAGCTGCCGGAGATTCACATCTCAATGGGATGACGAAAAACGCCCTACACCTATATTCCTGTACTCGTACATTCATGTATTCATGTACATCCTGTATTCATGTATTATACTATCTTATATTTAAACCATGGTAAATTATCAATAGTTTGACTAATACTTTCCAGGGGTGTTGTGGGTAGTTGAGGATAAGTAGATCAATTCCTTCGGCTCCATCATGTAGGTATTCTCGGTACTTCTGTATTCCTGTATTCCTGGTGCTCATTGCACTCTTGAAGGGATTGAACACCTAACTTAACTTACGTTAGAAATAGTCATGTCTGATCTATATATACGTTGGGGGTTGGGAGTTAAGGATGCGTCATCCAGTTCATTTACGGCTTGGTTGGATGCCATGCCTTAACTTGCGTTAGAATAGAAGACCTACATACTATTGATGCTACCATCTCTACTTATTTATGTTATGTATCCCGATACTTGTATATACATTTCCAGATTTATATCGTACTTGTTTACACTTACCATCATTTCTATACTGATAGCAAATTATCCATTGCTCATGCATTCCTAGAACATGTTTGTTTTATGATGTTTCTCTTATAGGTATTGCGTATTTTTTTTATGTCTTTTATAACTAAAATCATATTATTCAAGTTCATTACCATCATGTTCCGATCATTACATTGACATTGTTTTTCCTTGTACCCATGTTATTGTGTTTATGAACCATTTTCTTTTATTTTATGTGTTTGTTTTTGGGATCGGTATCTTTTAAAATCTTAAGCACTTCTTTTATGTTTATTTTAAATAAGTGGTTGAGTTGATTTTCAGGAACTTACCATACGCAAGCTCGCTGACAAATATTCTCTTTTGTTTTCTTATTGGGAATGTCTGTCAGAACACACAGAGATTGCGGGCGAGGATTCGTATGAAGATGGGCTATTTGAGGAGGACAATCTTTGTTGTACATCGCAAGCGGACAATACCATCCATGCTGGGGCATAGGGCGTAACAGTGCGTTGCCTATGTGCACAACACTTCATATCGGTATGGGAAGTTAGGCCCTCGAGCAAAGAAGTGTATATTTATACGCTTGTAACATTTCAGAAAATAGTAAATATTATTTTGGAAATTAAATAATAATATTTTGGATTTTACGGATATATATCCGGTATGGATTTGAATTTTCATAGATTGGTATAATTATATACCTCTATTTTTGGAAAGTAATTGGAATTAAAATGAATTATTAATTATGAGAGTACTTATTTAATTGGGCTTTCCTTAAATTAGCATATTATTATATCCATACAAGATTAGTATGGTACAACTAATTGATGTCTTCCTATTTTGAACATGAAACCAAGTTTTATTTGTTTAACCATGTTTATGGTGACATGACATGTTAATGAGGAGGGTTAACATTTCATTTATGTTTCTATGAACGTTCTTTTTCTTCTATGTTTTATGGTTATTTTCATTATTATTTTTTAAATAAGAAAGAGAATGAGACATGGAAACATGGGTAATTTTATATGAGAGGTATAGACAAGAGAGGGGGGGGAGGCAACCATAATGTCTACATTTCTTTTTCTTTCCTTCTTCATCATCCTCTTCTTCTCCTCCTTCTCCACCTCCACCTCCAACTCCAACCACAAACACCAACACAAATCCCTTCAAATCACCATAAAGCCTTCATTAAATATGTTCAATTTCTCATCCTACACTTGATGAAGCGGTCAAGTTTTCATCTTGAGATCATTTTCCAAGCTTGGAACTTTCTTTAATCCATATCTAGAGGTAAGATGTTCTCTTTAACCATGTTTTAAGTACACTTGCCATGACATACTAGTGTTAGAGCTAAAGTGCATGTTTTCTTAGTTGTGAGATTTCAAAAGTGGGTTTTTATGGATACAACTAGTAGTGGTGATATAGTAGAGGGTTAATTACTGATCATAACCTAATTAGTGATAGATTATGGTGTTTTAGTGCAAGCATTGTTGGTTTTAAAAAGTGTTAAGGTTCAAAACATGAGCTATAATTTAAAATGTTGGTTTTCTATGAGGTTTTGATGTTCAAATCAAATCTAGAGTACTTTGGGATCTCTGAAAAATATTTTGCATATAAATTAGACCTATTTAGACCACCAGAAGACCCCACAAAGTGCACGAGCCCAAACACTCAAGTCCTTGCCGCAATTTGCGGTCCAGATGATTAAATCTGCGGCCCCCTGTTGGTATATGTGTCGGGATTTGTCTAGTAGTTGTTTTACATGATATACAGGCTTATTTTATATGCTAAATTGCTCCAGATTCCCTGAGTAAAAATCTGGAGGTGTTTTACGTAACATTTGACGATATCTTATAATTTCTAAACTTGGTTTTCAGATTTCTATGTTATGATTTGTATGTTCGTACGTTGACGTCAGGAGTATTTTATCGGATTTAGCACGCGTTGACCATAGGTTATAACATATGTATGCTTCGTTCGTGGTTACGATTTCGATGTGGATTTTTATGTAATTCGATATGGTTTCGATTGTATGTACAATCGCGGGGACTTCTGAGACGACGAAGAAGGGCAAGGCATTTGTCGGTTTCGACTAGGGTGAGGCGTATCGGTTAGTAAATGTATATCTACGGGGGAAGTCGGGTGGATGGCGTATAGCACCCCCGCAACCATAGCAATTAGGATATTATATATATTAGAATCGTATACTTAGCCTATAGGATTTGCTAGAACACTATATGTGTATATTCATATACTTAGTAGATATTTATATACTTAGTCTCTATTTCTTAGCCATTAGGCTACACACACACACATATAGGTATATAAGTATAAAGATGATTATTGTATGTGTTGTACGCGACTAGATGTCCGTACTTTATATGATATGAGATGAGTTGGCATACGTGAATATCGATCCGTACTGTATTGATTGGATGATATCGTACGAGAAAGATTCCGTATATGGTGTGTTGAGGATAGATTGCCGAATACGGCCGATATTCATTTCGATTCAAGGAGTCTTGCTAAAATCACAAATCGGGAAAATTATGAGATGTTTAGTGCCACGCGTACTTTAAAAACTAACAAATCGTTATGTACTTTTAAATGATAACGTTAAGAGTGCGCTACGAATTTTCAAATGATATCTATTTCAAAAACATCATAGTCCCTTATTTCCAAAACAACGTTTCGTGTTATTTTAAACGATAACTGTATGACTCATATGTAGTTAGATATTTTTTTAACGCTTATTCACGTTACGATTTCTTTACTCTGTATACGCTCGCATTTCGATGTCGTATGACAAATACTAAGTTTACACATTTAGCTCTACTTAACTTCATTAGCTAAGACACGCGCATCATTACCGATAATGTCATATTGTACTTGCACATACTCGCATGTTACAGCTACACCCCATCGGTAATTTATATGCTACGTACATATATAGGACTTGCTATATCACCCGTATCACACAATACCCTGTTAGCATTATATATTATTACTTATTACTCAGCACCGCATACTGTTCCAGATATTGTACTTTCTTTACATTGCTTATATGAATACACTTGTAGTACATTGTACAATTACCAATGATTTACATGTTGCACGTGCATAGACTCGTATGTTTCACGCACACACCATTGGTAATTTCCATGCCTCATACACAGATAGAACCTGTCAAGCTATTTCGTATCATACCATATTTCTACCAGTACCATAGATTACTGCTCATTTCACATCAGCGTGCGGTATATTACTGTTCTGTACTTTTATATGTTGTTCTATTATTGTCATGTTCTTATGAGATAATGTTTTCATGGGATTTCTATTTCTATAAGATTTGAAAAACCGCGGATATGATTTCATAAAACTTGTGAATATTTTAAAATGCGTTTTTCTCTTGATATAATGATTTGGCGTCCACCATGAGTTTTCTGGGTTCTGAGATATGGGTATTATCCAAATCGAGGGAGGGGGAGGAACCGATTGCGGATACATGGTGGACCCGGTACGGTACCGAGGGGCAAGAAGCACGTATAGAAAGACCGGTGAGCCTAGAGAGGATGAGGCCAACCGGTGATAGTATGAGAACTCGGCGGATATCCGGAGGATACCGACCGGAGTGATATGATTCAAATGGATATGAGGGCGATCTGTGAGATGGCGCTTGAGATGTGAAGATTTGAGTGTCGATACTGGACACGGGATTTATGAGGATTTCGAGTGTCGATACTGGACACTTGGTTGTTTTTATGAGGATTTCGAGTGTCGTTGATAGACACTCATATATATATATATCTATTATGGATGACATATTTCCATATATCGATACCGACGCGATATTATGTATATACAGGTTCACTTTCGTTACCTTATAGTATGATAGTATTATACAGTATGACCTAGATAAATCGTTGTGCATTAGATTTCTACCTGATGATATCTTCTACTCACGAGTTGGCAACTCACCCCCGTTGTGCCATAGTTTCTTGCAGGGCCGACCGCTCGGATCAGTAGCGGCTTGCTGGCACGCTTCTTCATCTTCGGGTGATTGCTTTGGTTGTAGGTGGTTTACATTCGAGATCGTAACTGCCACCAGTATATGTATTTTCTTTTGTGATCTAGTTAAAACACCATCGACTAAAACTTGTATATTCTTTTGGACTTAGAGATAAGACTTGTATGTTATTGTTTTATATGTCGAGTTGGATATAATTGACTTGATGATGCTTTGGTATTTTTTTACTTTTTCTTGAGTTGGCCTTCGTCTTGGGCGTCGTATAATACTGTGTGGTTGTGTTTCCGCCGATTGGGCGATGAAATAGCTCCCGATTGGGGATGCTGATATTGTTTATGTATATGTACTGGTTTTTATCAAAATTTACAAAGGAAGTGCTGCCAAAAATTTAAATAACGAAATTGTTTTCAAATCTTAGTCTACAACCCACTTGCATTTTCAAACAAACTTTCTTGTACTTTAAAAAGAGAAACTTGATTTCATTAATAACCATTTTCCAAAATTTCACCTCCACCATTTACTTAAAAAGGCTTAGATTCTTGGTTTTCGGCTTACTTGGGTTACGGTGGTGTCTTATAGACTTTACATGATTCGAGTGCCGATCACGTGCCGTTTTCGGGTCGTGAAAAAGTTAGTATCAGAGCGTTAGGTTTAATCTTTGTTCAAATTTAGGTTTGACTATGTGGAGTCTAGGTCGTATATTTCGGAACCTAGGCTTGACCTTACGGAACTTAGACTTGACTTTGGGGGTATTTGGCCCGAATTTTCGTTACGTAGGTTGACCTTGGTTGATGGAGTAGGCGTCTCAAATAGAGTAATGTACCGTACATATGTTCCGCGATATACTTACGATACGATACTCCGTTTAAGTAACCTTAGGATATATATCTTGAGATCCCTTCTTCTATTCGTTCTTTTGATCTATCCCCATCGATGGTTTTTTGTGGTTCCTGTCACTATGGTTATGCGAGCCGAGAGGGCTGCGGATAGAGATGCGGTCAGGACGAGCTCGTCAGGGATGAGGACTGACCTGGGTGTTATCCCGGTGACACGGGAACATGTTGATTATCATTTTTATGATAGGATTTCCCGTTTGAGGCAAGTGTTCTGGATCCGCACCAAATGGTCGGGTCATTGCTCGAGGCCTATCGGCTTGAGAGGTCTGTTGACGTACTGCCTACTCCGGGGATCGTTAAGTTGTCTACCATGCAGACAAATGTACCTGCCGCTGTTGAGATTGACGAGGTGTCGCTCCTAGAATTCATGAAGCTGAAACCAAATGAGTTTATAGGTAGGGATGTAACAGAGGATCCTTAGTCATTCCTGGATAGGGTGACTAAGATATTTCGTTTGTTGGGATGCTCCGATGCGAGATCGATTGAGTTGGCCAATTTCAGTTTGTAGGGTCTTACTCAGACCTGGTGTGAGTCGATCGAGAGAGGACGAACAATGTGTATTCCTCCGATAACATGGGACGAGTTCTCGAGGGCATACCTAGCCAGATTTCTTCCACAAAGTGCCAGAGATAACGAATTCGTAGCTTCGAGTCTTTGCGTGAGACTCCGAATATGACCGTAGCCGAGTATGAATTGCAGTTTACGCAGCTATTGAGATATGATTTCGATTTGGTCGATATTGAAGAAAAGTAGATTATGAGGTTCATGCGAGATATTAATTAGTCGTTGTTCCTCTCCATTGATACTAAAGATTTGATATGTATGCAGAGGCGTTAGATATAGCCACATTTCAAAGGAAATTCTTGATGAGATTGCAGCTGCTCCGGAACGAAAGTGGGTTCATTAAGAGTGTCAGTTTCTGGGCAATTCAGCAGAGATGATATCAGCAGAAGCTGTGATGGGTTCTTTCCGGGATACTACAGCGATAGAGATTTGGACCTAGGACCAGTTGTATGGCATATACTCAGAGGGCTAGAGACCGCTGTCGTTGACGTATTACATTGCGAGTGGCCGGGTTACTTGGCCAGGAGATGTTCAGAGAGGCGTCAGAGCGGGACTATTTCTGTTGCTGCTCCTTACTAGGCTGTCGAGCCGAGTGGATGTGGATTTAGTGATCCATAGAGAGAACAAGGACCCAGCGACAGAGGACGCTAGACCATGGGCAGAAGAAAAGTGGAAATCCTTGCTCTGCCAGCTCCGGGTGCATAGGCACCTTTTGATATTGAAAGAGGTGTACTTCAATGCCATTTGTTTTTTATTTATGTTTTGGTGATCCGGGTATCATGCTTTCGTCGTTTTGGAATTTTGGGTATTGATGATTGAGTTTCATGACTGATATTTTTGTGTATTGTATCTTACCTGATGGATATTTTTCTTTATGCACATCCATTACACTTGATTTATGTTTTTGTGCATATCCATTGCACTCGATATTATTTTGTGCACACCCATTGCACATATTGATGATTTCGTGCACCCCGATGCACTTGATTTTGATTTCATGCATGTTGTATGCACCTGATTTTGATTCGTGCACTTTAGATGTACTCAATGTTGTTTACATGCTCATTCGATGCATTGGTGTGGTTTTCGTGCACACCAGTTGCACTTGATTTATATTTTCATGCATACCAGTTGCACTCGATTAGGATTTTCGTGCACATCAGTTGCACTTGATTGAGATTTTCGTGCATTCTAAATGCACTTGATGTTGTTGTCGTGCACACCCGTTGCACTTGATAGATGCTTTCGTGTACATCCATTGGACCCGGTTTTCGTTTTCGTGCACATTCGTTACACTTGGTTTTGACTTCGATTTTCGTATGCACCAGTCACACGTGGGTTGGTTTTCATGCACACCTGTTGATGTTGATTTCTTTTTCGAGCACCACGTTTTACGGATATATTATGTTATATAGTAGCCGAGCATGACTGGTCTGAGAGACAGTACCTGAATGTTTTTGTATATACCGATGTATACTGAAGAGGTTTTCAAAAGAGCTATAGTCTCATTATTTTCCTACGTGTCTATGAGCGACACAAGATTTTACAAAAAGAAAACCTTTCTAAATTATTTTCAAAAAGCGAGACGTATATCTTAAGCGAAACTTGTGTGTGTAACTTCATAAATGAACGTCCGCTACTTGTGCCGTGATATACGCATCATATGGCTACTTTGAAAGGATTTTTCATACATACATTTTCAGCTAATTAGATGATTTTACATGGATGCTACTATATGCGTATTGTAGCCTTGATTATATTTGTGCATAGTCGTGTGCTTGATTTAAGCGGTAGATTTCGCAAATTGTATTTTTCATCGTAACTTGTATGATTCGCATAGAACTGTTCAGGTTTCGGTTATTTGAGTTTTGCGCTTTTGTTTTCATGCGTACGCGTTGCGCTATGATATTCTAGCTTGTCCGTGACTTCGGAGCCACATTGATTTGGTTTACTGAAATATTTTAAGACTTGAGGGTTTAAATTTAAATTCGAGGACCGAATTTATTTAAGGAGGGAAATATTGTAATATTTCAGAAAATAGTAAATATTATTTTAGAAATTAAATAATAATATTTTGGATTTACAGATATATACCGGGTATGGATTTGAATTTTCATAGATGATATAATTATATATCTCTATGTTTGGAAAGTAATTGGAATTAAAATGAATTATTAAATATGAGAGGGTTTATTTCATTGGGCTTTCCTTAAATTAGCATATAATTATATCCATACAAGATTAGTATGTTACAACTAATTGATGTCTTCCTATTTTGAATATTAAACCAAGCTTTATTTGTTTAACCATGCTTATGGTGCTATGACATGTTAATGAGGGGGGTTAACATTTCATTTGTATTTATATGAATGGTTTCATTCTTTTTCTTCTATGTTTTATAGTTATGTCATGCCCCGCTTTCCAGTATACGGAGAAGGAGATGTGACGAGACCCGTGACGTATTTACTCAGAAGTAAACACGTTAAACATAAATAAGCAATATAAATGAATACCACAAGAATAACAAGGGATGTAATAAAACAACAACTTTTTATTGATAAACATTTTTTACATACAACGGAAAAGTAAATACAATGCTGGAAAGCAATGCTTAAACAATGACATATGAACTGAAAATAAAGTAAGTACAAGTAGATCTAGAACTCTATATCTTCAGTGAACTGCTCCAAATCGTCCTAACTGGGCTCGATCTCTTGAGAGTCGGGTCCTCCTGACAACATTCCAAAGAAAGAGAAAATAGGAATGTCGTCAGCGAACTAGCGCTCGGTAAGTCCCAAAAGAAAGAGTAGAATAGAACAAGTAGAGATAATAGAACCGGTAATTGTACAGATTTATGTTTGTTATACTAACGTAGTTGTTTTTAGCTTGGTACAGAATGTGCCAGTGTATACGAGAGGAGTCCAACATGCTCCGTGGACTAAAGTAACATGTAAGGACAAGGCCCCGTCAAAACCCACGGGACAACAGCACAGGATGTTCATGTAGGTGTCTTTTAGTGACCATCATCGTGTCACTTTTAACGCATTCCGTACCAGTCTACCCCTTTAAAATCCCATAATGTATATTGTATTGTTTATAGATATAAGACTTGCCAAGACCATGATATAAATTGTTCATGTAACGGATCAGGATATAAACGGATAATCGTGTAGTCAAGTTCAAGATATATCCATGGTTTGGTCAAGTTAAGACATGTTGCATGTTTGTATAGCTCTGGTATTCATGTTCAAGTTCAAGTATTCATATTTTGATATATTGGATTCATATTGAGTTGGAGTTATGTTTGGATTCTATTCATGTTTAGATTGTATTCAGATTAAACTGAGACTCAGATTGAGTTAGACACTTAAACAGATTTGGATTCTGAATTAGGTTTTGGAGTTATCGGTAACTGCTGCACATAGACGGCGGGATTTGTGACTTTTTCCAAGCCAATTACCATTGATAACCCCGTTTTAGTTTTCTACCTTAAATAGGCAAGCGCCCACTTTCTCCGGCTCCCTGAAGCTCAAGAGAATTGGTCCCGCTTAAACCTATATTTACTAGGGTCCTTATTGTAATTTAATATAACTTGAGGGGGTTTTATGAAAAATATTTTATATATACTTCCAAAATAATTCTCAAGTATTTATTTATATTCTTTAGAGTTATCATGGATGTGAATTTTATAGAATGAGGTATATTAGTGAATATATGTGTGTGTGTGTGTGTGTGTGTGTGTGTTTTGAATAATTCAATGTATTTTAGTGTAAACTTGATTTGAATGGATTCTTGATGGTATTTTTATAAAACTTGTAATTTTTTTCTTTTGTTTAGAAAAATATAGAATTTATTATATATTTAAAATAGATGGTTTGATAATATTTATATATAATTATTAAAAATAAAATTTATTTATTAAATAGAAAATCTCGTTTTTCTTAAAAATTGCATTAAAAATTCCATCGAAATCGTATGCTCCGTGAGGAGGTATGCATCTCGCCCTACTAGTCCGATGGATGTGCGATAACCTGCATCAACCGAATCGGATTCCCCAAAAGTGGGTTGTAGAGGCACAATCGCAAGGAATTTAAATAACACAATTTAAAGAATACGGTTTTTAATAGTTTATGGTATTTTGATGTAAAAGTCGTATTTGCCACATAATTGTTGTTCAAGAGAATCGTGCTATGTCAAGATGCGTGTTTGTGAGAGGTAGGTCATTATCTCATGAGATTTTTCTAAAGGTAATATAAGCAAGAATGATTAAACGGTGTCATATGTAACTTCATGGTATTTAAGCGTAAAAGCTTAATAAAAGTTGTTTTACATGGAGTTTTAAATTGAAACTTGTTTCTAAAAAGTTGATTTGGATGATTGGTTCTTAAGAAAAATTGCAATTCTAAAGAGAATAGAATTTAAAGATCGGTATAACTCCACTTACCGATGTGATTTGAAAAAGTGAAGTTTTATAATAGAAAGAGAAGTATAGAGGTGGGACTTACTAGTTGTTTGGTTTATAAAAAGATAGAGGAAGAGTTTGAAGTCGTTGTGGCGTCGCGGAGTCGCCGGAAACGTCTTGAATCTTCGCCGGAACTTGACCTAGTGCTAACTCCACTTATACTTTTTTTTGACTTGGAAATTTTTGAGAATTTTTAACAAGAGATTTTAGAATGAAGAAGGCTAGGGTATGGGGTTGTATTTATAGGGAAAAATTATGGTTTTGAGAATTGAAAAAAGAATTAAAATATGTTAAAAATAGGATTTATGAGTGAATTAACACTCTCTGGATAATTGCGGGAATTCAAACAGTATGGGGGTAGTGGGGTAGGCCAAGAGTTTCAGTGTGCAGAGAATTGGAGTATTTCCAATAGGGGGCCCGGCGGCGCCGACCCAAAGGGGCATCTCGCCGGTCGTTCTAAGGGGATGAGGCTTTGGATCTATGCCACATGTCCTAGTCTGTATAAATACCCTTTTGCATATGTTTATTTTATCTGACTTTTCATTTTTACGTGTATTGTACGTGTAAACTTTTGGGCTTCCAAAAAGTTTAAAATAAAAAAATCAGTAAAAATAATATGTGGCTGGGAGGATTTGAACACAGGGGCTATGTCACAACAGTGCAAGGTTTTGCCAATGATCTACAAGTGATTTCTTGTTGTTTTCAAACAAAAATAATACTTAAAGTATACTCAGGCTTGCAAATACTTCATTCTGTACATTAACTTTAAAAAAAATTGTACATTAAAAACAGAGTCGTTACAAGTTGTTTTCATTATTATTTTTAAATAAGAAAGAGAGGAAGACATGGAAGCATGGGTAATTTTATATGCAAGGTATGAGCAAGAGGGAGGGAGGGGGGCAACCATAATGTCTATATGTCTTTTTCTTTTCTTCTTCATCATCCTCTTCTCCTCCTCCTTCTCCACCTCCTTCATTTCCAACTCCAACCATAAACACCAACACAAATTCCCTCAAATCACCATGAAGCCTTCATTAAACATGTTCAAATTCTTATCCTATACTTAATGAAGCAATCACGTCTTCATCTTAAGGCCATTTTCCAAGCTTGGAACTTTCTTTAATCCCTATCTAGAGGTAAGATACTCTCTTTAACCATGTTTTAAGTACGCTTGCCATGAAAAAGTAGTTTTAGAGCTAAAATGCAAGTTTTCTTAGTTGTGAGATTTCAAAAGTGAGTTTTTGTGGATACAATTAGTAGTGATGATGTAGTAGAAGGTTAATTAGTGATCACAACCTAATTAGTGATAGATGAGAGTGTTTTAGTGCAAGAATTGTTAGTTTTAAAAAGTGTTAAGTTTCTATACATGAGTTTATAATTTCAAATGTTGGTTTTCTATGAGGTTTTGATATTGAAATCAAATCTGGAGTAGTTTGGGATCTCTGAAAAATATTTTACATATAAATTAGACCTATTTAGACCACCAGGAGACCCCACCAGGTGCACGAGCCCAAACACCCAAGTCTTGGCCGCAATTTGCGGTCTGCATGATTAAATCTGCGGCCCCTTTTTGGTCTATGTGTCGGGATTTTTCCAGTAGATGTTTTACATGATATACAAGCTTATTTTATATGCTAAATTGCCCAGATTCCCTGAGTAAAAATCTGGAGGTGTTTTACGTAGCTTTTGATGATATCTTACGGTTTCTAAACTTGGTTTTTGATCTATGTTATGACTTGGTCATGACGTTCGTACGCCGATATCGGGAGTATTTTATCGGATTTAGCATGCGTTGACCATAGATTCTAACCCATTTGCGCTTCGCTCGTGGTTTCGATTTCGATGTGGATTTTTATGCGATTCGATATGGTTTCAATTGTAGGTACAATCGCGGGGACTTCCGAGACGACGAAGAAAGGTAAGGCGTTCGTCGATTTCGACTAGGGCGTGGCGTATCGGTGAGTAGATATATATCTACAGAGGAAGTCGGGTGGATAACGTATAGCACCCCCGCAACCGTAGCAATTAGGATACTATAAATATTAGAATCGTATACTTAGCCTATAGGGTTTGCCTGAACACCATATGCGTATATTCATATACTTAGTAGATATTTATATATTTTGTATCTATTTCTTAGCCATTAGGCTACACACATACACACACACATATATAAGTATAAAAATGATTACTGTATGTGTTGTACGCGACTAGATGTTTGTACTTTATATGATATGAGATGAGTTGGCGTACGTGACTATCGATCCGTACTATATTGATTGGATGATATCGTACGATGGAGATTCCGTACACGGCATGTTGAGGATAAATTGCCGAATACGACCGATATTCATTTCGACTCGAGGAGTCTTGCTAAAATCACAAATTGGGAAAATTATGAGATGTTTAAAGCCATACGTACTTTAAAAACTAACGAATCATTACGTAATTTTAAATGATAACGTCAAGAGTGCGCTACAAATTTTCAAATGATATCTATTCCAAAAATATCGTAGTCTTTTATTTCCAAAACAATGTTTCATGCTATTTTAAACTATAACTATATGGCTCATATGTAGTTAGATATTTTTTTAAACACTTATTCACGTTACAATTTCCTTACTCTGTATACGCTCGCATTTCAATGTCGTATGACATATACTACGTTCACACATTTAGCTCTACTTAACTTCATTTGTTAGGACACGCACACCATTACCAATGATTTTATGTTGCACTTGCACATACTCGCATGTTACACCTACACCTTATCGGTAATTGCCATGCCACGTACACATATAAGACTTGCTATGTCACCCGTATTACACCATACCCTGCCACCATTATTGATCACTGCTTATTACTCAGCACCGTGTACTGTTCTGGATATTGTACTTTCTTTACATTTCTTATATGAACACGCTTGTAGCACACTGTACAATTACCAATGATTTACATGTTGCACGTGCATAGACTCGTATGTTTCACAGACACATCTTTGGTTATTGCCATGCCACGTACACATATAGAACCTGTCATGCTATTTCGCATCATACCATATTCCTGCCAGTATCTTAAAATACTGCTCATTTCATATCAGCATATATTATATTACTGTTCTGTACTTTTATATGTTGTTCTGTTCCATTATTGCCATATTCTTATGAGATAGTGTTTTTATGGGATTTCTGTTTCTATAAGATTTGAGAAACCGCGGATATGATTTTATAAAACTTGTGAATGTTCTAAAATGTGGTTTTCTTTTAATATGATGAATTGGCGTCTACCATGTGTTTTCTGGGTTCTGAGATATGGGTATTATCCGAATCGAGGGAGGGGGAGAACTGATTGCTGATACATGGTAGACCCGGTACGGTACCGAGGGACAAGAAGCCCATATAGAAAATCGGGTGAGCCTAGCGAGGATGAGGCCGACCGGTGATAGTATGGGAACTCGGCGGATATCCGGAGGATACCGACCGGAGTGATATAATTCAGATGGATATGAGGACCGATCCGAGAGACGACGCCCGAGATATGAGGATTTCGAGTGTCGATACTGGACACGGGATTTATGAGGATTTCGAGTGTCGATGCTAGACACTCAGTTGTTTTTATGAGAATTTCGAGTGTCGTTGATGGACACTCATTGGATGATATATATATGTTATAGATGGCATATTTCCGCGTATTGGTACTGATGCGATATTATGTATATACACGTTCACTTTCGTTACCTCATAGTATGATAGTATTATACAACATGACTTAGGTAGATCATTATGCATTCGATTTCTATCTGATGATATCTTTTACTCATGAGTTGGCAACTCATCCCCGTTGTGCCGTAGTTTCTTGCAGGACCGACTGCTCGGATCAGTAGCGATTTGCTGGCACGCTTCTTTCTCTTCAGGCGATTGCTTTGGTTTTAGTTAGGTAACATTCCAGATCGTAACCGCCAGTAGTATATGTATTTTCTTTTGTGATCAAGTTAAAACTCTATCAACCAAAACTTGTACATTCTTTTGGACTTACAGGCGAGACTTGTATATTATTCTTTTATATGTCGAGTTGGATATAGTTGATTTGATGATACTTTGGTATTTCTTTACTTTTTCTTATGTTGACCTTCGCCTTGGGCATCATATAATATTTCATGGTTGTGTTTCCGCCAATTGGGCGATGAAATAGCTCCCGATTGAGGATGCTGATATTATTTATATATGTGTACTGGTTTTTATCAAAATTTACAAAGGAAGTGCTGCCAAAATTTTAAATGACGAAAATGTTTTCAAATTTTAGTCTACAACCCACTTGCATTTTCAAACAAACTTTACTTATACTCTAAAAAGAGCAACTTGATTTCATTAATAATCATTTTCCAAAACACCACCTCCACCATTTACTTAAAAAGTTTTAGATTCCTGGTTTTTCGGCTTACTTGGGTTACAGTAGTGTCCTATAAATTTCACGTGATTTGAGTGCCGGTCACGTGCCGTTTCTGGGTTGTGACAACGCTATTCCAAGCACTCTAAGGGATATGTGTTCTTAGGTGAGCATGACGATGGGACTGTGACCGAGATTGAGTCATGAGATGTTGAATTTCTTGAGGAGGAATTTATGCAGAAAGGTGAACTAGCCAGTGATTTGGGGTTGTACGAAGTTAAGGAGACCACTGATCATCCAGAATTGGAAGAGGAATCAGTTCCTATACCGCTTGGGGATAGTGGGAGTGAGATACCGGCATATGACCCGGAGCCATTTGCGGAATCTCAACCGTGTCGGGACCCGGTACTTGTTCACGGAGCAAAGTGCCATACAAAACAAAGTGCCACGCCAATTGTCATACCAAGAGGGCGGGGGCCACCTCTTGAATCTGTGGGGTCCACCTCTAGAGTCCGTGGGACTCACTGTAGAACAATAGGGAATTTTCGGAACACATTCCGAAAGAGGACCGGACTGCATTATAAATATAATAATGCCACCCTCAATTACAAAGGCGTCTTTTAAGTGAACCGGAACTACAGGAGCTTGAGAACTCCGTAGTTAAGCATGCTCGGGCCAGAAAAGTCTTGGGATGGGTGACCTCCTGGGAAGTTGGCCCCTGGTCGGGTCCGGTTCGCTCTAAAGAGAAAAACCGTGTAGTTTCGGCCAGAGCGGACAATACCATCTGTACTGGGGCGTGGAGAATTACATTTATGGTGGCCCATGTAGGTACCTTAGTAGTAGGTCTGTGGTTCGAGGACCAACCATTGTTCAAAGGTGGGGAGAATGTCGAGACCCGGTTCTTGTTCATGGAGCAAAGTGCCACACAGAACAAAGTGTCACGCCAATTGTCATACCAAGAGGGCAGGGCCACCTCTTGAATCTGTGGGGGGCCGTAGATCGTCCCGTGGACAAGTACCTTGTCGACGCTTCAAGATCGAAGGAGAATCGTTCTTGGTTGCGCCGCATGATGTTGCGGAACCCAAGTCCTACGAGGACGCTATTTCAGGACCTGCAACGGAAGTGTGGAAGGTCGCGGTAGAGGAGGAGCTTGAGTCTATGAGGAAGAATCAAGTCTGGGACTAGGTGGATCTTCCTGCCAGACGCAAGACCATTGAGAACAAGTAGGTTTTCAAGGTTAGGCGGAAGGCGGATGGAAAATTTGAGCATTGCAAGGTACGCTTAGTGGTGAAGGGGTTCACCCAAAGCAGTAGTATGGACTATGATGAGGTATTTTCCCCGGTGGTGAAAATTGTCTACATTCGCCTAGTTCTGGCTTCAGTAGCGCAGATAGATCTTGAATTATTCCAGATGGACGTCAAGACAGCTTTTCTCTATGGAGAACTAGAAGAGGAGATATATATGGATCAACCCGTCGGTTTCAAAGCCAAAGGTCTCAAGCGGAAGGTATGCAAATTGAGTAGGTCTATTTATGGCTTGAAACAATCTTCTAAAGTCTGGTATTTTCGATTTCATAAAACCATACTGGGCTATGGTTTTAAGATGACCGATCAAGACAATTATGTTTACCTACGACAAGCAGGTAAGAGCTTCGAGATTCTATCGTTGCATGTCGATGATATCTTTCTAGCAAGAAAGCAGCATGGGGACCATAAATGCCACTCGGAATTGGTTGTCCTCCGCCTTTGAGATGAAAGACATGTGTGAAGCCCGGTTCGTGCTCGGGATTCAGATTCTGAGAGACCGCTCCAAGAGGACCCTAGATTTGTCTCAAGAGACTTACATTAGGAATGACTTGGAACAATTCGGCATGAATGGTTGCAAACCCATTGGGGCTCCAATTGCAAAGAATCATACGCTAAGTCTACAGTAGTGTTCCAAGAACGAAACAGAGAAAAGGCATATGCAGAATGTTCCTTATAGGAACGCTATCGGGAATCTCATGTATGCTATGGTGTGTATGAGACCCGATATATCTTATGCAGTGGGACTGATGAGTAGATATCAGTCCAACCCCAGTGTTGCTTATTAGAAGGGGTAAAGCGGATCTTATGATACTTAAGTGGGACAGCCCTTTATACTTTGTGCTATGGCGGATCAAACACTTGCCTGCAGAGCTATACAAATGCCGATTGGGCCGGCGATATGGATGAGCGAGCGTCCACGTTAGAATATGCCTTCTTACTCAATGGCGAGGCCATTTCTGGGTGTAGTAAGAAGCAGGATTGCATTTCCCTATCCACCATGGAGTCGGAATACGTGGCGGCCTGTGCTGCTGCAAAAGAGGTTACGCATATTCTTGGAGAATCTAACTATAGTGCCACATGCGAAGGATATGGTGATCCTTAGTTGTGATAACATGTCGGCCATTGCACATTCGAAGGATCCGAAGTACCACGGCAAGTCAAAACACATTCAGATTCGGTACCATTTTATTAGGAGGCAGAAGAAAAAGGTAGTCAAGCCGCAGTACATCCCTACGAATCAGATGGTCGCGGACCCACTGATGAAGGGAATTGCCGAAGAACGTTTTGTATAACATACCAGGGCCTTAGGGCTACGTCCTTGGTGACGACCATGTATTTAGACATGTAGTGACTTCCTATTATGTTTGACATTATTCATTTGCGGGTGGCGACTTTATAGACGTATATTTTATGATTAATGGTGTGTAGCCTTCTTTCTTTCTTTATTATCTGGGATGGATATGTCTATTTTGTTTGACTATTTTTGGTATGGAATATAAATTTAAGTGTACAAGGTACATGAAGTGTACGGGATACACGATATGTGCAGGGCACACATTTAACAAAGATACGTCAGCAGGTATGAACTCTCCCTCACACGAGAGATCCTCTTTATGCAAGGGAAGCATATGAAGGCGGGACTAAGCGCAAGACGTCATCTGCTCGGAGCAGTGACCGTATTGTTGCATACAGGGTATGGCGACAGTGGGAGCGCTTAACAGAGTCGCCCTGACTGAGTTAGGATGAGGTTGTGATGTGTTATATGCCGAGCGACCGAAGCGGTTATCTCATGGCCACTTTAATTGTTTTACATATAGCCGGACTAGGGATATAACTCGTCGCATGGGGTGCGAGCTTGTTGGGAGATCCCGGGCATATCGCAGGGCAATATGGTCGAACAAGTCAATCACAGGGCAAGTGGACTTAGATCCTTACGGTATAATTTTAATGGCGTATGCTCTCAGGGAGAGAATTTTATACCATAGCACGTTGTTATACGATGTGTGCTGAGACCGTGCACATAAGGAGATTGAGGGATGGATCCCATCTCCCTCACTGTGTGAGCCCTTATGACAAGCTCCTTCACGGAAGGACGGGCAGTCAATATACCCTTAGCGACATTGAGCTGTGTGGATAGACATGTTATGAGCGTCTGCTACTTTGACAGTTGTTTCCTATTGCGATGACTATATACCGCACATTCGGGGTAGTGCGGGAAAGCGGGTAAATAACAGACCTAGCTATTCAGAGCCGAAGGAAGATCCATTGGGATGTCTCCTAATTGCATCACATGACCAACTCTTATTGATGCCGTGGTGGCGAAGTTTAAGAGTTCGATGAATCGAGGAACTATTGCGGTGTTCGAGTATGCTTCCGAGAGGGATCGAAGGTACTTGGGCAGACATGCCTGGTCGGATCTAGAGTACGAGATTTCGCGAGTCTAACATGTATTTAGTTTATGTTGTTTTTCTTTTAGGGAGATTCTTATGTCGGTCCTAACAGATCTGGCTGTAAGGCAACCCGCCTGCAGGTTCTCAACAATCCACCCCACACCAACATATATGGGTATGGATAATGACGGAAAAGGAGATTCTCAAGAAGATAATTGACTCAGGGAGTCAACGGTTTAGGAAGTCAGCTTAAGGAGCTATGAACGACGTCCAGTCGAAAGTGCGAGTGGGAGTATGTTGGCTATTGGGTTTCACCCAGCCCAATATATATGTGATATATGGAGCTAGGGTTTAAAACTACTCTAATTAATAAGTAATAGATAGAGGGATCTAAGAGATTGCTGGAGCTTGAGCCGTCGTCTTCTCTTCTCCAAGTTCTATTAAGGGTTGGCTTGTGAGGTGATCACGTGGGAGATTCTCGCTTATCAAGGAAGTGGTTTCTCTCCGGCCATTGCAAGGAGACGAAAGTCAAAATTCGTTGTGGTAATATGGACGAGGATAACGATCCACAACTTTTATGTAAAGGTAATTCATGTAGAACTTTATGTGCAGATCTTTTTTTTCCGCTGCCATGATTTGATATTAAGATGTATGCACCTAAATGCTACAGTTTTAATCTAATAAATTTGTGAATCTGAAAATTATTTACCGGTATTGCTTCATGCTATAAGACTTAGTCTAGCTATATGTTCAGATTATGTATGATTTGTCGATTTACTGGTATCTGCAGGGGTTGGTTAATCGAGGATCTGTTTTAGTTTTAAAGTGCTGCCATGAGTTAAGAATTAATTTATATAAGGTGATGAACTGTTATTGGATATAACCTGAGGAATGATAAGCTTATGTATTTGCAATCAATTATTGGGTAAATTACACTGAAATAGTCTTAGCTATAATAGTTTTTCTCTTAAATACTTTAAACCTTAAACCTTTTTAATTGTAATGAATTACCTTCAGTGCTCCTTTTGAGCTAATTTAGTGAAAAATCTTTTGAAAACCATGGTTCAAGATATTTTTAGTGAACAAAAAGACAGTTAAGGGTATTTTAGTGTAGTTTAACTTTTTATGATTTCTGAGATACAAAGCTGGACTTGTACAAAATCCATATATCCTGGTTGCATGTTGTTTCGTATTGAGCTGCTATGTCAAAATGCCAAACGTGAAACTTCTTGGCCGTAACTTGGTTTATTTACTAGCACCGACGACACATCGTGTGAAAGTAACGCATTTGTGGCTACATGGAATCCAAACACCATAGTTCTAATGTTGTTTATTTGTTAAAATTTAATGTAGGACTGCATTAACGTATTTAGTTAGATGTAATAGGAGTGCAATAACTAACTTTTCCTTTATCTTCAGCGTTCGAACTTTTGAAGTTGGAGAAGTGTTTTATTTGAGCATATATAGTTTCAACTATTTATTTAAATTCGAACTCATAGCAACAACTACTTGAAAATCAAACATTTATTTTTGGATTTTGGTATAATTGAAACCACTCTGGCACATCCAAATTTCGGCAAGGAGTTGGATTCAGTATATCTTTGCAAATGTATTAGTATTAAGGGCCCGTTCAACGTGAGCACCGCTCTCCCGAACGGGGAGCGGCCAGCGTTTCCCACCGCTTTTGTTGGTTTTTTTAAAAATTGAAAGGATTGGTTAGATTTTTTTAATAATTTTTAATATTTTATGAATTGTTTTCCAAAAATCATGATTACAAAACTATGGTTTAACTATTCCAAACACCCTATATTTATAAAACCATAATTTCACCCCGTTCCTCTGAACACAATCTGATGATATTCATAAGTGGGAATTCCCCAGATCATGACACGTGGTAGATGACGTGTCCCAGGGCTTACGGGACAGGAGCAAACATGATACATTGAAGGCATTCCCCGGGACTCCGCCCCGAGGATTGAACCGACCTTCGATGGCCTCCCAGAACACTCCTATGTGCGCCTTACAAATAACCCTCGGCTCGCCTCCAAGCCCTCCTAGCTCGCCTCCGAGCTATCACAGAACCGAACTTCCTCGGCCTCCCGCTCACCTTGAGCTTCCCGACAAGCTAAGATTCCCCGGTTCTACCGAGCAATCAAGAACGCAGATTCCAAGCGCCTCCGTCACGGCTCCACGTATCTCGCCAGAAGCGAGATATCCGCCGCCCAACAATCCCGCGTTCCACGCCGTCGTATCCATCCATTAACGAGCGTATCTCGTCATTAATGGAGGGATCCCGTCATTCACGTAGGCGTAACATCAATGGCGTAATTGACGGCGAAGATGTCGCGCCAGCTCGCTCCATGCGACCACTATAAAAACCCTTCTCCCAGACGACTCAGGTAAGGCAATTTCAATCCAACAAGCCGCCACTCTGCTCAAATTCCTCGGCTAACTTGATCGTCGGAGGTTCAATGGTGGTACAACCACCCCGGGACTTCTTTGCAGGTAGCTCGGCTTCACCTCAAAATCAACCCATTGAGATCCACACGTCCAAGGAGACAACCTTCAACACCAATCTCAGCCCTTCATCGACGCTCGCGACAGATCGACGGAGGACGACATCTGAAGGAGATCCAAACCTCCATCAGTTGGCGCCGTCTGTGGGAACCCTAATTTCTTCCACTCATCGAAAGTTGATCTTCTGCTCTCGACTTCATGGCGAGCGAAAACCGTGACGATCCACTCCCACAACGGAGGCGCGGGCGGATCTACTCCCCCTCCGAACTGTAGGGTGTTTTTCGTCACCCCATTGAGATGGGAATACGCGCGCACTTGTCAGGCGTACTACATATTCCCCCTGCCTAAGGTAGGCCGAGGTTTAATGATTGTGGGGATCCGAATCTATGGCAGCCGCGAACTAAGCTGCCGTTAATTACCCCTCGCCTTTGGAGCGAGAGAACCTCCGATTGACGGGTTAAAATGGTCATGCGAACTCAATGTGCAGTGTACGTGTGTTGTGTTTTGAAAGGGGGGTTTGGATATATCGGGAGCCACGCAGAGTTTTTACGGGGGTCCCGCTACCCGGATAGCGGGCTGGGGTTCAAGGGGGCTAGCAGCCCCCTTACGGGGTGCGGGGCAGCGCCCCGTTAGAAATTTTTTTCTAACAGGGACAGTGTCGTGGTGTATGTGTGTGTGCACATATGTATGCATATGTGTGTATATATATATATATGTATATATATATATATAAAAGAAAGAGGGGGCAAAGGCATCCAAAGGATGCGTGGGGCCAGCGCCTTGGGCGCTGTGCGCCCAGGTGCTATGCGCTCAGGCGCTAGTGTGCCACGTGTCGGCATCTGCATTGCTGCACTGGAATAATGCCATGAGCAACTCATCATTTGCCCCGAGAGGATTTGAGAATTGGTTTTTATTTGGCATCTGCATTGCTGCACTGGAATAATACCAGGAGCAACTCATCATTTGCCCCGAGAGGATTTAGGAATTGGTTTTTGTTTGGCATCTGCATTGCTGCACTGGAATAATACCAGGAGCAACTCATCATTTGCCCCGAGAGGATTTGGGATTTGGTGGCTTAGGAGACAGGTTTAGATCCCTATCACCTAAGGCTTTTCAATTTTATGGGCCGTGAGGATCCCATAAAAGCATTTTCTCCCTACGGGTCGTTAGGATCCCGTAGGTGTATTTTCTCCCTAGGAGTCGTGAGAACTCCTAAGTGTGTGGCTCCTTTATGAGTCGTAAGGATCTCACGCGGGAATTTTCTCCTCACAAAGTCAAGATGACTTTGCGAGTGCATTTCATCTCTTTTTCACGAGTTTACGCCCTTTCGGGTTTTCACAAACTCACCAGCAGTCCTGCTATTTTTACTCACGGAGCCCTTTCGGGTTTTCATCCGTGCCCATTTTGCTTGTGGACATACCTTTTTTTTTCTTCTTCTCTTTTTTTTTCGTTTTTTTGAATCTTCCCTGCCGGTGGCACTTTGAATGTGGTCTCTCCGGTAGGACTTGGGAGAGATTGGGATCGTTTTACGCCCGTGGATTGTATACGGTTTTGCAGGATGTATGATCCAGACCGTAGGGCCAAAAACATTTCGGGACTTTGTTGGCGTCTGCATTGCTGCACTGGAATATGGTAGCAGGAGCGACTCATCATTCGCCGTTGGGGTATAGGAGTTGGAATTTGGTTGGCGTCTGCATCGCTGCACTAGAATATGGTACCAAGAGCGACTCATCATTCGCCGCTTGGGAATTTGAGTTTGGAATTTGGTTGGCGTCTGCATCGCTGCACTGGAATATGGTACCAGGAGCGACTCATCATTCGCCGTTTTTGGGTATGGGATTTGGAATTTGGTTGGCGTCTCCATCGCTGCACTGGAATATGGTACCAGGAGCGACTCATCATTCGCCGTTTGGGGTATGGGATTTGGAATTTGGTTGGCGTCTGCATCGCTACACTGGAATATGGTACCAGGAGCGACTCATCATTCGCCACTTTGGGGGTTGGGGAGCGATGGCTTAGGAGACAGGTTTAGATCCCTGTCACCTAAGACTTTTCAATTTTATGGGCCGTGAGGGTCCCATAAAAGCATTTTCTCCCTACGAGTCGTAAGGATCTCGCGGGTGTATTTTCTCCTTAGGAGTCGTGAGGACTCCTAAGTGTGTTTTTCCTTTATGAGTCGTAAGGATCCCACAAAGGTTTGTTCTCCTCATGTATCGTGAGGACACATCAGTGGGTCTTCTTAATGGAGCGTAATTCCAAAGGCGGAGACCAGCCGCGTAACTGGTGATTACAGTGGGCATGAGTATGATGAAAATTATTTGAGCCCGTGGATTGTATACGGTAGTCAATTTGGGGACTGGCCGTAGGGCTGGAAGAATTTTGGGAAATTGGATTTTGGTTGGCGTCTGCATCGCTGCACTGGAATATGGTACCAGGAGCGACTCATCATTCGCCGTTGTTTTGTTTTTTTTTGTTGTTTTTTTTTACCGCGATTGCTCTATCATTTCAGCTTTTCTTATCATGAAGATCGCGATTGCCCTATCATTTCGGCTTTTATTTACGGTTGCCCCATCATTTCGGCTTTATTTTCATTTTTATTTTCACTCGCTGATTTTTATTGCGAGCTGCCCCATCATTTCGGCTTTTCTTTAATTTTCTTTTATTTACACATTTTTTTTTGTTTATTTACATTTTTTTTGCATTCCCAGTTTAACGACTTAGAACTCGATTGTTCCCAGTTTAATGACGTGGTGGTCGATTTTTCCCAGAGAAAGGTGGGTGTTTGAGAGAATCAAGTCCCTGAAGGACTTCGGTCCCCGTGTGTATGAAATTGGCGATCGCAGCTTGATTGTTTGTTAACATGCCAGGGGACAATGATATTTCTCCCGCCTTGTATTGTTTCTCGACCTAATCCTTGAAGATGCAACAGTCTTCAATAGTGTGCCCCAGCACTCGGTGGTGTGGGCAAAAGTTGGGATGATCAGTCTTGTTCACTTCACTTAGCCTTTTCGGTTCTGGTAACCGCAGGCCATTCATCAGAGCATCTTTAAAAATTTTGTGGACCTTGTCCCTTCGGAATGAGTAGACCTTATTTCTTCTCTCCTCTAAAGTTGGCTCTCGAGACTGGTCACTTTTTGCTCCACCCGTTCTCTGCTTATTTAGAGAATCGATGTTGTTAGAACTTCCGCCTTTTCGGTTGTCGTCCCTCCAAGGTTTCGGTCTGTTTTTGAACTGAAGGTCCTGAGCAGACTCGGGCTTTGAGCGTTCCAACGTTTGGACCTTTTTGGTCAGCTCTTGGAATGTTTTAAGGCCCGCGGTGCATAGAAATGGGGCCATCCAATTATTGAGATTTCCGACAAGGAGACTGACAGATTGGTCCTGCTCTATCAGCGGTTCGCATTTGACGGAGAGATTACGCCACCGGGTTATAAAATCCGTGCTGCTTTCGTCGCTCTTGGGCTTGGTCCTTACGAGCTCGGCAATGGTAATCTTATCGCTGACGCTCATGAACTTCTGCCGAAACAGAGACTCCATTTGGACAAAAGTTGTGACGGAGCCATCCGATATGCTCGCGTACTAGTCGAAAGCAACATCGGTCAGGATATTAACGAACTAGCGGAGGAGAAGCGCATCATTGCCCCCAATATTCCCGCATGAGGCTTTGAAGTGGGCGATGTGCTGATTCGCGTTTCCCGTCCCATCGAATCTTCGAATTTGGGGATGACATAGCCGCTAGGAAATTCTACCAGATCATACTGAGCAGGATATGGTCTCCCACTACTGCTAATATCGTTTTGCGCTTCGGCTTCGGCCACCAATGTTTTGACTTTGCTGGCAACCAAATCCATGATTTGATCTTGAGTTAGCGGGCTATTGTCATCAGTAGCCAAGACATTTCCTGAGATAGGATGCGATTGACTTTCATGCGGTCCGCCCACCTTTGGATTTGAGGGAATAGACACCGGCTGTCTCGGGACAACGTTTCCCGGGTCATGAGCAGAGCCCTGTGCTTGATTGGGCGGCTGAGAGGCAAGTTGGGCCGTAAGCCGTAAGACGACATTTGTCAAGTCGTCGATCTTTGAGTAGAGCTTGGACATCTCCTTTTCTTTGCTTCTGAGCTGTTTTCGGAGCTCTTGGAGAAGTTGCTGCTCCGCATTCTTAGGCTGGAAAGTTGGCTCATCTTCGCTTTCCCAGCCCGACTCCTCATGGACCGAAGGGTCTTTCTGCTTATCAGCCTCACTGGGAAGGTCTTCATTACCTTCCAGAGGAGGCTGGCCTTGGGATGTGGCAGCCATATTCACGCCAGATTGGATTTGGGATGTAGTGGCCCCGTCCTTGCTCTTGCTGCACGTGCCCACCATGTAGACAGTGTGGACCTCATATCCAGTCGTTTCTTTCTCATTGGCGAGGAGCTTAGAGAAGACACCCGATCGAGCAGTGGTCAAGGGCACCGCTAGAGCTTGCTCGGGACGCGTTGTAGCTTTGTTGGTGTTGATGGCCTTGCCCCCAGCTGGGGCCAAGGAAAGTCGTTCAGACACCGACTTGCGTTTTGAGATCACCACATTTGGCCTCTTGCCTTTCGAGACCGGTTTGTCTGCCACCGGGGCTTGAGGAGCTGGGATGGAGCCAACTGGCATGAACATGATAGAGCCGAATGGTAGCAGCGGCTCCTCCCATTATCGCCCGAGACTGGCCGGAAGGACCGTCCTAGAGTCTATCCTCATCGTGTAGGAGACGGGAGCTGAGTTCATCATCGAAGACATCGTCGGAAGGTGATTGCTTGAAAATCTGCATGAAAAAGCATTATTTTTAGTATAAATACAGGTATGGATATTGATTGAGTTCGCATGAACGCTTAACCCAAAATATGGGAGGAGAGATTGGTCCCACCGGGCGTGCCAGAATCTGTAGGGTGTTTTTCGTCAGCCCATTGAGATGGGAATACGCGCGTGCTTGTCAGGCGTACTACAGATCCCCCTGCCTAGGGTAGGCCGGGGTTTAATGATTGTGGGGATCCGAATCTCCGGCAGCCGCGAACTAAGCTGCCGTTAATTACCCCTCGCCTTTGGAGCGAGGGAACCTCCGATTGACGGGTTAAACTGGTCATGCGAACTCAATGTGCAGTGTACGTGTGTTGTGTTTTGAAAGGGGGGTTTGGATATATCGGGAGCCACGCAGAGTTTTTACGGGGGTCCCGCTACCTGGATAGCGGGCTAGGGGTCAAGAGGGCTAGCAGCCCCCTTGCGAGGTGCGGGGCAGCGCCCCGTTAGAAATTTTTTTCTAACAGGGACAGTGTCGTGGAGCACGTGTGTATGCAAATATGTATACATATGTATATGTATATGTATGTACATAAAAAGAGGGGGAAAAGGCATCCAAGGGATGCGTGGGGCAACACCTTGGGCGCTGTGCGCCTCGGTGCTATGCGCTCAGGCGCTAGAGTGCCACGTGTCGGCACGTGGGCACTCTGCGCTTGAGCGCTGGGCGCTGGAGCGCAAACGCGCCACGTGTTGGCACGGGGGCGACTTGCGCTCGAGCGCTTACGCTTGAGTGCAAGCGCGTCACGTGTCGGCACCGGGGCGACTTGCGCTTGCGCTTTTGCGTAAGCGCGCCACGTGTCGGCACGTGGGCGCTTTGACCTCGAGCGCTGAGCGCTGGAGCGCAAGCGCGCCACGTATCGGCACGCGGGCGCTCCACGCTTGAGCGCCGGCGAGAAAAAGAGGATTTTAGCCTAAAAAAGATTTCTTGAAAGAGAAATCGGAGAGGGGTTGGACTCATGAGTGTGTTTTTGGGGTTAATGGAAGGGGTTCTTCTTCTTCCTCCTCTGTTAGCTGGATCTTGAAGATCAAGAGATGTGAGATCTCAAAATCTCTCCTTTTTGAGATCTGATGACAGATCCAAGTTCCCCTTTGTGGGTTTCGTGGTAAAAAACTATTTTGTTTTTGAAAAGGGAGAGTAAAACTCTTGATTTAATTCAAAAGAAAGAAGAAGGTTTGAGACCTTCAGAAAAGGGAAAGAGATACAAACCCTAGGTTTTTTTGTGAGAATGAAAAGTGTATTTTTATTCATCATCATTTTGCCTTATATAGGCTTACATATTTACATATAGCCCCTTGGGCTTTGCAAAAATGGCATTTTGCCCATCCCATGGCTCATGTGCCATTTCATTTTTGCACATAAGCCATGGGCTTACAAAATATTGGCTTTATGCCCATCTTGCATACATTCATGTATAAAAAATTACATAAAAATTATTTATTACATGATTTTTTTGTTGGCATGGCGGAAGGCCGGACGCTTCGTGTTCGGGCTCGACCTGGGCATTGGCCTACTTGTTTGGGCTTGGGCCTACCTAGCTTGGGGTTGACCTTGACTTTGACTTGGTCAACCGGGGTGCAAATTTTGACTTCAACACGAACGCCATCCACGCCCTCTCGGCAAGGATCGACATGCTTGCGTCTATAGTGGACGCCCTTATCTGTGTCCAAACGGTGGGCCCAACACCCAGGTCGTCGTTCCCCCTCCTAAGGATCACGACCTCCGCAGAGGCGCGGATGACACCGCCTACGCTAGCACCATCAAATAATGCCATGCTCACTCCGGTGACCGTGGCTCCCCAGCGGCGACCGATTCAATGACCCGCTGGGCGCCACACGGCCCCACGCCGCGGTCTTGCGAAAGAGCCCATCACCCCGAGGCTCGTCGCATTCTCGTCCCTCCCGATGAGGTATCGGTCAGTTCACCTGCTTCCAGGCATGGCCGACACCCTCTCCCTCGACGGGATCGCACGAACGACACCCGCCGTGAAGACTCAAGAAAGACTTCGCCAGGGGACCTGAGGAATTTGATAGAACGGAATCGGAGTCGCAGCCTGGCGCAGACCATAAGCGGGAAGGACCACCACTCTGACTACGCTGAATCTTCAAGGTATCACGACCGCCTCGACGCCCTCGAAAAGAAAATCGAGGGTATACATCGGGAGGGTCGTCCATCCGGTGAAGGGGCCAGGTACGCCGCCAACTCACTTACGAAGCCCTTCACCGAGGAGTTGCTCGTTGTACGCGTCTCGTCCAGGAACAAGCCTCCCATGGTGGCCCTCTTCGACGGGAAATCCAACCCAAAGGACCATCTGGACGCATTTACGGAGAGCATGAGCTTCCAGGATAACTCCGACGCTGCCCAATCCTGAGCATTTCCCGCCACCCTCATCCGGGCTGGACGGGACAGGTTCCGAGGACTCACGACACGCTCCATGTCTACCTTTGATGAGCTGGCTGCCCAGTTCCTCGGTCATTCCGTCGGAAACTGTAACGACCCTAAACTTTCTGTACAATTTTTTTTCCAAAAATACAGAAAGGGGTACCTTAGCCTGAAAACAAGTTATAAGTTTGATTTGCTTTTGAACAGCAAGAAAGAGCTTGTAGCTCACTGGTAAATCCTTGCACCGCTGAGACAAAGCACCCGAGTTCAAATCCCATCAGCCACATTATCTTTTTATTTTAATTTTTTTTAATCTTTTTAGAAGCCCAAGAGTCTACACATGCACAACACGTAAACTGAAGAGTCAAACTTTAAACAAACACATACACTGAAGAATACCAAACGACCTCAACACATTGCACCAAACCCAACCAACATCCGTCGGTACAAAACCGGCAACATTGGAAAAAATCACAGCTTCGCCGGTCTCCCCCGTCCCTATTGCTTCCATATTTAAACCTCTGCAACCTTTCAGCTACCCCACTCCTTTCACACTGCTTGTTTTCTCTGCATTCACACAGAGAACATTGAATCACACATTTAATTCCTTTTAAATGCATTTTTAATTCTCAAATTCATCACCCCTAACCCTAATGTTTCCCTATAAATACCACTCCATTTTACACCCCTCTCACTTAGAATTCTATTACAAAAACTATACCAAATTCCCAAGTCTTTTTAGTGTACAAGTGGAGTTAGCGAAGGGATAAACTCCGACGAACATCCGAGAAGATTCCGGCGATGAAACGACGCCCCGAAGCTTTCTTTATGACCCCCCCTCTCTCCTCTTGACCCCAAGCCAGCAAGTCCCATTTTCCCTGCCCGTCTTCATCTTTAAAAAGTTCCATTTCTAAAAGCTGGCAGAAGCGGAGTTAGTCCGACTTCCGATTCGGTTTTTTTTTAAAAATACACTTTTCTTTAATAAGATAAAACCATATTCTCATATGTTGATTAATAAATATTAACAAACTCAACAAAACAACTTTCACATCAAAATAATCATTTTTGTAACTTTTATCATACCTTTTCAGAAAAATACCATATAGTTTAGTTTCGACATAAACCATCATAATTCCTTGATATACCTTTAGATAGTCTACGAGGTAATGACCTACCTCCTCACAACACACATATCTATCACAGCACGATGAATTTTGGGACAATAGAATACGGGAAATACGACTTTGCAAATAAATCCCTTTAACTTGTAAAACCGTTTTCTTTAAAAGATGTATTAAAACATTTCCATGTAATTGCGCCTCTACAACCCATTTTGGGGACCCCGTTCGGGATGGTGCGGATTATCGCACATCCTCGGGCTTAGTAGAGCGATACGCAGACCTCCGCAAGGAGCATTCGATCTCGATAGAATTTTTATACATTTTTCTTTAGAAAATGATATTTCTACAAGAAAATAAATAAATTATTTTCATTAAATATATATATATATATATATATATATATTATCAAAAGATCTATTTTAATTATATAAATATTCTAAATTTTCAAAATTAAAGGAACCACTATTACATGAAAATACCATCCAAATACAACACAAATACAACATTTCAAGAAAATACCATATACTATGAAAATTAGGTTTTTCTCACTAGAAATTTCACATCTATAAAATATACATCTATGAAAACTCTAAAGACGATAATTAAATGCTTGAGGTGTATTTTGAAATTATGCCAAAACTATTTTTATATAAACCCCCCTTAAGTTATATTAAATTACAATAAGGACCCTAGTAAACATAGGTTTAAGCGGGACCGGTCTCTTAAGCCTCAGGGAGCGGGAGATATGGGTGCTTGCCTATTTAAGGTAGACAACCTAACAAACGGTGTTATCAATACGGTAATTGTCTTGGAAAAAGACACAAATCCTGCCGTCTATGTGCAGCAGTTACCGATAACATCAAAACCTAATTCATGACTTCAATTTCTTTTCTAATTGTCTGACTCAGACTGAGTCTAAATATAATCAATCTGACTTGAATGTGATTCAAGTATGAAACCACAATTCAATATGAATCCATATACTCAATCTATTCAATCTATTCAATCTATACAATTTGACCGGACCGAACCATGGATATACTCTATTTACATATTCATCCATTATATCCATTCCATTTACTGATATCATACTTTCGGCAAGTCATATATCTATACAATTTATAATACAAGACAATACAATACAATTAATACAATCAATACATAAACACCAGGGGTAGACTGGTACGGAACATGTTAAAGGTGGTACGAGGTGGTCACTTAAGACGTAATTACGTCCATGCCGTTGTTCCATGGTATTATCGATGGTGTCTTGTACTACGGGTTATCAAAGTCCACGGTGTAAGTTGGACTCCTCTCATATACACTGGCATTTTCTGTACCAAGCTACAAACAACCGCGCTCACATTATAATAAAATATTATAAAACTATACTCTCTCTGTCTATTCTACTTCTCCCTCATCTTTGGGACTTACCGAGCGATTGTTCGCTGACGACATTCCTATTTCTCTTCTTCTTTGAAATGTTGTCTGGAGGACCCAACGCTGAGGAGTACAAGATCAGTTAGGAGCATTTGGAGCAGGCCCCTGAGCAGTACACCGAAGATCCAGAGTTGTAACCACTTGTACTTATTCCATTTTCATTTCTGTTATGCCACTGTTTAGGCATTGATTTCATTCCATGTATTTACTTTTCATTGTATTGTAAAAATAATGTTAATAAATAAAGTTATTGTTCATTTACATATTGTCTCTTGTGTATTTTACTTTGTATTTCTTAGATACGCTTAGCGTGTTTACTTCTAAGTAAATGCGTCGCGTGACCCGTCGCGTCCTCTGCCCGTACACCGGGAAGCGGGGCGTGACAGAAACAGATGAAAAAGCGGACTGTCGATTACCTCTTCACCGTAAAGAGCGGGGACAAGGAATCCTTTAAGGGATACGTTACTCGCTTCTACAACGCTCTTCTCGAGGTTCCCGAGCATCGGGATGAAACTGTCATCATCGCCTTAAGGTCGGGTCTTAGGCACAAAGAGTGGCTCCACTCTTTTGCATTAGCGCAACCTAAGACCATGGCCGAGGTAAAAGCTTGGACCGAGTGAGAGATCCAACTCGAGTCTGAGGTGAACGCCAAGCTGCCCCGGGGCGACCAAGCTGACCAAAAGAAGAGGGGGCGGCAGGAGAAGGAGAAGGTCGACCGGCCAAAACCATACTCCCCAAAGATCCAGGAGTATACTCCACTCAATATCTCCAAGACCGAGCTGTTAGAGAAGGCGAAGGGCGAGCGATTCTTCAAGCTTCCGCCGATCACCCATAGAGCGGCTAAACGAACCCGGGGCCCGTACTGCGCCTTCCATAGGTCGCAAGGACACCCGACCGAGAACTGTAAACAAATCCGCGGCTACATCAAGGAGTGAATCCGCTCTAACCACCTGGCGAAGTACCTGCGGGACAAGCGATAGACAGATAGGGAGCACGACAACCAGCCCCCTCTCGGCGAATTAACGATCGGTCAGATCATAGTCGTCACCTAAGACCCTGCTCGAGAGACTGAAGGGATCCCTCCGCAACCTGGGGGCTGAGGATCTCCGGGACCCACAACCTCCTTCCTGTCGAAGGTGTAAGCTATCCACCCAAGAAGAGGTCTAGGAAGGACGAACCTATCATCTTCTCCGACGAAGACCTCCATGGCATATCAAGAAGCTCAAATTGTACAAATGAATGTGTTTTCTTCTTTTCGAAGTGATGTAATTTTATTATTATTATTAATTCTCCCAAGTTATAAGAGACTTCTTCCATAAATTTTGTTCTCTTTCACGTTTCCGAGATCCCTAGACTCGTTTTTAAGAAAATATGCAAAAGTACTAAGGGGATAAAAAAAAAAGACAAAAGCACATCGAAAAAGAAAAACTTTATTCATTGAGGGGTATTATGGGCTCCTCAGCCTTACAAGATTACAACAAAGGGGGTAAGGGGTGGAGAAAGTATTGCTAATGGTACTCTGAGGAGATCTC
The DNA here is from genome assembly GCA_030015575.1 of Agapanthus africanus. Taxonomy (NCBI): domain Eukaryota; kingdom Viridiplantae; phylum Streptophyta; class Magnoliopsida; order Asparagales; family Amaryllidaceae; genus Agapanthus; species Agapanthus africanus. The sequence goes on along the minus strand of JASDDO010000024.1, from coordinate 43,241,141 downwards.
CGCCAGCCGAGCCCTAGCTTCTTCAGCCCACTCCCTCTGATGTTGCTCTCGGACCCGAGAGGCCACGGAAACACCGGAGCTCCCGCCTGTCGGACCAGAGTCCGCGATTTGCCTCTTCTGGAAACACTCCTGAAGAAGAGCCACCGATCGGTCCCGCCGGCTTTTCAAAATCAGGCCATGGCGATGGAGTGTGCGCAGCTTGTCAAGCGCCTCGTCCAGCAACTGCGGAGATAAGGCGTTGTGCAGCCCCGAGGACATCCTCCAAATCGCATACATGAGCAATTGGAGAAGGGGTGACCGCCGGGGAAGTAAACGACCGAAATGATCCTCTACGCGCTCAATCACCGTTTAGTATGTCTCCTCGGTGCACCCCTGATCGTACAGGTATACGTCGTCATGAGAGATGATCTCTTTGATGGAGTAGGTAAACCCGGCCATTTTCAGAAACGCAAGGCTAAAAGAAACCAACATGCCTTCGCTATTTATAGCCCCAACAGAATCCCTAAAGGCAGAAATTTGCGCGCGCAGCAGCGCAAATCACGAGATATTTTCAAATTTCCCAATACAGAGCTGCCACGTGGCGGCCATGTTAGTTATATGTATGCCCTAGAGACCATTACTATACATACGATGTATATTGTAGTGGATACTTGGACATATATAGGGAGGACTTTCTTGCTCGACATGATAGTATGCTATCTGGTTGCACTTTATCTTAATATGTACTCTGATTGTCTCTATGTTACATGTTGATAAAGCCCTTAGGATGAGTACTTAACTACCAGGATTATGATGTAGATCATACTAGTAGGGACAGTTTAATCGCTAAGTACATCCTTCAAATGTTCCTAGTCGTAGGTGTATCGAGACAGGGCATTCATATACCAGAGTAGACTAGCGTATAGCTTCTCGACCCATACAGATGGGCGATGGATGATCCCATATCCATTGGTGTTTGACATCAGAGACGGTATACGGGTGCTCAGTGAAGACTAGGTACACTGAATGGACTCGCTGAGAACTCCCAGATGGTATTATACCTAACGTCAGATGGCAGTTCTCTGGTGACACTGGTACAGGTTACTCTGTAGACCCGAGATCGTCATAGAGTCTTGGGTGATTCCCACTGTGCTTTGATTTCCACCTTACCACGTTCAAGAGAACGTGCAAAACGGTGGCTTTTGGGTACAGTCCCGATTCACATGGAGGCAATGAGCAATAGGAGGGGTTTTGTCTCTCCCGGTATAGGGAGTTGATGTTGCGCTGTGCTCGATTGGCTATAACAAGAAGTCCTTGGCCAAGGCTACTTCAGAGATATACTGGTAAGTGTTATCAGTAGTTTCTCGACCCATTATGAGCCTCATATCGACACGACTTATCGAGTTACTGGGGTCCGACGTTTACCACCCCTAGAAGACATATGTGACATATCAGACGAAGAGACCGGACTGTACGGTAGTGTTACTGATTGGATTCGCAGGAGTGTGAGCAGGCTTGCTTGTTGATCTTCTGATCGCTCAATACCCGGGTGGTCGTTACGTTTAGCAGATCGCTTGCGGCTTGTAGGTGTTTGATATGATCATCACCTACTGCCGGCGTATTGACGAGTCTTTAGAGTCCTACACAGGGGTTTCCTGGCTCAAGCGAAATGGAGTAGGAGCACATATGTGATATATGCGGGACCGAGATTAATGTGATATGTGATACCGCACTATATTCTCGCGATGTGTGACATGAAAGGTTATATGTGATATAGCCGGGTTATCGGATCAAGTATTGATTCGATAAGATGTTACATGTTTACCGCCGAACATGGAGACGCGACCGCGTAGGTTCGTCTTGCCTGAAATTCGGGGCAGATTCTAATTGGTGCTATCCGTCCACCTCTCCGAAGATGCCAAGTTGATTTATGGCACCATGTATCGAAGGTTTAAACGGATGCGGCCGATGTAGCGGACTTCGTCAGATTCCCCTTCGTTTGAGAGATTTTTGATTGTGGGGACGCTCTTCCCTGCAGACGCGAGCCCCTGCAGTTAATTACGCTACCGCATCGCGGTAACAACTTTCTCCTTCTCCATATAGTCACTTCGTGTCGTGGGTGTTTGTTTTGTTTTTGGTTGCCCGTGGATTGTATACGGAGACTAATTTATGTTGTCGCCCGTAGGGCGTGGATTAGTCTAAATCCGTATTTTCTTAGATTTGGGTTTTGGTTTGGGTTTAAGGATACGTTAGCCTCATTTGAGACTAAGATCAACTTAAACGTTTGTTAAGGATACGTTAGTCTAATTTTAGACTAAGATCAACTTAATAGGATCATTTAGATCCAACAAAAGAGCATTTGAGCTGCCTATGTTGTTTAGTTTAGGGACATTGCAGTCGATTACCAGTTTAAGGACATAGTGGTCCAATGTTAGTTTAAGGACGTCTCGGTCCATCGGTAGTTTAAGGACATTTCGGTCCAGGTTAAGGACATCGTGGTCCATGGGCTTAAGGACCCCACAGTCCGGTTTAAAGACATCGTAGTCTATAAAGTTTAAGGACATCGTAGTCCATGAGTTTAAGGACCCCACAGTCCGTAGAAATGTGTGGTCATCGGGACCCGTCACCTCTCTGAAGACGTTGAAGGATTACAAACAAATATCAGAAGAGTAACGAGATGTACCCTCGAACCGATGTGAGTTGGTTGAAAGATCTGTAGCCCAGTTTGGGATTGAGATCAGTTGAATATTTGTGAGCAGATGTGCTCAGTTCCATATAGGTTGAGGACTTATGGCCAGAGTTGGGCTAAGTCCAAAAATGTTTAACATTTTTCGTTGTTCTGGCTGTTAAGCCTTTATTTGGGCTCGGCCCTTTTAATAATGCTAAGCATTGAGTTCTGACATCTTTTGTCTTCATCAGAACAAAGTATGTTTTGACAATGCGTCACGTGGGGCGTCAGGCGCTTTGCGCCAGTTAAAGACCGCATTGCGCTTCTGTCGGGTAGCGCATACGAAGGGGACACGTGTCGCGCTTAGCGCTAAGCGCTAGTTTATTAGCGCATTGCGCTTTTAATTTATGAGCGCGTTGCGCTAATTTGTTGGCACGCCAGTGAGTGACACGTGGCGCGCTTGGCGTTGAGCGCCAGTCCATGAGCGCAGTGCGTTGTTTCAGAAGCGCAAAGCGCAGATTGTGTTTTTGGTTGACACGTGGCATGTTTTGGCGCTGAGCGCCGGTTCAAGAAGCGCAAAATCGCAATTCATGAGTGCAAGGCACTTTCTAATAGCGCAAAGCGCATTTGATCAAATTTAAGATCAAAGAACAAATTTATGTTCTTCTTAAAGGAGGCTTTGCCTCAAGATTCAAGAACAAAAGTTCTTGTTTTATAAAAGGGCTCTGCCTTTGTAGATCAAGGATCTGCGAATGAAGTAAATACTTCTTTTATTTTTTTATAATTAGATCTTTTGATCTTTTTCTTTTAATCAAAAACCTTGGTCTTTTGTAGATCTATGATCTCTTTAGAAGATGGTTCTTCTTTTTACGAGATGGTTTCATCTCTGTTGTTCAAGAACTAGTTCTTTACCTTGAAGATGAAGAAATGATCTTCTTTTTTCTAAGAGCTTGCTCTTTTTTCTGTTTGAGTTTTTCTCAAAGTTTGTAGAGGGTTTTCTCTATATTTCTGTATATCTCTGAGACTTGAAGTTTAGGGGCCTTTATATAGGGCCAATTGATTTGTTAAATCAGTTTTAAGAGATGTTTCTCTGATTGATTTGGGAATATTTTCCACCGTTGGATCTTTGATCCTAGGGCTTCTGCTTTGCAGAAGATAATTTTCTTGTTTTAATAAGATTGGAAAGATCTTTCCATAAAAGAATTTTAATTCTGATTAATTAATAATTTATTATTATTAGATTTTTTGATCTAATAGTGGGGAATTTTTAATTCCAGCGCTGGCGCACCTACGTTCGACACGTGGCGCGCAGCGCAACTGCGCTAGCGCAACTGCGCTAGCGCACCCGTGTCTGACACGTGGCGCGCAGCGCAGAGCGCTGGATCTGAAGCGTTGTTTCAACTTTTGAGTTTTGAAATTTTAAAACAGAGCTTTGCTATGATTGGGAGTGCGCTGCCTAGGGCGCAGCGCACCTAGCGCTAGCGCTTCTGTGTCTGACACGTGGCGCGCAGCACGCCTAGAGCTGAATTTGAAGCGTTGCTTCAATTTTCAAATTTTGAATTTTAAAATAGAGTTTTGCTCTGATTGGGGGAAACAAATGCCCCCACACCGATGCGCTCACGTGGCGCACACGTGAGTGCAGCGGTGGCAACATCAGAGCCCTTGGATCAACTCAGAAGTTGAAGAGGCGGTTCAATACCTATAAATAGGACCTTTGGTCACTTAGATGATTATCATCTTCTTTCTTGAGAATTTTTATTCAGAGCCTTGCTCTTCAGTTTAAGAACTTTTCAAGAGTCAGAACTCTACCAAAACTTAGGTAAAGTTTAAAATTTTAATAAATTAGGGTTTTTACCCATTAACAGAGCCTTACTCTTCATAGATCTTTGATCTAAAGAAAACCCTTTTAGGGTTTCATTAAAAGAGCCTTGCTCTCATGAACCCATAGATCTAAACAGATCTTTTCTTGGGGTTTCTTAGCCCATGAACGGAGCTCTGCTCTTTGATAATATGTAGATCTCTTGATCTTTGATGAAGAACTCTTAAAAGTTTTTCATGGATCTTGAAGATCCCAGAATTTTTAATTCACAAAAATTAATTTTAATTAATCCTTGATGGATTTTTCCATCATCATTACAGAGCCAGGCTCTTTAAGGAATTTTATTCCTTCATGATCAGAGTTTGACAAGTGTCACTCTGTCATAGAGCTTTGCTCTCAAAGGGAGATTTTCTCCTTTTCTCGAGGGATTTCTCATTCAATGAGAATTTCCTTGAGGATTTCCTCATTAATTAACAGTCTCATCCAATGATGAGGCTGTTTAACTAATTGATGCATTGTCATCTGGATTTTGTAGGTCCCCTTTTGGTCCCCTTTCCACTGCATTGCAGTATGGTACAAATTTTAAAATACCAAGTGTCAGATTAAATTAAGGCACTGACAGTTGACTTTTGTCCCTCCTTGCAGGCGACATGTCTTTCGATGCTACGTTCCCATTCATTCGCTCAGAGGGAGGATTCCCAGAGACGCCTGTGGACCGGGAGGTCCTTGCACTTATCAAAGACCGTGATCCGGAACACAAAAATCTCCACTTGTAGGGTAGATGGTACGACCAGATTATCAGAGGTCGTCGAAGCTTCTCTTGTGCGACGCCGTCGGAGCCGATCTCGGCGGTTCCATATGCAGATGCACCCCCGGTGAACTATGCCGTGGAGGTTGTCAATTGCACTTCGGAGGGTCTTCTTCAACCTTCGATTGCCGCCATACCCATGCAGCTGCCGGCAGCTTTGGATACCTTGGGGCGGCGCATATGCCAGGACGAGTCGCGCCCTTGGGGACAACCCTACAACATCGGGTTGACTCCCCGACATTCGGCCGGGTACTTGCAGTGGGCCAGGTACATCTTGTCAGCGAAGAAAACGCAGCCGCTGAAGCTCGGCCTATATCCTGCGGTTTATGCTTCGTTGTACCAATATTCTGCTCCTCCCACATGGTGGATTAAGGCGTTCTTGGAGCAGTGGAACATCCCAACCCATACCTTCCTTCTATTGGACAGAGAAGTCTCTATCTCCTTAGAAGAATTTGCTGAGATTTCCGGTCTGCCGGTTAGGGGGAGCACTATGAAGAGCTGCTTCCTCTGGATGAATACGTGTTTGCCACCAAGCTGGTGGTGATGGGCTTAACACCGGAGAACGCCATTCAGCACCAGTTTCCTAGTCTGATAAAGGTGCTGAACGTGTACGAGAGCCTCTTCTTGGAATCCGGAGGCCGAGGGGTCAGTTTCGCGGACTTCATTGCCCGGTTTCTTCACCCGGAGATTTTGTTGCAGGGTGGCGAAAAGTTTGCCAAGTTCGACGACCCCTTCGGCTTTGGTTTGGACCCTCGACCAGTACTTGAAGCCGATCAGAAGGGCTTTTTTCTTCCTGATGCTGCGATCATCCCTCTGTCAGAAATAGCCACTCCGGGCATTGACGAGGAGGCTTTCTTTCTCGGGTTTCTTGGGCTATGGTTGTGTTGGTTCACGCTCCCTATGCACCCTCGCTATATGAGGTCGTCCGTCTTCTACCCAGCGGATCGAATGATTGCCGGGATACAAGTGGCCATTGGGATTGCTGGGTTAGCCCATCTGTACCATGGTCTTAGCGTGGCGGCGGATACAACTGAACCAGGGGTGCATGCCGCCAATTTCCTGATGCATTACTTTACTTCGTGGATGGAGATGCACGTGCTCGGGGTCTTTTGCATTCACAAGAGACCTTCGTTCTATGAGAAATGCAAGCTCCCGCGAGTTATGCGGCTGGTTGACGCGTCCATCGTGAGTCCGTCACAGCGGGAAGCTAGGGCCTTGGTTCTTCGCCCGCGCACGGTCGGAGATGGTATGTCTTTCATGGACAAAGTCCTAACGATCGTCCAGGAAACTTCCAAGTCAGTGCTGGCATTGCGCGACGTTTTTAAGGATGGTGCCTCCGTGTTGAAAGCCCGGGAGATTTTCCATTTATACTCCATCAGGCCGGGCTTTCTTGTTTTCAGGCTAAATGATGCAGCGCTATTTATAAGGTACAATCCCCATCATTTTGCCCAGCAGTTGAACTATAACCAGGGGGTCCCGCTGGAGGCGTTCTTGATAGAACCCGCTGCCACCAGAGAGGGAATGCGGGGTGCGTTGCATCACTTCATACGCTTGAATACGGGCTCCTACTTCTTTATTAGCGAGCCGAGTTGTGTCCCGAGGGCCCTCAACGTACACGCGGCCTGGTATCAACACACAATGGGTGCTGTTATCAGGGAAGAGAGGCGGATGCTGCTCGATCGCAAGAGTGCGCCTACTGCCGGTGATCACAACGTCCCTTTAAAGCGACGGATCGTTGTCCCCCTTTCGCTAAGAGAGGCTGCTGTAGTTGAGCCTCCACGTGTGTTAAGCCCTACGCGTGGATTGACCCGTGCTCCGGTGGAGATGGTAGATGTGCCATCAATGCCCCGTGCTCGCGCGGAGACGGTAAATGTAGCTTCACCCGAATCTGGCGTGGGCTCGGATATCGGGACTCGTCGCCCCAAGGTGCCCACCAAGCGTAAGCTCATGCTTGCTGCAACTGGTGCTCGCGCACAGAAGAAGAAGAAGAAGTCAGTCCTCTCCCTAGATGCTGTACTCGGCCTGGAGCCTCAGGCTCCTTATAACATGGGCTTAAGTGAATATGGGACTAATGATGGTTTCTTCATAGCGCCAGAAGACACTGATCTTGAGGCTGCTATTGCAGCTTCTGTGCGCTCTGCCACTCACCAAACAGAAATAGCTGCCCTCGTGCAATCAAGTAAACGTTAATCGCGTCTTGTTATTGCATTATATCTTCATTCTTACTGTCATGTTTTGATTGACATTTCTCCTTTTGTAACAGGCTTTACCACTGAAGAGATTCTGGCGGCTTCCCTCGGGTCCTTCGAAGAGGAGGAGAGGAATCATGCTTTGTTGGGTATTGGTATGTCTCAGTTTATTGTGTCTTCATTATCCTTTCTCATAGACAATCTGACCCTTTCTTTATCTCATCGCAGGGACCACAGCGCCGATCCCGCGGAATGAAGCGGAAATTCTTCCCGGGCCAGCTACCGATGTCCCGGTCTCTTCGGTACTGCCGAAAGAGGCCTTACTCAAATGACCGATGACGGAAGCCTTGACGGCTCCAGAGGTAACCCCGGGTGTGGACGATGACGCCCTGTTGAAGGAGGCTTCTAGAAGGTCCACTTTGACGGCCCGGGCAGAAAGGAAACGCCGAGTGCGTGCAGCGAGGGAGCGTGGTGCTGCCTTAGCCGTGGGTGCGGGTTCGAGTACCGCTACCCCTGCCCTTGCTCCCTCAGAAGAATCTCCGGTCGCCTTGTCTACTGCTTACAGACGGGCGGCACGTGCGGCTCGGGAAGCAAACGGTAAATCAACTCAAGGTAATGTGCCGTGAGGTTCTGTTGTCAAAGTTTTAAGTATCAATTCTCATATATTCTATCTTGCAGAGCCGAGTCTTCCCGAAGAGGTGGCGGTGACCGCTGAGCCTGAGGTAGCGGTGGAGAAGGTAGCCGCGATTGCCGAACCCGAGTCGGTGGTAGGCGAGATGGCTGCAATTGCCGGGCTCGAGGTGGTGACTGATAAGTCAGTCACGATTGCCGAGCCTGAGATAGCTGTGGAGGTAGTAGCTACAGCCGTCGATCCCGAGGTGTTGATGGATGAGACGACTACAATTGCTGAGCCCGAGGTGGCCGCTCCTTCTTAAGAGTCGGGCACCGCCCCAATCATTGCTCTTTCTACCTGCGACCCTTTTCCATCTCCTGGCGTCGCGAGCGTTACAACGGCTCTGGTAGAGTCAAGGGATGAGGCGACAGGAGGTGAGAACCTCCCGATGGAAGAGGATGGAGCAGTTGCTGTGTCAAGTGACGCCCTTGTCGCGGTTCCGACTGGCGACTCACTAGGTAGATTTTGGATCATTGCTTTTCTTTTTATTCTGCAATATTATCAATCTTTCCTCACAGGGTTTATCTTGTTTCTAATGCAGGCACGGCTAGTGCTGATGTCGCGCTACCCGAGGCAATGCCATCAGCTACCGCCTCGACGGTGACACCTCCTCTACCCTCTCTCATACCATCTCAGATGTTGGAAGGTGCGGATTCGTGACCCATCAGTCTTATTTTTTTTAAGCTGTATAATTTATATACTAACGTTGCATTACTGTGTCCTTGCAGGAGTCCTTTTCGACCACCTGTATCAGGTGTTGTACCCACACTTCTCCTTCCTGTCAGAGATTAGTCCGCCTGCTGGTGTCGGTGAGTATCTTTCCTAAACGACGTCCTTTCTTCAACGGGCAGTCGCATTACTGCTAACTCTTCTTTATGTTGCTTGTAGCCTTACAAATTGAAGGAGGGGACGAGGCTGTCGTTGCGCTACCAGCACTCCCAGCTTTGCCCCCTACTGCAGCTGGTATAGTAGACTCTATTTTGTGTATATTCTTTATTTCTCAAGCCGTAAACTGACTATGATTTATTTTACAGCAATCACATCGACTCCAGCCTCTTTCGAGTCTCACATTATAATACCAGCAGGGCCCTTTTCCAGACGTCCGTCCTCGAAAGGTGCCGCAAATAGTCTGCGCATGCTGAGCGACTATATTGAGGAGATCGACATGGAGACTCCAACATCTGCTGCGGATTTTGCCGCGGAGATTAACCCCATACTGGCGACGCTCGTGAACTTTCATGGTGAGGGCGTCATTGAGTCCTGGGTCAATTGCTGCAGGGAAATCGAGGCTTGCCTGCATGAGCTTGAGCTTAGGCGTCCTACACCTGAGATTCTGGCTGCGAGCACTCAACGGACCGCGTGGATCGAGCAGAGCACTTCTTACTTCCGCCATCTTAAACAAGAAGTGGCTTTAAAGCAGAAGGAATGTAAAGAAACTTCAAGCGAATCTGCTCGACTGCATGCTCAGGTTGATGCGAATGCTGCCCAGTTGAAAGTTATCTTTGAAGGCCTTCTGTAATGCATTTCTGATGGGTTAACGTTGAGGCAGAAGCTCGATGTCATCGAGCGGGATGCACAAAATCGTGAAGCAGCTCAGCAGGCCGCCGAGGAACAAATTTCGTCTTACTTGCAGCAGCGAGCCCAGATTGAAGCAGAGTTGGCCGCGGCAGCTGATCAAGAAGAGGGGTTGAAGGAAGTGCGCGAGCGGCTGATTGGATTATTGAAAGCGCTTCCTTCTCAATAATTTTTTGTACTCTTTGTAATTTTGAATAAAGTGTATTCGTTCTTTTATTCTTTCGCATGATGTATTTTTGTTCCTAATTGAATTCATGAATAAAAGATACATATTTTTTATTGCAATGTCTTGTGTCGTCTCTCTGCTTTCTTCTTTCTTTTGTTATCAGCATGTCACCTTAGCAAACATAGCCGGCAAATGATAAAGTGAGTATCTTGTCTTGGCTTCTTCAAGGGATAGTGATGGCTTTAGGGAACAGGGTTAGGATCTGTCACCTAAGACTTTTCAATTTTATGAGCCGTGAGGGTCTCATAAAAATTTTCTCCCTACGAGTCGTGAGGATCTCGTATGTGTGTTTTCTCCTTAGGAATCGTGAGGATCCCTAAATGCGTTTTCCCTTATAAGTCGTAAGGATCTTATAAGAGAGTTTTTCTTCCTTACGAGTCGAGAGGACCCGTAAGTGTTTAGTGGGATGGACATGTAGATGACGTATTTCCGAAACGGGGTCATATGGATGACGTATTTCCGTGACGGGGTCATATGGATGACGTATTTCCGAACGGGGTCATGTGGATGACGTATTTCCGAACGGGGTCATATGGATGACGTATTTCCGAACGGGGTCATATGGATGACGTATTTCCGAGCGGGGTCATATGGATGACGTATTTCCGAGCGAGGCATATGGATGACGTATCTCCGAGCGGGGTCATGTGGATGACGTATTTCCGAGCGGGGTCATGTTGATGACGTATTTCCGAACGGGCTCATGTTGATGACGTATTTCCGAGCGGGGTCATGTGGATGACGTATTTCCGAGCGGGGTCATGTTGATGACGTAGTTCCGAACGGGCTCATGTTGATGACGTATTTCCGAGCGAGGTCATGTGGATGATGTATTTCCGAGCGGGGTCATATGGATGACGTAGTTCCGAACGGGGTCATGTGGATGACGTATTTCCGAACGGGGTCATATGGATGACGTATTTCCGAACGGGGTCATGTGGATGACGTATTTCCGAGCGGGGTCATATGGATGACGTATTTCCGAACGGGGTCATGTGGATGACGTATTTCCGAACGGGGTCATGTGGATGACGTATTTCCGAACGGGGTCATGTGGATGATGTATTTCCGTTGTAATGAGACGAATATCGGAGTGGTCTCCAGGTTGTCTGTGAGCCGTTGAGATATGGCTTCTTCTTCTGATGGAGCCTGGGGAAGGAAGGCGTGATTCCTTCTTTGTTTGCGCCCCTGGATTGTGTACAGGGATTGATGTGATATCACCTGTAGGGCATAAATTTTATATGTTTTTTATTTCCACGATGCTCTATCATTTCAGCTTTTATATAGCGAAGGTCGCGATTGCCCAATCATTTCGGTTATTTTTCGCGGTGCCCAATCATTTCGGCTATTTATTTTATTTTTACTCACTGCTTTTTGTTGCGAGTTGCCCAATAATTTCGGCTATTTTGCATGCATACATTTTCTTACTTGCTGGTTTTGTTGCAAGTTGCCCCATCATTTCGGCTATTTCGTATACATGTGTGGCTCGCTAGCTTCTCACTGCAAGTTTGGAATTAGACACCGATTTTGGCATCAGCACTGCTACAACTGGAATATTGCCAGGAGCGAATCATCATTTGCCTCTGTCGATGTCAAACAAAGGTGGCTTAGTGAACAGGGTTAGGATCCTGTCGACTAAGGCTTTTGACTTCATGAGCCGTAAGGGTCTCATAAAGGTTTTTCTCCCTACGAGTCGTGAGGATCTCGTAGGTGCGTTTTCTTCTTAGGAATCGTGAGGACGCCTAAGTGTATTTTCTCTTATAAGTCGTAAGGATCTTACAAGAGTGTTTTCTCCTTATAAGTCGAGAGGACTCACAAGGGTTGTTCACCGTGTAGACATATCCCTAGTCACGGATGGGACTTTGTTAGGGAAATGTTTATTCGCGCCCGTGGATTGTATACAAGGGTCAGTGTTGAGCCGCTTGTAGGACAGTATCGGAAGTTGTAGTGGCTGCTTAAGAACAGGTTCAGATCCCTGTAGCTTAAGACTTTCAAATCTTATGAGCCGTGAGGGTCCCATAAGAAGGTACTCCTTACGAGTCGTGAGGATCTCGCAAGTGTAATTTCTCCTTAGGAATCGTAGGGATCCCTAAGTGTGTTGCTCCCTTGTGAGTCGTAAGGATCTCACGCAGGTGATTTCTTCTCATAAGATCGAGAGGACCTTGCAAGTGTCTTTTAACAAGATCGTGCCCTTTCGGGTTTTCACAAAACTCGCCGGTAGCCCTGCTGTTTTTACTCACGGAGCCCTTTCGGGTTTTCATCCGTGCCCATTTTGCTTGTGGACATACCGTTTTCTCCTTTTCTTTTCTTCTTCTTTTTTTTTATTCTAACGAGGTTGCGCCCTTTCGGGTTTTCACAAAACTCGTCGGTAGCCTTGCTGTTTTTACTCATGGAGCCCTTTCGGGTTTTCATCCGTGCCCATTTTGCTTATGGACATATCGTTTTTCCCCCTTTTTTTATTTTGTTTTTTTATCAGCTTTGGGATGCTGAAACCCACCGTAGTTTGTCGACGTCTCGGTCAACAGCTAGTTTAAGGACGTTCCCGTCCGTTGTTAGTTTAAGGACGTTTCGGTCCGTTGTTCAGCTACTACTTATAGAGTTTGGGCTTAGGAAGATAGCGAGCGGACATAGTCGTCGTCATCTATCATTGACCTAGGCCATGACTCGTCAGGCGTAGTACCTTTTTTAGGAAGCGACCATTTATTGGTCTGAAGGGCTTTTCGCCATGCATATCCATGAGTAAATAGGCTCCACCCTGGTAGACTTTGTCTATGATATACGGGCCTTCATAGTTTGGCTCGAATTTCCCCCGCTTGGCGCAATTAGGGATCATAGGTCTTTTGACCACTAGCATGAGTTCGCCTTGGCGGAATGTCCTCGGCCTAGTCAATCTTTCGTATGGGCGCGTCATCTTCGCTTTATAAGCCTCCAGATTTTGTTGCGCTATAAGCCGGGTTTCATCAAGGGCATCGAGCTCCTCAATCCGAAGGTGAGCATTCTCTTCGTCTGTTAGCTCGTAATGAACTGCTACTCGTAGAGAGGGTAGCTCTATCTCGAGGGGGAGTACCGCCTCCGTACCGAATACCAATGCGTACGGCGTTGTGTTCGTGGCTGTTTTGAACGTAGTTCGATACGCCCAGAGAGGTTCATGCAGTCTCTCATGCCAGTCCTTCTTATTTTGAGACACCGTCTTTTTTACAATCTTCGTCAAGGTCTTGTTAAAAGCCTCAGCTAAACCGTTAGCTCGGGGATTATAAACTGAGGAGTATCTCCAGTCTATGTTATGCTGTTGTGCGAAGCGGCTGATCTTGTGGCTTCTGTAGGATGGCCTGTTATCGGAGATGATCCGTCGTGGAGTTCCAAACCGATAAATGACGTGTATCTTGAAGAAATGGAGGATATTCTCCGTCTTCACTTCCCTCAGTGGTACTGTTTCTGTCTATTTGGAGAAGTAATCAGTTGTCGCCAAGATGAATCGATGTCCTCTAGACGATGCTGGTTCGATGGGGCCGATTATGTCGGTTCCCCACATTTCGAACGGCCAGCTTGCCACTGTTGGATGTAGTGGATTTGGATGTTGATGGATGAGGTCTCCATGAATCTGGCACGAGTGGCACTGCTTCGCGTATTCGAGGCAGTCTTGGATCATCGTGGGCCAATAATAACCCATCCGTTTGATCTTCAGCTTCATCTTAGGGCCGGCCTGGTGAGAACCACAGAGTCCGTCGTGAGTTTCTTGGACGACTCTTCTTGGCTCTTCGGGTCCCAAGCATCTTAGACACAGAGAGTCAAATGATCTCTTATACAGGGTATCATTGACGAAAGCAAAAGACAGAGCTCATTTCATAAGCTGATGTCTTGAGGACGCATCCTCAGGTGTTCGACGGGATTTGAAATAATCTATAAAGACTTCTCTCCAATCCGCAACCTTTTCCTGGTCTTTTATTTGTAGAGTCATTCGCTCGGTCGCTCCCTTTTCTTCGGACGACTCCGGAGATATTTCTGCCGAGTCAAATCCCTCAAGATTCGCGAGAAAACATGGGTACGTTGAACTTGTTAAACCATCCATTGAAAGTGGAAGCGTGAAGAATTCTTGCTCGGTCGAAACGATAGGAAGGACGAAAGGGAGTGATTTAGGGATAGTCTTCTTCTCACCTAAGTAATTTGTCTCGAACTCGAAGGATTCCATCAATGGTTCGAAATGAATGTAAGCAACCGAGTCTGATGGTTCAAATAACTCATCTGAAAATTCAAAGGACTCAAACTCGGGCGGTGAGTCTTCAAAATCGTCCGAAAAAGTGAAGCACTCGTAATCGTTATCGGCTGTGAGAACTGTGTCAGATTCAAAGAGGTACGCACTAGTGGCGTCCAAACTGCTGTGATCGAATAAAAAAATTTCAAGCTTATAGTCCTCCTGCGTGATCTTTTGCGTGGTCAGAACGATGGAAAGGAGGGATGGTGATTTAGGAAGTATAACAGTTAAAGGTTAGGAGGATGAATTGGAAAATCCGACACATCAAACAAAACCGATTCATCCTCGATACTATCCTCAATACTCTCCTCAATACTATCCTCATAATTCTCCTCAAAAGTTATCTCATCCATGCAATTATCATCAAAATCAAGACGCATATGAAGTTCGGGAGAAACATTAAATGACTCGGGATGATGAATTGGAGATAAAATTTCAGTCAAATTTACGGGTTCATCATCCAAAATATTCCCTGCGTCAATATCCTCAATCAAGTGAAAATTAATTTTTTTCGGACACCTCATCAAAAGCATGGATATTTATCAATTCAGGTTCTAGATTGGAGGTGTAGAGTTCGAAAGAATTAGGTTTGAGTTCACTCAAAAAGGGCTCTTCACAATCAGGTAAATCAAACACTACAAAGTCGCACAACTCATTACACGTTTTATTTTTAACTAGTGAATCATTTGGGACACTTGTTTGAAAACCGGAGTTGTAGGATTGAATTGGTGATGGGTAGGTTTGATTTGGAAGTGTATAGAACTCACTCTCACTACTCAAATTCTCACTTTGTCCAACCGCCTCATCATACATTGGAATTTTTGGAGCTAGTTGGAAACTAGCTACCAGTTCACTAGGTTGTCTAAGGGCGGCAATGGACGCATCCAAATTCCTCATCTGTCGGTTTGTTGCTGCAATGTACGCTTCCAACGACTGTTCTAGACTAGACATGGATTGTGAAGAGATTTCAGTAAAAGATTCAAAGTTGTTTGGATACGTGAAACTCCCAAATGGTTGTATAGAATCAATGTCTAGGGAAGGTGTGAAAGTCGGGTAGGACTGGTAGGAATTGAATGGTTGGACAGGAGTAGGATCAATATTTGGATAAAAAGGTAAATGGACTTGTTGGTCCCTAGAACTGGATGTGTTGAGAGGAGTGAAAGATCGTCTACGAGATTGTTCAATATGCTCCGCAATAGACATGGGTTTCGGAGTTACAACAGAACTTGAAGAAGGAGTATCAACGTAAGAAGGTGGTGAAGGTTGAAATGGTTGATACAAAGTGGATTGCGGAGTCAAACTGTTTCTCCTAGATGCTTCTATTCGATCTTTCAAAGAAATTTTGGGTATGGAGGGGTCGTCCGTAATTCGACCAAAACAATTCGCGTATGAAGCAATATTTGGATGAGGGTACCAAAGTTCGGCAAGAGTTTTGGGAGGTGGGGTACCCATGATGTAAGAAAGGAGAAGAAAAAGAATGTAGGTGGAAGTGATGTGCACAGATTTCTTAGCGACAAGTTGCAAGTTTTTGTAAAAATTTTTCCTTTTTTCCTTTTTGTGTTTTTTTTTATGTGGAGATCATTGCAAAAAAGATTTTCGATAAAATGCTTAGACACACGTTCAATAAATCACAAATGCACAATCAAGCCTAGATCTAGGGTCACCTAAGTCAGCTAGACAGCTCCTAACTGTTCCAAAGGGCAAGAAATAGGACCTCAAACCGCCTCTTCACCGCCAATTGTGGCCAGGTAAGCTCAAGTAGAGAAAAGAGGGATCCGCTCACGAATCACCGTGAGACGGGCCTTTTAAAGTTACCTTTCACTACCTGTCTAGCCTAGGCACCACAAAGTCAGGTTAGGATCAACGGTCGATGCCTACAACTATTCCTTTGTCCTATTGAGCGCGAAGTCCTTAGGGCTGAGTCTAATCTTTTTTAATTGACTTGATGGTCAATGCAATATGCTTTATGTGATGTTTGGGGTCCGGGGAAGGGTAATGAAATCCCCACCCAATCTGGATTGGTGTAAAAGCCCCTTAAAGTCAATTTAAAATATGCAAAGCAGTAAACACAATCATTTGCAAACAATTTTTTTTTAAGCGCGGCGCAAAGAATCCTGCACAAGATCAATTATTGGAAGGGGGAGAAATTTTTGGCGCAAAGAATCCTGCAGGCAAATTTTACAGAGGAGATATCAGGGGGTTCAGAGGAGAGAGAGAAAGCTTACAGTGGGATTTGGTCAACTGCCGACGTCAGACGACCGCGGTTGCGCGGCCAAAGTGCACCTCGGGCGGCGGTTCCGCGGCTTAAAAGTAGGTTCAGTTCCCGAGACTTTTTCTGTTCCTCTGTTTTGATTTTCCTCTGTTTTTCAGATCTAGGGTTTTCTGTTTTGCTCTCTGGATTTTTCCAGATCTGAATTTGTTCTTCGATCCTGCACAATTCAAACGAAAATACCCTTCACAAAATAAAAAGATGATAAAATTTTTTATATTTTTTTATTTATCAGTATTTATGATTTTTCAATTTTATATTAACCCGAAATTGCAAAAAGAAAATACTACGCCATCCCCGGCAACGGCGCCATTTAATTGATTCAAAGAATTTATAACCGCAATCAAGAACGGCGTCGCTTGGTAGCTAGCCGGTGAGTATGGGTCGGTCCACAGGGATTTTGTGTATTCTCGATTTGTTCTAACGAGTTAATTCCGATTGGTGTCGGATTGATTAAATCTAAAAACTAAAGTTGATCTAAGCTAGGACTAGAATCTTGCTAGGGTTAGGTTTGGGTTAAGTTTGGAGAGTCAATATTCCTCACCGCTTTCTATGCCCTATTTAAGATCTATGAGGTGTTATGGTAATAATTAATAAAGTGGATTAGTACCATCGGGAAGAAACGATATTTCTTCCTCTAGGTTCTTGTCCTTCCTTTCTTAATTCTTACCCTAACCTCCATAGAAAACACGCTCAACTGGTCGTTTATACTACGGTATCACCGCTACCTCGTGGGATAGGGTGCCGTAGGGAGCGTTGTGTGCATGTATGCATGGAGTCTTATAAAAACGTGTGATGGGCAAGAAAAGGGGTGAGAGATCTTCATCTCTCAAGCCTTCCCCAAATCTAACTCTAACAAGCGAGGAGACTGCTCTCTCATTAGGGAATTGAAAAACATTTTCTAACTATCTAACTAGGGCAGAGAATAAAATCTAAACTAGGGCAAGAATAGAAAATTATACTATGGCAGATAATAAAATTAACTAGGGCAAGAATAGAAAACTTACTCTAATTTGATGCACTCTTCATTCATTGCAGAAATTTACAGATCTGAATTTTAGATATAAAATGAGGCACAAGAAGAGGCATACCTCAAAAAGAGGTTTAGGGTTTCTATTTATAGATCATAGAAAACCCTAGGGTTACAATTGACGCCCATCTGCTTTTACAAAAATGCCCCTAAGAAGACTAGTCAAAGCACCGACGCACCGACACGGAAATGCACCGACACGGGTCTAGCACGGCCGCGGAACCGCGGCCAAAACCCCTGTTTGGCCGCGGATCCGCGACCATCTAGTGGGCTTCTCAGTTGGTTTTTCCTGGGCTGCTTCCTGTTGCTGTTTACATCTTGTTTCTTTACTTGGTTTCTCAGATTGTCTTCTAGTTTTCTTCCAGATTTCCACAGTGAATGATGTTGTGGACTTTACCGTTTGCTTCATGTCGAGTCTTTAATCTTGCGCTGCCTTTGTACTTTGTAAACTTGTTTATTGATCTTTCTTTATTCTCCAAACTGTAGGCTTGATCAAGATTCTTCCATTTATCGGTCGTAGTCTCACTTTTGTATCGTCTTTTCATCGTTTTCACTGTTTTTGTTCCGAGAACCTGTAACCTGCAACTATGTAGCAGACATGGGTCAAAAGCACCTGTTTATTTGTAAGATGAATAAGAATGGGGAATATAATAATGCAAAATTATGATATGAACATCCATCGAAGTAGAGTTCCCATTGGGTATCATTCTCTCTTCTCTCCCTGTCGATTGTATCAAACGCATGTTCGTCTGGCAATTCGCAGTTCAAGGGAGAATCGGCAGATATTAGATGCTCAGCGAGAAAGTCGGCGATGGCCTGGCCTTTCACTGCCTTAAGAGGTCGATAAGTTATCGAGAACTCCATCAAGAGCAGAGCCCATTTAGCGAGTCGTCCCGTTAATATAGCCTTTGACATTAAATATTTGAGAGGAACCACCTTCGATATGAGATGGACCTCATGTGTCAACGCATAGTGTCTGAGCTTCATTATCGCGAAGATCAATGCCAGGCGGTGTTTTTCGATGGGGGAGTAATTGCTTTCTGCCCCCAGTAGAACTCAACTCAGATAGTAAAGAGCTCTTTCTTTCCCTTGGTCGTTCTCTTGTGCCCATAGCGCACCTAAAGAACCTTCGAGGGCTGTTGTGTATAGGACGAGAGGTTTTCCTTTAACAGGAGCGGCTAGCACTGGCGGATTCTGCAGGTATTGCTTGATTTCGTCCAGTGCACCTTGGAATCCCAGATGAACGGGGTTCCCTTCTTCATCAGGTGACTGTAAGGACGGCACTTGCCTGAGAGATTGGCAATAAATCGCCGGATATACGCGAGCTTCCCTTGGAGAGACCGTAATTGCTTGAGAGTCCTTGGCGGAGGCATTTCCATAATCGCCTTGATCTTTGACGGGTCTATTTCGATGCCTCGGTGTCGGACGATGAATCCTAGGAATTTGCCCGAGGAGACTCCGAACGCGCATTTGAAGGGGTTCATCTTCAAGTTGTATTTCCGAAGGCGTTGAAATACGGTCTTCAGATGCTCTAAATGTTCCTCGTATGATTTTCTTTTAACTACGAGGTCGTCGATATAGCATTCGACGGCTTCATGTATGAGGTCATCGAAGATCTTCATCATGGCCCTCTGATAGGTGGCACCGGCGTTGTTTAGACCGAAGAGCATCACCTTGTAGCAGAATATGCCTAAAGGGGTCCGGAAAGCGGTATGTTTCTGGTTCTCGGGATGCATCTTTATCTGATTATATCCTGATGATCCGTCCATGAAGGAGAAAACTTCGTGAGTAAGCGTATTTTCTATCATCAGCTCGGTGACCGGTACTGGGAAGTCGTCCTTCGGGCAAGTTTTATTGAGATCCCGAAAGTCTATGCGGATGCGCACCGTCCCATTTTTCTTCATCACTGGGATAATGTTAGCTATCCAGTCAGGATATTGAACCTCTTGGATGAAGCCGGAGTCGATTAGCTTCTTGACCTCGGCGTTGATGCTCATCTCAAGCTCGAGCCGCATTCTTCTCGGTGCTTGTTTGATCGGCTTGACGTCCGGAGATATTGCCAATTTGTGCACAACAATCTCTGGATCTAGTCCTGGCAACTCGGAATAGTTCCATGCGAAGCAATCTTTATGCTGCATGAGCACATCTTTTAGCGTAGCTACCCTTTCTTCAGAAAGCAGCTCGCTGACGAATGTCGGTCGCGGGTCACTCGCCGTCCCCAAATCAATTTTCTTGAGGTTATCTGCGGTAGTATGTATCCCATCTTCCAACTCTTTTGGCGCCGGTGGAAATTCTGAGATTATTTCGTCATCATCGTTTTCGAAGCACCAGGGGAGTTTGCTCATATCTTCAGGTTCTTCTTTTGATAACATTATCACGTGACAAGTACGAGCTCGCTTCCAAGACCGATGTGGATCTGGTTCTACTCTCGTAAATTTGGGTTCATGCTTCTGCGGCGGGGTTACCCTCCAGCTGTTGGATAAAGCGAACCTGCTTTTTTGATATTGGTCTTCGACCCAATTCTTGAATGTGAAGCAGTCTTCAATAGGATATCCTATTGCCCTATGATAGGAGCAATAGTCCGGGTGAGAGGCGTCGCCTGCTTGCTCGGGGTGCTTGGACTCCGACAGTGTCATCATCTGATATTTTATGACAAGATCGAATATCTTCCTTGTCTTGTCTTGGGGAAAAGAATATGCTCGACTCATCTTTTTCATAAGAGACGAATCCGGACTGCTCGATTCCTGATCGCGTGGTTTCTTGGACCCGCTTTGTCGCTGTCGAACGCCTTTCCCGTTCTTTGGTTTATTTTTACCTCTACGTCGGGCTTTTTGTATAACGGGTTGACAAGGAGGAGCATTTTCATTTTTAGCAGCATGTTGAAGGAGGCGTCGCGTCCTGGCTTTCTCGTAGATGGCCATTTTGCGATTATGGTCGTCTCGAACCTTTTGACCTGCTTCCCTTATAAGTTTGTCCATTTGTTCTTCGAACGACGGCCTGGGCATTTTCACAGCGGGAGCTCTTTCTGGTTTAGGGTTAGCATCTTCCCACAGAGCATCTCCTTCTTCATCAAAGTCATGTATGACGTAGCAGTCGCGGAGTAGCTCCTGTTTCTTGGATTGAACATACCCAAGCCCGGTCGTTTCCATTCTCCCGTTAGGCAACTTTCGTTGAGTTCCGGGAACGTTCCAGATCCTGTTATAGAACCGTGCTTATCGAGCAGTCTGTTTGAAAGGTACGCCTTGGCGCTTTAACAGCCTTTTTTAATCCGTTCGTATAATTTTTGGGCAAACGGATGAGCTGGAGCCTGTCGAGTGTAGAAGCTGTGCCGTGCCAGATTTCTTTTTCCACTTTGGTTTCCCCGGATCGGTAGAATAGAATCGCCTTTTCACCTTTTCGCGTGGGAGGGACGTAGAATGTCTGCAGTTCTTCCACACTGTAGGTATCAAGCGCATCTAGTTCTTTATGATGCTTTGGCGGAACCATGGCAACTTGCAAACTTTGATCTTCGCCGGCGAAGGTTTGTATTGATGGTCGAGCAGAGAATATGGCATTGACCTCATCTTCCGAATCGCTGCCGAAGATGTAATACCCAGTTCTTTTTGTACGTTTATGCCCGTATTTTCTTTTTCACCTATAAAATTTTATTTATAACTATTCATTATTTTAAAATTTTCAATCTATTTTAGTTCTCCACCCCTATTTTATTTTCCCAGCCTACTCCATTTTTCATATTAAAATCTTAATTCTGGCCGAGCCCAAATCTTTTGGAAATGGAAATTCTTTTTTTTATTTTGCGAGCCTAGCAGCCGGCCCCCTTCCAATATTCATAATCCTTTCTTGTGAGGAACCCAAACCACATTCTTTTATACCTTACATTTTCTTTATCCTAAGCCCACCTATTTATCTAATTAATTCATTTAAATTTCCTCAGCCATTACCTTATTTGTTTAGTCTAAAGCCCTCTATTCCCTCTGTCTCTCTAATTCTTTTATTCAAATTTTCCCCGGCCCATTCCTTAATCTTTCCCGTTTAAATTTATTTCCATACTGGCCCAGCACCCTTCTTTAACTCTTCTATTTAAATTCTTTTTATTTTTTCAGTCTAAATCTCTTGGCCCGGCCCGCTTCTCCCCAGCCCAGCTCGCCTCCGCGCCCACGTCTCGAACTCGACCCGACCACTGTTCATCTTCCATTTAAATTCCCCAACGGCTCTCTCCCCTTTCTCGCGCGTTCCTCGCCTCCGCCGTCGCCCTCAGCGCTCGCGAGCGTTACCCCACGTTCCACCCTCGTGGCCCACTCAACGCACGACCCTCATCTCACCGATCGCATTCACATTCCCATCACCTTCTCCTCCTCCCTCCATTTTCCTCGACACCCATCACCCACGAGCTCCCTCTCCTTTCTTCTTCCCCTGCACCCAAGCACGAGCCCCTGTACCAATCCCGTCACCTACCCCTTCGACCCCATTCATCTTCTCTCGCTCACCACTTCACCACTGAACACCGAGCCGCCCCCGCACCATCGTTGTCGTCGTCGTCGTCATCATCATCGCCGCCGTCGCCTACTTCATCTCTCTCAGTCTTCTCTCCTCCTCTCTCAACCTCCCTGCATCACCCTCTCTCTCTCGTTCTCTCTGTGCTTTCCCCCTCTCTCCCACTGCCTTTCTCTCTCTCTCCCTTTCAGACTTCTCTTATCTCTCACTGTCTCTCTCCCTCTCTCTCCCCCTCTGTTTCTCTCTCTCTCTGTATTTCCTCTCTCTAACTCACAGCCCTCTCTCTCACTCTATTTCTCTCTCACTCTCACTCACTATCCCTCTCGCTGTATCTTCTCTCTCTCACTCTATCTCTCTCTCGCTCTCTAAATCCCACTCTCTCTCACTGTCTCTCTCTCTCTCTCTCTCTAACTTTCTCTCTCTCTCTCTCTAACACCCTCACCATTGTCATCATCACCAATCATCGAACCCTTGACGCACAAGGGCCAAGCTTCACAGCCGAGCCCCGACCACCAAGCTGCGAGCCGTCGTGGCCGAGACTCGAATTCGAGCCAAGTCGAGTGCCGTGACGCGTGTGCATCGCGCTTTCGTGACGTTACGATCACCGTGCATCCCCGGGACTGATCCAGGCAAGTTCTTACTTGCTTTCATGCTATTCTGTATTTGTTGCAAATCAACATCGTATATATATCCCACGTTTACCTTATGTTAAAATATTGCAACACAACTGTTCGATGCTTGTTCCCTTAGGAAAACATTATCAAATTTGACGGAACTCAATGGTGTAGGTTGGCCCGTAGGGCTGTGAACATAGTGTGTGATTGTCGTTGGATAATTTGATCGTTAACGACTAAAACAACTACCCCTAAGTTTAATCGTAAAACTGTAATTTCATTGCACCTGAAAATCGTTAAATTCACCATAAATCATATACATAGTAGAATGGTGAGTTCGAGGGCTCAAATCGAAGCTAACTCGACGAACTTTAACCCTATGCTAGTTTCTAGACATTCCTGTACTTAAATCATGATGAAAATTTGATTGGAGAGCGACTCTGGACTGCAGTCCAGAGCGACTCAAATTGCGCTTGCTGTTCCGTAATGGATACCATAGAATTTCCTTAACTCGTAGTTTGCGGAACTCCACAGCTTATTGTAGGTAACTCTGTTAGCTAGACAACACGATTAGTTTCATCCTGTTTCGTTATAACTTACTATTTAATCTGTAATTTAGAAGATCGGGACACATAACAGTCCCAGCAGAATCAGAATTGACATGTTGATATTAAACAGATTATAACTCCTAACGTACAGACGCGATTGAAGATCCGTTTGTTGCGTTGAAAACTTTACTGAAAACCCTAGAATTCATCTAACTGTAGTGTCGCTAAAATCTGATCCCAACTAGGATTAAAATGCGTTGCGAAATGGATTTCTGATTCTGAAACCGGATTTCCAGCCGCATGCGCTTAAAATGAAATAGTTATAACTAATGATCCTGAAACCCGATTAGCTTGAAACAAAATTCTATGGATAGCTAACTGAACATATTAATTACTACCTGTTTATCGTTTCGCTAAATTATATACATATGTTTCTTGATAAATTGTGCAAGCGATAGACTGTTGTTTTTTATGATACCTTAGTTGTGCTTCGTATACTGTTCATGCATCACATCATACCCATATCATTGTAGTGATAACCTAGTGACATCGTGCATTTACCCAGTGTTAGATTTTAGTGATGATTGTGGCAAGTACGTCAGTGTTCGTGTATCCGTGATTAAGTGAAAGTGATACGTACTTGTACACAATCAGTGACCCTATTATTCTATTGCATTGTCGACGTCTGTGGGATGCGTGTACGTGTGACTATAAGTGGTATGGGACACTTATGGAAGCGCTTGCACGGGTGTCACAGATAAGGCATCCGACACTGCCATTTATCTTAGGTATTAGTCGGGACGTGCTTGATGGAGGTCCTGCCTCCAGTTCTCGCGCAGACTTGTCACGGATCGATTAGTATTTAGGGTGATGGTTAGCGTTTGATGTAGACCACGGGGTGTGGGGTAGTTTAAGTGTGAGTTCAACAGAATCTCGGGAGTCCCATGCCGACTTATATATTTAGGGAGTTATATGGAGATTTACAGGGTACGTGATATATACACCGTGATATTCTTGTTACATGTTGGGCCCGTGGTCCCTTGCCCTTGGGTTCTACCCTTGGGTGGAGGACACTCGCGAGTGGTTGACTCTCACACTTGGACTGACGATAGGCTTAGTGACCTGTACAGTGAGACTTAGAGACTGATAGGGATGCTGGCATTTATATTACTTTTATACCGTGTTGACATACGTGACATATCGTTATACTGCTTTACTGTTCCGCTGCGTTGATTACTGCACATGTATATTCATGATGTTATTTATTTACTGCTTCACATACCTATTATCACTGTTAGAACTGTTACTTGATTTTATACATATTATATTGCTATTGTGTCGCTCTGACGACCTGAGTATGCATGCTCAGTGTGAGGAGAAGATCTAGCTTGGATCAGTACTAGACGTGCATCACAGACTTTCTGACTCGCTACTCCGAGTTACTTTCGTTTATTTCCACTTCAGGTCAGTTTATATTATTGTATCTTTCAGTTACTGCATTTCTCTTTACCTGCGCATCGTTTACTGTTTACCATGATAAACTAGAAGCCGAAGTGTGACTACGGCAGGACTTTTCCTTGACCGTAGGAGCATGGCTGGCCTTGTCTACCCCTCGTATTCCGTATTTTGGGAAGCGGGGCGTGACAGAAGATCAACATAGGAGCGGACGGTCCTGGCTTGTTGCACTGGGGCGGACCTGAGTAAACTATCTCTTCTTCCTCCTCGGTATCACCCCCGAAGACCGGAATGGTAGTGATAGCATTGTTCTCCGGTTTGTGACATCTTTCTGTGTCTTCAAAGTCTGGTAAGAAGTATTTCGCATCTTCGTACTTGCGGACTTCGTTCATGGAGAATGGGTTTAGCTCTCCTGTCACAGTATACTCGAGACCATCTTTGAAATACTTCATACACTGATGTTGTGTCGAAGGGATGATGTTGTACTCGTGTAACCAGGGTCGGCCGAGCAAAGCGTTATAGCATGTCTTGGCGTCGATGACGTGGAACTTGATATCAGTGACGAGCAGCACAAAACGTAACGTCAATATTACGGACCCAAGCGTCCGTGATGACTGGGAGTCAAATCCGGAGATGGTGATTTTATCACGAGCGAGGTATTGAACGCTCATGCAGATTTCCTTTAACACCCTCACGTTAAGGAGATTGACGGAGGACCCATTGTCGACCAGGATTTTACCTATCTTGATGTCATGACGGTATCCGGAGACATATAGGGGACGGTTGTGCTCGCATGTCCCAAGGAGGAGATCTTCATCGCCAAAGGTGATATCGGCTGTGTACACTTCTTCCAGCTCGTCCTTCATCTTTTCTTCGGCGAGGAAAGTTTAGAATTGCTCGGGTTCTTGCAGTGCCTTGATTAAAGAATCCCTCGCCTCTTTGGATAGCAGAAGGGCGTCGAGAATGCTGAGCTGCGAGTGTATCTTCCTCAAGTATGCCAAAACGTTGTAGTCCACCTTGTTTTTCTTTGGTGGGTCCTTGGCTGTCAGCTCTTTGACGGCTTGGTCATCAAGGATGATATCCCCCGGGATCTTTTCTTTGGCCTTATCTTTTCTATTTGACCCACTGTTCGAGGGCCCAAGATTCTTTTCGAGCAGCGTACGATTGCGTAACTGAATGTTTTCACAGGTCTTTGGTTCCTCCACTTTTCCCAAGGTGGACTCTTTAAAGAGAGGACCGAGAGCCATTTCTTCGTCAGAGTCGCTCCCGAAAATGAGAACTTGCGATCCCCCGGCGTTGACCATGCGACAGTTGGTGGTGGTTCTTTTATACTCCTCGGGCGTATTTCTTTGCTCCCGACGAGTTTTGCGTTTCATTCGCTTAAAATGTTGCCGGTGAGCAACGTATTCTTGCCACCATCTTTTAAAAGCATTGCACTCTTTGGTGGGGTGCGCGATCTTTCGATGATATGAGCAGTAGTTAGGATGTGTTTCTGCTTCACCAGGGGCGTTAGCTTCGGAGGATGGCAGCTTCATTCCCATTGATATGGCATTGGCGAACCTTTTCCTCGTCTTGAACCTGTTTTTATTCGCGGCGGATGTGCTTTGATCTGGCGGGGGTGTTTCAACTTTTTCGTCCAGTCGCCGGTGTTTGGCCTTTTCAAATAGGGCCGTCTCACGCTCCCGATCAGCTTTACTTTTCAGAAGAGCTTCGTTTAGGAATGTATCGATCATTTCATCTGACGGCCCCAGAAGTTCAGGCTCAGGATTTGCCCCCAGTTTCTCTGTATGAGGAGCTTCCTCACCGTCTATCGACAAGTGAGAGATCATATGGCAACTTGCCACATAACCTTCAGATTCATCCGACGAGTCTTCCCCATCGTCTTCGTCCTCAAGGACGTGGCGGAGAAACTCTTGGAGCGTGATTGGAGTCCGCGCCTTCTGGTTATACTCTTTCAGCTCGTCAATCTGCTTTTGCAGGTCTGTGCGCTTGTCACCAGGCTTCACGGGCTTCTTTGATTTCTTCTTCTTTTTCGAAGATTTCGACGGCTGGGTGTGTGTGCTTTGGCTATCACCACCGATTTTTGGAGTTATGCGCGGCTTCAGCATCCCCTCGATGATCTCAGGTTCCAGTGGATTCTTCCATCTAATTTCCAGACATGTGTGGAGATCCTTCAGCATTCTTTTTGTCTTGGCTGAAAGAGCGACCTCCCATAGAGCTTCCTCTACAAAAGAGCATGATGCCTCCGGTGTATCTGTTTTCTTGGGAGTGTGTGGCCGAGGCGGGTTCACCTTCCTGTTCTCAGATAATACGAATTTTCCCTGCTGGTATTGATCTTCTATCCAGCTTTTGAAGATGTAACAATTCTCGATCGGATGGCCCAACATTCGGTGATAAGGGCAATAGTTAGGATTGCTAATGTCGCCTGGTTGCGCTGGGCGTCTTGGCTCTGGGAGCGTAATGAGCCTGTTGCGGAGTGCAAGCTCGAATAACCTCTTTGTCTTGTCTCGAGGGAACGAGTAAGGGCGACTCATTTTATCTTCGAGAGATCGAGTTCTGTTATTTTGGGGATCAACTGGTCTCGAGCCACCAGGCTGCTGTTGAGCATTGGCCACGACGATCGCTTTCCCCTTTCCCCTCTCGTTTCGAGAGTCCGGCTTTGGAGGAGACGGTCTATGACCCATTTGGTCCATTTGGGCCAGTTTGTCGATCAAGGCTTGGAAGGTAGTCGGCTTGAAGAACATCATGAACTGGGAGATAGTTGCATGAGGGTCCAGAGTGCCCACAAACATGCCTACCGCCGATGCTTCATCGATCCGCTGTTCGCATTTCGACCACAGATTCCGCCATCGTATGGCGTATTGGACCCACGTCTCGCCTGGCTTTACCCTGGCATTGATCAATGCCGTTATCGGGGTGCGTTCACTAGCACTCGCAAATCGCTGGGTGAATAACAGCTCCATTTCCGCAAAAGTCTTAACGGAGTCGTTTGGAAGTTCGGAGTACCATTCGAAGGCCGTCTCCGACAAGCTGCCGACGAAATGACGGAGCAAAAGCTTATCATCACCCCCGGTGTTGCCGCAAAGAGCTCTGAACTGGGCGACGTGCTGGTGAGGATTGCATGTCCCCTTGTACACATGGAATTTAGGGATCGTATATCCCGGCGGGTATTTTATTTGATCATACCAGCTTGGATACGGTCGCCCAGTTTTGATGACTTGGCCGGCCGCTTCATTCGCCTGGTGAGCTCGTATTTGCTAAGCTATATAGTCATGCAGTGCGGCTTTAGAAATGGTTTCCTACTTGGCTGCTGAATGAGCCGGGGGAGGATTGGATGCCCCCCCTCTATCGTCTTCAATAATGACCGGAGGGTCTTCAGCTGGAGGATCCGGCTGTAACATCATTCCCACCATGTCTTGGAAGAGAAGCGCCATTTGTTTTATGTTGGCAGCTTGTTCTACTGCTTCTCTGTCCTTCTCGAGGACCTTGCGTAGGAAGTCAGCATCAGTTTCTTGTTCGTGACGCTGTTCTGATGATGCCTCCGGTCTTTCTTTTGGCCCGGTGAGAGCGGCCATTGCAGTCAGCATTTCCTGAAGCTTCTGCTGTTGTTGTTCCTAAGCTCTTGTGATAGATCGGGTGAGCGGTCGGTGGCCCGTCGAAGCGCGACTTTCCTATTTTCCGGAAGCCATGTAAACAGTATGCACCGTTATGCCCCCAGACTTGGGGCGTTTGGACTCAGCGTCTTTGCAATCTGCTGTTGTCATAGGGGCTTTCTCTGGCCTCCTTTTCTTTTGAGCAGTTGACGTTGAGGGGGTCGTTGCAGCGGGCACCCAGGTGATTGTCGTCCTTTGTGGCTTGTTAGGACGGTTTTCTTCCTGCTGAACCTTCAGCTTCTTCTGTCGGCGAAGATGGTCTTGATCGATCATTGACTCCTGGACCCGTCGCCAGACTTTGTAAACTTTGGAGGACAGCCGCTGAGGGGGCTGTTCCGGCTTTGCCTCTATAACATTCTCCACGGGTGGAGGAGATCTTTTCAATACGGCGGTAGGATAGTTCCTGCGCACCTTGTTCAGCAATTCAAAGTTGTTCCCGGTTGGGACAGCAGCATTGACTTCCACCGTTGGGGCTGGTGGAGTTAGCCCAGAGGGGAAGTTTCCCCCAGCCTTCCTTACTCGGCATCAGTGGCGACGTCGAGCGTGTCGAGCCGATGGAGTTGGTTTGGTGTTGGGGATGGCTTTGTCTTGCTACCTGTTCAGGTGAGGGGCTGTTGCTGGCGTCAGCCTCTTGGAGACTGATGTCCGTTGAGAAGCGGTATCCAACTAGTCAAAAACAGACTTCTGAGCAGGGACGGGAACCGTAGTGGGAGCCGGAATAGTCAGTCTTGTAAAGACCGACCCTTTGGCGGGAGAAGCCACCTTGACGATTTCAGGAGCAGGGATGGCTATCCTTTTCGGAACAACATTCTCTGGGATTGCAGGGTTCATCACGGGCTCACATGAACTTCGGCCCAATCTCGCGAAGACCGAGGAGATAGAGCTGGACGACCCGTTGAGAGGGGCCGCGGTAGTAGCAAGCCGATCAAAGACCGACTTCTTGGGAGCTTCTGGTGTTGGTACAGGGGTGTTGAAGCTCATCGGTGGGAGCATAGTCCCAAAAAACAATCCAGTGGTGGCCTGAGTCACCTGGTCCACCGGCATTGTGAACAGGGAGGCCGCTTGGGGCCCGTAAGCTATGCTTCCAGATGAGGCGGAGCGTGAGTTGCAATTGCAGTTGGAACACTTCCCGCAAGTGGATGCCATTGATTTTTCGCTCTCTGCGCCAAGGAAGAAACCAAATCTTAGTACCTCGAACCCAAGGGCCACCATATCAAACCGCGATTTGTTCGCGAACACGACACACGAAGTGTGGAGTGGAAAGAGGAAAAGATCCCACCGGGCGTGCCAGAATCTGTTTACCGCCGAACACAGAGACGTGAACACGTATGTTCGTCTTGCTTGAAATTCGGGGCAGATGTAGCGGACTTCGTCAGATTCCACCTCGTTTGAGGGGTTTTTGATTGTGGGGACGCTCTTCCTTGCAGGCGCGAGCCCCTGCAGTTAATTACGCTACCGCATCGCGGTAACAACTTTCTCCTTCTCCAGATGGTCACTTCGTGTCGTGGGTGTTTCTTTTGTTTTTGGTTGCCCGTGGATTGTATATGGAGACTAATTTATGTTGTCGCTGTTTCCGCCAAAAATTTCTGCGCAAAAGAGTCCAAGGTATCAAATGGCAGCGATACGCTTAAGAAAATGCGAACCAGTATTTTCCGAGCTGTATTTTGACAAACTCCGGAATGAGAAATAGCTAAATTCTGATGGTATTGAAAGCATTTTGAAAAGTCCTTCGATTTGATATATTATGGGCCTCATAATTCATCCTGGATCAAAAGTTATGAGCAAATGTCTATGCACGTGTGATCTAAGGAATAAGATGCGAACCGGTATTTTCCGAGCTGTATTTTGACAAACTCCGGAACCAGAAACGGCTAAATTCTGATGGCATTGAAAGCATCTCGAAAATACCTTCGATTTGATATATTATGGGCCTCATAATTCATCAGAGATCAAAAGTTATGAGCAAATGTGTTATGCACGTGTAATCTAAAGTAATGCTCTACTACATGGGGAATGCATTTTTTAGTCTCACGTCGGGAAAAGGAGAGATGACTTCTCTACCACTCCCATATAAATAAGAAGGGATACCTCTTAGAAAGGGTAGAGTTCAATTCTCAAAGGATTCAATACTCAAAGGAGCTTAGTTCTCCAAAGGAGCTTAGTTCTCCAAAGGAGCTTAGTTCTCCAACATAGGAGCATGCCCCTCCCCATAATGCGTATATGCGCAAGCGCCATGTGCACTACGTGCAACGCACGTGTGCTCACCATGCGCGCACCGCGTGCAACGCACGTGCGCACTACATGAGAACATTTAACAATATTAAAAGGAGCCTAGTTCTCCATATATAGAAGCCCTGCTTCTCCTCATAATGCGCATGTGCGCTACGTGCAACGCACGTGTGCCTGCCACGCGCGCACCACGTGCAACGCACGTGCGCACCACATGAGAACATTTAATAATATTAAAAGGAGCCTAGTTCTCCATATATAGAAGCCCTGCTTCTCCTCATAATGCGCATGTGCGTCACGTGCAACGCATGTGTGCCCGCCACGCACGCACCACGTGCAACGCACGTGCGCACCACATGAGAATATTCAATTAAAAGGAGACTCGTTCTCCATAGGAGCTTGCTCCCCCCATAATACGCATATGCGCAAGCTCCATGTGTGCTACGTGCAAATATGAGCGCCCAACACGTGCGACGCACATGCGCCCAACACGAGCGACGCACGTGCGCGAACGCAAAGAAGCCTTTTTCAGCAGCAAGAAGCTTAAGCTCCAGCCTGTTCTTCCTCCCTAATGAGTGAGACATGGTTCAAAGGGTACATCCCTCCATACCTTCGATATATGGCACTGTAATCTCTCGGTGTCGTCGGAGAGGTGGTGGGTCCCAACGACCAATGATCCTTCTTTCTAAAATAAAAAAAAGAGAAGAAGAGAGAACATTGACAGAGAAACAGAGAAAGAATTCAGAGAACTCCTAAAAAGAAAGTTTGAGAAGAAATCAGAAAAAAAAAGAGGTAAACCTTTGAAAAGAAGAATTTCTTCTGAAAAGATCAATGATTTAAGAACAAGATCAAGATCTTAAAATAAAAAGAAAAGATCAAATAATAAGAATAAAATAAGAAGTAATATACTTCTTTATTAGATTATTTGATCTACACAAAGGCATTGCCTTTTGATGAACCACTGGTTCTGGAATCTTAAAAAGATTCTTTTCTTGAATCCAAAATTGGATCAAGATATTAAAACAGTGCCTTACACTTGTAAATCTGTACTGTTGCGCTCTTGGGTTGGCGCAAGCCACCAGAAAGCGCCACGTGTCAGCTCCAGAACAACTTGCGCTATGCGCTTTTAAAATAGAGCATTGCTTTCTGAAATTGGTGCAATTCACCAGAGCGCGCCACGTGTCAGCAGCACAGCAGCGCAGCGCACCGTGCTAACTGCGCTTGCGCTCACCAGAGCGTGACACGTGTCACCTCCACATGCGCTTGCGCTCATTAATTAGCGCAAAGCGCCTGACGGGCCACATGACCACTGTCGACAATTAATGCGCTGTATTATTTACATAAGGGCCAAGCCCAATTAAAAAAGGCCTAACAGGCCAAATTAAATGCCATGCGTTATTTTAAAGAAGGGCAGAGTCCAAACAGATGCTCTGCATCATTTATAAAGGGACAGGGCCCAAATCAGAAAGGCCTAGCAGGACAAAATAAAATGCAGTGCATTATTAAACAGGAGCAAAGCCCTAGCACAGACCTAATAGGCCAAAGATAAAAACGTTGAATATTCTCAACTGGACTTAGCCCAATCATGGCCGTAAGTCCTCAAATTAAATTGACTGAGCAAGACTGCTCTCCTAAATCAATTTACATCCGGTTCAAGGGTACATCTCCGAACTCCTCTGACACCAATCGTTGTAATCCTTCAACGACGTCAGAGAGGCGACGGGTCCCGACAACCACACATTAATACGGACTGTGGGGTCCTTAAACTCATGGACTAATGCGTCCTTAAACACACCCATACGGACTGTGGGGTCCTTAAACTCATGGACTTACGCGTCCTTAAACTAATGGACTAATGCGTCCTTAAACACATTCATATGGACTGTGGGGTCCTTAAGCCCATGGACTAATGCGTCCTTAAACCAATGGACTGCAACGTCCTTAAACTACCTATGGACCACCATGTCCCTAAACTGGAATATGGACCCCCATGTCCCTAAACTGGCAATGGACCGCAACGTCCTTAAACTACCTATGGACCACCATGTCCCTAAACTGGAATATGGACCACCATGTCCCTAAACTGGCAATGGACCGCAATATCCTTAAACTACCTATGGACCACTACGTCCCTAAACTGGAACAATAGAGCCCCCAAACGCTCTTTTGTCGGATCTAAACGATCCCGTTTAAGTTGATCTTAGCCTCAAATATGGCTAATGTATCATTAAACATTCAAACAGACTTTAGTCCCAAATTGGACTATAGATCCCCCAATCTACTTTGGTTTAAGGGTACATCTCCGAACTCCTCTGACACCTGTCGTTGTAATCCTTCAACGTCGTTAGAGAGGTGACGGGTCCCGACGGCCATATATTAAATGGACCACTACGTCCCTAAACTGGAACAATAAAGCCCCCTAAATGCTCTTCCCGTTAAGTTGATCTTAGTCTCAAATCGGACTAACGTATCCTTAACGAACATTTAAGTCGATCTTAGCTTCAAACATGGCTAACGTATCCTTAAACTAAAACCCCAAACCCAAATCTAAGTAAATACGGATTTGGACTAATCCACGTCCTACGGGCGACGACATCACTTAGTCTCCGTATACAATCCACGGACAACCACAAACAAAACAAACACCCACGACACGAAGTGAAATTCTGGAGAAGGAGAAAGTGGTTACCGCGATGCGGTATCGTAATTAACTGCAGGGGCTTGCGCCTGCAGGGAAGAGCGTCCCCACAATCAAAAACCCCTCAAGCGGGGGGGGAATCTGACGAAGTCTGCTACATCGGCCGCATTCGTCTAAACCTCCGATACACGGTGCCATAAATCAACTTGGCATCTTCGGAGAGGTGGATGGATAAAACCAAATAGCATCTGCCCCGAATCTCAGGCAGGACGCCCATGTCTTAGCCGCCATTCGGAGGGAAACAGATTCTGGCACGCCCGGTGGGGCCTTTTCCTATTTCCACTCCACACTTCGTGTGTCATGTTTTTCCCGCGATCAAATAATCGCGGTGTGTATGTTTTTGGTTGCCCTTAACGGAGTGGATATAGAAGCCAGCATTTTGTCTCTATGAAGAATGGCATTTGCTCCCACCCTAGCAACTCAGGCTCTGTCATATCCGGCGGAGTCAAGTATGGGTCACTTGCAGCCTCAAATATCTGCAATCCGGCTCTTCAAGAAATCAACGGGCTTCTTTTTGGGTCGATGCTCCCACCTCCCACCCTCGGTGCCTCAACGCCGATGGAGGAAGCCCAGAGGATGTCTGTCGTCCACAGGCAGGCTCCCCAAGCAGCAGCCTTGCCGACGGAATCGGTCCTCAAACAACTGGCACATGCCAAAGACCAAGGTCGATGCAGGGGGCAGAATATTCAAGCTCTTCAAGAAATCAATAGCTTCAAACTGCACTAACTGCAACAGCAACTCTCGCTATGTCCCATCTGGAGGAATAACCTACGGGCCCCAAGCGGCCTCCCTTTTCACTATGCCAGTGGAGCAGGCAACTCAAGCCACCACTGGGCTATTCTTCGGGACCATGCTCCCGCCAACGAGCTTCAGCGCTCCTGTACCATCGCAAGAAGCTCCCAAGAAGTCGTTTTTCAGCGCTCATGTGCTTATTTACGCCCTACTTTGCATTATACTATATATAAGCATAAAAAAAAATTGTGATAATAAAAGAGTAGAAAGTGAAAAATTATATTTAAAAGATAGGAATAGTTTAAGAAAAATAAGAAAGTTAGATGTTTTCTTAAATGAAACTAGTAATAAGTAGTTATGAGCCATTGTCCCAAGGGTTAGTAAGATGAAGGAAGTCACTAATCTGAGGATAAAAAAAAGTCTGAAAAATAGTTCCTATTCTGGAAGCCAAACATTTGAACGTTGATACCCTACTATACGCACTTACACACGTCTTGAAACTCGGGATAGTAGAGGATACCTTGAAATGTTCTTGTCTAAAAGCCAAAGTATGAAGGAAATAAAAAAAAAATTGAATAAAATATAAAAGGGTGAAGAAAAATGAACACTGGTTTTGTTATCGCCAAGGCAGCAACAAAAAAAATATAGCGAGGGTGCTTCATCACCTAGTGCCTTAGACCAACTGGTCCGGGAGTCACTGCTAAGCCTTAGGTGGTGCAAGACGAAGAAATACACCTAATAAGCGATCACATGAGTAATCGGTCGGTTAGTACCTCAAGAAGTATTAACGGTCGCATGAAAATGTGTGAGCAAATCTAAATATCTACTAAAAAGTACTAAGGTAGATGGACAAGAGTATGATTGCTTGAATTGAATTCTCTAAGTGTAGGTGTAAGTCTACGGTAGCGCCCCGGCCGTCTACAGACGCCAAATGCGGAACAAAAACTTTTTAACTGGCGCTATCGTATACTTTAACCCGGATCTGCCATTATTGCTAAACTAACAAACTGTAAAGAGTGTAGAAAGGTTATACGAACGATCCGAGTCCTTCGTTCTTTAACCATCATCCCACGCTCCGTTGCGGTTGCTCCGATCTCGTCGATCTCCGATCTGCTCGTCCAGGTGGCACCACGTCGACGATTCTTTAAACGGGCTCCCGCCTCTGACTCGAGGCAACTCGGTCGTCAAGTTTGCTAAAAGAGACGATCAAGAATGATGTAGAGAATGAGTAGATGACTTTGTCTCACTTCGTCCAAATCCGTGGACGATCGGTTAATGAAGTTGCCATGGGAATCGGGTGATGGAATGAAATGAACTGTGAAATTCCATACACCCCAAAATCTATCATAATCTTTTTACAAATGAAAACCATCAAGTGAGTAAGTGAGAGAGAGGGGGAAGGGGCCGGCCACTATATAGATGGAGGGAGGTGAGTGTAGGAGAGGGGAGAGTGACCACAAGAGAAAAGATCAACCACAAATATCCTTCATGCAAACAAAACCTCATTAATGCAAATGGTGATTCATTAACCTAGTCACCATTGCATTAATGGCTCCATTAAAGCACTAATGACACACCATGCCAAGTCACCCTCTCTAGAACCTTCTAGAATCATGACTCACCCTTATCCAAGAAAAGATAAATCCGTCTTTAACCGAATGTTAAAAGACGGCTGATAGAAAACTGAAAACTGGCAACTTCCAAAAGTGATCCTGAAACAACTTTCAGGATAACCCCGTAACTGTATAAATATACCCGCATTTGTATTACGACCGAATACAAATGCAACTGAGACAAAGATATTATATCTACTCAATACAATACTCGGATCCGGCTTAAACCAAAGCCGACCAGTATCATCTGTCCGAAAACCGACACGTGCGTAAACGCACGTGCATTATCCGAAACCTGCCATAAAACCATACGGCCTCTACAACGTTTTGCCCGAACTTGGGAAACTGTCTGTGGGGGACTCTAATGACTCGTCAGTACCCTGGCAGTGGGTTTAACCACAAACCGTCAGCGGCACTAGCTATGCGTAACGGCTGCCCATGGACTGACCTCAAGGGAGGCTGATGAGCGAACTCATCCAGAAACCCTACTGAGCCTAACAGTGACAATGTATATACAGTCCGGTCCGTTCGTCTATGAGTATCGCATATCTGCCTAGGGGGCTAGTAACGTCAGATCCCCAATAGCAGTATAAGTCGTGTCGGAGTGTAGCCCAATAACACCCTGAGATACTACTGGAGTACCTACCAGTAAATCTCCTGCCACGGCCATGGGCTTTGTGTAATGGCTCTCCTAGACACAGCACGATCTCGCCCCCAATACCGGGAGAGACGAATCCCCTGCCGATCCGCTCACGTGCCTCCATATGGCTCGGGACTGTACCCAAAAGCTACCTGTTTGCACGACTCCTTTGAGCCGTGGTAGGGTAGAAATCAAAGCACAGTGGGAACTCACATGAGACAAATGACGACCTCAGGTCGATGAACTAACCTGTACACATGTCACCAGGGAACTGCTATCTGACTATAGGTATAGTACTAACTAGCAGATTCCCGGCGAGTCCTGTCTGGTGTACTCATAACCCAATGAGCACCTGTATACATCTTAGGTGATCAAACCGACACCAGTGGCTTGTGAGACCGCCCATGCCCCTCGTCGGGGTCTCGACTGTATACACTAGTCTACTCCGGAGTATCGATGCCCTGTCTCGAAACTCCCACGACTAGGGACCACAATTAAGGATATGCATATAAACTATCCAACTCTCACGTATATGATCGCCATCATACTGTTGGTAGTAAAGCAAGATCCTAAGGGCTCTATCAATGTGTAACATGTAATCAGTCACCTGAACATGTACACGACTGATAAAGGCAAACCAGATAGCATACTATCATCTCGAGTAAGACTGTCCTACCGGTATAGGTCCTCCGCAATCATTGCAATCACGTACCTGCGATCCAATAATTGACTATGAGGGCACTATCTCCAACAGTAGGGATGTCCAGTTCACACGTAGGGGTATATGATCAATGTTTGGAAGAAAGGTAGGAATGAAAACTAAAGGCGATGTTTTATTGAGGGATAATGTGATTTCTAACATTTTTTCATGACCATTAAGTTAAGGCTCATAGCAACTGAAAAGCTGGTATAGTTGAAAACTCTTATTTTCAAGTTCTTTCTTTCATAGTTCTTATCTTCATATAACTTTCGCCATCTCTCTTTTATTATAAGATTTTGTGGGTGTAATCCGCTGAAAACCCTCAGGAAACAACACTCCTCCTACTAGGGATATACCACTGGCGCCGAGTAAGGAAGGCCGGGGGCAACTTTCCTTCTAGACTGACTCGGCCGACTCCAACGGCGGAAATTGATGCTGTTGTTCCAACTGTGAACAGGTTTGAACCACTTAGGAAGGTCCGCAAGAACTCTCCGACCGCTGTGCTGAAAAGATCTCCTCCACCTATGGAGAGCACTACAAAGGTGAAGCCGGAACAGCCCCCTCAACGGCTGTCCTCTAAAATCTACAAGGTCCGGCGTCAAGTCCAAGACTCGGTAATTGATCAAGATTATCCCCGCCGACAGAAAAAGGTGAAAGATCAGCGGGAAGAGGACCGTCCTTACAGCCACCTGATGAAGAAGGGAACCCCTTTCGTCTGGGATCGCAAATGCCAAAGCGCGCTAGACGAAATCAAGCAATACCTGCAGAATCCGCCAGTGCTGGCCGCTCCGGTCAAGGGAAAGCCTCTCATTCTGTATACAACAGCCCTCGAAGGTTCCTTAGGAGCATTATGGGCGCAAGAGAACGACCAAGAGAAAGAGAGAGCTCTCTATTACTTAAGTCGAGTTCTACTGGGGGCAGAAAGCAACTATTCCCCTATTGAAAAACACTGCCTGGCGTTGATCTTCACGATAACAAAGCTCAGGCACTATGCGTTGGCGCATGAAGTCCATCTCATTTCGAAGGTGGACCCCCTTAAATATTTAATGTCGAAGGCCATATTGACGGGGCGACTCGCTAAATGGGCCCTACTCTTGATGGAGTTCTCGATAACCTATCAGCCTCTTAAGGCAGTGAAAGGCCAGGCCATCGCCGACTTCCTCGCTGAGCATCCGATACCTGGCGATTCTCCTCTGAATTGCAAACTGCCAGACGAACATGCGTTTGATGCGATCGACGGTAGTGGTACCCGATGGGAGCTTTATTTTGATGGAGCGTCTTCCATGAAGAAGCGCAAACAAAGTACATCTATAATCAAATCGGGGGTAGGCCTCATCTTCGTAACTCCACAAAGAGGGATTATGCGCTTTGCTTTCTCCTTAACAGAGCCGAGGACGAACAATGAAGCTGAATACGAAGCTTTGATAGCAGGTCTCGAGATCGCCATCGACATGGGAATTGAAAACCTCCTCATATACGGAGACTCCCAACTGGTCGTTAGTAAAGTAAATGGCGACTACCAGACATGCAAACCAGAATTGGTGAAGTACGGCGAAAAGGTGCAACAATTGTTGACCCAAATCCCTTCCTACACTTTGGAAAACATACCGCGCGCGGAAAACAGCAAAGCGGACGCGTTGACCAAGCTCGCTAAAGAACTGGCTGACGAGAACCTCGATGACGTCAGAATCGTGGTACAAAGCCGTCGGGTGCTTGCCCCAGCAGAAATATCTCCGGAATCATCCAAAGAAAAGGGAGCGACTGAGCAAATGGCTATGCAAATAAAAGACCAGGAAAAGGCCGAGGATTAGAGGGGAGTATTTATAGACTACTTCAAATACCGTCGAACACCCAAAGAAGCGTCCTCAAGACATCAGCTTATGAAACGAGCTCTGTCTTTCGCCTTCGTCAATGATACTCTGTACAAGATGTCGTTTGATTCTCTGTGGTTGAGATGTCTGGGATCTGAAGAGGCAAAAAGAGTCGTTCAGGAAGTTCACGACGGACTCTGCGGTTCTCACCAAGCAGGCCCAAAGATGAAGTTGAAGATCAAACGGATGGGCTACTACTGGCCCACAATGATTCAGGATTGCCTCGAGTATGCGAAGCAATGCCACTTATGCCAAATTCATGGGGACTTCATCCACCAGCATCCAAATCCACTACATCCAACGGTGGCTAGCTGGCCGTTCGAAATGTGGAGAACTGACATAGTTGGCCCCATCGAACCAGCATCGTCTAGAGGACATCGTTTCATCCTGGCGACGACTGACTACTTCTCCAAATGGGCAGAAGCAGTACCGCTGAGGGAAGTGAAGACGGAGAATATCCTCCATTTCTTCAAGACGCACGTCATTTACCGGTTTGGAACTCCGCGACGGATCATCTCCGATAACGGGCCAGCTTACAGAAGCCACAAGATCAGTCGTTTCGCGCAGCAGCATAATATAGACTGGAGATATTCCTCAGTTTATAATCCGCGAGCTAACGGTCTAGCTGAGGCCTTCAACAAAACCTTGACAAAGATCATGGAGAAAACGGTGTCCCGAAATAAGAAGGACTGGCATGAGAGGCTGGAAGAGGCTCTTTGGGCGTATCGAACTACGTTCAAGACGGCCACGAACGCAACGCCATATGCGTTGGTATTCGGTACAGAAGCAGTACTCCCCCTCGAGATAGAGTTACCCTCTCTACGAGTGGCAGTCCACTACGAGCTGACGGACGAAGAAAATGCTCACCTTCGGCTTGAGGAGCTTGATGCCCTTGATAAAACCCGGCTCATAGCGTAACAAAATCTAGAAGCTTATAAAGCAAAGATGACGCGCTCATATGAAAGATTGACCCGACCGAGGACATTCCGCCAAGGCGAACTCGTGCTAGTGATCAAAAGACCTATGATCCCCAATCGCGCCAAGCGGGGAAAATTCGAGCCGAACTATGAAGGCACGTATATCATAGACAAGGTCTACCAGGGTGGAGCCTATCTATTCATGGATATGCACGGTGAAAGGCCATTCAGGCCAATAAACGGTCGCTTCCTGAAGAAATACTACGCTTAATGAGCCACGGCCTAGGTCAATGATAGATGACGACGACTATGTCCGCTCGCTATCTTCCTAAGCCCAAACTCTATAAGTAGTACCCGGCCTTCTTTACCATGGACCGTATCGTCCTTAAACTAATGCTGGACCGTAATGTCCTTAAACTAATGCTGGACCGTAATGTCCTTAAACTAATGCTGGACCATAACGTCCTTAAACTAATGACGGACCACTACGTCCTAAAACTGGCTGAGGACCGAAACGTCCTTAAAGTACTACCGCAGCATCCTCAGGCTGACGAGATAAAAAAAAGTGAGAATAAAGAATAAAAAAAAGAATAAAAAAAATATAATAAAAAAATATGAAAAAAACGGTATGTCCATAAGCAAAATGGGCACGGATGAAAACCCGAAATGGCTCCGTGAGTAAAAACAGCAGGGCTACCGGCGAGTGTTCGTGAAAACCTGAAAGGACGCGACCTCGTAAAAAAAATATAAATAAATAAATAAACAGAATAAAAAAAACGGTATGTCCATAAGCAAAATGGGCACGGATGAAAACCCGAAAGGGCTCCTTGAGTAAAAACAGCAGGACTACCGGCGAGTGTTTGTGAAAACCCGAAAGGGCGCAACCTCGTTAAAAGACACTTGCAGGGTCCTCTCGACCCTGTAAGGAGAAACCACCCGCGTGAGATCCTGACGACTCACAAGGGAGCAACACACTTAGGAATCCTCACGATTCCTAAGGAGAAAATACACTTGCGAGATCCTCACGACTCGTAAGGAGAACTCTCTTATGGGACCCTCACGGCTCATAAGATTTGAAAGTCTTACGTTACAGAGACCTAAACCTGTGCTTAAGTAAACCCCCCCACAACCTGCGATATGGCCTTACAAGTGGCTCAGTACTGACCCTTGTATACAATCCACGGGTGCGAATAAACATTTCCCTAATGAAGTCGCACCCGTGACTAGGGATATGTCCATATGGCGAACAGCCCTTATAAGTCCTCTCGATTTATAAGGAGAAGACCCTCTTATAGGATCCTTACGACTTACAGAGG
Organism: Agapanthus africanus; assembly: GCA_030015575.1. Taxonomy (NCBI): domain Eukaryota; kingdom Viridiplantae; phylum Streptophyta; class Magnoliopsida; order Asparagales; family Amaryllidaceae; genus Agapanthus; species Agapanthus africanus. The sequence continues at coordinate 43,200,173 of JASDDO010000024.1, read as the reverse complement.
AACATGCACTTAGGAATCCTCACGATTCCTAAGGAGAAAACACACCTATAAGATCATCACGACTTGTAGGGAGAAATACCTTTGTGAGACCCTTACGGCTCATGAAGTCAAAAGCCTTAGTCGACAGGATCTTAACCCTGTTTACTAAGCCACCTTTGTTCGACATCGACAGAGGCAAATGATGATTCGCTCCTGGCAATATCCCAGTTGTAGCGATACTGATGCCTAAACCGGTATCAAACTCCAAGCCCTTTCATGGCAAATGATGATTCGCTCCTGGCAATATTCCAGTTGTAGCGATGCGGATGCTGAGATTGGCACCAGATTCCAAGTTCTACACTCGCGATAAAAAAAAACAGTGAGCCATACATGCATACGAAATAGCCGAAACGATGGGGCAACTTGCGAGAAAATCAGCAAGTAGAAAAAGGTATGCATGCAAAATAGCCGAAATGATTGGGCAACTCGCAATAAAAAGCAGCGAGTAAAAATAAAATAAATAGCCGAAATGATTGGGCACCGCGAAAGATAGCCGAAATGATGGGGCAATCGCGACTTTCGCGATATAAAGCTGAAATGATAGAGCATCGCGGAAATAAAACAATGATAAAAAAATGATGAACTTTTGCCCTATATGTGAGATCACGTCGATCCCTGTATACAATCTAAGGGCACAAACAAAGAGAGAACCATACCTTCCCAACAGGCTCCGCCAGAAAGGAAGCCAAATCTCGACGGTTCACCAACAACCTAGAGACAACTGTGACATTCATCTCGATACAGCAGACGCAGTGCCAGCAAATGAAGCGAAGATCAAATTCCTAGCTTCACGGTTTTGACGGTAACTTATGTAAAACATGAAAGACCACCACATATCAGTTCAACTTCCAGGGAAATCAGTGTCCTTGGCAAATATCTCAATTCAGGGAAACTAGCGTCCTTGATGAGAGACCCCTGATTCGCGTCGGCCCGCAGAGAAACCAGTGTCTCCGCAGGAACACCCCGATTCGTTTCAACCCCGAAGAAACCGGTGTCTTCGGCAAAATCCTTCGACTCAGGAAACCAGTGTCCTTGACGAGAACATCCTGATTCGCGTCGACCAGCAGAGAAACTAGCGTCTTTGCAGGAATACATCGATTCGTCTCAACCCCAGGAAAACCAGTGTCCTTGGCAACTACCTCAACTCAGGAAAACTAGCGTCCTTGATGAGAGACTCCTGATTCGAGTCGGCCCGCAGAGAAACCAGTGTCTCCGCAGGAACGCCCCGATTCGTTTCAACCCCGAAGAAACCAGTGTCTTCGGCAAAATCCTTCGACTTAGGGAAACCAGTGTCCTTGACGAGAACATCCCGATTCGCGTCGACTCGCAGAGAAACTAGCGTCTTTGCAGGAATACATCGATTCGTCTCAACCCCAGGGAAACCAGTGTCCTTGGCAACTACCTCAACTCAGGGAAACTAGCGTCCTTGATGAGAGACTCCTGATTCGCGTCGGCCCGCAGAGAAACTAGCGTCTTTGTAGGAACGCCTCGACCCGTCTCAACCCCAGGGAAACCAGTGTCCATGGCAAATACCTCAACTCAGGGAAACCAGCGTCCTTGATGAGAGACTCCTGATTCGCGTCGGCTCGCAGAGAAACCAGTGTCTCCGCAGGAACACCCCGATTCGTTTCAACCCCGAAGAAACCAGTGTCTTCGGCAAACTCCTTCGACTCAGGGAAACCAGTGTCCTTGACGGGAAAATCCTGATTCGTGTCGACCCGCATAGAAACCAGCGTCTTTGCAGGAATACATCGATTCGTTTCAACCCCAGGGAAACCAGTGTCCTTGGCAAATACCTCAATTCAGGGAAACTAGCGTCCTTGATGAGAGCCTCCTGATTCGCGTCGGCCCGCAGAGAAACCAGTGTCTCCGCAGGAATACTCCGATTCGTTTCAACCCCGAAGAAACCAGTGTCTTCGGCAAAATCCTTCGACTCAAGGAAACCAGTGTCCTTGACGAGAAAATCCTGATTCGCGTCGACCCGCAGAGAAATTAGCGTCTTTGCAGGAATACATCGATTCGTTTCAACCCCAGGGAAATCAGTGTCCCTGGCAAATAACTCAATTCAAGGAAACTAGCGGCCTTGATGAGAGCCTCCTGATTCGCGTCGGCCCGCAGAGAAACCAGTGTCTCCGCAGGAATACTCTGATTCGTTTCAACCTCGAGGAAACCAGCGTCCTTGGCAAAATACTTCAACTCAGGGAAATTAGTGTCCTTGACGAGAACTGCTCGATTCGTCTCGACCCGTGAAGAAATTAGTGTCTTCGCGAGGACTTCCCGATTCGTTTCGACTTGGAAGATAAAGCCTTAGGCAGTGGGGATTAAAAAACCTGTTTCCTAAGCACTGGGACCCTGCAAGTAGGTCCAAAATAGACTTTTGCATACTATCCACGGGTCTCACTCTCCAAAGTCGAATCTCGACAAGGAGGGAAACAACCACTTACGGGTCCTCTCGACTCGTAAGAGGGAAAATTCTCTTATAAGATCCTTACGACTTATAAGAGAAAACGCACTTAGGAATCATCACGATTCCTAAGGAAAAAATACACCTACGAGATCCTCTCGATCCGTAGGGAGAAAAGTCTTTATGAGACCCTCACGGCTCATAAAGTTGAAAAGTCTTAAGTGGAAGATCCTACCCCTGTCTTCTAAGCCATCACTACCTTATAAAGGATTCAAGATGAATTGTTATCTACCATCTATGGGCCACACTTGCTAAAGCTACATGTCACTGAAATGGAGAAGTTACTCATGAGCATATAAACTACTTCACACCAGAGTAAAACATAAAAAAATAGAAGGGTGCGGATCATGGAATTGAGAGTTTGGAACTATATCTTTTAAGAGTCGAGATTTGAGTCAATAATAAATGACGACACTTGTGTCCGCTCGTTATCTTCTCAGATCAAGATTCTGAAAGTTATATACAAATCCGAAACTGGTCATACGCTATGCATTACTCTGCACTACTTCACCCACATATATACTTACGTGGGCAAAGTAGTGGGAAGCATTTGTTCCCGCCAAAAATTTCTGGGCAAAAGAGTCCAAGGTATCAAATGGCAGCGATACGCTTAAGAAAATACGAACCAGTATTTTCCGAGCAATATTTTGACAAACTCCGGAATGAGAAACAGCTAAATTCTGATGGTATTGAAAGTATCTTGAAAAGTCCTTCGATTTGATATATTATGGGCCTCATAATTCATCCGGGATCAAAAGTTATGAGCAAATGTCTATGCACATGTGATCTAAGGAAGAAGATGCGAACCGGTATTTTTCGAGCTGTATTTTGACAAACTCCGGAACTAGAAACGGCTAAATTCTGATGGTATTGAAAGCATCTCGAAAATACCTTCGATTTGATATATTATGGGCCTCATAATTCATCCGAGATCAAAAGTTATGAGCAAATGTGTTATGCACGTGTAATCTAAAGTAATGCTCTACTATATGGGGAATGCATATTTTAGTCCCACGTCGGGAAAAGGAGAGATGACTTCTCTACCACTCCCATATAAATAAGAGGGGATACCTCTTAGAAAGGGTAGAGTTCAATCCTCAAAGGATTCAATACTCAAAGGAGCTTAGTTCTCCAAGATAGGAGCATGCTCCTCCCCATAATGCGTATATGCGCAAGCGCCATGTGCGCCATGTGCAACGCACGTGTGCTCGCCACGCGCGCACCACGTGCAAAGCACGTGCGCACCACATGAGAACATTTAATAATATTAAAAGGAGCCTAGTTCTCCATATATAGAAGCCCTGCTTCTTCTCATAATGTGCATGTGCACTACGTGCAACGCACGTGTGCCTGCCACGTGCGCACCACGTGCAACGCACGTGCGCACCACATGAGAACATTTAATAATATTAAAAGGAGCCTAGTTCTCCATATATAGAAGCCCTGCTTCTCCTCATAATGCGCATGTGCGCCACGTGCAACGCACGTGTGCCCGCCACGCTCGCACCACGTGCAACGCACATGCGCACCACATGAGAATATTCAATTAAAAGGAGACTCGTTCTCCATAGGAGCTTGCTCCCCCCATAATACGCATATGCGCAAGCTCCATGTGCGCTACGTGCAAATATGAACGCCCAACACGTGCGACGCACGTGCGCGAACGCAAAGAAGCCTTTTTCAGCAGCAAGAAGCTTAAGCTCCAGCATGTTCTTTCCCCCTAATGAGTGAGACATGGTTCAAAGGGTACATCTCTCCACACCTTCGATATATGGCACTGTAATCTCTCAGTGTCGTCGGAGAGGTGGTGGGTCCCAACGACCAATGATCTTTCTTTCTAAAATAAAAAAAAGAGAAGAAGAGAGAACATTGACAGAGAAACAGAGAAAGAATTCAGAGAACTCCTAAAAAGAAAGTCTGAGAAGAAATCAGAAAGAAAAGAAGGTAAACCTTTGAAAAAAAGAATTTCTTCTGAAAAGATCAATGATCTAAGAACAAGATCAAGATCTTAAAATAAAAAGAAAAGATCAAATAATAAGAATAAAATAAGAAGTAATATACTTCTTTATTAGATCATTTGATCTACACAAAGGCATTGCCTTTTGATGAACCACTGGTTCTGGAATCTTAAAAAGATTCTTTTCTTGAATCCAAAATTGGATCAAGATATTAAAACAGTGCATTGCACTTGTAAATCTGTACTGTTGCGCTCTTGGGTTGGCGCAAGCCACCAGAGAGCGCCACGTGTCAGCTCCAGAACAACTTGCGCTATACGCTTTTAAAATAGAGCATTGCTTTCTGAAATTGGTGCAACTCACTAGAGTGCGCCACGTGTCAGCAGCGCAGCAGCGCTAACTGCGCTTGCGCTCACCAGAGCGTGACACGTGTCACCTCCACATGCGCTTGCGCTCATTAATTAGCGCAAAGCGCCTGACGGGCCACATGACCACTGTCAGACAATTAATGCGCTGCATTATTTACATAAGGGCCAAGTCCAATTAAAAAAGGCCTAACAGGCCAAATTAAATGCAATGCATTATTTTAAAGAAGGGCAGAGTCCAAACAGATGCTCTGCATCATTTATAAAGGGACAGAGCCCAAATCAGAAAGGCCTAGCAGGCCAAAATAAAATGCAGTGCATTATTAAACAGGAGCAAAGCCCTAGCACAGGCCTAATAGGCCAAAGATAAAAACGTTGAATATTCTCAACTGGACTTAGCCCAATCATGACCGTAAGTCCTCAAATTAAATTGACTGAGCAAGACTGCTCTCCTAAATCAATTTACATCCGGTTCAAGGGTACATCTCCGAACTCCTCTGACACCTATCGTTGTAATCCTTCAACGACGTCAGAGAGGCGACGGGTCCCGACAACCACACATTAATACGGACTGTGGGGTCCTTAAACTCATGGACTAATGCGTCCTTAAACACACCCATACGGACTGTGGGGTCCTTAAACTCATGGACTTACGCGTCCTTAAACTAATGGACTAATGCGTCCTTAAACACATTCATGTGGACTGTGGGGTCCTTAAGCCCATGGACTAATGCGTCCTTAAACCAATGGACTGCAACGTCCTTAAACTACCTATGGACCACCATGTCCCTAAACTGGAATATGAACCCCCATGTCCCTAAACTGGCAATGGACCGCAACGTCCTTAAACTACCTATGGACCACCATGTCCCTAAACTGGAATATGGACCACCATGTCCCTAAACTGGCAATGGACCGCAATGTCCTTAAACTATCTATGGACCACTACGTCCCTAAACTGGAACAATAGAGCCCTGAAATGCTTTTTTGTCGGATCTAAACGATCCCGTTTAAGTTGATCTTAGTCTCAAATATGGCTAATGTATCCTTAAACATTCAAACAGACTTTAGTCCCAAATTGGACTATAGATCCCCCAATCTACTTTGGTTCAAGGGTACATCTCCGAACTCCTCTGACACATGTCGTTGTAATCCTTCAACGTCGTCAGAGAGGTGACGGGTCCCGACGGCCATATATTAAATGGACCACTACGTCCCTAAACTGGAACAATAAATCCCCCTAAATGCTCTTCCCGTTAAGTTGATCTTAGTCTCAAATCGGACTAACGTATCCTTAACGAACGTTTAAGTCGATCTTAGCCTCAAACATGGCTAACGTATCCTTAAACTAAAACCCCAAACCCAAATCTAAGTAAATACGGATTTGGACTAATCCACGTCTTACGGGCGACGACATCACTTAGTCTCCGTATACAATCCACGGGCAACCACAAACAAAACAAACACCCACGACACGAAGTGAAATTTTGGAGAAGGAGAAAGTGGTTACCGCGATGCGGTAGCGTAATTAACTGTAGGGGCTTGCGCCTGCAGGGAAGAGCGTCCCCATAATCAAAAACCCCTCAAGCGAGGGGGAATCTGACGAAGTCTGCTACATCGGCCGCATCCGTATAAACCTCCGATACACGGTGCCATAAATCAACTTGGCATCTTCGGAGAGGTGGACGGATAAAACCAAATAGCATCTACCCCGAATCTCAGGCAGGACGCCCATGTCTTGGCCGCCATTCGGAGGGAAACAGTCGCCCGTAGGGCGTGGATTAGTCCAAATCCGTATTTTCTTAGATTTGGGTTTTGGTTTGGGTTTAAGGATACGTTAGCCTCATTTGAGACTAAGATCAACTTAAACGTTTGTTAAGGATACGTTGGTCTAATTTTAGACTAAGATCAACTTAACATGATCATTTAGATCGAACAAAAGAGCATTTGGGTTGCCTCTGTTGTTTAGTTTAGGGACATTGCGGTCGATTACCAGTTTAAGGACATGGTGGTCCAATGTTAGTTTAAGGACGTTTCGGTCCATCGGTAGTTTAAGGACATTTCGGTCCAGGTTAAGGATATCGTAGTCCATGGGCTTAAGGACCCCACAGTCCGGTTTAAAGACATCGTAGTTTATAAAGTTTAAGGACATCGTAGTCCAGGAGTTTAAAGACCCCACAGTCCGTAGAAATGTGTGGTCATCGGGACCCGTCACCTCTCTTCGTTGTGTAGTGGTTTTTAGAAAATAGAATTTTAGAAATCACAACCAAAAATATTTTGACCGCAATCAATAACGGTGTCGGATGTAGCGCGTTAGTAAGTGCGGATCGTCCACAGGGAAAGTTTAATCATTCGTCTTTTGAATTAAATGAGTCGAAACTTTAAAGAAAAGAAAACAAAACAGTTCATGATTTATATTTGAAGTTCAAGAATTAGAAAATATAGATCTAATAATAAGAAAAAGATAGAATCAAGAATTGAGAGTTTGTTGATTTTTCCAAACCAAATATCAAGAATCGAAATGAGGCTCGTAAGAATCGATCGGATCTATAGATGTGATGCAATCTTACGATGACGTATTCTTATCCTTCAATGAATTGATACTAGATCGATGATGATCGACAAGAATTAGGGATTTCTAGTGAAACTAGGGTTTCATCTTATCCCTTGTTCTTTCGTCGATATCATTCACATTCTAGCATCTAGTAAATTCAAGAAACGATTGTAGATCCCTAATTTCGAGCGATCACAATAAAGAAAGTATCGCCACGAAATTAGGTCATCGATTCTTGAACTTGCTAGGGTTTACAAAACTCGTAGGACTTAAAAAATTGTTTTAAGATTTGTTACATCATCATTCTATTGATCGTCTCAACTCCTTTACGAGCGGAGTTTTACTCAAACATCACAACAAGAACCACAATTGCAAATTGAGATCTAATCATGATGCAAGAATTAAAAGAAAGCAAGATTAAAGAATTTCACATTTTATTTATATCAACAATTTCATTACATTCGCTCAAGAACTACAAGAGGAAGAACTCGATCGTCGATTTGGCTTCGCTCGGCTCCGTGAGTCGCGGATCGGCTTGGATCACTTGCTCGATTGGAGATCGGCTCCGCTCCTAAAAGGTTGAAGGGCTTCTTGCTTGATTGGTACTCGGGATCTTGAATTTGATTGGAATTAGGGTTAGGGTTTCGCACAAGCCTTGTCACTAGGCTTGTGGAAGAAGATGATGTAAGAATGAACAACCTCAACCCTTAGATCTAGGTTCCTATTTATATCCATCAAAACCCTAGATCTAGGATTAGAATTTTAAGTTTCCCTCCAAAAGTTTGTTGAGGAAATTTGAATTTCCCTCCAAAAGTTAGTTAGAGTAGAAGCTTCTAGATGTGATTAGTTAGGAGGGAGCTTCTAGAAGAGGTTAGTTAGGAGCTTAATTAGGATTAGCTTTGCTTAATGATCTTTGCTGATATGGTAGAAGCTTCGAGATAATTCTGGAATTTGTCATGTATGAAATGAATGTGGGCCCTGAGAGATGAATTTTGCACTGAAAATGGGGAGGTGAATCCTTGGAACCGCCGCTGATCCACGGCCCAAGCAGGCTATGGCCGCGGATCCGCGGCTCTTTGTGGGCCTTGGGCTTCCATCTTTTCTGGTAATTCCCCAAATAATATTTGGGCCTTGTTTTCATATGTTGAATTTTGTAATTACTTCTGCATTGCTACCATATCTGCATCTTTTGAGTTGGCGTAATTTTGATCATCTCTTTGGCTTTTGTTCCTGCAAATTCTCGAGACAAGTGTTGCGTAATATAGGGATGATGCGATGCCATGAAATGCAGTCAATTTTCTTTATAGTGACGGTTTTAAAGTCTAACACATGCAATCTGATATTTAACGACTGATTTGCTAATATGTGAAATATGAATGCCGAACAGTTCTAGATGAGTGCAAAAGATAGGGAAATTGCCATGTTAAAAATGCAGTATTTTCGACTGATCAAATTCCCCCAAACTTAATTTCGATTATCTCGAGCGAACTGTTTTATTAAAAAGAGAAGGAGAAAATAAAGAAAGAGAAAAAACCAACTAGCACACTTTCGTAGGCAACACGATTGCACTGAGCACATGCAACAAGCCTTTAAATCTCTAGGTGTCCCTAGTAGGAGGAGTGTTGTCTCCTGAGGGTTTTCAGCGGATTGCACCCACAAAATCCAATAATAAAAGGAAGATCATGAATATTACATTTAAAGAAAAGAATCGTAGAAGAAAATCCTTGAAAATTAGGGTTTCCAACTAAGCTAGCTTTTCGGTTGTCATGAGCCCTATCTTAATGGTCATGAAAAGATGTCAGAAATCACGTCCTCCCTCAATAAAACACCGTCTTATTCTTCATTTCTATCTTTCTTCCAAAAATCGATCATATAACCCTGCGTGTGTGTAAAGACATCCCTACACCCGGAGAATTCAATTCAAGCTATCATACTCTTGCCCATCAGCCTCAGTACTTTTTAATTAATGAATATTTAGATGAGATTGCTCACACACTTTCATGCGACTGTTAATACTTCTTGAGGTACTAACCGACCGATTACTCATGTGCTTGCTTATTTGGTGTATTTTCCTCGTCTTGCACCACCTTAGGCATAGCAGTGACTCCCAGACCAGTTGGCCTTAGGGCACTAGGTGAAGAGGCACCCTCGCTATATATTTTTTTATTGCCCTTGGTGATAACAAAACCAGTGTCCATTTTTCTCATCACTTTATATTTTTTTATTCACTGTTTTTTTATTTCCTTCATACATCGGCTTTAAGACAAGAGCATTTCAAGGTATCCTCTACTATCCCAGGCTTCAAGACGTGTGTAAGTGCGAATAGCAGGGTATCAACGTTCAAAATGTTTGGCTTCCAGAATAGAAACTATTTTTCAGACTTATTTTTATCCTCAGATTAGTGACTTCCTTCATCTTACTAACCCTTGGGACAACGGCTCATAACTACTTATTACTAGTTCGTATAAGAAAACTTCTAATTTTCTTGGTTTTCTTAAATTTTTCTAATCTCATGGATGTTATTTTTCACTATCTAAACTTTTATTATCTTATTTATGTACAAAAAATGTTTTTATATTTTTTGAAATTTTTATAGGTTTTCCAAAATGTTTTGTGCTTATGCAAAGTATGATGCAAATGATGTGAAAATAAGCACAAACCTTCTCCAAACTTGTTTTCAACAGTGTCCTCACTGTTGCCATCCGCTAAATCTCGAAAAACCTGTAAGCTTGGGAGGAATTTATTAGTGGGGGCAAAATATTTAAGTGAAGAACCTCCCCCAAACTTATTTTTGGCTCATCTTTTTGAGTAAAATTTTTCTTTTCACGAGCCAGAAAAAAAATGCCCCCCCCCAAACTTGAGTTATGCAATGTTAATCTTTTGAAAATCACATGAGGGGGTCAAAAATCATTGGTCGATGCCAAGCTTTGCAAAGACCGAAAGTTAACACCAACCATTCGAAAATTTTATCAATGCAGTGCTCTGGTTGGTGGAAGAAGAAGAAGTGGGGAAAGGTTAAGTGGTGGAATAGAATATGTGTGTGCGTCTCATTTTGGAGAGACGATGCAGTGAATGTGATGGATTATTCGCATTCTTTTTACAGTTCAGAAAAAGAGGTGGAGGTTCAATTTCCTTAATTGGCAGATGAGTTATCTCAACACCCATGTCATTCAAAAATGCGAGTTCATCAGCGAAGATCTCCTCAAAAGTTCCATCAATACCCCGATGAATAATGTCATCACAAAGTGCGGGGCGATCTTCAGACTCTAAAACCATTTCATAATCAGTGTTAATTGTTGACCCGGATATCTCGGTGGAAGAGTCCGTATGTGCATGATACATAGTTAGGTCAAACAATAACGTATGAAAAGAGTCAAGATCAATATCAGGAGGATCATCAAATTCGCTGTTGTCGACATCCATTAAGTCAACAGAACAGACCTGAGCAGTAGGTTCGGAGGGTACACTTCCCAGCTTGTAAATGTTCAGCTCTATTGACCTATTCCCGAAGGATAGGGTCATAGAGCCATTACGACAGTTGATTATTGCATTGGAAGTGGCCAAAAAGGGGCGACCTAAAATCACCGGAATTTGATTCCGTGGGTTCGCTACAGGCTGTGTATCAATTACAATAAAGTCCACAGGGATATAATTTCCCCGATGTTTATTAACACATCCTCCAGTTCACCCCTAGGTTTGGTGATTGATCGGTCAGCCATCTGGAGAGTTATGCTCGAGGGCTTTAACATTCCGATACCTAGTTGCTCATAGACTGAATATGGAAGCAAGTTAACACTAGCGCCAAGATCTAGTAGAGCACGGTTGATGTGTTTTTCCCCAATAGAAATGGAAATAGTAGGATATCCAGGGTCCTTACGTTTCCTCGGTAATTGCTGGGGAAAGGCTGTGTCTACTATTTTTGCCATGAATATCTTCTTGGGCACTTGAGTCTTTCTCTTCCTAGTGCACAAGTTCTTAAGAGTTTTCGCATAAGACGGAACTTGTTGGATGGCATCTAGGAGAGAGATGTTGATGTTAACTTGCTTAAAAATGTTCATAATCTTCTCCATATGTGGACTCGGTGTGTTAGCCCTTAACCGATTAGGATAAGGTGCTTTAGCAATAAGCGCTGGGTCCATCATAGGAGAAGGAAGTGTGTGTGGATCCGATCCCAAAATAGAAGTGGGGATCGTCCGTGGAGGAGTAAAAAAGGTGGGCTGAAGTGGCGAGCCTTTTGGGAAACGAAGAATAGGCTCGGAAGAAGGTGGTGGGGTAGAAGAACTGGGGTCGGAATTAGAAAGGTGTGTGTGAGGAAAGGTCTCAGCCGGGGTGTTATTGATTGATTTATCAGAATCATCAAACTCTTCCCCAACGTGAGTGTTAAGCACTCTTCCAGATCTCAACGTGATTGCATCCACATGATGTGAATAGCCAGGATTGGGTAAAGGTTGAGCTGGAAGTTTCCCTTTCTCTCTTGCACTCATTTCGGCTTTTAATCGTGCAATTTCTTCTTCCATCGATTTGATGTTCTCATTTTGAGAGATAATGATCTTCATCACATTCTCGACGGAAGATTGCAAACTTTCCGTCCCTTGGATGGATTGTTTCATGAAAGTATCCAAGGTTTGTGCTAGTGCAGAGGTATTATCAGTACCGGTCAATTGCCAAAAGTTTTCATGTGGTGCAAAAGTGTTGGCCGGATTTTGGAAATTTTGTGATTGGAAGGGGTGCTGACTCAATTGAAGTTGTGGGTGCTGTTGTGGTGGAGAGACCCTTTGGAAATTGTGTTGGGTTGGAACCGTGTTTTGAGATTGTGAGTGGTTCCAAGCAAAATTTGGGTGATTCCTCCAACCCTGATTATATGTGGAAGAAGATGGATCGTTTCTAGGTCTTTGAAATGCGGCATTGGTATGCTCGTGACCTTGAAACGGAGAATTTAGTGGACATTCTTCCGTCAAATGAGAAGGATCAGAACAGCATCCACATACAGTTTTGGAGAGTGACATTTGACTTAGGGCGGCAGCTAAAAATTTGTTTTCCATATTCTCGAGTTTCTTATTGATAGCTGCAATGTCAGCTCTAACTCCCATGGAAATATCATTGCCATCCCTAGACGATTCACTCACACCCTCCCACTGTAAAGATCTTTCAGCGAAATTTTCTAGAAAATTCCAGGCTTCCCCATCATCTTTAGTCATGAAGTTGCCTTGACACATTAATTCAAGGGTCTGTCTTGTGTTAGGATTAATGCCCTCATAAATGATTCGGCACAATTCCCATCTCGGGATGCCGTGATGTGGACATTGGACTAACAGATCCTTGAGGCGTTCAAGACATTTTGAAAATGTTTCATTTGGAAGCTGGGTGAATTGATAGATTTCGCTATGGACTCGAGCTGTCTTTTGATGTGGGTAGAATTTCTTAAGGAATGCTTTGACGAATTCATCCCAATTTGAAATGGAATGTGCGGTAGTGTTATATAGCCACTTCTTGGCTAAATCGCACAAAGTAAATGGGAGAAGACGAAGACGGAAAGCATCCACAGAAAGCTGTGAGGTACCCATCATTGCGCATACATTTTCAAATTTGGTGATAAATGCATATGCGTCTTCAGACTCGAGACCGTGAAATTTTGGTAGAAGGTTGATGTATTGGGGTTTTATTTGAAAATTTTCCCCGTTGGCTGGTGGAATGGAAAGACAAGTGGAAAGTGGACCTCGTGTTGGATAGCACCTCTCTTGGAGAGAGATGTGAGGTGGATTCTGCGCACCAACGGACGGCGGCAGAGTAGTGGAAAAGAAATTCGATGGAGGTGGATCCATCGAAGTGGGTGTGGTGGTGGGTAAAAGAAAGGTAAATGTAGAAATACCGACTTTTGGGTCGATAAAAGGAAACGCGGACTAACGGGCACTAGAATCCCGTGTCCAGCCTATCTTGTACTAAAAAGGGTTAGTACAAGTGGCAGCATGATTTATAATTAGGGGAGAGAATGAATGCGGTGTTTGTTTTGAAAATTGGACGGATTTTTGAAAAAATGATGCAACAAAATAAATGCAAAACACAAAACCCTAATATCTAGTGGTCACCTAGGTCAAACTCTAGACCGCTCCTAACTGCCAAAAGACAAGTCGCAGGATAGAATCCTCCACTGCCTCTTTGTCCCCCTGTGGCCGGGTAAGTGCCAGGTAAGTGGGAAGGTACTCCACTACGCAAGTAGTGGGCCTAATTAATAACCACTAGCCTTCGACACACTTGCCTTAGACACCACAAGAAAACGCGGATAAGTAATGAATTACCCACGGCCTTCTTCTGTCCTAAGTGAGCACGATGGTTCTTAGAATCATCTCTAGATATTTTTTTAGTTAATTAGGGTAAATGCGGATGCAAGTTTTGCGATTTTCGGGACTTAGGAAGGGTAATGAACTCCCCACCTAATCTGGATTTGGTCTTTGCCCCTTAATTTCCGTATTAATTATGCAAACAACCAAAAATCAAAACACGCACAAATTTTAATTTTGCTTTTGCGGCGCTGGGATTATTTAGCAAAGAAACCTGCACAAAATTGTTATTGGAGAAGATTGAGAAGAAGATAAGAAAGATAGAGACTCACAGGGGAAAATTGGTGCAGAGAGGCAGCAAGATTGCCGCGGAACCGCCGCAGGAATTTGATTTATGAAATTCTTCGTTGTGTAGTGGTTTTTAGAAAATGGAATTTTAGAAATCACAACCAAAAATATTTTGACCGCAATCAATAACGGTGTCGGATGTAGCGCGTTAGTAAGTGCGGATCGTCCACAGAGAAAGTGTAATCGTTCGTCTTTTGAATTAAATGAGTCGAAACTTTAAAGAAAAGAAAACAAAACAATTCATGATTTATATTTGAAGTTCAAGAATTAGAAAATATAGATCTAATAACAAGAAAAAGATAGAATCAAGAATTGAGAATTTGTTGATTTTTCCAAACCAAATATCAAGAATCGAAATGAGGCTCGTAAGAATCGATCGGATCTATAGATGTGATGCAATCTTACGATGACGTATTCTTATCCTTCAATGAATTGATACTAGATCGATGATGATCGACAAGAATTAGGGATTTCTAGTGAAACTAGGGTTTCATCTTATCCCTTGTTCTTTCGTCGATATTATTCACATTCTAGCCTCTAGTAAATTCAAGAAACGATCGTAGATCCCTAATTTCGAGCGATCACAATCAAGAAAGCATCGCTACGAAACTAGGTCATCGATTCTTGAACTTGCTAGGGTTTACAAAACTCGTAGGACTTAAAAATTGTTTTAAGATTTGTTACATCATCATTCTATTGATCGTCTCGACTCCTTTACGAGCGGAGTTTTACTCAAACATCACAACAAGAACCACAATTACAAATTGAGATCTAATCATGATGCAAGAATTAAAAGAAAGCAAGATTAAAGAATTTCACCTTTTATTTATATCAACAATTTCATTACATTCGCTCAAGAACTACAAGAGGAAGAACTCGATCGTCGATTTGGCTTCGCTCGGCTCCGTGAGTCGCGGATCGGCTTGGATCACTTGCTCGATTGGAGATCGGCTCCGCTCCTAAAAGGTTGAAGGGGTTCTTGCTTGATTGGTACTCAGGATCTTGAATTTGATTGGAATTAGGGTTAGGGTTTCGCACAAGCCTTGTCACTAGACTTGTGGAAGAAGATGATGTAAGAATGAACAACCTCAACCCTTAGATCTAGGTTCCTATTTATATCCATCAAAACCCTAGATCTAGGATTAGAATTTTAAGTTTCCCTCCAAAAGTTTGTTGAGGAAATTTGAATTTCCTTCCAAAAGTTAGTTAGAGGAGAAGCTTCTAGATGTGATTAGTTAGGAGGGAGCTTCTAGAAGAGGTTAGTTAGGAGCTTAATTAGGATTAGCTTTGCTTAATGATCTTTGCTGATATGGTAGAAGCTTCGAGATAATTCTGGAATTTGTCATGCATGAAATGAATGTGGGCCCTGAGAGATGAATTTTGCACTGAAAATGGGGAGGTGAATCCTTGGAACCGCCGCGGATCCGTGGCCCAAGCAGGCTATGGTCGCGGATCCACGACTCTTTGTGGGCCTTGGGCTTCCATCTTTTCTGGTAATTCCCCAAATAATATTTGGGCCTTGTTTTCATATGTTGAATTTTGTAATTACTTCTGCATTTCTACCAGATCTGCATCTTTTGAGTTGGCGTAATTTTGATCATCTCTTTGGCTTTTGTTCTTGCAAATTCTCGAGACAAGTGTTGCGTAATATAGGGATGATGCGATGCCATGAAATGCAGTCAATTTTCTTTATAGTGCCGGTTTTAGAGTCTAACACATGCAATCTGATATTTAACGACTGATTTGCTAATATGTGAAATATGAATGCCGAACACTTCTAGATGAGTGCAAAAGATAGGGAAATTGCCGTGTTAAAAATGCAGTATTTTCGACTGATCAAGACATGTGTCGCGCTTAGCGCTAAGCGCTAGTTTATTAGCGCATTGCGCTTTTAATTTATGAGCGCGTTGCGCTAATTTGTTGGCGCGCCAGTGAGTGACACGTGGCGCGCTTGGCGCTGAGCGCCAGTCTATGAGCACAGTGCGCTGTTTCAGAAGCGCAAAGCGCAGATTGTGTCTTTGGTTGACACGTGGCATGTTTTGGCGCTGAGCGCCGGTCCAAGATGCGCAAAAGCGCAATTCATGAGTGCAAGGCACTTTCTAATAGCGCAAAGCGCATTTGATCAAATTTAAGATCAAAGAACAAATTTATGTTCTTCTTAAAGGAGGCTTTGCCTCAAGATTCAAGAACAAAAGTTCTTGTTTTATAAAAGGGCTCTGCCTTTGTAAATCAAAGATCTACAAATGAAGTAAATACTTCTTTTATTTTTTTATGATTTGATCTTTTGATCTTTTTCTTTTAATCAAAGGCCTCGGTTTTTTGTAGATCTATGATCTCTTTAGAAGATGGTTCTTCTTTTTACAAGATGGTTTCATCTCTGTTGTTCAAAAACTAGTTCTTTACCTTGAAGATGAAGAAATGGTCTTCTTTTTTCTAAGAGCTTGCTCTTCTTTCTGTTTGAGTTTTTCTCAAAGTTTGCAGAGGGTTTTCTCTATATTTCTGTATATCTCTGAGACTTGAAGTCTAGGGGCCTTTATATAGGGCCAATTGATTTGTTAAATCAGTTTTAAGAGATCTTTCTCTGATTAATTTGGGAATATTTCCCACCGTTGGATCTTTGATCCTAGGACTTCTGCTTTGCAGAAGATAACCTTCTTATTTTAATAAGATTGGAAAGATCTTTCCATAACAGAATTTTAATTCTGATTAATTAATAATTTATTATTATTAGATATTTTGATCTAATGGTGGAGAACTTTTAATTCCAGCACTGGCGCACCTTGCGCTGGCGCACCTTGCGCTAGCGCACCTACGTTCGACACGTGGCGCGCAGCGCAGAGTGCAGCGCAACTGCGCTAGCGCACCCGTGTCTGACACGTGGCGCGCAGCGCAGAGCGCTGGATCTGAAGCGTTGCTTCAACTTTTGAGTTTTGAAATTTTAAAACAGAGCTTTGCTCTGATTGGGGGTGTGCTGCCTAGGGCGCAGCGCACCTGGCGCTAGCGCGTCTGTGTCTGACACGTGGCGCGCAGCGCGCCTAGCGCTGAATTTGAAGCGTTGCTTCAATTTTTAAATTTTGAATTTTAAAACAGAGCTTTGCTCTGATTGGGGGAAACATTACATTATGATATCGGTCGGTTATATGTGATATAGCCGGATTATTAAATCAAGTGTTGATTTAATAATTTAATGTATAATTATATATTTGATATATTACATTACGTTAACTAGTATTAGCTCACTTATGATTTCCTTTCTCACATTGGGTACATTGATGTATATATGATATATGTTAAATGTATCATGCTAGATTACAAATGCAACTAGGGTTAATGAGGGTTAAACCATGCTAGGGTTAAGATTAGGATTTGTATTTATCATTAAGTTATTCAAATAATGTGGATATTTGTCATGAAAGATATTTGATGAAAGCTTGTAGAAGCTTCAAGTCTTCTTTGACTTTATCCACTCCTTTTGTCTAGCTTAAGATATTTTTGAACCATTAACCATAGAATATGGTTAACTCTCTACAAGGGTTAAGCATGACATGCTTAACCCTTGGTTGCATTATTAACCTCCACAATAATTCATTTGATGAGTTACTTCTTCTTCTTCTTCTTCATCAAAGCTTTCTAGCTCTAATGGAGGTATGAGAAAAAGTGTGAGAAAATCAATTCTAAAGTAAGCCCACTTCCTACTTCATCGTCCTCTACTACTTGCCATTTAGTATAGGGTGTTCTCTTCACAAAGTTCATGACCTAGTGAAGAAATAGCTTGGGTTAGTGTCTCCTCGACGTAGATCATCTTCGGCCTCGAAGTCATCGAAGCAAGCATGTTCGTTTCTTCGTGGAGCCTCTCTAGAGTCCGGAGTTTACGATCGTAGCGAAGGGGACTACTGCACGGAGCTATTGAAGTGAAGGACCAGTCTACAAAGGTTGTATTCCTTGTTCACTTTTCATTTGCAAAGTGTTTGCTTTAGTATTCCGTATATTTCTAGTTTACGATTCATGTTAGGGTTAGCTAAAACTGCAAAATTTTAATTTGGCATAGACGATGCCTCCCGAAATCTTGTTACCGTCGTAGGTAACCCTGCAGACCATGGCAATCCTCATGAGCCCTTAAGCGGTCAATGGAAGTTGCAACGATGCGAACCACGGAGCATCGCGCCTTGCTTGTGCGTTTTTGCCACGTATTGTCTGCGACGGTCACTCTTCCAGATTTTACGGGTCGAGGGAGATTGAACGACGCCCCATGAAGGCAAAGATAAGTCTAAAAAGCCCTCGCAAAGAGGCCACCGAGCAGCTTCCATGCTCGGACCATCCCTGGCGGGTAGTTCCCTACCCACCGACGCCAAGGATCTAAAGCCTTCATCAAGAGGCCACCGAGAAGCTTCCCTGCTCGGTCAATCCTTAGCGGGTAACTTCCTACCCACCTACGCGAAGGATCAAAGCCCTCACCAAGAGGCCATCGAGCAGCTTCCCTGCTCGGTCCATCCCTGGCGGGTAGTTTCCTACCCACCAACGCCAAGGATCTAAAGCCCTCATCAAGAGACCACCGAGCAGCTTCCCTGCTCGGTCAATCCTTAGCGGGTAACTTCCTACCCACCTACGCTGAGGATCGAAGCCCTCACCAAGAGGCCACCAAGCAGCTTCCCTGCTCGGTCCATCCCTGTTGGATAGTTCCCTACCTACCGACGCCAAAGATCCAAAGCCCTCATCAAAAGGCCACCGAGCAACTTCCTGATCGGTCAATCCTTAGCAGGTAACTTCCTACCCACCTACGCCAAGGATCTAAAGCCCTCATCAAGAGGCCACCGAGAAGCTTCCCTGCTCAGTCAATTGGGTAACTTCCTACCCACCTACGCTAAGGATCGAAGCCCTCACCAAGAGGCCACCAAGCAGCTTCCCTGCTCGGTCAATCCTTAACGGGTAACTTCCTACCCACTTACGCTAAGGATCGAAGCCCTCACCAAGAGGCCACCGAGCAGCTTCTGTGCTCGGTCCATCCCTGGCAGGTAGTTCCCTACCCACCGACGCCAATGATCTAAAGCCCTCATCTAGATGCCACCGAGCAGCTTCCCTACTCGGTCAATCCTTAGCGGATAACTTCCTACCCATCTATGCTAAAGATCAAAGCTCTCACCAAGAGGCCACCGAGCAGCTTCCCTGCTCGGTCCATCCATGGCAGGTAGTTCCCTACCCACCGATGCCAAGGATCTAAATCCCTCATTAAGAGGCCACCGAGCAGCTTCCCTACTCGGTCAATCCTTAGCAGGTAACTTCCTACACGCCTACGCTGAGGATCGAAGCCATCACCAAGAGGCCACTGAGCAGCTTCCTTGCTCGGTCCATCCTTGGCGGGTAGTTCCCTATCCACCGACGCCAAGGATCCAAAGCCCTCATCAAGAGGCCACCGAGCAGCTTCCCTGATCGGTCAATCCTTAGCGGGTAACTTCTTACCCATATACGCCAAGGATCTAAAGCCCTCATCAAGAGGCCACCAAGCAGCTTCCCTTTTCAGTCAATCCTTAGCGGGTAACTTCCTACCCATCTACGCTAAGAATCGAAGCCCTCACCAAGAGGCCACCGAGCAGCTTCCCTGCTCGGTCAATCCTTAGCGGGTAACTTCCTACCTACCTACGCTAAGGATCGAAACCCTCACCAAGAGTCCACTGAGCAACTTCTCTCCTCGGTCCATCCCTAGTGGGTAGTTCCCTACCCACCAACGCCAAGGATATAAAGCCCTCATCAAGAGGCCACCGAGCAGCTTCCCTGCTTGGTCAATCCTTAACGGGTAACTTCCTACCCATATACACTGAGGATCGAAGCCCTTACCAAGAGGCCACCGAGCAGCTTTCCTTCTCGATCCATCCCTGGCAGGTAGTTCCCTACCTACCGACGCCAAGGATCCAAAGCTCTCATCAAGAGGCCGCTGAGAAGCTTCCCTGCTCGGTCAATCCTTAGCGGATAACTTCCTACCCACCTACGCTAAGGATCAAAGCCCTCATCAAGAGGCTACCGAGCAGCTTCCCTGCTCGGTCCATCCTTAGCGGGTAACTTCCTATCCACCGACGCTAAGGATCGAAGCCCCACCAAGGGGCAACCGTGCAGATCCCTGCTCGGCTAACCTCCGAGTGATAAATTCCTATCATCCCAAGACGAGGGTCTAGGAACTACATCAAGGGGGAATCAGTCAACGCCAACCAATTCTAACTTGGCTATTGTTCAACTTACGCTAAGAGATGTGGTCGTCGGTCCGACTCTAAGGAATGGGCAGATACCGACCTTCCTACACTGAAGGATCTTCTGATGTATTCTAAGAAAACAATCGCCACCTCGGCTCCGGGGGCGGGAGGGCACCGACCTTCCTGCACTTGGTGATTAATTGACTTACACTCTACGCACGATCGTCATCTAAAAGGCTGGTCATCGACCCACGGTCTAACACTTGAATCGAGGAAAAGACCGACAAGCTCAAGTACTCACGCAAGAAACACATTGCCATGCAGAAAAAAATAAACCCAGTTTTATTCATGTTCCGAAATTCTTTACAAGGTATTCTGGGCTCCTCAGCCTTACAAAAGGTGCCCGGAGGCTTACAAAATTTGAGAAAAATAAAGGGTAAAAGGCAGGAAAGCTCAGGCCCCAGGACCGGGGAGGATCTCACCCTGATCGAAGCCAACGTCGGGAACCAAAATGGCGACCTCTGGGTCGGTGCTTCCACCGACAGCTTTACCCCCAGCACTTCTACCGGCAACCTCTTCCCCAGCGGCACTCCCGGTAGTTTTCGCCTGCGACGCATCCTCAGAGAGAGGGTACTGGAGCCGAAGCTCGCCGTCAGCAAACCCCGGCATCAACGCCTTGACAGCGTCGAGAGCCTGGTGCTAAACAATGGCCGAGGCGTCGGCGAGGTCGACGTAGGACCAGTCTGACGCCTTATACCTCTCCACGGACTTCAAAGCCCGGAGATCGGCAAGTTTCACCGCTTCAAGCGCCGCCTGGGTGTCCCTTGTTAGTTATATGTATGCTCTAGAGGCCATTATTGTACATGATTGTATATTATAGTGGATGATTGGACATATATAGAGAGGACTTTCTTGCTCGACATGATAGTATGCTATCTAGTTGATCTTTATCTTAACATGTACACTTGTATCATTATACTTTCTCTCCGTTACATGTTGATAAAGCCCTTAGGATGTGTACTTGACTACCAGGACTATGATGCAGATCATACTAGTGGGGCCAGGGCAGTCTACAAGTTCATCCTTTAATTGTTCCTAGTCGAGAGAGTATCGAGACAGGGCATCGATATTCCAGAGTAGACTAGTGTGTACGTTTCTTGACCCTGTATGGGGCGATGGATGATCCCACATCCATTGGTGTTTGACATCAAAGATTGTACACAAGTGCTCATTGGAGAATGGGTACACTGAACAGGACTCGCCGAGAACTCCTATACCTATCGTCAGATAGCAGTTATCTGGTGACACCGGTACAGGTTAGTCTGTAGACTAGAGATCGTCATTGAGTCTTGTGTGATTCCCACTGTGCTTTGATTTCCTCCCTACCAGGCTCAAGAGAGCGTGCAAACAGGTGAATTTTAGGTACAGTCTTGAGTCACATGGAGGCAATGAGCTATATGAGGGGTCTCGTCTCTCCCGGTTTTCGGGGTTGATGTTGCGCTATGCTCGATTGGTTAGAACAGAGTCCCTGGCCAGGGCTGATGATGAGATTTACTGGTAAGTGTTATCGGTAGTTTCTCGCCCCGTTATAAGCCTCACATCGGCATGATTTATCAAGTTATTGGGGTCTGACGTTTACCACCCCCAGACTCGATATGCGACATATCAGACGAAGAGACCGGACTGTACGGTAGTGTTACTTACTGGATTCACGGGAGTTTGGACAAGCTTGCTTGTTGATCTTCTGATCGCTCAATACCTGGGTAGCCGTTACGTCCAGCCAGTACCGTTGACGGCTTGTGGGTAACTGATATGATCATTACCTACTGCTGGCGTATTGACGAGTCTTTAAAGTCCTACATAGAGGTTTCCTGGCTCAAGCGAAACGAAGTAGGGCACATATGTGATATGTGCGGGACCGAGATTAATACGTGTATGTGATACCGTATTCTAATCTCGCGATATATGATATCAGTCGGTTATATGATATATAGCCGGGTTATTGAATCAAGTATTGATTCGATAAGATCATACAAATGATATTGGTCGGTTATATATGATATAGCCGGATTATTAAATCAAGTGTTGATTTAATAATTTAATACATAATTATATATTTGATATATTAATATATATTAACTAATATTAGCTCACTTAAGAATTTCTTTTCTGCTAATACATTTAAATATATATGTGATATATATTAATGTATTTAATTTTGTGTCATGCTAGATGATACATTGGACATGGGTGTATAAGACTCACACCAAACTAAAAATAATTTGGGTGATTAATTATCAAGGGAAAAATCAAAATTAGGTGGAAAATGACATGGCTTAAGATGCTTGTGGAAGCATGTAGAAGCCTTGACTTAGTCCACTAATTTTGTTTTACTCTAGATATTTATTAACCCAACCATTATCTTTAGCCATGATTAAGTCTCTACAAATATCTATGAGATGTTTTTTCACCCAAGGGTCGACATTAGCTCACCTTCTTCATATCCTTCTTTGCTCTCTAGCACTTGAGTGGGGTGAAAAAGAAAGAGAGAAAAATAATTCTAAAGTGAGCAAAATTCCTACTTCATCAATCTATACCAAACTAACCATTTAGTATAGGTTGTTTACTTCACTAATTCCTCAGTGAAGAGGTAGCTTGAGTTAGAGATTCTTCGATGTAGATCATCTTCGGCCTCGAAGATCCTTAAGCAAGCCCGTTCTTTTCGCCTACTGGAGCCTAAGAAGAGTTCGGGGGACCACTACTTGGAGCTAAGGGACTACTACACGGAGCTTTAGAAGTGAAGGACCGGTCTACAAAGGTTGTATTCTTTGTTCACTTAGTGTAAAGTTGTTTACATGTCACGCCCCGCTTCCCAATGTACGGCGAAGTGGTCGTGACGAGGCCCGCTACGTATGTACTCAGAAGTACATACGCTAAGCGTAACTAAGCAATATAAAATAATCACAAGAGACAAATGGGATTGAGATAACAGCAACTTTTATTAATAACATTCTTTATACAATGCATGAAATGAAAATACAACTGGAATGAAAAAAAAGAAAGCAATGCCTAAACAGTGGCATAATAATAAAAGGAAATACTGGAAAGAACAAGTACAAAGTCTAGAGCTCTGGATCTTCTTGGAACTGCTCCAAA
This sequence comes from Agapanthus africanus, assembly GCA_030015575.1. NCBI lineage: Eukaryota > Viridiplantae > Streptophyta > Magnoliopsida > Asparagales > Amaryllidaceae > Agapanthus > Agapanthus africanus. The sequence goes on along the minus strand of JASDDO010000024.1, from coordinate 43,176,832 downwards.
TCTTCAGTTGTTGGCTCGGTCTCAACTTGGTCCAACGCACCTGACGACATTCAAAGAAGAAAGAAATAGAATGTCGTCAGCGAACAGGTCGCTCGGTAAGTCCCAAAGAAAAGTGGAGTGAGAATGGCAGAGTAACAGTATTTTCTAGAGTATTATGTTGTAGAATATTATGGAATATTGTTTAACGCAGTTGTTTGTAGCTTGGTACAGAAGAATGCCAGTGTATACGAGGGGGATCTCTATATGCTAGAGATCAATGCAAACGGAGAGTACAAGGAACCGTTATGCCACGGTACAACAGCAACAGTATTCATGTTAGGTGTCTTAATCTGACCACCTCATTCCACTTTTAACATCTTCCGTACCAATGTACCCCTTTAAACCCCGTAATGTTTTAACAGTGTTGTAGTAATGGAATATGTAAATTGAGTGACTGACCAAAACCATGATATCAGTAAACATGTTGCAACTGTATAATCAGGTAAATGGAATATCAGGATAATGGAATGAATATCCATGGTTTGATTCAGTCAAAAATGAATATATTGTTAACTGTATTCAGGGATTCATGATTTCAAGTTGTGTTGGAATATGATTGAAATATAGATTGACTTGAATTATATTCAAGTCAGAATTAGTCAGACTCTAACCCGAGTCAGACTAAAAGAAAGATAATTTGAAGTTCAATATTAGCTAGGGGTCTTATTGTAATTTGTGAAACTTGAGGGGGTTTTATGTAAAAAGTACTTTTGTATAGTTTTCAAAATATACCTCAAGTATTTAATAATCGTCTTTATTATTGTAATGGATGTGAATTTTATTTGTGTTATTCTAGTGAATATATCCTAATAAAAGTATTAATTGTTTATTTGAAATTCGTGGTATTTTAATGTAACTTTTAATCTATGATTTTTAGGAAAAAGTGGAAACTTGATATTATAACAAAATAAGTGTTTAAATGATAATTATATATAATAAAACACTTAAATGATTTTTAAATGAATATTTTATTTACAAAAAATATTACTTTCCTTAAATATTGTATTTAAACCTTTCGAGACCGAATGCTCCTTGCGGAGGTCTGAATCTCGCACTACTAGCCTGCGGGTGCACGATGAACCGTGCTATCTCTAACAGGTTCCCCACGAATGGGTTGTAATGGCACTTTGCTCAGGTTTTATAAATACTTTTAATTTAGGGAAAAGATTTTCTAAATATAGGGTATTTATTTGTAAAAGTATATAGTTCTCCATATTTTAGTTGTTAGGGTTTCCTAGACCATCTAACCTATATTCTATGGTCTAAACGATGAGTCATTAGAAGCCTCAAATCGCCTCTTCACCGTCGAATGCAGCCAGGTAAGTGCCAGGTAAGTGGGAAGGAACCACGTCGTGGGCCTAATTAAAAACCACTAGCCTTAGACACACTTGCCTAGACCAACAAGACAGTTTAGATAAACGATCGATGTCCATGACCAATCGTGCTTTCATTTTATATAAGTTTTATTTAGAAAAGTTTACAATTTAAGGGTTAAACTAAAAGTTATAAAGGTTATGGTATTTTAGTGAAAAAGTCCTATAATATCGTATTCTGTATTTTTGTTATTTATCAATTAGGGTTATAATGAGTGTGTGTAAGGGTAGGTCATTACCCCGTGACTTATATTAAGTTTTGGTGAAGTTTCAAGGTGAAATAAGCTATGTTAAACTTAAGGGTATTAAGGTGCAAGAATACGGTATTCATAAACGTTATCATTTCATGTGTGAAATTTCATCCAAATTGAATGAAACAAGTTTTGTTATCAAAATAAACATGATTAGGAGTGGGGTATCTAAATAGAACATTAAAATTTAACTTGATGGTATTTTTATGCAAGAAATACGGTTTTCTAAAGAACTTATCATTTCATGTGGAAAAGTACAATTAAATTTGATTTAAGGGTGATTAATAGTCAACATGCAAGAGGGTTGATAATATGTATTAGGTGACAAGTGGAATTTTAAGAAAAACCGAATCGGAAATCGGTTTGTCCGATTTCCGTCGGGTTTCAAAAAGTCGTATTTTGCAAATATAGAAAAGAGAGGTAGAAGGTTGGGACTTACGGGTTTGGACAAGCTAAGCGTTCTAAAAGGTGTGGTGGTTGCCGATTCGTTGGAAACGTCACGTCGGTCTTGATCCGGTCGCCGGAATCCGTCGTCGGTTTCGGCAGCGCTTCGCTTCTCGCTCTTTGCACCAAGTTCTCAAGAGTTTTAGAGAGTATGCTTAGAGTTGTGAGGGGAAAAGGTAGAGGGTAGGGGCCTTTATATAGGGCTAGGCTAGGGTTAGGGTTAGGGTAATGAGTTGGTACTCCGGGACGCCTCGGCACGAAGGATGGTCTGGACGTGGCTCCACCTGCCATCTGGTTGGCAGGACGCTTGACTCCTACAGAGTGAGGTCTTCCCCTCTCTTTTATCACTGCCTCGTAACTGCGGGCAGCTTCCAGGGCTTCCTCGTGAGTCAAAAACTTCCCGGTGGCTAGAGCAGCCTTGATTTCGGTGTCCAAACCTTGCTGAAAACGACGGGCTCTGATCTCGTCCGTCGGTATCAGGTGTGCCGCGAATCTGTTTAAAGGTTGTGTTAGCTGTGTAGTAGGTGATATTAAAAAATTGAACTACTGTGACAGATCTTACCGGCTCAACATAGTAAACTCAGCATCATACTCATCTACAGATTTCTCCCACATAGATCCTTGTTGTAGGTGAATAAATTGCTGTTCCATAGCGAACCTGGCGGTCACAGGGAAATATTTCGCGTCGAACTTCTCGCGAAATGTTTTCCATTCAATCGGCTGGGCTAGACGGGTCTCTTCCGCCTTCCACCAATTTCGAGCGTTATCCGTGAGCTGTAGCTTCGCTACACGGACCCAGGCATTATTTGGCACTTGAGCTGCTGCCAGATCATCTTCAATACTTTGCGCCCATTCTTCTGCTTCGAGAGGGCTCCCTTTTCCCGAGAATTGCTTCGGGTGCAACGCTCTGAACTGTTTGATTCCCGGTGCATCTGTCTCAGGACGACTCAGAAGTTGTTGCTGTCCCTCTAGCAGACTGCGGATCGCATCGAAAAGCATGGTTTGCTCAGCGGATGGTGCGGGAACAACTGGAGTGAGAGGTAGTGCTGAAGGGGTGTTGTTGGCATTGGTGCTGGTGTTGTTCGGGGAATTGCTTGGGGAATCCATAATCCTGAAGAAAAATTTGGATTAGGACAGATTCAAATACATGAAATGATAAGATTCAAGGAATAAAGACTTGTAAGATTCAAATAACATGAATTGTAAAGAATGTTTTAGCTGCTGTTTCTCGTGTTACATTGCTTAGGTTGTTCACGCAGACCAGAACTGCATGATAGGGATTCATACAGCTCTGACCTGCATGGGCCACCAACAAAACCTGTCACGCCCCGCTTCCCAATGTACGGCGAAGTGGTCGTGACGAGGCCCGCTACGTATGTACTCAGAAGTACATACGCTAAGCGTAACTAAGCAATATAAAATAATCACAAGAGACAAATGGGATTGAGATAACAGCAACTTTTATTAATAACATTCTTTATACAATGCATGAAATGAAAATACAACTGGAATGAAAAAAAAGAAAGCAATGCCTAAACAGTGGCATAATAATAAAAGGAAATACTGGAAAGAACAAGTACAAAGTCTAGAGCTCTGGATCTTCTTGGAACTGCTCCAAATCTTCAGTTGTTGGCTCGGTCTCAACTTGGTCCAACGCACCTGACGACATTCAAAGAAGAAAGAAATAGAATGTCGTCAGCGAACAGGTCGCTCGGTAAGTCCCAAAGAAAAGTGGAGTGAGAATGGCAGAGTAACAGTATTTTCTAGAGTATTATGTTGTAGAATATTATGGAATATTGTTTAATGCAGTTGTTTGTAGCTTGGTACAGAAGAATGCCAGTGTATACGAGGGGGATCTCTATATGCTAGAGATCAATGCAAACGGAGAGTACAAGGAACCGTTATGCCACGGTACAACAGCAACAGTATTCATGTTAGGTGTCTTAATCTGACCACCTCATTCCACTTTTAACATCTTCCGTACCAATCTACCCCTTTAAACCCCGTAATGTTTTAACAGTGTTGTAGTAATGGAATATGTAAATTGAGTGACTGACCAAAACCATGATATCAGTAAACATGTTGCAACTGTATAATCAGGTAAATGGAATATCAGGATAATGGAATGAATATCCATGGTTTGATTCAGTCAAAAATGAATATATTGTTAACTGTATTCAGGGATTCATGATTTCAAGTTGTGTTGGAATATGATTGAAATATAGATTGACTTGAATTATATTCAAGTCAGAATTAGTCAGACTCTAACCCGAGTCAGACTAAAAGAAAGATAATTTGAAGTTCAATATTAGCTAGGGACCTTATTGTAATTTGTGAAACTTGAGGGGGTTTTATGTAAAAAGTACTTTTGTATAGTTTTCAAAATATACCTCAAGTATTTAATAATCGTCTTTATTATTGTAATGGATGTGAATTTTATTTGTGTTATTCTAGTGAATATATCCTTAAAAACCCTAATTCTTTAGTTAGATCCTTGGTTCGGGTTGTTTAGCACTCTAGATTTTTTGAAATTGCATACTTGATACTTGCCGAAACCTAGTGAGGGTGCTAAGTGAACCCAGCATCCCTCTTGCAGGCATCCCGCGACTTCTTCATCATGGCGTTGAGCTTGCTAGTCTCCTCCAACTTAGCCTGGATGGCCTTGTCGGATTCACTCAGAAGTCGGATGGACTCCTTACACTTGGAGTTCGTCAACTCCTTAACAACCACCCGGGTTTCAAGGATGGCTATACTCTCCTTTGCCTGCTGCAGCTCCATGCGCAAATCCTCCTCTCGCGAGGACGATTCGCCCGCCTTCCTCATGGCCGGGGCAATCTCCTCGGACTCCATATTGACAATAAGGGCGCAGTGTTGGAGGACCTGAGGAAAGCAACAAAAGGGGTTAAAAATGTTCAATCTTAGGAAAAATACTTGACAAAAGCCTTACAAGAAAACGTATACCGACCTGGACCGCCTCCTGAGCGATGGCGGCCACTTGGGCCTTTAGGGTCCCCCGAGGAATTTTGCTCCTGGCCGATCGCTCCATGTCTGAGAGCAGGCTATCGGCAAAAGAAAGCCCCGAAGGCACATCAAAACAGAAGTCCCCCGCTTGCACGGGGATCCTGGAGGGTGGAGAGCGAGAGACCGTCCTTTTTTACCTCTTGAGGGGGACCTCGGTGGGATCGACTTCATCCTCCACCCCCCTCGCCCGGGGATTCGATTCTCGTGCATGCTTCTGGCTCTCCCCGCGGCTGACTTCCGGGGCTCGGGACGCAACAGAAGGCTTCGTCGGTGCAGTTGGTTTCGGGGCCGAGTTCGAACCGGGACGGGACGAGCTAGCACCCCCGGTCTTCTTTCCTGCCTTCGCGGCCATGACAGCTAAGAATTTGGATCGGTCCATTTGCTCTGCAGAAAGGAGAATACACAAAGAGATTTAGTGACGCTGAAAAGGGTAAAGAAAATTCATCAAAGTCTAAATAGATCGTCTACGACGGCCCTAACTTACCCAGAAAGCGCGTAGGGCTGAGCCCAGCCCAGCTCAGGGCCTGCTCGGAAAGCAGAATATCGGCCCGCTGGATCGGATCCCACATGGATACTGCCCTCGCCTCGGGTGAGGACGATTGACTCGCCCTCGGGAAATCGGCTATGTGCCACTGTGTAGGCACAGGCCAATCCTCACCCTCGGGTGGCCCAACGAATATGAACTTCTCATTCCAGTCATGAATGGAAGAAGGGACGAATACTACCCCCGATCCGACCACCCCACCCTTGCGTTTTTGAAAGAAAAATACACCCAACTCGGCTCATGCTTGCTGGTTCCGGGATAATTCTTATAACAAAGAAAGGAAACCAGGAGGGTTAAACTAAAAGGGATATCTTCAAGTTTCAATCGAACCAGAGACCCGAGGAGGATTCTCCACGAGTTCGGCGCTAGCTGGCCCCCACATACCTCGGTTGGGAAGGGAAGACGCATTCCCTCCCGGAATGCTTCTAAATACAGGGCAATCTTCTTACCCTGTACCTGGTCTGCCCGCTTACCCTCTCTGGCTAAATGAAGAGAATAGTTAGAGGGGATATGGAACCGGGCCCGGATCTCGGCAAGCTCGCCCACAGTCCTCAGGACGGAGGGCACATCGCGGGCATTCCCGACGCGCACCTTGGGAGCCATTGTTACCGCCCGACGGAGGGTAGCAGGGGCGACCCTGACTCTCGGATGCGATCCCGACACAGAGGACGAAGAAGAAGACGAACCCTCTTGGCTATCTGAAGCCGAAGAGGAGGAAGATCCTCCGGACTAAGCTCCAACAACTAGAACCTCATCACCCGACTCTACCCTAAATACCTTTACAGATTCTTCAGATGAAGACATCTAACCCAACTCAAAGGAAGGGGCTAGCCGAGGAAAAAGCATGGGCGATCCGATCTAAAAGGAAGGAGCGCTGGGCAATCTTCGGCAACGAAGGGAAATTATGAAGGAAGTGCTGGCCCTATGTGGGGTCCCCTCCTATTTATACCCTCCAGAGAGGGCATCCAACGACCCAGATCAATTCCCGCCAAAACGAAGCCTCGCGTCTGCCAGCCGTCGAGTCTCTACATGTCGAACGACCATTGGGGATGACCCTTCGATCGCAGGTGACAGCGACAGCCTGTCGCATCCGCCAACCCGTTGCGGACGCGTGTCCTGCACCTCAACAGACGTGCAAACGAATCGGTGCCCCTCTTTAATGCACGATCCTTTTCCCTGATCCGCTGATGTCATCAAAGATGCGCGCAAAGATCCAAGCGTCCGGGATACGCCACGCGGGCTCATAAATCTGAACGGCGCAACCGCCCTATATCGAGTCGCCCCGAAAATCCGCGCCGATAGATTCTTGGCAACAGGCTGCCCCCGAAAAACCGATCAGGCCACTCTCGACCCGACCCATAAATAGGTTGGGACGAAAGTGGGGGGCTAATGATGATACTCATAAGTGGGAATTCCCCAGATCATGACATGTGGTAGATGACGTGTCTCGGGGCTTACGGGACAGGAGCAAGCATGATACATTGAAGGCATTCGGGACTCCGCCTTAAGGATTGACCCGACCTTCGATGGCTTCCCAGAACACTTCTATGCGCGCCTTACAAATAACCCTCGGCTCGTCTCCAAGCCCTCCTACACACTGAGCTTCCTCAGCCCTCCCAGCTCGTCTCCGAGCTATCACAGAACCGAATTTCCTCGGCCTCCCGCTCACCTTGAGCCTCCCGCCGAGCTAAGACTCTCCGGTTCTACCGAGCAACTAAGAACGCAGAGCCCAAGCGCCTCCGCCACGGCTCCGCGTATCTTGCCAGAAGCGAGATATCCACCGCCCAACAATCCCGCGTTCCACGCCGTCATATCCCCCCATTAATGAGCGTATCTCGTCATTAATGGAGGGATCCCGTCATTCACGTAGGCGTAACGTCAGGGGCGTAACTGACGGCAAAGATCTCGCACCAGCTCGCTCCATGCGACTCAGGTAAGGCAATTTCAATCCAACAAGCAGCTGCTATGCTCAAATTCCTCGGTTAACTTGATCGTCGGAGGGTCCACGGTGGTACAACCATCCCGGGACTTCTTTGCGGATAGCTCGATTTCACCTCAAAATCAACCCATTGAGATCCACACGTCCAAGAAGACAACCTTCATCACCAATCTCAGCCCTTCATCGATGCTCGCGACAGATCAACGGAGGACAACATCTGAAGGAGATCCAAACCTCCATCACAATCCAAAATATGGTTTGGTTTTATAACCATTGTTTCAAAGCTTTGACGGTGGACGAGATTAGGGCTTGTGAATTATGGAAGAATTTTGCGGACATGGTATGATAAACCTTTACCCAAAGTTAGGGGTATTACTGGAATTTTGGTCATCTCACACTCGCAAGCGGAGCTAAAGCAACCTTAAAAAAATAAAAAATACATATATATCGAAGGCGACTGTTTCGTCCCATACCAAAGGAGAGAGGGGAGCTAGGGTTTAAGGACCCTCGTCATTTTCACATCTAATTTCCCTGAGAGATTTTGCTTTCTTCATCTGTTTGATCCTCGCTGCTGAGCTGCTGTTTCTTTTTCAGGTGCCATTTTCATTTCTTGTGTCCCTTCCGCTTTCATATAAGGTCAATTTGCCATGAATTAGGGTTTCATCTGCTTTCATATAGATGGATTTTGATGAAAAGGTTTGGGAATTTACTTAAGGGGTTACTGTTGTATGTTGACTTTTGTTGATTAGTTTGGCATTTTTGGGGTAATTTGTAGGATGCAGATGCTTAGCCACAGTCGTGTCTAAATCTCTCTCTTTTCGGCATTTTGGTTTGTATCGATTGCTGGAATTTCATTTGCGGCGTAAAAAAATGGCTCTGCATTCGGCATGTTTTACAACTCCCGGTTGTCGATTTTCACTTGGAGCATCGGCAATTTCTGAAGGAAGATGCGGAAGGGGCTCGCTTTTTCCGTTTGATGAAGGGCGTAGGGTTTTTAGGTCGCAACAATCCGCATGCGTCCCACATTTTAAGTGTTCCGCGAATCCCAACAACATCGGCTCGTACCACAATAAAGACCCTTTCTTGCATTTGCATCCCGAGATCTCCATGCTCAGAGGAGAGGGGAGCAACACAGTTCTCGGTCCAAGGAAGGAGAATTTCAGTGTGAACAATGCTGAGGACTTGATGGATGAGTCCCTTCCGAGCAATTTCAATGCGGCCAAGATAAAAGTTATAGGTGTCGGTGGTGGAGGATCCAATGCGGTCAATAGGATGATTGAGAGTTCTATGAATGGTGTGGAGTTTTGGATTGTGAATACGGATATCCAAGCGATGAGGATGTCTCCTGTTTATCATGAGAATCGGTTGCAAATAGGCCAGGAGCTCACGAGGGGGCTTGGTGCCGGAGGCAATCCGGAGATAGGAATGAATGCAGCTAAAGAGAGCAGAGAGTCGATAGAGGCTGCTCTTAACGGTGCTGACATGGTTTTCGTGACGGTAAACTAACAAATTCAAACTATATGGTTTACCATTGTTGGTATTTACAATATTAAAAACTTAGGTCCAGTGAGTTTGTGTTATATATGAAGCTTGTTTCGGGGACTTACCTATTTCTTCTCATGATGTTAATTACGATAATTATGCTGAGGCTACACTGCATGTATGATGAGTAAACCGTTGAGTATGCTCAGAAGTGATATTATTAATGGCGGAATTCTACTGAAAATACAGAGTTAGTGTGGTATACTTCAGACTTCATTTTCATTAGAGTACATTTTTTTCCACATCCATGAACTTTAAGTCTTCAAATTATTCCGGAGATCCCGGCCTTAATACAACATCTCAGTCATCTATAAGTTGTTCGTATTCTTGTGAAGATGATAATCTGTGATGTAGAATACTTCATCTGTTTATTTAATTGCTTCCAGTCTGGCCAAGTGTCTTAACATCCTTGCTGTGGAAGATAGCAGAGACGTAGAGCTATTTAGGTGTCTATTTTTAGCCTTATTCAAATAATTTATCAATGTAGGACTCTAAGAAATTAGATGTGCATAATCACTGTTGTTAAAGCTAATAAGTAGTTGTTTCAAAATAACATGTATGGAAAATGAGTTCGCTAACCATTCTAACTATGGCTAAGTTTATTTGATTCACCGCAACAGCATACTGTTGAATCCACATATTGGGAACATCGTGCCGAATTTTTATTGTGAGTTAATGATCAATCGGCAGAGTTAATGCATCAAATGTTAAGGGTCTTAGGGTGTGCTTGGATGTGTTTGTAAAAACCTCTCTCAAATTCTGTTTTAGATTTGAAACCAATAATATCTAAACAGTTCCTTGGTTATAAATGTATATTTATGCTTAAAAAAGGACAGACTGTAAAGTGACCAGCTGACCGAGAAGTCATGATCACAAAATCTGACATTTATGCTCCTATGAAATTTTCTAGATCCTAATGTCCTACCCAAACTTGAAAGAAGTAATGGATTTGTTAGCAGCAATAATTTCAGCCGGAACCCTTCATCATTCCAATTTCTATCAGTTCATTTTCTCCGTACATTCGGCTGTTATTACAAGAAGGTTCTTTGAAAGGACGAGTATCAACTACCATATAATAACGATATTTGTTGTGGCACATTTGTAGATAATGCTGAAATTGTTTTTCCAGTCTAAATATCTATTTTTCAAATATTAATATCCACCTATAACTGAATTTACAGGCTGGAATGGGTGGAGGAACTGGAACAGGAGGTGCCCCCATTATTGCCGGTGTTGCAAAATCTATGGGTATCTTAACTGTTGGTATTGTCACTACTCCATTTTCATTTGAAGGACGAAGACGAGCAGTTCAAGCACAAGAAGGAATAGCTGCTTTGAGAGAAAATGTTGATACATTAATTGTTATCCCAAACGATAAATTGTTGACTGCTGTTTCTCCAAATACTCCTGTTACAGAAGCATTCAACTTGGCTGACAATATACTTCGTCAAGGTGTCCGTGGCATATCTGATATAATAATGGTAAGAGCACAGTACAAATATTCAGGTTGGTCACAATTTGATGTAACACATTGTTGGAACAGTTAACTCGTGTTCATGTGCTAGTAGTTTCTTCATCTTACTGTTGTTAGTGGTTTTGCTGTCTTATATATAAGCAAGGAAAGAAAATGCTATTTTCATGCAAGTTATCGATATTAATATATGCTATTTACTGTGCCCATGCCCATCCTTTATCATGTTTTAATGCATAGACTCCGTCTTTAAAACTTATTGACAAGCTGGACGGTAAAATCATGTTCATGTTAACTTTTATTACACAAGTAAAATTAATTACCAAAGATTTAGAACAGTAATTAAATTTTATTAGATGCAGGAAAGTTCCGACGTCTGTTTGTTAGCTCCAGCAGATTCATTGTACTGTTCAACTATGTATATTAATGCCAATTCTATGATCAATCTGATATAGTGATGACCGATTTAAATCATTGGAAGCTACTTCATTCACCTCCATGTTTATGCTTGACATTCTGTTATTGGTTTTATGATGTTCTGTGACTATTCAAACCATGCAAATCTATGCCCATTGCATTTAATCTCTTCATTCTACAGGTTCCAGGTTTAGTCAACGTTGATTTTGCGGATGTACGAGCAATTATGGAAAATGCTGGTTCTTCTTTGATGGGTATAGGAACTGCAACAGGTAACTCTACTTACCAAGGTGTAAATAATTGCGACGATGTTTGAAGTATCGGATAGAAAAAAGTTTTCTTTACTTCTGGGGAACTTCCATTTTCCATACAACCGTGTTTTTATGTTTTTATTGCTATATGAGAGTTTGGTTCTATATTTCTTTGTCCCAATATGTTTTGTTATGCTATGTACAACTTGGAAGGTGTAATATTACTATATAGTTCCAGTTCTTTCAGATGCAACTAACCTAAACTGAATCATCGATACCATGGGACAAATGTACTCATGCTCACCAAATGTTGCAATCTCCAACTTTTAGGTGAAGCCGACATTTTTTGGTTCATAATTGTTAGTGTGAATAGACATGAACCGATATAGGAGACTACTAAGAGCATTAATTATTAGCTTATTTTGTTGCAGAGAATATATTCTACAAAAAAATTATGTTTCGAGTTGAATGACTACTTTCAATTCCCTCCCTGACGTGTTTTTTTCCCTACACAGTAGGATTATCATAAATAATTGGTCCTTCACATAAAGACTTGGCTAGTTGAAGGAGGGAGACTAATTTAATTAATTGTTAAGGTACCTTGCAGTTGCAATTTGCAAATGTTTTCTCATTTCAACTTCTAGTCAGCAATAGCATGTAAGATACATAAGTGAAGATTTAGCTTTTATCGGAAATCATCACCATAATTCAGCAGTACCGATCTATTGGGGAAAAAAGGAAAGCAAATGACATGTTAACCGAAGCATGTGGTGATGCAAGTTCCACTATCTTAACAAAAGGCTAAAAAATTCCCTCTTTCAAAATGTTCACAAAATTATTAAACAATCATTTAAAATTAAAAAAAATGCATACCAATTTAATAAATATTTACAACTCTTTTGCTACAATAGAATTATAATAAGCTCAATGAAATAAGAAATATCGTCGTTATAATGAATGATATCAAGCCCTGACTTTTGTATACACGTTCTATAACATAATTTTGGTTTTTCATTATGTATTGAATGCAAGCTTTTTCCATGCCACGTGCATCGCACGAGTAAAAAGAAAAAAACTAGTCCTAGTCAAAAGAAGTCATCTGAAAATTTTTGGTGTAAATAGCTAGCATTTAATTTTGATAGAAATACAAAAAGTAGCGGCGATATCATTTTTCCATTATGTGGTTGGCGATAGGATATGGAGAATATAAGAGAGTTACCTGTTTTCCCATTTCTCAATCTGGCTTTTGACCTTGTTTCCTGTGCCAATGGCTCTGATGCATTGGTAGTGATGGGTGAAGGAGGCTACCCAAAAATAATATATCAAGCAATGCATATACTAAATAGGCTAGGTCGCTGATTGTTAATATCATCTCTTGACATTTAAAAATGAATCCTACTGCTCTACTTCCTTTCTATGTCGCATATGATTGCTGATAATCAACATTGTTGAAACAAAATCCACCGTCAAATTTCTGATGACCCATCTGTTACTTGAGCAAAACGCTTGACAACTGTTGTATCTTATATTCGATGATTCGTGTTTACTCGTTTGGTGTTATTATGTCGCAGGTAAATCGAGGGCAAGAGATGCTGCATTAAACGCAATCCAGTCACCTTTACTGGATATTGGTATCGAGAGGGCTACTGGAATTGTATGGAATATCACTGGAGGAAATGATTTAACCTTGTATGAGGTAGGATCTATATGCTTGTCTCTACACCTTATACATGATCCTTTTTTTAATGACCTATTTCGCTGGAAATATCATGGGCATCCAATTTGGCATGGCAAGTAAACTGGTCTTCTTTCTCTGATGAGGAAATTTATATGTCCATTCTATTTTATCCATAATTCATGTTATTATTGCCCTAAACAAGATGCTCTAAATCAAAAGCCAATGGCAAGAAGGCCACTTATTTTGCCAATCTGTTGTAATTTATAAATATGCACTATGTGAGGACTAGAAAGGGAATGCTTTGTGAACCTCTAGTTAAATCAGAAAATCCATTTTGATTATGCAAATTTCCAAAATTATCCTGTCTATCTTGCAGCACTTGTATTGTGAAGCTGTGTCCACGCCTCACATATTTGGCTGGAAGCTCTCTTATGCATATCCTTGATTGAGGACACACATCCGACTCGTATTCTCAGAACTTGCTAATTAGTTTCCACTTCAGAGGCTGTCAGTTTGAGCACACCTAGAACATTTCTTAGCACACAGTAGAACATTCCCTTTTATACCACACGATTAGGGACATAGTCTTTCAACTTCGTAGATTAAAACATCATTCTGCAAAAAATATCGTTTAGGCTGTGTAGTTCTTATGTTTCAACATGTGAAACATTAATCTCCACTATCGAAAAAGATGAAAAGAAACTGAAGTCCACTACCTATTCAATGAATAGATAGCATAATCATATGTGATTGTTTATACATTATCACTGTTATGCAACTAATAATAATTGCTATAGATGATGAAACTTCTACAAGATAGTCTTTCTTTATCCTAATCGTTAGGATTTGCTGCATTGATCGGTCCATGCCCTAATACACAGCCACAGACATGGACGGGCTTATGAACAAAATAAATCATAAAAGAAAACACTTTATGAATGTGTATTGGAGACATGCACACACAACAATTGATATATCAAACTGCCAAGCTAATGAATAAACGTTATACAAACACTCGTTACTTTTTATCCCTTATTTAAAGGGGCCAGATAATATATGCACATGTGCAAATCAAAGTTAAGTTTAACCTCAGTAATTTATTGACTAATTTTTCTTTGTCGCTTATGTGTTTTAATATGTCTAGATTTCATTTAAATCTTAGGACACGTCAAAAGTTACATTCCATTTTAAATTATATGTTGCTTTTTTTCCCAACAAGTTTACTCCCTCCTACCTCCATGAATGGACTCCATGCCCTTCATACAAGAAACTTAAGCCGAGAACCTCTTTTCCCCACTATTACTTTCTTTATATATGGAGATTGAAGCGTGTTTTTTGGGGGAGATGAGAACTTGTACATCATACATGTAAGCCTTAAATATTGGCATGATCTTCTGTTGTTTTGATGGTGCTAGACCAACTTGTGCAGGTAAATGCTGCAGCGGAAGTGATCTATGACCTTGTAGATCCAGCTGCAAATTTAATATTCGGAGCGGTCATTGACCAATCTCTCAGTGGTCAAGTAAGTTGAAAAACTTTTACACAACATGGTCTTAATGTCAATCGTCAACTTAGACTGCAGTTTAACTTTTGAGCATTTTTCGTTATACGAACAGTAATTACTTGTCAGAGAAGGTTCTTTCTGTTTCTTTTTTTTAGCATTATTATGTTTGTGAATCCCTGGTTTAGTTTAGGTGTGCATGAGCACGTACTTGCTCAGTTTAGCATTATATCTCTCTAACCATTTAAGCCCTGTAAAGTTCCAAATCCCAAATTAATTGATTAAATTTGACTCCCCTTATTGTGTTATGGAAAGGAATTGAAAGAGAACAGGAGAAGGAATGAAATGGAAATTTATTTTGCGCTTTAATGTTATTTGCTTATTTCTCTCGAAGTTTGTAAAACTTTGTAGGGAATACTCAGATTTAATTTCTTACTCTCTTTTTTTCGCCTGGTAACTTGCAACCAAGCGCAAAACCAAGATCTTATCAATTACAGTTCTAAATTTATTTCTGTCCATTTCTCTGCTACATTATATTTTGTGATGTGTAAATGGAGGAAGGTTGCAGTATTGTCAAGTAGGCCAAGCCTGATTGGCATCAAGATATGAAGGTTTGGATGTATCTTTAATTATTTATATAACCATTGCCTTACTTTCGTTCGTTTCAGTATTATGCCCTATAGCCTGATTGGTTCTTATATGTCAAGTGGACCTAAAAATTATTCTCAGCAATTGTGTATCCTTCTCTAACTTTGGAATTCTCTCGTCATACCCAACAACAACATCTAGCCCAGACCTTTGTCATTACGTTTTGTTCTCCCCTTAATACTGCCTTGTCAGAATGACATGTTTTCGAATTTTATTTAGAAGACACATGTAAGATGTAGCTCTCTAGAAGCCTCACTATTTATTATTGCAAATAATTTTGAGAGTATTTATTACCTCTTATACATCGAGCATACTTGGTCCTCACGCTCGGCTTTCAGCTGACCAGGGGCAATGATTCCATGCCCCTATATCTTTCAATACACTAGTTTACAATAGCGGCAAAAGCTGTTTGGGAAGACACCCACAAGTGATTTAAGGCTATGACAACGCATTTTTAAAAAAAATTAATTCTTGGTTTCGTCACCCAGGAATTCATAATAATTAAGAGAGGGCTGATGTGAGGTTTACAGCTAGTTGTATAATTATCTTTTCTTTTCATATGAAGACTTGTTTCATAGCCAGCACCATTTTGATCTAAATGCTTTGATTAATTACCATGCAGGTGAGCATAACCTTAATTGCTACCGGATTCAAACGACAAGAAGAAACAGAGAACAGGCCTTTACAGGTAAACACATTTGCTGATTTCCATCATATTTATTGATTTGAGTTTCCCTTATGTGATACATGGTTAAATGAAGGGAGCTCAACTAGGCCACGGAGATGTCCTTGGCGTGAATAGACGCCCTTCCTCGTCTGTTGCTGAAGGTAGTATGGTCGAGATTCCTGAGTTCTTGAGAAAGAAAGGGCGATCGAGGTATTCGAGAGCTTAAGAGCTTAATTTTGTAATATATCACTCTTCACATAATCTGCGCTGAATTCCAAATGTCTCTGCCTTACAAATCAGTAGAGTAGTATCGGTTTTCTTGTAATAAACGCGATTTATATTTTCCTTTGATGTTTCATAATGTTAAAGGGCGTGTTTAGTTCAGTTTATCCTTTGTTGACGCAGTTCTTTTATTGTATGGATTTGTTATATATATTTTTTCCTTCTATTTTTCGAAGAATTAGCTTCTTACCTTGTAATATTCCATTTTCCAAGAATTCTTGAACAAAACAATCTATAGCAGTTATCTATGTACAAGTCTTTTGATGCCCCCCTCGTTTAATTAATCTATATATTTTGTATTTGTTTGCATCCCACTGAGGACCTCCGCTTTTTCACTTCCAAATTTCTCATGCTTTGCCAAGAGGTGGATGCCAATAAATGCTGGGTTGGATGCAGAAATTGACTATGTTGTGGGTTCATGGCTATTGTATTAGAATTTTGCATGTGCCATATTTGTGTATATACAGTAAGGCTCGTGTCCAAAAATAAAATTAAAGTAAAACACAAACTTTGTGTGTGTGTGAGTGAGAGAGAGAGAGAGAGAGAGAGAGAGACGCATTGTGGTTTAAGGATGAGGGTTTTTCTTTGAATAGTAACCTGGGAACTTATTCTAATACTCCTACACCATCTGAACCACCAAACCAAATCTCTACTTCCCAAACTGTTGGCTTTCGGTCTTGATTATTTGAAAATTCTACATGCGGTTTAAGATGTTGATCATGAACTTTAAAATTCATGCAGATTTTAGGATTTTCGATTTCAGTGGTTCCGTAGGGAAAAAACAGTTTGCACAATAAAAGGTTCGGTCCATCTTGATTTCAATTTCTTAGAAATTAAATGAAGTCGAGAATCATATAAAAGAACTTTATGGTGGGTTATAAACGTTTTTCTTAAAATAGATTTGCCGTGAAATGCTTTTGTTTTCTCCTTGTAAATTTTAGAACTTTCATAGGCCCGATTCCAAATTTCATCCAATTCATTTAATTGAAGCTTTCTTGTTTCACCAACTTTCTCTTCCTTAAAATTTAAACTCTTAATAGCCCACATAGCACGATATTCAAGCTGCACAGGTAAATGGCAAGATTTCCCAAATACGGGCTTATATGGTGTACGATAAGCCGATAATGCATCCGCTAATTTCATAGACCAATCTTTTCTATTATTACTCACCGTTTTTTTCCTCTCCAAAATTTGCTTGATTTGTCTATTGGACACTTGAACTTGCACACTAGTTTGAGAATGGTATGGAATGGAGAGCTTATGGCTAATTGAATACTTTTTCATTAAAATTTCAAAAGATCGATTACAGAAGTGTGTTCCATTGTTACTAATAATGGCTCGTGATGTGCCAAACAGGGAAGAGATATTTTCTTTTAAGAACTTGACAATAACATTGTTATCAATGATTTTACACGGCATGACCTCTATCCATTTTAACACATAGTTCACAGCCATGTATAAATTCCTAAATGAATTTGGGAATGATCCTATAAAATCAATACCCCAAACACCAAATATTTCAACTAGTAGAATGGGGTGTAAAGGCATCATATTCCTACTAGTTATTTTACACATATGTTCGAGAAATGTTGCGGGTTTTGCAAAATTCATATGCATCTTGGAAAAGGTTTAGCCAAAGAAGTAAAGAAGCCACGCTGCAAAACTTTTTCAGCTTGACATTGAATTGAAAGCTTTTTTATTTTTTAATTTTATCGTTGTATCTCCTTGAAATTACGTCCATAAACTGTCTATATGCTTCTATGTTTGAATGGTATTTATGGAAATGTAATGGGCTTGTTGGCTCATTTAGGGAATTCCATATTCTTTGTATTGTTAGTATAGTTATCTTCTTTGATTAACGCGGATAACTTAATTTACCATCGATTTATCTTACTAAAACCTAATATCGAAAACAATATTTTCAAGATGCTAATTTTCTAGTATATATTTTTTTTCTTATCCTTGTAATTGAAATAAAGGCTTGGTGTCGTGTTTCATTATGAAATTGCATAAACTGCCTATATGCTTCTATGTTTGTTTGATACTTCGTAAATGTCATAGGCTCTATTTGAGGCATCATTTACTTCTCCTTTTGGGTGAAAGATGAGTCTAGGTATTCCATGTTTTCCCTCTTCCAAATAGTTTTTGATGTTCAGTGTCACTAATCACCTTCTAATAAGATGATTTTTACCATGGTTCCAAAAAATCCATTAGCTTTAAAAACGTTTTCCTGCAAAATAGTAGGAAAAAAACAAAGTCTTTTAACACCAATTACCATTATATTATCAGATGAGTTTTTGTCTGCCTCAGTTAACATTTTGCATCCAGAATTACATATCAATTGTCTACCAACACCAAGTATTTATCGCCAAGCAATCCCAATCATCTCTATAGGCACCACCGGATCGATATCAATGCCGCAAGCGTGAGTAGGAATGCCAAACTTCGCTACTTCTCCATGACAGTTTACAGCATAAAACCGCCCTTTGCAACATATGGCATCTTCGGAAGGCCACAATCGTTGCAGACACTTGATGCGAGTCCAAGCTTTATTGCCGGTCTGGAGAACGCTAACTTCGACTTTCCATACAAAGCCAGTGCCGCACAACCATCTTTCAAGGGGCTATCTGATAAGATGATTTTCCTTATGATTGGGAAGGGAGAGGCACCTGAACCTTTGTATCTGGGTTTAATACGTATATATCCTCTCCATCAAAGGCTTCGCCGAGCATTACAAGCCATCCTTCGGTACAGCTGAGACAGCGTCTCCGACAGTCATCAGGCAATTGGAGCGTGCGGACTGTCTTAGAGGAAAGCTTGAAGAAACAGTTGAGATTTGTCATGCATTCAAATCTTCTAGAAGAGAAAGTTACAGATTTAGATTAGATCTAAATTTAAATTATAGTTCGAATAAGATAAATTGGAAATCATATATAAATTTAGTAATGATTTGAGAAAATTTTATTCAATTTAAATGGATTCCTAATTGGATTAAGATCAGGGAAAATCTTAATGAGTTTAAATCTTATTTATCTATAAAAGGGATGTAATAGAGAGGGTTTGTACGTGTGCCTCAAAAGTTGTAAATTTACTTCCTCAAAGTAATAAAATTCTTTCTCTTTCCGTAGATTAGACGATTTCGCTAAACCACGCAAATCATCATGTTTCATTTATTATTGTGTGATTATCTTTATCATCAAAGAGGAATTCTAGTTGTTGCTGCGCTTCCGCAAGCCTGCGCATCAAAGGAGAACTCCTAACAATTGGTATTAGAGCTCCGACAGATTGCCCGAGCGAAAGAAGTCGAAGAAGATGACAAAGGATATCACAACCAAGTTCGTGGTGAAGTTTGATGGAAAAGGGGAAATTTTCCTTGTGACAGAGAAGGTTCGAAATCTATTGACTAAAGAGGGAACTCTTCTGGCATTGCGACACAAGACGAAGAAACCGACGGACATGTCAGATTCAGATTGGGAAGATATTGATTCGAACGCACAAGCATCTATCGCGTTTTGTCTCGCGGATGAAATTGTGCAGAACTGTAACGTCTGCGTTGTCTATACCCTAACAAAATTTTCGTATTATTTTCCTTCGTATCTCCGTAGCTATTTTAGTGTTTCTTTTGATAGAAAATTTTGATTTAAGTAATTCTAAATCTAAAAATGATTTTTAGTATTTTTGAAGATTTATTTTAGTAAGCGGGTTTTAGAAAAATAATTATTTTTAGGTGAAAATGGTTGAAAAGGAGTAATGCTGATTTAAGAATTTTCCTATAAGATTTCCATATTTTTATGGCAATTAAAAGTATTTTAAATAATTTTTAGAAAAGGAAATAGATTTTAAAAGAGTTTTTATAAAAGAAAAAGAAAAGAAAATAAAACACCCAGCCCAAAACCCAAGTTATTTTATAGTATGCTTTTATTCCCTAATTTTCACTAATTATCTTTGGTCTTTAATTCAAAAGTAATTTTCCATTAATTTGCTTTTTAATCATGCACTTATTTGCATCATTTATAATTTGTATTATTAACTAAATTAATTTATTACCATTTTAATACCATATATTCATTCTCCCACCATCACTGTCGAGTTCTTCTTCTCTCCAACACCCAAGCACCGTCGCCACGCCTACGAACAAACCTTGTGACCCCATCATCTTCTTCGCCCGGCTGCAACCGCATCGTCGCCATCTCTGACGGCCTCGTAATCGTACGCTTCGTCGCATCCCAGCCACCAACCTCGTCGCCGTCGCCTCACCGTCTTACCCTACTCGACCGCCTCAGGTGAATCCACGGCCCATCCGCCATCCCCTCCACCGTTATCGTCGCGTGCGCACTCCCCGGCCAAACATCCACTCCTTCGCCGTCTTTGGCCTCGGCTCTGGCGATCTCAAGCCGCTAATCTCCAAGATCAACGGCAACAGAAGCAGCCGCAACAACAACTCCGAACAACCCCTCACCCTCGCCGCCCGGCTTCATCCCTCGCAACCAAGCCCGTCACATGTTCGACGTTTTGCTCTAACCAGACCCTCGACTTCGACAACCCATTCGACGCTGTTCCGAGCAGAGAACCAGGGCTCCAAGGCATGGCCCGAGTCCGCACGATCTTCGCGAACGTTTCTCCACCACCGCCGCTCCGATCCGACGACGTACTGACGATATGCGCCAAGTGTTTGGTGAATTGCCTTAACGAGCTTTCCGTTGTTTACTCACGTTCTCACCGCAAGCCGTGCACCCAAGGATCCCTGAGGTAAGTGATTATCACCTGCTCCCCTAAGTCGGACGACTTGGCACATATTTAATTTCGTAATGATATGGTATTATGGTTATTGCTATTTTTAGTATTAATTATAGAATTACAATATACCATGCTGCACAACTTGTTCTTCATTCCTTTGCTTCTCAAATCATGTGCTCTAGACTGATTAAAAAGCTTGTTTTAGCATATTTTTTCCATCACCAACATTCTAGTTCTGGAGCATTCGAACTTCTGACTTATTTCTTCATGTGTAACCTAGCGTCTCATTCTTTGGTTTCAGTGCTTCCTTGTCTACAAATCCCACCTGCAGCTGTTGCTTACAACTATTAATGCTGCAGTTTTTTTTATCACAACTGACAGTTTACAGGGTCATGAGGTTTTGTTATCATATTGTATGTCATGACTGCGTGTGATTGACTAATTGTATTTTACCCGATTGTGTGGCTTTATGATAGGTTAGTGCCCGATTGTGCAACTATTGTTATTTCATCGCCCGTGTGTGGCCTCACTATATTCTATATCCATTTTCAGTATTTTTATTGTATCCCAATTTGGGAGTTTAGAAAATACAGTGGAGACGCTGTCGGAATTTTCTGTAACTATTTATTTTTTAAAACCGCGGCGTCTCCATTCTTTTAAAAGTCATATTTTTACATAAATATCTTAAGATTTCCAAATCACACAATTTCACATAAATACTCTATGGTTTCGAAAACCCATATTTCACGTTAATACCATAAAGTTCCAAATCCCGTATTTTAAAATAAATACCTTGAAGTTTTGGAACCCGTTATCTCTTAAGTCTCGGAAAGCCGGAGATAAGGCATCAGCATCCTACTTGCCATTGCTGCATACCATGACTACGAAATCTGGCAGATGGATGTCAAGGCCTCTTTTCTAAATGGTGATTTAGAAGAGAGCGTGCACATGACACAACCAGAGCACCAAAATACCTTGAACCTTTACAAAACCATTTCTATATTAAAATACCCCGACTTTCCCGAATTCCATGTTTTACAATAAAATACCACATGCCTTCTTTCAACTAGGCTTTGTGAAACCCCGTAGCGCTTGACTCCATATTGACTTGTCAACTCAACTATTTAATGATCTTGCTTAAGGACCGTGTGTAATGACTGTGTTTCCGTGATTTCGGGCATATACGGAATACTCACGGTTTACTGATCATGTTTCTGTAATTTCGGGCATATACGGATTGCTAACTTTCTAATGATAATGATACTTTACATGACATAACACTAAGTATGGTTAGGGTTAGACGCACGAACCTAGGTATGTAATATTTTAAGAAGATCTCGATATTGCGGATGACCAGCTTTAGAAGATCCCGATGTTACGGGTGACCAATTTTTGAGAAGATCCCGATATTATGGATGACTAGTTTTAGAAGATCCCGATATTACAGATTACAGATGACCAGTATCACTGTTGAAATTCCATGCCTAGATAAACTACACGTTAACACTAACCCGTAATCACTGAATAAAACGGGGCTGGGTAGTTTGATTAGACAAGATTGTATACGGGTCTCGGATTCCCCTATTGATTAACCATGGTCCGGGGAGTGAAACGAGTATTATTCACTCTCACTGCTGTTGTTCCGTGGCCCAACTGAATAATCGTGAGAACCTGGTACTCTTATTTAACAAACTAAAACGATTACAATACGCAGTGGATACCTATTAATGTTCATCACCACACATATGACATCGGTATGTTTGTAACGACCCTAAAATTCATATACCTTCATATTATCCTTCTTTAATAAAATATGGCATTTAATTGTTTTTGGTATTTTCCGTATCATCTATTAAATATATTATGTTATATTTTGTTTTCTAATAAATATACTATTTATTTATTTTAATCACTCCAACTATTTTCCTATCCTATTATTTTCCAAAAAAAGAAAAGAAAAGAAAACAAATAAATTCTATTTTCTATTTTCCCAAAGAATTATTTTTTTCCAATACCTAAATTCTAACCCACTCCCATTTATTATTTTAAAAAATCCAAACAAAACCCAAACCCATTTGTTTTTATATTTAAACAAAACCTACACCTAAATGCCAACCCAAAACCAAAGCCCACATCTACAAACTCCAGACCCAGCCCATCCTGCTTAAAAACAAAACCCTTTCCCCTCCCCATGATTTTCTACACCCTTTTTAATTCCAAAACATGTTCAATTAAACTTTAATTCCACTGTTCACTCCAGTGTTGCGAGGATGGCGTAGTGGCGATGACTAGAAGCTCGGGTGCTGCGCCGGCAGTGGTGACGATGAAGATTAGCTTGAGTAGTCAACGGTGAGGCAGAAGGGGTCAGGCTCGGTGCAGAGGGATGGAGCTTTGGTGAGTGGTGATGGAGTTGGGTTGATGGTGGACGAGTGGGGCTCGGCTTGGAGTTATAGAGTGTGTTGGTGGCAATGGGGGCGGTGATAGGGAGCTTGTCAGCGTCGCTAAGGGTCGGCCGACGGTGGCAAGCTCGGTGGGGGAAAGGGGTTGAGGACAGCCATGGATGAGAGAGAGAACGAGAGAGATGGAAAGAGAGATGGTGAAAGTATGAGTGATTGAGAGAGATGGTGAGAATGAGAATACTGAAAAAGAAGTAACAGTTGAGGTGATGAGAAGAAGGGAGGGGGCGGTTTCAAAAATATAAAGGAGAAGAAAAATGGAGAGAGAAAAGAAAGGAGGGAAAAGAAGGGTTCAGACCATGTGGAGTTGGTTTTGGGAAAAAAATAGAAGGGAAATGAGAGAAAGAGATGGGGCATCGGCTTAAGGATTATAGTTAGGATTTAGTTTGGATTTGAATTTAGTGGAAAAGAATTAGGGTAAGGAATTAATAGTTAGAACTTAGAGTTTGATTTTGGGATTCTACTTTTAGAAATAAAACAAATGGAAAAAATATATACGAAAATACGGGAAAAAAAATATGTTATTCAAATACGGAGAAGTACAAACGGAACTGGGTATTACATCATATCCCCCTTCCAAAAATTTCGTTCTCAAAATTAAAAGAACAAAAACAATGAAACAAAGATACAGATAAACTATTCGAAAAGATGCGGAAAACGCTTACAGATATCCTCCTCATGTTCCTGAACGGGAAGTCCAACTTCGAACGCAATTTATCATTAGTTTTATACAGAATTAGGCATCGCTACAGTTCAATAATATATAGGTTTACCAGTTATGTTTTTAATGCAAAATACGGATCAATAATAGCCGCTATATACAGGGAGTTATGTTCAGTTTAAATTCAATATGTATAATCTATCGGCCAGACACACCGACAATTAAAAATATCAAACAACATTCAAATTGGCTGAAACCAACACCATTAGTTACCTAAATCGATTATCTACATAACAGTGTGGGTCTCCGCATATTTTCAGATATTTCAAATCAGGTGTCGATAGAAGTTACTGCTCTGGACTGCAGTCCAAAGCAGTATTTCTATCCCATTTTCATTAGCGTAACATGTTAATATTCAGTAACAAATTATAGAGGATTGTAGGTTATTCCGTTAGCTTCAATTCGAGCCCTGGAAGGCCATGATTCGATTTATATACAATTAGCTATGAATTTTACAATGCAAAGTATGCGGTAAATTCCACATTTCACGACGCCAATTAGGGTCGTCATTTTATGTGCGAAAACTCGATATTTTACATTCAAATTTCTACACGACGTTCATTAACAGTAAATGGATTTATCGATCACAATTTTCGCCATTTTAATTAAGTTTCGGATTAGGGTTCACATCGAACGCCTAAGTCATGCATTCAATTAGCAATCAAAACGCACGTTTCCTTTAACTGATCGAAACTAGATATTATCCATATAAATTCTGCATGATGCCAACACGGTAGTAAGCCCTAGCCGAGTTTCGTTCAGCATAATTAACACTAGTGTTAGCTATAACGTTCAATTATAGTTTACGATTCAAATATATGTTACAAGTGGTTATAATAAAATTATTAAAACTAATTACGATATTTAGCATGTATAAGCAAGTGAACAGGGTTTCACTTGCCTGATGACGACAGCGGCACGGTGGCGATGACGATGGCTATCTACGGCAACGACACGGCACGTACGGGCAACAACGACAAGGGTTTGGCCTTAGGCTTGGCTAGGCTAGGGCTTGGAGCTTGGTTCTGTGCAGTGGCGGCGATGGAGATGGTGTCGAGGAGCTAGGGTTGGGCACGGTGGTCGGGAGGTGGTGGCAGCGCGGCAAGGAGAAGCTCGGGTTGCGACTTGAGGTTGTGAGGGGGTCGGCTATGGAGCTTGGTTGGGTAGCCGGAGTTTGGAGGTTGGAGGCCAGGGGGCCGGCTATGGAGGTACGACAATGGTGAGGGTCAGCTTGTGTTGGAGAGAGGAGGGAGATGAAAGTGAATGAGAGAGGTAGAATGAGATTTGAGAGAGCAAAAGTGATAATGAAAAGAGTTAAAGAGAGTAAAGATTGGGGAATTAAGGGGGTTAATGAGGAATTGATTGGTGATTAAAGAGATTTATGAGAGATTCTTCAGTTGAGATTTAGGAATTCAAAATGAAAAAGGTATCAGTTAGGAGAAGAGAAGAAGGGGAGCCGGTTTATAATGAAGGAAGAGAAAATGGGGAGAGAAAAGGGGGTGGGAAAAAGAGAAGTGTTTGGGCTTTTGAGGAGTTGGGCTTGGAAAAATAGAAGGAAAAGAGATTGGGCTGTGCTAGGGTTAGGGTAATTGTTAGGATTTTAGTTTAGGGAAAAATTTGGAATTTGGGTTTAGGAAAAATTAGAAAAAAATAATTAGGAAAAATAGGGAAAAGCATTTATTCACAAATACGGATACGTACAACGGAACTGGGTATTACATCATACCCACTTACAAAAATTTCGACCTTAAAATTCAAAGAACGATACAGATAAACTGCTTGAAGAGATGCAGAAAACGCTGACGGATATCCTCCTCACGTTCCCATATACTCTCTTAGAGAACGACCACCCCAAGACACTCGAACCGGTGAAAAGACCTTATTTTTTAGCACCTTCTTCCTGCGATCGAGAATGGTTGTAGGCAGTTCCTCATAAGACAGATTCGTACCCAACGTCGACTCTGAATGATCTAAAATATGGTTGTCGTCTCGAACATAGTGACATAACTGAGATGCATGGAACTGTAGGGTGTTTTTATCACCCCATTGAGATGGGAATACGCGCGCGCTTGTCAGGCGTACTACAGATTTTCCCTGCCTAGGATAGGCTGGGGTTTAATGATTGTGGAGATCCGAATCTCCAGCAGTCGCTGACTAAGCTGCCGTTAATTACCCCTCGCCTTTGGGGCGAGGGAACCTCTGATTAACGGGTTAAACTGGTCATGCGAACTCAATGTGCAGTGTACGTGTGTGTTGTTTCGGAGGGGGGTTTGGATATATCGGGAGCCACGCAGAGTTTTTACGGGGGTACCGCTACCCGGATAGCGGGCTGGGGGTCAAGGGGGCTAGTAGCCCCCTTGCGGGGCAGCGCCCCGGCCCAAATTTTTTTTGGAGGGGGACAGTGTCGTGGAGTATGTGTGTGTACATATGTATACGTATGTATATATATATATGTATATATAAGAAGGGGGAAAAGGCATCCAAAGGATGCGTGGGGCCAGCGCTTTGAGCGCAAGAGCGCCACGTGTCAGCACATGGGCGTTAGGGCGCTAGAGCTCTGAGCGCAAGAGCGCTAGCGCGCCACGTGTCAGCACGTGGGCGCTAACGCTCCGAGCGCAAGAGCGCTAGCGCACTTTGTGCTAGCGCGCCATGTGTCAGCACGTGGGCTAGCGCGCCACGTGGGCGCTCGGGCGCTTGTGCTTTGGGCGCTAGCGCTCTGAGCGCAAGAGCGCCACGTGTCAGCACGTGGGCGCTCGAGCGCTAGCACTCTGGGCGTAAGAGCGCTAGCGCACCATGTGTCAGCACATGGGCGCTCGAGCAGCAAAAGGGACTTGGTCCCTGCAATGGGAGTTGTACTCCCAGGAAGGAGCACTTGTTATTCTGTATGTGTGTGTGTGTGTATATATATATATATATATATATATATATATATATGAGGAGTTAAACTCCTAAGATGTTTTGAAGCTGATAAAGGGCTTCTCCCCTTGAGCCCTAGTTCTTCCCCAAAGTGGGGTTTCTGGAGATGGGTCTCCTTCCTCCTCCTTTGTTTGGCCGGATCTTGAAGATCAAGAGATATGGGATTTTAAAAATCTCTTCTTTTTGAGATCTGATGGTAGATCCAAGTTCCCCTTTGTGGGTTTTATGGTGAAAAACTATTTAGTTTTGAAAAAAAAAAAGAAACTCTTGATTTAATTCAAAAGAAAGAAGGCTTGGAACCTTCAGGAAAGGCAAAGAGGCACAAACCCTAGATTTTTTGAGGGGAATGAAAAGTATTACTTTATTCATCATCATGTTGCCTTTTATAGCTTACATATTTACATATAGCCCCTTGGGCTTCACAAAATGGCATTTTGCCTATCCCATGGCTCATGTGCCATTTCATTTTTGCACATAAGCCATGGGCTTACAAAATATTGGCTTTATGCCCATTTTTCATACATTCATGTATAAAAAATTACATAAAAATTATTTATTACATGATTTTTTATTTTGGTATGGCGGAAGGCCGGACGCTTCGTGTTCGGGCTCGACCTGGGCATTGGCCCACTTGTTCTGGGCTTGGGTCCACTTGGCTTGGGGTTGACCTTGACTTTGATTTGGTCAACCAGGGTGCAAATTTTGACTTCAACAAAGTGCCCCCATCAATAAATGCACACCACACATGTGAGTCGTGTGCTTGCAATTGATGGATCTTCTTTCACGTGGGGGCGACTTGCTTTGGTTCCCACTTTTTGGGATGCACTGCCCTTTTTACGACATGGACGGTCGATTCTGCCCTTTTTGCGACTTGGACGGTCGGCTCTTGACGCGTCTTCGAGACGGAGTGTCCGTGGCAGACGTTTCCCTGACCCGGAGTGATCTGGTTCCCGCTTTGTAGGAAGCCTGCACTGCCCTTTTTGCGACGTGGACGGTCTACGCTCTGATCCGGAGCGATTTGGTTCCCGATTTGTGGGAAGCCTGCACTGCCCTTTTTGCGACATGAACGGTCGACGCTCTGATCCGGAGCAATTTGGTTCCCCATCTGTGGGAAGCCTGCGCTGCCCTTTTGCGACATGGACGGTCGACGCTCTGATCCGAAGCAATTTGGTTCCCGATTTGTGGGAAGCCTGCACTGCCATTTTTTCGACATGGACGGTCGACGCTTGACGCGTCTCCAAGACGGAGTGTCCGTGGTAGACGTTTCCCTGGCCCGGAGTGATCTGGTTCCTGCTTTGTAGGAAGCCTGCACTGCCCTTTTTGCGACATGGATGGTCGACGCTCTGATCCGGAGCGATTTGGTTCCCGATTTGTGGGAAGCCTGCACTGCCCTTTTTGCGACATGGACGGTCGACGCTCTGATCCGGAGCGATTTGGTTCCCGATTTGTGGGAAGCCTGCACTGCCCGTTTTGCGACATGGACGATCGACGCTCTGATCCGGAGCGATTTGGTTCCCGATTTGTAGGAAGCCTGCACTGCCCTTTTTACGACCTGGACGGTCGACGCTTAGCGCGTCTCCGAGACGGAGTGTCCGTGGTAGACGTTTCCCTGGCCCGGAGTGATCTGGTTCCTGCTTTGTAGGAAGCCTGCACTGCCCTTTTTGCGACATGGACGGTCGACGCTCTGATCCGGAGCGATTTGGTTCCTGATTTATGGGAAGCCTGCACTGCCCGTTTTGCGACATGGACGGTCGACGCTCTAATCCGGAGCGATTTGGTTCCCGATTTGTGGGAAGCCTGCACTGTCCTTTTTACGACCTGAACGGTCGACGCTTAGCGCGTCTCCGAGACGGAGTGTCCGTGGTAGACGTTTCCCTGGTCCGGAGTGATCTGGTTCCTGCTTTGTAGGAAGCCTGCACTGCCCTTTTTGCGACATGGACGGTCGACGCTCTGATCCGGAGAGATTTGGTTCCCGATTTGTGGGAAGCCTGCACTGTCCTTTTTGCGACATCGACGGTCGACGCTCTGATCCGGAGCGATTTGGTTCCCGATTTGTGGGAAGCCCGCACTGCCCTTTTTACGACCTGGACGGTCGACGCTTGGCGCGTCTCCGAGATGGAGTGTCCGTGGTAGACGTTTCCCTGGCCCGGAGTGATCTGGTTCCTGCTTTGTAGGAAGCCTGCGCTGCCCTTTTTGCGACATGGACGGTTGACGCTCTGATCCGGAGCGATTTGGTTCCCGATTTCTTGGAAGCCTGCACTGCCCGTTTTGCGACATGGACAGTCGACGCTCTGATCCGGAGCGATTTGGTTCCCGATTTCTGGGAAGCCTGCACTGCCCTTTTTACGACATGGACGGTCGACGTTCTGATCCGGAGCGATTTGGTTCCCGATTTGTGGGAAGCCTGCACTGCCCTTTTTACGACCTGGACGGTCGACGCTTGGCGCGTCTCCGAGACGGAGTGTCCATGGCAGACGTTTCCCTGACCCGGAGTGATCTGGTTCCTGCTTTGTAGGAAGCCTGCACTGCCCTTTTAGCGACGTGGACGGTCGACGCTCTGATCCGGAGCGATTTGGTTCCCGATTTGTGGGAAGCCTGCACTGCCCTTTTTGCGACATGGACGGTCGACGCTCTGATCCGGAGCGATTTGGTTCCCGATTTGTGGGAAGGCTGCACTGCCCTTTTTACGACCTGGACAGTCAACGCTTAGCGCGTCTCCGAGACGGAGTGTCCGTGGTAGACGTTTCCCTGGCCCGGAGTGATCTGGTTCCTTCTTTGTAGGAAGCCTGCACTGCCCTTTTTGCGACATGGACGGTCGACGCTCTGATCCGGAGCGATTTGGTTCCCGATTTGTGGGAAGCCTGCACTGCCCGTTTTGCGACATGGACGGTCGACGCTCTGATCCGGAGCGATTTGGTTACCGATTTGTGGGAAGCCTGCACTGCCCTTTTACGACCTGGACGGTCGACGCTTGGCGCGTCTCCGAGACGGAGTGTCCGTGGTAGACGTTTCTCTGGCCCGGAGTGATCTGGTTCCTGCTTTGTAGGAAGCATGCACTGCCCATTTTGCGACATGGACTGTCGACGCTCTGATCCGGAGCGATATGGTTCCCGATTTGTGGGAAGCCTGCACTGCCCTTTTTGCGATATGGACGGTCGACGCTCTGATCCGGAGCGATTTGGTTCCCGATTTGTGGGAAGCCTGCACTGCCCTTTTTACGACCTGGACGGTCGACGCTTGGCGCGTCTCTGAGACGGAGTGTCCGTGGTAGACGTTTCCCTGGCCCGGAGTGATCTGGTTCCTGCTTTGTAGGATGCCTGCACTGCCCTTTTTGCGACATGGACGGTCGACGCTCTGATCCGGAGCGATTTGGTTCCCGATTTGTGGGAAGCCTGCACTGCCCTTTTTGCGACATGGACGGTCGACGCTTGATTTGACTTTCTTTGCTTCTTGCAGTGTCAAGGGTGAACTTGACTTGCTCCGCTTCTTACGATGTCTAGATTGGATTCTGACTTGCTCCGCTTTCTACGGTGTCGGAGTTGAAGTTGACTTGTTGATTGTGATTTTGGTTGACATCAGCACGCTACACTGGAATATGGTATCAGGAGCGGATCATCATTTGCCATGAGAGGATTTAGGGATTTTGGTTTTCTGTCGGCATCTGCATTGCTGCACGGGAATAATGCCAGGAGCAACTCATCATTTGTCTCGGGAGGATTTGGGAATTGGTTTTTTTTTTCGGCATCTGCATTGCTGCACTGGATTAATGCCAGGAGCAACTCATCATTTGCCCCGGGAGGATTTGGGAATTGCTTTTTTTTCCGGCATCTGCATTGCTGCACTGGAATAATGCCAGAAGCAACTCATCATTTGCCCCGGGAAGATCTGGGAATTGGTGGCTTAGGAGACAGGTTTAGATCCCTATCACCTAAGGCTTTTCAATTTTATGGGCCGTAAGGGTCCCACAAAAGCATTTGATCCCTACGAGTCGAAAGGATCTCGTAGGTGTATTTTCTCTTTAGGAGTCGTGGGGACTCCTTGTAAGTGCTCGGCAGTGCCCCAGCCGTCATTCCGAGGCCAAAATGCGGAAACAAAAACTTTTCTTTAAACTTTTAAATCGACGCTACCGCGGACTTTAAACCCGGATCGGGCCATTAACCTAACGCTAGCTAACTAGAGAATGGGTAGAGAGCTATACCGAGCGATCCGCGTCCTTCGGTCTCCATCCCGATCTCCTCACGGAATCTCCGTTCTTCATCTCCTCGTCGGAAAGGGCACCACATCGCCGAGTCTTTTTACGGGCTCCCACCTCTGGACCGAGGCAACTCGGGCACGAAGTTGGCGAGCCGACGTGTCCAAGAATGCTGTAGGCTAAGTGTAGAACTCTATGTCTCGAGGGGTTGTTTGAAGTTGCCCTTTTGATGTGGAGGTGAAAATCAACTTTGAAATGGAACTTTGGGATTTTTGTGGCAAGCAAATGAGAATGAATTCTCCCCCCCCCCAAAAAAAAATTGGACAGCCTTGCCTCATAAGAATGGCCGGCCATCCACTAGGAATGAGAGGAGCGAGTGTGTATCAATAATGCAAAGAAAAAGAATGATTATAATCATCAAGAAAGTCACACCCTTTACCTAATCATATCCCATCATATCCCATCTCCAAAAAGTCAAGCAATGATGAACAAAAGAAGTCAAGGAATGGTAGAACTATCATGATACAACTACTTACAAAAACCACCCTCCATTTTGCTAATTTGCACATTTGCAAATAAGCCCCTCCACACCAATTTTCAGCCAAAGAAAGAAACAAAGGAAAATGGCCGAAACGGAAAGCAAACTGGCAACTTCAAAAAACTGATCCCGTAATTAATTACAGGAAAATCCCGCGACTGTATATACATACCCGCATTTGTATTCCGACCGAATACAAATGCAATGAGATAAAATCTACACTGTACAATACTAGGATCCGGCTTAAACTAAAGCCCGCTAGTATTATCCGTCCGATCATGATGCGTGCAATACCGCACGTATATGATCGAACCCTGCCATATATCCATACGGCCTCTACAACGTTTCGCCCGAAACTTGAGAAACTGTCTGTGGGGGACTCTAAAGACTCGTCAACACTTTGGCTGTGGATTTAACCACTAGCACGTCAGAGGTATTAGCCATACGTAACGGGCTACCAGGTATTGACCAAAAGGGACGTCGATGAGCGAACTCATCCTGACACCCTACTGAGCCTGTCAGTGACAATATCCGTACAGTCCGGTCTGTTCGTCTATGAGCATCGCATGGCGGGCCTAGGGGTTGGTAAAAGTCAGACCCCCAAAAGCGGTACAAGTCGTGTCAGAGTGTAGCCCAGAACATCCTGAGATATTACTGGAATACCTACCAGTAAATCTCCTGCCTGGCCAAGAACTTCGTGTAATGGCTCTCCTAGACACAGCGCGACCTCACCCCCAATACCGGGAGAGACGAACCCCTGCAGATCCGCTCACTGCCTCCATGTGGCTCGGGACTGTACCCAACTAAAACCTGTTTGCATGACTCCTTTGAGCCGTGGTAGGGTAGTAATCAAAGCACAATGGGAACTCACACGAGACAAATGACGATCTCAGGTCGATGAAATAACATGTACACATGTCACCAGGAAACTGCTATCTGACGTCAGGTATAATACCAACTAGCATGTTCCCGGCGAGTCCTGTCCGGTGTACTCATAACCCAATGAGCACATGTATACATCTTAGGTGAACCAACTGACACCAGTGGCTTGTGAGACCGGCCACCGCCCCTCGTCGGGGTCTCGACTGTATACACTAGTCTACTCTGGAGTATCGATGCCCTGTCTCGAAAACTCCCACGACTAGGGACCTTTTAAGGATGTGCTACCCAGCTCCCACGTATATGATCGCCATCATACTGCTGGCCGTCAAGCAAGAATCCTAAGGGCTCTACCAACGTGCAATAGTGATCTGTAATGTCACCTAAAGCATTACACGATGATAAAGATAAATCAGATAGCATACTATCATCTTGAGTAAGACTATCCTACCGACATAGGTCATCCCTCAATCATTGCAATCACGTGCCTGTGATCCAATAATTGACTCTGAGGGCACTATCTCCAGCACTCCTAAGTGTGTTGCTCCTTTGTGAGTTGTAAGGATCTAACGCTGGCATTTTCTCGTCACAAAGTCGAGAGGACTTTGCGAGTGCATTTCATTTCTTTTTTTACGAGTTTGCGCCCTTTCGGGTTTTCACAAACTCGCCGGCAGTCCTGCTGTTTTTACTCACGAAGCCCTTTCGGGTTTTCATCCGTGCCCCTTTTGCTTGTGGACATACCATTTTTTTTTGGACTTTGAATATGGTCTCACCAGTAGGACTCGGGAGAGATTGGGATTGTTTTACGCATGTGGATTGTATACGGTTTTGCAGGATGTATGGTCCAAACCGTAGGGCTGGAAAAATTTTGGGACTCTGTTGACGTCTGCATCGCTGCACTGAAATATGGTACCGGGAGCGACTCATCATTCGCCATTGGGGTATGGGATTTGGAATTTGGTTGGCGTCTGCATCGCTGCACTGGAATATGGTGCCAGGAGCGACTCATTATTCGCCATTGGGGTATGGGGAAGTGATGGCTTAGGAGACAGGTTTAGATCCCTATCACCTAAGGCTTTTCAATTTTATGGGCCGTAAAGGTCCCATAAAAGCATTTTCTCCCTACGGTCGTAAGGATTCCGTAGGTGCATTTTCTTCTTAGGAGTCGTGAGGACCCCCAAGTGTGATTTTCCTTTGTGAGTCGTAAGGATCACACAAAGGTTTGTTCTTCTCATGTATCGTGAGGACACATGAGTGAGTCTTCTCAATGGAGCATAATTCCAAAGGCGGAGACCAGCCGCGTAGCTGGTGATTACGGTGGGGTATAGGTATGATGAGAATTATTTGAGCCCGTGGATTGTATACGGTAGTCAATTTTGGGACTGACCGTAGGGCTGGGAGAATTTTGGAAATTGGATTTTGGTTGGCGTCTGCATCGCTGCACTGGAATATGGTACCAGGAGCGACTCATCATTCGCCGTTAGGGTATGGGATTTAGAATTTGGTTGGCGTCTGCATCGCTGCACTGGAATATGGTACCAGGAGTGACTCATCATTCGCCGTTTGGGTATGAAATTTGGAATTTGGTTGGCGTCTGCATCGCTGTACTGGAATATGGTACCAGGAGCGACTCACCATTCGCCATTTCCTGTTGGGGAGCGATGGCCTAGGAGATAGGTTTAGATCCCTATCGCCTAAGGCTTTTCAATTTTATGGGCCGTGAGGGTCCCATAAAAGCATTTTCGCCCTACGAGTCGTAAGGATCCCGTGGGTGCATTTTCTCCTTAGGAGTCGTGAGGACCTCCAAGTGTGTTTTTCCCTTGTGAGTTGTAAGGATCCCACGAAGGTTTGTTCTCCTCATATATGTGAGGACACATGAGTGGGTCTTCCCAGTGGAGCATAATTCCAAGGACGGAGACCAGCCGCGTAACTGGTGATTACGGTGGGGCATGGGTATGATGAGAATTATTTGAGCCCGTGGATTGTATACGGTGGTCAATTTGGGGACTGGCCGTAGGGCCGAGGGGGTTTTGAAAAATTGGATTTTTGTTGGCGTCTGCATCGCTGCACTAGAATACGGTACCAGGAGCGACTCATCATTCGCCGTTGTTTTTTTTTTACCGCGATTGCTCTATCATTTCAGCTTATCTTATCATGAAGATCGCGATTGCCCCATCATTTCGGCTTTTATTCGCGGTTGCCCAATCATTTCGACTGTTTATTTTCCTCTTTATTTTTAATCGCTGATTTTTATTGCGAGTTGCCCTATCATTTCGGCTTTTTATTATTTTTGTTTTATTTACACATTTTTTTTGTTTATTTACATATATATATATATATATTTATATTTCCAGTTTAACGACTTAGAGGTCGATTGTTCCCAGTTTAACGACGTGGTGGTCCTCTCTGCTTATCCCAGCTCCTTGAATTTTGATCTTACCGGAGCTGTGTTGATGACCTAGCTCTGTGGCTTGCCGATACATCCGAGGATTGTGAGGTTTTTCCAAGCTTATATTGGTCCTCTGCCCAATCTTTGAAAACACAGCAGTCTTCAATGGTATGACTCAGCACTCTATGGTATGGGCAGTATACGGGATTGCCGGTCATATTCATTTCATGTTGCCTTTTCGGAATAGGCAATTGCAGACCGTTGTTCAAGGCTTCCTCGAATATATTGCGGACCTCATCCCTCCTGAAGGAGTACACCTTCTTCTTTCTTTCCATTAGAGTAGGTGTCCTTACTGATGCTGGTTCTTGAGGCCGATCAGTCTTTGGTTCGCCCTTTTCAGATAGTGGCACATGTCTGGGAGGATTGGGTTCCCGAAAGGCTTCGGTCTCCATTTGTATGGAATCGGCGGTCGTAGCTTGACTGTTCACCAACACGCCTTTAGACAGTTCTATCTCTCCCGTCCTGTATTGCCTTTTCGACCCAATCTTTGAAGACAAAGCAGTCCTCAATGGCATGACCTATCACCCTGTGATAGGGGCAATATTCTGGGTCGTCGGTCATATTCGCTTCTTGCGGTCTCTTTGATTCTGGCAGTTGTAGACCGTTTCTTAGGGCGTCCCTGAATATCTTGTGGACTTTTTCCCTTTTGAAGGAATAGATTTTTTCCAGTTTTTCTTTCAGAGGCGATCCCCCTCCGGCGTATGTATCGGAGGGAGTGGAGGCTGATTGCGGCCGTTTTTCGCGAAGGCACTCCGCTCTTAGGTTGAAAGGGATATCAGTTGGCTGCCACCGGGTATCAATTCCTGGCTCATGAACCAAAATTTGATTATGCTGTAATTGCAATCGGGCGACTTGGGTCGCGAGATCTGCCGCGATGTTTGCCAATTCGTCGATCTTGGACTGTACCTTGGCTAACTTCCCGTCCCTGTCCTGAAGCTGCCTATGAATCCATCGGAATAACGCTTGCTCTGTAGTTCTGGCTATGACAACCGGGCCATCTTTATTTCCTGAGCTCAATTCCGCAGGAACCACGAGCTCCTCTGGCTTATCGGCCTGAGCGGGCTCTTCATCACTTAGATCGAGCCGATGCTGGGTAACGTCAATCATATCATCACCATGGCTGTGAAGAAGAGGAGGATTCGTTTCTTCATGTCCGACCATGTAGACAGTGCGAACCACATACCCAGCCATCTCTTTATCTTTGGCGGCTGATTTCGCGGAGCGGTTCGGGCTTTGGAAATTCATAAATTTTAACATGGCCAGAGCCCTAGCCCTTTTGTTGGCTCTGTATATGAGCCGCTTCTGCCTCAGCTTCTCTGCCTTGAGCGCTTGGCAGGCTTCTGCTCTTCGGGAAGCCGCCATAGGCTGAGTGATGGGGAGGGTTGAGAAGACACCCAATCGAGTAGTTGTCAAAGGCGCCGCAGGAGCTTGCCCGAGATGCCTTGTTGCTTTTTTGGTGTTGACGGCCTTGCCCCCAGCTGGGGCCAAGGAAAGTCGTTCAGATACCGACTCGCATTTGTGTTGGGGTGCCCTCACGACCATGACATTCGGCCTTTTCCCTTTTGAGACCGGATTGTCTGTTACCGGAGCTTGAGGAGTTGGGACGGCGTTAGCTGACACGAACATAATAGAGCCGAATGGTAGCGGCGGCTCTTCCCATTGTCGTCCGAGACTGGTCGGAAGGACCGTCCTAGAGTCTATCTTCATCGTGTAGGACACGGGAGCCGTGCTGAGAGCTGAGTTCATCTTTGGAGACATTGTTGAATAGCGATTGCTTGAAAACCTGCATAAAAGAGCATTATTTTAGTATAAATATAGATATGTATATTGATTGAGTTCGCATGAACGTTTAACCCGAAATATGGGAGGAGAGATAGGTCCAACCGGGCGTGCCAGAATCTGTAAGGTGTTTTTCGTTACCCCATTGAGATGGGAATACGCGCGCGCTTGTCAGGCGTACTACAGATTCCCCCTGCCTAGGGTAGGCCGGGGTTTAATGATTGTGGGGATCCGAATCTCCGGCAGCCGCGGACTAAGCTGCCGTTAATTACCTCTCGCCTTTGGGGCGAGAGAACCTCCGATTAACGGGTTAAACTGGTCATGCGAACTCAATGTGCAGTGTACGTGTGTGTTGTTTTGGAGGGGGGTTTGGATATATCGGGAGCCACACAGAGTTTTTACGGGGGTCCCGCTATCCGGATAGCGGGATGGGGGTCAATGGGGCTAGCAGCCCCTTGCGGGGCAGCGCCCCGGCCCAAATTTTTTTTGGAGAGGGACAGTGTCGTGGAGTATGTGTGTGTACATATGTATACGTATGTATATATATATATGTATATATAAGAAGGGGGGAAAGGCATCCAAAGGATGCGTGGGGCCAGCGCCAGCGTTTTGAGCGCTAGCGCGCCATGTGTCAGCACGTGGGCGCTAGCGCACTGAACGCTAGCGCGCCACGTGTCATCACGTGGGCGCTTGCGCTTTGGGCGCTAGCGCTCTGAGCGCTAGCGCGCCACGTGTCAGCACGTGGACGCTAGCGCTCTGAGTGCAAGCGCGCTTGCGCTATAAGCGCCAGCGCGCCACGTGTCAGCACGTGGGCGTAAGAGCGCTAGCGCTCTGGGCGTAAGAGCGCTAGCGCACCACGTGTCAGCACGTGGGCGCTCGAGCAGCAAAAGACTTGGTCCCTGCAATGGGAGTTGTACTCCCAGAAAGGAGCACTTGTTAGTCTGTGTGTGTGTGTGTGTATATATATATATGAGGAGTTAAACTCCTAAGATGTTTTGAAGCTGATGAAGGGCTTCTCCTCTTGAGCCCTAGTTCTTCCCCAAAGTGGGGTTTCTGGAGATGGGTCTCCTTCTTCCTCCTTTGTTTGGCCGGATCTTGAAGATCAAGAGATATGGGATTTTAAAAATCTCTTCTTTTTGAGATCTGATGGTAGATCCAAGTTCCCCCTTTGTGGGTTTTATGGTGAAAAACTATTTAGTTTTGAAAAAAGAAGAGTAAAACTCTTGATTTAATTCAAAAGAAAGAAGTAGTCTTGGAACCTTCAAGAAAGGGAAAGAGGCACAGACACTAGATTTTTTGAGGGGAATGAAAAGTATTACTTTATTCATCATCATGTTGCCTTTTATAGGCTTACATATTTACATATAGCCCATTGGGCTTCACAAAATGGCATTTTGCCTATCCCATGGCTCATGTGCCATTTCATTTTTGCACATAAGCCATGGGCTTACAAAATATTGGCTTTATGCCCATTTTGCATACATTCATGTATAAAAAA
The DNA here is from genome assembly GCA_030015575.1 of Agapanthus africanus. Classification (NCBI taxonomy): domain Eukaryota; kingdom Viridiplantae; phylum Streptophyta; class Magnoliopsida; order Asparagales; family Amaryllidaceae; genus Agapanthus; species Agapanthus africanus. The sequence goes on along the minus strand of JASDDO010000024.1, from coordinate 43,138,599 downwards.
TTACATAAAAATTATTTATTACATGATTTTTTATTTTGGTATGGCGGAAGGCCGGACGCTTCGTGTTCGGGCTCGACCTGCGCATTGGCCCACTTGATCTGGGCTTGGGCCCACTTGGCTTGGGGTTGACCTTGACTTTGACTTGGTCAACCAGAGTGCAAATTTTGACTTCAACAGGAACGTATTGTGCACACCGGCAAAATACTCGACAGATTCTATCACGAGACCCTTCACAGAGCAGTTACTAAATGAGCGGGTCTCATCTCGGAACAAACCGTCCAAGATGGCTCTTTTTGACGGGAAGTCCGACCCAAAGGACCACTTGGACGCGTTTACAGCAGGCATGAGCTTCCAAGATAACTTGGACGCAGCACAGTGCTGAGCCTTCCCCAACACCCTCATCCGGGCCGGACGAGATTGGATCCGTGGTCTTACTCCGCGTTCAATCTTCACCTTCGACGAGCTGGCTACTCAGTTCCTCGGTCATTTCGTCGGCAACCGATGACAGAAGAGGACTGTCGACTACCTGTTCATCATCAAGAGCGAGGACAAGGAATCTTTCAAAAGCTACATCACCTGGTTCTACAATGCCCTCCTGGAGGTACCCGAACACAGGGACGAGACGATCATCACCGTCTTGAGATCTGATCTTAGGCACAAAGAGTGGCTCTGAGCTTTTGCATTGGCGCAACTTAAGACCATGGCCGAGGTGAAAGTCTAGACCGAGCGAGAGATCCAACTCGAATTGTAGGTAAACGCCAACCTTCCCTGAGGGGATCAGGCAGACCGAAAGAAGCGGGACCGGGAGGAGAAGAAAAAGACCGATCGTCCGAAACATTATTCTCTGAGGTTTCATGAGTACACTCCTCTGAATGTCTCTTAGGCCGAGCTGCTAGAGGAGACAAAGAACGGGAGATTCTTCAAACCCCCGCCAATGATATAAAGACCGGGTAAGCTACTCTGCGGCCCATACTATGCCTTCATCGGTGGCAGGGGCGCCCGACCGAAAACTGCAAATAGCTCCGTGATTATATTAAGGAGCTGATCCGCTTCGGTCACCTAGCAAAATACCTGCGAGACAAACGTCAAGTAGATCGGAAGCAAGCAGACCAACCACCAACCGGAGAGTTGACAGTTGGACAAATTATGGTCATCTCTGTTGATTCCACTCCGAGCAATAAGGACTCCCGGTGTATCCGGCCGATCATGACCTTAGGTACTCCCCCTCCAAAAAGTGCAAAGAGGCCGCTCTCATCACCTTCACCGAGGAAGACCTTCATCGTATATTCGTCCCGCACAATGACCCCCTGGTGATTGCGGCCCGGGTAAAATCGGTATGAAGTCCGGAGAATCCTAATCGACTCAGGGAGCTCGGCGGATATCCTATTTTACAACTGTTTCCAGCGTATGGGGTTAAATCCGTCCGATCTCCAACCAACTTCGCACGTCCTCTTCGGGTTTACTAATCATTCCGTCCAAACCGAGGGAACGATCACTCTCCCTTTCAATGTCAGGGAGGCCGGAAGAACCCGAACCCTGTCGGTGAGTTTCCTCATCGTCTGGATTCCTTCGTCTTATAACATCCTTCTGAGCCACCCCACATTAAACGCCCTCCAGGCTCAGATCTCGAGCTACCACCTCACGCTCCCTTTGGTCGAGGGGATAGGCCGGGCTTACGGAGATCAGTAGATCGCTTGGGTGTGCCTCGCCACAACGGTGCTCGAGGATAAAGAAATAGACCTATTCGAGGGACCGTGTGACCCTCGGGAATCGCTGGATACACAGGATGACTTGAGGGAGATCCGGGGTTCCCCAGTGGAGGAACTATCCAAAGTCCCCCTCAAGGAGGGGGACACCAGCTACACCTACAGATGGCTCCCTCTTGACCGGAGAAGTTCGGGACAACCTTATCCAGTTCTTCTGAAACAACTCTAACGCGTTTGCTTGGACTCCCGTGGACATGCCGGGTATCGACCCTAAGGTGATCTCACACAAGCTCGGAATTGACTCAAAAGTCCGGCCGGTCCGACAAAAGAAAAGAAATTTCGCGTCTGTCAAACAGAAGGCTATCAAGGAGGAAGTGGACTGACTACTCACGGCTGGCTTCATCAGGAACCTGGACTACTCGGCCTGACCAGCCAACGTAGTCATGGTCAAGAAAGCGAATGGAAAATGGCGCATGTGCGTTGATTTTACCGACCTGAACAAGGCATGTCCCAAAGACAACCGCCCGCTCCCTCGAATAGATCAGCTGGTTGACAGCTCGGCCGGTCACGATTTGCTGAGCTTCATGGATGTCTTTTCCGGTTATAATTATATTCGGATGAACCCGGCCGACGAAAACAAATAACCAAACATTTGATTTTAGGATTTATTGTAGTTGCAGTTGCATGGGGTTCCAAATACATACAACCAAACAGCCTTTTATTAACTCCGATTCACAAAATCCCCTGCACACCGCAGCATGATATGCATGTTGGTGGCTGGCCCCACTCTTGAGCAAAATGCATAGAGAAACAAATGTAATATATAAAATATTTAATGAAACCAATTAGAAAAACATTTTTCATTTTTCATTTTTTCCCCTTGAAATGGTCCGTGGATAATTTGATAGCTGCTCAAGATCAGGTAACATTATTTGATTTTTCTTCCTAATTTTGTTTGGAGCCTAAAATGCGGGGAACCCCTCTGGCCTTTGCATGAAAAGCAAGAAACCCCTCTTAACTCAAAGAACATACGCTTTATCCCAAAATCTAACGTTTTCCTTCATTTTAGCCTTTTTTTAATTAATTAAATTAATTAATGTAAAGCTCGAGAAGTATTTGAAATTTGATTGTTTGGTGAAGACTTGTACTGTGTTTGAGATGCCGCTATCTCAATTCTAAACGGTGAGCCAGATCTTAGACTTTTTTGCCTAATATTTGCTTTTACTTTTATGGAATTTTTTCTCATCTTAAATCAATTAGAAAAAATAAGCAACCAAAAGGAAATATGCAACTATTAAGTAGCAATTTTTAAATAGTTGGCAAAATGGTGGTAAATGAGGTAAAAGAGGGAAGTAGCTTTAGTGGTTCAAATTTTTTGCCGTGGTTAGAAACAGCAGGGGGTGGCATGGACAACTGAATATTTTCACTGGATGGGCTCGAAATATTTTAGCTAAAGTTATTTTGAGGAAATAAAATAATATAGGTTTTTTTGATAATTGTATATTCTTACTTGCTTACTGAGTCTTGAGGTTCATAGCGGATCCGTTTTGTTTCGAAGATGTGCATTCGAAGGATAGGACGGTCAAGGTCTTTGGATCGGAATTCCTTCGCTTGTTTAAATTAAAACGAATTAGCATCTAGCATGAAATAGATGAGACCCCACTGTAAATCAAAAAGACCATAGCCAAACGGATAAGCCATTCTAATACTATAATTTTTGTATGTATGTATGTTTTAGATATTGAAAGCGTATATAGAGAAAGATTTGAATAACAATACTTTAAAGTTTTGTTACGTCCCTGCCGGATCCTCTGCTCACAGAGCAGGGATCAAGTAGATTCGACGGCCCCAATGGGTGATTTGCGAGGTGCCTATGGTTTGGGCGGGGTCAAGAAAGTATCCAACTGCTATGAGGGCACACACCATGATTCTTGCAAAAAATTGGCAAGTAAAGGATCCTCTTCCCTCCTAACCTATGCACATAATACACACAAACACCCAATTTTGGATATCTTGATCCGGGTTCGGATAGGGAATTTGTATCCAAGTCGGATCCGGATTGGATTATCTGGGTCCATTTGCATCCCTACCTGTAAACCCTCCTAACCTATGCACACAACACACATAAACACCCTGGGATCTACAAATTTGCCCAAAAGATTTAATTTGTTGCCACTTTCCCCCTCTTGGAATTCATAGGGTTCGAACTCCGCACTCTCCCCAAGAAAGGAAATACCCATACATACCAACTGAACTATTTGCTCATTGGTGTCTAGATGGTATTTGAATACTCCATGTTTCACAATCCCACATAGAAACTTATGTTTAAAAGTGTGCCGGATAAATACCCAAAGTTATCTATGGCACTTTAGTGACTAACAACTTGGATACGAAAAGACGTCTTTACCCTTTTGAAGTGACCCATTGACCCCTCTCTCTCTCACACACACATAACCCTGACTTTAACCCCAACGCCTTTCTCCTTTATCTTTCTATCCACCCTAAAGCTGATTGTGACAAAATTTGAGAAATTATAGGTCTAATGCTATTTATCTGCATCATGGGAAAGTTATGCAGTTGTGGCTAAATGGAATCCATAAACTATAGGTCTAATGTTATTTATTCGTTACATTTTAATTTAGTTTTTACTGAATAATATAATATGTATTTTGTTGGATGTAATTGCAGAGCGGTAACTTATTCCTTGGAAAAGAGTGACTAAAAACCTTTTGTTGCCGCGCTGCAATATTAGGGGTGTTTGGCTTGCAACAAAACAAAAGTGCAACATTTGTCGCATGCAACAAATGCCCCGTGCAACCTTCGTTGCAAATAAAAACACCCAAATCCATTGTTTAGGTTCTGTCAACTTTTGTTGTTGGATTTCCAAATCCAAACTACCTTTTGTGTTTGGTTGACTAAAAACCAACGGTAAATGCAACATATATTGCAAAATTGCTTACGTGGCATATGATAAGATTAGGAGGCATCATTAATAATCGTTATGGACACATTCTCCTAAGTTGTTGCAATTGCTATAACCATTTTACATGCAACAATTGCTGCAAAATTTCGGACCATTTTTGCAACTCCGTTTCAAAATCCAACTCAAGTTGCTTCAAACCAAATATGGAAATGAAAATCTTTTGCATCAAAGTTGTATGCATCTCCATTTTCAAGCAACCAAACAGCCGTCCCTTCACCCAAAGTTAGGGGCGTTACCAGAATTTTGGTCATATCACAAGTCACAAGCGGAGGTAAGGCCGAAGGCGACTGTTTAGTCCTTCGTGCACCAAAGGGGAAGAGGCTCAAGGACCCCCTTCATTTTCTCATCTAATTTCTGAGGGATTTTGTTTTCTTCATCTCTTTGATCCTCACTGCTGAGCTTATGTTTCAAGGGAGCACCCTCTATCTTTCAGGTGCCATTTTCATTTCTTGGGTCCATTTCGCTTTCATATAGGTCAATTTGTCATGAATTAGGGTTTCATTCGCTATCTTTTGTGATGGATTTTGATGAAAAAGTTTGTGAATTTACTTAATGGCTTACTATTGTTTGTTGACCTTTGTTGAATTATTGGGCATTTTGGGGGTAATTTTGAATTAATCTCATATTTCTTCTATATATGGGATGCAGATGCTTAGCCACAATCGTGTCGAAATCCCTCTCCTTACTGCACTTGGTTTGTATCTGTTGCTCGAATTTCTTTTGCGGCTTTAAAAATGGCACTGCCCTCACCGTGTTTTATAACCCCCGGCTGTCGATCTTCGCTTGGAGCATCGAGCATCGGCAATTTCAGAAGGAAGATGCAGAAGGAGCTCTATGTTCCACCGAACTAAGAAGACTTTCTCATTTAGAAAGAATGGCGAAAGAGGCCTCCTTGCATTGCCCAACTAGAGCAAAAAGCCTTATTGCGTCGCGGTTTAGCAGTTGATGAAGGGCGTAGGGTTTTTAAGTGTTCTGTGAATCCCAACAAAATCGGGTCGTACCACAATAAAGACCCTTTCTTGCATTTGCATCCCAAGATCTCGATCCTCAGAGGAGAGGGGAGCGACACGGTTCTCGGTCCAAGAAAGGAGAGTTCGGTGTGAACATAGTTGAGGACTTGAGGGATGAATCCATTCTGAGTAGTTACAATGCGGCCAAGATAAAAGTTATAGGTGTTGGTGGGGGAGGATCCAACGCGGTCAATAGGATGATCGAGAGTTCTATGAACGGTGTGGAGTTTTCGATTGTGGAAACGGATATCCAAGCGATGTGGATGTCTCCTGTTTATCATGAGAATCGGTTGCAGATAGGTCAGGAGCTCACGAGGGGGCTTGGTGCAGGTGGCAATCCAGAGGTAGGAATGAATGCAGCTAAAGAGAGCAGAGAGTCGATAGAGGCTGCGGTTAATGGTGCGGACATGGTTTTCGTGATGGTAAACTGACCAACTCAAAATATTTTGTTCGCTGTTGTTGGTATTTATGATATTAATAACTTAGGCCCGCCGGTTAGCTTACTTTATACATTAAGCTTGTTTGAGTGGTTACCTGTTTCTTCGAATGATGTTAATTACTATAATTATGCTGAGGTCATACTGCATATATGATGAGTAAACCGTTGAGTATGCTCAGAAGTGAGATTATGAACGATAAATTTCTATTGAAAATGCATAGTCAGCGTGGTGTACTTCAGACTTCATTTTCATTAGAGTACATGATATTTTTTTCTCACATTCATGAACTTCAAGTCTTCAAAATTGTTCCAGAGATCCCGGCCTTAATACGGCATCTCAGTCATATATAACTTGTCGTAAACTTGTGAAGATGATAATATGTGAATTCTTATAATCTAGAATTTTTAATCTGTTTATTTAATTGCTTCCAATTTGGCCAAGAGTCGTAACATCCTTGCTGTGGAAGATAGTAGAGGACTATTTAGGTATCTAATTTTAGCCTTATTCAAAGAATTTATCAATGTTGGACTCTAATACATTAAATGTGCATAATCACTGTTGTTAAAGCTAATAATTAATTGTGTCAAAATAACATGTATGGAAAATGAGTATGCTAACCATTCTAACTATGCCTATGTTTTATTTAATTCACTGCAACAACATACTGTTAAATTCACATATTGGGAACAACGTGCTGAATTTTTTTTATCATAAGATATCTAAACAGTTCTCTGGTTATATAATAATAATAATAATAATAATGTAGAAAAGATTCCATAGGAGGGAATTTCCTCATATGGCGTCGAAAAAATAGCCCTCCATTTTTTCCGATGATCGACGCCCATCGTCTTCATCTTTATCATCTAAGATGTGGATACACTAAATTTCATATGATTCTACCACTTTTTCATCGTTGATTTAGTGGATGCAAAATTAACGGTTTACCGACAATAGAATTTTTTTACATTGCTAATTCAACGGTGAAAAAGTGGTGTGTGTGTGCGCGCGCGCTTAAAAAAAATGAGAGATTGTAATGTGACCAGCGGACTAAGAAGTCATAATCATAAAATCTGATATTTATTCTCCTATGAAATTTTCTAGATCCTAATATCCTACCCAAACTTGAAAGAAATCATGGATTTGTTAGCAGCAACAATCTCAGCTGCACCCTTCATTATTCCAATTTCTATCCGTTCGTTTTCTCCGTCCGTTCAGCTGTTATTACAAGAAGGTTTCAACTTTGAAAGGACGGGTATCAACTACCATATCACAGCGATATTTGTCGCGGCACATTTGTAGATAATGATGATTTTTTTTCCAGTCCAAATATCTATTTTTCAAATATTAGCGTTTATATTCACCTATAACTGAATTTGCAGGCTGGAATGGGAGCTGGAACAGGAACAGGAGGTGCCCCCATAATTGCCGGGGCTGCAAAATCTATGGGTATCTTAACTCCTGGTATTGTCACTACTACATTTTCATTTGAAGGACGAAGACGAGCAGTTCAAGCACAAGAAGGGATAACTGCTTTGAAAAAAAATGTCAATACATTAATTGTTATCCCAAATGACAAATTACTGACTGCTGTTTCTCCAAACACTCCTGTTACAGAAGCATTTAACTTGGCTGACGATATACTTCGTCAAGGCGTCCGTGGCATATCTGATATAAACATGGTAAGAGCATAGTACAAATATTCAGCTTGATCACAATTTGATGCAACACATTGTTGGAATAGTTTACTCATGAGTTCATATGGTAGTAGTTTCTTCATCTTACTGATGTTGGTGTTTTGCTGTCCTTCTATATATAAGCAAGGAAAGAAAATGCTATTTTCATGCAAGTTATTAATATTAATATTTGCAATTTACTGTGCCCATACCCAACCTTTTATCATGTTTCAATGCATAGACACTGGGCTTTATAATTTATTGACAAGCTGGGCAGTAAAATCTTGTTCATGTTAACTTCTATTACACGAGTAAAATTACCAAAGTTTTAGAGCAGTAATTAAATTTTGGCTTAATTCCAAAAAAACCCAAAACCTTTTAGCTAAACTACAAGAAACCCTCATAAACTTTTAAAATACACAAGAAACTATCATGAAACTTTCAAAAACTACGAAAAACTATCAGAAATAAGGTGCCACATCAACAATAAATTGCACGAAACTGAAAAACTTTTGTACCATGGCAGTTTCTCGTAATTTTGAAAGTTTTTGGGTTTTTTTGGAATTAAGCCTTAAATTTTATTAGAAGCAGGAAAGTACCGATGTCTGTTTATTAGCTCCAGCAGATTCATTGAACTGTTCAACTATATACATTATTTCCAATTTTATGATCAATCCGATATAGTGATAACCTGTTTAAATCATTGAAAGCTACTTCATTCATCTCCATGTTTATGCTTGACAATCTGTTTGATGGAATTATTGGTTTTATTATGTTATGTGACTATTCAAACCACATGAATCTATGCCCATTGCATTTAATCTCTTCATTTTACAGGTTCCAGGTTTAGTCAACGTTGATTTTGGGGATGTACGAGCAATTGCGGAAAATGCTGGTTCTTCTTTGATGGGTATAGGAACGGCAACAGGTAACTCAACTTACCAAGGTGTAAATAATTTGTGACAATGTTTGAAATTTTGGATAGAAAAAAGTTCTCTTAAACTTCCAGGGAACTTCCATTTCCCATACAACCATTGTTTTTATTGGTATATGAGGGCTTCTATATTTTTTTTGTCCCATTATGTTTTGTTATGCTATGCACAACTTGGAAGATGTAATATTACTATATAGTTCTAGTGGAGTTAATTCTTCCAGATGCAACTAAAAAACACTCATCGATGCCATGGGAAAAATGTACTCATGATTACCAGATGTTACAATCTTCGACTTTTAGGTGAAGCCGACATTTTTGGTTGATAATTTGTTGGTGTGAATAGACATGAACCGATATAGGAGGCTACTAAGAGCATTATTATAGCTTATTTTGTTACATAGAATATATTCTAATAAAAAAAAGTTTCAAGTTGAACAACTACTTTCAATTCCCTCCCTTATGCTTTTTAATAAATTGTTAAGGTACCTTATAGTTGCAATTTGTAAATGTTTTCTCATTTCAACTTCTAGTTAGCAATAGCATGTATCTTACATAAGTGAAGATTTAGCTTTGAATCAAAAAGCATTACCAAAATTCAGCAGTACTGATCTATTGGGAAAAAAGGCTAGAAAATGACATGTTAGCTGAAGCACGTGGTGATGCAAGTTTAACTATCTTAACAAAAGGCTAAAAAAATCTCTCTTTCAAAATGTTCACAAAATTATTAAACGATCATTTAAAATAAAAAAAATAAATGCATATCAATTTAATAAATATTTACAACTCTTTTGCTACAATAGTATTATAACAAGCTCAATAAAATAAGAATTATTACCACACCTGAATTTCGATGCATAAGAGAGCAAACTTTACATTACACAAAAAGTTGATATTATTTATTATTTCGTCTTTATCATGAATGATGTCAACCCCGGACTTTTGTATACATGTTCTATAAAATAAATTTTATTTTCATGATATATGCCATGCAAGATTTTTCCATGCCGCGTGCATCGCACAGGAAAAAACAGTCAAAGTCAAAAGAAGTGATCCGGAAAATTTTGGTGTAAATAGCTATCATTTAATTTTGATGTAAATACAAAAAACAGCAGCAATAACATTTCTCCACTATGTGGTTGGCGGATATGAAGAATATAAGTGTCTGTTTTACCATTTCTCAATCTGGCTTCAACCTTGTTTCCTGTGCCAATGTCTCTGATGCATTGGTAGTTCTGGGTGAAGGAGGCTACCCAAAAATAATATATCAAGCAATGCATATACTAAGTAGGCTAGATTGCTGATTGTTAATACCATCTCTTGACATTTTAAAATGAATTTTACTGATCTACTAAATTCTTTTCTATATCGCATATGATTGCTGATAATCGACATTATTGAAACAAAATCCACTCTCAAATTTCTGATGGCCCATGTGTTACTTGAGCAAAACACTTAGACAACCATTGTGTCACGACCCAAAACGGGGGAAGTGGCCGGTACTTAAATCACGTGACGTCTAAAGGCGTAACGCAATTCAAATAAGCTGAAACATAGAATCTAAACCGTAAGCAAAGATAAGGAGGTGAAATTTTTAGAAAAATGTTAAATAAAAGCGTAAAAGAGTTGTTGAAAAACGTTTTGAAAACAAGTTGTCGTTAAAATTTTCGGCAGCACCTCCTTTGTAAATTTTGATCAAAACCGACACATAAACAATATATATACAAGTATCCCTACTTGGGAGTAAACTCAACACCCACTTGGTGGAACACAACCACGCAGTTTAAATATACAACGCCTTAGACGAAAAAAAAGTAAGAAAGAAAAGAAAACAATAACAAAAGCATAACCATGACAGTCGGCTCACACAAGCACGACACCCAGAGTCAATATAATACAAATCTCTCAGTCCCGTATTTAAGTTAAATATACATATGGTAGATGGAGTATACCGGATACAATGTACAAGTACAAAAGATGGCAGACAAAAGAGTGCTCATAACCCACTTAAGCAAAAATATCACGCCCAAAAGTTGTAGTATGCCCCAAGCCCCGATTACTCCGAAAGATCGGCTCTGCAAGAAATTGTGACACAACGGGGTTGAGTTGCCAGCTCGTGAGTAATAATTAACATCATAAGTGGCAATCGCATGTATAAACGAAACATCAACAATTCTAACTATGAGGTTATAATGAAGTATAGTGGTATGGATGTGGCGTATGAAGTAAGCGACGTGTAGTGACATGGATGCAGCATGTATAAAATAAGCACATCGTAACAATTGTAATAAGGTAAAACCCGAAACACCATCAATGAATCATCATAAATCCTATGTCAAATACCGACACACGAAATCCAATATCTGAGCGCCGTCTCTCGGATTGGTCCTCATATCCATATGAAACATATAACTCCGGTCGGTATCTTCTGGATATCCGTCGAGTTTCCATACTATCACCGGTTGGCCTCATTCTCGCTAGGCTCACCCAACTTTCTATAAGAGCTTCTTGCCTCTCGGTACCGTACCGGATCCACCATGTATCCGTAATCGGTCTTTCCCCCTGCCTCGATTCGGATAATCATACCATGAATACCAGAAAACTCATGGAGGATGAAATCATCATATCCAAGAAAAACCGCAATTTTGAAATTGAATCCAAGTTTTTGTAGAACCATCTCCGTGGTTTCTCCAAATCTCATGAAAACGGAAATCGCATGAAACAATATCGTATAGAGGTGGAAAAAATGATAAAAGTACAGGATATCGGCATGATGCATGCTAGTATGTAATAAGCAAAAATCTAACTACTAACAGGGATATAGTGAAATGTAAGGCAACATGGCAAGTTCTATAGTGTACGTGGCATGGCAATTACTAATGGTGTGTGTATGAGTCTGTGCACGTGCGATATAAAACTCATTGGTAATGGTGCGAGTGTCCTAACAAGAGTTTATCAAAGTATAGCAAGTATATATGATAATGATAATGCAACATATGAACGTAAATAGTGATGTATAATATAGATCTAAATATCGGGCGCTTAACGCTATCCAAACGATTCCCTCGTAGATGTTAAATCTACTCACCGGAACGTCTTCGATCTACTCAAATCCAATCATCTCCTTTCTTTTTCTTGCCGCTTCGGAAGTTCCCACAACCGATCCTAGCATCGAATAAAACATTCGCACATGAGAAACTAGATTTTCGATACGACGTACACACACGCAAAGCGAACTAAACTTCCATAGGTTAACATGTGCGACCTTCGTGTACTATACGTGTGCAACAATCACCATGACTATCCCGCATTGCTGTTAACCAACGAAAACACTAAATCGAGAGTCGAGATATCCGTATCGTACACTAAAACATCGCCAAAAGTGAAGTAAAATGATTCCATATTTTTGTATACACGATCTGGAAATAAATTAAGTATACCAGGGGCCTAGTTTAAGGATCAGAGAGCCCCCGGCACAAATGCAAACCCTAACTCCCTAAACCAACCCCAAATTGCGGCCATTGTGATTATTTTGGCGGCCAAGGTGGCTAGGGATGGGCTCGGGTTTCGAGGATGCACTTAAGGTCCTATAACAAGCTCCCAGAAATCTTAGTTTATCTTTGTGATCACTGGAATAGTAGCAGATTCAAATTGAACCCCAAATTTCTATAAAAATACTAGTTTTAGCACTATTAAAACATCAAGGTGGATTAGTGAAGTCTTGGTGATAAAACAGAAGGATAATTAGCACTAAAATATCCTTATCTATCTTAATATAAGTTGTGGTCACCCAAGAATTTACACAAGTTAAAATTTCCACCTCAAACCCCACTTTAAGTTTTAAAACAACCCCAAACACAAACTTTTAGCTTAAACTAGTGTTGCTATGGCAAGTGTTTGCTAAAACTTGATTAAAAGTAGTGTTTTTACCTCTAGGTTAGCATTTGTGGGGAGTCTCAAGCTTGCAAGGTGGCCTCAAGGGAGAAGACTTGGCTTCCACATGAGTTTTGAAAGAAAAGATATGATTTTGTGGCGATGATTAGTTGTGGGTGTGTGATCTTGGAAGGTATAGAAGGAATTATATGAAGAGGAGATGAAGATGAAGAAGAAAAAGAAAATATGAGGAGGAGAAGAATGGCTAACATAGCCATTCATAACCATATTCCCATTTTTATATTCACACCATCTCATGTGCCATACCTTCTCGTCTCCTCTTGCCATACTATTTTATTATTTTTCTTTTTCTTTCCAAAACAATTTAAATTTGCTAAATTTTTAAGTAAAGTAAATCTAAGGTTTATTTGTCATGGCTACATAATTTGGTGTTTTAGACTAAATTAGCATATCACTAGTTCTAGGTTATATATATATATATATATATATATATATATATATGAGAATAATGGAGGAAAGATGCCATAGGAGGGAATTTCTTCCTATGGCGTCGAAAAAATACAATCTCCATCGTGTTTTCCGATGATCGGTACCCATCATCTTCATCATTATCATCTAAGATATGGGTACACCAAATTTCATGTGATTCTACAACTTTTTCACCGTTGAATTAGTGGGTTCAAAATTAACGGTTTACCGACAATAGAACTTTTTACATTGCTAAATCAACGGTGAAAAAGTTGTAGAATCTCATGAAATTAGGCGTACACACATCTTAGATGATAACGATGAAGATGATGGATTCCGATAGTCGGAAAATACGATGGAGGGCGTATTTTTTCGACGCCATAGGAGGGACCTATGGCCTCTTTCCTCCATTATTCTCTCTTTCGCTCTCTCTCTCTCTATATATATATAATAATAATAATAATAATTATTATTATTATTAACGATGATTTATCTAATATCACATGTTATATAGCTAATTAGATTATAATTAATTCTAATAATTTTTCAAGATGTTACACATTGTATCTTATATTCGATGATTCATGTTTACTCTTTTGGTGTTATTATGTCGCAGGTAAATCAAGGGCAAGAGATGCTGCATTAAACGCAATCCAGTCACCTTTACTGGATATTGGTACTGAGAGGGCTACTGGAATTGTATGGAATATCACGGGAGGAAATGATTAACCATGTATGAGGTAGGATCTATATGCTTGTCTCTACACCTTATAGATAATCCTTTTTTTAATGACCTATTTCTCTGGAAATATCATGGGCATACAATTTGGTATAGCAATTAAACTGATTTTCCATCTCTGATGAGGAAATTTGTATGTCCATTCTATTTTATCCATAATTCATGGTATTATTGTCCTAACCAAGATGTTCTAAATTAAAAGCAAATGGCAAGAATGTCATTCATTTATTTTGCCAATGTTTTATAAATAGCACTGTGTGAGGACTACAAAGGGAATGCTTTGTGAACCTCTAGTTAAATCAGAATATCCACCTTATTGGTTATGCAAATTTTCAACATTATCCAGGCTATCTTGAAGCACTCGTATTGTGAAGCTGTGTCCAAGCCTTACATATTTGGCCAGAAGCTTCTCTTATGCATATCCTTGATCGAGGACACACATCCGACCCGTATTCTCAAAACCTACAAATTAGTTGTCACTTCAGAGTTTGAGCACACCTCGAACATTTCTTAGGCACACAGAACATTCCCTTAATTTATACCAACACATTTAGGGCGATGGTCTTTCAACTTCGGAGGTTAAAACATCATTCTATGAAAAATTATAGTTCAGTCTGTATGGTTCTTATGTTTCAACATGTGAAACATTAATCTCCTCCATTGAAAAAGATGAAAAGAAACTGAAATCCACTACATATTCAATGATTGAATAGCATGATCATATGTGATTGTTTATTAATTATCACTGTTATACAGCTAATAATAATTGATATAGATGATGAAACTTCTACAATATGTCTTTCTTTATCCTAGTCTTTAGGATTTGCTGCATTGATGTCCAGGTCCTAATACAGAGTCACGGATATTGATGGGCTTATGAACAAAATAAAACATAAAAGAAAACACTGTATGATTGTGTATTGGAGATATGTGCACACACAACACTTTTTATATAAGAACTGCCAAGGTAATGAATCAACGTTATACAAGCACTCACTGCTTTATATCCCTTATTTAAAAAGGGGCCAAATTATATATGCGCATTTGCAAATCGAATTTATTTTAACCTCAGTAACTCATTAACTCTTTTGTATTTGAAATGTCTAGATTGCATTTAAATCTTAGGACATGTCAAAAGTTGCATTCCATTTTAAATCTTAGGTTACATTTTTTCAACAAGTTTACTCCCTCCTATCTCCAGGAATGGGACTCCATACCCTTCACACAGAAAAACCTTAAGCAGAGAACCTCTTTTTCCCACTATTACTTTCTTTTTATATGGAGATTCAAGCGTGCTTTTGGGGGAGACAAGAACTTATATCATGCATGTAAGCTTTAAATATCGGCATGATCTGTTGTTGTTTTGATGGTGCTTACCCAAATTGTGCAAGTAAATGCTGCGGCAGAGGTGATCTATGACCTTGTAGATCCAGCTGCAAATTTAATATTTGGAGCGGTCATTTTGACCAATCACTCAATCACTCAGTGGCCAAGTAAGTTGAAAAACTTTGGAACAATATGGTTTTATTGTCATTCATCAACTTCGGCTACAGTTTAACTTTTGAGCATTTTTTGTTATATGAACAGTACTTTTTAGAGACGGATCTATCTGTTTCCCGTTATTTTAGCATTATTATTTTTGTGAATCACTGGTTTAGTTTAGGTGTGCATGACCACATGCTTGCTCGGTTTAGACAATATATCTCGCATATTAGCGACAAGAAGACACAACACAAGCAAACGTCTGAAGAAATCTCGTGTAGACATCTGGGAACGCAACAGAGCGAAAGCAGACGGCTGCTGAAGGAAGCACAGACGTATGGAAATCGATATCCAGAAAATCTAGAGTCAGGCATCTGAGCATTTGCCCAACAGATGTCTGTCGACTGTAGACGCGACTGCTGCAGATCTTTGTTATTAGAAAAATCTTTCCATGTCTCTTCTGATGTTATTTGTTTTGGAAAGATTTTATTTGTTTTATTTTCCTCATGTAAAGTGTATATATACACCTTTAATATTCAATACAAATCAATCAAGTTACAAACCCTAAAAACTGTCTTCACCAAAATTCTACACGGTATCATAACTCTACGATTAAAAGCTCAATTTTTTAACCATGGCCTTCTTTCAACACTCAAACTCCATCATCTCAAAATTCCCTTTCCCAACAAAACTCTCTCACACAAGCTTCACTATGTGGAGATCCCAAATTCAACCGGCTTTAATCGGCCACGATCTGATTGGCCACATCGACGACTCCAAGTCTCCTCCTCCGAGGACCATCACTGATATCAATGACACCACCAAACGTGTCGAAAATCCATACCACCATCAATGGTATCGTCAGAATCAACTTATTCTCAATGCTCCTTGGCAGTTGTGTCGAGACGATCCAGCTCCACATCTCCTCTGTTTCCTCCTCCAAGGAAGCAAGAGACCGACTTGTTATTCTCCTTGCGAACAAATCTCGTTCACGAGTTATGTCGTTCAAGAAACGCCTGATCAACAATCAACGCGGTTCTAGATCTATAAGCGAGTACCTACAGGAGATGTGATCTATCTCCGATGACCTCGCTCTCGCCGACCACCCTCTTCCCGAAGATGACCTTGTTCTTCACATCATCGCTGGCCTTAGACCTGAATTCAAAGAAGTCGCCGCTGCTATCCGAGTCCATGATAACGCCATCACCTTTGACGAGCTCCATGACAAACTCATAGACTATGAACATCATCTAAAAAAGGACGACACGGTGTCTCTCGCAACTGCCAACTATACCAACCAACTCAATCGCTCCTCCTATCGCCCTCCGTAACAGCGTGGAAGCATTTCCTACAATCGCAACTTCTCTAGCAACAGCAACAACCAGTAGTTTGGCGCACGCATTTCCAACTCCTACTGCAACTTCTGCAAGCGTCCCGGTCACAATATCAAAGATTGTCGTCAACTCGCTCGCTTTCTTTGTGAGAACTCAGTGCAAACTAATTCTCCGTAACAGCCGGCGCGGACGCTCCCTCAATATGTGACAAACAACATAAATACCAATCGGACCGCTCCCTCCATCTGGATATTGAACACCGGTGCTTCTCATCACGTTATGTCAGATATTGGGACTCTTCACAACTACACTGATTACGGTGATTCTGATGAGATCAATATAGGTGATGGTCCATGTTTGAAAATCTTTCACATCGGTAACACAACACTGTACTTACCCCAAAAACTCTTTCTTTTAGATAATGTCCTTTGTGCACCATCTATGACTCAAAACTTAATTTCTATTCCTAAATTTTGCATATCGAACTGTCTTATTTGTGTTTTTTCCCTCAAATATTTTGGTGAAGGATCTTCGCACGGGGGCACTTCTTCTTCGTGGGGATAGCCATAATGATGTCTACTACCTTCCACCCTCCATCCAATCTCAAATTCATGCTATTTCCAAGCTACTTCCAAGTCATAAATAATTGAGTGGAACAGTCGTTTTGGTCATCCCTCCATCCGAATCCTTCAATCAGTCGTTAGGAGAAATAAGTTATTGTCTAATGTCTCGATAGTTGACGATTTTCAATGTAATCCGTATAATTGCAATAAAGTCATAAACTTCCCTTTTCTGAAAATTCTCTTCGTGCTTCTAAACCCTTGCAATTAATTATACTGATATTTGGGGATCCACTGAATTGTCGTATGATGGTTTTCGTTACGTAATCTTTGTTGATTATTACAAAAAATTCGTTTGGACCCTATGAAACGTAGATATGAAGTTGTCACCATCTTTCCCCAATTCAAAAATCTTGTCGAAAAATATTTTTAATTACCGCTCATATCAATATATTCTTATAATGGCGGTGAATATACATCTCTTGCCTCCATCGTCACCTCTTATGGTGTCTCTCATCTCACTACTCCACACCTCTGAACACAATGGCATATCAGAACGTCGCCATCGTCAAATTGTCGACACTGGTATTGCACTCTTGCATACGGCCTCACTTCCTTCTAAGTATTGGAGTCGAGCTTTTCAAACCGCTGTTTATCTCATAAATCTTCTCACACCGGTTCTTAATTTTCAATCCCCATTTGAAAAACTATTTCAATGTCCACCAAACTACAAACGTCCTAAGATTTTTGGATGTCGTTGCTATCCTTGTTTAAGGCCGTACACCTCCAAACCTCAATTTGGATCCACTCCCTGTACTTTTTTAGGTTATTCAATATCTCAATCTGCGTATAAATGTCTAGATCATGTCACTCGTAAAATTTACATTTCTCATCATGTCAAATTCGTCGAAACCAATTTTCCTATGTAGGTATTTAGTAGACATCAAGAGGATCTTCCGTAAGATTTAGCCTCCCCTGACGCAACATCGCAACCAATCCCGTATACCCAACCTACCAAACTTCACATCCTATCCACCACCTAACCCAATTCCCACCGAACCTCAATCATTAACATCTCGTACCTTTGGCCTTTCCACCTCCGCACAATCATCACCTTCCAATCTTGATATCATCGCCAACCTACCCATCCCTACCTCCCCAACCTCCCCCACAACCACTCAATCACATTTACACTCTCCACAATTATCCCCTACTCCCCTACCCCAAATGTTCGAACCAACAATAAATGAAAACCGAACCCGAAATACTTCGACTCTCACTATATAAACCATACCACTGTTCATCACATACCCTGAACCCTTGAACCAACATGTGTATCTCAAGCTGTGAAGGATCTTAACTGGCGTACTGCAATGTCCTGCAATGTCCGAAGAATTTGATGACCTCATGAAGAACGGAACATGGGATCTTGTCCCAAAATCAAATCAGAATCTTGTAGGTTGCAAATGGGTTTTCCGAATCAAGCGCAACTCCGATGACACAATTGCTCGATACAGAGCCCGTCTTGTGGCCAAAGGATTCCATCAACGGCCTGGCCTAGACTACTCCGCCACCTTTAACCCTGTTATTAAGTCGACAACATTGTGAATAGTCTTATGCATCGCATTTTCCAATGGATAGCCTTTTCGTCAACTTAACATTAACAACGCTTTCCTCAACGGTACTCTCCACGAATATGTATATATGGCTCAACCACCCGGCTTTTTCCACTCCTCCCAACCCAACCATGTCTCCAAAATACAGAAAGCTCTATATGGTCTCAAACAAGTGCCCAGGGCATGGTATCAAGAACTCAAAGACTATCTTCTACCAAGTGGCTTCTCAGATTTTGTAGCGGATCCGTCTCTCTTTGTCTATTCCAAAGATACCATTGCTGCCTATTTCTTGATGTAGACATCATTCTCACAGGTAACGTACAGTTCCTTTAATCTTTTGTTTGTCAACGAGGACAACGCTTCTGTTTATAGGATCTTGGCAATCTTCATCATTTTCTTGGTGTCGAAGCTATTCCTACGCCCTAAGGACTCTTTCTATCTCAACATCGCCGCATCGCCGATTTTCTTAAAAAGTTATTCATGAAAGGAGCTAAAGAAGTTACCACTCCAATGTGCAATACCACTTCTCTACTCCGCCATGATGGGTCTTCTTCTGTCGACCCACACCACACCATCAGCTAGTTGGTGCTCTTCAATACCTCACTTAGCCCGATGTTTCTTTTGTCGTCAACCATCTCTCCCAATTCATGCATTCTCCCACAGAACTTTCCTAGACGACATTCAAGTGTGTTCTTCGTTTTCTCAAAGATACGATACATCATAGCTTTTATCTCCACCGACAAACTGCTTTAACTCCTCAGGCCTTTAGTGACTCTAACTAGGGTAGAAGTCGTGATGACGGTCGATCAACAATTGCCTACATTCTCTATCTAGGCACGAATCCCATATCATGAAAATCGGCCCGACAAAAGACCGTTTCTCGATCCTCCTTCGAAGCTGAATATAATGCCCTTTCGAATGCCACGACCAAAGTACTTTGGGTAAAAAATCTTCTATATGAACTCAAAGTACTTTTGCGCAAACCGGCCTCTCTATACTGTTATAATACCGGGGGTACCTATCTCAGTATGAACCCGGTTTTCCACCTTCGGATGAAGCATATTGCTCTTGACCATCACTTCGTTCGGGAGAGTGTTGAAGATGGAACCATTCGTGTCCAGCACATCAGCACTCATGATCAACTTGCGGATGTCCTTACAAAAGCATTTGGACGCACACGATTGCTTAAAATTCGATTAAAGATTGGAGTCTCCGACGGAGCCTCAATCTTGCAGGGACGTATTAGCTATAAGAAGACAACACAAACGGATGTCTCAAGAAATCTCGTGCATACGTCTGGGAACGCAACAGAGCGAAGGCAGAAGTCTGCTGAAGGAAAGCACAGACGTCTGGAAATCGATAGAGTCGAAGCAGACATGTGCCGACTGTAGACGTGCCTGTTGCAGATCTTTGTTATTAGAAAAATCTTCCATATCTCTTCTGATGTTATTTGTTTAGGAAAGATTTTATTTGTTTTATTTATCTCATCATGTAAAGTGTGTATATGCACCTTTAATATTCAATGCAAATCAATCAAGTTACAAACCCTAAAAACCGTCTTCACCAAAATTCTATATTGCAAACCATTTAAGCCATGTAAAGTTCCAGGTCCTAAATTAATTGATTAAACTTGACTTCCCTTTTTATGTTATGGAAAGGAATTCAAATTGAACAGAAGGAATGAAATGGAAATTTATCTCTTCCTTCAATGTTATTGCTGATTTCTCTTGAAATTTGTAATACTTTGTAGGAAATAATCAGATTTTCTTACTCTCTTTTTCTCCTGGTCACTTGCAACCAAGCTCAAAATCAAGGTCTTATCAAATGACGGTTCTTCTAAATTTATTTCTGTCCATTTCTCTGCTACATTTTATTTTATGATGTGTAAATAGAGAGAGGTTACAGCATTGTCAGATAGGCCTACCCATATAGGCATCAAGATATTAAGGTTTGGACGTATCTTTAATTATTTATACAATTATTGCCTTGCTTTTGTCCGTTTCAGTATGCCTTCAGCTTTATATGTCAAACAGACCTAAAAATTATTCTCATCATTGTGTAGCCTTCTCAAACCTTAAATTTGCTCGTCATACCCAACAACAACAATATCTAGCCTGGACCTTCATCATCACGTTTTGTTCTCTCCTATATACTGTCTCATCGGAATTACATAATTTTCAAAATTTTATTTAGAAGACACATGTAGGATGTAGCTCTCTAGAAGCCTCACTATACATTATTGCAAATAATCTTCAGAGTACTCATCACCTCTTATAGATAAACTTTATTGAGAATGCAAATCGCCTTCTACATTGAACATACTTCGTCGCACTCACCTTCCACCTGGGGCAATGAGATGGCTTGAACACTATTCCATGCCCCAGTATCTTTCAATACACACTAATTTACAACAGCGGCAAAGGCTGTTTGGGAAGACACCAACTACTGATTTAAGGCTATGGCAATTCCCCTTTTTAAAAAATATTTAATTCTTGGTTCTCTCATCCAGGAATTCATAATAATTAAAAGAGGGTTGACGTATACACTGGTTGTATAATTATCTTTTCTTTTCATATGAAGTCTTGCTTCATATCCGATACCACTTGATCTAAATGCTTTGACTAATTTCCATGCAGGTGAGCAAAACCTTAATTGCTACCGGATTCAATCGACAAGCAGAAACAGAGAACATGCCTTTACAGGTAAATTCATTTGCACATTTCAATCGTATTTATTGATTTGAGTTTCCCTATTTATTTTCATTTTGTCGTTTGTTTTCCTTCTTGTGTGATATATGGGTAAATGCAGGGAGCTCAACTAGGCCACGGAGATGTTCTTGGCGTGAACAAACGCCCTTCATCGTCTATTGCTGAGGGCAGTATGGTCGAGATTCCTGAGTTCTTGAGAAAGAAAGGGCGATCGCGAGAGCTTAATTTTGTAACACTCTTCACATGTGTGCTGAATTCCAAATATCCCCTGCTAATCGCTAGAGTAGGACCGTCAGTTTTCCTTGTAGTAAACATGATTTTTTTCCCTTTTGCTTTTCATGTTTCATGATAATAAAGGGCGTGTTCAGTTCAGTTCAACTTTTATTGATTCAGTTCTTTTATTGTTTTCTTCCTTTTTTCCCCCTAGATTAGCATTTGTAAAAATCCATTTTCCATAAATTATTGAACAAAACATTCTGTTGCTGCTAGTTATGTAGTATGTACAAGTCGTTTGATGTCCTTTTCATTCTGAGTACTTACCCTTTTTACCCCTTTTAATTATTTAATTTATCTGTATTTGTTGGCATCCAATCGTTTCACTTCCACTGTTTCGCTTCCAAATTTCTCCAGCTTTGCTAAGAGGCAAGGATGCCAATAAATGCTGACTGGATGACAGAAATTGATTATGTTGCGGGTTCATGGCTATTGTATTAGAATTTGCACTTGCAATACATGTGTGCATTGAGGCTTGTGTCAAAATATAAAGGTAAAACACATTGTGTATGAGAGACAGAGATGCCTTGTGGTTAAAAAAGAAGTTTATTTTGAATTTTTCTTGAAAAATAAGAAGATGCCTGGTCGTCTCAATTAAGTTTGAGTTACAATAGTTGAGAAATACTCTTGGATAGTAATACAAAAATGCTAAATAAATTAATTTGCTTTCATATGTCTATATTGATTTATTTATTTGTTAAATACATTTCACTATTGGTTTATGCATATTAGCCCGACACCTTCTTCTTGATCTTCATGATTTAAAAACATACGCATACCAATTTCCATGCAATTTTGATACTCTTCAACTGTTGCATTTGGTTCTAGAAAATATTTTATTGTCTATAAATTAAATTTAGGACTCTTGTTATGTAATTTGCAAAAATTATGGAAATTACATTTTGTTCTTTTTAGTATGAATGGTTTATGACATGTTGTTCAAGATTAAGACATTTTGCCCAATCAGGAGAGGTTTTCCCTATTCTCCTACATTCCTCGTGACCCATACATTTTTTCTAAATTAGCCTTAAATTTTTCCATGAAGTAATGTATTTTATTGAATTTCTAAAAATAACTTGAAAACATCTACATTAGCAGTCTCCATCATGCGACAGTGAGACAAAATCCGTTAGCATTTCAAGACCAGTGGCCCAAAATCCCTGTGGACGTTTGACAACTCAAAAGGTGAAGCCAGGACCCTTCAGCAAATCAACTGCCTCCATAGGTTCATCAGACCCCTCACAGCTTCCAAATCCACCTGCAGCCACATGAATTTGGTATCTAATTCAATGGGAACCAATGCCCCCAACGTGTCCTTTCTTTTCCCCACCTATTCTACAATTTATACTCTCCCGTCTTCATCTTCAAACCCTCAGAAACTACAAGCTCAAAATGGCAGATCAAAGCAAGGTTCAAGAGAGAGAGGAGTCGAGCACAAGCGCCTCAGAGTCAAGGAAGAGAGTGGGGCTGGCAGTCGACAATTGCTTGAGAGAGAGGCTAAAGAGGCATCGGAAAGAGATGGCGGCTACCATCCGTATACCAGAAACATGGGGACATGAGAGCATGCTCAAGGATTGGTGTAGCTTTCCGTCGGTATTAGAGAGCTCGCTTGTACCTAAAGGTTTGTCGTTGGCTAGGAGAGCTATAATCGCTGAGCACCGCCGCATGCCAGAATAGAGATAATATTATAATGTTTTCATGTATTTTGCAATTGCTAGGTGTTAATAAGAGAATGTATACACAATCAAAACATGCAATCTGCCATTTTCTCTCTCTCATGATTACTGGTTATACAAGAATACTATATGTTTGGGAAGACACACACAAAATGGCTACCAGTATACATTGTCAGCTATCTTGTTACACAATATATATTAGCTTGTATATCTGCAAACCTCTTGAAAAAGTGTATCACGATATTATCAGGACACTTCAAGTAATTCCCATATCTTTATTGTACCATCGTCGCTTGCGGATGCTAGCATCCTTGGGTTCTGAAGCCACCAAGTGAATTTCATTTAGGATTCAACTAAACATTTCTAATGATCGGTTTAATATATAAAAAAAAAAGGGGGGGGGGGGGGACTAGTAATCGCTCACCTTTGGACACCACTGCACAGAGTTCACATCCATCTCATGAGCTTTCGCCTTCTTCAACAGCATTTTGTAAGATGATCCATCAACCTGCAACTTTATATGATGAGCTGAGAAACCTTTTCTTTTTCCGAAACATTACATCGGAAAGGAGAGAAATTGAACTCTTAACAGCCTAAGCTATGATGATGAAGAACAGTGTGTATGGTCACAGGTATATGGCTATATGTTCACAAGATTTATGTAGTCGATCCCAAAAGTTTGGGATGAAGGCTTATTGTCGTCATGGAGTAGTAATTCAATACCACATTCTAATGACAGCTTATGTAACGAAAAGAAGCAATGCGAACCATACCGAGTAGTCTTTGCTCTCGACAAAAAGACGAATAGCATCATCAGCTGCTCCACTAGCAATTACACCCTCCCTGCACCCACAACAAGGGGTAAATTCCCGCATTAAAATGCAGAAGGATCCATTATAAGGTTGACTAAGCTGAGTATCCTCATACGACAACTATAAACATAACTGCTAAACTCATCCGTGCTGATTAAAATAAAATGCCACTGCTATGGTTTGAGAAAACCAAGTGTTGCTCTTCAACATTATTTGGTGAGACATTCAGATACTAACTACAGAAATTTCTGTATTGCCCAGACGAAATGTAGTTGTTACGGATGCAAACAAGGATGCTGTTAAAAAATTCTAGAATTTTGGTAACTCTTAATTAGGGGAAATGTAATTCTAACCTTTTATTTTGATCCCTTGCTGCATTGAAAATATTTTTAAAAAAATATATAAAATCACCATAGTTTAATTCATGAGTTGTGATAAATCACAATCACATAGTATTATGCTTACTACGGTGTAATTACATGTAGACCATATCATTTGGTATTTTGATAGCTTAACATTAGTAATATTCATGTCCATATTCTGGATTAATGAAAAAATGGCACTGTCCTCTTGATGAGCAGGGAAAATAACTGCCGCGACACACTTATTTCAACCATCACATTGAGCAAATCATAATCCAGCTATTATAACCCATAAGCACTTACGGTTCATCCAACAATCTTGGTTAACCATCAAGAAAATCAAAAGTTCCATTCAGTAATATGAAAATGATATAGTTCAACAGCAAGAAGGCAAGAACCAAAAGCTCAAATATGGAAGTTAGATAATTTAACTGTATGCTTTAAAAAAAGGTCGAAAGAGATCTATCAGCAACTGAACAGATTGATACCTTGACCAGTGAACTGAAAATACAGTCCTATCATGATATCCAGATAAAGTACATAAATGTTTCCTGAAATACACAGAAAAACAGTGTTATCAAATGAAAGGAACAA
The DNA here is from genome assembly GCA_030015575.1 of Agapanthus africanus. NCBI lineage: Eukaryota > Viridiplantae > Streptophyta > Magnoliopsida > Asparagales > Amaryllidaceae > Agapanthus > Agapanthus africanus. The sequence continues at coordinate 43,113,338 of JASDDO010000024.1, read as the reverse complement.
GAAGAGAAGTATTTTAAAAGTATAAGTTAACCGGTATAGCTGATTTGGGCTCAAATGAGATCAACAAAGATCATAATCAAACTAATGTAAATCATCATGTTAATGGAAGCACAATTCCTATGGGAGTACTGGGAGGTATGCTGTGGTTGGGATAACTAAACACTGAAGTATGTGCGGAAAACATATGGTAGCATTCCAGCACAAAAACCAAAGCAGAAGACCATGTGATTTCATATCAAATTTTCAACTGCAGCCTACCCGCCAAACTAGAGATTATTGAGCAATCATTCTTGTGATGCTCAAATTCTCATCTGACAATATTTGTATCCCATAAAAATGATAGACAAATCATATTTTTTTAGTATCAGCTATCTTTTCTTTATAGGTATTCGATGTGGTTTCCTGCAACAAGTTCTAAAACGCTCATTATAGAATTGGTGCAGGAAACTCAGCTACAAAAGAGAAAAGGGCGCTGGAACATTTCAAGGGTGATGGCGTGAATTTGAAGAAGCATATGATGCTGTTCCCCTTGAAAGATTTTATCATCTTTTAGTTCTTTTTCTTTTTTCTGAATTTGTAAATATATTAAACCTCTTTCATTTCCCTTTGGAAGCAGATGAATTCTTTTTTACGTTCTCAAATATAAATGTTTATAAGACACAGGCTCGTTGAGCCCTGCTCCTCTCCAAAAAAAATTCTATGAAGAAAAACCCCACATGATCTTTGAACAAAATAAAATGATTGCTATAAGGGGTTTTACTGAATATCCTTAAATGTCATAGAAGCCTATTCTGCAGCCACACCAAAAATGCACCCCGCAGAAAGGTTGCAGTTCGTAAATGTAGAATTTGATATTTTTTTTCACACAATATGCTCTGAATAATTATCATGAAGCCTCATAGCCAACCCTGTTTTGATTGGGAAAAGGATGATGATGATTATTTATGTCCTTCAAAGAATAAAAATCACATAAAATTCTGCAAGAAATATAAGAACATTTTGCTCAGAAGAATCACCCATACTATCGGCATATATAGTAAAAGGTTTAATTGCTAATGAACTCGACGTTCACATAATATTAGTTAAAAAGCTTTGAATATTAACAGTAAAGCGGAATAACCAAAACCAAAATACTTGCTTCAAGTTCGTAGTAACAGGAGGTGAGGCTGTTCTTAACCTATTGTAACCCCACCAAAGGAACAGATGCAACATATAAAATGCAGTAAATAAATTTTCAATTATTGGATCAGCTGGAAGTGGAGGACTAACCCAAAATTTATTATCAAAGCAAATTTTTTTAATTAAAAAAATACAGCTATGCCGTTGCTTTATGTATTTTTTGTGGATAAATCTCACATGTAATGTGATTTGAATGGAGATCAATGTCAGAGGAGCATGCACTTGCAGATGAAGGTGGGACTTAAAAAAACAAAGAAATTTTAGCCTCGAGCAACAAATTATAACATCGAATTTCTTACTATTTTTAAGCAACCATATGTATTAACTTCAAAGAAAGGCTACTGTAGTGCTAAGCCTTTCTTTCCAGAAAAGCATCATCTACATCTGGCCTATAAGATAAGTTGATGAGTTAAAAATTAAGTGTTATTCAGATTACTTCTGCTCCTTCGTCGATGGATAAAACGCATTATGGCAGCATAGGGAAGCCAGGGTATCTAGGCCTCAATCAGTTGCAATATAACAAAAAACAATATAATATCAGGATACTCCTGGGTGCATGCAATACACGCACACATCACACACTCACACGCGTGCGCCCGTGCCCGCTCACAGAGAGAGAGAGAGAGAGAGAGAGAGAGAGTTCATCTCTGAACTGTAATGTACTGACCATCCGTACCGTCACACATATCCTTATCCAACATCTAACAGTTACCGACAGGTGATGACATGTTGCATATGTGTTTGGTGCTCATATATCATATGCATGTCAGTATACGTGTCAAAAGAACATGTAGTGTCATATCTTAGATGTTAAAATCTGAGCCATGTATGAATCTGCTCAATATTTATTACTTTACTCATAATATGCATCTAGTTGATGGCTTGATATTGTTAAATTTAGTTAATTGTTATTATCAACTTATCACTTGTTATATAATTTAGTTCTTTTTTTATGGGCATTAGTATTTATTTTGGATAAAATGTCTTTCAATAATTAAACATTATGTGAATCTTCTGTATGTTCAGTATAATTCTATGATATAAATTATATAAATTTAGTTTCTATTTTTACTTGTTAATTATTATAAACAGTCAATTTCATTAATTTTTCAATCTTATTTGTGTGTGTGTCTTAGAAAATTGTTGTATCGCTGCGCCCTAAATCCTATTATTTAGACATTTTGTGTGTCACCATATGAGTGTCCTGTCATATCGGTGTCCTGGCCCATGCTTCGTAGTTTTTGAACAATAAAATTATGGGAAGTAGAAAGGAGCCTCTAATTTTTATTAGGTTTTTAGGAATAGAGAATGGGGAGAGGGAGCAACCTCAGGTAGGGTAGTCCGAACATGTCAAAGTTTATATGAGGAAATTATGACCGCATATAACCTTTGTCCCTAAGAGATATGTAGATATCTATGTGGTGCGTGGGAATCTGGGACCAGAAACCCTAGGATTTTACATCATGATGTTGACAATATCTCAAAACTTTCAGAATATAGGTAAACACTTTCACAAGTCACCATGAGAACATTTGGAATTAAAGTCATAAACTGCAACTTACCATGATTGGCACTTATCAGCAATAGTATGAGATAGGTCATTGCTACTGTCCCAAATCTTCAAGGTAAGGTCGTCACTGCAAAATTTAACCAATGAATTAATCTATTCTCTCATCTAACAAAACTTTAACTCTTACAGGAATACAAACCTGCATGTGACCATTCTATCTCCACTAGGGTTGAAGGATAATGCCCAAACTGTCGATGAATGACCACTAAGAAACCCAAAAAAAGGAAAGAAATAATGAATGTAAGAAACATATATTAAAATTGACGTTAGTAAGTGCAGGGATCTAGCGGCAAGAAAATAATTGGAAAGGTAGTGAACTCTATTAGAATAAACTTGAGACATAATTCACAAGTAAATTGGAAACATGACCAACAATTCCCGGCATGCATCTGAGCAAGTGCATGAGCCTCCATGCACAAGCAGACATACATATAAAGGTACTAATATGATAATCTATGTCAATGTATTTCATACCATTATGAATGACCAGGTAATAGACGCATGGTACAGGCAATGCCGGTAGAGATAGAATGTCAGAAATTGATATATTCTGATCATATCCAACAGTTTCTTTCTAACAAAATGTTCGCCATAGAAAACAATTTGAACCATTTCCTTTCTAACACCTAAACAAAAAAAAATCATGAACAGAAAACAGCAATGTTGATCTGCATTTTACGAAAATGGACTGCTTATCATATACTTCAACCATTAGGAGAAAACCTAAAAATAACATGTTAATACTACAATACAACAACAAGTGCAACATGATCTTTATCAAGGTAGCATTTAGTACTACTGATAGAACAAAGTGAAAGGCCACCAACATGAGTACAGGTGAAAAATGAACACACGGGGGGGGGGGGGGGGGGGGTGCAACAAGTGCAACATGCGCTTTATGAAGGTAGAATTTAGTACTATTGAATAGAACGAAGTGAAAGACCACCATGAGAAAACAAATTCTATTGAACACAGGGAAAAATCAAAGAGAGCAAACAGCCACAGCCTGTATTAGTTTCTATTGAGTATGCAGAAACTAGAATTCTACTTATTGCAATATATTGATGGATGATAATCTAACAATCTTTACCATTATTAAAAATATAAGCTAGAATTATAGGATAGTAAAAGGATAAAATAGTTTTCCTACTTCCGACAATTTTAAATTCTTTGGGAAGTGTAAACAGGAATTTCTTTGAGAATAGATTGTGCCTCAAAATTCCGTTTATAAAACACAAAAAGGATTGTTTAGGCAGTTACATAATTGTTTGGTAAAGTTCCAAACTTTCATAGTACCCATGTCCATGATAAACCTGTTTAGCTACTAGCCTACTGCAAAAGCTTACTCAGTGAAATTGTACCCAAGAATATCACAACTTTAAGCATCTTAACTGTCAGTGCAGAAATTATCAGAAATATGAGAAGTGCGACACCATATGACAAATTATCTTAATTGCTAAAACTCAATCTGTGGACTTGTGGTATCATAAGATAAGTCATTTGTCCATGTCTTCTCTTTAGTCATTACTATTCTTGTATTGATTGGAACCAAGTTTCTTGATAAACTATTTACTGAACAAATTTTGATAGATATGAATTATTATTTACTGCGTACATATGGTAGATGCAGCACCCTAGCACGATCGTACGTTATTCAATGATATTAAATAAGTATATTGAGTTTTCTTTTAATTATTATTTTTTGGGTTATGATTGGTATTTGGATGGGTATCGTGATTATCATAATTGTACCCAAACCGCTTGCATATAAAACTATTTTATTTATAATTGGAGTTTAATATTTTGTCATGTTAGAATATAATTATGGTTATCTAGTTTGTTAGATAGTGTTTAAATATTTATTTTTCTAATCTATTAATATCTTACTTATATGCATATATTTATATTGGCTAATATTAGTTTGGTAATTAAATAGATATAGTTTGTATGGTAGTATAATACGATATAAATGAGATATGATAAATATTTTGAAAATCCACTTTAAATCTTTTAACAGTTTGCGTAGGGGGTTTTGTGGCAAATCAATTATGGTGGGGGTTTTGTGCAAGTTTTTCATCTAAATCCTATATAAACTCAACCCATCTCTCTCTCAGCCATCATCTTTTTCTCTCCTCCAAACTATCGGCCAAACCCTACTCCTCTAAAAACACCCGTACCCATCTCCGACTCCTCCAAGCATCCATCGCCATCACCTCGCCGCCGATCAACCCCTTCATCGAGCACCACCTCTCTTCACCCTCTTCTCCAAGACCTCACATCAACCATCTCCCTCAACTTAAGCATCCCCACAACCCATCAACCTCGTCAAGAACTCCGATCCCCACCAACTTTGACTCCATCGCCGTGAATACTCAACTTCATCTCGTCGTTGCTGCACCATCGCCGTAGAACCCATTGTAGCAACCCCGAGAAAATCTCCAGCGGACTCCTCACCTTGCCGTAGCCATCTTGTTGGACTCGAGAACCCATCGTCGCAGCAACACCTTCATCAAGATCCCCTAACCGAGTAACTTGCATTACCTTGTCGAGCCGTCAAAGCTTGGCGTTGATTCGTTTAACGTCGTGTTCTATATTTTTCTTCGTCGTCTTCGAGACAAATTTCTAATACTTGTCCGTACATGCTAGATATGACAACAATTACAGTCGTCGTAATATTATTTATAAATAACGGTTAAAATTAGTAAATGTTTTAAGAGAATAATCATGCTTAATTAATAATGTTATTTTGATAGGTATTGATTGTTGCAGATTGATAACTAATATTGTCTACAGTTTAATATTTGAATATACACACATAACATGTCCAAAGTAATACATTAATTGTGCATGTGTACATTATATATCGATCGAGGATAGGTTTTATAGTTTAGTTTTATATAAATTCTTTAATATGGTCTGTAGGCATCTCAGTTTATTTATGTTGGCATCATTAACTAGGTTGTTTGGCATATTTAATGGTGATTGCCACATATATATGTATGTATACATGTATATACATATACATGTATATATATATGCATGTATGTAAATACATGCGTCTAGATAGATGTATATCCATGCGTCTATATACATGTATGTATATATCTATGTATATGTGTATATATATAATCTGTTTTGCTAACTGTTGCAACCTGAAACTAAGCCCATGTTTTTTGAGAAATAGTATACATAATAATGAAATGCTTGTTGAAACTCATATTATAATCAGTAGTTTATATTAGATATAATAATCGCTGTTGCAAAATATAGTTTGAAAATATTATAGTTTACACATGAAATGTCGTCACCAAGCGGATAAGACAAATCTGTAATTTACTGTACACCTTACCTTATAAAATTCATTATAAATTATAGAAAAATCATTAGCACATGTTCTTTAGTTCGTTACAAAGCTAACTCAGAATATTGTAACCCTCTGAAAAATTTACTTACAAAATAAATTGTTTAAACGTAAACTGCAAATTAAAGCACCTCTGAACTGTTGTCTAGAGAAATTCCAACAGAAAACTTTCAACTTCGAAAGTTCATAACTTTTTGGAAGGACAACCTGAGATACTTTAACTTATAACAATGAAAACATTATTGAATTAGCTTTGTTTTGGTATATGACACATCTCTTTTGGAAGATGTTTGTTATATTTAAGATATTTTACAAATCCTGGTGATGCTGGATTTCTGAACGGAACTTTCTTGTGCATAGTTAATTAACACTACTTTTATTGTTATTAATCGGATTGAATATGCTATCCTTGTTAATACTATTATCTTGATCTTATACATGATATGATTACGTTATCTCTGATATGCTTGTACACTGATTTATGATATATATCACTGCTATCCTGTTATTGTTACTGTACTGTTATTGTTATCATGCCAGTACATACTTGCCACATAATGTTTACCAATGCCAACAATCATGATATTGACTTGATTGACCTGACCTGTTGTCTTGATGGACGTAACATGTACATGCATGTTCCTGTGTTGACATTAGATAGATACTATTCATATACTTGACGTGAACATGAAAACCTAGGGCAAAAGGGAAAATCGAGAATGAAAACCGACTTTTAACTCAGCAGTTATTGATTGCTAGAGACTGATCAGTCGATACAAGCTTTGAGCTCGGAATGGTGATGCTGACATCATTCATCTATACATAACATTGTTTTATTACCTAGCGGCACGTCTCGAAATCAGTCCCGAGAATCATGACAGTGGTCCCGGGCACACACGAGATACTATTAAGTTATATCGAGAATTCCATTGATTGGTTTCAAATACCTTTAGGATAGGTAATATAGCGACATGAACCCTTAGGATACACAGATGCGATTGATACTTATATCTTGCTTGTTACATCACATATACGGTTATCGCTTATTGTTTGTACTCATGACATCTCGTTCTTGCATATGACATACTATATCACCTACTGTTTATATTATTATTATGATATTTATGACGCACTGAAGTCTGGATTTTGCATGGCTCAGATTCTTTGACTTTAGAACAGGAGGATCGTGAGTACTTCGACATGATTATCGATCAGTGAGGAGCATTACACTGATTTAGTTTTATTGATGCTTTAGGTGTCTTTCTAGCATTGAACTTGTCGATTTTATCATTGTAATTCCATAAGGGACAATTATCGGTTATTATTTCCTTTGGTTCTTCGGATTGTTATTGCTTCCGCCATTGTTTCATGTTATTATTTCTTGTGGCTATTGAACATATGATAGATTTATTATTATATTGTCTTGATTACTAATTGACAGCCATAATGTGACTATGGAAGCATGTTTCCTTACCGTCGATATCATGGTTGGCTTTGTAATGTTCCCGTATTTTAGTATATTGGGAAACGGGGCGTGACAGTAGATATCGATGAGCCTAAGGAACTAACTCCATCAAACTAATTGCAAGTTGTATCAGACTGTGATAACGCTATTAAGGTTTGTAAAGCCAAGCAAAAGGTATCTTTCTGTTTCCATGTATCAGCAATGCTTTGAACAATTTACTTCTCTACAGATATGAAAGCGAGAACAAAAATCCTAAGCGCATAGAAATAGGAGGGGGAACATGCCAAACATAACAACCTGCGAGATTCACCTAATGTTTGCACGCAATGCCAATCATCAGTATCACCATCCTCTGCCCAGACCTGACATGGACGAAGTAATGAATATCTAATACTGAGAATCTAGTAGTAAGCTAGGTACTATATGAAGAATAATGAGAACTATACCAAACAACACTACACCTTAATAGTGTTGTCATAGCTGACAGAAAGAAGGACATCATAAAATGGATGCCATTGCACCATCTTGACATCCTGTGTGTGACCTTGCAACACCTCAACACAATCAAACTCATTACCAGGTTGCATTTCCCAGATCCAAACAGACTTATCTCGACCGCATGTGGCAAGCAGAGACCCAGAAGCACTCCAAGATACACTTTTGACTTCATTTTCATGACCCTGTTCACAGGGGAAAAAACTTCCGGGTCTGTTTTCAGGTGCCACTATATATGATTGATATGAAAGCAATTTGGGTTGGATGAAAAACGCTTAAATTATTAAGAAATAAGTTGACCGAAACTTGTACCTCCAACGTAGCTACACATTCATAGTCACCACCAACATTCTCCCATATAGCAGTTGTAGCATCAAAACTTGACGTCGCCAGTAATCTTCCACTAGGAGACCAACAGCAAGACCTAACTGTTCGCGTGTGAGTATCTTCCAAGACAGCCTACATTACCAATTCAATTATTTATAGATCCAATAATGCATGTAATTAACCAAGAAGCATATTCTTGCTGGACATAAACTTGGTCAACTTGTGTTCAAATGTTTTGAAAAACTGTGCTTTGGAAAGTGATGCTTCCAATCAGGGGACTGATGTATGTGCATGCTTTTGCACCAGGACAATTGGTTAGAAATCAAAGTCAAGATAGATATAGGCTTGTACGAACATTTATGTCATTTTTCGACACTTTAAAGGCAGAATATACCGTTGATAGATTATTATAGTAAATAGGGTATGAACAAAATTCAATGTGCACAAAACAGCGACATTATAGGACAGAACCAACTGAACATTCTGATGGAAAACTGAGGCGGCAAATTCATTAAAGATAAAGTAAATTTCCCAAGAAAAAAATCCGTTTGTATAAGATGTAGCTGTTGTATCTCGCTTCTATTGGAGCTCAAGCTAACAAGATTGTCAGCATTGCTTTTCTTTATGCGCTTGTTTTTCTAGTTTATGATGTGCGTGATGATATGATATTCTTAATTACATTCCGCGTTGATTATAGCATCCAAAGATAAGAACAACACGTACAATTGACTCCGTGTCCATTTGGGACATATTTCAAGAATAGCGCTCCTTCGTTTCAGAAACAGTGTTCAAGATCATTGCCTATACAGGCGATGCTAAAATTATCTTTCTAGAATATAAGCCATAATAATGTTCATAGCATCATTAGGAGGTCTAATGCAGAATCAACCTAGCCTGCGTCAATAAGACACTCACAGACTCTACAGCAATGATATTCTTAACATAAAACTAATGTAAAGGGCACCAGTAAACCTAACAGACATTTCTACAAACATGTATCATGCATACAAAACACATGGATCATTTCCTCGATATTCGAACTTCAAAATACAATAATTAAAATTTTAAAAATAACATTTTTGATCAAAATTTTCTGCAGTCATGCTTATTTCATCATCAAACCTTGCAGTCCCAAGAACCAGAGGGTCGCTGTTCCCAGATCCTGACAGTCTTATCTCCGCTGCAGGAAGCGAGCATCGCCGGAATCCCTCCAGATCCAGTCACCGGATTCCAAGCGAGGCCCCAAACCCTATCGCTGTGCCCTTCGAGCCTATGGATCTCTTTGAGATCGAAGTTGCCATCCACGAAATCCATCGCCAATTTGATGGAACGATGAGGAGAGTAGGTTAGTGTTTTCGTCGATTTGGGGGCGAATTAAGGTTTTGGTGAATTTGGAGAAATATCGGCGGAGACTCTGAGTGGGTATGGATCACAGTAGGCTACGAGAGAGGCTATTGGTCGGAGGCGCGTGGGTGCGACCGGTTGATTACAGTTTTAATATTCGCTTTCAATCCTACCTTTTTGGATGGATTTTAAACTAGGGTTGCTAATTGAGTCGAGGCGGCTAAAGTTTGGCTTGGTAGTGGCCTTTTCAATTTCGGTTTGTTTAGTAATGAGCCACGCTTGAACTAAAGACATAGCCCGTTTAATTAACAAGTCGGTCCCAATCTTGACCTGGTCCGTTCGCTATCAGCTCGAGTCTGGCCCGTTTAGCAGTATCAATGTTATCATCTGGGTATTTGGCATTGGTTAATCGTAAATACCCCATGCCTATATATATCTAATGAATTAGGAGATCTGTGGTTGTTTCTTTGGCCATTCAAAACGAATTGAAATGGTTTCTTTGGTCATTTGCTCTAAAGCGAACATATGACATGGGATCCTCTATTAACAAGATTATCACAAATTTGGAGAAGAGCAGCGATGGAGAAAATTAACGATTGAACCTCATATGTTTTACCTATGGAAATTAATACCAAATTTTAAATCTATAAAAAACGATCGCCAGAATAAGATCTTGACCGTACTTTATTTTCCATACGAACGAACACTCATGAATTTCTTCCACAAAGCTCAAAAAAATCATTTACCTTTAATTGACATGTTAATCTCCATGGTCGTGTGGACTCCATAATCTAGATAATAGGATTTGCGGAGAAGGTACAAGCCGGACCTAACCCCGCTTTTTTTTTTTTAAACAGCAAACACATGTATCGCTCGTGGCAATCTTTTACTATATATAGACACTGTATTTTGGGTTTGGGCCTTCCCGCAGCCGTCCTCACTTATCTCTCTGAACAATCGGTAACAACCGAAACCCTAATCCTTCATCTCTTTGAGTTTTGATGGAGGTCCTTTTCGGGTCTTCGTCAGATGTTGTTTTCCGTCAATCTTCCTTGGAGGCGATCTCCTGTTCCGTGTTGGTCTCAATGGGTTTTGAGGAGATTGGTGGTTTTGAGGATTTTGCGCCGAGTACCTGTAAGGAAGTCCCGGGATGATTTGGTACCACCGAGGACCCTCCGACGATCAAGTTAGCACGAGATCCGAGCAGAGTAACAGCTAAGTAGGGTGGAAAAAGCTTACCCGACCCCTCCGTGATTGGGGTTTATATAGTGGCGGCAGCACGCAGTGGCAGGCGTGAGAATCTCGCCGGCAGTTACGCTCCCGACGTCACCCCCGCATAATAAGCGGATCGCCCTTTACTGGGGATCGTGATGGCGTGGAACGTGGGATGTTGCCGGCAGAGAATCCGTGCATGGCGAGATTTGCGGAGCGGCGGTTACGCTTGCGAGCGGTGGAGTTGGTCGGTCGAAGGACCGAAGAAGATGGCCTCGACGAGCGAGCTCGGGAACGAGCGGGAGGGCCGAGGTATCTTGGTCTTGTGGTAGCTCGGGGGCGAGCCGAGAGGCCGAGGAGGCCAATTTGCAGGGTGATTGATCTTGTTTTTTATGTGTAGTAGTTAACCACAATCAATAACGGTGTTGCGTGTAGCTAGACCGAGATGAGTACGGGTCGTCCTCTGGGAAACGTTGAATATTTAATTCTTACTTTAGGCGTGTTGAGAAAGAAAGGAGGAAGAATAAAGAATGGTGAAGAATGGTTGTACGATCTATATCTACGTTAAACACGGATGTAAAATATAGATTTAGATTAATTTCGGATGTAGGTTTTATATTAAAAGGGGGCTTGTAGGGTTCATTAGGATTTAGTAGTTATGGATGATTAATTAAAAATTACTCTTTTTATCCTTTAATAGATTTAAAACTAGAACGACAGTGATGCATGTAGATTAGGGTTTCTGGAGGGAAAAGGGTTCCCACTCTTAACCCCTATCTCGACATGGAACTCCGTTCATATCCAGCCTTTACCAAAACAATTGTTAATCTAATCTCTAATCACGGTCGAGACTAGCAATGAATTGGTAGCGCGCCCGATTAGGATGTTAATTATTCTTTTGATAAAGTTTATAAACTTTATAGGACGTAAAAAGAGTTTAAGAATCTTCATCATCCATTAACCTACCCTAATCCTACGAACCCTAACAAGCAAAGAATTACTCGTGCATGTTGGGATAAGAAGAGATAGAAATCATGAAGAAAATAAAATGCAATAGAATAAAACTACCTTTATTAATCAACAAGATCAAGTACACTTTGTTTTCTTAGAAAATGATTACAAAAAAACCTAGTTTGCTTCTCGATCTCTTCTAAGGAGGTAGATGAACGGTTGATGATCAGTCTGGATGCGTGAGCCTGTCGCGGACTTCATGATCTCTTCAGCTTGATGATTTTCCAAGAGGCTCTCGGTCCTTATTTATAGTCCCAGAGCCAGAACCCTGGTTTCCTAATATGGAAATTAGTTGTTAGGATCCTAACCACAAAAATCCCATATCTCAACTCCTCAAATCCGCGGCGGAACCGCGGCCATTGGATAGGTTTGGCCGCGGATCCGCCCCTTTTTGGTGAGATCATGACCTCTAATTTTTGCAACTTCATATCTGTAACACTTGGTAATCTTTTGAGTATCTAGACTTTAAAAATCTTTTCTACATTTCTGCCAGAATTAATTTCTTCAATTTACTTGAATATTTTTAGCAGATTTGATCTCGATAATTCGGATTTCCTTGATTCCAGTCCTGAAATAATTTCTACACAATTATCTCAATAAATAATGTTAGTAGAATTTGTTTTTATTGAGATATTATCTTTAACTATTTGTCATGATATTTTAGTTTTAAGAGAATTGGTCAAAGGTATTTAATAAGGTAAGCATATTAAATGGGCCAGATGTTACATGGATATTATATGCTTACTTTTCCCTTCATAATGTTAATTATAATATAAAAACACATGAAAATAGTATTTTTACAGATAAACCCTTATATGTGTCATATATTATAATAAACAACTTTTTATATAGAAATAGTAGGAAAAATGTCATATTAAAAGTGCAGTTTTAGCAACTGAACACAGGGGCTCCGAGGTGAGCCAGCTTGTGTTTGCAGGTCGGGTACAGGAGTGGCCTGGTCGGCCCCTGTAGGCCCTTTCTTCTGAGTCCTGGGACACGTCACCTGCCATGTGTCCTGATCTGGGAGATCGCCAATATAGAGCATCATCATTAGCCCCCCACTCTTGTCCCGACCAGCTGGTGGGTCGGGTCAAGAGTGGACTGCCGGGCTGCCCGGGGTGAGCTCCCTCCTAAGATTTCGTCGGGACGCGTCCCCGGGCTGTCAGCTGTCTTTTCTGCCAGTGAATCAGGGTGAGATCTCTGCATTTAAGGAAGGTGTGCCGGTTCGTGCATCTTGTTACTGAAGCGACGGTCTGCGTGTCAAGCGTCGGTTGGCCGACGCGACGTGTGCAGACCTGCGGCGTCCGATGGGATGCGGCCCAGTGTGGGAACGACAAGTGGAGCGATCGGAGCCGTCGGACGCGAGGAGGCACTTTGGCAGGAAGTGAAGGGCGCCGTTGGATGAGGGCGATTGTGGTGATAAATAGGGGTGGGGTCCACTCCAGGGCCTCTACTCCTTCATATTTTTCTTCCTTCTAAGTCTTGGCTGCTCGGCGCTCTTCCTCTTTTGGGTTGGATACATGGTTCGTTCCCACTCTTTGGGTTTCTCGTTCCGGAGGGAGGCCAGCGGCGCGGCCGTGCCCCCGGCTGGCTCGTGCTCTGCGCCGAATGTTCCGATGGCGATAGGGCCGTCCGCTTCGTTGATGGCACCTGGTGAATGTTCTGGCGGCGGCCAGAGACGTCCATGGTCATCCGAGCCCCAGACGAGAGACATAGGGGAGGGCGAGGACGGGGTCCCCCTTAAGAGGAAAAGGACAATCTCTCGTGCGCCGCCGTCGAGGGTTCCTGAGAGGATTCCCGTGCAGGAAGGGGATGCCGTCTTCATGGCTCCATCTGGGCTTTCCGTCGCTGCCGGCCTGCTCGCCGGGATGGAAGAGTCGGCTGGGGGGAAGTTTCTGCATGGCACCCTGAGGATCCAAATGGAGGCCATAGCCCAAGGGGCGGTCCAGGTATGAATTCCTCTACGCGTTGTTTTTGACCTTCCTTTTTTTGGCTCGAGCGTCTCCAAGTTTCTCATCCGTTTCCTGTCAGGTCCTTCAACACTGCACCCTCATTACTCGTATGGAGGCCAAGGGGGCGTTCCATGCGCCGAGACCGGTGGAAGCGTTTCCTTCAGAGGTCGAGGTCCTGCGACGTGACCTGCGTCTGGAGAGGGCGAGGGCCGATGTCCTGGCAGCCCAAGCGGAGAGCGCGGAGCTCGCCGTCTCAGCGAACCAGGGTGCCTATCGTCGCCTGAGTGCGTCCCACCGAGTTGCTAAGGCGAAGCTGGCGGATCTGGCCGATCGTTTCGCGGCCATGGAGGAGGAGAAAAACGCCGGCATGGGGGATGCCGAGGCGGCGCTTCGGGCGGCCGGGATTGCCGAGGTTCGGGCTAGGAAAGCTGTGGCCGATTACAAGGCGTCAGATTACAAGGCATCAGAGCAGTTTCACGCCGAGCTTGGCGAGCATTCCGTCGTCGCGTGGAATAAGGCTGTAGATGCCATGAAGACAGCTTCCTGTGTTCGCCGATGGCGAGCTCCATGCTCGGGTCCCACTCCAGGTGGCAAAGCCTCCGACAGACAGCGGTGAGGGAAGCGAGGCGCACCCCTGGTGGCAAAGCCTCCGGTGGTGAAGCCTCCGGCAGACCACGATGACAGTGATGAGGGAAGTGAGGCGCATGAGGGGGTTTGTGACTTAGGCTTTTTTGATATTTCCTCGTCCCTCTTTTGTAAGCGTCTGGAACTTTGTAAGGCTGGAGAGCCCCCAATACCCCTGTAAAAACATTTTTCTTGTGCGAATAAAACTCTTGTTGTTTTATCGCTTTGCACTTTATCTTTTGGATGTGAAGAGTATTCGTAGAATATCCTTGCTTGCTTTGTTAGGCTTCCATGTCAGGCGGTCGTACGTCGCGTGCCGAGTGCTGCTGAGAGGAGGTATCCCTATGGCCCCCGGAGTCGAGGGGGGATTGCTCAGACTTGAAAAGATCTGATGTCTCTCAATGGGGTTTCGGGTCTGCGACATTTGACGAGCAGCATGCTGCCCGCCACAGCTCTGCCGAGCAGAAGGGAGCTAGGTGTCCTCGTTATGAGGGCTTCAAACCAGCAGCTTCTGGTGGGCAGGAGGATTCCCACTGGAGATGACCGAGCAGGGAAGCTGCTCGGTTGCCTCTTGGCGTGGGCTTTGATCCTTAGTGTTGGAGGGGCCGTAGGAGGCCTGCTAAGGATAACCGGGCAGTGAAGCTGCGCGGTTTCCCCTTGGCGAGGGCCTTGATCCCTGGCGCCGCGAGTAGGGAAGCTACCGATCAGGGATGACCGAGCAGGGTAGCCGTTCGGTTGCCTCTTGTGAGGGCTTTGATCCTTAGCGTTGGAGGGGTTGTAAGAAGCCTACTAAGGATAACCGGGCAGTGCAGCTGCGCGGTTGCGTCTTGGTGAGGGCTTTGATCTCTGGCGTCGTAGGTAGGAAACCACCAGCCAGGGATAACCGAGCGGGGTAGCGCTCAGATGCCTCTTGCGGGGGCTTTAATCCCTGGCGTCATGGGTAGGGAGCTACCAGCCGGAGATGACCGAGCAGGGTAGCCGCTCGGTTGCCTCTTGCGAGGGCTTTGATCCTTCAGGACGGGGACCGAGCAGGGTTGCTGCCCAGTGCCTCTTTGCGAGGACTTTGATCCCTGTCGGTTGTGGTAGGAAGCTACCAGCCGGGGATAGCCGAGCAAAGGTCGGGCTCGACTGCCTCTTGGAGGACTTTGGTCCTTAGTGCGGGAGGGGCTGTAAGAAGCCTACCAATGACCCTTGGCCGGGCAGGGTTACTCTTGGCGAGGGCTTTTGTCCTGAAGGATAGCCGAGCGAGGGTCGGGCTCGACTGCCTCTGAGAGGGCTTTTGATCCCTGTCGGTTGTGGTAGGAAGCTACCAGCCGGGGATAGCCGAGCGAGGGTCGGGCTCGACTGCCTCTGGGAGGACTTTTTCATCCCTGTCGGTTGTGGTAGGAAGCTACCAGCCGGGGATAGCCGAGCGAAGGTCGGGCTCGACTGCCTCTGGGAGGACTTTGATCCTTAGCGTTGGAGGGCCGTAGGAGGCCTGCTAAGAATAACCGGGCAGTGAAGCTGCGCGGTTGCCTATTGGCGAGGGCTTTGATCCCCGGCGTTGCGTGTAGGGAAGCTACCGGCCAGGGATAGTCGAGCAGGGTAGCCGCTCGGCTGCCTCTAGGGAGGACTTTGACTCTTAGCGTTGGAGGGCCGTAGGAGACCTGCTAAGGATAACCGAGCAGTGAAGCTGCGCGGTCGCCTCTTTGGAGAGGGCTTCAGATCACAAAGACAAAATTCTATTTGCAATGTTCTGACGTCCCTTTTATTTGAATGGAAAGGATTTCTAGAAAACATTTACATCGTTTTCGCGAAAGGAGGGGTGCACACTCGTTGGCCTTGACCTCATTGGTATAGCTTGAGCTTCTCGGCGTTATAAGGCCGCAGGAACTTGCGTCCGTCCGCGTCTTGTAGGCGATAGGCTCCGCCGGGGAGTACCTCAAAGACGAGGAAAGGACCGTCCAACTTTGGAGAGAACTTGTGTAGCCTGCCTTGATCGATGAACTCGTTTCGCCGTAGGACCAGATCTCCGGTCTTGAAGCAGCGGCGCTTGACCCGAGCGTTGTAGTATCGGGCCGTTTGTTGTTGATAAGCGACAGCCCTGATCTGAGCCCGGTCTCTCTTCTCCAACAAGATGTCCAGGTTGGTCCGTAGCGCCGAGGTATTCGCATCGTCATCTAAGACCTCGACCCGATGACTGGGTAGCTCGATCTCCGCCGGGACCATTGCCTCGGTCCCGTAGCAGAAGCTGAAAGGGGTTTCCCCGGTGGGAGTCTTCTTTGATGTGCGCAGGGCCCATAAGACCCTGGGCAGTTCTTCGACCCAACTGCCTTGTCGCCCTTCTAGGCGGATCCGGAGACCTCGGAGGACATCTCGGTTAGCGACTTCGGCCTTCCCGTTGCATTGGGGATGCGCAACCGCGGCGAACTTCATGAGGATATGGTATTCCTTGCAGAAGTCCTTCACTTTCTCGTTCTCGAAATTCGTTCCGTAGTCGGTGATGATACACCTTAGGATGCCGAACCGGAGTATCAGATTGTTTTGAAGGAACCTGATAGTCATGGCGGCATCCGGTTTCCCGATGGGGACGGCCTCGATCCACTTGATGAAGTAGTCTACCGCGACGAGGACATATTTGTGCCCGCCCGTACCGGTAGGGAACTGGCCCATCATATCCAATCCCCACTGGGAGAACGGCCATGGGGATGTTAGGGCGGTCAGCTCGGTAGCGGGGAGGCGAGTGTTCAGTTGATAAAACTGCACATTTAATATGACATTTTTCCTACTATTTCTATATTAGAAAAGGTGTTTATTATAATATATGATACATATGAGGGTTTATCTGTAAAAATACTATTTTTATGTGTTTATATATTATAATTAACATTTGGTAGGAAAATGTAAGCATAAATACCATTGACCAAATCTTAATGGTGAAATTAATATCTCAATAAAACAAACTCTACTAAGATTATTTGTTGAGTTGTTGTGCAGAATTTTCAGGGCTAAAATCAAGAGAATCAAAGTTGTTAGAGAAAACCTGTCTAATTAAGAAAACAAACTAAGAAATCAAGTCTGGCAGTAACGAAGAAAAGATTTTCAGTTTCCAGAGATTCCAAAGATCGCCACGTGTCATGAAGATGAAAGCCCAGGAGACCAAATCAAAAGATCTCTTCTTTTGGCCGCGGATCCGCCGCGGTTTTGACGAGATAGAAGTTGGGATTTTTCAGTTTGGATCTTAACCTCTGGCTTCCAAATTTGGCAGCTAGGGTTCTTCCTCTGGGACTATAAATAAAGACTGAGAGCCTCTTGGAAAAATTATCAAGCTGAAGAGATCACGAAGTCCACGACAGGCTCACGCATCCAGGCTGATCATCAACGGTTCATCTACCTCCTTAGAAGAGATCGAGAAGCAAACTAGTATTTTGTAATCATTTTCTAAGGGAATAAAATATAAATGAATTTTGTTGATTAATAAAGGTAGTTCTTTTTCTTATTCTATTTCTTTGTAGTTTTAATATGATTTCCCTCTCCATCTCTTCTTCTCCCAACATGCGCGAGTAATTCTCCGCTTGTTAGGGTTCGTAGGATTAGGGTAGGTTAATGGATGATGAAAATCCTTAAACTCTTTTTACGTCCTATAAAGTTTATAAACTTTACCAAAAGAATCATTAACATCCTAATCGGGCGCGCTGCCAATTCATTGCTGGTCTCGACCGCGATTAGAGATTAGATTAACTATTGTTTTGGTAAAGAATAGATATGAACAGGGTTCCATGTCGAGATGGGGGTTAAGAGTGGAAACCCTTTTCCCTCCAGAAACCCTAATCTACATGCATCACCGTCGTTCCAGTTTTAAATCTATTAAAGGATAAAAAGAGTAATCTTTAATTAATCTTCCATAACTACTAAATCTTAATGAACTCTACAAGCCCCCTTTTAATAATAAACCTACATCTGTAGTTAATCTTGTAACAACCCTATTTGAATGCAATAATTCAAGAGTTTATCAAGATTCTTTTTCCATAATTTTTGAACTTTTAATTGGCCGCTAATCTATTTTATTTTGGATTTTTACTGTAAGCAATTTTGATATGGGAAAATATTCAGTTTTTATATTATATAAATAATATTTTCTTAGTGACAGCAAAATAACATTTTGCGTATCTGTTTACTGTTAAAATGAGAACAAGAAAATCTGCACCGAATCCCTAAATGCAACCAATTAAAGATATGTATCTTTATAAATATATTTATAAAATTAGTTTATATATACAAAACAAATCTCTCTCTCTCTCATACTCGCATCTCTCTCTCCCACCCGCTGCTCCTCAAATTCCCTTTTCTGATCCCGACCCCTCCTCTCGCCACCATCACCACCGCAGACCCCGACCCCTCCTCTCGCCTCCATCACCGCCGCGACCCTCGCCTCCCTCTCTTCCCTCCTTCGCCGTCGCCTTCGCCCTCGCTCTCGTCCTCATCCCACCGACGCCGCCCCATCCTTCGTCGCGACCACAACCCCAGCGATCTGCACAGAACCCTCGTCTTCGCCTCGCAGCTGCTCCCCTCTCTCCTCCTCCGACGACGTCGCCTGCTCCACCATCAACCCAGCCTTTCCATCGCCAGATCTGAACCCTCGACGTTTTCTCGACTCGACCCAGGACTCATCCAAACCCTAGCAACTTCCACGACCACCCTCTGTGAGTTTTCTGTGATCCCTGCTTTTTCAGAAAAATAAAAATAAAAATAAAATGATATGAAATCAGTGAACAATTGAAAAAGGAAAATTAGTATCAAAACCCTAAATTGAGATAATTGTGTTTTGGTTGTGTGACAATGTTTATGTAGATATTTATGGTTAACCGATGATAAATTTATCTAGGCGGATCGTATAACTCAGATCCAAAGTCGCACCTTAGCTGAGATCGTGCCCTGCATTTTCGTACATCGTTTTCCGTGATCGTTATCCTCAGGTAAGTACTCTTGCTCTTTTCATTTTTGTCGATGCAACATCGGCGATTATCTAAATTAGTTTTTAACCTGTACAAGTTTGGATATTAGAGGAAAGAGGTTTCTTTCACAGTTTTATCATTTGTCCTTATCGGAACACTTGCTGATATACTGCTGACTGTTAACTTGCAACTACAAAATTTTATTATAAATTAGGTGTAATTTAGTTGTATAAAATATTGTTAAATTTCCCCCTAAAGTATGAGTGAGTATAGGTATAAAGTAATGAACTTTTTCTAAGGCTAATGGTCACATAAATTTTTCCTCATCGAGCTATACCTGAAAACCATTTCTTTTGCTAAGTACCAACCGCTGCTTGCTTTTTCTTTATGTGATGCTATGACATGATTACCATGCATAAGAATCCTTTTACATGCTTTATACACATTCGAGACTCATGTTGATTTACATGTATAGAACACCTTAATTTGACATGCCTATTCATGATCCTTGTTATTTATATTAAAATGAAATCATTAATTGGAATGCTGAACTACATGCCATGGCACCACTATTCACCAGTTTTATTTCCATACCATTACCATACCACAAGTTCCTGTCTATTCAGCATTCGTAATTTAGTGATTTAATCTTTACCATAGCAGCTATAAATACGTGGGTGTTGGGGTAGTTTGAGTGTGCGTTGTACAATAGGATCTCAGGAGTCCCATGCCGGCAGCTCGTACCGGGCTATAGCGGTCTCATGTTTACAGCTCGTACCGGGCTATATCGGTCTCATGTTTACAGCTCGTACCGGGCTATAGCGGTCTCATGTTTACAGCTCGTACCGGGCTATAGCGGTCTCTTGTTCATTCCACAGTTGGACCCGTGTTTCCTAGCCCCTGGGGCACCACTCTTGGGTTAGTAATACTCCTGCAGAGGTTGACGCACACACTCAAGCTTACGATAGGATAGTTTACCTTTTAGTGACCAGTTAGGTTATGACCTGATCCCTTACATACATGTTTCATAGTGTTAGTGCATTTAATTATTTATATACATGTTTTTCTTGCGCACCGGGCTTCACTACATTCTTATATTCTTGTTATTATACTACACACACCTTATACGTTGAGTACTTGCTGGGATGTTCTGACATCCCTGAGATTTGCCATCTCAGGTTTAGAGACAGATTTGCAGGCTGAGCAGAATCAGAGTAGCTACCAGGACCTTGCCGAAGATCAGTAATCGAATGTTTATTTTCGTTTCAATTAGGTTTTAGCATGTGCGCCCTTATGGGACATTAGGACTTATGTATCTCTTTCGGATCTTATTTTATTTCGAATCTTTTGTTTTGGATCTTTAATTGCATCAATTATCTAGTGGACCCATTTTTTAGGATTTCTTGTGTTTTCATTTCAGCATCATTATCAGTATTATTTCTTTTGGTATTGGATTTTATTTTTGACAGGTTAATCTAGACAGCCTTATGTGACTATGGAAGGACTTTTCCTTACCGTAGGTAGCACGGCTGGCCTTCGTCGTTTCCCGTATTCCATATTTTGGGAAGCGGGGCGTGACAAGGTTTTGTTGGTATCAGAGCCAGGCTAACGTCACAGGTTAGTCTGGGTTCTTCCGACCTTTTAGGTTAGAATCACATGTCTAGGTTTCCCCAGTTTGTCATGCTGCAGATTCCGTTGACTCTGACCGTAGGATTCGGGCGACTTACATAGAGTTACGATTGTTGGAGATAGTGCCCTCAGAGTCAATTATTGGATCACAGGCACGTGATCGCAATGATTGAGGGAGGACCTATCCCGGTAGGACAGTCTTACTCAAGATGATAGTATGCTATCTGGTTTACCTTTATCATCGTGTACTGCTTTAGGTGACCTGACATGTCGCTATTACACGTTGATAGAGCCCCTAGGATTCTTGCTTGACCACCAGCAGTATGAGGGCGATCATATACGTGGGAGCTGGTAGTCTATAAGCACATCCTTAAAAGGTCCCTAGTCGTGGGAGTTTCGAGACAGGGCATCGATTCTCCAGAGTAGACTAGTGTATACAGTCGAGACCCCAACGAGGGGCGGTGGCCGGTCTAACAAGCCACTGGTGTCAGTTGGTTCACCTAAGATGTATACAGGTGCTCATCGGGTTATGAGTACACCGGACAGGACTCGCCGGGAACATGCTAGTTGGTCTTATACCTGACGTCAGATAGCAGTTCCCTGGTGACATGTGTACAGGTTAGTTCATCGACCTGGGGATCGTCATTTGTCTCGTGTGAGTTCCCACTGTACTTTGATTACTACCCTACCATGCTCAAAGGAGACGTGCAAACATGTTTTAGTTGGGTACAGTCCCGAGCCACATGGAGGCAGTGAGCGGATCTTCAGGGGTTCGTCTCTCCCGGTATTGGGGGTGAGGTCGCGCTGTGTCTAGGAGAGCCATTACACGAAGCCCTCGGCCGAGGCAGGAGATTTACTGGTAGGTATTCCAGTAGTATCTCAGGGTGTTCTGGGCTACACTCCGACACGACTTGTACCGCTTTTGGGGGTCTGACTTTTACCAACCCCTAGGCCCGCCATGCGATGCTCATAGACGAACGGACCGGACTGTACGGATATTGTCAATGATAGGCTCAGTAGGGTGTCAGGATGAGTTCGCTCATTGACGTCCCTTTTGGTCAATAGCTGGTGGCCCGTCACGTATGGCTAATACCTCTGACGTGCTAGTGGTTAAATCCACAGCCATAGTATTGACGAGTCTTTAGAGTCCACCACACATTCAGTTACTCAAGCTTTCGGGCGAAAAGCTGTAGAGGCCGTATGGAGATATGGCAGGGTTCGATCAGATACGTGCGGTATTGCACGGATCAGGATTGGACGGTTTGTACTAGAGGCCGTATGGATATATGGCAGGGTTCGATCAGATACGTGCGGTATTGCACGGATCAGGATCGAACGGATATTACTAGTCGGCTTTGGTTTAAGCCGGATCCTAGTATAGTATAGTGTAGATTTTGTCTCATTGCATTTGTATTTCTGTCGGAATACAAATGCGGGTGTGTATACACAGTAGCGGGGTTTTCCTGTAATTTATTACGGGACCAGTTTTCTGGAGTTGCCAGTTTGCTTTCCGTTTCGGCCATATTTCTTTGTATCTTTCATTGGCCGAAGTTTGATGGAGGAGGGCTTATTTGCATATGTGCAAACAAGTATTTGTGGAGGGTGTTCTTTGCATTTTATTGTATCATGATGGTGCACCATCCATTGACTTGACTTTTTGCTTCATGATGGTTTTCATGATTGCTTGACTTTGGACATCATGATGGTTGTGGTGGAGTGTTGGTTTTAGCTTGTTATCATGCTTGAGCATGATAGCCTTTTCTTTCTCTCTCTTGGATTATTTTGTGGCTACCTCTTTGTTACACTCTCTCACTCACTCTCTCTCATTTTTTTCTCTCCTCCCAAAGCCATGGCCGGCCAAGCTTGATGAAGGCTGTCCAAAATTTGATATGTGGGATTTTGCTCTCTTTTGGTTTTGGAAAAATCCCACAACACCATCTCCAAAAGCTTATATCATTTCCTCCACCAAAGGCAACATCCACTACCCCAAAATGAGACATGAGCACTACACATTCTACAGCAAACCTTGGGCACGTCGACTCGCCAGCTTCGTGCCCGAGTTGCCTCGGTATAGAGGTGGGAGCCCGTAAAAGAAGCCGGCGACGTGGTGCCCTTCCGGCGACGAGGTGGAGACCGGAGCTACCGAGGGAGATCGGGACGACGACGAGAAGACCGGAGGACACGGATCAGTCGGTATATCTCTCTTTCCCATCTTGTAGTTAGCTAGGACTAGTTAATGGTACGATCCGGGTTTTAGTGCGCGGTGGTGCCGGTTCAAGAAAAATTAAAGTTAACCATCGCTTCCGCATTTGGCCTCGGTATGGAGGCCGGGCCGCCGCCGTGCACTTACAGTGGTATCAGAGCCTCGCCATTAACATAGTCTAGCTTTATTTAATGTGTTTACATTTCCGATCGACCAAAATTCCAAAATCCGCGTTTTTCCCAAGCATCAGTTTCTGTCGAAATTTTTTTGAGTCCAAAATTTTTTCAGGTTGTTAAATAGTGATGTACTGGAAATTCTAAGCATACTGTAGAAATTCAATACAGTGACTCGACAACAGGAGCGCGGAACCGCGGCCGAACCCCCCATTAGGCCGCGGTTCCGCCGCACTATGTTGAGATTGCTGCATCAAATTTCTGCAGTTGCTTTCTGGGTTGATTGTATGGTTTTTGGAATATTAATTTTGGGCCCAGAATTTCTTGATGTGCTACAGTAGTACTTGGGGCCCACTTGTTAAAATTTGATCGATTGGATATTTAAAACACATTAGTTCACAGTTTTTACATTATATCTGCGACCGTGAATGTCACTTGATCGGTAAATCCTGTCTAACTGCTATAGCCCGGTTAGACGGATTTGCGAACGTGACTTTCACGTTGATGTTCTGTGTATTGCTGTGATGTTGCGGATCGGTCATGGGGGATAGCCTGGATGCAATGCTAGTACAGTTTTATTGTATTATGTACATTTGGTATTGCGGGGCGAGCGTCCGACATGTGGACTGCCGTCACTGCATGTTTGTATTATTATTTTGGGGAACGACCGGGTTACGGTCGATGTACCCGTTGTATGTATATTTTACTTTCTATACTAGGATTGCCCCGCGGAGGAGTGCACGGGTAGCCGGGTTCTAGAGGGCAACGGGCCCGCATCTCATGGCATTGAGATGGAGGGGGCTTCACTGTAGAATTGGCGGGCTATTCGCCGCACTCGTAGGGGGTACAGCTTGACCCAGGAGGGGTGCCCAAGTTACCGGATTCCGTGAAGTGCTGGGTGGTCCATTCACGTTGCTGAAGAGGGCTGCCTCGCTTCAGGTTTTGGCGGGTAACTTGCCGCGCCCGTAGGGGTCTAGGATTTTCATTTCACAGGCTATCCACACGACCAGGGGAACGTCGGGTTTCAGCGGCTCTGTGAAACCCGGGGATCCCAGATATCTGTATTGTTCTGTGATGCTGTACATTTCTGTGATGTTGCATTTTATCACGCCTTAAGCGAAATATAATATATTGGTATATTTATTAGTAGATGTTGTATATGTTTTGCATCCGCGCTAGTCCAGTTCCCGCTCTGTCGTTAGTTAGCTAACCTAACGGGTAATGACGGGACCCAGTGGCGAATGCGGATGGCATATACATACGTCATATTATTTTCGTTCTTTGTGGTGTGATCAATTGATGGGACTGCGTTGATTCGGATCAATGTAAGTTAAAAACAAACCTAATCTGATGTTGTTGGAACACTTTTCAAAAAACTGTTATTGCAAGGACGTTCACTTTTATTTTGCATAGTGATATTCAGTTGGAATATCCTGCTCCTCAGTCGACGAGGCAAGGGCCGAGATCCCTTCACCGGGAGTGACCCCTTGGACAAAAAGTTTGCGTCAGGGCATTAACTTCACTATAGCCGATTACTTTTGCTTTGCATCGTGGTATTCAGTTGGAATATCCTGCACCTCATTCTACGGGGAAAGAGCCGAGATCCCTTCACCGGGAGTGACCTCTTTAGCAAAGGTTTTCGTCACTATATTTTTAAAAGCTATCCGTTCCTTCAACGATATCAAGTTCATTACGTTAAAGGTTTTCGCCAGAAACCATTCGTAGCCCTCCGTCGTTTCATATGGGTGGTCAATAGTATTCAAGCTGTGTATGTTGGCCAAAGTCAAAGCACAGTGATTGGTAGCTATTGGGGTATTCATATGCAGCATAGATAGATGCGTTGGTTTGGGACAGTCGTACTGCCATTTTGGCCAAAGTCAAGGGTATGTACGGGTGGGTTCAAATTAACCTGGAGAATGACGGGTAGAACTTGACATGTGACTTATGATATGTTGGCCAAAGTCAATGTCATAAGAGCATGGGGCAAAAATCACATCGGGAGTTTCTAAAGAAACTGAAACTTGCCAGATATGCGCATACCTTCTGGAGTGTGATGACGTGAGCGGATTCCGTCACATTATCATGCGATGATAGTTGGATCCCGATTCCCACTGATGAGTTGGTTTACTCCTCGGGTGATCCCGACTAATTCTTCTTTCAGGTTTGGAGGAAAATTTGAGGTTACAGTGGGAGGTTTCCAGATTAGATAAATTGGTAACCATTCTGATCTAGGTTAGAGTGCACGCTGAGTGTTTCTTTTCTCTCTCTCTGGCAGCGACCATTGACCCGACCCTAAGACTATGACTCAGTGACCAAATTAACCGAACCTTCTCAACACTGGCTTTTGGATTGTCAGAGTTGCAGACCTCATTGTCACTCCTACTTTTACCATTTTCTCCAGGACACCCCGTATTACTACGAACGCCCACTTCCATTGGACAAAACCATCGTATGGTTATATACGAACTCGAAAGAATTTATTCGAGGATGGTTTCAGGTTCTGGAGAAAACGGATAGGACTATTCAGTTGTCTTTTCCTTTTACCTTCTCTCGGCTTGCGAGTACTCCTTGGTTTAGGAGATAGTACACCTATTACGCAAATTGGATAGTCTTCTTCCAAACCTTAGGCTGGTGCCGAACGGTGGGGAATGAAGAAAACCAATTAGCATAACGATGGTGTGCAGAAGGTATTAAGTTAAGACAAAGCAAGGGATTAGTAAGAGGGCAAAGTAAATTGCGACTGATATTCACGACAAAACCAGGTACTTCATTACCACTCCCACTTCACCTTTGTATTTCTCCAGGACACTCCGTATCACTACGAAGATCCACAGTTTATTGGATACTCCATCGTATGGTTATAAACGAACTCGAAAGGAACTTGTTCCAGTTCGGGGATGGATTCTGGTTCAGGAGATATAGGAATAAGGTTTATTCGGTTGTTTTTTATCCTCACCTCCTCTCGCATTGCGAGTGTTCCTAGGATTAGGACAGTACACCCATTATGCTTATTGGATAGTCTTCTTCCAAACCATAGGCTGGTGCCGAACGGTAGGGAAGGAAGAAAACCATTTGGCCTAAAAGGGTGTGCAGAAGGTAATGACTAAAGACATAGAAAGGGATTTGGAAAGATGGCAAAGAATTACACGGTTACAGTTGTAAATCTGGATAATGGAAGATGCATTACTAGGAATACCAGGATACCCCATCGGAACATTTCAATGTTTCAGTTTCACTGTGCACTGTTAAAGGAAAACTGATTTCCCAATTAGACACTTGCTCCAGGGTATGTATTTACCAGGTATGATTCTCACATCTGTATGGTTTTACAGATGATGAGTGGGAGTAAGTTATTGGGAATTGGGTGATCATCCTCATTATATCGGGATTCGTTGTAATCAGTGATATTTGAGGAAATCACCTGGGTTGTTTGCCGGTCGGCAAATATTTGGTTTTGAATATCCGCTGTTATGCACCAATTTCAAATTGATATATTTGTACGTCTATTTTCATAGAGTGAGATATATCTTTTTGAAATTATGTCTATGACATTTACCTATACCAGTGGATGGTTAGGTAAGGAGCATTAAACAACGGTGTAATTCTTCTTAACCATAAGTATAGTTTTCAACCTACGACACACAGTGATTGAGTTATTAGACTCAAGGGACTTATACAGAGTATTGTATGTTGTCCAGGATCCATTAGGACAGAGGGGTTGGTCCTCGTACTATATTCGGTTTACTTATGACTTCTCTAGTTTTTAAACAGGTGTTTCGTAGAAACACAGGGTCAAAGTTTTGAGAAGTTATAGGTATATGAATAAAGTAGAGAACCAGATGTTGTAAGTATCGGGATTCTTCAAAGTGATTGAAGATATAGATACTTGTGTATGGTATTCAATTGATAGTAATGATTAAGAGAACTTGCTTCTCTTTCAGGCTACTCATAATTGGAAGCATTCCTAAGTTGAGTAACGCTGATTGGCCTCTTTCCATTTAGTTAACATGCATTGGAGACAGCTGCATGATTTGAATCTAGTTCAATTAAATCAGTGCCTCTGGTTCTATATTGGATATAGAACAGTTCATATCTTAACGATGTTAAGGTACGGGGAGTTGTCCGGCTTATGATTAAAACCAGAAACTGGACAACTCAAGGCACGTTTTCAGTAATGGCTGTTTGTGGGTTGACCCAGGCTATGACGAGGGTTGATTTTCTACCATCTGGCAGATCAATAGAAATATTGTTCTAGACTCGCCACAGTTTTATTGAAAATGGATTTTTTTTTTCAGAAAACAGTAATGGGAGTATGGTAGAACTAGAAGTGATTCCAGAACCGCAAACGATTACTGAAGATTTGATAACGAACCTAAAGATTCAATCTGATTTGACATTCCATTGGCCACTCCGCAGATTTGTGGGTAACCTCAGGCATCCGAGAGGTGCTCCGGTAGCCTCAAGGACGGTGGCAGGGAGGTTCTTGTTTACCCATACTTGCCATTGATGTTGTTCCAGGCCGCGAGACCCGGCAGGAGGATGAGTATAGCGTCGTTCTGAACTGGCTTCAGAAGTGTACGTGTATATGACTCTGCCAGAGGGTTGTCGTAGTCAGTGGGAGCAGCGGAAGCATTGGTGGACAGGTAACTTATGTCTATTGATAGACTAAAGCAAATATAGAGGAGAGAGATCATCCATTTCTGATGTGACAGTCATAGGTTTGACTTCATCAGAATAGGGGATGGATCTGTTGAGAAGGTAGTAGGGTGTGATGTCCTGGTATTTGGATGACATACACAGAGTAGGAAGTGATATTCCTATACTACAATCGGTTACACTTTGGTCGTCACACAGTGTTTTCTCCACATGGGGCTTGGACATTATATCAGACATACTGGTTACTAGATCTATGGTTTTAGATCTAGATTTGGGTGGTTTCCCAATCAGGGTACTTTGACAGCATTCTAAGAGTATTTAGAATGGACGACTCCTGGCACGGTAGTGTACCTGCAGGTGATGGAGTCACCCTCTCTAAAGGTGTCTTACAGACTAAAGGGGAGAGGGATGTGCATGATTGGCAGATCACTTGCTTAGGCAATTGAGTCAATCATAAGATGTCAAGTACCACACCAGATGTTGTTCTTGCACTAGATACAATAAGTTGATATTGATCCAATCCTGGAGAAACAGTCGGAAGCAGTTTTAGAACATAAGTGGCTGTTCTAGGGATATGATAACGAAAGCCCCATTCGGGAGACAGTTATCATTCCAGGCTTCCAAGGTGACCTGGACGACAAGGAGGTTGTCAGAGTTATAGTTTTCCTTCCGACGAGGGGCAGTATTTTGGACAGGTGGTCCAAGACAATCCTGAGGGAGGTATGGCGCAGGATACTGATTAATTTCAGTTGACGATACAGTCTAAGAAGTTTGGATTTGGAGTTCATTTATGAGCTAAGTCCCATCAGACATCCAGACACATTCTAAGACAGGTATTGCTCATCTCGGGAGATGGCTTTCTCCGCGAACTTGAGATATAGAGAGACATAGAAAGAAACATCAGGGCGGATCCACTCACTGAGGCTATTCCTCGAACGCAATAGTTTCGCAAACGAGTTTTGTGAGACCGACTAGTAGAGGAGTTAGGTGTTCGGTATCACACGGGCTGTGAGTATGCGACATCGCAATAATTAGCCTTGAGTGCAAGTGGAAGATTGTTGGAGATAGTGCCCTCAGAGTCAATTATTGGATCACAGGCACGTGATTGCAATGATTGAGGGAGGACCTATCCCGGTAGGACAGTCTTACTCAAGATGATAGTATGCTATCTGGTTTACCTTTATCATCGTGTACTGCTTTAGGTGACCTGACATGTCGCTATTACACGTTGATAGAGCCCCTAGGATTCTTGCTTGACCACCAGCAGTATGAGGGCGATCATATACGTGGGAGCCGGTAGTCTATAAGCACATCCTTAAAAGGTCCCTAGTCGTGGGAGTTTCGAGACAGGGCATCGATTCTCCAGAGTAGACTAGTGTATACAGTCGAGACCCCGACGAGGGGCGGTGGCCGGTCTCACAAGCCACTGGTGTCAGTTGGTTCACCTAAGATGTATACAGGTGCTCATTGGGTTATGAGTACACCGGACATGACTCGCCGGGAATATGCTAGTTGGTCTTATACCTGACGTCAGATAGCAGTTCCCTGGTGACATGTGTACAGGTTAGTTCATCGACCTGGGGATCGTCATTTGTCTCGTGTGAGTTCCCACTATACTTTGATTACTACCCTACCACGCTCAAAGGAGACGTGCAAACAGGTTTTAGTTGGGTACAGTCCCGAGCCACATGGAGGCAGTGAGCGGATCTTCAGGGGTTCGTCTCTCCCGGTATTGGGGGTGAGGTCGCGCTGTGTCTAGGAGAGCCATTACACGAAGCCCTCGGCCGAGGCAGGAGATTTACTGGTAGGTATTCCAGTAGTATCTCAGGGTGTTCTGGGCTACACTCCGACACGACTTGTACCGCTTTTGGGGGTCTGACTTTTACCAACCCCCTAGGCCCGCCATGCGATGCTCATAGACGAACGGACCGGACTGTACGGATATTGTCAATGACAGGCTCAGTAGGGTGTCAGGATGAGTTCGCTCATTGACGTCCCTTTTGGTCAATAGCTGGTGGCCCGTCACGTATGGCTAATACCTCTGACGTGCTAGTGGTTAAATCCACAGCCATAGTATTGACGAGTCTTTAGAGTCCACCACACATTCAGTTACTCAAGCTTTCGGGCGAAAAGCTGTAGAGGCCGTATGGAGATATGGCAGGGTTCGATCAGATACGTGCGGTATTGCACGGATCAGGATTGGACGGTTTGTACTAGAGGCCGTATGGATATATGACAGGGTTCGATCAGATACGTGCGGTATTGCACGGATCAGGATCGAACGGATATTATTAGCCGGCTTTGGTTTAAGCCGGATTCTAGTATAGTACAGTGTAGATTTTGTCTCATTGCATTTGTATTTCGGTCGGAATACAAATGCGGGTGTGTATACACAGTAGCGGGGTTTTCCTGTAATTTATTACGGGACCAGTTTTCTGGAGTTGCCAGTTTGCTTTCCGTTTCGGCCATATTTCTTTGTATCTTTCATTGGCCGAAGTTTGGTGGAGGAGGGCTTATTTGCATTTGTGCAAACAAGTTTTTGTGGAGGGTGTTCTTTGCATTTTATTGTATCATGATGGTGCATCATCCATTGACTTGACTTTTTGCTTCATGATGGTTTTCATGATTGCTTGACTTTGGACATCATGATGGTTGTGGTGGAGTGTTGGTTTTAGCTTGTTATCATGCTTGAGCATGATAGCCTTTTCTCTCTCTCTCTCGGATTATTTTGTGGCTACCTCTTTGTTACACTCTCTCACTCACTCTCATTTTTTTCTCTCCTCCCAAAGCCATGGCCGGCCAAGCTTGATGAAGGCTGTCTAAAATTTGATATGTAGGATTTTGCTCTCTTTTGGTTTTGGAAAAAATCCCACAACACCATCTCCAAAAGCTTATATCATTTCCTCCACCAAAGGCAACATCCACTACCCCAAAATGAGACATGAGCACTACACATTTTACAGCAAACCTTGGGTACGTCGACTCGCCAGCTTCGTGCCCGAGTTGCCTCGGTATAGACGTGGGAGCCCGTAAAAGAAGCCGGCGACGTGGTGCCCTTCCGGCGACGAGGTGGAGACCGGAGCTACCGCGGGAGATCGGGACGACGACGAGAAGACCGGAGGACACGGATCAGTCGGTATATCTCTCTTCCCCATCTTGTAGTTAGCTAGGACTAGTTAATGGTACGATCCGGGTTTTAGTGCGCGGTGGTGCCGGTTCAAGAAAAATTAAAGTTAACCATCGCTTCCGCATTTAGCCTCGGTATGGAGGCCAGGGCGCCGCCGTGCACTTACAACGATATTGTGCCCATGTACCGCGGCATGGATACAATACGGTATTCTGTATGAGTAACTTAGAGTTCTACACTTAATCCGTATTCTTTGAATTGATTGTTACATTATCTCTTTGCTTCACTCGGTTTTAATATTTTGAATTTAAACCTCGTTTTCGTTGCTAAACCTCGTCGTTCGTTTTGACTTCAGAATCATGGCCGAAGAAAATTTGCGAGTATATGGGAGACGCGACAACAATACTGCACTACTTGGAGTTATACGTGGCATGCTGGATGTTTACCCCAATCAGAGCAAAGTTCTATTCAAATTCCAAGGTCCAAAATGGACTCTTGCATACTATTTACGGGTCACACTCTCCAAAGTCGAATCTCGACAAGGAGGGAAACAACCGCTTACGAGTCCTCTCGAATCGTAAGAGGGAAAATTCTCTAGTGAGATCCTTACGACTCTCAAGAGAAAACACACTTAGGAGTCCTCACGACCCCTAAGAAGAAAATACACCTACGAGATCCTCTCGATCCGTAGGGAGAAGATTCTTTGTGAGACCCTCACGGCTCATAAAGTTGAAAAGTCTTAGGCAGCAGATCTAAACCTACCTCCTAAGCCATCACTACCTCTTGAAGAACCCAAGACAGGGTACTCGCTCTATCATCCATCGACCATGTTTACTAAGGTAACATGCTGATGATAAAAGAAAGAAGAAAGCGACAGAAGGAACATCCGATTTGCATTTGATCAAGCGTTCGAGACACATTCATTTATGCATGTGCAAAAGACTCAGAACGAGAAATAAGACAAACCGAAATGAAAAATTTTCCATTCATATTGCAAAGGGCTCCTACAATCATAAAGAAATAAACAAAGACACTATTGAAATGTTTACAATGGCAAAACCTCAGATCCAGGGCATGGATTAAGGAATTTGAAAGTAAGGCCATCTAGAGTCTTTATGGCATTTCTGATCATTCTCGTGTGCATCCTCTCGCGCTCACGCGTGTCAAGATCTTTGGCAAGGCCCCCCATCCTTCAAAAAGCAGAAATTATCGTCGTCTAATAAAAAATTTGATGCAGAATGTCGATGAGGTTATCTCGCCGTTTCTTCGAGATCAGCCCCGACAGGTACACTGAATGCACCTTGTCTTCAGCATCATCCAACGCATTAAGCGGCATGGCCTCGTGAAACCCCGGAAGTGCTCTCCAAATTACTCCCAGCACGACTTTCAAGAGAGCAGAACGGCGAGGAAGCAACCAACCAATGCGTGCGTTCAGACGACCCATAATCTCCGCACACTGGGCATCTGTAAACTCTTGATTTTGGTGACGGCCCTGTACACGGATATCCTCATAAGTGATGAATTCGTGCAGACTGTATAAATGAACAGCCATAATGCCTGAAGGAAACATCATTGGAAGATTAGCAATAAGAAAAAATACACAGGGAGCTAAAATCCTCGAGAGCAATGCTCTGCAGACAGGAGTGGCACCTGTCAAAATCCAGTAATGAGGGGAATTTAAAGAAATTCCCTGAGAACTCTGAGAGCCTTACTATGAAAAGATGATATAATCCATCAAAGATAAAACTCCATTTTTGATCTTCATATCCATGATCAAACTCTTAAGAGTTCTTCACAAAAGATTAAGAAATCTACATGTATCAAGAGAGCAGAACTCTGATTCATGGGCTAACAAACCCCAAGAAAAGATCATGATCTGAAGAGAGCAAAGCTCTATTAATGAAACCCTAAATGAGTTTTCTTTAGATCAAAGATCTATGAAGAGCAAGCCTCTGTTAATGGGTAAAACCCTGGATTCTTAAAAGTTTTTAAACTTTACCTAAGTGTTGACAGAGTTTTACTCTTGAAAAGTTCTTAAATTAGAGAGCATGGCTCTGAATAAAAATTCTTAAGAAAAGAGATGAAAATCATCTAACGGACCAAAGGTCCTATTTATAGGCATTGAGTGCCATTTCAACTTCCAAAAGTTGGCGCAACGGTTGGAATTCTGCTACCGCTGCGCTCACGTTTGGGGCCACGTAAGCGCAACGGTGGGGGGGGGGGTATTTGTTTACCCCAATCAGAGCAAAGCTCTGTTCAAATTCCAAGGCGGGAAACGAAGCAACGCTTCTGTTTCCCCCAATTAGAGCAAAGCTCTACTTTGAAATTTAAAAGTTAAAATAAAGGAAGCAACGCTTCAGATGATTTGCGCTCTGCGCTGCGTGACACGTGTCAGCGCAGTTGCGCTGCGCTCTGCGCTGCGCGACACGTGTCAAGCGCAGGTGCGCTTGCGCCAACTGTGTCAGCACTAAAACAGAATTAAAATTCCAGAAAAATCTTTCTAATCTTATTAAAACAATGAGATTATCTTCTGTAAAACAGAGCCCTTGGATCAAAGATCCAACGGTGGGGAAAAATCCCTAAATCACTCAGAGAAAGATCTCTTTAACTGATTTAACAAATCAATTAGCACTATATAAAGGCCCCTAGACTCCAAGTCTAAAAGACATTGACATCAAGATAAAGAGATACAGAGCTCTTAAAAAGAAAACTTTGAGAAGAAACTCAGAGAGAAAGAAAAAAAGGTAAAACCTTTGGGAAAAAGAAGAATCTCTTCTAAAAAGATCAAAGATCTAAGAACAAGATCAAGATCTTGAATAAAAAAATATATAATAGAACAGAAGTAATTTACTTCTTTATTAGATCTTTTGATCTATATAAAGGCATTGCCTTTTGATGAACCATTGGTTCTTGAAAAACTTGAGGTAGAACCTCTTTAGAATAAAAAAGATTTTGTTCTTTGATCTAAAATAGATCAAGATGCGCTCTGCGCTTTTGAACAGTGCCCTGCACTACTAATTTGAGCCTCTGCGCTCTTGGGTTGGTGCAAGTTACCAGAACACGCCACGTGTCAACCCCAGAATAATCTGCGCCTTGCGCTTTTAAAAAAAAAACAGAGCACTGCTCTCTTGGTTTGGCGCAAGTCACCAGAGCGCGCCACGTGTCAGCAGCGCATTAGCGCAGCGCACTGGCGTAGCGCATTCGCGCAGCGCACTGGCGCAGCGCATTGCGCTAACAGACTTGCGCTTACCAGCGCGTGACACGTGTCACCTCCACATGCGCTAGCGCCTTGTGCTCCTCAATTGGTGCAGAGCGCCTGACAGGCCACGTGGTGCACTGTCAGACCAATAAATGCAGTGCAATATTAAAAAAGGACAGAGCCCAATTAAAAAGGCCTAACAGGCCAAAATAAATGCAGCGCATTATTTTAAAAAAGGGGCAGAGCCCAATCAAAGGCCTAACATACCAGATATAAATAAAATGTTATATATTTTAAAATGGACTTAACCCAATTCTGGCCGTAAGTCCTCAAATTAAATTGAACTGAGCACAACTGCTCTCTCAAATCAATTTACACCCGGTGCAGGGGTACATCTCTGAACTCCTCTGATATTTGTCGTTGTAATCCTTCAACGTCGTCAGAGAGGTGACGGGTCCCGACAACCACACACAATACGGACTGTGGGGTCCTTAAACTCACGGACTAATGCGTCCTTAAACCAATATTCGTCCCCAAAATGGGAATGTTGGACTACCATGTCCCTAAACAGGTAATACGGACTGTGGGGTCCTTAAACTCACGGACTAATGCGTCCTTAAACCAACAATACGGACTGTGGGGTCCTTAAACTCATGGACTAATGCATCCTTAAACCGACAATACGGACTGTGGGGTCCTTAAACTCATGGACTAATGCATCTTTAAACCAATATGCGTCCTCAAAATGGGAACATTGGACCACCATGTCCCTAAACCGGCGATAGACCACTATGTCCCTAAACCGGAACAATAGAGCCTCCAAATGCTCTTTTGTCGGATCTAAATGATCCTGTTAAGTTGATCTTAGTCTCAAATCAGACTAGCGTGTCCTTAACAAACGTTTAAGTTGATCTTAGCCTAAAAAATGGCTAACGTATCCTTAAACCAAAACCCCAAAACCAAATATAAGAAAATACGGATTTGGACTAATCCACGTCCTACGGGGGACGACATAAATTAGTCTCCGTATACAATCCACGGGCAACCACAAACAAAACAAACACCCACGACACGAAGTGAACATCTGGAGAAGGAGAAAGTTGTTACCGCGATGCGGTAGCATAATTAACTGCAGGGGCTCGTGCCTGCAGGGAAGAGCGTCCCCACAATCAAAAACCCCTCAAGCGAGGGGGAATCTGACGAAGTCTGCTACATCGGCCGCATCCGTCTAAACCTTCGATACACGGTGCCATAAATCAACTTGGCATCTTCGGAGAGGTGGACGGATAAAACCAAATAGCATCTGCCCCGAATCTCAGGCGAGACGTCCCTGTCTTGGCCGCCATTCGGAGGGGAACAGATTCTGGCACGCTCGGTGGGACATTTTCCTCTTTCCACTCCACATTTCGTGTGTCGGGTTCGCAAACAAATCGCGGTTTGCTGTGGTTGCCTGTGGATTCGAGGTACTTAGATTTGGTGTCTTGCTCCGTGCAGAAAACAGAAGATCAATGGCTTCAAACTGCACTACCTGCAACTGCAACTCTCACCCCGTCCTTGCTGGAGGAGTGACTTATGGGCCCCAAGCGGCCTCTCTTTTCAAGATGCCAGTGGAGCAAGTAACTCAAGCCACCACTGGACTATTCTTCGGGACCATGCTCCCACCGATGAGCTTCAATGCCCTAATGACGTCGCAAGAAGCTCCAAAGAAGTCGGTCTTTGATCGACTTACCACTTCCGCGGCCCCTCTCAACGGGTCGCCCAACTTCAATACCTCAGTTTTCAACAGACTGGGCCAGAGCGTCTACAAGCCCGCGATACCCGAAGTTGCCATCCCAAAGCGGATAGCCATCCCGGCTCAAGCGGACGAAATCATTGGAAAGGCTTCTCCTTCCAAGAAGTCAGTTTTTACAAGGCTGGCCATTCCGGTTTCCGCTCCAGGCGAGGTCCTCAAAGCTGCTTCCCCTGCCCAGAGGTCTATTTTTGACAGATTAGACATTGCTTCTCAACGGGTGTCAGTCTTCGATAGGCTAGCACCAATAACAGTCTCTCCTCAAAGCAGGGGGCATGATGAAGTCGCCCTTATAGCTGAAACAACTCCATCCGCACGACACGCTCGACGTCGCCACTGACGCCGAGTACGGAAGGCTGGGGGCAACTCCCCCTTTGGGATAACTCCGCCAGCTCCGATGGTGGGGATCGATGCTGCTGTTCCAACCGAGAACAGCTTTGAACTGCTCAACAAGGTGCGCAGAAACTCTCCTACTGCAGTGCTGAAGAGAACTCCTTCACATGTGAAGAATGCTACAGAGAAGAAGCCGGAACAACCTCTTCAACGGCTGTCCTCTAAAATTTACAAGGTCTGGCGTCAAGTCCAAGACTCCGTGATTGATCAAGATTACTCCCGCCGACAGAAAAAGATGAAGATTCGGCAGGAGAAGGACTACTCTGTCAAGCCAAAAAAAGCAACAGCTGGCTGGGTGTCCACCTCAACGTCAATCACTCAAAAGAAAAGAAGGCCGCAACAAGCCCCTGTGAACATGGCGAGCCATAAAAGCGCTGAGCACAAACGCCCCAAGTCTGGGGGCATGGTGGTGCACACTGTTTATATGGCTTCCGGAAAGGAGAAAAGCCGTGCTTCGACGGGTCACCGACCGCTCACCCGATCCGTGACAAAAGCCCAGGTGCAACAGCAGAAGCTTCAAGAGATGATGACTGCGATGGCCGCACTCACCGGGCCAAAAGAAAGCCCGGAGGCATCATCAGAACAGCGTCACGAGCAAGAAACCGATGCTGACTTCTTACGCAGAGTCCTCGAAAAGAAGGACAAAGAAGCCGCAAAGCAAGCGGCTAATATAAAACAAATGGCGCTCCTTTTCCAAGATATGGTAGGGATGATGTTACAGCCGGACCCTCCAGCTGAAGACCCTCCGATCATTGTTGAAGACGACGGAGGGAAGACATCTAATCCTCCTCCGGCCCTTTCAGCGGCCAAGGAGGAAACCATTTCCAAAGCTGCACTGGATGACTATATTGCTCAGCAGATACGAGTTCATCAGGCGAATGAGGCGGCTGGGTAAATTGTTAGAACCGGACGACCCTACCCGGGCTGGTATGACCAAATCAGTTACCCGCCGGGATATACGATCCCTAAGTTCCACGTATATAAAGGAACGGGGAATCCACATCAGCATGTCGCTCAATTCAGGGCCTTATGCGGCAACACTGGAGGCGACGACAAACTTCTGCTTCGCCAATTCGTCGGCAGCTTAGCAGAAACGGCCTTTGAATGGTATTCAGAGCTACCTAACGACTCTGTCAAAACATTTGCGGAGATGGAGCTACTGTTTACACAAAGATTCGCGAGTGCTAGTGAACGCACCCTGATAACGGCACTGATTAATTCCAGGGTGAAGCCAGGCGAGACATGGGTCCAATACGCGATACGGTGGCGAAACTTATGGTCGAAGTGCGAACAACGCATCGAAGAAGCACCTGCGGTAGGCATGTTCATGGGCACTCTTGTTCCGCAAGCGTCCATCTCGCAGTTCATGATGTTCTTTAAGCCAACTACTTTCCAGGCCTTGATCGACAAGTTGGCCCAAATGGATCAGATGGGACATAAACCGTCTCCTCCAAAACCAGACTCTCGAACTACGAAAGGGAAAGCGATCGTTGTTGCCAATACTCAACAACAGCCGAGCAACTTAAAGCCGGTTGTCCGTCGAAACAATATGCGTCCGCGCCCATCCCTTGAGGAAAGACTAGGACGTCCTTACTCGTTTCCTCAGGATAAAACAAGGAGACTGTTCGAGCTAGCAGTGCGCAACAGACTCATCAATCTGCCGAGTCCAAAACGTCCGTTGCAGCCAGGCGATGTCAACGATCCCAATTATTGCCCTTACCACCAAACGGTAAGTCACCCGATCGAGGATTGCTTCGTCTTTAAAGGATGGATCGAAGATCAGTATCTACAGGGCAAGTTTGCGCTGTCCGAGAAGTGGAAAATAAACCCACCACAACCGCACACTCCAAAGAAGACGGACACACCGGGAGCAACTTGTTCTTTCATAGAAGAAGCTCCATGGGAGGTCGCTCTGTCAGCCAAAACCAAAAGGATGCTGAATGATCTCCAGACATGCCCGGCGATCGGGTGGAAGAACTCGCTAGAACCCCAGATCGTCGAAGGGATGCTGAAGCCGCGCCCAACTCCAAAGATCGATGGTAAAGGCCCCATCACTCATACCCAGCCGTCAAAATCTTCAAAGAAAAACAAGAAGAAATCCAAGAAGCCCGTGAAGCCTGGTGACAAGCGCACGGATTTGCAGAAACAGATTGACGCGCTGGAAGAGTATAACCAGAAGGCGCGGATTCCAATCACGCTCCAAGAGTTCCTCAGCCACATCCTCGAGGACGAAAACGATGGAGAAGACTCATCAGATGAATCTGAGGACTACGTAGCAAGTTGTCATGTGATCTCTCACTCATTGATAGATGATAAAGAGGCTCCTTGCACCGAGAAATCGGGGGCGGGTCCTGAACCAGAGCTTCTGTGGCCGTCAGACGAGATGATCGATGCCTTCCTGAATGAGATTCGTCTGAAAAGTAAAGCCAATCAGGAGCGTGAGATGGCCATATTATAAGGAGCCAAACGCCGACGACTAGATGAAGGAGTCGAGGCACTCCCGTCAAATCAAAAGACATCCGCTACGGATAAAAACAAATTCAAGACGAGGAAAAGGTTTGCTAAAGCCATATCGATGGGAATGAAGCTACCACCCTCTGAAGAAAACACTCTCGGTGGAGTAAAGATGCATCCTAATTACTGCTTATATCATCAGAAGATCGCACATCCCACTGAAGACTACGACTTCTTTAAGTGTTGGTGGCAAGGATATGTCGCTCACAAGCAACACTTCAACAGGACAAAGCGTGAGGCTCGTAGACAGCGGAAGAATGCGACAGATGAGCATAAAAGAATTGCTGGCAATTGTCATAGGGTTGATCCCGAGGGAACGCGAGTTCTCACCTTCGGGAGCGACTCCGACAAAAAAGTAGCCCTCGGCCCTCTCTTCAAGGAATCCATCTCTAAAACGAAAGAATTGAGGAGTTGTGAGAACATTTAGCCGTGCAATTGCACGATACTCGGAAAAAATCTCGGACCCGCAAACAACGGATCGAACAAAAAGGATAAAGGAAAAGGGAAAACGGCCTTCGTCGCTAACACTCAACAACAAGCGAGTGGCCCTAGACCGGTTGTTCACCAAAACAACAAGCGGCAACCCCTCTATAAGAAGTTGAGGTGTCCTTACTCATTTTCCTGGGATGAAACAAGGAGGTTGTTCGAATTAGCAGTGCGCAACAGACTTATCACTCTACCGGAGCCGAAACACCAGCTACAACTGAATGATGTCAACACTCCTAATTATTGCCCTTACCACCAAGTATTGGGCCATCCGATCGAAAACTGTTACGTTTTCAAAAACTGGGTTGAAGACCAACACCAACAGGGAAAATTCGCTTTGTCCAAAAACTGGAAAGTGAGCCCGCCACAACCACATGCTCCGAGAAAGATGGATATACCGGGGGCATCATGCTCATTCAT
Source organism: Agapanthus africanus (assembly GCA_030015575.1). Taxonomy (NCBI): domain Eukaryota; kingdom Viridiplantae; phylum Streptophyta; class Magnoliopsida; order Asparagales; family Amaryllidaceae; genus Agapanthus; species Agapanthus africanus. The sequence goes on along the minus strand of JASDDO010000024.1, from coordinate 43,073,275 downwards.
AGGGAAAGCCCCATAGACCGAAAAGTCAGTAAACTAGATATTCGCCTCAAATACGGCGACGGTGGACCGCAATGTCCTAAAACTTGCAAATGACCGAAACGTCGTTAAACTACTACCAGCCCGCGGCATCCCCAGGCTGACGTGTTAAAAAAAAGACGGTATGTCCATAAGCAAAATGGGCACGGATGAAAACCCGAAAGGGCTCCGTGAGTAAAAACAGTAGAGCTACCGACGAGTCTTGTGAAAACCCGAGAGGGCGCAACCTCGTTAGATAAAAAAAAAACGATATGTCCGTAAGCAAAATGGGCACGGATGAAAACCCGAAAGGGCTCCATGAGTAAAAATAGCAGGGCTACCGGCGAGTCTTGTGAAAACCTGAAAGGGCGCAACCTCGTAAAAAATAAGAATAAAAAGAATAAAAAAAAAAGGTATGTTCATAAGCAAAATGGGCACGGATGAAAACACGAAAGAGCTCCGTGAGTAAAAACAGCAGGGCTACCGGCGAGTGTTTGTGAAAACCCGAAAGGGCGCAACCTCGTTAAAAGACACTTACAGGGTCCTCTCGACCTTGTAAGGAGAAACCACCCGCGTGAGATCCTTACGACTCACAAGGGAGCAACACACTTAGGGATCCTCACGATTCCTAAGGAGGAATTACACTTGCGAGATCCTCACGACTCGTAAGGAGAACTCTCTTATGGGACCATCACGGCTCATAAGATTTGAAAGTCTTAAGTTACAAAGATCTGAACCTGTTCTTAAACAACCCCCACAACCTTCGATATTGCCCTACAGGTGGCTCAGTACTGACCCTTGTATACAATCCACGGGCGCGAATAAACATTTCCCTAACAAAGTCCCACCCGTGACTAGGGATATGTCCATATGGTGAACAACCCTTGTAAGTCCTCTCGACTTACAAGGAGAAAACCCTCTTGTAGGATCCTTACGACTTACAGAGGGACATGCACTTAGGAATCCTCAAAATTCCGAAGGAGAAAACACACCTACAAGATCCTTACGACTTGTAGGGAGAAATACTTTTGTAAGACCCTTACGGCTCATGGGGTCGAAAGCCTTAGTCGACAGAATCCTAACCCTGTTTACTAAGCCACCTTTGTTCAACATCGACAGAGGCAAATGATGATTCGCTCCTGGCAATATCCCAGTTGTAGCGATGTTGATGCCTACATCGGTATCAAATTCCAAGTTCTTTCATGGCAAATGATGATTCGCTCCTGGCGATATTCCAGTCGTAGCGATGCTGATGCTGAGATTGGCACCAGATTCCAAGTTCCACGCTCACGATAAAAAAATCTGTGAGCCACACATGCATACGAAATAGCCGAAATGATAGGGCAACTTGCAATAAAAAGAAGCAAGTAAAAATGTATGCATGCAAAATAGCCGAAATGATCGAACAACTCGCAATAAAAAGCAGCGAGTAAAAATAAAATAAATAGCCGAAATGATTGGGCAACTCGCAATAAAAAGCAGCGAGTGAAAATAAAATAAATAGCCGAAATGATTGGGCACCGCGAAAAATAGCCGAAATGATTGGACAACCGCGACCTTCGCGATATAAAAGCTGAAATGATAGAGTATCGCGGAAAGAAATAAAATAAAAATATATATAATGAAATTTATGCCCTACAGGCGATATCATAGCAATCCCTGTATACAATCCAGGGGCACAAACAAAGAGGGAACCATCTTCCTTCCCCATGCTCCATAAAAAACGGAGCCATGTCTTGACGGTAACTCATATAAAACCTGAAATACGATCGAGATCATCCCACACCAGTGCGGAGTGGTCACCACCTCGACGTCCGTCTCAATACAATAGACGAGATGCCACCACAGCGTTCTTCCTCCAACAGGATTCGGACGTGACAAAGCAAACGAAGCGAAGGCCAAATTCCTAGCTTCAGAGTCTTAACGGCAAGTCATATAAAGCCTGAAAGACAATCGGAGATCATCTCGCACCAACGCGGAATGGTCATCACCTCGACGATCGTCTCAATACAACAGACGAGATGTCAACAACAGCGTTCTTCCTCCAACAGGATTCAGAAACGACAATCAAACAACGGAGCCACGACAAAATCCCTAGTTCCAAATCTCGACGGTTCACCAACAACCTAGAGACAACCGCGCCATTCGTCTCGATATAGAAGACGCAATGCCAGCAAGCGAAGCGAAGGCCAAATTCCTAGCTTCAGAGTCTTAACGGCAAGTCATATAAAGCCTGAAAGACAATTAGAGATCATCTCACACCAGTGCGGAGTGGTCTCCACCTCGACGTTCGTCTCGACACAGCAGACGCAGCATCACCAAACGGAGCCACGACAAAGTCCCTAGTTCCAAACCTCGACGGTTCACCAACAACCTAGAAACAACCGCGACATTCGTCTCGATATAGAGGACGTAATGCCAGCAAACGAAGCGAAGGCCAAATTCCTAGCTTCATGGTCTTAACGGCAAGTCATATAAAGCCTGAAAGACAATCGGAGATCATCTTGCACCAGTGCGGAGTGGTCACCACCGCGACATTCGTCTCGATACAGCAGACGAGATGTCACCCCAGCGTTCTTCCTCCAACAGGATTCAGACGCGACAATCAAACAGCGGAGCCACGGCAAAGTCCTTAGTTCCAAACCTCGACGGTTCACCAACAACCTAGAGACAACCGCGACATTCGTCTCGATATAGAGGACGTAATGCCAGCAAACGAAGCAAAGGCCAAATTCCTAGCTTCAGGGTCTTGACGGCAAGTCATATAAAGCCTGAAAGACTATCGGAGATCATCCCACACCAGCGCGGAGTGGTTATGACTCATCGGGGCTCTCCAAAATGAGCCTAACCTCAAGTAAAAAGTGACATGGAATATCCCTATGCTTGCTCTTTCGACGGTAATATTACCTGGAAGATTACTTGAAGACGTCTTGTCCAGCCCCGAAGGGATCAGAGACACAACAATCACAAGGCTACTCGAACAGCAAGATTGCCTATTGAGGAATATATCAGCTAACGCGACGGTACGACGGCCAAAACCCTAAGTACCACAGACCCTAACGGACCTCTGTCGTAAAGAGCAGAGGTTAACTGTGACGTTAGGATAATCTTACGAGAAATGCTCGATTCGTCTCGACTCGTGAGATAAAGCCTTAGGCAGCAGGGATTAACAAACCTGTTTTCTAAGCACTGGGACACTGCAAGTTGGTCCAAAAAGGACTTTTGCATACTATTCACGGGTCACACTCTCCAAAGTCGAATCTCGACAAGGAGGGAAACAACCGCTTACGGGTCCTCTCGACTTATAAGAGGGAAAATTCTCTAGTGAGATCCTTACGACTCTCAAGAGAAAACATACTTAGGAGTCCTCATGACCCCTACGGAGAAAATACACCTACGAGATCCTCTCGATTCGTAGGGAGAAGATTCTTTGTGAGACCCTCACGGCTCATAAAGTTGAAAAGTCTTAGGCAACAGATCTAAACCTACCTCCTAAGCCATCACTACCTCTTGAAGAAGCCAAGACAGGGTACTCGCTCTATCATCCATCGACCATGTTTACTAAGGTAACATGCTGATGATAAAAGAAAGAAGAAAGCGACAGAAGGAACATCCGATTTGCATTTGATCAAGCGTTCGAGACACATTCATTTATGCATGTGCAAAAGACTCAGAACGAGAAATAAGACAAACTGAAATGAAAATTTTTCCATTCATATTGCGAAGGGTTCCTACAATCATAAAGAAATAAACAAAAACATTATTGAAATGTTTACAATGGCAAAACCTCAGATCCAGGGCATGGATTAAGGAATTTGAAAGTAAGGCCATCTAGAGTCTTTATGGCATTTCTGATCATTCTCGTGTGCATCCTCTCGCGCTCACGCGTGTCAAGATCTTCGGCAAGGCCCCCCATCCTTCGATAAGCAGCAATTATCGTCGTCTCTTGAAAAATTTGATGCAGAATGTCGATGAGGCTATCTCGCCGTTTCTTCAAGATCAGCCCCGACAGGTACACTGAATGCACCTTGTCTTCAGCATCATCCAACGCATTAAGCGGCATGGCCTCGTGAAACCCCGGAAGTGCTCTCCAAATTACTCCCAGCACGACTTTCAAGGGAGCAGAACGGCGAGGAAGCAACCAACCAACGCGTGCGTTCAGACGACCCATAATCTCCGCACACTGGGCATCTGTAAACTCTTGATTTTGGTGACGGCGCTGTACGCGGATATCCTCATAAGTGATGAATTCATGCAGACTGTATAAATGAACAACCATAATGCCTGAAGGAAACATCATTGGAAGATTAGCAATGAGAAAAAAGACACAGGGAGCTAAAATCCTCGAGAGCAATGCTCTGCAGACAGGAGTGACACCTGTCAAAATCCAGTAATGAGGGGAATTTAAAGAAATTCCCTGAGAACTTTGAGAGCCTTACTATGAAAAGATGATATAATCCATCAAAGATAAAACTCCATTTTTGATTTTCATTATCCATGATCAAACTCTTAAGAGTTCTTCACAAAAGATTAAGAAATCTACATGTATCAAGAGAGCAGAGCTCTGATTCATAGGCTAACAAACCCCAAGAAAAGATCATGATCTGAAGAGAGCAAAGCTCTATTAATGAAACCCTAAATGAGTTTTCTTTAGATCAAAGATCTATGAAGAGCAAACCTTTGTTAATGGGTAAAACCCTGGATTCTTAAAAGTTTTTAAACTTTACCTAAGTGTTGACAGAGTTTTACTCTTGAAAAGTTCTTAAATTAGAAATCAAGGCTCTGAATAAAAATTCTTAAGAAAAGAGATGAAAATCATCTAAGGGACCAAAGGTCCTATTTATAGGCATTGAGTGCCATTTCAACTTCCAAAAGTTGGCGCAACGGTTGGAATTCTGCTACCGCTGCGCTCACGTTTGGGGCCACGTAAGCGCAACGGTGGGGGGGTATTTGTTTACCCCAATCAGAGCAAAGCTCTGTTCAAATTCCAAGGCGGGAAACGAAGCAACGCTTCTGTTTCCCCCAATTAGAGCAAAGCTCTACTTTGAAATTTAAAAGTTAAAATAAAGGAAGCAACGCTTCAGATGATTTGCGCTCTGCGCTGCGCGACACGTGTCAGCGCAGTTGCGCTGCGCTGCACGACACGTGTCAAGCGCAGGTGCGCTTGCGCCAACTGTGCCAGCACTAAAACAGAATTAAAATTCCAGAAAGATCTTTCTAATCTTATTAAAACAATGAGATTATCTTCTGTAAAACAGAGCCCTTGGATCAAAGATCCAACGGTGGGGAAAAATCCCTAAATCACTCAGAGAAAGATCTCTTTAACTGATTTAACAAATCAATTGGCACTATATAAAGGCCCCTAGACTCCAAGTGTAAAAGACATTGACATCAAGATAGAGAGAAACAGAGCTCTTAAAAAGAAAACTTTGAGAAGAAACTCAGAGAGAAAGAAAAAAGGTAAAACCTTTGGGAAAAAGAAGAATCTCTTCTAAAAAGATCAAAGATCTAAGAACAAGATCAAGATCTTGAAAAAAAATATATATAATAGAACAGAAGTAATTTACTTCTTTATTAGATCTTTTGATCTATATAAAGGCATTGCCTTTTGATGAACCATTGGTTCTTGAAAAACTTGAGGTAGAATCTCTTTAGAATCAAAAAGATTCTGTTCTTTGATCTAAAATAGATCAAGTGCCTTGCACTACTAATTTGAGCCTCAGCGCTCTTGGGTTGGCGCAAGTTACCAGAACACGCCACGTGTCGACCCCAGAATAATCTGCGCCTTGCGCTTTAAAAAAAACAGAGCACTGCTCTCTTGGTTTGGCGCAAGTCACCAGAGCGCGCCACGTGTCAGCAGCGCAGCGCACTGCGCTAACAGACTTGCGCTAAACAGCGCGTGACACGTATCACCTCCACATGCGCTAGCGCCTTGCGCTCCTCAATTGGCGCAGAGTGCCTGAAAGGCCACGTGGTGCGCTATCAGACCAATAAATGCAGTGCATTATTAAAAAGGGACAGAGCCTAATTAAAAAGGCCTAACAGGCCAAAATAAATGCAGCGCATTATTTTAAAAAAGGGGCAGAGCCCAATCAAAGGCCTAACAGGCCAGATATAAATAAAATGTTAAATATTTTCAAATGGACTTAACTCAATTCTGGCCGTAAGTCCTCAAATTAAATTGAACTGAGCACAACTGCTCTCTCAAATCAATTTACACCCAGTTCAAGGGTACATCTCTGAACTCCTCTGATATTTGTCGTTGTAATCCTTCAACGTCGTCAGAGAGGTGACAGGTCCCGACAACCACACACAATACGGACTGTGGGGGCCTTAAACTCACGGACTAATGCGTCCTTAAACCAATATTCGTCCCCAAAATGGGAATGTTGGACCACCATGTCCCTAAAATGGTAATACGGACTGTGGGGTCCTTAAACTCACGGACTAATGCGTCCTTAAACCAACAATACGGACTGTGGGGTCCTTAAACTCACGGACTAATGCGTCCTTAAACCAACAATACGGACTGTGGGGTCCTTTAACTTATGGACTAATGCGTCCTTAAACTGACAATACGGACTGTGGGGTCCTTAAACTCATGAACTAATGCGTCCTTAAACCGACAATACGGACTGTGGGGTCCTTAAACTCATGGACTAATGCGTCCTTAAACCAATATGCGTCCTCAAAATGGGAACATTGGACCACCATGTCCCTAAACTGGCGATGGACCACTATGTCCCTAAACTGGAACAATAGAGCCTCCAAATGCTCTTTTGTCGGATCTAAATGATCCTGTTAAGTTGATCTTAGTCTCAAATAAGACTAACGTGTCCTTAACAAATGTTTAAGTTGATCTTAGCCTCAAAAATGGCTAACGTATCCTTAAACCAAAACCCCGAAACCAAATCTAAGAAAATACGGATTTGGTCCAATCCACGTCCTACGGGCGACGACATAAATTAGTCTCCGTATACAATCCACGGGCAACCACAGACAAAACAAACTCCCACGACATGAAGTGAACATCTGGAGAAGGAGAAAGTTGTTACCGTGATGCGGTAGCGTAATTAACTGCAGGGGCTTGCGCCTGCAGGGAAGTGCGTCCCCACAATTAAAAACCCCTCAAGCGAGGGGGAATCTGACGAAGTCTGCTACATCGGCTGCATCCGTCTAAACTTTCGATACACGGTGCCATAAATCAACTTGGCATCTTCAGAGAGGTGGACGGATAAAACCAAATAGCATCTGCCCCGAATCTCAGGCGAGACATCCCTGTCTTGGCCGCCATTCGGAGGGGAATACTGGAGAGTTAACAGCAGCCGACCGAATTGCTACAAGGGGGCCTACTTGCTTCTCAGCAGACCACTACTGCGGCCCTGAACAAGGTGGCTGAGGTTCGTGAAGGTAGACGTCCGGGCAGCGTCGCCGATTTCAGGAGACTACGGCCGGCAGTTTTCACTGGCGCTGACGGACCACTGGATGATGAGCAGCGGATTGTCGACATGGGGAATTTGCTGTCAGCCGCCCGGGTTCCTGAAGAGGACCGAGTGGATATAGTCAAGATTCAACTGCAGGATATTGCTAGAATTTGGTGGCTCGCAGAAGAGAACAGGTTGAAGAAACCGATTGCATGGACTGATTTCTCTACGGTTTTCCTTGAGAAATTCTTTCCCAAATCGGCCAGGATCGAGATGGAATAGAAATTTATCAGTCTTCGTCAGAGAGATCGCACAGTGGACGAGGTAGCGGCTGAGTTTATCCGACTCAGTCGTTTTGCTCCTTCAATGGTAGCCCAGGAAGAGGATAGGGCTAGAAGATTCTTACAGTGTCTCACTCTGGAAATAAAGGAGAAGTTAGCTTCACATGATCTGAGGACTTATTCAGAGGTATTAAATGCGGCCCGCAGAATTGAGACGGTTATGGATAAGAGGAAGAAACTTCAGAGTAGAAGATTCAAACGGCCCGTGAATCAAACTTCAGGGAGGATTCCAGTTAGACAGCATGGAGGAGTTCAGATGAAGCGTACCGCAACCTCACCACAACGGGAACCTCCGGTCTGTGGATACTGTCGGATACCGGGACACGTCGAGAGAAATTGCCGCCGCGCTAAGGGTCTATGTCTGATTTGTGGTGCTAGTGACCATCAGATTGGGAGTTGTTCAAGGAGAGCAGAGCGCAACCAACCTCAGAAAGGACTTGTCCCTCAGGAGCAACTTTTTGATCAGAGGCGAGGAAACACAGGTCGTGGACAGGGACGGGCCTTTACCCTGACAGCTGAGCAGGCGGAAGGATCGGAGGATGTCGTTTCAGGTACCATTCTAATTTGTTATGTTCCTGCTAGAGCACTTTTCGATTCTGGGGCTTCACACTGTTTTATGTCTTTGGATTTTTCCATAACACATTCTATTGCACACAAAACACTGACTAGAGGTTAGGACATTCACACTGGAAATGGAGTAGTTACCACCAACCTAGAGTGCAAGTTTTGTCCGGTTGTGATTTGCGGCAGGGAGCTTTTCGCAGATTTCCTGTTGATTGGGACCGGTAGTTATGATGTCGTCTTAGGAATGGATTGGTTGGGCACCTTTCACGCACATATTGATTGTCGGGCCAAAACTATAAACTTTCGCATTCCTAACCACCCAGAGTTCGTGTTCACTGGAGGGAGCAAATCTCTGGGACCCATAAAGTTTAGAGCAAGGCCGACGTGCGACATGCTAGCGTCAATGGAGGTTGATATAAGTTCGGCACCGGTCGTAGTTCGAGAATTTTTGGATGTCTTTCCTGAGGACTTACCCGGCTTACCCCCGCCTCGTTCTTTGGGGTTTTCGATAGAATTATTGCCAGGAACGACACCAATTTCTAAGTCACCTTACAGGATGGCACCAGTAGAATTGGCAGAATTGAAAAAGCAGATAGAAGACCTCCTCAGCAAAGGATTCATTCGCCCGTGTACTTCTCCGTGGGGCGCTCCAGTTTTACTAGTAAAGAAGAAGGACGGCTCGTTACGCATGTGTATCGACTACCGAGAGTTGAACCGGGTTACGATTAAAAACAAGTACCCTATATCTCGGATCGATGATTTGTTCGATCAATTATGTGGTGCTCGAGTGTTCTCTAAGTTGGATCTTCGGTCGGGGTACCATCAAGTTCGTGTTAAAGTGGAGGATGTATGCAAGACAGCCTTCAAAACTCGATACGGTCATTATGAATTCTTGGTAATGCCATTCGGTGTTACTAATGCCCCAGCCGTGTTCATGGATTTAATGAACCGAGTTTTCTCTCAGTACCTTGATCAGTTTGTCGTAGTTTTCATCGACGACATTCTTGTGTACTCCAAAAGCAAGGAGGAGCATGCCGAGCATTTGAGGATCGTGTTGCAGATACTGAGACAAGAAAAGTTATACGCCAAGCTTAGTAAATGCGAATTTTGGCTTGATCAAGTTCAATTTTTGGGCCACATCGTTTCTGGAGACGGTATATCAGTAGATCCAGCGAAGATTGAGGCGGTGAAGGATTAGCCAGCACCAAAGTCAGTAGCAGAGATTAGAAGTTTCTTGGGACTCGCAGGCTACTACCGCAGATTTGTTAAAGATTTTGCACGAGCGGCTGAGCCATTGACAAGACTTACTCGAAAGGGGGTACCATTCGTATGGTCAGAAGAGTGCAACCGAGCGTTCAAATTATTGAAGGAGAAACTCACAACTGCACCCATATTGACCGTACCGGATGGGACAGGAGGACTGGTGATTCATAGTGACGCTTCCGGCAAGGGGCTAGGCTGTATCTTGATGCAACGTGGGAGTGTTGTCGCTTATGCATCGCGTCAACTGAGAACGCACGAGAAGAATTACCCAACTCACGATTTAGAGTTGGCCGCTGTAATCTTTGCTTTGAAGATTTGGAGGCATTATCTTTTGGGAGAACGAGTGGAAATTTGTACGGACCACAAGAGCTTGAAATATGTATTCACGCAGAAGGAGCTAAATATGAGACAGCGTAGGTGGTTGGAGTTCATGGCTGATTATGATATTGATTTGCAATATCATCCCGGGAAAGTAAATATGGTACCAGATGCTCTCAGTCGGAGACCAACAGCAATGTGGTTGACTGGCCAGAAGGAACTCATTGATGAATTTCGAAGACTCAATTTAGAAGTGGTAGAGCAGGGGACGCACAGACATTATTGGCAACTGCAGGTGCAGTCTTCGTTAGTTGATCGTATTAAAGCTGCACAGGCTGGGGACCCGCAATTGCAGAAGCTCCGCGGGTTAGTAGAGGCAGGATTGAGGATAGATCTATTGATACACGAAGATGGCTCATTAAGATTCGGCAGTCGATTATGCCTGCCAAAGGGCGACGTTCGAGAGGAAGTATTGAAGGAAGCACACAGTTCAGCTTATTCGGTGCACCCGGGTGGCACCAAGATATATAAGGATGTTAAACAACACTTTTGGTGGAATGGCATGAAGAGGAGATTGCCCGCTATATGTCGAAATGCTTAGTGTGCCAGCAGGTGAAGGCCGAACATCAGCGAGTGGCCGGCCTATTGCAACCACTTCCCATTCCCCAGTGGAAGTGGGAACACATCACTATGGACTTTGTGACGGCTTTACCACGGAGTCCTAAGGGCAATAATGCTATTTGGGTCATCGTCGACCGTCTCACAAAGGCGGCCCATTTTCTACCCTTTCGAGTGGGACAATCGACGGAGACATTGGCAGAGAAATATATGCAAGAGATCGTACGGTTGCATGGGGTGCCTATCACTATAGTATCGGACCGAGACACGAGATTCCTTTCACATTTCTGGAGAAGCTTACAAGAGAGTTTAGGCACTCGTCTCCGTTACAACACAGCTTACCATCCCCAGACTGACGGACAGTCTGAACGTACGATACAGATATTAGAAGATATGTTGAGAGCCTGTATGCTAGATTTCAAGGGATCATGGGAGGATCATCTTCACTTAGTGGAATTCTCGTATAATAACAGCTATCAGGCGAGTATTCAGATGGCACCGTTCGAGACACTTTACGGATGTAAATGTCGTTCCCCACTTTGCTGGGATAATGTGGGGGAGCGAAGATTACTAGGACCGGAGCTTGTAACCCAAACAGTTGAGAAAGTCCAGTTGATCAGGGACCGTATCAAGGCAGCACAAGATCGTCAGAAGAGCTGGGCGGATACTAGTCGAAGACCTCTTGAGTTTGGAGTAGGAGATCATGCCTTCCTTAAGATTTCGCCGACTCGAGGAGTGATTAGATTCGGTAGTCGTGGGAAACTCAGTCCCCGATTTATCGGACCATTCGAGATTATGGAACGCGTTGGAATAGTGGCATATAAATTGGCCTTACCACCTTCTTTGGCTGGTGTGCACGATGTATTCCATGTATCACAGTTGCGTCGGTACGTTCGCGATGACAGTCATGTTCTTGATCATTCTGAATTAACCTTGAGCACCGATCTCTCGTATGAAGAGCAACCTAAAGCCATTGTCGACCGTAAGGAGAAGGTATTAAGAAACAAGATCATCCCTTTAATTCATGTATCTTGGGGCGGACGTTCTCGCGGGGAATCCACTTGGGAGCGTGAGGACAAGATTCGTCAAATATACCCACACCTGTTTTCTTGATCTCGTAGTCGTCCTTCCAATTTTGAGGACGAAATTTTCTGTAAGGTGGGTAGGATGTAACAGCCCTATTTGAATGCAATAATTCAAGAGTTTATCAAGATTCTTTTTCCATAATTTTTGAACTTTTAGTTGGCCGCTAATCTATTTTATTTTGGATTTTTACTGTAAGCAATTATGATATGGGAAAATATTCAGTTTTTATATTATATAAATAATATTTTCTTAGTGACAGCAAAATAACATTTTGCGTATCTGTTTACTGTTAAAATGAGAACAAGAAAATCTGCACCGAATCTCTAAATGCAACCAATTAAAGATATGTATCTTTATAAATATATTTATAAAATTAGTTTATATATACAAAACAAATCTCTCTCTCTCTCTCATACTCGCATCTCTCTCTCTCCCCCACTGCTCCTCAAATTCCATTTTCTGATCCCGACCCCTCCTCTCGCCACCATCACCGCCGCAGACCCCGACCCCTCCTCTCGCCTCCATCACCGCCGCGACCCTCGCCTCCCTCTCTTCCCTCCTTCGCCGTCGCCTTCGCCCTCGCTCTTGTCCTCATCCCACCGACGCCACCCCATCCTTCGTCGCGACCACAACCCCAGCGATCTGCACAGAACCCTCGTCTTCGCCTCGCAGCTGCTCCCCTCTCTCCTCCTCCTCCGACGTCGCCTGCTCCACCTCAACCCAGCCTTTCCATCGCCAGATCTGAACCCTCGACGTTTCCTCGGCTCGATCCAGGACTCATCCAAACCCTAGCAACTGCCACGACCACCCTCTGTGAGTTTTCTGTGATCCCTGCTTTTTCAGAAAAATAAAACTAAAATGATATGAAATCAATGAACAATTGAAAGAGGAAAATTAGTATCAAAACCCTAAATTGAGATAATTGTGTTTTGGTTGTGTGACAATGTTTATGTAGATATTTATGGTTAACCGATGATAAATTTATCTAGGCGGATCGTATAACTCAGATCCAAAGTCGCACCTTAGCTGAGATCGTGCCCCGCATTTTCGTACATCGTTTTCCATGATCGTTATCCTCAGACAAGCACTCTTGCTCTTTTCATTTTTGTCGATGCAACATCGGCGATTATCTAAATTAGTTTTTAACCTCTACAAGTTTGGATATTAGAGGAAAGAGGTTTCTTTCACAGTTTCATCATCTGTCCTTATCGGAACACTTGCTGATATATTGCTGACTGTTAACTTGCAACTACAAAATTTCATTATAAATTAGGTGTAATTTAGTTGTATAAAATATTGTTAAATTTCCCCCCTAAAGTATGAGTGAGTATAGGCATAAAGTTATGAACTTTTTCTAAGGCTAATGGTCACATAAATTTTTCCCCATCAAGCTATACCTGAAAAGCATTTCTTTTGCTAAGTACCAACTGCCGCTTGCTTTTTCTTTATGTGATGCTATGACATGATTACCATGCACAAGAATCCTTTTACATGCTTTATACACATTCAAGACTCATGTTGATTTACATGTATAGAACACCTTGATTTGACATGCCTATTCATGATCCTTGTTATTTATATTAAAATGAAATCATTAATTGGAATGCTGAACTACATGCCATGGCACCACTATTCACCAGTTTTATTTCCATACCATTACCATACCACAAGTTCCTGTCTGTTCAGCATTCGTAATTTAGTGATTTAATCTTTACCATAGCAGCTATAAATACGTGAGTGTTGGAGTAGTTTGAGTGTGCGTTGTACAACAGGATCTCAGGAGTCCCATGCCGGCAGCTCGTACCGGGCTATAGTGGTCTCATGTTTACAGCTCGTACCGGGCTATAGCGGTCTCTTGTTCATTCCACAGTTGGGCCCGTGTTTCCTAGCCCCTGGGGCACCACTCTTGGGTTAGGAATACTCCTGCAGAGGTTGACACACACACTCAAGCTTACGATAGAATAGTTTACCTTTTAGTGACCAGTTAGGTTATGACCTGATCCCTTACATACATGTTTCATAATATTAGTGCATTTAATTATTTATATACATGTTTTTCTTACACACCGGGCTTCACTACATTCTTATATTCTTGTTATTATACTACACACACGTTATACGTTGAGTACTTGCTGGGATATTCTGACATCCCTGAGATTTGCCATCTCTGGTTTAGAGACAGATTTGCAGGCTGAGCAGAATCAGAGCGGCTACCAGGACCTTGCCGAAGATCAGTAATCGTATGTTTATTTTCCTTTCAATTAGCTTTTAGCATGTGCGTCCTTATGGAACATTAGGACTTATGTATCTCTTTCGGATCTTATTTTATTTCGAATCTTTTGTTTTGGATCTTTAATTGCATCAATTATCTAGTGGACCCATTTTTTTAGGATTTCTTGTGGTTTCATTGCAGTATGATTATCGGTATTATTTATTTTGGTATTGGATTTTATTTTTGACAGGTTAATCTAGACAGCCTTATGTGACTATGGAAGGACTTTTCCTTACCGTAGGTAGCACGGCTAGCCTTCGTCGCTTCCCGTATTCCATATTTTGGGAAGCGGGGCGTGACAAATCTTGATCTATATTTTGCATCCGTGTTTAACGTAGATCTAGATCCTACAATCATTCTTCAATATTCTTTATTCTCCTCTCTTTTTCAACACATCTAAAGTAAGATTAAAATATTCAACGTTTCCCAGAGGACGACCCGTACTCACCTCGGTCTAGCTACGCGCGACACCGTTCTGATTGCGGTTAACTACTACTACACATAGATACAGATCAATCAGCGAGGGACGCTGCCGTGGAGTTAGCAACTCTTGCATCTCCTGACTAGCTTCTGGGCGTCCTCATGAACAGTGGGCCAGTAGTACCCCTGGAGCAACGCCTTTTGGATCAAGGTTCGGGCCCCTTGGTGCGCACCGCCAACCCCCTCATGGATTTCACGGAGGATGTAGTCGGCTTCGTGGGGGTCGATGCACCAGAGCAGGGGTTGAGTGAAGGATTTCTTGTAGAGGTTCCTATTGCTCCAGATGAAATGACGGGCTTTGGCCCAGAGACGGCAGACGGCTCCCCGATCTCCTGGGAGCATACTGTCCTTCAGGAATTCCACGAGGGGCTTCCTCCAATCTTGGCCGCCTTCCTGCACCGCATATACGTGGAGTGTCATCGCTCTGTCTTCCACACCGGGCTGAGGCAAGGTTTCGAAGAGGATAGACCGCTTATTGTTGGCCGAGTATGACGAAGCCAGCTTGCTCAGGGTGTCGGCTTGGGCATTCAGCTGCCTGGGTATTTGTTCTACTTGGACTTCATCAAAGTTCCTCCGGAGTTTCCTTACCTCGTCCAGATACTTCATCATCAGAGGCTCCCGAGCTTCAAAACGGCCGGTCACTTGGCCGATGACAAGGGCCGAGTCGCTGCAGATTCGAATTATCTTCAGCCCCAGCCAGACGGCCATGCGCCGTCCAGCCAGGAGGGCCTCGTACTCTGCCGCGTTGTTCGGGTATTTGAAACCGAACTTCAGAGAGTACTCTATTTCTGCCTCGTTCGGGCCCCGGATAATGAGGCTGGCACCACAGCCTTCCTCGGTTGAAGACCCGTCGACGTAGATGACCCACTCAGGAATTGAGCCAGGCCTTTCCGCGATGGGACACTGAGTTGTGAGGGTCGGCGTGGACTCTGGTTCCTTGCTAGGGATGGTGCATTCAACGATGAAATCGGCCAGGGCCTGCGCTTTGATGGCCTGGCTCGGGTGATATTTTATGTCAAACTGAGATAGTTCCCACCACCACTTCTTTAAGTGGCCCGAGGATTCCGGTGATGCAAGGATAGCCCCCAACGGGCGCTCAGTGAGGACGAGGATGGTGTATGCTTGGAAATAGTGCCGCAGCTTCCTTGAGGCCACCACGAGAGCCAAGACAATCTTCTCTATAGATGGATATCTCGTTTCTGCGTCCTTAAATACATGGCTTACGTAGTACACCGGCTTCTACACTCCACCGAACTCTCGGACGAGCACCGAGCTCGCTGCTTGGTCGGATACCGCCAGATACAGCGACAGCTCGTCTCCTTCAACTGGTCGGGTGAGTAGTGGTGGCGTCGCGAAGTGCTTCTTCAATTGGTCGAAGGCGGCCTGGCACTCCTCCGACCACTCGAACCTCAGGATCTTCCTCAGAGCTTTGAAGAACGAGAGGCATTTTTCCCCCGACCTGGACATGAAACGGCTCAGAGGAGCGACTCATCCCGTGAGCCGCATGATCTCGACGTTGGTCTTGGGCACGGCCATATTGAGGATAGCATCGATTTTCTCTAGGTTAGCTTCGATTCCACGGAGAGTGACCATGAAACTGAGGAACTTTCCCCCGGTGACTCCGAATGCGTATTTGGCGGGGTTTAGCTTCATCTTGAACTTGCGGAGCACTTCGAAGGCCTCGCCCAGATCCTTGGCGTGGTCGGCCGACGAGACGAATTTGACGAGCATATCGTCAACATAGAACTCCATATTCCTGTCGATCTGTGGCTTGGACACGCGATTGACCAACCGTTGGTACGTGGCTCCGGCGTTCTTGAGGCCGAAGGGCATCACCTTATAGCAGTACACCCCCGGTCCGTTGTGCATGTGGTAAGATCTTCATCTTCCGGATTCATACGGATCTGATTGTAGCCGGAGAAAGCATCCATGAAACTCAACAGCTCGTGGTCGGCCGAGCTATCGACGAGCTGATCTATCTGAGGGAGAGGATAGTTGTCCTTGGGGCAGGCCTTATTGAGGTCGGTGAAGTTGACGCACATGCGCCACTTCCCGCTTGACTTCTTGACCAGAACTACATTCACCAGTCACTCCGAGTAGGGTACATTCCGGATGAAGTTGCCGGCGAGAAGCCGATCAACCTCGTCTTCGATAGCCTTCTGTTTGACCGGGGCGAACCTTCGCTTTTTCTGTCTGACGGGTCGGGCAGTAGGATCAACCCCGAGCTTATGAGAAATGGTTTTGGGGTCGATCCCAGGCATGTCAGCAGGCGCCCAGGCGAAAACGTCGGAGTTATTTCTAAGGAAACCGAACAGGTCATCTCGCTGAGTCCCTATCAGGAGTGATCCGACCTGGACGATTTATTCATCGTCCCCCTCTGTCAGGGGCACCTCGGTCAGTGGTTCGACCAGTGTCCCCCGGACCTCCTTCTGCTCGTCTCAGGTGTCCAGAGAACCCTTGATGTTGTCTTTTACCTCAGCGTCGTCGGCCGGCTGCTCGGACGAAGATGTTTCGGTAAGGCATACCTTCGCGACCCGCTGGTCTCCGTAGACCCGACCTATCCCGTCCTGATCGAGAGGGAACTTCATCGCTAGGTGGTAGATCGATATCTGGGCCTGGAGGGAGTTCAGCGTCGGGCGGCCGAGGAGGACGTTGTAGGCCGGCGGGACCTTTGCTACGATGAAGTCCACAGGCAACGTACGGGTGCGGCCGGGCTTCCCGACGTTGAACTGCAGGGTGACCATCCCTTCCGCCGGGATGGAGTGGTTGGTGAACCCTGAAAGGACGTAGGAGGTCGGTTTCAAGTTTGCGGGGGTGAGCCCTATGCGCAGAAAGCAGTCGTAGAAGAGGATGTCTGCCGAGCTTCCCGAGTCGATAAGTATCCGGTGGACCTCGTACCGGTGGATTCGGGCCGTGATCACCAGAGGGTCGTTGTGGGGCATGGATATGCCGTGGAGATCCCCGTCGCCAAAGGTGACAGGCTCATGGTTCCTGGCCTTTTTGCTCGGGCGGTCGTTGGCCTCCGTTGCCGGCGTGGGGTGCCGAGTCTCGCAGGCGCTCGACTGCCCCCTGTCGTCATGACCATAGTTCTTGATAGGCCTCGGTTCCTTCCGGCGAGGTCCCTTAGGCCCCGTGGTGAGGTTGCCTTCGAGCTGCCTCGTCTCGAGGTTGAATAGGACGGATCGAGCGAACTGCGACCGTTGGAGTCTGCGAGGCGGTGGCCGGCGAAGAGGTTGATGACATTCGGCTGAGGTTCACCCGCGCCTCCGTTGAGGGGGAGGCGGCGGTGGGTGCTTGGATCTTCAGGGTGATCGCTTGCCATGTGGATGGAGATCGGAAGGCCAACTTTGTTTTTTGTGGAGTCTTGTTCCTACAGATGGCGCCAACTGATGGAGGTCCTTTTCGAGTCTCCGTCAGATGTTGTCTTCCATCGATCTTCCGGTGGATCTTGGAGGCGATCTCCTATTGCGTGTGGGTCTCAATGGGTTTTGAGGAGATTGGTGGTTTTGAGGAGTGTTCCCCTCCGAACGGCGGCCCGGACTCGCGTCCGTTGCCTGAGGTTCGGGGCAGATGCTATTTGGTTTTATCCGTCTATCTCTCCGAAGATGCCAAGTTGATTTATGGCACCTCGTATCGGAGGTTTAGACGGATGCGGCCGATGTAGCAGACTTCGTCAGATTCCCCCTCAGGGTGAGGGGTTTTTGATTGTGGGGACGCTCTTCCCTGCAGGCGCAAGCCCCTGCAGTTAATTACGCTACCGCATCGCGGTAACAACTTTCTCCTACTCCAGAATTTCACTTCGTGTCGTGTGTGTTTGTTTTGTTTGTGGTTGCCCGTGGATTGTATACGGAGACTGAGTGATGTCGTCACCCGTAGGACGTGGATTAGTCCAAATCCGTATTTAGTTAGATTTGGGTTTGGTGCTTTTAGCTTAAGGATGCATTAGCCGCGTTGCGGCTAAGACCAACTTAAACGTTCGTCAAGGATACGTTAGTCCTGTTTTAGACTAAGATCAACCTGACGTAGTGATTGATTTAATTATCTGGTTGTCGGGACTCGTCACCTCTCTGACGTCGTTGAGGGATTACAACGACAGGCGTCAGAGGAGTTCAGAGGTGTACCCTTGAACCAAAGTTGATTAGGAGTTTTATCGTTTATTTGAATATCTAAGGACACGTTACCCGTATTTGGGGTTAAGATCAACTTAGACGGGACCGTTTAGATCCAACAAAAGAGCGTTTGGGCCCTATTGTGCCAGTTTAGGGACGTGGCGGTCCATTGCCAGTTTAAGGACGTAGTGGTCCATCGCCAGTTTAGGGACGTGGTGGTCCAATATTAGTTTAGGGACGTTTCGGTCCGATATTAGTTTAGGGACGTTTCGGTCCGATATTAGTTTAGGGACGTTTCGGTCCGATATTAGATAAGTGGTCGTTGGGACCCGTCACCTCTTTGACGTCGTTGAGGGATTACAACGACAGGCGTCAAAGGAGTTCGGAGATATACCCTCGAACCGGTCATGAATTGGTTTAGGAGAGCCATTTTAATTTAAGGACTTACAGCCAGGATTGGGTTAAGTCCAATTTTTTTTATTTATTTTAGGCTCTGCCTGACTGAAAGAATCGGTCCAAACAGGGCTCTGCCCCTTTATTATTTTGCAATTTGACTTGGGCCAGGCCCTTTTAAATAATGAGCTGCACTTGTGCAGAAAATCAATAATTTTCTTGATTTGGGCCAGACCCTTTTAAATAATGAGTTGCACTTGTGCAGAAACTCAAGAATTTTCTTGATTTGGGCCAGGCCCTTTTAAATAATGAGTTGCACTTGTGCAGAAACTCAAGAATTTTCTTGATTTGGGCCAGGCCCTTTTAAATAATGAGTTGCACTTGTGCAGAAACTCAAGAATTTTCTTGATTTGAGAACAGAAGTGCATAGCACTTTTGATCTAAATTTGGATCAAAGGAAAACAAGTTCTTCTTGTTTTCCCTGATTTTACAGAACCAAGGGTTCATATCAAGTGCAAGGCACTATTTATTATTCTCTGATTTTACAGAACCAAGGGTTCATATCAAGTGCAAAGCACTATTTATCATTCATTTCATTTTTTTTTATCTTCTGTTCTTCATAGATTTTTCTTTTCTTTCAAAAGAAGTTTTTTACCTTTTTTTTTTGTTCTTGAATAATCTTCAATAGTTCTTTCTCTTCTCTTTTTTTCCAGAAGTTAATTCTTCTCTTGATGATCCTAATGATTTTTGAATGAGGCTTGGGGTCTTATTTATAGTGCCCACAAATTTGTTGAATTTGTTATCAAGATCTTTCCTGAATAATTTTGGGAATTTTCCCACCATTGGATCTCTGATCCAAGGGTCCCTATTTTACAGAAGAACAGAAAAGATTTACTTAAATTTTCATTCTGTTGCTGCGCAACTCACCAGCGTGTGACACGTGTCGCGCTGTCGTGCGCTTGCGCAGTTGCGATTGCGCAACTGCGCAGACACGTGTCGCGCATCCGTGCGCTTGCGCAGTTGCGATTGCGCAACTGCGCAGACACGTGTCGCGCTGCCATGCGTTTGCGCAGTTAAGTCTTAATTATGTTTTCTGAAGAGCCTTGCTCTGATTGGACGCATTGTCTTGGGCGTTACGCTGCCGAATCAACTTCTGCCATGTGGCAAATTGCGCGCTGCGCACGGGAACCGAAGCGTTGCTTCGAATTTTGAATTTTCAAAATTTAAGTAGAGCCTTGCTCTGATTGGGGGAAACAGATGCCCCCCCACCGTTGCGCTCACGTGGCGCGCGCGTGAGTGCAGCGGTGGCAAGATCCTGACCGTCGGATCGAGGGGTCAAGTGAACAGGCGCAGGCGCCTATAAATAGGACCCTTGGTCCTTGGTAATTCTTTACCATTCTCAAGAAATTGAATTTCAGAGCCTTGCTCTTACTTAAGAACTTCCAGAGCCTTGCTCTTGTGATTTCCTTAAGAACTCCCAAGTTCTAACCTTAGAACCATTCTAGGTAAAATTAAATTAATTTAATTTAAATTAAATTTAATTAACAGAGCCTTGCTCTTATAGATCTTTGATCTAAAGGAAACCTCTTTGGGATTTCTTCAACAGAGCCTTGCTCTTATAGATATTTGATCTAAAGGAAACCCCTTTGGGGTTTCATCCACAGAGCCTTGCTCTCAAAAATTTACAGAGACTCTGTTCCTGGGTTTTAACCCATGAACAGAGCCCTGCTCATAGATCAACTAGAAAACTTTTTAAAAGTTTCCATGGGTCTTTAAGGTCCCAAAATTTTAATTCTTAGGAGTTATAAAATTTTTATTGCTACTACAGAGCTAGGCTCTTTTTAAGAAGTTTTATTCCTTTGAAACAGGAGTTTGACAAATGTCACTCTGTGGCAGAGCTTTGCTCTGAAAAGAGGAGATTTTCTCCTTGTCTCTAGGGATCCCCCCAATGGGGATATTCTCTTGGGGGTCTTTTAATTGACTGACAGTCTCATCCAATGGTGGGATTGTCTTATCAAATGATGCGCCGTCATCTTGATTTTGTGGGTCCCCCTTTGGTCCCCTACCCACTGCATCACAGTGTGGAGCAAGATTTTTATTTATAATTATTATTATTATTTTTTTTTTTATGTTAAGCGTCAGGCCACTAATGATATATATATATTTTTTATACAGAAAAGATGTCTGACGACTTGTCTTTTTCCTTCGTTCGCTCGGAAGGAGGGTTCCCCCATGCGCCAGTGGATCGGGTGGTGTTTGCTCTTATTAAAGATCGCGATCCTGAATGCAAAAAGCTTCATCTGTGGGGAAGGTGGTATAGCCAAATCATCCAGGGTCGTCGCAGTTTTAGTTCCGCCTCGCCCTCCGAACCTATAGTTACGATCCCCTATGCGGACAAACCCCCGGTGGAGTATGCCGTGGAGGTTAAAAATTGGAATTCAGACGACCTCCTCCAGCCTGCAATCGGCGCTATTCCGGTGCAGCCGCCGCCGGCCATAGATATCTTGGGAAAGCGAATCTGTCAGGGTGAAGCACGCCCTTGGGGACAGGCTTACAACATTGGATTGAATCCGCGACCGCTTGCCGGATACCTGCCATGGGCCCGGTACATTTTAGCGGCGAAAAGAGCTCACCTGACGAAGATTGGTTTATACTCCGCCGTCTACGTCTCGCTTTTCGAGTATCCTACTCCTCCAACGTGGTGGACAAAGGCCTTCATTGAACAATGGAATATCCCCACACATACTTTCCTGACAGCGGATAGGGAAGTTTCCATTTCTCTGGAGGAATTCGTTGAGTTTCAGGTTTACCGGCGAGGGGGGAGCACTACGAAGAGCTGCTTCCTCCTGACGAGTACGTCTTTGCCACCAAGCAGGTGGTATTCGACTTAACTCCAGAAAATGCTATTCAGCATCAGCATCCGGGCCTGGTGAAGGTATTGGAGATTTACGAGGAGCTTCATTTGGAATTGGGCGACCGAGGCGTTAGTTTCGCGGACTTCATTGCTCGTTTTAATCGTCCGGAGTTTTTATCAGAGCAGGGTGAGAAGTTCGCCCAGCTTACTGACCCCTTTGGTTTTGGCCTGGACCGCCGACCTTCATCGGAAATTGATCAGCGAAGTTTTTACCTTCCCGGCACTGCTAGCGTTCCTTTCTCAGAGATCGCCGTTCCTGGCATGGATGAGGAGACCTTCTTCATAGGGTTCTTAGGTCTGTGGCTGTGCAGCTTCGCGCTTCCCATGCACCCGCGCCTTATGCGGTCCTCTGTCTTTTACCCGGCGCATCGAATGGTGGCCGGTTTGCTAGTTATCAGTAGGGATCGCCGGGTTGGCTTATCTCTACAATGGACTTAGCGTAGCGGCGGACGCTAATGAGCCTGGGGTACAGCCTGCTAACTTCCCGATGCACTACTTCACTTCTTGGATAGAGCTGCATGTTCGAGGAGTGTTTGGTGCCCATAAAACTCCCCCGTTCTTTGAGAGATTCAAACTCCCAAGAATCATGCGATTGGTCGGGGCTTCCATTGTGTTTGCATCTCCGCGGGAGTCTAGGGGACTGCTCCTGCGTTCGCATCTAGTCGGAGCGAAGACCTCTTTTGTGGATAAGGTCATCACCATGGGTTCTGAGACTACTAAGTCAGTGGTGCCGCTGCGTGATGACTTTAAGGGCGGTGTTTCTGTGTTGAAGGCTCGGGAAATCCTCCACCTTTACTCCATTCGGCCGGGCTACTTGGTATTTAGGCAAAATGAAACGGCCCTCTTTATGAGGTATAACCCGCATCGATTTGCCCGGCAATCGAGTTACAACCAAGGGGTCCCGTTGGAAGCCTTCTTGGGAACACCTGCGGTCGGCCCAGAGGGGGTACGGAATGCGATGCATCACTTCATCCGGCTCAATACAGGTTCCTACTTTTTCATCAGTGAGCCCAGCTGTACCCCTAAGATACTCAATTCATATGTAGCCTGGTACGCGCACGCGATGGGCCCGATCATCTTGATGGAGAAACGCCTGCTGGTCGATCGTAGGGCTGCGCCTCCCGGCGGTGATCGCAAGGCTCCCTTGCAGCCCAGGGTTGAGGTTATCCCTCCGATGAAAGATGCCGGAGTTGATCGACCACGCGTGTTGCCCCCTCCGCGTGGATTGCCACTGTCTACTACGGTGGATGCACCAATGGCGCCCCGTGCTCCGACAAAGACGGTTAAAGCGGTATCGCCGGAATCGGGCGCAGGAGCGGACATCGGGACTCGCCGCCCGAAAGTGACTGCCAAAGCTGGCAAGCGCAAAGCTGTTCCGAGTGAATCCAAAGCTGGCGGACAGAAGAAGAAGAAGTCCACCTTATCCCTCGACGCGATCCTTAACTTAGAGCCCGCGGCTAATCCTACCGAGGCCATATGCGAGTACGGCAGCAATGAGGGTTTTGTGGTGGACCCTGAGGACACCAATCTAGCTGCCGCCATTGCAGCTTCGGAGCGATCGGCAAGGCTTGAAGCGATGTTGAGCAAACTCGCTGGGTCCGGTAATCATCAGACGCGTTATTTATTATTTCATTGCACTTTGTATCATTATATTTAATCAACATTTGCTCCATTTTTAACAGGCGCTTCTACTGAAGAGGCTATCGCTGCCTCCCTGAAAACCTTCCAAGAGGAGGAGGAGAAGCGTACCCTAGCAAGCGTCGGTATGTTTTATCCCTTTCTCTTTTATGAGGAAAGTTTGTTGTCTCTTTATGCTAGCCAACCTGACCTTCTTTTGTTTCTTTGCAGGGGTTGTATTAATCGACGCGAGGATCCTTCCCAAGCCCGTCGTCGAAGTCCCGGCTTCGCCGCAGTTACCACAAGAGCCTCAGCTTGATAGAGTGACGAGGGATGCCTTGAAGAATCTAGAGGCATCCTTGTATACGGGCGAAGAAGCCTCCCTTAAGGAGGCTCTGGTGGCATCGGTCTCATCGGCTCGAGAGGAGCGGAAGCGGTCAAGACGCGAAGCAAAGGCGCGCAGAGCTGCTCTGGCCGCAGGAGCGGGCCCTAGCACTATTCCTCATGCTGACACTTCTTCTGAAGAGGCCCCTGCCGTCCTATCTACTGCTCATAGGCTGGCGGCGCGCACGGTCCGGGATGCAAACGATAAATCCTCTTCAGGTAACCTTTCTTTCAGAACTTTGTTGTAAGAATTATCAAATCGTTGACTCATACGCACTCCTATTTGCAGGGCCAAGTCCGCCTGAGGGGGAGGCGGAGACCGTCGAACCCCGGGGAGCGGAGGAAGCGGCGCCTGCCGAGCCTGAGCTGACAGTGAGCAACGTCATCGGGGCCGCGGCGCCCGAAACAGAAGTTGAAGAATTCGCTGCCGAGAAGGTCATCGATGCCGCATCTGAAATGGCGACAGGTGAGATGATTGTCGGGCCGGAGGCAGTAGAAATCGAGGCGCTTGAGGCTGGAGATGTCGCGGTGCCGATGGATGAGGCAACTGTGACCGTAGGACCCGAAGGAGTAGTGGGTGAGGTGGCCACGATTCCTGAGGAGGAGCCAGCCGCTCCTTCTCTGGAATCTGGCAATACCCCAATCATAGCCCTCCCTGCGTATGGTTCCTTGCCGTCTACCGGGCTTGCGAGCACAACAACGGCTCCCATCGAGTCAGGTGATGAGGCTACGGGTGGTGGTCTGATGTCAGTAGAGGAAGGAATTGCCTCCGTCTCGGCTGGCAGTTCATCGGGTAAGTTTCGGGTTACTATTGTTTCCCCCCCCTTTTTTATATATATATCTTGTAATCTCCTCTAACAAGCTTGTCTTTGCAGGTGCGGCCAGTGCCGACGCTCCATTGCTTGAGGGAGCACCGTCAACTACTGCTTTGGCGGTGGTCACTTCCCCGTTTTCCCTCGTGCCGTCGCGGATGTTGGAAGGTATGGACCTGTGACTCACAAGTTAATCTCTTAAACGTATAGTTCAAGGACTAATGCCATGCCATCGTGTCTTTTCAGGAGGGCTCTTTGATCATCTATATCAGGTGTTGCTCCCACACTTCTCCTTCCCCTCTGAGCTTACTTCTCCCTCTAGTGGCGCTGGTGAGTGTACGTTCAATATAGTATCTTCGTTCGTCCCCCTTTTCTAGTAATTGAACAATTCTTGACCTTTCCCTTTCTTTATTGCAGTGTCACAAATCGAAGGAGGGGATGCCAGACCTGTCGCGCTACCGGCCCTCCCGGCTCTGCCGTCCGTTGCTGCTGGTATAGCAAGCACCCCTCCTTTTTTTTGTAACCCTTAAATATCTCTTGAACCACTGTTTGACCATATTTTGTTTTGCAGCTATTGTTCCGGCTCCGGTCCCCTTTGAGTCGCGCGTCCTTATACCGGAAGGCCCTTTCTTGAGGCGCCCGTCTTCAAAGGGTGCTGTGATGAGTCTAGGCATGCTGAGCGGGTATATCGAAGAGCTCAGCATGGATGCTCTCCCTTCTGCTGTAGATTTCGCTGTGGATGTTAACCCAATGTTAGCGGCGCTCGTAACTTTTCATAACGAAGGCGTCGTTGAATCTTGGGTTAATCACTGCAGGGAGATCGAGGCCTGTCTGTACCGGCTGGAGTTGACGCGCCCTTCTCCCGAAGTTTTAGCTCTGAGTACCCAACGCACAACTTGGCTCGAGCAAAGCACTTCGCACTCCCACCACTTGGAGCAAGAAGCAGCTCAAAGACTAAGGGAATGCCAAAAGACCTCTGTTTCCCCCAATCAGAGCAAGGCTCTGTTGAATTTTGAAAATTCAAATTTCGAAGCAACGCTTCGGTTTCCGTGCGCAGTGCGCGATTTGCCACGTGGCAGAGGCTGAATGGGCAGCGTAACGCCCGAAACAGCGCGTCCCATCAGAGCAAGGCTCTTCAGAAAACTTAATTAAAGACTTAACTGCGCAAACGCACGGATGCGCGACACGTGTCTGCGCAAGAGCTTGGATGCACGACACGTGTCTGCGCAGTTGCGCAGTCGCAACTGCGCAAACGCACGGATGCGCGACACGTGTCTGCGCAAGCGCTTGGATGCACGACACGTGTTTGCGCAGTTGCGCAGTCGCAACTGCGCAAACGCACGGATGCGAGACACGTGTCTGCGCAAGCGCTTGGATGCACGACACGTGTTTGCGCAGTTGCGCAGTCGCAGCTGCGCAAACGCACGGATGGGCGACACGTGTCTGCGCAAGCGCATGGATGCCCGACACGTGTCAGCGCAGTTGCGCAGCAGCAGCTGCGCAAACGAACCGATGCGCGACACGTGTCTGCGCAAACGCACAGATGCATGACACGTGTCTGCGCAGTTGCGCAGTCGCAGCTGCGCAAACGCACAGATGCGTGACACGTGTTTGCGCAGTTGCGCAGTCGCAGCTGCGCAAACGCACGGATGCGCGACACGTGTCTGCGCAGTTGCGCAATCCCAGCTGCGCAAACGCATGGATGCGCGACACGTGTCTGCGCAGTTGCGCATTCGCAACTGCGCAAGTGCTTGGATGCGCGACACGTGTCATTTTCTGTTGAGTTGCGCAGCAACTGAATGAAGATCTAGATAAATCTTTTCTGTTCTCCTGTAAAACAGGAACCCCTGGATCAAAGATCCAATGGTGGGAAAATTCCCAAAATTATTCAGGAAAGATTTTGTTAACAAATCCAACAAATTTGTGGGCACTATAAATAAGACCCCAAGCCTCATTCAAAAAGGCATCAAGGAGAGAATCAGAGAGAGAGTCAAGAACACAGAAAAAAAAAGAAGAAGGTAAAATTTCTGAAGAACAGAAAATAAATAGTGCCTTGCACTTGATATGAACCCCTGGTTCTAAAAAAAAAAAATATAAAAAAAAAATATATATATAAAAATAAAAGAAGAATAAATAGTGCCTTGCACTTAATATGAACCCTTGGTTCTGTATGATCAGGAAAAAACAAGAACTTGTTTTTTTCCTTTGATCCAAACTCAAATCAAAAGTGCCATGCACTTGTGTTCTTTAATGTGAAGATTTCTAGGGTTCTGCAACCCCCTGTTTTGGGCCAGGCCCAAATTAAGTTGAAATAATAAAAGGGTAAGGCCCTGTTTGGAAAAATTCCTGAGTTTCTGCAAACTCATTATTTAAAAGGGCCTGGCCCAAACTAAACTGCAAAACAATGAAAGGGCAAAGCCCTGTTTGTAAAAATTTCTTGAATGCCTGCAACTCATCATTTAAAAGGGCCTGGCCCAACCCAAGGAAATTATTGAGTTTCTGAAACTCATTATTTAAAAGGGCAAGGCCCTGCTTGGAGAATTCTTGAGTTCTTGTAACTCATTAAAAGGGCCTGGCCCAAACCAGACTTGCAAAATAATGAAAGGGGCAGAGCCCTGTTTAGATCGATTCTTCTAATCGGGCAGAGCCTAAAGATAAAAATTGGACTTAACCCAATCCTGGCTGTAAGTCCTTAAATTAAATGCCTCTCATAAGACAAGTCATGACCGGTTCGAGGGTACATCTCCGAACTCCTTTGACACCTGTCGTTGTAATTCCTCAACGACGTCAAAGAGGTGACGGGTCCCAACGACCATTCATCTAATATCGGACCGAAACGTCCATAAACTAATATCGGACCGAAACGTCCCTAATCTAATATCGGACCGAAACGTCCATAAACTAATATCGGACCGAAACGTCCCTAAACTAATATCGGACCGAAACGTCCATAAACTAATATCGGACCGAAACGTCCCTAATCTAATATCGGACCGAAACGTCCATAAACTAATATCGGACCGAAACGTCCCTAAACTAATATCGGACCGAAACGTCCCTAAACTAATAACGGACCACTACGTCCCTAAACTGGCGACGGACCACCACGTCCCTAAAACTGGCGATGGACCGCCATGTCTTTAAACTGGCACAATAGGGCCCAAATGCTCCTTTGTTGGATCTAAACGGTCCCGCCTAAGTTGATCTTAACCCCAAATACGGTTAACGTGTCCTTAGACATTTAAATAAACAATAAAACTCCAAATTAACTTTGGTTCAAGGGTACATCTCTGAACCCCTCAGACGCCTGTCGTTGTAATCCCTCAACGACGTCAGAGAGGTGACGAGTCCCGACGGCCGGATAATTAAATCAATCATGATGTTAAGTTGATCTTAGTCTAAAACAGGACTAACGTATCCTTAACAAATGTTTAAGTCGATCTTAGACGCAACGCGACTAATGCATCCTTAAACTAAAAATACCAAACCCAAATCTAAGTAAATACGGATTTGGACTAATCTACGTCCTACGGGTGACGACATCACTCAGTCTCCGTATACAATCCACGGGCAATCACAAACAAAACAAACACACACGACACGAAGTGAAATTCTGGAGTAGGAGAAAGTTGTTACCGCTATGCGGTAGCGTAATTAACTGCAGGGGCTTGCGCCTGCAGGGAAGAGCGTCCCCACGATCAAAAAAAAAACCCCTCACCCTGAGGGGGAATCTGACGAAGTCTGCTACATCGGCCGCATCCGTCTAAACCTTCGATACAAGGTGCTATAAATCAACTTGGCATCTTCGGAGAGGTAGACGGATAAAACCAAATAGCATCTGCCCCGAACCCCAGGCACGTGACGTCCTAACGTCTCGGCCGCCGTTCGGAGGGGAACAGATTCTGGCACGCCCGGTGGGACCTCTTCCTCTTTCCACTCCACACTTCGTGTGTCGTCTTCGCGAACCAATCGCGGTTTGTTAAATGATTGCCTTCGGATTTCAAGTCGCTAAGATTTGGTCTTTTGTTTGGTACAGAACTCAAGCATTCAATGGCCACCAACTGCACCAACTGCTCGAAGTGCAACTGCAACGGACGCTCCACCTCACCTAGAGGTGTAGCATATGGGCCCCAGGCGGCTTCCTTCCTGACACTGCCGGTAGGCCAGTTGACTCAGGCCACCACCGGCTTGTTCTTCGGGACCATGGTCCCACCTACAAGTTTCTCGGCACCGATACCCACACTGGAAGCGAACAAGAAGTCGGTGTTCGACCGGCTCACTGCTACTTCGACCCCTGTCAGCGGGTCGCCTGCTACTGGACCAACAGCCTCCGTTTTCACCAGGCTGGGTCAGAACTATAAAGTGGCTGTCCCAAAGAGGGCAACGGTCGCTGCTTTGGAAGTCGTTAAAGCGGCCTCTCCCATTAGAGAGTCAGTCTTCACAAGATTGACGGTTCCTACTCCTCCTCCAGCTGGTCAGAAGGCATCAGTCTTCGATAGGCTGACATCAACAGTTACCCCGCGCTCGAACAGGGGGCAACAAGAAACCACCTCAATCTCCGAGCCAATCCCGACGGCTCGTCGCGCGCGACGTCGCCATTGGCAGAGAGTAAGGAAGGCAGGGGGCAACTCCCCCTCAGGGCTAACCCCACCTGCTCCAGTGGTGGAAGTCGATGCTGCTGTTCCAACTGGGAACAGCTTTGAAATGCTGAGGAGGGTGAGAAAGAACTCCCCGGTGGCTACGTTGAAAAGGTCTCCTCCACCCAAGGAAAAAGCTCCGGAGATGAAACAGGAACAGCCTCCTCAACGGCTGTCAGCGAAAGTTTATAAAGTTTGGCGGAGGGTTCAAGACTCCGTGATTGACTCAAACCACTTCCGTCGCCAGAACAGGGCAAGGGTGGAAAAGGACAAAAACCGCCCCGCTCAACGACAGGGGGCAACAAATGCTAGGATGCCCGCTTCAACGGCTCCTTCAACCTCAAAGGCCCATAAAAGGAAGAGGCCAGAAAAAGCTCCCATAACGCTGACAAAATCTAAGAGCGGTGAACCTAAACGCCCCAAGTCAGGGGGCATCACAGTTCATACGGTCTATATGGCTTCGGGGAAAGAAGAAAGCCGTACTTCTACGGGTCACCGACCGCTTACCCGGTCAGTGACCAAGTCTCAGGAGCAGCAACAAAAACTCCAGGAGATGATGACTACCATGGCTGCACTCACTGGGCCAAAAGAGAATCCTGAGACATCCTTAGATGAACGTCAAGAGGAGGAAACTGATGCCGAGTTCCTTCGCCGAATGCTCGAAAAGAGAGACCAGGAGGCTGCTGAACAAGCAGCCAATATACAGCGCATGGGCCTTCTCTTCCAGGATATGATAGGGATGATGATACAACCAGAATCCCCGACTGAAGAACCCCCAAACGTCCTTGGGGATGATAGGGGAGAAACATCAAACCCTCAGCCCGTTCTATCGACGGCTAAAGAAGATACAATCTCTAAAACAGATCTGGACGAATATATAGCCCAGCAGATAAAAGTTCACCACGCGGCCGAGGCAGCCGGCCACGTTGTAAAAACAGGGCGGCCATACCCGGGCTGGTATGACCAAATTAAGTACCCACCAGGTTACACAATTCCAAAGTTTCATGTCTACAAGGGGACCGGCAATCCCCATCAACATGTTGCCCAATTCAGGGCGCTTTGTGGTAACACTGGAGGCGACGACAAGCTCTTGCTGCGCCAGTTTGTGGGAAGTTTATCAGATACGGCTTTCGAATGGTATTCCGAGCTCCCCAACGACTCCATTAAAACCTTCGCAGAGATGGAGCTGCTCTTCACCCAACGCTTTGCAAGCGCCAGCGAACGTACTCCGATGACGGCGCTGATTAACGCCAGGGTAAAGCCCGGCGAGACATGGGTCCAGTACGCTATACGGTGGCGTAATTTATGGTCTAAATGTGAACAGCGTATAGAAGAAGCCCCTGCGGTGGGAATGTTTGTTGGAACCCTTGATCCACAAGCAACCATTTCGCAGTTTATGATGTTCTTCAAGCCAACCTCTTTCCAGGCTTTGATCGACAAATTGGCGCAGATGGACCAGATGGGCCATAAACCCCCTCTCCCAAAGCCCGACTCTCGAAACGACAAAGGAAAGGGAAAAGCTATCATCGTCGCTAATGCCCAACAGCAACCGAACGACTCGAAGCCGGTTGCTCGTCCAAATAACACGCGCCCATACGTACCCCTTGAGGACAGGATGGGACGTGCTTACTCCTTCCCCCGTGATAAAACAAGGAGGTTATTTGAGCTGGCATTGCGCAATAGGCTTATAAATTTGCCGGATCCAAAACGTCCGTCACAACCAAGTGACGTCAACGATCCTAATTACTGCCCTTATCATAGAGTGCTAGGACATCCGATCGAAGACTGTTACGTGTTCAAAAATTGGCTCGAAAACCAGTACCGTCAGGGCAAGTTTGCGTTATCCGACAAATGGAAGGTGAATCCTCCGCAACCCCACACCTACAAGGGAACGAATACGCCAGGAGCAACATGCTCCGTCATTGAAGAAGCTCCCTGGGAGGTTGTATTATCAGCCAAAACGAGGAGAATGCTGAATGATCTGCAGACCTGCCCAGCGGTCAAGTGGAAGAACCCATTGGAGCCGCAGGTTATTGAGGGGATGTTGAAACCACGTCCGACTCCGAAGGCCGATGGTGGTAGTTCAAGCGTTCATAGCCAGCCGTCAAAATCTTCGAAAAAGAAGAAGAAGAAATCTAAGAAGCCCGTGAAGCCCAGCGACAAGCGGACGGACTTACAGAAGCAGATTGACGCACTGGACGAGTATAACCAAAAGGCGCGAACTCCCATTACGCTCCAAGATTTCCTTGATCACGTCTTTCAAAAGGAAGATGAGGAAGAAACTTCATCGGATGAATCCGACGGAGATGTGGCAAGCTGTCATATGATCTCTCACTCGACCTCGAACGATGAGGGGACTTCCGGCACCAAAACGCCGGGGGCAAATACTGAGTCAAGGGTTCCGGAATTATCAATAGAAATGATTGACGCGTTTCTTAGTGAAGCTCGATTGAAAAGTAAAGCTGATCAAGAACGCGAGACGGCGATATTCGAAACGGCCAAGCGCCAGCGGCTTGAGGGAGGAGCTGAGATGATCCCACTGGAGCAAAATACCTCCACCGCTGACAAAAGCCAATTTAAGATAAAAAAAGAAGTTCGCCAAGGCCATATCGATGGGCATGAAGCTACCACCCTCAGAAGAAAAAGTTACTAGCGTGGTAGAAATGCATCCCTCTTATTGCTTATATCATCAGAAGGTCTCACATTCTACCCAAGAGTGCAAAGCGTTCGATAAATGGTGGCAAGGATACGTCGCTAATCAACAACGCTTTAAACGGGAAAAGCGCAAGGTTCGTCGGGAGCAAAGAAACACGACCAAAGTGCTTGAAAGAACTGCCGGCAACTGTCACATGGTTAACACTACCAGGTCACAAGTGCCCACGTTTGGGAGCGACTCTGATGAGGAACTAGAGATTGCCCCTCTCTTTAAAGAATCAACTTCGGGAAAAGAAGAAGAACCGAAGTCTTGCGAAAATATACAGCTGCGGAATCGGACACTGCCTGAAAAGAACCTCGGACCCTCGAATAGAAAAGATAAAGGGAAAGAGAAGGTCTCTGAAGACATCACTTTGGATGACCAAGTCGCGGAAGAGTTAACCGCCAAAAATCCGTCAAAGAGGAGTAAAGTGGATTACAATGTCTTAGCGCATCTGAGGAAGCTACCCTCACAACTCAGCATCCTCGATGCCTTGTTACTATCAAAGGATGCGAGAGACTCTTTGATTAAGGCACTACAAGATCCGGACCAGTTCCAAGCCTTCTTGGCCGAAGAAAAGATGAAAGACGAATTGGAAGAAGTGCACACAGCCGACGTTGCTTTTGGTGATGAGGACCTTCTTCTCGGGACGTGTGAACACAATCGCCCTCTTTATGTCTCAGGATACTGCCATGACATAAAGATAGGTAAAATCTTGGTCGATAACGGATCGTCCGTCAATTTACTCAACGTACGAGTGTTAAAGGAGATTTGCATGAGTGTCCAACACCTTGCCCGGGACAAGATCACTATCTCCGGTTTTGACTCTCAATCTTCAAAGACCCTTGGGTCTGTGATATTGACGCTACGCTTCGGGTTGCTCGTCACAGACATCAAATTCCATGTTATAGATGCCAAGACGTGCTATAATGCTCTGCTCGGCCGACCATGGCTACACGAGTACAACATCATCCCTTCTACACAGCATCAGTGCATGAAGTATTCCAGGGATGGCCTCGAGTACACTGTGGCCGGAGAGTTGAATCCGTTTTCCGTGAACGAAGTTCGCAAGTATGAAGATGCCAAATACTTCTTGCCGAGCTTCGAAGACACGGAAAGGTGTCACAAACCAGAGAACAAAACTAATGCCACCATCCCTGTCTTCGGCAGTGATACCGAGGAAGAAGATATAATTTGTTCAGGTCCATCCCAATCTACCAGGCCAGGACCATCCGTCCCTTCGTTAATCTTCGGTAGTGATTCAGAGGATGAAGTTCATGCTGTATTCCCTGCTCGGCCTTCGATACAGATCTCCGCTGATGAAGAGCGAAGTCTGCAGATAACCATGGTGCCGCTTGAACATTACAAAGAACTGGATGCACTCGACACTAACAGCGTAGAAGAATTGCAGACATTCTATATCCCTCCCGGACGAAGGGGTGAGAAGGCGATCTTATTCTACCGTTCTGAAGAGAACAAAGTAGAAAAAGAAGTTTGGCATGGCGCGGATCCCACGCTTGACAGGCTTCAGCCTATCCGTCTTCCCCGATATTATACCGAAGGTTTGAAGAAACTGCTAAAACGCCAGGGGATGTCCTTCACACAGACCGTTAGAAAAGCCAAATTCTATGACAAGGTCTGGAACATTCCCGGGACCCAATGCAAACTGCCTAACGGGAAAGTAGAAACCAAAGGGCTTGGGTACATCCGGCCAAGGAAGCGGGAGCTAGTAAACAGCTGTTATGCCATATGTGACTTCGATGAAGAGGCGGACGCTCAATGGGAGGACGCTAATCCTGAACCAGCAAAAGTTCCGGATACAAAACCGCCCGGTCCATCGTCCGAAGACCAGATGAGCAAACTTATAAGGGATGCGAGTCAAAAAGCCCGAGACGATCACGATCGTGAAATGGCAATCTATGAGAAAGCTAAGACACAGCGCCTCCTCCAACAGGCAGTAAAGAACGAAGATGCCGCTCCTTGTCGACCTACTACAAAAAAGGTTCGACGCGAGAACAAAGACAAGTCGAAAGGCAAGAGAGGCGCTCGACAACTACAAAGCAGAGCTAAGAAGCCGCGCATCCGAGAATCGAGCGTTATTGACTTAGCCCTCGGGAAGAAAATGGGTCGAGCATACTCTTTTCCTCGGAACAAAACAAGGAAAATATTCGATCTCGCTCTAAAACATCAAATGCTTACGTTGCCAGAGTCTAAACACCCTGAACAAGCAGGCGAAGTCTCCAACCCGAAGTATTGCTTTTACCATCGAGTAGTAGGGCATCCGCTCGAAGATTGCTTCACCTTTAAGAATTGGGTTGAGGACCAATATCAGCTTGGCAAATTCGCGTTGTCTGACAGTTGGAGAGTAGCGCCGCCGCAAAAGCACGAACCCGAAAATACAAGAATAAAACCAACTCCGCATTGGGATTGGCAGAAAATTCGCACCTGCCATGTAATAACAATATTAAAAGAAAGGTCCGAGGACATGAACAATCTCCCTTGGTGCTTTGAAAGCGGCAGCGATGAGGTAATCTCAGAATTTCCCCCGGCTCCGAAAGAACTGGAGGACGGAATACATACCACTGCAGATAATCTCAAGAAAATTGAGTTGGGGACGGAAAATAACCCGCGACCGACATTCATCAGCGAGCTGCTATCTGAAGAAAGGGTGGCTGCGTTAAAGGATGTGCTTCTACAGCACAAAGATTGCTTCGCGTGGAACTATTCCGAAATGCCGGGACTAGATCCAGAAATTGCAGTACACAAGTTGGCGATATCCCCGGACATCAAGCCAGTCAAACAAGCGCCGAGGAGAATGCGACTCGAGCTTGAGATGAGCATCAACGCCGAAGTCAAAAAGCTGATAGATTCAGGCTTCATCCAAGAAGTCCAATACCCTGAATGGATCGCCAACATTGTCCCAGTGATGAAGAAAAATGGGACAGTGCGCATATGCGTAGACTTCCGGGATCTCAATAAAGCCTGCCCAAAAGATGATTTCCCAGTGCCAGTCACCGAACTGATGATAGACAACACATCCACTCATGAGGTTTTCTCCTTCATGGACGGCTCATCGGGGTATAATCAAATAAAAATGCACCCTGAAGATCAGAAGCACACGGCCTTCAGAACTCCGCTTGGTATATTTTGTTATAAAGTGATGCCTTTCGGTTTGAAGAACGCCGGTGCTACTTATCAGAGGGCCATGACGAAGATCTTCGACGACCTTATACACGAAATCGTCGAATGCTATATCGACGATCTCGTGGTCAAGAGCAAATCATACGAGGAACATCTCGAGCATCTGAAGACTGTATTTCAACGCCTTCGGCAATACAACTTGAAGATGAACCCTCTTAAATGTGCGTTTGGGGTTTCCTCGGGCAAATTCCTGGGATTCGTCGTTCGACACCGAGGTATTGAAATAGATCCGTCAAAGATCAAAGCGATCATGGAAATGCCTCCGCCGAGGACTCTCAAACAGCTACGGTCTCTCCAAGGGAAACTCGCGTATATACGGCGATTCATAGCCAACCTTTCAGGAAAGTGCCGTCCTTACAGCCACCTGATGAAGAAGGGAACCCCATTTGTTTGGGACCAAAAATGCCAAGGCGCATTGGATGAGATCAAGCAATATCTGCAGAACCCGCCGGTGTTGGCTGCTCCGGTTAAGAGGAAGCCTCTTATTCTTTATACAACCGCCCTCGAGGGTTCTTTAGGCGCATTATGGGCACAAGAGAACGATCAAGGGAAAGAAAGAGCACTTTATTACTTAAGTCGAGTCCTGCTAGGGGCAGAAAGCAACTACTCTCCCATTGAAAAACACTGCCTGGCGTTGATCTTCGCAATAACAAAGCTTAGGCACTACGCGTTGGCGCACGAGGTCCGTCTGATTTCAAAGGTGGACCCTCTTAAATATCTAATGTCAAAAGCCATATTGACAGGACGACTCGCTAAATGGGCCCTGCTCTTGATGGAATTTTCGATAACGTATCAACCTCTCAAGGCAGTGAAAGGCCAGGCCATCGCCGACTTCCTCGCTGAGCATCCGATACCCGCCGATTCTCCTCTGAATTGCGATCTCCCAGACGAACATGCGTTCGATGCGATCGACGGCGGTAATATTCGATGGGAGCTTTATTTCGATGGAGCATCTTCCATGAAGAAACGCAAACAAAGTACCCCTATAATTAAATCAGGGGTAGGACTCATCTTTGTAACTCCACAAGGAGGAATAATGCGCTACGCCTTTTCCCTAACGGAGCCGAGAACAAACAATGAAGCCGAATACGAAGCTCTGATAGCAGGCCTCGAGATCGCCATTGACATGGGAATTGAAGATCTCCTCGTATACGGCGATTCCCAACTGGTCGTTAGTCAAGTAAACGGCGACTACCAAACGTGCAAACCGGAATTGGTAAAATACGGTGAAAAAGTGCAGCAACTGCTAACCCAAATTCCCTCTTACACGTTGGAAAGTATACCGCGTGCGGAAAACAGCAAAGCGGACGCACTGGCTAAACTTGCTAAAGAATTGGCTGACGAGAACCTCGATGACGTTAGAATCGTGATACAAAGCCGTCGAGTGCTCGCCCCAACAAAAATATCTCCGAAATCGTCTGAAGAAAAAGGAGCGAAAGAGGAGACAACCCTGCAAATAAAAGACAGGGAAAATACCGAGGACTGGAGAGAAGTCTTCATAGATTACTTCAAGTTCCACCGAATACCTGAAGAGGCCACGCGACATCAGCTCACGAAACGAGCCCTGTCTTTCGCCTTCGTCAATGATACTCTATACAAGAGGTCATTCGACTCTCTGTGGTTGAGATGCTTAGGACCTGACGAAGCGAGAAGGGTCGTCCAAGAAGTTCACGACGGACTCTGTGGTTCCCACCAAGCAGGCCCTAAGATGAAGTTGAAGATAAAGCGGATGGGCTACTACTGGCCCACGATGATGCAGGATTGCCTGGAATATGCGAGGCAATGTCATCCATGCCAAATTCATGGGGACTTCATCCATCAGCATCCCAATCCACTGCATCCGACAATGGCTAGTTGGCCATTCGAAATGTGGGGAACCGACATAGTCGGTCCCATCGAACCAGCATCGTCAAAGGGACATCGTTTCATCTTGGCAACGACTGATTACTTCTCCAAATGGGCAGAGGCGGTTCCGTTGAGGGAAGTAAAGACGGAGAACATTCTCCATTTCTTCAAAACGCATGTCATCTACCGGTTTGGAACCCCGAGAAGAATCATCTCTGATAATGGGCCAGCCTATCGAAGTCATAAAATTAGCCGTTTCGCACAACAGCACAATATAGACTGGAGATATTCCTCAGTTTATAACCCGCGAGCTAACGGACTAGCTGAAGCCTT
Source organism: Agapanthus africanus (assembly GCA_030015575.1). Classification (NCBI taxonomy): domain Eukaryota; kingdom Viridiplantae; phylum Streptophyta; class Magnoliopsida; order Asparagales; family Amaryllidaceae; genus Agapanthus; species Agapanthus africanus. Next base: position 43,035,954 of record JASDDO010000024.1, on the reverse strand, counting down.
CAACAAGACCTTGACGAAGATCATAAAGAAAACAGTGTCACGAAATAAGAGAGATTGGCACGAAAGATTGCAAGAGGCTCTTTGGGCGTATCGGACTACGTTTAAAACGGCCACAAACACAACGCCATACGCGTTGGTATTTGGGACGGAAGCAGTACTCCCTCTCGAGATAGAATTACCCTCTCTACGAGTGGCAGTCCACTACGAGCTGACGGATGAAGAAAATGCTCACCTTCGGTTCGAAGAGCTTGACGCCCTTGATGAAATCCGGCTTCTAGCACAACAAAATCTGGAAGCCTATAAAGCAAAGATGACGCGCTCATATGAAAGATTGAGCCGCCCGAGGACATTCCACCAAGGCGAACTCGTGCTAGTGGTCAAAAGGCCCATGATCCCCAATCGCGCCAAGCGGGGAAAATTTGAGCCAAACTATGAAGGACCGTATATCATTGATAAAGTCTACCAAGGCGGGGCCTATCTACTCATGGACATGCACGGTGAAAGGCCTTTCAGGCCAATAAACGGACGCTTCCTAAAGAAATACTACGCTTAATAAGCCACAGCCCAGGTTAATGGTAGATGACGACGACTATGTCCGCTCGCTATCTTCCTAAGCTCAAGCTTTATAAGTGGTAGCCAACCCTCTCAACGGTGGACCGGAATGTCCTTAAACTAATATCAGACCGAAACGTCTTTTAAACTAATACTGCGGCATCCTTGGGCTGACGAGATGAATAAAAATAAATAAAAAAAATAATAAAAATAAAAATAAAATAAAATAAAAAAGCGGTAAGTCCATAAGCAAAATGGGCACGGATGAAAACCCGAAAGGGCTCCGTGAGTAAAAACAGCAGGACTACCGGCGAATGTTGTGAAAACCCGAAAGGGCGCAACTTCGTTAAAGAACCCTTATGGAGTCCTCTCGACCCTGTAAGGAGAAACCGCCCGCGTGAGATCCTTACGACTTACAAGGGAACAACACACTTAGGAATCCCCACGATTCCTAAGGAGAAAATACGCTTGCGAGATCCTCACGACTCGTAAGGAGAACTCTCTTATGGGACCCTCACGGCTCATAGGATTTGAAAGTCTTAAGTCACAGAGACCTAAACCTGTGCTTAAGCAAACCCCCACAAACTTCCAATATTGCCCTATAAGTGGCTCAATACTGACCCTTGTATACAATCCACGGGCGCGAATAAACGTTTTCCTAACCAAGGTCCATCCATGACTGGGAATACGTTCGTATGGTAAACAACCCTTATAAATCCCCTCGATTTATGAGGAGAAAACCTTCCTGTAGGATCCTTACGACTTACAGGAGAACAAAACACTTAGGAACCCTCACGGTTCCTAAGGAGAAAATACATTTACAAGATCCCCACGACTTGTAAGGAGAAATACCTTCACGCGACCCTTACAGCTCATGAAGTCAAAAGCCTTAGCCGACGGGATCCTAACCCCGGTCGCTAAGCCTCCTTTGTTCAACAACGATAGAGGCAAATGATGATTCGCTCCTGGTAATATCCCAGTTGCAGCGGTGCTGATGCCGAAATCGGTGTCCAATTTCAGGTTTACAGTGAAAAGCCAGTAGGCCGCACATGCATACGAAATAGCCGAAATGATAGGGCAACTTGCAATAAAAAGCAGCAAGTAAAAAGTATGCATGCAAAATAGCCGAAATGATCGGGCAACTCGTAATAAAGAGCAACGAGTAAAAAATAAAATAATAAAAAGCCGAAATGATTGGGCACCGCGAAAAATAGCCGAAATGTTTGGGCAATCGCGACCTTCGCGATATAAAAGCTGAAATGATAGAGCATCGCGGAAATAAAGTAAAACAAAAAAAAATAAGAAATGATAAAACTTCGGCCCTACAGTTAAGATCACATCGATCCCTGTATACGATCCAAGGGCGTAAACAAAGAAGAAACCATACCTCCCCAGCGGATTCCGTCAAACGACGAAACCAAGCCTCAACGGTTCATTTCAATCGAAGAAGCCAGTGACTCGCAAAACTTCTCAACTCACGGATACAAACACTCCTTGACGAGAGCCTTCTGATCCGCGTCGACCCGCAGAGCCACCAGTGTCTCCGTAGGAACCCTCGACTCGTTTCAAACCCCAAGGACACAAATAATCCTTGGCGCTCGGGAAACAAATAATCCCGGCAAACTTCTCAACTTACGGATACAAACACTCCTTGACGAGAGCCTTCTGATCCGCGTCGACCCGCAGAGCCACCAGTGTCTCCGTAGGAACCCTCGACTCGTTTCAAACCCCAAGGACACAAATAATCCTTGGCGCTCGGGAAACAAATAATCCCGGCAAATTCCTCAACTCACGGATACAAACACTCCTTGACGAGAGCCTTCTGATTCGCGTCGACCCGCAGAGCCACCAGTGTCTCCGTAGGAACCCTCGACTCGTTTCAAACCCCAAGGACACAAATAATCCTTGGCGCTCGGGAAACAAATAATCCCGGCAAATTCCTCAACTCACGGATACAAACACTCCTTGACGAGAGCCTTCTGATTCGCGTCGACCCGCAGAGCCACCAGTGTCTCCGTAGGAACCCTCGACTCGTTTCAAACCCCAAGGACACAAATAATCCTTGGCGCTCGGGAAACAAATAATCCCGGCAAATTCCTCAACTCACGGATACAAACACTCCTTGACGAGAGCCTTCTGATTCGCGTCGACCCGCAGAGCCACCAGTGTCTCCGTAGGAACCCTCGACTCGTTTCAAACCCCAAGGACACAAATAATCCTTGGCGCTCGGGAAACAAATAATCCCGGCAAATTCCTCAACTCACGGATACAAACACTCCTTGACGAGAGCCTTCTGATTCGCGTCGACCCGCAGAGCCACCAGTGCCTCCGTAGGAACCCTCGACTCGTTTCAAACCCCAAGGACACAAATAATCCTTGGCGCTCGGGAAACAAATAATCCCGGCAAACTTCTCAACTCACGGATACAAACACTCCATGACGAGAGCTTCCTTGACTCACATCTTGGGCAGTGAGGATTCAAAACTTACTTCCTGGACAATGGGACCCTGCAAGTCAATCCTGAATGGTCTCTTGCATACTATCCACGGGCCTCACTCTCTGAAGTCGATTCTCGACAAAGAGGGAAACAACCGCTTACGAGCCCTCTCGACTCGTAAGAGGGAGAAATTCTCTTATAGGATCCTTCCGATTTATGAGAGGAAACCACACTTGGGAATCCTCACGATTCCTAAGGAGAAAATTCACCTGCGAGATCCTCTCGATCCGTGGGGAGAAAAGTCTCTATGAGACCCTCACGGCTTATAGAGTTGAAAAGCCTTAGGCAGCAGATCTGAACCTGCGGCCTAAGCCGTCGTTATTTCTTAATAAGGTCGGGATGCTCGTCCCAATCGTTCGTCAATTGTGGTTGTTAAGGTGGCGTACTGATTATAAAAGAAAAGAAAGACAGAGAAATGACACAAGACATTACAAAATGTGTATCTTTTATTCATAAAAAATTGGTTGAGTACAGGATACATTGTGTTAAAGGATAAAAAAATATATATACATATAATTTACAAAGACAACTGATACAAGGGGGATTATGGGGAAGGAAGCGTCTTGCACAGATGTAGCAATTGGTCGCATACGTCCTTCCATGCTTTCTCCTGATCAACTGCCACTGCCAGCTCCGCCTCTACTTGAGCCCGCTGTTGCGTGAAGGATGCGAGCTCTTCCCCAACAACCTGATGAGCTGCTTCTTGGCCTTGGGCATCACGCTCAGCAGCATCAAGTTTCTGCTTCAACGCTAGCCCATTAGATATACGCTTAAGAAGACCTTCAAAGACAGCTTTCACCTCAGCAGCATTCGTCCTAACTTCGGCACGAAGGCAAGCGGTCGCGTTTGAAGATCTCTGATGCGCCTTTAGCCGTAAAGCTGCCTTCTGCTCCAAATGGCGGAGATAAGAGGTGCTTTGCTCAAGCCAAGCTATCCGTTCGGCGCTCGCGGCCAAAGCCTCGGGAGAAGGGCGTGTCGACTCCAACCGATGCAGGCGAGCTTCGATCTCTCTGCAGTGGTTAACCCACGATTCGACGACGCCTTCGTTATGGAAAGTTACGAGCGCCGCCAACATTGGGTTAACGTCCACAGCGAAATCTACGGCCGAAGGAAGGGCATCCATGTTGAGCTCTTCGATGTACCCGCTCAACATACCCAGGCTCATTACAGCACCCTTTGAAGACGGGCGTCGCGAGAAAGGACCCGCCGGTGAGAGGACCTGAGATTCAAAAGGAATTGGAGCTGGGACAATAGCTGCAAAAAACGAAACATGGTCAAACAATGATTCGAAAAGTCGATGAAAGATCATATAAAAAGAGGGAAGGAATATTTGTACCAGTCGCAACGGACGTCAAAGCCGGAAGCGCCGGTGGCAGCACAAGCCCGGCGTCCCTTCCTTCGATCTGAGGCACTGCAGTCAGGAAGAAGAAAAGTCAGATACGATCCTATATTCCCTCGAAAAAGACCAAGACGGCACTCACCGATACCCTTAGAGGGAGAAGCGAGCTCGGATGGGAAGGAGAAGTGTGGGAGCAACACCTGATATAGATGATCAAAGAGCCCTCCTGAAAAGGCACAACGGCGTAACATTAGTACAAGAGCCACATTTTTGAAAGATTAATGCATGAGTCGTGAATCCGTACCTTCCAACATCCGTGACGGCACGAGGGAAGACGGGGAAGTGACCACCGCCAAAGCGGTAGTTGACGGTGCTCCCTCAAGCAATGGAGCGTCGGCACTGACCGCACCTGCAAAGACAAGCTTGTCAGAAGAGATCACGAGATATATACAAAAAAAATGGAAACGCTGGTGACTCGAAAATTCACCTGACGAGCTGCCAGCAGAAACTGAGGTAGTCCCTTCCTCCACTGACGGAAGACCACCACCTGTAGCTTCGTCACCCGACTCAAGGGGAACCGTTGTTACGCTCTCAAGCTCTGCAGGCGGCGGGGAACCATAGGCAGGAAGGGCCAAGATAGGAACATTGCCCGATTCCTGAGAAGGAGCGCCTAGCTCGTCTTCAGGAATCATGGCCACCTCACCTGCTGTTCCCTCAGGATCAGCGATTACAGCTGTCCCGTCCACCGGCACCACGAGGTCCCCAGCCTCAAATACCTCGCCCTCTACCGCCTTCGGCTCGGCTGAGACAATCATCTCATCTGCCGCCACTTCGGGTACGGCATCAACGACTTGCTCCGCGGTAGGTTCTTCAATCCCGGCTCCAGGCCCCATGACCTCGACAAAGTTGTCCACTGTCGGTTCGGGTTCGGCGAGTACCGCGTCCTCTGCTCCCTTGGGCTCGATGGTCGTTTCCCCCTCCCCCTCAGTTGGACTCGACCCTACAAAATGGAATACGTATAAGCCAACAACTCTACAATTCGTACGACGAGATTCTGAAAGAAGTACTACCTGAAGTGGATTTGTCATTGGCACTCCGAACCGCGCGCGCCACTTGCCGACGAGCAGTAGACAGAGCCACTGGGGGCTCTTCAGAAGGAATATTATCGAGAGGAATAGTGCTAGGGCCCGCTCCTGCGGCCAGAGCAGCTCTGCGCGCCTTCGCTTCGCGTCTAGACCGCTTCCGTTCCTCTTGAGCCGATGAGGCAGATGCCATCAGAGCTTCCTTGAGTGAAGCCTCCTCATCCGTGTAGAGGGATGCCTCCAGATTTTTCAGAGCATCCCTCGTCGTTGCATCGAGCCGAGGCTCTTGCGCCAGCTTCGACGGAGCTGGGACTTCGATGACAGGCTTGGGAAGGGTCCTTGCACCGATTAATACAACCCCTGTAAAGAAACAAGAGAAGGTCAGGTCGACTATCATAAAAAGACAACAAACTTTCCTTATAAAAAGAGCGGGGTAAAACATACCGACGCTTGCTAAGGCGCGCTTCTTCTCCTCCGCCTGGAAGGTCTTCAGAGAGGCAGCAACGGCCTCTTCAGTAGATCCACCTGCTGAAAATGAGGCAAATATTAGCTAAAGATAATAGTAAAAGTGGGATAAAACGACAAATAAGGAGGCTGAGGATTACCCGACTCAGCGAGTCTGCTTAACATTGCTTCGAGCCTCGCCGATCGCTCCGAAGCTGCAATCGCGGCGGCTAGGTTGGTGTCCTCAGGGTCCACCACGAAACCCTCGTTGCTGCCATACTCACATATAGTCTCGGCAGGATGAGCCGCGGGTTCTAAGTTAAGAATCGCGTCAAGGGATAGGATAGACTTCTTCTTCTTCTGTCCACCAGCCTTGGATCCACCCGGAGCATCTTTGCGCTTGCCAGTTTTGGCAGTCACTTTCGGGCGGCGAGTCCCGATGTCCGCTCCTACACCCGACTCCGGTGAGGCCGCTTTAGCCGTCTTCGTCGGAGCACGGGGTACCGTTGGAGCATCCACCGCAGTGGGCAATGGCAGTCCACGCGGAGGGGCCAATACGCGTGGTCGATCGGCTCCAGCCTCTTTCGTCGGAGGGATAACCTGAACCCTGGGCTGCAATGGAGCCTTGCGATTGCCACCGGGAGGCGCAGCCCTACGATCGACCAATAGACGTTTCTCCATTAAGATGATTGGTCCCATCGCGTGCGCGTACCAGGCCACATACGAATTGAGTATCTTGGGGGTACAGCTGGGCTCGCTGATGAAAAAGTAAGAGCCTGTATTTAGCCGGATGAAGTGATGCATCGCATTCCGTACCCCCTCTGGACCGACTGCAGGTGTTCCCAAGAAGGCTTCCAATGGGACCCCTTGGTTATAACTTGATTGCCGGGCGAATCGATGCGGGTTATACCTCATGAAGAGGGCCGTTTCATTCTGCCTAAATACCAAGTAGCCCGGCCGAATGGAATAAAGGTGAAGAATTTCCCGAGCCTTCAACACGGAAGCACCGCCCTTAAAGTCATCACGCAGCGGCACCACCGACTTAGTGGACTCGGAACCCATGGTGATGACCTTATCCACTAAAGAGGTCTTCGCCCCGACTAGATGCGAACGCAGAAGCAATCCCCTGGACTCCCGCGGAGGTGCAAACACGATAGAGGCCCCGACCAATCGCATGATTCTTGGAAGTTTAAATCTCTCAAAGAACTGAGGAGTTTTATGGACACCGAACACTCCTCGAACATGCATCTCCATCCAAGAAGTGAAGTAGTGCATCGGGAAGTTAGCAGGCTGTACCCCAGGTTCATTAGCGTCCGCCGCTATGCTAAGTCCATTGTAGAGATAAGCCAACCCGGCGATCCCCACTGATAACTGCAGACCGGCCACCATTCGATGCGCCGGGTAAAAGACAGAAGACCGCATAAGGCGTGGGTGCATAGGAAGCGCGAAGCTGCACAGCCACAAACCTAAGAACCCGATGAAGAAGGTCTCCTCATCCATGCCGGGAACGGCGATCTCTGAGAAGGGGACGCTGGCAGTGCCGGGAAGGTAAAAACTTCTCTGATCAATTTCCGATGAAGGTCGGCGGTCCAGGCCGAAACCAAAAGGGTCAGCAGGTTGGGCGAACTTATCACCTTGCTCTGATAAAAATTCCGGGCGGACAAAACGAGCAATGAAGTCCGCGAAACTAACGCCTCGGTCGCCCAATTCCAAATGAAGCTCCTCGTAAATCTCCAACACCCTCACCAGGCCCGGATGCTGATGCTGGATAGCATTTTCCGGAGTTAAGTCGAGTACCACCTGCTTGGTGGCAAAGACGTACTCATCAGGAGGAAGCAGCTCCTCATAATGCTCCCCCCTCGCCGGTAAACCCGAAAGCTCGACGAACTCCTCTAGAGAAATGGAAACTTCCCTATCCGCCGTCAGGAAAGTATGCGTGGGGATATTCCATTGTTCAATGAAAGCCCTTGTCCACCACGTTGGAGGAGTAGGATATTCAAAAAGCGAGACATAGACGGCGGAGTATAAACCGATCTTCGTCAGATGAGCTCTTTTCGCCGCTAAGATGTACCGGGCCCATGGCAGGTATCCAGCAAGCGGTCGCGGATTCAATCCAATATTATAGGCCTGTCCCCAAGGGCGTGCTTCACCCTGACAGATTCGCCTTCCTAAGATGTCTATGGCCGGCGGCGGCTGTACCGGAATAGCGCCGATTGCGGGCTGGAGAAGATCGTCTGAATTCCAATTTTTAACCTCCACGGCATACTCCACCGGGGGTTTATCTGCGTAGGGGATCGTGACTATAGGTTCGGAGGGCGAGGCAGAACTAAAACTGCGACGACCCTGGATGATTTGGCTATACCACCTTCCCCATAGGTGGAGATGTTTGCACTCAGGATCACGGTCTTTGATCAAGGCAAACACGACCCGGTCCACTGGTGCGTGTGGGAACCCTCCTTCTGAGCGAACGAAGGGAAAAGACAAGTCGTCAGACATCCTTCCTGCATAAAATATATACATATCATTAGTGGCTTGACACTGAACATTCAATAGAAATAATATATAAAAAAAAATAATATAATAATAAAAACAATAATAATAAATAAAAATCTGGCTCCACGCTGTGAGGCAGTGGGTAATGGACCAAAGGGGGACCCACAAAATCAAGATGACGGCGCATCATTTGATAAGACAATCCCACCATTGGATGAGACTGTCAGTCAATTAAAAGACCCCCAAGAGAATATCCCCATTGGGGGGACCCCTAGAGACAAGGAGAAGATCTTCTCTTTTCGGAGCAAAGCTCTGCCACAGGGTGACATTTGTCAAACTCCTGCTTCAAAAGAATAAAACTTCTTAAAAAGAGCCTAGCTCTGCAGTAGTGATAAAAATTTATAACTCCTAAGAATTAAAATTTTGGGATCTTAAAGATCCATGGAAACTTTTAAAAAGTTTTCTAGTTGATCTATGAAGCAGGGCTCTGTTCATGGGTTAAAACCTAAGAACAGAGTCTCTGTAAATTTTGAGAGCAAGGCTCTGTGAATAAGAAACCCCAAAGGAGATTCCTTTAGATCAAAGATCTATAAGAGCAAGGCTCTGATTATTTAAATTTGATTTAAATTAAATTAATTTAATTTACCTAGAATGGTTCTAAGAATAAAACTTGGAAGTTCTTAAAAATCGCAAGAGCAAAGCTCTGGAAGTTCTCAAGTAAGAGCAAAGCTCTGAAATCTAATTTCTTGAGAATGGTAAAAAAATTACCAAGGACCAAGGGTCCTATTTATAGGCGCCTGCGCCTGTTCACCTGACTCGTCGATCCGACGGTCAGGATCTTGCCACCGTTGCACTCACGCGCGCGCCACGTGAGCGCAACGGTGGGGGGGCATCTGTTTCCCCCAATCAGAGCAAGGCTCTGTTGAATTTTGAAAATTCAAATTTCGAAGCAACGCTTCGGTTTCCGTGCGCAGTGCGCGATTTGCCACGTGGCAGAGGCTGAATGGGCAGCGTAACGCCCGAAACAGCGCGTCCCATCAGAGCAAGGCTCTTCAGAAAACTTAATTAAAGACTTAACTGCGCAAACGCACGGATGCGCGACACGTGTCTGCGCAAGAGCTTGGATGCACGACACGTGTCTGCGCAGTTGCGCAGTCGCAACTGCGCAAACGCACGGATGCGCGACACGTGTCTGCGCAAGCGCTTGGATGCACGACACGTGTTTGCGCAGTTGCGCAGTCGCAACTGCGCAAACGCACGGATGCGAGACACGTGTCTGCGCAAGCGCTTGGATGCACGACACGTGTTTGCGCAGTTGCGCAGTCGCAGCTGCGCAAACGCACGGATGGGCGACACGTGTCTGCGCAAGCGCATGGATGCCCGACACGTGTCAGCGCAGTTGCGCAGCAGCAGCTGCGCAAACGAACCGATGCGCGACACGTGTCTGCGCAAACGCACAGATGCATGACACGTGTCTGCGCAGTTGCGCAGTCGCAGCTGCGCAAACGCACAGATGCGTGACACGTGTTTGCGCAGTTGCGCAGTCGCAGCTGCGCAAACGCACGGATGCGCGACACGTGTCTGCGCAGTTGCGCAATCCCAGCTGCGCAAACGCATGGATGCGCGACACGTGTCTGCGCAGTTGCGCATTCGCAACTGCGCAAGTGCTTGGATGCGCGACACGTGTCATTTTCTGTTGAGTTGCGCAGCAACTGAATGAAGATCTAGATAAATCTTTTCTGTTCTCCTGTAAAACAGGAACCCCTGGATCAAAGATCCAATGGTGGGAAAATTCCCAAAATTATTCAGGAAAGATTTTGTTAACAAATCCAACAAATTTGTGGGCACTATAAATAAGACCCCAAGCCTCATTCAAAAAGGCATCAAGGAGAGAATCAGAGAGAGAGTCAAGAACACAGAAAAAAAAAGAAGAAGGTAAAATTTCTGAAGAACAGAAAATAAATAGTGCCTTGCACTTGATATGAACCCCTGGTTCTAAAAAAAAAAAATATAAAAAAAAAAAATATATATAAAAATAAAAGAAGAATAAATAGTGCCTTGCACTTAATATGAACCCTTGGTTCTGTATGATCAGGAAAAAACAAGAACTTGTTTTTTTCCTTTGATCCAAACTCAAATCAAAAGTGCCATGCACTTGTGTTCTTTAATGTGAAGATTTCTAGGGTTCTGCAACCCCCTGTTTTGGGCCAGGCCCAAATTAAGTTGAAATAATAAAAGGGTAAGGCCCTGTTTGGAAAAATTCCTGAGTTTCTGCAAACTCATTATTTAAAAGGGCCTGGCCCAAACTAAACTGCAAAACAATGAAAGGGCAAAGCCCTGTTTGTAAAAATTTCTTGAATGCCTGCAACTCATCATTTAAAAGGGCCTGGCCCAACCCAAGGAAATTATTGAGTTTCTGAAACTCATTATTTAAAAGGGCAAGGCCCTGCTTGGAGAATTCTTGAGTTCTTGTAACTCATTAAAAGGGCCTGGCCCAAACCAGACTTGCAAAATAATGAAAGGGGCAGAGCCCTGTTTAGATCGATTCTTCTAATCGGGCAGAGCCTAAAGATAAAAATTGGACTTAACCCAATCCTGGCTGTAAGTCCTTAAATTAAATGCCTCTCATAAGACAAGTCATGACCGGTTCGAGGGTACATCTCCGAACTCCTTTGACACCTGTCGTTGTAATTCCTCAACGACGTCAAAGAGGTGACGGGTCCCAACGACCATTCATCTAATATCGGACCGAAACGTCCATAAACTAATATCGGACCGAAACGTCCCTAATCTAATATCGGACCGAAACGTCCATAAACTAATATCGGACCGAAACGTCCCTAAACTAATATCGGACCGAAACGTCCATAAACTAATATCGGACCGAAACGTCCCTAATCTAATATCGGACCGAAACGTCCATAAACTAATATCGGACCGAAACGTCCCTAAACTAATATCGGACCGAAACGTCCCTAAACTAATATCGGACCGAAACGTCCCTAAACTAATAACGGACCACTACGTCCCTAAACTGGCGACGGACCACCACGTCCCTAAAACTGGCGATGGACCGCCATGTCTTTAAACTGGCACAATAGGGCCCAAATGCTCCTTTGTTGGATCTAAACGGTCCCGCCTAAGTTGATCTTAACCCCAAATACGGTTAACGTGTCCTTAGACATTTAAATAAACAATAAAACTCCAAATTAACTTTGGTTCAAGGGTACATCTCTGAACCCCTCAGACGCCTGTCGTTGTAATCCCTCAACGACGTCAGAGAGGTGACGAGTCCCGACGGCCGGATAATTAAATCAATCATGATGTTAAGTTGATCTTAGTCTAAAACAGGACTAACGTATCCTTAACAAATGTTTAAGTCGATCTTAGACGCAACGCGACTAATGCATCCTTAAACTAAAAATACCAAACCCAAATCTAAGTAAATACGGATTTGGACTAATCTACGTCCTACGGGTGACGACATCACTCAGTCTCCGTATACAATCCACGGGCAATCACAAACAAAACAAACACACACGACACGAAGTGAAATTCTGGAGTAGGAGAAAGTTGTTACCGCTATGCGGTAGCGTAATTAACTGCAGGGGCTTGCGCCTGCAGGGAAGAGCGTCCCCACGATCAAAAAAAAAACCCCTCACCCTGAGGGGGAATCTGACGAAGTCTGCTACATCGGCCGCATCCGTCTAAACCTTCGATACAAGGTGCTATAAATCAACTTGGCATCTTCGGAGAGGTAGACGGATAAAACCAAATAGCATCTGCCCCGAACCCCAGGCACGTGACGTCCTAACGTCTCGGCCGCCGTTCGGAGGGGAACAACCTCGAACGAAACGGCCCATCTGCGCGCTGAGGTTGAGGCAAATGCTGCCCAAGTGAAGACTATTTTTGAGGGTCTCTTGGAGCGCATCTCCCATGGGCTAAACTTAAAGCGGAAGCTTGACGTGGCTGAGCACAATATCCCAAGTCGGGAGGCTGCTTATCAAGTCGTGAGGGAGCAGCTTGCATCGGTCTTGCGGCAACGAGCCCAAGTGGAGGCAGAGTTGACGGTGGTAGCCGAGCAAGAGAAGGTGTGGAAGGACATATGCGAACGATTGCTACATCTGTGCAAGACGCTTCCTTCCCAATAATTCTCTTTGTATCATTTGTTTTTGTAAAGTATATGTATACGTTTTTTATTCTTTTAGCACAATGTATCCTGTACTCAATCAATATTTATGAATAAAAGATACACATTTTGTAATGTCTTGTGTCATTTCTCCGTCTTTCCTTTCTTTTATTGCAGTATGCCACCTTAATAATCATAATTGACGGACGATTGGGACGAGTATCCCGACCTTCTTAAGAAATAACGATGGCTTAGGCCGCAGGTTCAGATCTGCTGCCTAAGACTTTTCAACCCTATAAGCCGTGAGGGTCTCATAGAGACTTTTCTCCCTACGGATCGAGAGGATCTCGTAAGTGGATTTTCTCCTTAGGAGTCGTGAGGATTCCCAAGTGTGGTTTTCTCTCATAAGTCGAAAGGATCCTATAAGAGAATTTCTCCCTCTTACGAGTCGAGAGGGCCCGTAAGCGGTTGTTTCCCTCTTTGTCGAGAAACGACTTCAGAGAGTGAGACCCGTGAATAGTATGCAAGAGACCATTTAGGATTGACTTGCAGGGTCCCATTTGTTCAGGAAGCAAGTTTTTGAATCCTTACTGCCCAAGATGTGAGTCAAAGAAGCTCTCGTCACGGAGTGTTTGTATCCGTGAGTTGAGAAGTTTTGCGAGGGATTATTTGTTTCCCAAGCGCCAAGGATTATTTGTGTCCTTGGGGTTTGAAACGAGTCGATGGTTCCTACGGAGGCGCTGGTGGCTCTGCGGGTCGACGCGGATCAGGAGGCTCTCGTCAAGGAGTGTTTGTATCCGTGAGTTGAGAAATTTTGCGAGGGATTATTTGTTTCCCGAGCGCCAAGGATTATTTGTGTCCTCGGGGTTTGAAACGAGTCGAGGGTTCCTACGGAGGCACTGGTGGCTCTGCGGGTCGACGCGGATCAGGAAGCTCTCGTCAAGGAGTGTTTGTATCCGTGAGTCGAGGAATTTGCCGGGATTATTTGTTTCCCGAGCGCCAAGGATTATTTGTGTCCTTGGGGTTTGAAACGAGTCGAGGGTTCCTACGGAGGCACTGGTGGCTCTGCGGGTCGACGCGGATCAGGAAGCTCTCGTCAAGGAGTGTTTGTATCCGTGAGTCGAGGAATTTGCCGGGATTATTTGTTTCCCGAGCGCCAAGGATTATTTGTGTCCTTGGGGTTTGAAACGAATCGAGGGTTCCCACGGGGGCTCTGGTAGCTCTGCGGGTCGACGCGGATCAGGAAGCTCTCGTCAAGGAGTGTTTGTATCCGTGAGTCGAGGAATTTTCGTTGGAGTCACTGGCTTCTTCGGTTGAAATGAACCGTTGAGGCTTGGTTTCGTCGTTTGACGGAATCTGCTGGGGAGGTATGGCTCCTTCTTTGTTTACGCCCTTGGATTGTATACGGGGATCGATGTGATCTTAACCGTAGGGCCGAAGTTTTATCATTTCTTATTTTTTGTTTTATTTTATTTCCGCGATGCTCTATCATTTCAGCTTTTATATCGCGAAGGTCGCGATTGCCCAATCATTTCGGCTATTTTTCGCGGTGCCCCATCATTTCGGCTATTTGTTTGTTTGTTTTTTTTTTATTTTTACTCGTTGCTTTTTATTACGAGTTGCCCAATCATTTCGGCTATTTTGCATGCATACATTTTACTTGCTGCTTTTTATTGCAAGTTGCCCTATCATTTCGGCTATTTCGTATGCATAAGCGGCCTACTGGCTTTCGCCGTAAACCTGAAATTGGACACCGATTTCGGCATCAGCACCGCTGCAACTGGGATACTACCAGGAGCGAATCATCATTTGCTTCTGTCGTTGTCGAACAAAGGAGGCTTAGCGACCAGGGTTAGGATCCTGTCGGCTAAGGCTTTTGACTTCATGAGCCGTAAGGGTCTCGTGAAGGTATTTCTCCCTACAAGTCGTGGGGATCTTGTAGGTGTATTTCCTCCTTAGGAGTCATGAGGATCCCTAAGTGTTTGTTTCTCTGTAAGTCGTAAGGATCCTACAGGAGGGCTTTCTCCTTGTAAGTCGAGAGGATTTACAAGGGTCGTTTAGTATGCACACATATCCCTAGCTTCAGATGGGACTTAGTTAGGGAAATGTTTATTCGCGCCCGTGGATTGTATACAAGGGTCAATATTGAACCACTTGTAGGGCACTATTGGAAGTTTGTGGGGGTTTGCTTAAGCACAGGTTTAGGTCTCTGTGCCTTAAGACTTTCAAATCCTATGAGCCGTGAGGGTCCCATAACACGAGTCGTGAGGATCTCGCAAGTGTATTTTCTCCTTAGGAATCGTGGGGATCCCTAAGTGTGTTGCTCCTTCGTGAGTCGTAAGGATCTCACGCAGGTGGTTTCTCCTTACAAGGTCGAGAGGACCCTATAAGTGTTCTTAACGAGGTTGCGCCCTTTCAGGTTTTCACAAATACTCGCCGGTAGTCCTGCTGTTTTTACTCACGGAGCCCTTTCGGGTTTTCATCCGCGTCCATTTTGCTTATGGACTTACCGTTTTTCTTTATTTTATTTTTATTTTTATTTTTATTTTTATATATATATATATATATATATATATATATATATATATTTTTATCTCGTCAGCCCAAGGATGCTGCAGTATTAGTTTAAAGACGTTTCGGTCTGCTATTAGTTTAAGGACATTTCGGTCCGTTGTTAGTTTAAGGACGTTTCGGTCCGTCATGGAGAAGGCTGGCCACTGCTTATAGAGCTTGAGCTTAGGAAGATAGCGAGCGGACATAGTCGTCGTCATCTATCATTGACCTAAGCCGTGGCTTATTAAGCATAATATTTCTTTAGGAAGCGGCCGTTTATTGGCCTGAAAGGCCTTTCACCGTGCATGTCCATGAGTAGATAGGCTCCACCCTGGTAAACTTTATCTATGATGTACGGGCCTTCATAGTTTGGCTCGAACTTTCCCCGCTTGGAGCGATTGGGGATCATGGGCCTTTTGACTACTAGTACGAGTTCGCCTTGACGAAATGTCCTCGGTCGGGTCAATCTTTCGTATGAGCGCGTCATCTTTGCTTTATAGGCTTCCAGATTTTGCTGTGCTATGAGCCGGGTTTCATCAAGGGCGTCCAGCTCCTCAAACCGGAGGTGAGCATTTTCTTCATCCGTCAGCTCGTAGTGGACTGCCACTCGTAGAGAGGGTAGTTCTATCTCGAGAGGGAGTACTGCTTCCGTCCCAAATACCAACGCGTATGGCGTTGTGTTTGTGGCCGTTTTAAACGTAGTTCGATACGCCCAAAGAGCCTCTTGCAATCTTTCGTGCCAATCTCTCTTATTTCGTGACACTGTTTTCTTCATGATCTTCGTCAAGGTCTTGTTGAAGGCCTCAGCTAGACCGTTAGCTCGCGGGTTATAAACTGAGGAGTATCTCCAGTCTATATTGTGCTGTTGTGCGAAACGGCTAATTTTATGACTTCGGTAGGCTGGCCCATTATCAGAGATGATTCTTCTCGGGGTTCCAAACCGGTATATGACATGCGTTTTGAAGAAATGGAGGATGTTCTCCGTCTTCACTTCCCTCAACGGTACCGCCTCTGCCCATTTGGAGAAGTAATCAGTCGTCGCCAAGATGAAACGGTGTCCCTTTGACGATGCTGGTTCAATGGGGCCGACTATGTCAGTTCCCCACATTTCGAATGGCCAACTAGCCACTGTTGGATGCAGTGGATTGGGATGCTGATGGATGAAGTCCCCATGAATTTGGCATGAATGACATTGCCTCGCGTATTCCAGGCAATCCTGCATCATCGTGGGCCAGTAGTAGCCCATCCGCTTTATCTTCGACTTCATCTTAGGGCCTGCTTGGTGGGAACCGCAGAGTCCGTCGTGAACTTCTTGGACGACCCTTCTCGCTTCGTCATGTCCTAAGCATCTCAACCACAGAGAATCGAATGACCTCTTGTACAAAGTATCATTGACGAAGGCGAAAGACAGAGCTCGTTTCATGAGCTGATGTCTTGTGGACGCCTCTTCAGGTATTCGGTGGAACTTGAAGTAATCTATGAAGACTTCTCTCCAGTCCCCGGTATTTTCCCTGTCTTTTATTTGCAGGGTTGTCTCCTCTTTCGCTCCTTTTTCTTCAGACGATTTCGGAGATATTTCTGTTGGGGCGAGCACTCGACGGTTTTGTATCACGATTCTAACGTCATCGAGGTTCTCGTCAGCCAATTCTTTAGCAAGTTTGGCCAGTGCGTCCGCTTTTCTGTTTTCCGCGCGCGGTATACTTTCCAACGTGTAGGAGGGAATTTGGGTTAGCAATTGCTGCACTTTTTCACCGTATTTTACCAATTCCGGTTTGCATGTTTGGTAATCGCCGTTTACTTGACTGACGACCAGTTGGGAGTCTCCATATATGAGGAGGCTTTCAATTCCCATATCAATGGCGATCTCGAGGCCTGCTATCAGAGCTTCATATTCAGCTTCATTATTCGTTCTCGGCTCTGTTAAGGAGAAGGCGAAGCGCATTATTCTTCCTTGGGGAGTCACAAAGATGAGTCCCACCCCTGATTTGATCGTTGGCATACTTTGTTTGTGCTTTTTCATAGAAGACGCCCCATCGAAGTAAAGCTCCCAACGGGTATCACCACTGTCGATTGCGTCAAATGCATGTCTGTCCGGCAAATCGCAATTTAAAGGAGAGTCGGCAGGTATGGGATGCTCAGCAAGGAAGTCGGCGATGGCCTGGCCTTTTACTGCCTTGAGAGGTTGATACGTTATCGAAAATTCCATCAAGAGCAGAGCCCATTTAGCGAGTCGTCCCGTCAATATGGCCTTTGACATTAGATATTTGAGAGGGTCCACTTTTGAAATAAGACGGACCTCGTGCGCCAACGCATAGTGCCTAAGCTTTGTTATTGCGAAGATCAACGCCAGGCAGTGTTTTTCAATGGGAGAGTAATTGCTTTCTGCCCCCAGCAGAACTCGACTTAAGTAGTAGAGCGCTCTTTCTTTCCCCTGATCGTTCTCTTGTGCCCATAATGCGCCTAAGGAACCTTCGAGGGCGGTTGTATAAAGAATGAGGGGCTTCCCCTTAACCGGAGCAGCCAACACTGGCGGGTTCTGCAGGTATTGCTTGATCTCATCCAGTGCGCCTTGGCATTTTTGATCCCAAACGAATGGGGTTCCCTTCTTCATCAGGTGGCTATAAGAACGGCACTTTCCCGAAAGGTTGGCTATAAATCGCCGTATGTATGCGAGTTTCCCTTGGAGAGACCGAAGCTGTTTGAGAGTCCTCGGCGGAGGCATTTCCATGATCGCTTTAATCTTTGACGGATCTATTTCAATACCTCGGTGTCGAACAACGAATCCCAGGAATTTGCCCGAGGAAACCCCGAACGCACATTTAAGAGGATTCATCTTCAAATTGTATTGTCGAAGGCGTTGAAATACAGTCTTCAGATGCTCGAGATGTTCCTCGTATGATTTGCTTTTAACCACGAGATCGTCGATATAGCATTCAACGATTTCGTGTATAAGGTCGTCGAAGATCTTTGTCATGGCCCTTTGATAGGTGGCACCGGCGTTCTTCAAACCGAAGGGCATCACTTTATAACAAAATATACCAAGAGGAGTCCTGAAGGCTGTGTGCTTCTGATCCTCAGGATGCATTTTTATTTGATTATACCCCGATGAGCCGTCCATGAAGGAGAAAACCTCATGAGTGGATGTGTTGTCTATCATCAGTTCGGTGATTGGCACTGGGAAATCATCTTTTGGGCAGGCTTTATTAAGATCCCGAAAGTCTACGCATATGCGCACTGTCCCATTTTTCTTCATCACTGGGACGATGTTGGCGATCCATTCAGGGTATTGAACTTCTTGGATGAAGCCAGAGTCTATCAGCTTCTTGACCTCAGCATTGATGCTCATCTCGAGCTCGAGTCACATTCTTCTCGGCGCTTGTTTGACTGGCTTGATGTCTGGGGATATCGCCAATTTGTGTACAACAATTTCTGGATCTAATCCCGGCATTTCGGAATAGTTCCACGCGAAGCAATCTTTGTGCTGTAGAAGCACATCCTTTAACGCAGCCATCCTTTCTTCAGATAACAGCTCGCTGATGAATGTCGGTCGCGGGTCATTTTCCGTCCCCAACTCAATTTTCTTGAGATTATCTGCAGTGGTATGGATTCCATCTTCCAGTTCTTTCGGAGCTGGGGGAAATTCTGAGATTACCTCATCGCTGCCGTTTTCAAAGCACCAAGGGAGGTTGTTCATGTCCTCGGACCCTTCTTTTAATATTGTTATCACATGGCAGGTGCGAATTTTCTGCCAGTCCCAATGCGGAGTTGGTTTTATTCTTGTGTTTTCGGGTTCGTGCTTTTGCGGCGGCGCTACCCTCCAACTGTCAGACAATGCGAATTTGCCAAGCTGATATTGGTCCTCAACCCAATTCTTAAAGGTGAAGCAATCTTCAAGCGGATGCCCTACTACTCGATGGTAAAGGCAATACTTTGGGTTGGAGACTTCGCTTGCTTGTTCAGGGTGTTTAGACTCTGGCAACGTAAGCATTTGATGTTTTAGAGCGAGATCGAATATTTTCCTTGTTTTGTTCCGAGGAAATGAGTATGCTCGACCCATTTTCTTCCTGAGGGCTAAGTCAATAACGCTCGATTCTCGGATGCGTGGCTTCTTAGCTCTGCTTTGTGGTTGTCGAGCGCCTCTCTTGCCTTTCGACTTGTTTTTGTTTTCGCGTCGAACCTTTTTTGTAGCAGGTTGACAAGGAGCGGCATCTTCGTTCTTTACTGCCTGTTGAAGGAGACGCTGTGTCTTAGCTTTCTCATAGATTGCCATTTCACGATCGTGATCATCTCGGGCTTTTTGACTCGCATCCCTTATAAGTTTGCTCATCTGGTCTTCGGACGATGGACTGGGCGGTTTTGTATCAGGAACTTTTGCCGGTTCAGGATTAGCATCCTCCCATTGAGCGTCCGCCTCTTCATCGAAGTCATACATGGCATAACAGCTGTTTACTAGCTCCCGCTTCTTTGGCCGGATGTACCCAAGCCCTTTGGTTTCTACTCTTCCGTTAGGCAGTTTGCATTGGGTCCCGGGAATGTTCCAGACCTTGTCATAGAATTTGGCTTTTCTGACGGTCTGTGTGAAGGACATCCCCTGGCGTTTCAGCAGTTTTTTCAAACCTTCGGTATAATATCGGGGAAGACGGATAGGCTGAAGCCTGTCGAGCGTGGGATCCGCGCCATGCCAAATTTCTTTTTCTACTTTGTTTTCTTCAGAACGGTAGAATAGGATTGCCTTCTCGCCTTTTCGTCCGGGAGGGATATAGAATGTCTGCAATTCTTCTACGCTGTTGGTGTCGAGTGCATCCAGTTCTTTGTAATGTTCGAGTGGCACCATAGTTATCTACAGACTTCGCTCTTCATCAGCGGAAATCCGTATCGAAGGCCGAGCAGGGAATACAGCATGAACTTCATCCTCTGAATCACTACCGAAGATCAACGAAGGAACGGATGGTCCTGGCCTGATAGATTGGGATTGACCTGAATAAATTATATCCTCCTCCTCGGTGTCACTGCCGAAGACAGGGATGGTGGCGTTAGTTTTGTTCTCCGGTTTGTGACACCTTTCCGTGTCTTCGAAGCTTGGCAAGAAGTATTTGGCATCTTCATACTTGCGAACTTCGTTCACGGAAAACGGATTCAACTCTCCGGCCACAGTGTACTCGAGGCCATCCCTGGAATACTTCATGCACTGATGTTGTGTAGAAGGGATGATATTGTACTCGTGTAGCCATGGTCGGCCGAGCAGAGCATTGTAGCACGTCTTGGCGTCTATAACATGGAATTTGATGTCTGTGACGAGCAACCCGAAGCGTAGCGTCAATATCACAGATCCAAGAGTCTTTGAGGATTGAGAGTCGAAACCGGAGATAGTGATCTTGTCTCGGGCGAGGTGTTGTATGCTCATGCAAATTTCTTTTAACACCCGTACATTGAGTAAATTGACGGACGATCCGTTATCGACCAAGATTTTACCTATCTGTATGTCATGGCAATATCCTGAGACATAAAGGGGGCGATTGTGTTCACACGTCCCGAGGAGAAGGTCTTCATCGCCAAAAGCAACGTCGGCTGTGTGCACTTCTTCTAATTCGTCTTTCATCTTTTCTTCGGCTAAGAAGGCTTGAAACTGGTCCGGATCTTGTAGCGCCTTAATCAAGGAGTCTCTGGCTTCCTTTGATAGTAACAAGGCATCAAGGATACTGAGTTGAGAGGGCAGTTTCCTCAGATGTGCCAGAACGTTGTAATCCACCTTACTTCTCTTCGGCGGGTTCTTGGCATTTAGCTCTTCCAGAACTTGGTCATCTAAAACGATGTCTTCAGAGACCTTTTCTTTCCCTTTATCTTTTCTATTCGAGGGTCCGAGGTTCTTTTCAGGCAGTGTCCGATTCCGCAGCCGGATATTTTCGCAAACCACTGGCTCCTCTTCTTTTCCCGAAGTTGACTCTTTAAAGAGAGGGGCAAGCTCTAGCTCCTCATCAGAGTCGCTCCCAAATGTAGGCACTTGTGACCTGGTAGTGTTAACCATGTGACAGTTGCCGGCAGTTCTTTCAAGCACTTTGGTCGTGTTTCTTTGCTCCCGACGGATCTTAAGCTTTTCCCGTTTAAAGCGTTGTTGATTAGCGACGTATCCTTGCCACCACCTATCGAACGCTTTGCACTCTTGGGTAGAATGTGAGACCTTCTGATGATATAAGCAATAAGAGGGGTGCATTTCTACCACGCTAGTAACTTTTTCTTCTGAGGGTGGTAGCTTCATGCCCATCGATATGGCCTTAGCGAACTTCTTTTTTATCTTGAATTGGCTTTTGTCAGCGGTGGAGGCATTTTGCTCCAGTGGGATCATCTCAGCTCCTCCCTCAAGTCGCTGGCGCTTGGCCGTTTCGAATATAGCCGTCTCGCGTTCTTGATCAGCTTTACTTTTCAATCGAGCTTCACTAAGAAACGCGTCAATCATTCCTATTGATAATTCCGGAACCCTTGACTCAGTATCTGCCCCCGGCGTTTTGGTGCCAGAAGTCCCTTCATCGTTCGAGGTCGAGTGAGAGATCATATGACAGCTCGCCACGTATTCCTTGGATTCATCTGATGAACTTTCCTCCTCATCTTCTTTTTGAAAGACGTGATCAAGGAAATCTTGGAGCGTAACGGGAGTCCGCGCCTTCTGGTTATATTCATCCAGTGCGTCGATTTGCTTTTGTAAGTCGGTGCGCTTGTCGCCGGGCTTCACGGGCTTCTTAGATTTCTTCTTCTTCTTTTTCGAAGATTTTGACGGCTGGTTATGAACGCTTGAACTACCACCATCGGTCTTCGGAGTCGGACGTGGTTTCAACATCCCCTCTATAACCTGCGGCTCCAAGGGGTTCTTCCACTTGACCGCTGGACAGGTCTGAATATCATTTAGCATTCTCCTCGTTTTGGCCGATAATACGACTTCCCAGGGAGTTTCTTCAACGACGGAGCATGTTGCCCCCGGCGTATTTGTCCCCTTGGAGGTATGGGGCTGTGGAGGATTCACCTTCCATTTGTCGGATAGCGCGAATTTGCCCTGGCGGTACTGGTTTTCAAGCCAATTTTTGAAAACGTAACAGTCTTCGATCGGATGCCCTAGCACTCGATGATAAGGGCAGTAATTAGGCTCATTGACGTCACTTGGTTGCGACGGACGTTTTGGATCTGGCAGATTTATGAGCCTGTTGCGCAATGCCAGCTCGAATAGCCTCCTCGTTTTATCACGGGGGAAGGAGTAAGCACGTCCCATCCTGTCCTCGACGGGTACGTATGGGCGCGTATTACTTGGACGAGCAACCGGCTTCGAGTCGTTCGGTTGTTGTTGGGCATTAGCGACGATGATCGCTTTTCCCTTTCCTTTATCGTTTCGAGAGTCCGGCTTCGGGAGAGGGGGTTTATGGCCCCTCCGAAAGACGGCCCGGACTTCGCGTCCGTAGCCTGGGGTTCGGGGCAGATGCTATTTGGTTTTATCCGTCTATCTCTCCGAAGATGCCAAGTTGATTTATGGCACCGTGTATCGGAGGTTTAGACGGATGCGGCCGATGTAGCAAACTTCGTCAGATTCCCCCTCAGGGTGAGGGGTTTTTGATTGTGGGGACGCTCTTCCCTGCAGGCGCAAGCCCCTGCAGTTAATTACGCTACCGCGTCGCGGTAACAACTTTCTCCTTCTCCAGAATTTTACTTCGTGTCGTGTGTGTTTGTTTTGTTGGTGGTTGCCCGTGGATTGTATACGGAGACTGAGTGATGTCGTCACCCGTAGGACGTGGATTAGTCCAAATCCGTATTTACTTAGATTTGGGTTTGGTGTTTTTAGTTTAAGGATACGTTAGTCGCATTGCGGCTAAGATCAACTTAAACGTTCGTTAAGGATACGTTAGTCCAGTTTGAGACTAAGATCAACTTAACGTGATCGTTTAGATCCGACAAAAGAGCGTTTGGGCCCTATTGTTCCAGTTTGGGAGATTCATAGTCCAATTTGGGACTAAAGTCTGTTTGGAGGATACGTTAGCCATTTTTGAGGCTAAGATCGACTCAAACGTTTGTTAAGGATACGTTAGTCCAGTTTGAGACTAAGATCAACTTAACGGGACCGTTTAGATCCGACAAAAGAGCATTTGGGCTCTATTGTGCCAGTTTAGGGACGTGGTGGTCCATATTCCAGTTTAGGGACGTGGTGGTCCGATAATAGTTTAGGGACGTTTCGGTCCGATATTAGTTTAAGGACGTTTCGGTCCGTCGCCAGTTTAAGGACGTAGTGGTCCATATTAGTTTAGGGACGTTTCGGTCCGATATTAGTTTAGGGACGTTTCGGTCCATCATTAGTTTAGGGACGTTTCGGTCCGATATTAGTTTAGGGACGTTTCGGTCCGATATTAGTTTAAGGACGTTTCGGTCCACGAGTTTAAGGACCCCGCAGTCCATATCGATGTATGGTCGTTGGGACCCGTCACCTCTTTGACGTCGTTGAGGAATTACAACGACGGATGTCAAAGGAGTTCGGAGATGTACCCTCGAACCGGATGTATATTGATTTAGAAGAGCAATTTTGCTCAGTCAATTTAATTTAAGGACTTATGGCCAAAATTGGGCTAAGTCCAGTTGAAATGTTCAACATTTTATTTGCTTTTGCATTGCATTTCTTTTTTTTATTTTTATTTGGGCCTTGCCCAGAAAGGATGCAGAGCATCAATTTGTTTTGGGCTCTGCCCTTTTAGGAATGATGCAAGGCATCAATTTTATTTGGGCTCTGCCCTTGTATAAAGGATACAAAGCATCAATTTATTTGGGCTCTGCCCATTTATTGCCTTGCAATTTATTTTGGCCTGTCAGGTCATTTTGGTTTGGGCCTTGCCCTTTAGAAAATGCATTGCATTTATCAAGCGCTTTGCGCCAATCAAAAAGCACAACAGTGCAAATTTATAAGTGCAAAGCACTATTAATTTGAGAATCTTTTAGATTCAAGAACCAATGGTTCATAAAAGAAGTGCAAAGCACTATTTGATTTCTTGATCTAATTTAGATCAAAGAATAACAAGTTTTTTCCTTTTTATTTCAAGAACCAAAGGTTCATAAAAGTGCAAAGCACTATTAATTTAAGAATCTTTTAGGTTCAAGAACCGATGGTTCATAAAACAAGTGCAAGGCACTATTTTTTTTTAGATCTAAGAAAAAACAAGTTTTTCTTGTTTTTCTTATCTTAGAGAACCAAAGGTTCATGAAAGTGCAAAGCACTATTAATTTAAGAACCTTTTAGGTTCAAGAACCGATGGTTCATAAAACAAGTGCAAGGCACTATTTTTATTTATTTATTTATTTATCGTTAAAGATCTATGATCTTGTTCATAAGAGAATTTTCTCTTCTTTAAAAGGTTTTTACCTTTTTTTTTATTCTTCAAGAGTTCTCTTCTCTTTTCTTTTTAGCAAGATCTTGATGATTTTTGAATGAGGCTTGGGGTCTTATTTATAGTGCCCACAAATTTGTTGAATTTGTTATCAAGATCTTTCCTGAATAATTTTGGGAATTTTCCCACCATTGGATCTCTGATCCAAGGGTCCCTGTTTTACAGAAGAACAGAAAATATTTACTTAAATTTTCATTCTGTTGCTGCGCAACTCACCAGCGTGTGACACGTGTCGCGCTGTCGTGCGCTTGCGCAGTTGCGATTGCGCAACTGCGCAGACACGTGTCGTGCATCCGTGCGCTTGCGCAGTTGCGATTGCGCAACTGCGCAGACACGTGTCGCGCAGCTGTGCGCTTGCGCAGTTGCGATTGCGCAACTGCGCAGACACGTGTCGCGCTGCCATGCGTTTTCGCAGTTAAGTCTTAATTATGTTTTCTGAAGAGCCTTGCTCTGATTGGACGCATTGTCTTGGGCGTTACGCTGCCGAATCAACTTCTGCCATGTGGCAAATTGCGCGCTGCGCACGGGAACCGAAGCGTTGCTTCGAATTTTGAATTTTCAAAATTTAAGTAGAGCCTTGCTCTGATTGGGGGAAACAGATGCCCCCCCACCGTTGCGCTCACGTGGCGCGCGCGTGAGTGCAGCGGTGGCAAGATCCTGACCGTCGGATCGAGGGGTCAAGTGAACAGGCGCAGGCGCCTATAAATAGGACCCTTGGTCCTTGGTAATTCTTTACCATTCTCAAGAAATTGAATTTCAGAGCCTTGCTCTTACTTGAGAACTTCCAGAGCCTTGCTCTTGTGATTTCCTTAAGAACTCCCAAGTTCTAACCTTAGAACCATTCTAGGTAAAATTAAATTAATTTAATTTAAATTAAATTTAATTAACAGAGCCTTGCTCTTATAGATCTTTGATCTAAAGGAAACCTCTTTGGGGTTTCTTCAACAGAGCCTTGCTCTTATAGATCTTTGATCTAAAGGAAACCCCTTTGGGGTTTCATCCACAGAGCCTTGCTCTCAAAAATTTACAGAGACTCTGTTCCTGGGTTTTAGCCCTGCTCATAGATCAACTAGAAAACTTTTTAAAAGTTTCCATGGGTCTTTAAGGTCCCAAAATTTTAATTCTTAGGAGTTATAAATTTTTTATTGCTACTACAGAGCTAGGCTCTTTTTAAGAAGTTTTATTCCTTTGAAACAGGAGTTTGACAAATGTCACTCTGTGGCAGAGCTTTGCTCTGAAAAGAGGAGATTTTCTCCTTGTCTCTAGGGATCCCCCCAATGGGGATATTCTCTTGGGGGTCTTTTAATTGACTGACAGTCTCATCCAATGGTGGGATTGTCCTATCAAATGATGCGCCGTCATCTTGATTTTGTGGGTCCCCCTTTGGTCCCCTACCCACTGCATCACAGTGTGGAGCAAGATTTTTATTTATAATTATTATTATTATTTTTTTTTTATTATATATTTTTTTTATGTTAAGCGTCAGGCCACTAATGATATATATATATTTTTTATACAGAAAAGATGTCTGACGACTTGTCTTTTCCCTTCGTTCGCTCGGAAGAAGGGTTCCCCCATGCGCCAGTGGATCGGGTGGTGTTTGCTCTTATTAAAGATCGCGATCCTGAATGCAAAAAGCTTCATCTGTGGGGAAGGTGGTATAGCCAAATCATCCAGGGTCGTCGCAGTTTTAGTTCCGCCTCGCCCTCCAAACCTATAGTTACGATCCCCTATGCGGAAAAACCCCCGGTGGAGTATGCCGTGGAGGTTAAAAATTGGAATTCAGACGACCTCCTCCAGCCTGCAATCGGCGCTATTCCGGTGCAGCCGCCGCCGGCCATAGATATCTTGGGAAGGCGAATCTGTCAGGGTGAAGCACGCCCTTGGGGACAGGCTTACAACATTGGATTGAATCCGCGACCGCTTGCCGGATACCTGCCATGGGCCCGGTACATTTTAGCGGCGAAAAGAGCTCACCTGACGAAGATTGGTTTATACTCCGCCGTCTACGTCTCGCTTTTCGAGTATCCTACTCCTCCAACGTGGTGGACAAAGGCCTTCATTGAACAATGGAATATCCCCACACATACTTTCCTGACAGCGGATAGGGAAGTTTCCATTTCTCTGGAGGAATTCGTTGAGCTTTCAGGTTTACCGGCGAGGGGGGAGCACTACGAAGAGTTGCTTCCTCCTGACGAGTACGTCTTTGCCACCAAGCAGGTGGTATTCGACTTAACTCCAGAAAATGCTATTCAGCATCAGCATCCGGGCCTGGTGAAGGTATTGGAGATTTACGAGGAGCTTCATTTGGAATTGGGCGACCGAGGCGTTAGTTTCGCAGACTTCATTGCTCATTTTATTCGCCCGGAGTTTTTATCAGAGCAGGGTGAGAAGTTCGCCCAGCTTACTGACCCCTTTGGTTTTGGCCTGGACCGCCGACCTTCATCGAAAATTGATCAGCGAAGTTTTTACCTTCCCGGCACTGCTAGCGTTCCTTTCTCAGAGATCGCCGTTCCTGGCATGGATGAGGAGACCTTCTTCATAGGGTTCTTAGGTCTGTGGCTGTGCAGCTTCGCGCTTCCCATGCACCCGCGCCTTATGCGGTCCTCTGTCTTTTACCCGGCGCATCGAATGGTGGCCGGTTTGCAGTTATCAGTAGGGATCGCCGGGTTGGCTTATCTCTACAATGGACTTAGCGTAGCGGCGGACGCTAATGAGCCTGGGGTACAGCCTGCTAACTTCCCGATGCACTACTTCACTTCTTGGATGGAGCTGCATGTTCGAGGAGTGTTTGGTGCCCATAAAACTCCCCCGTTCTTTGAGAGATTCAAACTCCCAAGAATCATGCGATTGGTCGGGGCTTCCATTGTGTTTGCATCTCCGCGGGAGTCTAGGAGACTGCTCCTGCGTTCGCATCTAGTCGGAGCGAAGACCTCTTTTGTGGATAAGGTCATCACCATGGGTTCTGAGACTACTAAGTCAGTGGTGCCGCTGCGTGATGACTTTAAGGGCGGTGTTTCTGTGTTGAAGGCTCGGGAAATCCTCCACCTTTACTCCATTCGGCCGGGCTACTTGGTATTTAGGCAAAATGAAACGGGCCCTCTTTATGAGGTATAACCCGCATCGATTTGCCCGGCAATCGAGTTACAACCAAGGGGTCCCGTTGGAAGCCTTCTTGGGAACACCTGCGGTCGGCCCAGAGGGGGTACGGAATGCGATGCATCACTTCATCCGGCTCAATACAGGTTCCTACTTTTTCATCAGTGAGCCCAGCTGTACCCCTAAGATACTCAATTCATATGTGGCCTGGTACGCGCACGCGATGGGCCCGATCATCTTGATGGAGAAACGCCTGCTGGTCGATCGTAGGGCTGCGCCTCCCGGCGGTGATCGCAAGGCTCCCTTGCAGCCCAGGGTTGAGGTTATCCCTCCGATGAAAGATGCCGGAGTTGATCGACCACGCGTGTTGCCCCCTCCGCGTGGATTGCCACTGTCTACTACGGTGGATGCACCAATGGCGCCCCGTGCTCCGACAAAGACGGTTAAAGCGGTATCGCCGGAATCGGGCGCAGGAGCGGACATCGGGACTCGCCGCCCGAAAGTGACTGCCAAAGCTGGCAAGCGCAAAGCTGTTCCGAGTGAATCCAAAGCTGGCGGACAGAAGAAGAAGAAGTCCACCTTATCCCTCGACGCGATCCTTAACTTAGAGCCCGCGGCTCATCCTACCGAGGCCATATGCGAGTACGGCAGCAATGAGGGTTTTGTGGTGGACCCTGAGGACACCAATCTAGCTGCCGCCATTGCAGCTTCGGAGCGATCGGCAAGGCTTGAAGCGATGTTGAGCAAACTCGCTGGGTCCGGTAATCATCAGACGCGTTATTTGTTATTTCATTGCACTTCGTATCATTATATTTAATCAACATTTGCTCCATTTTTAACAGGCGCTTCTACTGAAGAGGCTATCGCTGCCTCCCTGAAAACCTTCCAAGAAGAGGAGGAGAAGCGTACCCTAGCAAGCGTCGGTATGTTTTATCCCTTTCTCTTTTATGAGGAAAGTTTGTTGTCTCTTTATGCTAGCCAACCTGACCTTCTTTTGTTTCTTTGCAGGGGTTGTATTAATCGACGCGAGGATCCTTCCCAAGCCCGTCGTCGAAGTCCCGGCTTCGCCGCAGTTGCCACAAGAGCCTCAACTTGATAGAGTGACGAGGGATGCCTTGAAGAATCTAGAGGCATCCTTGTATACGGGCGAAGAAGCCTCCCTTAAGGAGGCTCTGGTGGCATCGGTCTCATCGGCTCGAGAGGAGCGGAAGCGGTCAAGACGCGAAGCAAAGGCGCGCAGAGCTGCTCTGGCCGCAGGAGTGGGCCCTAGCACTATTCCTCATGCTGACACTTCTTCTGAAGAGGCCTCTGCCGTCCTATCTACTGCTCATAGGCAGGCGGCGCGCACGGTCCGGGATGCAAACGATAAATCCTCTTCAGGTAACCTTTCTTTCAGAACTTTGTTGTAAGAATTATCAAATCGTTGACTCATACGCACTCCTATTTGCAGGGCCAAGTCCGCCTGAGG
This sequence comes from Agapanthus africanus, assembly GCA_030015575.1. Lineage (NCBI taxonomy): Eukaryota > Viridiplantae > Streptophyta > Magnoliopsida > Asparagales > Amaryllidaceae > Agapanthus > Agapanthus africanus. Next base: position 43,006,888 of record JASDDO010000024.1, on the reverse strand, counting down.
GGGAGGCGGAGACCGTCGAACCCCGGGGAGCGGAGGAAGCGGCGCCTGCCGAGCCTGAGCTGACAGTGAGCAACGTCATCGGGACCGCGGCACCCGAAACAGAAGTTGAAGAATTCGCTGCCGAGAAGGTCATCGATGCCGCATCTGAAATGGCGACAGGTGAGATGATTGTCGGGCCGGAGGCAGTAGAAATCGAGGCGCTTGAGGCTGGAGATGTCGCGGTGCCGATGGATGAGGCAACTGTGACCGTAGGACCCGAAGGAGTAGTGGGTGAGGTGGCCACGATTCCTGAGGAGGAGCCAGCCGCTCCTTCTCTGGAATCTGGCAATACCCCAATCATAGCCCTCCCTGCGTATGGTTCCTTGCCGTCTACCGGGCTTGCGAGCACAACAACGGCTCCCATCGAGTCAGGTGATGAGGCTACGGGTGGTGGTCTGATGTCAGTAGAGGAAGGAATTGCCTCCGTCTCGGCTGGCAGTTCATCGGGTAAGTTTCGGGTTACTATTGTTTCCCCCCCTTTTTTATATATATCTTGTAATCTCCTCTAACAAGCTTGTCTTTGCAGGTGCGGCCAGTGCCGACGCTCCATTGCTTGAGGGAGCACCGTCAACTACTGCTTTGGCGGTGGTCACTTCCCCGTTTTCCCTTGTGCCGTCGCGGATGTTGGAAGGTATGGACCTGTGACTCACAAGTTAATCTCTTAAACGTATAGTTCATGGACTAATGCCATGCCATCGTGTCTTTTCAGAAGGGCTCTTTGATCATCTATATCAGGTGTTGCTCCCACACTTCTCCTTCCCCTCCGAGCTTACTTCTCCCTCTAGTGGCGCTGGTAAGTGTACGTTCAATATAGTATCTTCGTTCGTCCCCCTTTTCTAGTAATTGAACGATTCTTGACCTTTCCCTTTCTTTATTGCAGTGTCACAAATCGAAGGAGGGGATGCCAGACCTGTCGCGCTACCGGCCCTCCCGGCTCTGCCGTCCGTTGCTGCTGGTATAGCAAGCACCCCTCCATTTTTTTGTAACCCTTAAATATCTCTTGAACCACTGTTTGACCATGTTTTGTTTTGCAGCTATTGTTCCGGCTCCGGTCCCCTTTGAGTCGCGCGTCCTTATACCGGCAGGCCCTTTCTTGAGGCGCCCGTCTTCAAAGGGTGCTGTGATGAGTCTAGGCATGCTGAGCGGGTATATCGAAGAGCTCAGCATGGATGCTCTCCCTTCTGCTGTAGATTTCGCTGTGGATGTTAACCCAATGTTAGCGGCGCTCATAACTTTTCACAACAAAGGCGTCGTTGAATCTTGGGTTAATCACTGCAGGGAGATCGAGGCCTGTCTGTACCGGCTGGAGTTGACGCGCCCTTCTCCCGAAGTTTTAGCTCTGAGTACCCAACGCACAACTTGGCTCGAGCAAAGCACTTCGCACTCCCACCACTTGGAGCAAGAAGCAGCTCAAAGACTAAGGGAATGCCAAAAGACCTCGAACGAAACGGCCCATCTGCGCGTTGAGGTTGAGGCAAATGCTGCCCAAGTGAAGACTATTTTTGAGGGTCTCTTGGAGCGCATCTCCCATGGGCTAAACTTAAAGCGGAAGCTTGACGTGGCTGAGCGCAATATCCCAAGTCGGGAGGCTGCTTATCAAGTCGTGAGGGAGCAGCTTGCATCGGTCTTGCGGCAACGAGCCCAAGTGGAGGCAGAGTTGACGGTGGTAGCCGAGCAAGAGAAGGTGTGGAAGGACATATGCGAACGATTGCTACATCTGTGCAAGACGCTTCCTTCCCAATAATTCTCTTTGTATCATTTGTTTTTGTAAAGTATATGTATACGTTTTTTATTCTTTTAGCACAATGTATCCTGTACTCAATCAATATTTATGAATAAAAGATACACATTTTGTAATGTCTTGTGTCATTTCTCCGTCTTTCCTTTCTTTTATTGCAGTATGCCACCTTAATAACCATAATTGACGGACGATTGGGACGAGTATCCCGACCTTCTTAAGAAATAACGATGGCTTAGGCCGCAGGTTCAGATCTGCTGCCTAAGACTTTTCAACCCTATAAGCCGTGAGGGTCTCATAGAGACTTTTCTCCCTACGGATCGAGAGGATCTCGTAAGTGGATTTTCTCCTTAGGAGTCGTGAGGATTCCCAAGTGTGGTTTTCTCTCATAAGTCGAAAGGATCCTATAAGAGAATTTCTCCCTCTTACGAGTCGAGAGGGCCCGTAAGCGGTTGTTTCCCTCTTTGTCGAGAAACGACTTCAGAGAGTGAGACCCGTGAATAGTATGCAAGAGACCATTTAGGATTGACTTGCAGGGTCCCATTTGTTCAGGAAGCAAGTTTTTGAATCCTTACTGCCCAAGATGTGAGTCAAAGAAGCTCTCGTCACGGAGTGTTTGTATCCGTGAGTTGAGAAGTTTTGCGAGGGATTATTTGTTTCCCAAGCGCCAAGGATTATTGTGTCCTTGGGGTTTGAAACGAGTCGATGGTTCCTACGGAGGCGCTGGTGGCTCTGCGGGTCGACGCGGATCAGGAGGCTCTCGTCAAGGAGTGTTTGTATCCGTGAGTTGAGAAATTTTGCGAGGGATTATTTGTTTCCCGAGCGCCAAGGATTATTTGTGTCCTCGGGGTTTGAAACGAGTCGAGGGTTCCTACGGAGGCACTGGTGGCTCTGCGGGTCGACGCGGATCAGGAAGCTCTCGTCAAGGAGTGTTTGTATCCGTGAGTCGAGGAATTTGCCGGGATTATTTGTTTCCCGAGCGCCAAGGATTATTTGTGTCCTTGGGGTTTGAAACGAGTCGAGGGTTCCTACGGAGGCACTGGTGGCTCTGCGGGTCGACGCGGATCAGGAAGCTCTCGTCAAGGAGTGTTTGTATCCGTGAGTCGAGGAATTTGCCGGGATTATTTGTTTCCCGAGCGCCAAGGATTATTTGTGTCCTTGGGGTTTGAAACGAATCGAGGGTTCCCACGGGGGCTCTGGTAGCTCTGCGGGTCGACGCGGATCAGGAAGCTCTCGTCAAGGAGTGTTTGTATCCGTGAGTCGAGGAATTTTCGTTGGAGTCACTGGCTTCTTCGGTTGAAATGAACCGTTGAGGCTTGGTTTCGTCGTTTGACGGAATCTGCTGGGGAGGTATGGCTCCTTCTTTGTTTACGCCCTTGGATTGTATACGGGGATCGATGTGATCTTAACCGTAGGGCCGAAGTTTTATCATTTCTTATTTTTTGTTTTATTTTATTTCCGCGATGCTCTATCATTTCAGCTTTTATATCGCGAAGGTCGCGATTGCCCAATCATTTCGGCTATTTTTCGCGGTGCCCCATCATTTCGGCTATTTGTTTGTTTGTTTTTTTTTTTATTTTTACTCGTTGCTTTTTATTACGAGTTGCCCAATCATTTCGGCTATTTTGCATGCATACATTTTACTTGCTGCTTTTTATTGCAAGTTGCCCTATCATTTCGGCTATTTCGTATGCATGAGCGGCCTACTGGCTTTCGCCGTAAACCTGAAATTGGACACCGATTTCGGCATCAGCACCGCTGCAACTGGGATACTACCAGGAGCGAATCATCATTTGCCTCTGTCGTTGTCGAACAAAGGAGGCTTAGCGACCAGGGTTAGGATCCTGTCGGCTAAGGCTTTTGACTTCATGAGCCGTAAGGGTCTCGTGAAGGTATTTCTCCCTACAAGTCGTGGGGATCTTGTAGGTGTATTTCCTCCTTAGGAGTCATGAGAATCCCTAAGTGTTTGTTTCTCTGTAAGTCGTAAGGATCCTACAGGAGGGCTTTCTCCTTGTAAGTCGAGAGGATTTACAAGGGTCGTTTAGTATGCACACATATCCCTAGCTTCAGATGGGACTTAGTTAGGGAAATGTTTATTCGCGCCCGTGGATTGTATACAAGGGTCAATATTGAACCACTTGTAGGGCACTATTGGAAGTTTGTAGGGGTTTGCTTAAGCACAGGTTTAGGTCTCTGTGCCTTAAGACTTTCAAATCCTATGAGCCGTGAGGGTCCCATAACACGAGTCGTGAGGATCTCGCAAGTGTATTTTCTCCTTAGGAATCGTGGGGATCCCTAAGTGTGTTGCTCCTTCGTGAGTCGTAAGGATCTCACGCAGGTGGTTTCTCCTTACAAGGTCGAGAGGACCCTATAAGTGTTCTTAACGAGGTTGCGCCCTTTCAGGTTTTCACAAACACTCGCCGGTAGTCCTGTTGTTTTTACTCACGGAGCCCTTTCGGGTTTTCATCCGCGCCCATTTTGCATATGGACTTACCGTTTTTCTTTATTTTATTTTTATTTATATATATATATATATATATATATATATATATATTTTATCTCGTCAGCCCAAGGATGCTGCAGTATTAGTTTAAAGACGTTTCGGTCTGCTATTAGTTTAAGGACATTTCGGTCCGTTGTTAGTTTAAGGACGTTTCGGTCCGTTGCAAGTTTTAGGACATTGCGGTCCATCATTAGTTTAAGGACGTCTCGGTCCGTTGTTAGTTTAAGGACGTTTCGGTCCGTTATCCAGTTTTAGGACGTAATGGTCCGTTAGGCTTTCTCTATGAATGAGCATGATGCCCTCGGCGTGTCCATATTTTTCGGAGCATGCGGTTGTGGCGGGTTCACCTTCCAAATTTCGGACAACGCGAACTTGCCCTGTTGGTATTGGTCTTCAACCCAGTTTTTGAAGACGTAGCAGTCCTCGATCAGGTGACCTACTGTTTGGTGGTAAGGGCAATAACTAGGATTATTAACGTCGCCTGGCTGCAACGGACATTTTGGATTCGGCAGATTAATGAGTCTATTGCGCACTGCCAGCTCGAACAGTCCCCTTGTTTTATCTTGCGGAAACGAGTAAGGACGTTTCAGCTTTTCCTGGAGGGATTGCCGCTTGTTGCTTTGGCAAGCAACCGGTCTAGGGTCACCTGATTGTTGTTGAGCGCTGGCGACGAGGGCCTTTTTTCCTTTTCCTTTATTCTTTTTGCTCGGTCCCTTGTTTACGGGGCCGAGATTTTTTTCGAATAGCATGCGATTACATGGCTGAACGTTCTCGCAGCTTCTCAATTCCTTTATTTTCGAAATAGATTCCCCGAGGGAAAAGTTGGGGATAGTTTCTTCGTCAGAGTCGCTTCCAAAGGTGATAATTTGTGATCCCTTGAAGTCGGCTATATAACAGTCGGCGGTGGCTCTTTTGCGCTCATCTATTGTATTTTTCCGATGTCCACAAGCTTCACACTTTGTCCTGTCGAAGTGTCGCTTTTGAGCGACATACCCTTGCCACCAACAGTTAAAGGATTCGCAGTCTTCGGTAGGATGTATGATCTTCTGATGATATAAACAGAAGTTAGGGTGCATCTCTATCTCAGAGAAAGGATTTTCTTCGGAGGGCGGTAGCTTCATTCCTACTGATAGAGCTTTGGCGAACCGTTTCCTCGTCTTGAATTTGTTTTTACCCGCAGGGTATGGCTTTTGATTTGACGGGAATACCTTGGTTCTTTCCAGTATGGCCATTTCATGCTCTTGATTGGCTTTTGCTTTCAGACGAATTTCATTTAGGAAGGCATCGATCAACTTGTCTGACGGCCGCGGGATTTCTGTTTCAGGGTCCGCCGTTGATTTCTCAGCACAAGGGTCCTCCTCATCATCCGTCAGTGAATGAGAAATCACATGACAAGTCGCTACGTAGTCTTCGGATTCATTCGATAAGTTTTCTCCATCGTTTTCATCCTCGACGAAAGAACAAGTTGCCCCCGGCGTGTCCGTCTTCTTTGGAGAGTGCGGCTGTGGGGGTTTACCTTCCAGCTTTCAGACAGCGCAAACTTGCCTTGCAGGTATTGATCCTCGATCCATCCCTTAAAGACGAAACAATCTTCAATTGGGTGACTTACCGTTTGGTGGTAAGGGCAATAATTGGGATTATTAAGATCGCCTGGCTGCAACGGACGTTTTGGATTTGGCAGATTAATGAGTCTGTTGCGCACTGCCAGCTCAAACAGTCTTCTCGTTTTATTCTGAGGAAACGAGTAAGGACGTCCTAGCCTCTCTTCGAGGGATGGACGTGGACGCACGTTGTTTTGGCGAGCGACCGGCTTTGAGTTGCTCGACTGTTGCTGAGCGTTGGCGACGATGATCGCTTTTCCTTTCTCATTTCGGGGATCGGGTTTTGGAGGAGACGGTCTATGGCCCATCTGGTCCATTTGGGCTAATTTGTCGATCAAGGCCTGGAAGGTGGTCGGCCTGAAGAACATCATGAATTCGAGATGGTCGCCTGCGGATCGAGAGTGCCCACAAACATGCCTACCGCAGGAGCCTCTTCTATGCGTTGTTCGCATTTCGACCATAGGTTTCGCCATCGTGTTGCGTATTGGACCCACGTTTCGCCGGGCCTTATCCTGGCATTTATCAGTGCTGTTATCGGAGTGCGTTCAGTAGCACTCGCGAATCTTTGTGTAAACAGCAGCTCCATCTCTGCAAATGTTTTGATAGAGTCGTTAGGCAGCTCCGAATACCATTCAAAGGCTGTTTCTGCTAAGCTGCCGACGAATTGACGTAGCAACAATTTGTCATCGCCTCCAGTATTGCCGCATAAGGCCCTGAATTGAGCGACATGCTGATGCGGATTCCCTGTCCCTTTATATACGTGGAATTTAGGGATCGTATATCCTGGCGGGTAATTAATTTGGTCATACCAGCTCGGATACGGTCGTCCGGTTCTAACAGTTTGCCCAGCCGCTTCATTCGCCTGATGAACCCGGATCTGCTGAGCTATATATTCGTCTAGGTCGACTTTGGAGATTGCCTCCTCCTTGGCTGTTGATAGAGCCGGCGGAGGATTTGACGTTTCTCCTCTGTCGTCTTCAAGGACGATCGGAGGATCTTCAGCAGGAGGGTCCGGCTGTAACATCATTCCTACCATATCTTGGAAGAGGAGCGCCATCTGTTTTATGTTAGCCGCTTACTCTGCAGCTTCTTTGTCCCTCTTTTCGAGGACTCTGCGTAAAAAGTCAGCGTCGGTTTCTTGTTCTTGACGCTCATCCGAAGACGTTTCAGAGCTTTCTTTTGGCTCAGTGAGTGCAGCCATTGTAGTCATCATTTCCTGAAACTTTTGTTGTTGCTCCTGGGCTTTCGTCACGGATCGGGTGAGCGGTCGGTGGCCCGTAGAAGTGCGGCTTTCCTCCTTTCCAGAAGCCATATAAACAGTATGCACCACCATGCCCCCAGACTTGGGGCGTTTGTGTTCGGTGTCTTTGCGATTTGCCGAAGACACAGGGGCTTTTTGCGGCCTCCTTTTTTGAGTGATTGGAGTTAAGGGAACCGTTGTAGTGGGCACCCGAGTAGCTTTTGCTTCTTGTGGTTTGACAGAGTAATCCTTCCCCTGCCGAACCTTCATCTTTTTCTGTTGTCGGAGGCAGTCTCGATCGATCACCGACTCTTGGACCTGTCGCCAGACTTTGTAAATTTTAGAGGACAGCCGTTGAGGGGGCTGCTCTAACTTCTTCTCTGGAGTATTCTCCACAGGTGAAGGAGTTCGTTTCAACATCGCAGTAGGAGAGTTTCTGCGCACCTTGTTGAGCAGTTCAAAGCTGTTCTTGGTTGGAACAGCAGCATCGATTCTCACCATCGGAGTTGGAGGAGTAAGTCCAGAGGGGGAGTTTCCCCCAGCCTTCCTCACTCGGCGCCAGTAACGACGTCGGGCATGTCGTGCTGATGGAGTTGTTTCAGCTATAGGGGTGACCTCCTCATGCCCCCTGTGTTGGTCAGAATATACCGGTACCAGCTTTTTAAAGATCGACGTCCGTTGAACGGGAACGGCCAACTTGTCAGAAGCGGACTTCTGAACATGGGAAGCAACCTTGGTGATTTTGCCAGGAACGGGAGTTGGGATGGCTATCCGCTTCGGGATAACGCCTTCTGGTATGGCAGGCTTCTTCATGGGCCCGATGGAGCTCTGGCCTAATCCATTAAAACCTGAAGCAGTGGAGTTGGGCGACCTGTTGAGAGGGGTCGCGGCAGTGGTGAGTCGATCGAAGACCGACTTCTTTGGAGCTTCTTGCAATGTCATTGGGGCGTTGAAGCTCATTGATGGGAGCATGGTCCCAAAAAATAGTCCAGTGGTGGCTTGAGCCACCTGCTCCACCGGCATTTTGAAAAGGGAGGCCGCTTGGGGCCCATAAGTCACTCCTCCAGCAATGACGGAGCGAGAGTTGTTGCTGTAGGCGATGCAGTTCGAAGCCATTGATCTTCTGTTTTCTGCACGGAGCAAGACACCAAATCTTAGTACCTTGAATCCACAGGCAATCACAGCAAACCGCGATTTGTTCGCGAACACGACACACGAAGTGTGGAGTGGAAAGAGGAAGAGGTCCCACCGGGCGTGCCAGAATCTGTTCCCCTCCGAAAGACGGCCCGGACTTCGCGTCCGTAGCCTAGGGTTCGGGGCAGATGCTATTTGGTTTTATCCGTCTATCTCTCCGAAGATGCCAAGTTGATTTATGGCACCGTGTATCGGAGGTTTAGACGGATGCGGCCGATGTAGCAAACTTCGTCAGATTCCCCCTCAGGATGAGGGGTTTTTGATTGTGGGGACGCTCTTCCCTGCAGGCGCAAGCCCCTGCAGTTAATTACGCTACCGCGTCGCGGTAACAACTTTCTCCTTCTCCAGAATTTCACTTCGTGTCGTGTGTGTTTGTTTTGTTGGTGGTTGCCCGTGGATTGTATACGGAGACTGAGTGATGTCGTCACCCGTAGGACGTGGATTAGTCCAAATCCGTATTTACTTAGATTTGGGTTTAGTGTTTTTAGTTTAAGGATACGTTAGTCGCGTTGCGGCTAAGATCAACTTAAACGTTCGTTAAGGATACGTTAGTCCAGTTTGAGACTAAGATCAACTTAACGTGATCGTTTAGATCCGACAAAAGAGCGTTTGGGCCCTATTGTTCCAGTTTGGGAGATTCATAGTCCAATTTGGGACTAAAGTCTGTTTGGAGGATACGTTAGCCATTTTTGAGGCTAAGATCGACTCAAACGTTTGTTAAGGATACGTTAGTCCAGTTTGAGACTAAGATCAACTTAACGGGACCGTTTAGATCCGACAAAAGAGCATTTGGGCTCTATTGTGCCAGTTTAGGGATGTGGTGGTCCATATTCCAGTTTAGGGACGTGGTGGTCCGATATTAGTTTAGGGACGTTTCGGTCCGATATTAGTTTAGGGACGTTTCGGTCCGTCGCCAGTTTAAGGACGTAGTGGTCCATATTAGTTTAGGGACGTTTCGGTCCGATATTAGTTTAGGGACGTTTCGGTCCATCATTAGTTTAGGGACGTTTCGGTCCACGAGTTTAAGGACCCCGCAGTCCATATCGATGTATGGTCGTTGGGACCCGTCACCTCTTTGACGTCGTTGAGGAATTACAACGACGGATGTCAAAGGAGTTTGAAGATGTACCCTCGAACCGGATGTATATTGATTTAGAAGAGCAATTTTGCTCAGTCAATTTAATTTAAGGACTTATGGCCAAAATTGGGCTAAGTCCAGTTGAAATGTTCAACATTTTATTTGCTTTTGCATTGCATTTCTTTTTTTTATTTTTATTTGGGCCTTGCCCAGAAAGGATGCAGAGCATCAATTTGTTTTGGGCTCTGCCCTTTTAGGAATGATGCAAGGCATCAATTTTATTTGGGCTCTGCCCTTGTATAAAGGATACAAAGCATCAATTTATTTGGGCTCTGCCCATTTATTGCCTTGCAATTTATTTTGGCCTGTCAGGTCATTTTGGTTTGGGCCTTGCCCTTTAGAAAATGCATTGCATTTATCAAGCGCTTTGCGCCAATCAAAAAGCACAACAGTGCAAATTTATAAGTGCAAAGCACTATTAATTTGAGAATCTTTTAGATTCAAGAACCAATGGTTCATAAAAGAAGTGCAAAGCACTATTTGATTTCTTGATCTAATTTAGATCAAAGAATAACAAGTTTTTTCCTTTTTATTTTAAGAACCAAAGGTTCATAAAAGTGCAAAGCACTATTAATTTAAGAATCTTTTAGGTTCAAGAACCGATGGTTCATAAAACAAGTGCAAGGCACTATTTTTTTTTTTAGATCTAAGAAAAAACAAGTTTTTCTTGTTTTTCTTATCTTAGAGAACCAAAGGTTCATGAAAGTGCAAAGCACTATTAATTTAAGAACCTTTTAGGTTCAAGAACCGATGGTTCATAAAACAAGTGCAAGGCACTATTTTTATTTATTTATTTATTTATCGTTAAAGATCTATGATCTTGTTCATAAGAGAATTTTCTCTTCTTTAAAAGGTTTTTACCTTTTTTTTTATTCTTCAAGAGTTCTCTTCTCTTTTCTTTTTAGCAAGATCTTGATGATTTTTGAATGAGGCTTGGGGTCTTATTTATAGTGCCCACAAATTTGTTGAATTTGTTATCAAGATCTTTCCTGAATAATTTTGGGAATTTTCCCACCATTGGATCTCTGATCCAAGGGTCCCTGTTTTACAGAAGAACAGAAAATATTTACTTAAATTTTCATTCTGTTGCTGCGCAACTCACCAGCGTGTGACACGTGTCGCGCTGTCGTGCGCTTGCGCAACTGCGCGGACACGTGTCGCGCATCCGTGCGCTTGCGCAGTTGCGATTGCGCAACTGCGCAGACACGTGTCGCGCTGCCATGCGCTTGCGCAGTTGCGATTGCGCAACTGCGCAGACACGTGTAGCGCATCCGTACGCTTGCGCAGTTGCGATTGCGCAACTGCGCAGACACGTGTCGCGCTGCCATGCGTTTGCGCAGTTAAGTCTTAATTATGTTTTCTGAAGAGCCTTGCTCTGATTGGACGCATTGTCTTGGGCGTTACGCTGCCGAATCAACTTCTGCCATGTGGCAAATTGCGCGCTGCGCAAGGGAACCGAAGCGTTGCTTCGAATTTTGAATTTTCAAAATTTAAGTAGAGCCTTGCTCTGATTGGGGGAAACAAGGAGTTTGCGCTGGGTACCTGTAAGGAAGTCCCGGGGTGTTTTGGTACCACCGAGGACCCTCCGACGATGAAGTTAGCATGAGATCCGAGCAGAGTAACGGCTAAGTGGGGTGAAAAAAGCTTACCTGACCCCTCCGTGATGGGGGTTTATATAGTGGCGGTAGCACGCAGCGGCAGGCGCGAGAATCTCGCCGGCAGTTACGCTCCCGACGTCACGCCCGCATAATAAGCGGATCGCCCATTACTGGGGATCGTGATGGCGTGGAACGTGGGATGTTACCGGCAGAGAATCCGTGCATGACGAGATTTGCGGAGCGGCGGTTACGCCTGCAAGCGGTGGGGTTGGTCGGTCGGAGGACCGAGGAAGATGGCCTCGGCGGGCGAGCTCGGGAACGAGCGGGAGGGCCGGGGTATCTTGGTCCCGTGGTAGCTCGGGGGCGAGCCGAGAGGCCGAGGAGGCCAATTTGCAGAGGGCTCTGAGGTGAGCCAGCTTGTGCTTGCAGGTCGGATACAGGGGTGGCCTTGTGGGCCCTTTCTTCTGAGTCCTGGGACACGTCACGTGCCACGTGTCATGATCTGGGAGATCGCCAATATAGAGCATCATCAAGTTTAGTTCAAGGTTTCGTGAATTTCATTTTGTTGGAGATTGATTCAATCGCCGAGAGATTTCGATCTCTAATTCAGTAATTAGAATTCTTTGATTTGTTGTTTCAAGGAGCGAAGCGAGAAAGCGTTTTAAGGAACAATGAGGTCGGTATCGATTCTGTTGAGGTTTAGATGATAATAAAAAAACGATTTTTTTCTTTCATTTGATCTTGATGGGTGAATTTGATTGCATTTGCTTGATAATATTGATTATGTGAACAATTTTAATGATACTTGCAAGAATTCAGTTGATCTTGTTTCTATCATGATTGATTAGATGTTTCCCAATTAGTAGAATTTTGATGTGATATTAGTTTTTGATATGTGAACATGAAATAATTCGTAGTTGTTATTTGTTAGTTTGAACATTTTCGATATGTCCATTTCTGGATTAGTGTTTTTGTTCGCATGATGGAATGGAAGAGGTTAGGGGCTGCATAGTTGAGCATTTTGTTACTCCCACTGTTTCCATTCTAGGGATTTCGCCGTCGTTTTTTAATCTATGAATGCGTTTTTTGGTGTCCAATTCCTTGATTTAACATTTTTACTGTGATTTATCAAATTTGATCACTTTGGAATGTTCATACAAACAATGAATGCAATCTATGATGAATGGCATGTGCCTTAAATGATAAAAGATTGCGTCATAATAATTATATTCGTCACAAGGCTTTGTATATTATGGTTCATCATGGAATCTTTGATGTCTTCCCAATTTATACCTGCGATGGATCTTTATATCAATGAACTTTATCTATATTTCTACTAGATATTCTATCTGAACTTCTTGAATTTATCTTATAGCTGCTGGAGTAGCAACGTGCTTCAATATACTCTGTTACTAGTTTTGGTTATGTCTTGATTTGTGCAAGGATATTTTTTAATTTGTTTTGTTGTGCTATTGTCCTTGTCTTGTATTAATGTCGTAGATAGGGAGAGAAAAAATTAGATAGGTATATCCAATGATATGGATTGTTCACTTAAGTATTTGTTTTTTTTTAAAAGCTTCTACAGCAAGTTGCAGAGCAAAGTCTTGAGGGAAGCTGTCACCCAAGTAAAAAATGAATCTGATGAGAAGAAACGGAATTTCATGGAAATGATTGAACTGCAAATCGGGCTGTAGAACTATGACCCGCAGAAGGACAGGCGTTTCAGTGGTTCTATGAGACTACCACACATTCCTCGTCCAAAGATGAAGGTCTGCATGTGAAGAGGTATGTATTTCTGTAAATTATAATGTGGTAAGGGATTATTTTTATATTTTATGCAGTTGTTTTGATCTTTCATAAATGTAAGCGTATTAATTAATTGAATAATTTTGAGTAAGTATATCACTGTATTCTATTCTTTCTATTGTCACATTCCATAATATGACTGGAGACATCATTCTTTTACCAGGCGGAGAAGTTGAATCTTGACAACCAGGATGTTGAGAGGCTAAAAAAATTAAACAAGAACAAGAAATTGGCAAAGAAGCTGGCCAAGAAATTCCATGGGTTCCTTGCTTCAGATCTGTCATCAAGCAGATCCCATGTCTTCTTGGTCCTGGCCTCAACAAGGCAGGCAAGCACATCTACTTTGCTCTTCATCTAAATTTGCGAGTGCTTTTTTATTAACCAGAACCCATAATAATTAATGGGATCAAGTGGCTCTTTAAATTAAAATTATGTAGCTAGTTGATTAGCATTCCCGGATTTCTTTTGGTGGTTTTGTTGCTTGAAAGTAGGTTTTGTCTGTTTGTAATTATAAATTTGCCATCCATTGATGCTAGTAAGAAGAAATAATTAGTATCCAAATATAGTGAGCCTCTTTTTGGCACAGCTACTATCGTAACCATGCATGGGACACTGAAGTTGTATGGTTTATGAATCATGTGATTTGGTGGCTGAGGTTCTGTCAATTTTCTCGTAGTTGTCATGAACAAAATTAATGTCGTTTTTAAATCAATTGAATAACTTCCGTTATTCTCTGTTTCGTAACCTTGCATGTTCAATTTCTTGTGATTGTGAAATTCATTCCTGCATCTATTCAATTCCGGATTGTTCCTGCTTGTGCAGGTAAGTTTCCTACTCTAGTGAGTCACCAGGAGTGGCTAGAGTCAAAAGTGAACGATACCAAAGCGATGGTGAAGTTCCAGTTGAAGAAAGTTCTTTGCATGGGTGTTGCTGTGGGGAACTGTGGTATGGATGACAAGCAAATCATTGAAAATGTTCAACTTAGCGTCAACTTTTTGGCAGAACGTAAGTCTACCCATCCTTACTTTTTTTTGAACTGGACTGTAAGTCTAATCCATGCTCACAAAACACCCACACACACAACAAACACAAGCACATAACACACACATACACTCAGCGGACCCACAAATTTGTCCTAGAAGCGTTAAATTGTGGCCACTTCCCCTCCTGGAGATCGAACCCCGCACGAAGTTCCGTATCAACTGAGCTATTGCTCATTGGTTACTCATCCTAACTTGATATATGCTATATTTCCTGCTTACTATTGAAAATTTTGTAATACATGAGTTTTGTCGACCAATTAGTAGAAAAAATTAGTAGAAAAAATTTCAAGCCAGATTTTGAGTACGTTGATCTTTAACAGGATCATTGCAATGAAATCCAATTCAGTAACAATATCAGTAGAATGCATAATGATAACAAGTTAAAATTATAATACAATATTTGAATCAACATCTCATTTATACTTATACATGCCACTTCACAATTTTGTTGTATAAACCATGATATAAAAGTTGTTAACCAAAACATCGATGTACTATTTCGACAGGAATTTACACTCAGCAACAACTAAAGTGGCCCTGTTACAAAACATTGTTACAAATCCTTGGCACATATTATTATAGTTTATCTGTCGCCATTCTCTGCTCCAATAATGTATAAACATAAACACGACAGTCGACATTATTTTCTGAATCAACAAAAATATTACTTGACCATGAAAGAACTTTTACAGCTGCATCGTCCAACAGCACTAGGATTCGTCGATACCTGCGTTAAATCTCACTTTATTACATCAGAGATATAGGGGTAAAATCAATACCAGGTAATATAACTCGCAAAAGATTACTGCACAGATACTTAGAGCAGAGGCAGATGCAATATAACTTCGCTTCAGACTGGTATATGAGAATGATTAAGTAATTGATTACTACGGAGAGATGCATGTTAACTACATAAGCTTGAGTTATGTTGGAGGGTGCTGTCTTTAAAAATATCAGGCATGATATATCTAGGATTGGGGTATAAATGTAAAGAGCATATATTAAGAGAGAACGCCTTAGATACATTCTATTTGAAATGTCACAATAGATCTGAGATTAGTATGTAAAGAAAGGAATCATAATTGAGTGTGGAACCACTAGACCAACTGTTACAATCTATTTATCTATATATTATATAAAAAAAAATCTATATGAAAGAATATTCCTTCAGAATATTACCTTCTCTTTCTTAGATGTATATGGATGCAAAACTAATCTTTATCCCCTTAGTTTTCCTGCAATTACAACCTCAAAAAATCAATGTCAGACGAAAAGGATTGATATTTCATACAACAATAAACTACTTCTTTTGTATAAAATTCTACCTAAAAATAGCCTTTTAACTATAATTTAGGAAACCTTATTCAATAGCAAGCATATATCGAAAAACCAAAGAAAACAGAAATCTTTGAAAATTTCACAATATTTAAAAACTGAAAAGAAAAGAATTTGGCTATTTTTACAATTTCACGATTTTCGTCTATTGTAATCATGCAAAATATTGAAAATGGAAGACTACAGAAAATTGTTGAGATAATCGAAAATTTCATAATTTTCATTTGCTATAACAAACAAAATATTGAAAACAAAAAAAAAGATTTTTTTGAATGTTAAGCATACAAAATATTGAAAATTTTGGAATTTTTGAAAATATCACAGTTTCAGTTTCGCGTGCTAATTAAATATTGAAAAAACGGAAGCAAAAATAAAATTTTGAGATTTTTGGAAATTTCGTTATTTTTGTCTTATAACAAGCAAGAAGAATTGGAAAAAAACGAAGAAAACAAAACCAAATGCGATTTTTGTGTGATGCATACAAAATACTTGAAAAGTTTGAAGTAAACAAACATATTGAGATTTTTTGAAAATTCACAATTTTCATGTGCTGCATGCAAAACATTGAAAAACCGAAGGAAACAAAAAAAATTATTTTTTTAAAATCTAGTGTTTTTCGTGTGCTATATATATAGCATGCAAAATATTTTGAAGTGTGCTATATTCGTATGCTATATTCGCAATTTTCATGTGCTTTAGTAAACAAATTTTGAACCTGAGAAAACAATTTTTTTTTGAAGTTGCGCGATCTTCATGTACTTAAGCACGCAAAACTATGAAAAACGGAACAAAACAATAATTTTTTAAGATTTTTGAAAATTTCGTGATTTTCATGTGTTGTTTATAGCATGCAAAATATTGAAAAACCGAAGAAAACAGAATTTTTTAAAGATGTTTAAAAATTACGCGGTTTTCAATTGCTATAGAAGGCCGGAAAAAAATTATGAGGCTTTTGAAAATTTTCGCGTTTTTTGTGTGTAACATACAAAATATTTAAAATTTTGGGATTTTAAAATTTTTTTGCGGTTTTCATGTGTTGTATGGTGCAAAATATTGAAATAGGAAAAAAAAACAGAAAATTTTGAGAGTTTGGTGTGAGTAGGCAAAATATTGGAAAACCGAAGAAAACAAAATTGATTTTTAGTTTTAGGAATTTCACGATTTTCGTGTGTAATAAGCAAATATTGAAAAACTAAAAAACAACAATTTTGAAGTTTTTGATGATTTCGTGTGCTATAGCAAGAAAATACTAAAAAACCTAAGAAAATTGAAAAAAAATTCAGATTTTTGAAAATTTGGTGATTTTCGTGTGCTATATGCAAAAAATTTAAAAACCGAAGAAAACAAAAGTTTCGGAGATTTTTAAAACTTTTGCGATTTTCATGTGCACGTGCAACATATAAAAACTTGAATGGAATATTATACGGTGGAAAATTTTCTTGTGTGATATAACAAAGCCTGACCAGGAATTTGAGGAAAAAATAGAATTATTTTTATTAGCTAATTCATGGAGTAATACATATAAATTTATACTAGAGTTTAAGGATATGGGTTTAGATCTAATATAAAAAACACAACTATTTTATCACACATTATCTCTAACACTCCCCCTCAAACTGGTGGATACATATTATGTAGACCCAGCTTGTTACATAAAAATTCAATTTTTATTTTTCCCAATACCTTTTTAAAAATATCTACTAATTGATCCTTACTTGCAATATATTGATGGTTAAGAAATTCATTCTCCTTCTTTTCTCGAACAAAATAGCAATCAACTTCAATGTACTTGGTTCTCTCATGAAAAACAGGATTAGACGAAATATGGATTGTTCCTTGATTGTCACAAAAGAAAGCAATATGACGAATATGAAATCCAAGCTCACTTAATAGGTTAGTTATCAAAATCAACTCGCACGTAGTATGAGCCATAACACGGTATTCAACATCTGCACTTGATCTAGCCACAGCTGATTGTTTCTTGTTTCTCCACGATACAAGATTACCACCGAGGAAGGTACAATTGCCAGTAGTAGACCTCCTATCAGTAGGAGATCTCGCTCAATCAGCATCATAAAATCCCATCAACTGTTGAATATCTCCATGATTGCAGTAAATTAACTCTTGACCAGGTGCATTATTCAAATAGCGAACAATACGATAACTGCCCTCCAATGAGGCTCTCTTGGAGAATCCATAAACTGACTCACCACGCTAACGGCAAAAAATAGATGTTTGGTCTTATTATCGTAAGATAATTAAGCTTACCAACTAATCGACGGTACCTTCCTGAATCTTCTAATAATTCTCCTCGATCATCGTAGAGTTTCATATTAGAATCACTGTAAGGACGGGCGCGTCCCGCGCGTGTGCGCAGCGGAAGCGGGGACGAACGGAGAACAAAAATTCCATGGGGACGCGATCGACCATACGCCAAGATCGTCCAAACACTAGTTTCTAGCTAAACTAAAAAGGCATAAAATAAAGTTCAAAGGTGCTACAACCTTTGCAGCGTGTCCGGCTAATCCCGGAAGACCCCGTCTAAACTCCGTGAGCTCCTGAACGCGTCTGCACGCCGACTGCCTCGCCTAGATGATCCGCGTTGAAAATGGGCTGCCCGATCTCTAACTCCATCACCGATTGGAGCAACTTCCTCCAGAGGCTTGCTAGGCGTGGAGGAAGGCAACACGAACAATGGGTACTCTATACTTTTTACATTCACTCACCATGGCAACATTGCCATTAACCTAGAGAGCTTAAAGCTCTCATGAGAGGAAGATGTATTATCTTTTTTATGATGGCTTGAAAATAGAAATGAATTATGTCATGTATATTTCAACCATGCCATGACACATACCCTCACACCCTACTCTCTCTCTCTCTCATGTGTGTGTCAACACATAAGAGAGAGGGTGGGCCCCACCACCTAATTAAATATATTAAATATATAATAATATATATATACATTAATATATAAAGATATATATACATTTACATATACATATTTATTTGTATATTTATTTATACATAATTCATAATGATGGGAATTAATATATATATATATATATATATATATATATATATCAATGGTGTATCTATGGGCTTGGTACTCAAAAGTCCAGTCTTTTTTAGAATATCTAGGACATACTTTCTCTGAAATAAGCAAATGCCTTTAAGGGAGCGTGCAACCACAATCCTCAAGAAATATCGCAATAACCTCATGTCCTTCCTTTGTATGGAAGTGATGTTAGAGAAATTTCTTAGAACAACAATCCCATCAGTATCATCTCCACTGATAACAATATCATCGACATACGCCACTCATATAATTCTCTTTTCTTTAAGGACTCGTGTAAAAACAATATAATCACTCTTGCACTGATATAAACCAAACTCCTGCACAACGGCATTGAATCTACCAAATCAAGCCCAAGGAGACTGCTTGAACCCATATATAGCTTTTCACGGTCTACATACTTTGCATGTCTCCCCCTTAACCATGAAATCAGGTGGTTGATATATATATATATATATATAAGGTCACCGTGTAGAAATACATTCTTAATATCCAACTGATATAAAGGTCAATTCAAATTTGCTGCTAAAGAAATCGGAATGCACACAGACAGAAGCTTCGATACTGGAGAAAACGTCTCTGCATAATCAATTCCATATGTCTGTGTATAGAATTTAGCAATAAGATGAGCCTTCAGCCGCTCAATAGTCCCATCAGGATGATATTTAATAGCGTACACCTAATGACATCCAACAAATGATTTACCAGATGGTAAAGGAACCAAATACCACGTACCATTATGATACATAGCATCCATCTCTTCCTCCATAGTCTTTTTCCCGCCAGGGTGACCCAAAGCTTCATGTAAAGAACCAGGTAAGGAAGTATGACAGAGGATACAAAGGACTGATACATGGATGACAACTGTGAGCAACAAACAAAATTCGAAATGGAATGAGGAGTACAAGAGCATGTATTTTTTCATAACGCAATAGAAAGATCGAGGTCAGATTGTGGAGTTTGTGCGGAATCTACAGACCGTGGAGCTGATTGAGTAGCCGGTTGTAATCGTGGCCTTCGTAAATAAAAATGATGGACTGGTGGTTTGATAGGAATAACCTGCGGTTCTTCAAGACTCAAATCAACATCCATAAGAAGTAAACAATTAAGTGACAATAGGGATGGTTTGATAGAGAATTCACCTGACGGAGAAAAATATAGTATATTGTCAAAAAAGATGACATCTGCTGCAATATAATGTTTATTCAATATAGGGTCAAAGCATTTTTAGCCTTTCTGAAGTGGAGGGTGCCCTAGGAAAACACACTTAATGGCACGAGAATCCAATTTATCTCATCCAGAAGCAAGTCTATGAACAAAATATATACTGCCGAACACTTTAGCAGGTAGTGGAAAAGATGAAATCCCTGGGAACAAAACATGATGAGGAGACTTTCCTCCCAAAGTAAGCGTGGATAGACGATTAATAAAATAACATGCCATTAAAACATCACTCTGGTACTTTTTGGGAACATGCATATGAAACAATAAAGAACGAGCAATTTCCAATAAATGACGCGTTTTCTTTTCAGCAACTCCATTTTGCTAAGGGTATATGAGCAAGACACCTGATGTGCAATCCCATTATCAGCAAAATATTTATTGAAATAATCATAAACATATTCTTTTGTATTATCTGTACATAGGATTTTCAACACTACGTTGGTTTTGAACTTCCAGATGAAAGGCACGAAATATATTACTTAATTCAGTGTGATATTTCTTCAAGTATAAATAAGTTATACGAGAAAAATCATCCACAAATATGACAAAATATTTAAAGCCTAAATATGATAGCCCATTGAAGGGACCCAAGTGTCTAAATATATTAAATGAAAAGGATTCAACATGCGACTCTCAGAAATATGAAAAGATGCTTGATGATGTTTACCAAACTGACACGACCCATAATCATGTGATTTTATTGACCTAAGATGCGGGAATAAATCCTGAAGAACCTTCAAATTTGGATGACCCATCTAACAATGGAGCTGAAGAGGAAAAACTGATGAGGAAAAAGATGTGAAACCTGAAGAAAAAATATCATCCGTGTTCAGATAATAAAGGCCTTGAGATTCATGCCCGCCACCAATTAGCTTCCTGATCTGCAAATTCTGAAAGACAAAATGTGAAGGATAAAATGTCACAAAACAGTTCAACGGTCTCATAAGTTTGCTAACGGACAATAAGCTAATAGGGAATCATGGAACATGATAAACAGATGAAAATAAAAGATCCTTGGATAGATGTACCGACCCACCTCCAGTGATAGAGGAGGAAGATCCATCGGCTAAGGTGACATAAGATTTTTGTGTAGACGGTATGAAGGAAATAAAAGAATCACGATTACCTGTCATATGATTTGTATCACCTGAATCAATGATCCAGGGCTTGCTAGTGGCGCTACAAAATATAGGAGTACCTAAAGCATGTGTTACCGTGGCAACAGAAACAGATCACTGAGTAGAGAGGAGCTTGTGATACTCATCCTCAGAAATAGATACCATCTTTGAGGTTGAAGATGCTGTAACAGATGGAGCAGTGGGATGCGAGTACTCCAATATATCACCCTAAGAGGATGCATGATTAGCAGAAGGTATGTCATATAAATCCCAACCAAAGTCAACAGAATGGCCTGATTTTCCATAGTGTGTGCACAACTTTCCATCTCGACCACTACCACAACCATGTTCTCCATCACGACTACCACCACGACCATCACGAAAGTAGCCACGACCACATGTACTGCGAGATGTGGTCACCAATGCAGACTTATCCACACTACTATCACCACACACATTAGATGGGGGGTCCGACACCGAAGAACGGTGTAAACTGGAGAATACTTCATAAAGGGTCAAAATTTCTAAACTCCCTAAAATAGCAGATCGAACGGACTCATACTCAGGCGAAAGACTCAATAAAAAACGCACAACATTCAGAATCTCATATTTTTTCATCTCCACAACATTGGAAGAAATAGGCTGATACAAATCCAATTCATGGGATAATCTATTGAAAGACGAGTAAAGATCTTCAAGAGTTCGCTCCTTTTTCCACCTGGAAATAATCCTGATACAGCTGATGTATGTGTGCAATATTGCTAGAACCCGAGTATGTATTTTTAAGTTGCTCCCATACCTTCTTCGACGTAAGCAAAAACACAACGTTGTTGTTCACCTTAGGTTCCATACTATTCCACAACCAAGTTCGAATATGCGCATCTTCAGCAAGCTAATCATCATATTTCTTCTCATCCTTGTCCTTAGCATAAGGACTTTCCAGCAAGTAATACAGTTTCCGTTTACCAATCAAGAAGGTCTCAACTGCAATAGACTATTGGGTATAATTATCACCATTAAGTTTTGTTGATACCATCGAAATAAAATCAGCCGAGATAAATAAACTTCCTCTATTGCCCGATGTCATTGACATAATTCCAGCAGCGAGGATCAACCACAACCAACGACGAACAACGATCAACGACCAATAATAAATAACGACCAACAACCAACGATAATCAAATCAATATCCGCATCAACATACAACATCAACCACAGACGAAGAAGTCTGGATAATATTGTGTGAATCCATATCAAATCAGGATCAGATAATAAACACGATGCGGTGATTCGGGACTAAGTGGTGACTGGTGATGCGACAATGATGCAGCGGTGGTGCGAGATCTGGTACGATCTGGTGCGGTGGTGCAGTGATCTGGTGTGGTGGTGTGATCTAGTGCAGTGGTGCGATCTGGTGCGACAGTAATGCAGTGATCTGGTGCGGTGGTGCGAGTTCTGGTGCGGTGGTGCGTGATGATAAGGATCTGGAGGCGAGGTCCGGTGCGGCTAGGGTTTGATGGTGGAGGTTGGCGACGACTGGGGTTTGACGAAACATGACTCTGATACCATGACAAGGAATTTGAGAAAAATATAGAATTCTTTTTATTAGCTAATTCATAAAGGAATAAAAATAAATTTATACTAGAGTTTACAAATACATGTTTGGATCTAATATTAAAAACCCAACTAGTGTATCACACATTATCTATAACAAAGCCAAATATTGAAAAGCAAAAAAAGGAAAATTTTGAGATTTTGAAAATATGGTGATTTTCCTATGCGATGGAGCAAAATATTGGAAAAACCGAATAAAACAAAATATTTTGGGATTCATGAAAATTTCGCGATTTTCATGTTTATATAACATGCAAAACATTGGAAAATTTTAAAAAGAAGGTTTTGAGAGATCCAAAAATTTCACGATTTTTATTTGTTATAGCAAACAATATTAAAAACAAAAGAACATGAAGATTTTTAAAATTTTCGTAAATTTCGCGACATACATGTGCCACAGCATGAAAATATTAAAATTTGACGGAAACAAAAAAATTGGGATTTTTTAATACATCGTGAATTTCGTATACCAAAACAACGAAAAAGCAAACTTTAAGATTTTTGAAATTTATGCAATTTTCGTGAGTCCTATATCATGCAAGATATTGAGAGACGGAAGAAAACAGAAAGAATTTGATATTTCTGAAAATTTGAAATTTTCATGTGCAATACATGCAAAATATTGAAAAACTGTTGAAAATAGAAAACTTTGTTTTTCAAAATTCAGCAAAGCAAATATTGAAAAAACGAAGAAAACAAAATTTTTTGAGGTTCTTGAAAATTTCGCGATTTTTGGGTGTTAATTTTGTTATATAGAATACAAATTTAGAAATTTAGAAATGTAGCAATTTTCTTGTGCTATTAAGAAAAATAATAAAAATGTGAAGAAATCAGAAAACTTAGTTTTTTAAAATTTCGTGATTTTTATGTGCTATATCATGCAAAATATTGAAAATCGCAAGTAGAAAATATTTTTTTGAGATGCTTGATAATTTCATGATTTTCGTATGATATGTCATGCAAGTTCTTGAAAAACCAGGGAGAATTTTTTTTTTTAAAGATTTTCAAAAATTTCTCGAATTTCATTTCGTTTGCTATATTGCAAGCAAATTTTGAGAAACCAAATAAACTATAAATTTTTGAGATTTTTTGAAAATTCCATGATTTAGGTGTGCGCTATGGCATGCAAAATATTAAAAAATTTATGAAGACTGAATTTCAAGAATTTGAAATTTTTGTGAATTTTATGTGTTATATCATGCAAAATATTGAAAACCGGATGTGAACAAAATAATTTTGAGATTTATGAAAATTTTGTGATTTTCGTGTGCTATATATAACATGCAAAATATTAAAGAGTTGAAAGAACACAATTTTGGGTATTTTTAAAATTTCGTGATTTCTATGTGTTATAACAAACAAAATATTGAAAGACCGAAGAAAACAAAAAAAAATTAAGATTTTGAAATTTTTGCAATTTCCTGGTGTTATATCATGCAAGATAGATATCGAAATACGAAAGAAAACGGAAAAATTTTGCGATTTTCATGAACATGTAAAATATTGAAGAATCAAAGACAACAAAAAATCTAGGTTATTTTGGAAAATTTCTCAATTTTTGAGTGCCAGCAGGGAAAATATTTTTAATTTGAATAATAAGAAATTTTTTGGGTTTTTGTAAATTTCGCGATTTTCGTGTGCCATATAGCAAGCAAAATAGTGAAAAACCAAAGCAGACAGAGAATTTGAAATTGTTTGAAAGTTTCACGATTTTCATATATTATATATGAGGAAATGGGGCATGTAGGAACCTTGCAGGCCTAAACTGCAATATTCTCTCACATGGGCCGGTGAGGCCCGCTGATTATTTTGCAGTTAGGCCCCTGAATCCCATTGGCCCATGTGAGAGGCCGCTGCAGTTTTGGATCTGCAGAGTCCCTGCAGATCCCGTTTTCTCGTTATATATAGCATGCAAAATATTTAAAAACGGATGAAAATTTTTAGATATTGAAATTTGTGTGATTTTCATGTGATAAGCAATCAAAATAGTACAAAATGAAAAACATAAATTTTGGGATTTGTAAAATTTCGCCATTTTCATGCGCAACATGCAAAATATTGAAATTTTGAAGAAAAAGGAAAATTTTGGGATTGTTGTAAATTTCGTGATTTTCATGTTTTATAGCAAGGAAAATACTGAAAAAGTAAATTTTGATGTTTCTAAAAATTTCACGATTTTCTTGTGCTCTATAACATGTAAAATAATGAAAAAACGGTAGAAAAAAGAAAATTTTGAGATTTTTGACAACTTTCAATTTTCATGTGGTATATTGCATGCAAAATATTGAAACACCGGAGAAAACAGAAAATATTTGGGATTTTTGAAAATTACGCCATTTTCACTTATAGCAAAATATTGGAAAACCAAATAATACCGATTTTTTTTTTTTACAAATTTCTCGATTTTTTTGAAACGCTGAAAGTTTTAAGAAATCAAAAAAAAATTGGGAATTTTTTAAAATATCAATATTTTTGTGTGTTGGGAGCAAGGAAAAAAATGGAAGGCCGGAGATAACAGAAAATTTTGCGATTTTCGTGGGCTTTTTTACATGCAAAATATTTTTAAAAACATTGAAACAAATTTGAATTCAGTAGCAAGAAAAATATTGAAAACCTAGAGAAAAATTCTAGAGTATTTGCATGATAATCCTTCATATGTTTTTTAACATATGAATTTCACAAATATGAGATATTACAACTTTAAGATCTTATAACAAAAAGCTTCTAAATTAATCCGATTTTTTGGAATTTGGACTTCGTATCCGCGCATTGCGTAGGGGCCCTTGCTACTGAAGTATGATATACTTAACAGTGCTGCAAAGGGCCAATTATGGCGGGTTTTCAATAATTAATTTGCGCATTCTGCATCATCTTTAACAACTCACATTTCTTTCTTTCTTTCTTTGTTTTACTTAGAAAAATAAAAAAATTCCCTTAAAAGGAAAAATCTTTTCCATCGTGTTAATTTTCCTTTTTATGTACAGTGTGCTCAAAACTCATGATGCCACCGATCTTAATTTACAAAGCATAGTTTAGTCTTAGGTTTGTGCTCTTTTAGTTTCTGGAATTTGAATCATCATCATCATCATATATCGAGCCTTCCCATGCATCAAGATCCCTATTTTTTGCCACAAGAGTTTATGATCGTTTAAACATGCAATTAAGATTAATATGTTTCATTTGCTAATAATAGAAGGTACATGATCCAATAACGATGCATAAAACTCGAACTAAGCTGACTGTAACATGGAATAAGATTGCATGAGTGCATTAGCGACGAAAAAAGAAATTACCAGGAAAGCGGAATGAATCAACTCTTCCACGTGATCAAGAGTGGCACCTTTTATGAAGTCATGGGAAATATTGTCGACCACTAATTTGACACCATCTTTCTCAAAAATCCTGCAAGCATTACCAGAAGCGTGTATGTCATATGAGCAAAGAAATTCCAATCTTTTTGTAAATTGAAAGCCAGCATATTTCTCGAAGCTAAAAAAATCACCTATCATCAGCATTTCTTTGGTCATCCAGCACAAAGTCATATTGGAATCCAGAACATCCACCAGTTTCTACACTTAATAGAAGCATCTTTCTCCACTGGATGCTTCTTTTGCTTGCAACTCTTTCAATCTCTGCAAGGAAAACCATAATTAAATATAAATGGGAACCATTTGGACTGTAATTAACTGTTGAAGAAAAAACAAAACTTTTTTTTAAAAACTTCTTAAGAATATGAACTTGTACCGTTGTATGGTTCAAATAATTCACATGTTGGCTTAAAACTGTCTCAGAACCAAGGAAAACTTCTGTGACGAGATTACCGGTACCCCTTGCTAAAAAGTAGTGATGCCGTAATATAACTCGATCAAAGCTTTACTTGAACATAATTTCTCTTATCCCCTAGAGGTTATCAGTAAATCTCTCAATTAATCTAGTCTCATAACTTTTGTTTCTGATTGGAAGCTGGTTACAAATTAATCTCGAGAAAGGTTCCATGGAAGCCAGTAAACTACACCTCAGACCAATGTTGTAGACTCTGCACTAACATTAGTGAACAGCCCTTTTGCCTGGATTCGTCACTCCACATGAGGCATGTCAAAACACTGACCAAAGCCAATACTCATTCTTCTAAGAAAAAAAAATTAATACATTTAAGAATCTTAAAATTAAGGGAATAAATCCCGAATGCTATAACAAATGCCAAATGTCTTACTCTTTGGATCCATTTCGTGCACTCTATAATTTAACTCATTTGTCATAATAAAATTGAAAATCAATCCAAACTCGTCAAGTTTAAGAAAAATTATATACCTATAGTATCATAATCCACAACAGGTCAATGTGTAAGAAACCAAAACAACTATTTTACCGCCTCAATCTCTATTTTTGTTTCTATGTCCTACCAACACGGGGAGGCATCAACTGTTTTGTATCCCTGCCACCTTTCTTCTCAATAAATTTATAATTTACCCTTCTCATCATTCACCACCTCTATACCCTAATAGGCTTGACATAAAAATGGGACTACCGCGTCTATGTATGTAATCCAATACAGTACCATGCAATCCATCCTACTCCTTAGACTTCTAAGTTGTTGTGTGCGCGCCTTGTATCAAAACATCAATGATTTAAAAGTGAATGCAAAATAAGAACTAACCCATTCATATCAATTTATCATTAATAAAGACAAGAAAGAGCGAGCCTTTTGTCAGCAATGCCCATAGAGATTGAAACTAATAGAAGAAGTGCCATGTCTGACACACATGGCTCCAGAATAGAAGTGTCAGTACTGCATAGCTTACAATGATCATCACCGTGGCTTATGGAAAATAGCAATGAAGTAATACAGCTAAGGTGTGATTACACCATCTAGGCAAGGGTTTCCAATAGGATGGCTAATTTCTATTCATTTCCCCAGCATAGCTTTCCTTCCACCACCTATAAGGCTATAACAGCTAATCAACATAACTTACTCAACCTTCTTTCAAAGAGTTAAAATGCGCCATTATGATACAGAACATGGTGTAGCATAATTGCATATCCATGTTCAGTTTAATATGAATTGGCCGAAAAGGGATCCGAAGATACTTCCATTTTGGAAGATGCCAATATTTACATTCATAACATATATGTGGAGAAATTCATATTGAACTAGGTATTATAGTGTATAAACTTGAAATGAAGCAACCAACAATCCACCTACATCAACCAAGTTGACCCTATGATTTTAACAATTGAAGTATCTATCATTACGATTATTTACTGATTGGTAATAGGGGATTGATTTATTACTCATCCCTTAAATAGAACTTGAACAGAAGTTCGATTCTGATTAGGATTTGAGTCATTAAGCCTATGTAGAGGCTGTTGTAATTATCTAAACCGAGAATTTTGTTTCTAAACAAAATTTGGGATTGATTGCTTCTGGATGAAAAATGTGCCGGCCCTAATTTGTTATGTTCTCCTCTCCTCTCTTAACCATTCGAATCCCTTCCGTTTCCTAAATCGCTGTTCCACATACAAAATCGCCTCAATGTTCACGACTCACATTATGGTGTTCATAAAGAAAGTGTTCTGATGGTCTAAGCATTCCTTGGTCTCCTTGAAGCATTATCGGCATAACTTATTCATGGTCCTCAATGAACATCCCTTAATATTGTCACTTAAAATAGTTAAGGTCTTTAGTATGTAACTCTATCTTCATCTGCATGTGTACCTCCTTGATTTTTTTTCAAGAACGCCTTTTACAACATTTAATTCGTTTAAATAAAACTCTTTTATCGATGACAGTTAGGGATATGTACATAATTTATAATTAATGCATTTTTGGTGAGTACGGTACATTGCCCTACTTTTTATCTCAAATAAGGGGGGAAACTTGATGGTTAGTGTTGCAAAGATAATTTTTATTGAGTATTTAGTATAACGGGAAAAAATTGTGTGTTTTAAGTTGCAATAATAAATTTGCCCAAGTTCTCCTACATAACCGTATGACAATTGATGAATGAATAATTGTTTGGTGACCTACATTGAAATACCACTTCTAATAACCTATCAGATAGGTTTTCAAGACATGAAGCATCAAAACTGTTATTGTGCAAAAAATTACTTTGCATATCAATAATTAGATTATTAAAAATTTCATTTTTTGGCTTTTGAACTGCATGATATGTTTTTAGGAAAAAGGGTTCCTACACAACCTTTTTCTACATAGTGCTCACAAAATCAGCGACCCGCATTTAATAGCGTGGACCCCACACTAAGTGTTTAAGTGTGTTGCGTAGTTTGTTGTGTAGGAAAATTGCGTTACCACTCTTTGCTCATGTTACCAACTGGTTTTAGCTCAGTCGGTACCAATTTCCTCTCCGATGTGAGAGGTCGCAAGTTCGATCCCCGAAGGGGGTTGATTAAAAAAAAACTCTTTGCTCATGATTTTATAATATTGTTAAATTTGAATTTGTAACAAAAACCTACTTCTATGCAATATGTCCTCTCTAACCAAAAATCCTGGTCCACCCCTGCTTCCTTGGACTTTGGTTAAGTTTCTAATATTGCAAATATAATTTCATTTAATTTTATTTCATCAAATCAGATCATACATGGTTTCATATATAGGTATCTATTCAATCAAATCGTGAAACAATATCATAACCTTTTTCCCTGTCCCAATATAACCGCTATCTATTCTCCACTAAAACCTTCAAATATTCTACCTACCAAGCCAAGTTTATTTCTATCCATATCTAAAATCAACCGATATTAATCACCAGAAAAAATGCAAATAGCTTTAACCACCTACAAGAAACTGTGGTGCTTGATTCCAATTTAGGGCAGAATTCCAACCCAAAAAGACCTGGCTTTTATAAATTTTGGCCACAATTACAAACTGCAAATATAACCACAAAACAATTAAAGCTAATGTTATGCTAACCACATGCTCGGCCCAATGTCTCCACGAAAAAGCTTCGATTTTTAATGTTACAATATTTAGGGTTTTGAGATGGGCACTTACTCGGATGCAATTGTCGGTCATATGAATCGATTCTTCGGTTTGAGGCGAAGAGGAAGAAGAAGATGATGCTTCGAGGGCGGAGCTCAGCAGCATTGAGTTCCAATGGATTCGGCCGATGATGAACGGCGTTAGACGACGAAGTAAAGATCTTGACATATCTCTCTCCTCTCTCTCTGTCTCTCTCTCAAAAATTGAAGAAGGTTATTGTTTTTCATGAAAATACCATCGCTTATTTAATGGACGGCAATTTCTTGACCCGGCTTGGAAAATTAATGTCAGGTTACGTAAAATATTTTGAATTTAAGGCTTTAAATTTTAGACACAAAAAATATTTTGCCTTTTGAATATTTTCCCTTTTGCATCATCATTTTAGATTGTTTTGCATCACCATTTTAAATTGTTTTGCCAAATTGTTTGGTTCATAAAGTGTATTTACTCTGTTAACATATGATCATGGTTCTTAGCTGTAATTAATGTCAATTCGAAACCTAAATCGTGTAAGGACATTTGGTCTCTTTGGCGGAAAAAGGTCAGAAAAGGTATAGTAGAGTTTTGGACATAGGGATAGCGGCACTAATATAGTCAGTTTGGCGTGAAAGAAATGAAAGAATTTTTAATAAAAAGTTTTAAAATGCACATCAATTAAAATATGGTATTGAAGTTCTCTTTGTTTTCAGCACAGGTGCGGTGGAGAACAAGTGGAAAAAGAAAGCAAGGTTGAGCAGCGCGGAGCAAGAGGTAGGGGATGCCGAAGGTATTGATGTAGGATTTGTAGCCGTGGACAACAATAATGAGGCCATTGTGGGCATTGAAGGGGGCGAGTATGGAAGTTTGGATTCACGGAAAAGTGCTTGTGGTGGGCATGTGTGGTGTTATTATCAGTGGCTACTTATATTTCTTGCTTGTTTCAATTTCAGTAACGCAATATGTTTTGTGGGATTAGGATCCTCTACTCTCGAAAAATCAAGAGCGTGTGCTCTTTGCTTCCCTCAGTCGTTGGATCTTCAAGTGGACCCCACGAACCATGGGCCTCCCTATTTTGCACCTATTGGCCACCGTTCGATACCCAAGACCCCTGCTCGTTTCTAAACGAGCAGAGGATCCGGATCCTGTTTTATGGGGACTAAACTTAGTGAATTATAGCCTCTTGCCTAGGTGTGTGCTTTTATTTGGTCTTTAAAACTTTGCTGGTTCTAGCCTGTTATTTGATGTTGTGAACATGTGTTTGGAGGAGCGAATTTGTTCTTACCTTCGGGTTTAACTTTTGGTGGTTTCTCGGGCTTGATGTATATTGTATCTTTATTTTCGCTTGCGTTGCTTCTTTGCCGTTTTAGTTTTTATGTGTGTAATGTTTCGGTAGGTCTTTTTAATGGAACGCAGGGGTCTCCCACTGTATTTGTCAAAAAAAATCTTAAGATAAACTATTAGTTATAAATATATAATGAGAACTCTTCGTATTGTGAATTATTTCTACAAAGTTTCAATATTTTAATTTAATTACGTATCGAGCAAAAAACTTATCAATGGTGATTTTTTCCTTGGACCTTTTACGCATTTTTGTTATTTTTGAAAAGAAAAATATAGAAGGTAAGAATAATGCTTGAGGTGTATTTTGAAATTATACCAAAACTATATTTACAAAAAAAAAACTCAAGTTATACTAAATTATAATAAGGACTCTAGTAAAGATATGTTTAAGCGGGACCAGTCTCTTGAGCCCCATGGAGCCGGAGATATAGGTGCTTGCCTAACTAAGGTAGACAACCTAACAAACGGTGTTATCAACACGGTAATTGTCTTTGAAAAAGACACAAATCCTGCCGTTCATGTGCAGCAATTACCATCAACATCAAAACAATCAGGATTTCAAGTTTTTTTAAAGTGTCCGACTCAGACTGAGTCTCAATATAATTATTTTGACTTGAATGTGATTCAAGTATAAACTACAATACAACAATTCAGTACGGATCCATCTGTACAATCTATTCCACCGTACAACTTGACTAAACTGAACCACGGATATACTCCATTTACATGTTCATCCATTATATCCGTTCCATTCCTGATATCATGGTTTCGGCAAGTCATCCATCTATACAATTACAATTCAAGACAATACAACCAGTACTATCAATACAATAAACACTACGGGGTTATAAAGGGGTAAACTGGTACGGAACGTGTTAAAAGTGGCACGAGGTGGTCACTTAAGACGTAATTACATCCATGTCGTTGTTCCGTAGTATTATCGACGGAGCCTTGTACTAAGGGTTACCAAAGTCTCCGGTGTAAGTGGGACTCCTCTCGTATACACTGGCATTTTCTGTACTAAGCTACAAACAACTGCGCTAATATTATAATAAAACATTATAAAACTATACTCTCTCTCTCTGTATATTCTACTTCTCCCTCATCTTTGGGACCTACCGAGCGATTTGTTCGCTGACGACATCCTCTTTCTTCTTCTTTGGAATGTCGTCAGGTGATTCGGACCTTCTGGAGACAGAGCCCACCAGCGAGGACTTGGATCAGCTAGCCTTTGACCCGAAGCTCTAGTTTACTTGTACATTTCATTTTCATTTCTGTTATGCCACTGTTTAGGCATCGCTTTCATTCTATGTATTTACATTTCAGTTGTATTGTAAGAATAATGTTAAATAAATAAAGTTGATATTCTTTTACATCTTGTATCTTGTGTACTTTTACTTTATATTGCTTAGATACGCATAGCGTGTTTACTTCGGAGTAAATACGTAGCGGATCTTGTCGTGCCTCCTTGCTCGTATACTGGAAAGCAGGGCGTGACACGATAAAAAACGAATCTGTTTTAACAATTTGGACATGAATATGATATATGGATGCAACCACATGATATGGGGTACGATGACGTGCAAGGCTAGATATAAAAATATATTATTTGGTTTTTATTTTGTATTATTTAAAGATTTGCGGATATTAAAATATATTATATATGTATAATATCTAGATTTGCACGGATACTCTATACTAGTAAATATTTGATGTAATCTTAAACCATGATGGGTTTCAAACATGCGGGTCAGATCGGATAATAATCACAGCTGCTAAATGCACTATCCGTAACCCAAAAACAATAATAATCAAGAATTTTGCCGCAAGATCTGCAATACCCCAAAATGAACATAATATAACAGCACTAGGGTGTTACATTATGTTATTTATCTATGGTACATGAAGCATTCAACTTTTTATATTTATTTTTACAATAGTGTTTTCATAAGATTCAGCCAATACTGAAAACGAAAAAAACAAAAGCAAAAATCTTGCAATAAAGCATTATAATTATCGTTAGCTAGAGAGGCCGTCCGAGTTACGGTACTTGAGATGCATATTGCCAAGCTTTGGTTAAAAGATTGTTCAATTTTGATTATAGGTTGGGTTAATCATGAATATTCTACTTCCGGGCATTTCAAAGTTTATTTTGGATTATATATTAAGTTGGATTGGATTGTTTAAAAGTTTTTGAGCTTTTCAAATTTCCGATGAAGGAAATGTCGGCGCTTAATATTTGACAAGTGCTGGAGCACTAAAACTTCTTGCAGCTGGTCGATAATGACTGCCATGATTGATTCTATATCATATTAAAAAATCATTTTGTATATTTTAAGAATTATCATATCAAACAGAAACCCCCTCGCACGCGATTTAGGGTAATATCCAGAAACCTCATGTAGTTTAACAGTTAAATAAAAGAAAAACCTAAGTTTCCAATCGTTACCCAGAATCTCCTGCCGTTAGATTTCATGTGAAATGACTGAATCTCTTTCCCAAATTACAATAAATATTTCTTATAATTATTTTATTCTTTTCTTTACCTCTTCTCTGTCTCCATTTCCACAGCCCCACATCCATGGCGGTCGGCGATGCCAAGCCAACGCCATCTTCATCAGCTCCACTCTCAGCTGATCACCTCACGTCTCATCACCTCCCAATTCGCCATCTGCCGCCTCATTGCCTTCAATGCCCTCTCTCTCAATGGGGACCTCAGGTATGCAATCAAGCTTTTTGGTGAAATCCCAAGACCCAATCTCCTCGTTTGGAATGTGATAAGCAGAGCTTTGAGCAGAAGCAACTATCCTGAGATTTCACTTCATTTTTATGTGCAAAACGTTGGCTTCTTCTTCTTCTTCTTCTTCTCCTGATTCGTACACATTTCCATTCTTGTTGAAGTCTTGTTTGCATCTCTTGGGGTTAGCAGAAGGGCAGGTTCATGCACATGTGGTCAAATTTGGGTTGGGGTCTGATTCTTATGTTGCAAATTCATTGATTCATTTTTACTCTGAGTTGGGCCAGTTTGAGTCTGCTAGCTTGGTTGTTTGACAAAATGCCTGAGGGGGGGAGAAAAGTGAGATTTCTATGGCTTCTATGATTGCTGGGCTTGTGAGTAATGATTGGCCGGAGGAGGTGCATTGTGTTTGGAAGGATATGGTTTGAGCACTGAAGCAAATGACTGCGACGCAGAAAATTAATTCCTAACACCAATGTGAGTTTCTGGATAACATTTTTTTGGGCCCTGTTTCAGGATTCATGCTCAAGCCCTTACACTGGCGGTGTAGCGATCAAGCACTGCTACGACGTAGAAAATTGATTCCTGACATCAATGGAAGTTAATTAGGATGCATCTACGCTTTTCGATTTCGTTTATATATGGAAGTTTATGTTGATATATAAATGTAATACAACAACTATTTTTATTTCTATTTCTATATATATTAGCCCATGTAACAAGCTATGATAACTCAAGGAATAAATCAAGCTGCTTCCTTTTATTTTGTTTTCTTTCTCCTTAGTTTCCACTTTTTGTTTTCCCTTTTTATTTTTGTCCCTGCGATTTAGCACCAACAGAGGGGATGAAAGAAAAAAATTCATTACTGTTTGGTAAAAAATGTAAATACTTTAAAGAAGATTTTGTTGGCAAACTAGATTCTTGACAATCTTAAATATAATGTCACAAATACCATGCAATATATCTGAAAGATATACATTTTCTTTTACTTACACAAGCACTGAAAGCACTTGTATTATCAAGGAGCAGAGGAGGTTATTGGAGAGGGTGAGGAAGCGGGGGTGGTGCAAGAGGTCAAGGCGGAGAAAGGGGGCTTGGATTTGGGTCAAGTGTTGGAAGGTGATGCATCTTTTGAGGTGGGGGTTTAGGTGAGGGAGAATGGTGCCGGCGTCCATGGCCATGGACGCTTCATATGAGAGGCGCGCGCGGGGGGGAGGGAGGGACTTTGAGAAGAGCGTAGCCGTTGAGAGAGAAGGAATCGATGAGTTCGGGTCTCTGTTGGGATTCATAGGAGTATAAGCGGGAAGAGATGGGAATGCGGCGGCGAGGGGAGAGGCGGAGGAGGGAGATGGCTGAAGAGGAGGAGGTGATGAGATCGCTGTTGCTGCTGCTGATGATGTAGAAACCACGAGAAATGAGGAAAAAAGAGGGAAGTTACTGTAAGTCGATGTCGCACACCTCACAAGGTTTGTGAGGAGGCGGAATTAGCAAACAACGATTTTTGTAGCAAGCAACATCGATCTAAAACCCGGACCTTTTCATAAATCCTAACTAACAAGACTAATGAAGGTTCTAATCTACTATGAAATGAAGAAAATATCGACACCGATGAAATGAGTAAAGTGCCGGCTCAAGGAAAAGGGAGGAATCCGATAACTTTATCTCCGTGTCAAAGTCCTTCGGGTCTTCTTAGCCTCTTCCAAAGCTCCTCGAGTGTATGGATCGAGCTTGGTAATCGGTCTTCTTGATGTCCAAGAAGATCTACCCGAGAGTTTGTAGTTCAAGCTCTTACCTCTAATTTGAGATAACTAAAATACCTAGTATGCTAATCTAGCTAGCTTAGATGATGTAGAGAATGGTTGTGGATTAATATGTCTCAAATACCCTAGGTTTCTCAACTCATGAGAGTGTAGGGTTGAGGGAGAAGAAGAAAGCTAAAGAGGAGAGAGAGTGCTGAAGAGATAATGATATGAAGAATGGCTAAGCTTGAGAACTATGAAGCATATTATCTATAATAATCATCACAATAATTCAACCATGCCTCAATAGTCATCCAAATGAGAATGAATCACCAAATTAGTTATGCTTCAATAATGATCAATATAACACCTCATACATCCACCTCATTATCCATTTAAACAAATGGATTAAAGCACAAATGAGGTGTCTTCTTTCAAAACCTCTCTTGTGAAATTACAAGAATGCCCCTCACCGTATATACATACCCGTATTCGTACCACGAATACCCAGATACGAAAATAATCCAATACTATAATACTAGAATGCGGCTTAATCCTAAGCCCGTTAGTATTATCCATCCAATAAAAAATACGTGTAGCCTGTACACGTATATGATCGAAGCCCTGCACGTAAAACCATACGGTCTCTACATCGTTTCGCCTGAACCAGAGAAACCCTCTGTGTGGGACTCTGAAGACTCAACAGTACGCTGACAGTGGGTTTAACCGCAAGCATGTCAGTGGCACTAGCTGTACGTAACGGCTACCCAGGTACATGTCGAAACGAAGGCCGACGAGCAAACTCGCCCGAACTCCTACTGAGCTTGTCTGTGCAATTTTCGTGTAGTCTGGTCTGTTCGTCTGAGAGTATCGCATGCAAGGTCTAGGAGGATGGACAACGTCAGACCCCTAATAACCAGACAAATCGTGTCGGTGTGGCTCAAGACCATCCGAGAATCTACGGGTCCAACCACCAATAATTCTCAATCCGCTGTGGCCAGGGACTTATGGTGTTGACCAACCGATCACTGCGCGACATCGACTCTCTATACCGGGAGAGACGAATCCCCAACAGTCACTCATCGTCTCCATGTGGCTCTGAACTGTATCCAACTAAAACATGTTTGCACAACTCAGTAGAGCCGTGGTAGGGTAGTAATCAAAGCATAGTGGGAACTCACACAAAACGAATGACGACTTCAGGTCGACAGACTATCTGCACTCATGTCACCTGTCACGCCCCGCTTCCCAGTGTACGGATGTAATATCCGGACTTTATCTACGCCAATACTTGTATTCAAATAAAATCTTTTACCCATTTTAAATTTTGTATTATATTCTAATTATTTTGTTTCCTATGGACCTAATCCTAAACCCAAATCCATATTTAAATCCCACTCTTTCCTTCTAAATTTTCTTGAGCCCAAGCCCAACAACCCAAAACCTTACCTTAACCAACAGACTACTTTCTCTTTTCCTTTCGAAAAAATATATATATATATATTCTCATGTAAAACCCAAATCCTACCCACATTAATTTCAAATATATTCCATTAAAAACTAATTAACTATTTATATTAATTCTTCATTACTCTCTTCTATTTTTCCCTTCAAAATTTTAATAACTCCCCATCCCCCCTCACGTTTCTCTCTCCCTCTCTTTCCCCCCGACGTCTCTTCTTCTTCATTATTTTTCCCGTCGTCACCTGAGCACCCTTGCCGCCTCCTTCAATCGCCGATCATCACCGCGATGCCACCACCATCTCCCTCCTCCTCTCCACCGTCGACCCAAACCGCAACACCACCAACCGAGCCATCCCCCTTCTCTTTTCCCGCTTAACCCACCACCAAACCGCCGCCGCTGTTCACCAACCGCACCTCCACCTTCGACCTCCGGCGGACCCATCAACCACCGACGCGCCTCCTTCCTCTCCCCTTCACCTCTTTCCCGACGAGGTCCCCGACCCGAGCAAGAACCCCGTCGTAAACCCATCACCCCGACCTCTCTGCGACCCTCGCCTGCATGCCCACGTCGCCGGAGCTCGACCCCTCATCGTCATTATTCCGCACTCGCCTACACTTCCTTCTTCGTCCCCGACGACCCAACCCCGAGCTCCCCGCGTCTCCACCCCCAGCGCCCAACTCGCCACTGACACCCCCTCACTACAGCCACAACTCCTAGCCGTCGCCTGAACTCTCGACGCTTTCAGCCATTGCCGGAACTTCAAGTCGCCGACCGCCTCCACATCATCGCTGCCTTGACCACCACTTCCGGCCGCCCGTCGCTTCACCACCTCACTACGCCACCAAGCTTCGTCTCCATCGCCGAGGCCAAGCCCAAATCCTAGCCATGTGTAGCCTTGTGCGTACCGTTGTTGTGGGTCGCCGCCATCATCGTCTTCGTGACCGTCGGTCGCCGCAGGCAAGTGAATTCTACTTGCTTTTACATGCTATATAGACATATTGGTTAAGTAGTTCTATTATGATTGTAGGCTTGAAATCAAATACCGTAATCGAACCATTTGCTACAACGAGCACACGTCGTTGCTTTTGATGATTTATTCCATCTAGTGGCTTTTACCCTGTATTTGGAAATGCTCAATATTCTTATAGTTCAAATCTCCCGTGCGCCATATAAGAGACCTACTTTTCAATAATGACCGTTGACTTAAGCTAGTTTTCGAACATATTCTAGACGTAAACCCTTTTTAAAATAGAGGAGTAGGGGTTAATGAACCCAGGTATAGTTAATGAATATCCTATAAGATTTTGGCTGCAAAACAATGTTGTTTGCTCACGTAAAATGGTATCCCGATTTCCGTCGTAAAATCTGAAATTTTCATACATGCTAACCCGTAAAATTTATAATAAATTATGTATAGATCGGATTGTGGCGTTTCAAGACTCATATCGAAACTGACGTAATAACCTACAGTAATATATTTTTGTTCACTAAATACTAATGAGTCATGATAAAGAAATCGAGGAGAATTGCGGCTCTGGACTGCAGTCCAGAGCAGCACTGCTTGTCGATACTCGATTTGAAATGCTTTCACGTTTCTGTGTGAAAACGGTATTATGCGGAACCCTATACCGTAGCGAAGATAAATCTATTAGATAACTACTAGAAGTGATTTCATTCGTTTTTACCATCGTTTACTATGTTAATCACATTTTAAACCATCAGTACATACGGCAGTCCCAAGCAGCGACATAACGTATACCCCGATATTATATAATGCATAACTCCCAGTACGCTACGAATATTATCAATCCATCTAATGCGTTGAAAACCTAACTGATAAACCTAAATATTATCCAACTGTAGCTTCATCTAATTTTGATCCCAACATGGTGAAAACTGTGTTACGAAATAAACTTTCAGTTCAGGAACTGAATTTCCAGCAAAGAACACTTAAAATGAAACGACTGTAATTTGTGAACCCGAAATCCGATTGACTTGAAACCAATTTCTTTGAACTGCCGACTGAGTTTACTTATTACCGCTTTTGTATCATTTTACTTAATTCTGAACGTATGATTTAATGCGTTTTTTTAAGTTCATAAGGCACATAATAACTTGCATTGCACATGATTTGTTTAGCGGCATAAATGCACATATTATACTCGACTGAAATACCTCTAGCGATAGTGCACATCATTATTAAGTTTCAGTGTATAATGCACTGTCGAGCATGAATGGTATCGGTTTAGGAGTGTCAAGTACGCCAGTAAAAAGTGAATGATTCGTGATAGCGACAATACAGTGAATAGTGAATATAGCAGTGTTATTGATGCGTACCTGTACACAGCTAGCCATACTCATAGATAGTGAAACCTGGGGAAAAAAGGGAAAATCGAAGTGAAAAGAAAATTGCATCTAGCGAGATCAGTGATTTAGAGGATGATCATTCGAATAGCAACTCTTATATATTAGGTTTGGATTTAGCGGTCCGGCTGACAGGGTTATATCCCGGGCGACAGTGGGCCGTAGTCTCGGGTACGTACGGGTTCCTCGTTAAACATGATCATTCTTTTCCGCAAATCGATTTCAAAGTGACTTAGAGACCGATAGGGACACGGGTCATATATATTGCATTGATTGTAGACATATTGATTACTTGCATTCACTGTCTCCACTGTTATCACTTTTATTTCTTGCCTCATTATTATTATTATTATTATATTGCTATTGTGTCGCCCTGACGACCTGAGTATGCATGCTCAGTTATAGAAGTGGATCCGTCTGATCTCGAGAAGACCGCGAAGATTCAGACCAGTGAACCAGTTGTATCATTCCCTTGATATCCCTGGTTAGTTGCCCACTTGTTTACTTCCACCGCATTCGGTTTTCTTTATATTCGATAGTTTCAGTGACTGCATTTTCTTTATCCGTGCTGAGTTTTACTGATTACCATATAATACTAGAAGCCGAAATGTGACTACGGTAGGATTTTTCCTAGATCGTAGGAGCATGGCTGGCTTTGTCACCCTCGTATTCCGTATTTTGGGAAGCGAGGCGTGACAACGGGTAAGTAGACGTGGCGAAGCCCGCGACGTATTTACTCGGAAGTAAATACGTTAAGCGTATATAAGCAATATAATAAAAGTACACAAGAAAAGACAAGAGATATAAATAAACAACAACTTTTTATTGATTAAACATTCTTTACAATACAACTGGAAAGTAAATACAATACTGGAAAGCAATGCCTAAATAATGACATATGAACCGAAAGTAAAAGTATGTACAAGTAGATTAGAGCTCTGGGTCCTCAATGAACTACTCCAAATCGTCCTGGCTGAGCTCGACCTCCTGAGAGTCGGGTCCTCCCGACAACATTCCAAAGAAAGAAGAGAAAAGAATGTCGTCAGCCAACAAACGCTCGGTAAGTCCCAAAAGAGAGATAGATCAAGTAAAATGAATAAATCTAGTAATTTATCTATTTTTATTACACCGACGTAGTTATTTGTACCTTGGTACAGAATGTATCAGTGTATATGAGAGGAGTCCAACTTACTCCGTGCACTAAGGCATATGGAGTTGAAGGCCCTGTCAAAACCCGCAGGACAACGGCAATGGATATTCAAGTTATGTGTATTATAGTGACCGTCTCATTCCACTTATAATACATTTTTTACCTGTCTACCCCTTAAAAACCCCGTAATGCATATTGTATTGATTGTAATGATTTGTTGTATAAGACTTGCCGAAACCATGGTATAAATTGTTCATATAAACGGATAAGGATATAAACGGATAGTCATGTAGTCAAGTCAATATATATCCATGCTTCGGTCCAGTCGAGTCATGTTGATATTCGATAGTATTCTGGTATTCATGTTCAAGTTCCGGTATATATGGATTCATGTTTTATTGGAGTTATATTTGAATTGTATTCATGTATGGATTGTATTCAGATTAGACTGAGATTTGACCGAGTCAGACACTTAAACAGAATTGGATTTCTGAATTAGGTTTTGGAGTTATCAGTAACTGCCGCACATGGACGGCAGGATTTGTGACTTTTTCCAAGCCAATTACCATTGATAACCCCGTTTTAGTTTTCTACCTTAAATAGGCAAGCACTCACTTTCTCCAGCTCTCTGAGACTCAAGAGAATTGGTCCCGCTTAAACCTATATTTACTAGGGTCCTTACTGTATTTTAATATAATTTGAGAGGTTTTATGAAAAATATTTTTTCTATAATCTCAAAATAATTCTCGAGTATTTATTTATCGTATTTATGGTTTTCATGAATGTAAATTTTAAAGGTGAGGTGTTCTAGTGAATAAATACCCAGCTTGAATAATATATGGTATTTTTGTGTAAATTTGACTTGTATGGATTCTTGATGGTATTTTCATGACAGCTGTAATTCTTTTCTTTTGTTTAGAAAAACATGGAATTTATTATATATTTAAAATAGATGGTTTGATAATATTTATATATAATTATTAAAAATAAAAAATTTATTTATTAAATAGAAAATCACGTTTTTCTTAAAAATAGTATTAAAAATTCCATCGAGATGGGATGCTCCGTGAGGAAGTTTGCATCTCGCTCTACTAGTTCCGAGATGTGCGATAACCCGCACTATTCCGATCGGGTTCCCCATAATGGATTGTAGAGGCTTAATCGTAAGGAATGTGAATAATACAAATTTAAAGTGTATGGTTTTTAATAGTTTATGGCATTTTAATGTAAAAGTCGTATTTGTCACGAAAATATTGTTAAAAGGAAATCGTGTTATGCTATGATGCGTGTTTGTGAGAGCTAGGCCATTATCTCGTGAGATTTTCTAAAGGTAATATGAGCAAAAGTGATAAAAGATGTCATATGTAACGTTATGGTATTTAAACGTAAAAACTTAATAAAAGTTGTTTTATATGGAGTTTTGAAATGAAACTTGTTTTTAAATATTAGTTAATATTTAACAACCAAGATGTAATGATATGGTTAAGTGGTTCTTAAGAAAAATTGAAATTTTAAAGAGAAGAGAATTAAGAGTCGGTATAACTCCACTTACCGACGTGATTTGAAAAGAGATAGTTTTGAGATGTGAAAAGAGAAGAAGAGAGGAGACTAACTAGATGAAATGAGAGAGAGGAGGTTAAGGAAGGATTTGGAAGTTTCGTGGAGCCATGGGGTTGCCGGAATCGTCTCGAATCGTCGCCGGAATTTGACTTTGGGCTAACTCCACTTGTACTCTTCTTTGACTTGGAATTTTTTTAGGATTTTGAACAATAGATTTCAGAATGGAAAGGGCTAGGACGCGGGGTTGTATTTATAAGGCAGAATTAGGGTTTTGAGAATTGGAAAAAGAATTAAAAATGCATTTAAACTTGGATTAAAAGCTTATTTTTATTTCTCTATTTAATTGCAGGAAAAATAAACAGAAGAGGAGTAGTGAGGGTAGGCCAAAGGACTAGTGTGTAGAGTTTGGGGACTTTTACCCACGGTCCAACCGTCAGCGCCGGTCGTTTTCCCGGTCTTGCCGGCCCAATTGGTGAGATGAGAGGTGGGATTTAGGCCACGTGTTCAAGGCTGTATAAATACCCTTTTGCACATGTTTATTATGTCTGACTTTTTATTTTTACGTGTTTTGCACGTGTAAACTCTTGGGTTTCCAAAAAGTTTTTAAAAAAATCATTAAAAATAATATGTGACAGACGGGATTCGAACACATATGCTGCATCACAGCAGTGCAAGGTTTTACTAATGAGCTACAAGTGCTTTTTTGTTGTTTTTCAAACAAAATAATACTTAAAATATACTAAGGCTTGCAAATACTCCATTCAATATATTAACTTTAAGAAAATTTTGCACATTAAAACACAGTCGTTACATCACCAGAGAACTGCTATCTGACGCTAGGTATAATACCATCTAGCAAGTCCTCAGCGAGTCCATCCGGTGTACTCACCCCCAGTGAGCACCTATATACAATTTTAGATACATCTCACCAATGGCCGAGGGACCAATCCATCGCCCCTTGTCAGGGTCTAGATATGTATACACTAGTCTACTCCGGAGTACCGATACCAAGTTTCGATATTCCCACAACTAGGAACATTTAAGGACGTGCTTATCGACTACCCAGCTCTCACAAGTGTGACTGCCATCACAACGCTGGTAGTCAAGCAAATATCCTAAGGGCTCTACCGACATGTATTAGCGATACGTTAAAATAAACATCTACACATGTTAAGGTAGAAACAAACCAGATAACATACTATCATGTAGAGCAAGACTGTTATAATATTTGTGTATATCCCAAGCTTCTAAAATGTAATGTACAATCCAATAATATACAATAATGGCCTCTAGGACATATAACACTAACCGTTACTGTTATAAGGAAGGAGAAGGGGGTAAAATGGGTAAAAATGAGCATTTAAAAAAAATTTAATAGGTTATGTGAGTCATATGGCCACTTAAAAGTGGGATTTAACGAGCAGGGTCGTGGATAACATAACAATTGGAAACTTTGAGGGTTTTTGTTTAACGGCCAAAGTGCATGGGGGTTTCTGTATATTACCCAATCCAGGAGGGGTTTCTGTCAAACAAGCCTTATATTTTTTGCTACGAATTCCACACTTTTATTTACGAGAAAGAGTCAACGTCGCCTTATCCTCTCGAATCTCTCCTGCAGAAATAATGGCGCAATTTGTAAGATTCAATCATCAAAACCCTCATCACTCCCAAATCAAATCTCTGCTCGATTCACCTCCTCTCTACGCCTCTCGATTCTCTCTCGTCGGAAACCCTAACCCTAGATGGATCGCCCTTCAACGGCAGCTCAGTTGCGGCGGCCGCCACTTATGCCTCTTCTCCGATGGCCGTAAGCAAGTAAGCCCCCCCCCCCCACCCCGTCATTTGTTTTTTAAATCGAGAAATTAGTTTAATTTTGGATAAAAGTAGGATCTTTGGTTCCGTCTATAAGTTGAAATGAAGTTTGAGCTACTATGATATCGGATGAAATCAGCCAAATTGGAGTAATTTACAGTTAAATTTAGGTTCTTTACGTGTATTTTGGGCTTGGTTTAGTGATTACCATCAGCTGGGGTTTGGTTGGTTTTTTTTTGTAGTTCCAGATTAGGGAAATTGCTAGATGCAGATCTTTCAGGAATAGATTGAGTTGCAAATGCA
The DNA here is from genome assembly GCA_030015575.1 of Agapanthus africanus. Taxonomy (NCBI): domain Eukaryota; kingdom Viridiplantae; phylum Streptophyta; class Magnoliopsida; order Asparagales; family Amaryllidaceae; genus Agapanthus; species Agapanthus africanus. Next base: position 42,963,171 of record JASDDO010000024.1, on the reverse strand, counting down.
TTAGGTGATTTTTTTTATGTGTTTTTTTTGTAGTTGAATTGGGAGAGAAGAATGGGAGTGTTTGTTTGCGATAGAATATCATGAAAGGCATCTACCATCGATGATAATGTTGGTATGTGCAATGGGTTTCGGGTTTCCAAAGCAATAGGTTTGTTTTAGTTAAAACTAAACCATGGGTTGCATGAGGGCAAACCACGGTTTCATAAAATTGGGGTTTCCATTGAGTTCGGAGTTGTTTCACAACATAGTTTATTCACCAGGAATTCATTTAAATTACTTTTTTCCCCATGTACGAGAGAGAAAGAATAAAGGGAGACAGCATGAAACCTTGCGAAACTCCACTTTTTTGGAGTTAAGAAGATGGGGTTTCAAGCCCCCAAAACTTTATGAAACCGCGGATTGGGAAACTCTAGTTTGCTTGCCAACAAGCCACGGTTTCAATTTTTAGAGTTTGGTAGCAGAACCCCATGCAACCCGGTTTTCGGAAAGCGCAACCCCATTGCCAAACAAGGTCTAAGTGTTTGGCGGTGAGCTAATGGAGCAACAAGGAATAGAGGTAGGCCTAAACGAATATGGTTTGAGGTGGTTGAAGGATTTTATTCATTAGCACCGAGACCATGTAGTTAAACATGAATGCATAATTTGGAGCCCTGCTTAAGAGTATAAAACAATTAGCCACAACTGAAGATTGTTGGCCATATACGGTGAAGGCAAAAGGTGAACCTTGAGGTGTATTACGTATTGGTTTTGAGGAAGAAAATGGGTCCTGAGGCATGCTAGGTGTCGATCTGTTCTCAGGTGAGCTGTATTAGAAGCTGCCGGTTTTTTCTCTAAGTGTTTTCGGCCCCAATTCTTGGCTTTTTGATGTTTTTGCTGAATTTGAAGTCTTGGTTTACTCTTGAACACCCAATGACAGGCATTGTTCCCATAAGCTTTAAGCCTTGACTACATCTCTTCTTATGCGATTAGCTGATTCCAATACCTTTTATTCTTGCAATCTGGGTACTCGGATAATAGCCTGCTTAAGGCATGTTATTTTTATTAGTGACAAGCACACAAAACAACAACAGATGTCGGTCGACGTCTTGCAAAACAACAGAGCAACGCCAGACGTCTGAAGAAGGAGGTCTAGACGTCCGGCAATCGGTCTCCAGAAAAACCAAGTTCAAAACCCAAAACTTCATCTTCTTCAAGATTGTTTTATATGGTATCAGAGCCTTATGATTAAAAGCTCGATTTTTTATCCATGTCCTCGCAAAACTCAATCCTCATCCTCACCAAATTCCCATTTTCAACGTAACTTTCCTACACAAATTTCACTGTGTGGAGATCCCAAATCCAATCGACCCTAATTGCTCATGATCTTCTTGGTCACATCGACGGATCCAAATCCCCTCCTACGAGGACTATCGCCAACGTCAACGACAACACCAAGCGTGTTGAAAATCCAGAGCACCATCAATGGTACAATCAAGATCAACTCATCCTCAATGCTATCTCGGCAGTTGTGTCGAGACGATCCAGCCCCATATCTCTTCTGTTTTCTCATCCAAGGAAGCATGGGATCAACTTGTTATTCTCTTTGCGAACAAATCTCGTTCACGAGTTATGTCGCTTAAGGAACGCCGCATCAATAATCAACGCGGCTCGCGCTCAATAAGTGAGTACCTATAAGAGATGCGATCTATCGCCGATGATCTCGCTCTCGTCGACCACCCTCTTCTTGAAGATGACTTCGTTCTCCACATCCTCGCTGGTTTCGGACATGAATTCAAAAAAGTCACAGCTGCTATCCGAGTCTGTGACAACTCCATCATCTTTAACGAGCTCTATGACAAACTCATAGACTATAAACGTCATCTGAAGAAGGAAGACACATGTGTGTATCTCTTGCAAGCGCCACCTATGCTAACCAACCCAATCGCTTCACCTATCCCCTCCGCAACAATGTGGAAGTATCTCTTACAATCGCAACACCTACAACTTTGCTCGCAAAAAAAATAACCAATACTCCGGCGCACGCAACAACTCGCCCATCTCAAACTCCTAAGCTCACGGTCACACCACTAAAGATTGTCGTCAACTCGCTCGCTTTCTTTGTGAGAACGCAGTGCAAACCAATTCACAACAACAACCGGCGCAGACGCTTTCTCAATATGTGGCAAACAACATCAACCGACCCGCTCTCTTGGATATTTGACATCGGTGCTTCTTATCATGTTACGTCCGATGTTGGGACACTTCATAGCTACACCGATTACGCTGGTCTCGATGAGATCAACATAGGTGATGGTTCAGGTTTGAAAATTTCTCATATCGGTAACACAACACCGCGGTCATCCCAAAAATCCTTTCTTTTAGATAATGTTCTTTTGTGTACCATCTATTACTCAAAACTTAATTTCTGTTGCTAAAGTTTGCAAATTAAACAAAGTCTCGCTTGAGTTTTTCCCTTCAAATTTTTGGTGAAGGATCTTCGCACGGGGGCGCATCTTCTTTGCAGAAATAGCTATAAAGATGTCTACTACCTCCCACACTCCTTCCAACTTCAAATTCATACTGCTTCCAAATTAGAAATAAGTGACACTGTCGTCTTGGCCATCCCTCCTTCCGAATCCTTCAGTCAGTTGTTAGGAAAAATAAGTTATTGTCTAATATCTCGGTCAATAATTTTCAATGTAATTCTTGTAATTTTAATAAAAGTCAAACTTCCTATTTCTGAAAATTCCCTTCGTGCTTTTAAACCTTTGCAATTAATTTACGCTGATGTTTAGGGACCCATTGAATTATCGTATGCTGGTTTTCGTTATTGCGTAATCTTTGTTGATTATTACACAAAATACGTCTAGCTGTATCCTATGAAACGTAAATCTGGTGCTGCCACCATCTTCCCCAATTCAAAAAACTTGTCAGAATATATTTTCAACTACCGCTCATATCAATATATTCTGATAATGGCGATGAATACACATCTCGCCTCCATTCTTACGTCCTATGATGTCTCTCATCTCATCACTCCTGAACACAATAGCACATCAGAACGTCGTCATCGTCATGTTGTTGAAATCGGTCATACATTCTTGTATTTGGCCTCTCTTCCCTTTAAAGTATTGGGGTCAAGCTTTTCAAACCGCTGTTTATCTCATAAATAGTCTTCTCACACCGGTTCTTAATTTCCAACCCTTTTTAAAAAACTATTTCAACGCCCACCAAACTACAAACATCGGAAGATTTTTGGGTGTCTTTGTTTTCCCTGGTTAAGGCCATATACCTTCTCCAAACTTCAACCCAGATCCACTCCATGTATTTTTCTAGATTATTCAATATCTCAATCTGCGTGTAAATGTTTAGATCCCGTCACTCACAATTTATATTTCTCGTCATGTCGAATTCGTCGAAACCAATTTTCCGATGCAGGTATCTGGTAGACATCAAGAGCTTCTTCCGCAAGATTTAGACGCCCCTGGCACAACATTGCAACCAATCATGTATACCCAACCTACAAAGCTTCACATCCTATCCACCTTACCTAATCCAACCCCCACTAAACCCCAATCATTAACATCTCATACCCTCGACCTCTCCCCTTCCACCGACTATTCACAATCCCCACCCTCCTATATCGATAACATCGCCAACCTTCCCGCCCCTACATCCCAATCTCCTCCACAACCGCTCAATCATATTTACCCTCTTCACAATTATTTCCTACTCCACCATCCCAAATCTCCTAACCAACCATGAATGAAAACCGAACTCTAAATACTTCAACTCCCAATATATAAACCATACCACTATTCATCCAGTACCCTAAACCCTTGAACCAACCCATGTATCTCAAGTTGTGAAGGATCCCAACCGGCGTCCTGCAATATCCGAAGAATTTGATATTCTCATGAAGAACGGAACATGGGATCTTGTTCCTAAATCCAATTAGAATCTTGTAGGCTGCAAATAGGTCTTTCGAATCAAGTGAAACTCCGATGGTATCATTGTTCGATATAAAGCTCGCCTTGTGGCCAAAGGCTTCCACCAACGGCCTGGTCTGAACTATTCTGCCACATTCAGTCCCGTTATCAAGTCGACAACACTGCCCATTGTCTTATGCCTTACACTCTCTTATGGATGGTCTCTTCGTTAACTCGACATTAATAATACTTTTCTCAACGGTACTCTTCATGAAGATGTGTATATGGCTCAACCACCCAGCTTTCTCCACTCTTCTTTAACCATGTCTGCAAACTTCGTAAAGCTATCTAGGGTCTCAAGCAAGCGTCCAGAGCATAGTATCAAGAACTTAAAGGCTATCTTCTATAAAGTGGCTTCGCAAATTCTGTGGAGGATACGTATCTTTTTTTCTACTCCAAGGACGCTTCCGTCGCCTATTTCTTGGTGTATGTTGACGGCATCATTCTCATAGGTAATAACATACAGTTCTTTCAATCTTTTGTTCGTCAACTTGGACAACGTTTCTCTCTAAAGGATCTCGGCGACCTTCATCACTTGGTGTAGAAGTTATTCCCACGACACAGGGACAACGTTTCTATCTCAACATTGCCACATCGCCGATCTTCTGAAAAAGTTCTTCATGGAAGGAGCTAAAGAAGTTACCACTCCAATGTGCAATACCACTCCTCTGCTTCGCCATGACGGGTCTTCTGCTGTCGATCTCACGCCATATCATCAGCTAGTTGGCGCTCTTCAATTTTTCTTACTCGATCCGATGTTTCATTTGCCATCAACTCCCTCCTAATTCGTGCACTCTCCCTCGGAACTTCATTGGACGACACTCAAACGTGTTCTTCATTACCTCAAAGGTACGATATATTATGGTCTTTACCTTCGTCGATGATCTCTTCTAACTCTTCAGGCCTACAGTGACTCCGACTGGGGTGGAAGCTGCGGTGACGGTCGTTCCACCACTGTCTACATTCTCTATCTAGTCTCGAATCCCATATCATGGAAATCAGCCCAACAAAAGACCGTCTCTCGCTCCTCCGAAGTTGAATATAAAGCCCTTGCGAATGCCACGGCCGAGGCATTTTGGGTGAAAAATCTTCTATATGAACTCAAGGTAATTCCGCGAAAACCGTCATCTCTATACTGTGATAATATTGGAGCTACTTATTTTAGTGCGGATCCAGTTTTCCACTTTCGGATGAAGCACATTGCACCTGACTATCATTTCGTTCGGGAGTGTGTTGAAGATGGAACCATTCGTGTCCACCACATCAGTACTCATGATCAACTTGCGGATGTCCTCACCAAGGCACTTGGACGCAGTCAATTTCTCCAACTTCGCTCCAGGATCGGAGTCTCCGACGGAGCCTCAATCTTGCGGGGGTGTATTAGCAACAAGCACACAAAACATCAGACGTCGACGTTGCCGACGTCTGGCAAAACAACATAGCAACGCCAGACGTCTGAAGAAGAAGGTCGAGATGTCTGGCAATCAGTCTTTAGAAAAACCAAGTTCAAAACCCTAATCTTCATCTTCTTCAAGATTGTTTTATAATTTTCTGCTGGACTATATCATTCTGTGTTGCATCTAGCAATTTAATGCCCATTCTCAAAAAGTTTAGATACTCAATATAGGCTGACGTAAAGCTCTTGAGAATGCAGCTGATAAACCTAATTTACAGTAAATGGTGATTACTGCTTGTATGTATGTGGTTATGCTCTGGTTGCTGTGCACAGTTGTTGAGCCGTTTAGTGAAACCCTGGAAGTAAAAGGGGAACATCTTAGTTACTGCACTCCACCAGTTTCCAGAGGGTCAAGGATAAATTGTATATAATTTCTTTTAATCTCTGCTGAAATTGAAGCAAATAAGTTCCACCATCTCATTTTTTTAGGGGAGAAAATTCCTTCCACAAGCCTATATTTTTGTTGGAGGTGAATGAATCAACTCGACGGCTGAAGAGTTTACCAAGCTAAAGGACAAATCTCTGTAACATTTTTAACAAGCTCAGACCTGAATAAAGGGCCTTTAAGTCTCTTAGCCAATGAAAGGACCACCCTTGACAGTAATTCTTGAATGCTTATGATATAAAACTACTTGTGTTGTTTGGTGGAGATGTATTTTTTTCTCGCTGCTTGTGTCGTAGATGAATAGAGTCATATTACTTTAACTGATACCCAGTTTAGAACTTTGTTAGATCTCTATGACATGAGGTCTTATCAATAACTATGAAATGAATTCTTCTATGCTAGCCTTCTTGGTTTGCTTAAACCTCAATTTCTTGACACCCTGGTTACAGGAACAAGCTAGAAAAGCACTAGAGAGCGCTCTTGGAGAAAAGAAAACCGAGTTTGAGAAATGGAATAAAGAAATTCAAAAGCGAGAGGAGAGAGGAGGTGGAGGTGCCTCTGGTGGAGGAGGCTGGTTTGGAGGTCGTGGGTGGTTTGGGTGGTCTGGTGGGGATCATTTCTGGGAAGAAGCGCAACAAGCAATCATGGCCATCCTTGGAATCCTTTCCTTGGTAATAAATACCTGTCTCATAGTTTTTTTCTGGCCAAATTGCAGGAAACTCCCTCGCTTTTGCTGGTGTAGTACCAAAGCTATGTTCTGCTTTTTTTTTCCGCAACCATTTTATACACAATATACCTCTCGATGAAAGGATACAGATGCAGTCTTGTAAAAAATTGGCACAAGATTTAGGGAAGTTTAGGTTAGTCGCAAAAGTGAAAAGTTATCAACGGTTTTTAAAAAAAAGTAGAGTTAACTGCACAAATGACCCCAGTAGATGACTCTGTGTAGCACTTATACCCTCGATGCAATTTATTAGTGGAAACGCTCCCTCTGTTCGATGATCAAACCCCACAAAAACACTCAACTTCTGCCCTGAAACAATATAAAAGTTCTAGACTTAAATTAGACAGTTCTTGTGTTATTACAATTGAATTTAAATGTTGTAAGGTTTTTGGTTGATGAGCAGATGGGTGTTTATGCTAATGAATCACCTGATGGGTATAAGTGCCACACAGGGTAAACTACTGGGTTGTTTCGTGCAATTAGCCCTTTGAAATATAGGGGCAAAGTTCAGGTTTTTAAAAGGGAGTGAAACTTGTGAGAGACAGTGAAACTTGTGCAAAAGCGAGTTAGGTTTTCTGCAATTTATTCTTTTTTTTTTCCTAAAATAAATATATATTTGTACTGATTCCCTCACTGATATAATTCCATACCGTTTCCTTAACAGTATCTCTTGCTAGCAAAGGGCAACCTAATGTTTGCCGTAATCTCCAATTCATTGCTCTTTGTATTACGAGGGACAAGGAATTGCTTCGCTTTCGTGTCATCGAACTTCTCTAAAAGGACCTCTCTCTCTGAATCAGAAACGACAACAAATGAACCTCAGATGTCTGCCAAAGAAAGAGTAGTGAGGAAATGGGGAATGGATTAAGACCGCCAAAATTCTCCTTAACTTGATGGAAGAAGCATTATATGTTCTTCCATCACACTTTTTTTGCAGGCTAGGTAATTATATTGGCAGCAAACTTTACCTAGTTTCAATGTTTCCGCTAAGATTTTGTATTTGGTATGTAAAAGAATTTAGAGGGAAATACCTGGTACCTATTTTTGTGATGTAAACCGAGGATTATAGACAATATTGTTGATTTATATGGTGTTTTAAAATATTTTTAGATGTGTAAAGACTGCTTTCAGGCATGAATTTATTCTCCTTTGCTTCATGCGACTGCTTGTTTCTGGTGAAAAGGTGTAGAAATTTTGTTTCTCTAATAATTACTTGCGTGAATTTAAAAAAAAAAACTTGTTTCTCATTGTCTTGGATCAAAGAATTGGACTGCAAATTAATGTTAGCATACTGAGTTACATCTAAGCTTAGATTATTTGGAAGGTTGATTGATTGCCATCTTATGCAGGGTAGGGATCAGGGAGCATGATGTTTCTTTATCAATATGTTTTATTGTCAATTTTTTGGGACCATAGCACATCGTATAATATCGACAAAGTCTATCTTTTTATCATGATTTAAGCAAATACGGAGCTTCCTAACAGCAAGGGAGTAAGCTAATGAATGCTCATTGTAGCATTTTGTGAGTTAATTTGATTATCAAATGCATACTCATGGTCCTACAAATGGAAGCTAAAAAGCCCCCAAAATTTGTACCTAATTTGTAAGCGATGCAACTCAACTGCCATCAAAGTTATTCATAATGATGTTTCTTAAAATTATGGGATATGATTTCCTAAGATTCATTTTTTGCAGAAACCTCTCGAGGATATAACTAAAAGCACCACATGTCATCTAGAAAATGAAAGCAGCCCCTGTTTTAATCTACCTCAATGTCAAAAGAATATGAATCATTCAGCAAAGACAAGGATTAAGGACAATCTTAACAGTAATTACCTAAATTAAGATAATGAAACTCTTTTTTTTGGGGTGGGAGGGGGTGGGGTGGGTGGGGGGAGAGAAGAACCACCATGCAAGGGCTTGCATGATGCTAGACCTTGCATAGCCCTTGGATGAGCTCCCTCCACATGCAAGGGGAGCCCATCCAAGGACTCTAGAGGGGCTTGCACCATGCAAGTCCTTCTAGAGTAGTTTTTTTCGTGGGGGAGAAACTGGACCGTAAGTCTAACCCACCCACCTACACAACATATACAAGTACACAATATACACATGCACCCAGGGGACCCACACAATTGCCAGGAAAACGTTAAATTGTGGCCGCTTCCCCTCCGGGGGATTGAACCCCGCACTCTCACTCTCCCCAGGAAGGGAAGTGCCACATCTATGAATTGAAAGGCCCGAATGATCAACCCTGCAATCAGTTGTTAAAATCAATAGACGTTTTTTTTGCGGCATGCTCAAAAGATTTAAGGAACCTAAACTTTTTTTCTATAATTTAATCCATTATAATTTTCGTATTGAACCCATAAATTTCAATACTGCTCATTGGTTATGAAACCCATATTAAACCAGCATCTTAAGTAGGTATTGACTGTCATTACACTGTCGAAATATTACTGTTGTCATCATGTACTATTTTGAAATATTAAAGAAGTTTCACAATCGACCATTGTTCATGCTTAATCTTTTGTATCTAATTTGGTCATAATTTAAGCCAATTATTTAGTTTTATATATAGCATCAAAAATACTATTCCAAACTATAAGCACTGCCAACAACAAGGCAGCTAAGCAACTTGGCTTTTAACAAATCAAAAACATATTATAACTATTCCTCACTTTAGCCTCTATCTTCATAAACATTTTAACTAATCAATAAACAATCCTCTGTAGTTTCAATTCAAGCACCATTTCCTCATAAGAAGACCAATATCATTCCCTTGATCTTCATCTAACTAAACATGAGATCCAAACTATATTCATACTTCCTACTAATCACTACACTTCCGATTCTATGGGAATCGCCATCTATTGGGGCCAAAATGGCTTTGAAGGCACCTTAGCCGAAACCTGTGCAACTGGAAACTATGCCGATGTTAACTTAGCCTTTCTCGTTCAATTTGGCAGTGGTCGACCTCCGGTCCTCAACCTCGCTGGTCATTGTGACCCGAGCTCCAACGGCTGTGTCGGTTTGAGTAGCAACATTACATTCTGTCTAGCCCAAGGTATCAATGTATCATCAGGGTTTTTTTATTTGCTTATGATGGCTAATTATACCATTTTTTAGATAAGATACCATGAACTACCCCTGGTCTGGTCGTTCCATGAAGATGCCATGCGTATTTAGCTTATCAAAACCATTTCTATATCTTTACAGGTATTACTCTCTATTGGTGGCGGAGATGGAAACTACTCGCTATCATCTCCTCAAGATGCAAAAATATATAGCAAAATATTTATGGAAGACATTCTTGGGTGGCCAGTCTTCTCACCACTCTTTTGGAACGGCAATTCTAGACGGAATCGACTTTGACATTGAGCTCGGGATAAATCCTTCCCGAATGAACTCGCGAGAAATCTTTATAAGCACAGTCGCTCAGAGGTCGGAAAGTCTATTTATCAGCAGCTCCTCAATGTCCCATTCCAGATTCTTTCATGGGAAAAGCTCTTGAAACACAACTTTTCGATTATGTTTGGATTTAGTTTTATAACCACCTGCCATGTGCATACTCTTAGGGAGACGTGAGCAAGATTTTGGTGTCATGGAAGAAGTGGACTTCATCATTTCAAGCGACGGAGATGATTTTTAGGGACGCCGCCGGCGCCTGAAGCTGCTGGTAGCGGGTTTGTTCCGGTGAGCGTGGTTATTTTTCAAGTGATTCCTGTCATTAAGGGTTCGGGGAAGTATGGAGGCGTGATGTTGTGGTCTAAGTTTTGCGATGACAAGACTGGGTTTAGTAGCTCAGTAACGAGTTTCCTCCGAAATTGCATTTTATGACAATTTTTTTCCTTCAAATTTGGGTATTTAGATTTGTAACAAGAACTTGTAAGTTAAAATTTAGGTTTGTAATAAACAGATTCGGGGGCTTCTATTAGAAATGATAATTATATCTACTATTATAACTAAAATTATTGGGATGGCCACATCATTAATTATTGATAGTGAGATTTGATTATCTCTACTATTTCTGCTGTTCCTATGACAGACAGGCGATATTAATCCAGAACCCGATTGAAGGGTCACAACTTAGGAGTTAGAAGCGATTCTACAATTGCGTCTGCCCAACCGTTGGTGTACATGAATAGATGACCTCCTTCAGGATCCTCATGATATCGAATCCATGGAAGCTTCTTAGCGACAAAGCGCTGCAGTTTGACAGGGACGATCCTATCATCATACCCTTGCCATATGTGGACGGTGCCATCGTTGTGCGGGAACGGATTGCTCAAGTTCATAGGATCAAACTCCCAGTTGCTGAATACAACAATCATGTCTCGGTGGAGAGATTCGAAAACGCCTTGTTGCCGAGCCTTGATTTTATGCTGGTAGGTTGCAGATATCATTAGTTTATAAATTTTACGGACATAATGTAAAATAAATACTGATCTTTATTTTGTCTACTTTATTACTTTATGGTCGACTTCCTATTTTATTACTTTATGGTCAACTTCCTATATGTTTAGTTACTAAAGCTTAAATAATTCGATGTGAATATTGCTCGAAATACTAGTAGTACCTCTTTTCGTTCTGCATGTCGTGCAGCTTCTCGTATGATCTCCTTGTCTTGTTTGCTCCATATATCCGGGTGTCCCTCGAGAACTGCGAGCGTAGGTATCCACTTCTGAGTCATCCACGCGTATAAAAGCCAAGGAGCATGGTGCGCAATCCAATAGGTCCTTTGATCCTGCACTAGTATCTTCTTGTTGACTTGTCCCAATAGATCGTCTGGAAATGACGGCCACCAGTAGTTGACAGCAGGTACTACGAGAGCTACTCCTGCTAGCCTGCACCACTTGATCTCTGTTACCTCGTCGATATTTTCATAACTACAGTTTTGCATTAACTGGACTCTAACATATAATTCATATATTAGGTATATGATACCTATAACATCTAACTATATCATTATTTATCCGAGAAATTCATGAAGTGCATATTTTTAATATAATCATTGATCGATCTTTACCTGTGTGGTATGTATTTGAGACAGCTCCATGTAGGATACCCTCCCATCGAGAAACCAATAACATAAAACTTCGATCCGATCTCCAACTGGTCGGCGAGTTCTACAATATCCATAGCTTCACTTCTGACATCCCGCTTGGTATTCGGATCGCTTTCCCCATATCCAGCTCTATCAAACGAAACAAAGTACACTCCAAGTTCATTCACCGTCTCCTGCAACCAAAAGATTCGAATAAAAAACTCATCACCACTCATTCAACAACCACCAACATAATAATGGCTTCTATTTGGTTTCTCTAACTTGCGATGCAGGAAACCCTTCTTCTTTGGTGCTGTCGAAGCCATGAATGACGACGATCTTGAACTTGGCTTTATGTTTCAGAACTCCTGATTCTTTATAGGCCAGATGCCTTCCATCTCTGAGCTGAATTCTCGGAGATGTGATCTCGGGGAGCTTCGGCGAAGGCGGTCGAATCGCTTGGTAAGTCCATGCAACAAGAACTGCTGCCAGGATTGTTCCTGTAATTCTGGTAAGCATTGAAAAGGAAGTGGGGAAAAAGAGTTTTGAAATCATTTGAATAATTTGCTGAGGAAATAGCAGAAGAAATAAGTGGCCCATTAATTATTTGATTTTGGAAAGAACCGTAACATAATTAGCAGGTGCAGTAACTTTCTTTTGTTAGCTGTTACTATTTCTGTCAAAAGTCAAAACTTTTCTTGTATTAATGGAGCACCAAAATATGTAGGGATAACCACTGAGATCAGCTGTGACAGGGATTCATGAACCTTTCGAGCAACAAGATTCATGACATTCATGAAGCTGTGACAGGATTCATGAACCTTTCCAGCAACAAGCTGTGACAGGGATTCATGGACCTTTCAAGCAACACAATTCTAAAATCAAACCGGCAACCTCTCATATTGGAGGGGAAAGTTGTACAACTATGCAGAGTCTCATTCTCGTCGTGCCAGGCTATCGGTAAGGATGATGTGTCGCTTTGAATCATGTGGCTTATTTACAAACTGACTAATTCACCTCAGCCGAGCATGGCATATTCCTCTCAAAATGATAAATTCTTATCTTCCTACATCGATAATGTGCACATCAAGAGGGCATATCAAATCCAGGTAAAATACGTCGTTTCGAAGTCCACATTCCTATGCAAAAAGATTTGCTCTCATTTGCAGCAGTCGCTCAAATATCCCAGATCAATAACAAGAGAATTTGATGCTATAAGACTGTTGCCGCAAATGCGATGAAGGTTAAGGTTGTTTTAATGCCCATCTACATATTCTGACCATCAGTTATTATCAGACCAATTTGTACCGACATACAGGGAACACCGAAAATGTAAATATAGCTAAAACTGGAAATAAGTAACAACAACTTCTGAGAGCAATTAATCTCCTTTAACAAGCGACTTCACTATCGCATCACCCATGCCATCAGCAAGTGGGAACATGTGGCCTGCATTCGGTAGCTCATGATAATGAATCCAAGGGAGCTTCTGGGTTATATAGCGTGAGAGAGACACAGGTATGATTTTGTCTTCAGCGCCGTGCCATAAGTGGACCGAACCTTGTTTGTCTGGGAACAGGTCGTGTAGGTCCATTGGATCAAACTCCCAGCTCGCATAAGCGATGTTTAGGTCACGATGAATTGATTCAAACTCTCCTTGCTGCCTTACCTGTGCCTGTGTTGAATCCAGAAAATAGGAAATGAAAGGACAACTCAACTAAGTATTTTCCACATATAAGAAAGATGCGAGTTTCAAATTCGAAGTGACTGTGTACATATACCTATTTTTACCATTTCAAGACAGCATTTTTCTAGCAGAACAAGAGGCGTGTAATGTGAACTAGATTTCTAAATACATAGGAATGGTATGGTTTAATTGGTTACCTGGTCGCAGGAATTGGAACGTTTGGGGCTGAAAACAAATGGAGGTAAACTGAACAACACAACATAAACATGGCCACTAAGCCTATATCCCAAACTTATGGGGATGGGGATCAGTTGCATGAATCCTTTTCTTCCATTCTGTTGTGTCAAGGGCCATCTCCCAGGTTACATTTATGATTAGCATATTTTCTGTCTTCATCCATGATCCATGTTAGTTTAGGTAATACAACTAGCCCGTATCGTAGGGCGCGAATAGAGCATTAAGGATATATTGGCATGAATAAAATATGTAAACTGTAATTGGGGAAGTCATAGTTTTTCACTTTTTTGGGAATACAACTAAAAATATATGGGCAAGTCCCATTTTAGATGGTTATTCACAAATAAACTATTCTATTCAAAGTTCCATCCTCCCACAGTAAAGGCCTTTGTTGAAAGGTTGGACCCATGTGGGGCCCCTCGCCTCGCTTAAACAAATAGGGTTGGTCTTCTCTCCACCTGTGCTGTGCTAGTTGCAAGCCTCGAACTATTATCATGTCTACCAGCTCATTGAACGGGCCTTTTTTCCAGTTGAGGGAAAGATGGAACTACTTCTAGAAAAACTTCTACAAGCACTTTTTTTGTTTTAGTTAAATTTATATTGAGTAATTCCCTATCCATTATTTTGTTTTGGTTAGTGCATTATATTATGTTGGTACTTTGCACCCAAAAGCATCATTGGAGAAGTGAAAATTCTTGTTCACTTCACAAGTTTTATGGGCATAAAACTTTTTATTCGACAAAGATTATTATATGTGCCACTTAAACAAAACTTTAGATGCCATCCTAGATGCCTCACAATGGCCATCAATAGCACTTTTCGGTCAATATCTCCAACATATCAAGTTTAATACTTCATATCATCCAACATGGCATATCTCTAAATAATGGCATTCTGCTTATGAATTATAATAGCTTTGGTCTCATTCACTTTATTTGTCAAATATTTTTTATGTTTATTGCTAAAAAAATACTATTTACCATTCAATAATCGTGGAAACTATTTTGCATCAGTTGTGGCATTCTACACCTGAATATGTTTCGTTTAATGCCTTCACATTTAGGTTTAGGTTATTATACTCCAAAATTAGATAGAGGATACAAAGAAACTATCAAGTTAAATAAAAATTTTAAAATTAAAACGAAGGTTAATTTCCCGGGCAAACTATCAAGTTAAATTTACCGATCATTTTTTCTACGTGTGTACTATTTGTGTTTTTTATGAACCCTGCTATTACTTCATGTCTAACATGTCGCCGGACATCTTTAACCTATATGACATGGGATTTCTGCGCCGCAACGAATCCGTATACTCCAATGTAGAATCTTTCCATTCACAATCAAACCAAACAGTAAATTGCTCACTTCCATTCATTGCTCTTGTTGGAAACCAAACAGGCCCATGTTCAGGTATGCCAAACAACTGTAGTCCAAGAGCTTGGACGAACATTCAAGAACAACATCCAAGAACATAAATATTCATTCGATTAATTGTCTGCAAAATTAAGAGTTAATGGATAGATAGTTAAAATCTAGTTTTATCCATCATATTTTCTGTATAGGAATCATGTTTTCAAAATCAAAATCCAAGAATTTCTCCAGCTTTTAGTGCCTGCATCATCACATTTCATACTACATTGAAGAATCACGTCTGAAGTATGCATCTTGCCGTTGAAGGAGCTGCATTGATACATTACGTCTTATACCGTTTATAAATAATTCCCATTGAAATATAAGCATTGATACATTATGCCTCATACTATATATAAATTCTAAAACGTTGCCGTCAACTTGCCAAGCTACATTTTATTCTATGGATTCCTTCTCTGTCGGTCATGGTCATGACTCATGAAGGTTATGATGCCAAGCTATTGGTTAAAACTGAGAGATAAATATGCGGAAAATAAGTGTGGTACCTTAAAGTGCTCTCTTGGTGGTCTCTTGGGCAAGATCTCTAAGTCATGGGAAGACAAAATATCAGAACGATGAGCAAAGGCACTGAAAGAAGGAAACCACTTCTGGGTGTTCCACCAGTAAGCTAACCACGGGGTATAATGAGCAACTCGATATGCCCACTGATCTTCCACAAGCTGCTGGCTAAAAGCATCTTTCGATAAATTTGCAGGGAAATTAGGCCACCAGTAGTTGGAACTTGGAGCTACTGATGCTGCACCTGCAAGCCTGCAATTATTCAAAACTTCATCAATGTAAAGAGCTGGAAATTAATATTGACATATGGGGTTCCTATCTTTTCAACAAAATGCATAGTTATGCAAGTTGATTTTACAGTTAATGAATATGATACCGACAGAATATTAGGAACCGTTATGCTAAAATTGCAAGCATTCAGTCCCGGTCTACTTTGCTTGAAGGGTCTGTGAAATATTTCAAGTGAAATTGCAATACTCTAATATGCAGTTTTAGTTCAAGCTTCCAAGTTTAGCAGAGGTATGTCTAAACATTAATATATTATAAACGGTATTCACTATGTCATATCGCTAAATGCAAGTTTAGCCTACCAGCAGTTATTTTCCTCAAGAAAGCTCTTTTTTCTCAGATCGGTTATGATAAGCATATTCTACTTACATAAAATTCCATTTCAATAACTAAGAACTTGAATATCTATTATGATTAACCAGTCCAAGGAAGAGTGTTGGTATTATATTTAAGCATGCACCTACATTTTAACACATTATGTATACTGACCATCACATCCAATGATCTGTTTTGAATGTTTCACAAATCATGACACAAAAGCGACTTGGGCTATCATAAAATTAATTTAAAAATATCAAGATCATACCGGTGAGGGATGTATTTAAGGCAGGGCCAAACTAATTGTCCTCCGATAGAAAATCCAACAACGAAGAACTTAGGGCCGAACTCTAACTGGTCAGCTAGCTCTTCAATATCCTGAGCAATGCTCTTCTCAGACCCATTTGGATTTGGATCACTTTCACCATACCCAGGTCTGTCAAAAGACACCATATAAATCCCCAATTCATCGACCAATTCCTGAAAATCGCTTATTGTCAACAATATTTATCAACACGCGCACGCACACACACATGAAATGACTTGCACCTGAGAGATGGGAAATGCATCATATTTGCAAGAATCCAAGCCATGAATAAAGATGATCTTGTTCGTTGCCTTTTCTTTTGGAACTCCGGTTTCTATGTATGAAATGTGCCTTCCATCTTTTAGTTTAATTCTAGACGAGGTCAGTGAAGGACCGTCTGGAGATCCACAGATTTTAGGGGGTGGAGGCTGAACATTTTGATATGCAAATGCTAGCAAACCCACCAACACAACTACAGATAGTTTTGTAAGGATTCCTGAAATACCAAAATCAAATAAATATTAATTCTAACTTTTAAGAATTTTAAGGAAAAAAATAACGATGCTAATAGAACAAGGGTTGGGTATTTGATGTACCAAAATACAAAACAAGAATATCTAGGTTAATCAAATGAATGGATAAATGGCTAAATTGCATGAAATGCCCTTCATTTTCTGTATAGCAGTGGATACCCCTCTCTTTTCAAAACATGCACTTTTTCCACTATTTTAATGGCCATTAAATTTTCTGTTAGAGTCAAAATTTTATCTTGAAAATATTAAAGAGAGAGAATGTATACAAATTGTTAATGAAACAATCTCAAGAAAAATAATAGAAATTTAGGGGCATTTTTGGAAATAAAAAACTTGGCTTAAACAGAAATAATCATGCCAACAACCACACCATTAAACTCAAAGGGGGTAAAGTGAGTTTAAAAAACTTGGTTTAAACAGGAATAATCACGCCAACAACCACACCGTCAAACTCAAAGGGGGCAAAGTGAGTTTTGAAAAGAGGGCTATTAACTGCAGTAAGGCAAAAAATGAAGGTTATTTCCTGCAATTTAGCCTAAATAAATTAAAGGTAGGTTAGTTCAGCTCAACTCGGTTAACTGAGAAATCTCGTTGGCTGTAGGTTTTGTGCCTTGTTTTAGGTTGAAACCAAACTCCAACGACCTAGCCATTTTGTTGACTATATAATCTAGTAGGTCTGATCAGGTTTTGGTTGAAGTCAAGTGGACAACTGCACACCTTTCTTTTGTTCCTTTTCCGCTCCCTCTTCTGCCTCCAACAATGATTTTCATATATCATGTGCTGTATGCATTCGGAGGTCACAATAATAGCACATACCATCTAGCCTAGAATTGTTGTCTTTGTTTCTCTCTCCAAGCAGCAAGTTTGTAATAAATATTAGAGGGATGTTCGGTTATGTCTTGAGATGTTTAAGAGCTAAAGCTACATTATATCAACAACGCTAATCCCATACTTAACTTGCCAATCATGTAAATAGACGACAGCAGGAAGAACGACTTGGTGTTTAATTTAATGGAATCCACTATTTGTCGGTCCATTTTCCTAAACCTATATGTTTTTCTCAGAGGCCCAATGGGATGCAAACCAGACAATGAATTCAGAGGTTCACAATTAATTTAGGTTTAATAGTGATGCATGGGTAGACATAACATAATAATATGGATAATTGGAAGTTTGAGAATAAAGATAGAGATGATGGATGTTCCATATTTCTAACCAAAGAAATGCCTAATGTAGATGCCAAAGCATAACTTGTTTTGCAGTGACTTTTATTTAAGTACTTTCAAAGTTAAAACGTTATAGGGCATCAGAGGGAAAAGATCAGTTGCGCCCATGAACAGATGTAATTCACCATAGATTCATGGAACAGATCATCCTCGAATTACTAGCCACAAACCTACGCTAGCACTGCTGATTTTCTTCTACGTCCATACCAACAGCAGTTCCAAACTTCGACATACATCACCTAGGAGGCATTTGGCGTTGTCCCATTTGATCTGACTAGCAATAGAATACAATCATAGCAAACTAAAAGAGAACTCCCGGACCTCAAACAAAGACACTTTAAAAAAAAAAGCATCACGCAAGCGCTAAATCTGTACCTTAAAGGAAGCTTAAACCTAATTCCCTATAGAAAATCTACCATCTTCTCTCTTCCCCTACACTTCCCCTTCCAATTCATAAGAATTCAGGTGATGTTAACTAGTTGTTAGGATTATGACAAGTCCTAAAATTTATCAAAAAATCTCCATGATAGTGATGGTGTCTCTTCCTCAAGCAACTCCTTAGTCCTTACAGTACTTTACGTGCCACTAATAATAGTAAAGCTACAAACTTTATGACTTAAAAGGTCCCAAAAACATGCTCTAGGTTTTCAAAACAGCAATAAATCGACCCGGTTACAATCAATACCATCAATTTGTACCTCAAATCTGCACCAAACCAAAAACCCATTTCCCCAAATGGCCAAAACATGATCTCAAATTAGAAGAGAAAAAAGAGAAGTGATTTGAGGACCTTTGGGAAATGAGAAAGAGGAAGAAGACTGCTTCTTTCTTCTAGTGTGGGATCTCGCTGAAGCAGCTGAGATCTTTCTGTTTGCTGGCGGCGCCATTGCTGAGCAGAGATCTACAGAAGAAGGGGGGGAAATCGATTGCTTGTGTTATTATATTTGAGTTTTCGATCTTTCGACGGCCAAACCTAAAATATGTGAGAGAGGATAAGCGGTTTGCTGTCTTTCTTATTCCTTTTAAAAAGAGGTATTTCTATATACAAACCCAAATTATCTCTCTAATCTAGAAAACACCCTTTGTCAGTTGAACCATGGTTCATGGATTTGGTCCTCTTTTAGAAAAAATAAGCATCGATGGATGGATCATAAGACCCATGATTGTAGGTTGGTGGACTTCTAATAGGTGGTTAAAAGAGAATGGTGTTGTCGGTTGAATTATCGGTAGACATATACACTGTGCAAGTTGCGTATTTGAAGTACATGCTTTCTGGTTTGGTTAGAGGAGGATTTAACTTTGATAATAGGTTGGATTAATGAAGGTTCTTCTTCTACGCTGCGAAGTCGATACTTGATTACAAATTTACATATGAAATTGAATTGGATTGCTTGAGAGTTTCGAGTTTCTCATATTTTTCGTGAGGTATATGTTAGTGCTATCTTTTAGTCTGATGTTGGAAAACTTGATGTGTTGTCGGGTTTCATAAGATGACACTTTCAGAGGTATTATTGCAATTGGTTCGGTGTTAAAGAAGCGGTTTACATCAGAAAAGGATTTATGTTGGAATTTAATAAGAAAGAACGGAGTTGAAGGAGGATGAAGTAATTAAGACAAGGATCAAACAGTCTTTTTGACGGAGTTTGGAAATAAAACTGACCAACAACCAAGGCCACTTTAGATACATATTTTGGGTTTTAATTTAGAAATATAAATTTTGGAGGGCCTTATTTAGAAATGCGAAAAATTCGGAGTTTGTATATAGAAAATAACCCTTTTCTTTAGCTGCCTATAAGTTGGTGGGGTCGGGTCGGCTGCATGGTAATTATAGTTGAACCTAATCCGGCTTGATTATAAAATATAGGTTCAGAGCATGACCTATGGAACATAGCCCAATGGGCCAACCGAAGTATGTATAATGAAAGATTAAAGGGTAAATTGTCAAAAAGCCTAGGCCCCGGAGTAGTCTAAAAATCCTGTAATTTTCGAAATTGTTGGGAAAGGTCTACCATTTAAAATCTTTGTGAAAAAACTCATAGGCTATATTTTATTTAGGCCTTGTATTCTCCTTGGATATTGTAGGCAACTGCTTAAATATTACATGCAATTGTTTAGATATTACAATCAACCACAACTGCTTAGATATTACAGACAACCGGTATAGGGGTTTTTGATTGGGCCCAGAGTTTTTTTAACAAGAGTAAAAAGCCCAGGGGTTTTGACAGAAGTTTAAAATGGGCCGGGGGCTTCTTGACATCGAATATTAAAATAAAATCTTAGGTGCATTCATCACATTATTTTCTGTAATATCGAAGTCCCTTGTCTATTAATTGGAGATAAGTGGAGCAGTATATGGTAGAAGCACTTGTATTTTCAGACACTGGATATACTTGCTATTTTCTTCGTGCTGCATTCTTCATATATAATATTGCATTCTTCATATATAATGCCGTTGTGTTGATCTAAAGTTTTTTATCTTAAAACATGTCCCTTAAAGCAGGCTGTTAGGCAAAAATGCTTGTGGCCTAATGCTTTCCCAAATCTCCTTAATATTTGTGTGCTATTGGAGCCTTTTTGGATATGCTTTTGTGTATGTTTTTGTGGTTCTATGGAAGTATGTTTTATAACACGTCGGTGTTTCTTTTTTGAGAAATGCCTTCATGTTCTCGCACTTGTAGATGAAAAAAAAGGAAGAGAGGGAAGAGATTGAGAAGAAGAAGAAGAAGGCCTATTCTGTGTTGTGGTTTTTCTTTATATATTATTCATGCGTATCATTTGTTACAATGAGATCAATCATATACAATCTCTCAAATATATTGTTACAACTAAATCTCTCTCAAAATCTCTAATCAAAATTTTCTTTCCAGAATATTTCCGCGTCCCGCAGGGCCAAACGCCTGACCCGTACAGAGGCAGACGTCAGACGTCTGGACGCACTCTGTAACTTATGCAGAGTGTAGCCAGTCGTCTGAACCGCAATGGTGCAGACGTCTGGCTGCACTCTATTAGCGTGCAATAGCCAGGGTCAAACGTCTGACTTGAAGGGGTCAGACGTTTGTCATCAGAATCCTCTGATCGTTTTGGTTCGTTATTACGCCCTCTCAAGCTGAACGGTGGTTGGACAACGTTGAGCTTGATCTGTAGTTTGACAAAGCGTTGTCTGGATAGTTGAATTGGTGAGATCATTGGCACGTTGATCATGCGTGGATATATAGCGCACAATGAGTTGGTTGTCAGCGACGCGTTCGTGAACAAAATGAAAGTCAATTTCAATGTGTTTAGTGCAAGTGTGGAAAACATGATTTGCAACAAGATAAGCAACGCCAATGTTATCACACCACAACACAGGTGGGAAATGATTGAACCCAAGCTTGTGAAGTAATGATTGAACCCAAGCTCGTGAAGTAATGATTGAAGCCAAATGAGCTCGGCCGTGGTATTCGCAGGCGCCATGTATTCAGCCTCTGTGCTTGAGCGAGCGACCGTTGCTCGTTTCTTGGAGCTCCATGAGATAAGACCGCGACCCAAGAAAATAGTGTAGCCGCTGGTGGAATGACGATCCGCAGTATTCCCAGTCCATTCAGCATCACTAAAAGCATGCAGATGATGTGGCGAATCTCTGTAGAGAAGAAGGCCATGGGAATGCTGTAAGTCGATGTCGCGCACCCCGCTTGTCCGTGGGGAGGCGGAATATTCAAAAAACGATTTTTCAAAGCTCGCAACACCGACTCGAACTCCAGGATCGATGCTAAACCCTAGCTGGCACAATACTGTATGAGGTTTAACTACTCGGTTAGAAGTTATACCTCATGATACTAAGTCTTTCGGGTCTTCATCGCTGTCCTCTACCTCGTCGTCAGCTCTAAGGATCGGAACGGATCGCAGCAACCTCGACGGCCTTCTTGAGTAAAAGACGATCCACCCGAGAGTCTATAGTCCGAGCTCCTATCTCGAATCTGAGATAACTACGGCTTCTAGTTCGCTAAACTAGAAGGCCTAGATGGTGTAGAGTGAGAAGATGGAGTGCATTGTTTCTTGTAACCCTAAGTTTCTCAACTCATGAGAGATCTAGGGTTTTGAGGAAGAAGAAGGAGCACTTGAGGAAATGAGAGGAGAGTGAACATTGGACTAGGCTTGGCTTCCCTCTTTTGATAGAATGAATAATATATAATATTTTATGAGATAAATATCACACTAAAATATCAATGAACCTTCACAAATATCTTGTGGTGACTCGTGACTACGAGTCACCAAGTAGCCATGCTAGGTTCAATACTCAAATCCACCTCATTTCCTTCACTAATTTTGTTTAATCCAAAAAGAATAAGCCCTAATAGGTGTCTCCTCTTCTAGAAGCTTTCCCGAACAATTACGAGAATGCCCCTCATCCGTATATACATACCCGTATCCGCATTCCGAAGAACACGAATACAAAGAGATGAAACAATCCATCAATATAATACTAGGATCCGGTTTAAACCAAAACCCACTAGTATTACCTGCCCGATCATCATATGCGCACAAGTGCACGTACATGATCGAAGCCCTGCTATAAAACCATACGGCCTCTACACCTTTTGCCCGGTGCAGGGAAACCCTCTATGTGGGACTCTAAAGACTCGACACTACGCTGGCAGTGGGTTTAACCACAAGCCGCAAGCGGTACTAGCTGCACGTAACGGCTATCTAGGTATGTGTCGATAAGAAGGCCGATGAGTTAACTCATTCGAACTCCTACTGAGCCTATCTGTGACAACCTCCTGTTTCCCCCAATCAGAGCAAAGATCTGTTCAAATTTCAAATTTTGAAATGAAGTAACACTTCATAGTAGCGCCAAGTGCGCTGCGCCTCAAGCAGCGCACCATGTGCAAAGCACGTGCGCGCTAGCGCTAAGAACGCTGCACTCTAAGCAGCGCATCACGTGCAAAGCACGTGCGCGCTGCACTCTAAGTAGCGCAACACGTGCAAAGCACGTGCGCGCTGCACTCTAAGCAGCGCACCACGTGCAAAGCACGAGTGCGCCAGCGCTAGAACTAAATGTTCTCCACCGTTGGATCAAAGATCCAACGAACATGATTAAAAATCATCAATTAACCAGAATAAAATTCTGTTAAGGAGAGATTTCTCAAAATCTTTCCAAACAAAAAGATTGTGCTATGTAAATCAGAGCACCGTTGCATCAATGATCCAAAGGTGATTAAAAATCACCAAAATTACAGAATAAATTCTGTATGGGGAAAGATTTTCCAATCTTGTTAAAAACAAGAAAATTGCCTTCTGTAAATCAGAAGCCCTTGGATCAAGGATCCAACGGTGGGGAAATCCTCAAATCAATCGGAGAAAAGATCTCCTTAACCGATTGAACAAATCAGCTCGCCCTATATAAAGGCCCCAAGACTTCAAGTCTCATGAACAGAGAAACATATAGAGGAACCCCCTATAAACTGTGAGAAATCTCAGAAAGAAGAGCAAGAACTCAGAAGAAGAAGATTTTCTTCAAGGTAAAAAGAACAGAATGACGAAATCGTCTTATATAAAAAGAAGAATTCACTTCTTTCTTTAAGATCATAGATCTATAAGACCAAGGTCTTTCACAAAGAGATCAAAGGATCTCATCATCATAAAATAAGAAGAAGAACATAATTCTTCTCACAGATCATAGATCTATAAGACTAAGGTCTTTTACGAAAAGAGATCATGAACATCTCATTACAAAGGGGGGGGGGAGAATAATTCAATTCTCTTAGGATCACGGATCCATAAAAGCAAAGCCTTTCACCAAAATAAGAGATTGAAACATCTCCTATAAAATAAGAACTTTGTTCTTTGAACCTTGAGACAAAATCTCTCATAAACGAGAATTTATTTCTCAGATTATAAAGTTGATCAAATAGCGCTTTGCGCTCTTAGACTGGCGCTCAGCGTCAAGCGCACCACGTGCTCTTCACGTGTGCGCCACTTAACAAATAGTGCTTTATGCTCATGGACTGGCGCTCAGCACCAAGTGCACCACGTGCTCCTCATGTGTGCGCCGCTGAACAAATAGCGCTTTGCGCTTATAAACTGGCGCAATGCGCCCATTATCTGGCGCTTAGCGCCAAGCGTGCCACTTGCTCCTCACGTGTGCGCTACCCAGCAGAAGCGCTCTGCACTCTTTGACTGGCGCAAAGCGCCAAGCGCTCCACGTGCTCCTCACGTATGCGCTAAAAAGAACATAAATTGTTCTATAAATAAAGCCCAGAGCTATGATGAATGTGCAGCATTCAATAAAAGACAGAAAGGCCGTCAGAACCCAAATCAATGCCCAGCATTGTCAAATGTTTAACATTTAACTGAGTGGGCTGAGCCCAAGTTGGTCATTAATCCCTCATTCAGATTAATTGAGCCCATATGCTCATAAAATCTCAGATCTTAGTCCCAATTGGACTACAGATCTCCCAACTAAAATTGGTTCAAGGGTATATCTCCGCACTCCTCTGATATATGTCGTTATAATACTTCAACGTCTTCAGAGAGGTGACGGGTCCCGACAACCAAACATCCCTCGAACTGTGAGGTCCTTAAACCCATGGACTATGATGTCCTTAACCTTGGATTATGGGGTCCTTAAGTCCATGGACTATGATGTCCTTAACCTCGGACTGTGGGGTCCTTAATCCTATGGACTATGATGTCATTAACCTCGGACTGTGGGGTCCTTAATCCCATGGACTATGATGTCCTTAACCTCGGACTGTGGGGTCCTTAAGCCCATGGAATATGATGTCCTTGATGTCCTTAATCTCGGACTGTGGGGTCCTTAAGCCCATGGACTATGATGTCCTTAACCTTGGACCGTAATGTCCTTAAACTAATGGACTGCAATGTCCCTAAACTAAACAATAGAGCCCAAATGCTTTTTTGTTGGATCTAAACGATCCCGTTAAGTTGATCTTAGTCTAAAAATTAGACTAACGTATCCTTAACAAACGTTTAAGTTGATCTTAGTCTCAAATGAGACTAACGTATCCTTAAACCCAACCCCAAACCCAAATCTAAGAAGATACGGATTTGGACTAATCCACGCCCTACGGGCGACAACATAAATTAGTCTCCATATACAATCCACGGGCAACCAAAAACAAAACAAACACACACACGACACGAAGTGACCATCTGGAGAAGGAGAAAGTGGTTACCGCGATGCGGTAACGTAATTAATTGTAGGGGCTTGCGGCTGCAGGGAAGAGCGTCCCCACAATCAAAAACCTCTCAACGAGGGAATCTGACGAAGTCTGCTACACCGGCCGCATCCGTTTAAACCTTCGATACATGGTGTCATAAATCAACTTGGCATTTTCGGAGAGGTGGACGGATAGCACCAAATAGCATCTGCCCTCGAAGTTCAGGCCGGACGTCCCAACGTCCCGGTCGCGTCTTTTCGGCGGAGAACAGATTCTGGCACGCCCGGTGGGACCTCTTCCTCTTTCCACTCCACACTTCGTGTGTCGTGTTTCGCGAATGAATCACGGTTTGCTATGGTTGTCCCTGGATTCGAGGTACTAAGATTTGGTGTCTTGCCCCGTGCAGAAAAAACAGAAGAGCAATGGTTTTCAACTGCACAAGCTGTAGCAACGACAATAACTCCCGTTCCGCCTCATCTGGAGGAGTAACCTACGGGCCCCAAGCGCCCTCCGTTTTTACAATGCCGGTGGACCTGGTGATGCAAGCCACTACGGGGCTATTCTTTGGGACCATGCTCCCACCCATAAGCTTCAACACACCACTGCCATCACAAGAAGCTAAGAAGAAGTCGGTCTTTGATCGGCTCACAACTATTGCGGCCCTTCTTAATGGGTCGCCCAAACCAAGCGTCTCAGTCTTTAACAGATTGGGCCGAAGCTCCAATGGACCTGTGAAGAAGCCCGCGATACCGGAAGGGGTTATCCCGAAGAGAATAACCATTCCTGCTCCTGAAGTCGCCAAAGAGGCTTCCCCTGCTAAGGAGTCGGTCTTTGCAAGACTGACTGTTGCGGCCCCCGCTCTAAACGAAGTCACCAAGACTGCTCCTCCTACTCGAAAGTTTGCCTTCGACAGGTTGGCTATCTCCACTCAGCGGACGTCCGTTTTCAATAGGCTGGCGCCAATAACAGCACCTGACCAGAACAGGAGGCACGATCAAGCCACCCCTATAGCTGAGCCAATACTGTCGGCTCGACACGCTCGACGTCGCCACTGGCGCCGAGTAAGGAAGGCTGGGGGCAATTCCCCTTCTGGATTGACTCCGCCGGCTCCAACGGTGGAAATTGATGCTGCTGTTCCAACTGTGAACAGGTTTGAACTACTTAGGAAGGTACGCAAAAACTCTCCGACTGCTGTGCTGAAAAGATCTCCTTCACCAATGGAGAACGCTACAAAGGCGAAGCTGGAGCAGCCCCCTCAGCGTCTGTCCTCTAAAATTTATAAAGTTTGGCGACAGGTCCAGGACTCCGTGATAGATCAAGACTATCCCCACCGACAGAAAAAGATGAATGTTCAGTAAGAAGAGGACCACCCTGTCAAGCCACAGAAGGCGACAGCTACTTGGGTGCCTACTGCAACGACCCCCTCAACTTCGACCGCTCACAAGAGGAGAAGGCTGGAGAAAATCTCGGTGTCCGCGACGAATCACAAGAACACTGAATCTAAACGCCCCAAGCCTGGGGGTATGGTGGTACATACTGTCTATATGGCATCCAGGAAAGAGGATAGCCGTATCTCTACGGGCCATCGACCACTCACCAGATCCGTAACAAAGGCCCAGGAGCAACAACAGAAGCTCCAGGAAATGTTGACGCAAATGGCCGAACTCACAGGGCCAAAAGAAAGCCCAGAAACGTCGTCGGAGCAACGTCAAGAACAAGAAACTGATGCTGAGTTCCTCCGCAGAATCCTCGAAAAGAAGGACAAAAAGGTAGCGGAACAAGCTGCCAACATAAAATGAATGACGTTCTTATTCCAAGACATGGTTGGGATGATGTTACAGCCGGATCCTCCAGCTGAAGATCCTCCGATTATCCTTGAAGATGATAGGGGAGAGACATCAAACCCTCTTCCGGCTTGTTCAGCAGCCAAAGAGGAGACCATTTCTAAAGCTGCCCTGGATGACTATATCGCTCAATAAATACGGCTCATCAGGCGAACGAAGTGGTTGGGCAAATTGTTAAAACTAGATGACCTTATCCGGGTTGGTACGACCAAATAAAGTACCCGCCGAGATACATGATCCCCAAATTCCACGTATATAAGGGGACGGGGGAATCTACACTAGTACGTTGCTCAATTCAGGGCTCTGTGTGGCAACACCGGAGGTGACGATAAGCTACTGCTTCGCCAATTCGTTGGCAGCTTGTCAGAGACGGCATTTGAGTGTTATTCCGAACTCCCGAATGACTCCGTTAAGACGTTTGCAGAAATGGAGTTGCTCTTTACACAGAGGTTCGCAAGCGCTAGCGAACGCACCCCAATCATAGCATTGATCAATGCCAGGGTGAATCCAGGAAAGACATGGGTGCAGTATGCAATATGGTGGTGGAATCTATGGTCGAAGTGCGAGCAGCGCATTGAAGAAGCGCCCGCGGTAGGCATGTTCGTGGGTACTCTCGACCTTCAGGCGACCATTTCCCAATTCATGATATTTTTCAAGCCGACCACTTTCCAGGCCTTGATTGACAAGCTGGCCCAAATGGACCAGATGGGCCACATGCCTTCCTCTTCGAAGCCAGAGCCGCGGAACGAAAAAGGGAAAGGGAAAGCGACCTTCGTCGCCAATGCTCAACAGCAGCCCAGTGGTCCAAAACTAACTGATCGCCAAGACGAGAGATGACGATTCTTTAATGAGAAAATGAAGCGCCCTTATTCGTTTTCCCGGGACAAAACGAGGAGATTGTTCGAGCTGGCGGTGCGCAACAGGCTTATCAACTTGCCGGATTCAAAACGCCCATTGCAACCCGGTGAGGCTAATAATCCCAATTATTGCCCCTATCACCAAGCAATAGGCCATCCAATCGAAGATTGCTTCGTCTTCAAAAGGTGGATTGAGAACCAATACCAACAGGGAAAATTTGCACTGTCCGAGAATTGGAAAGTAAATCCGCCCCAGCCGCACGCTCTCAAAAAGGCGGACACACCGGGGGCATCATGCTCTTTTATAGAAGAAGCTCCATAGGAGGTCATTCTTTCAGCCAAAACGAAAAGAATGCTGAAGGATCTCCAAACATGCCCGACGATCAAATGGAAAAGTCTGCTGGAACCCGAAATCATCAAGGTAATGCTGAAGCCGCGCCCAACTCCAAAAATTGGTGGTGATAGTCAAAGTGCCCACACCCAGCCGTCAAGGTCTTCGGAGAAGAAGAAAAAGACCAAAAAGCCCGTGAAGCCTGGTGACAAGCGCACGGACCTGTAAAAATATATTGACGCACTGGAAGAATGTAACCAGAAGGCGCGGACCCCAGTCACACTCCAAGAATTTCTCAGCCACGTCCTTGAGGACAGAGATGATGACAATGGAGAAGACTCGTCGGATGAACCTGAGGATTATGTGGTAAGCTGCCATGTGATCTCTCACTCATTAATAAACGGTGAAGAAGCTCTGGATGCAGAGAAACCGGGGGCAGATCCTGAGCCGGAACTTTTAGGACCATCAGATGAAATGATTGACGCATTCCTGAACGAAGCTCTTTTGAAAAGCAAAGCTGATCGAGAGCGCGAGATGGCCATATTTGAAATGGCCAAACGCCGGCGACTGGACGAAAGGGTTGAAACACTCCCACCAGATCAAAGTACATCCACCGCAAATAAAAGCAGGTTCAAGACAAGGAAAAGGTTCGCCAAAGCCATATCGATGGGAATGAAGCTGCCCTCTTTCAGAGAAAATTCTCCTGGCGGTATACATCTTGATGAAGCGGACTTACATCTTAACTTCTGCTTATATCATCAGAAGATTGCACACCCTACTGAAGAATGCAACGCTTTTAAAAATTGGTGGCAAGGGTATGTCGCTCACAGGCAGCACTTCAAGAGGATGAAGCGTGAAGCTCGTCGACAGCGGAAAAATGCGACAGACAAACGAGGAAGAGCTGCCGGCAACTGTCACATGGTTGATAGCAGGGGATCGCAATTTCTCACATTCGGGAGCGATTTGGAAGAAGAAATGACTCTCGGCCCTCTCTTCAAAGAATCCACCTCAGGAAAAGAGGAAGAACCGAAGAGCTGCGAGAACATTCAGCTGCGCAATCGCACGCTACCTGAAAAGAATCTCGGACCTGTAAACAAGGGATCAAATAAAAAGGATAAGGGGAAAGAAAAGATCCCTAAGGATATCGCCCTCGATGATCGAGTCATCGAAGAGCTGACAGCCAAAGACCCGCCCAAGAAAAACAAGGTGGATTACAACGTTCTGGCACACCCGAGAAAGCTACCCTCATAGCTAAGCATTCTCGACGCTCTTCTGCTATCTAAAGAGGCGAGAGATTCCCTGATCAAGGCACTACAAGAGCCCGAACAGTTCCAGGCTTTCCTCGCCGAAGAAAAGATGAAGGACGAGCTGGAAGAAGTGCACACAGCCGATATCATCTTCGGCGATGAAGATATCCTCCTCGGGACGTGCGAGCATAATCGTCCCCTTTATGTCTCCGGATACTGTCATGATATCAAGATAGGCAAAATCCTGGTTGACAATGGGTCCTCCGTTAACCTCCTCAATGTAAGAGTGTTGAAGGAAATCTGTATGAGCGTTCAACACCTCACTCGGGATAAGATCACTATCTCCGGGTTTGACTCCCAATCGTCACGGACTCTCGGGTCTGTGATATCGACGTTACACTTTGGGCTGCTCGTCACGGACGTCAAATTTCACGTCATTGACGCTAAGACATGTTACAATGCTTTGCTCGGTGTTCATACCATAATATTGCATTATTATATTCCCCATTCTTATTCGTTTTATAAATAAACAGGTGCTTTTGACGCATGTCTGCTACATATTACAGGTTACAGGTTTTTAGATCTAAAAAGTGAAAAAAATATAAAGACAATGCAAAAGTGGGACTTTGACCAACAAACAGAGAATCTTGATCAAGCCTACACAAAGATCAATACAAAGCAGCGCAAGGTTCCAAACTTTGTCACGAAGCAACGGTAAAAGTCTATTACAATGTTCACTGAAGATCTGGAAGAGAAAGAGAAAACAATCTGAGAAAGGACCTGCAGAAACAAGAAGTACAAGACACCAGGAGCCCACACCAGAAACTGCAAACCCCAATCACTCCTTTTGGCCTCGGAACCGCGGCCAAACAGGGCCTCGGGCCGCGGTTCCGCGGGATGGTCATGCAGTTAGGAGCGCAAAACTTTACCATAATTTGGTGGTGGCGTTGAATGGTCTTTAGAGGGCTATTTTTGTAAATATAGACATGCGAGTCATTGTAACCCTAGGGTTTCCTATCTTCTATAAATAGGGACTCTAAATCATTGTAAACCCTATGCCTCCTTTTAATAATAAATTTCAGAATTCTTTATGGAGAGCATCAGTGCCTCTTTTCAATTCATGAATTCCGATCTGACAACCCTGCGTTGATGTTTGGAGAGAGCCATCTGTAAGTAGATTTATTTAATTGCTCTAGTTTAGATTTCAATTCTTTGCCCTAGGTAGATTTAATTCATTGCCGTAGATAATTGTTTAGAGTTAGCTTTGGGGAAGGCTTTTGAGAGATGAGATCTCTCATCCCTTTCTTACCCATCATATATTTACAATAGGACTCCATGCATACACGCACACACCGCGCCCTACGGCACCCTATCCCTTGAGGTAGCGGTGATACCGTAGTATAAAGGCCCGGTTGCGCGTGTTTTCCATGGAGGTTAGGGTAAGGATCTCTAAAGGAAGGACAAGAACCTAGAGGAAGGAACACCTTCCCGAATGGATCTAATTCCCTTTATTGATAATTACCATAACTCCTCATAGATCTTCATTTGGGTATAGAAAGCGTTGAGATTTACTTGCATTTCCAAACCATCCCTAAACCTAACCCTAACAAGACTAGATCTAGATAATCGTAGTATAGAATAATTAGGTTTTTAGATTTAATAATCAATCCGAACACCCTTCGGAATTAACTCGTAAGCGCGATTAGGAGATTCACAACATCCCTGTGGACCGACTCGTACTCACCGGCTAGCTACATGCGATGCCGTTCTTGATTGCGGTAATAGATAGTTTTTGACATACAAATCAAATGGCGCCGTTGCCGGGGATGGCGTAGAACTTTCCTTTTTG
The DNA here is from genome assembly GCA_030015575.1 of Agapanthus africanus. Classification (NCBI taxonomy): domain Eukaryota; kingdom Viridiplantae; phylum Streptophyta; class Magnoliopsida; order Asparagales; family Amaryllidaceae; genus Agapanthus; species Agapanthus africanus. The sequence continues at coordinate 42,931,778 of JASDDO010000024.1, read as the reverse complement.
CAATTTCGGGTTAATCTTAATAAAATTAAAAAATCATAAAAATCTAAAAAACCCAAAAATTATAAAAATATATCAATTGTTATTTTTTGGAAAGGGTACTTTGTTGGGTGAATCTTGCAGGAACAATCGAGACGGATCTGGAAATTTTCAGAAAGCGAAACAGAAAACAGAAGATCATAACAACAGAAGGTTGCAAAAACAGAGGCACTGAAAAATTCTCGAGCCACGAACCAACCTCCAGACCGTGGAAACGCGGCGTAAACCCAGTTCCAACCGCGGAAACGCGGTGCCCTGGTGGTATCGTCTTCTGCAATTTTTTCTCGGGACCCGCGCCCGCTTCTACACCGCGGAACCGCGGTGGGAGACCCCTTTTGGCCGTGGTTCAGCTGCTCTCGGGTGACGTCATCAGGTGAAAATTCCTCTGTAAGCTTTTCTGGTCTTTCTCTGGAGATCTAGATATATCTTTTCTGAAATATTCCTGCAGAATTTTGTGCGCTTTAAAAATATTCTCCCTTCCAAATAACAATCTTGTGCAGGATTTTTGCGCCTCGCTTAAATTAGAAATTGATTGCAAGTAATCTTTGCTGTTGAATATCTTTATTCGAAAATCTTTTTGCAACAAAATTTTCCAAATAAAGAGAAAAAGAATAAAGAAAAAAAAAGGGAAAATTTTTATTAGAAAACCTGCAAACTTTTGCCGCAAACAAATCCTTGCACCACTCAACTTGCTTTCTTTCCTCCGTTCTTCTAACATGGGTACCCCACATAATAAATCACTTGCCGAATTTTGGTATCCCGAACCTAATTTTGCGTCGTATGTCAATTTGTTCGGTCAATTTAAAGACGATCCCTCCTTGCCAAAAATATCTTTGAAAGATCAAATAGAGGCGTCTAGGAGAAACAGTTTGACTTTTCAACCCACTTTGTGTCAACCAAGTCAACCTTTACCACTTCCATATGTTGATACCTCTTTTTCAAGTCCTTCTATCACTCCTAAGCCGATGTCCATTGCTGAGCATATTGCTCAATCTCGCAGTCGATCTTTCACCCCTCTCCACTCATCTAGTTCTAGGGATCCACACGACTATTCACCTTTTTATCCATATGTTGACCCTACCCCTGTCCAATCACCCACTTCCTACCAGTCCTACCCGACCTTACCACCCTCACTAGACACTGTTTCTACACAGCCATTAGGGAGTTTTGCATATCCACACGATTTCGAATCTTTTACCGAAACCCCCTTACCACCCAAGTCTAGTTTGGAAGAGTCGTTGGAGGCATATATCGCAGCAACAAATAAAATGACTAGGAATGTGGAAGCGTCCGTGGCCGCCCTTATGCAACCTAGTGAACCGGTAGCTAGTTTCCCACTAGCTTCAAATTTTTCAATGTATAAGGAGGCGGTTAGACAGAGTGAGAATGTGAGAGGATTTCTAAATCAAACCTACCCATACCCAATTGAATCTAACAACTCCAATTTTCAAACATGTGTCCAAAATGATGAGTTGTGCGACTTTGTAGTGCTTGATTTGCCAAATTGTGAAGAACCCCTTTCGAGTGAAACCACACTTAATCCGTTTGACCTTTACACCTCCACTCTAGAACCTACATTGATAAACGTCCATGCTTTTGATGAGGTGTCAGAAAATATTGATTTTCACTTGATTGAGGATATAGATGTCGGGAATATTTCGGATGATGAACCTGTCGATTTAATTGAAATTTTATGTTCAAATCATCATCCCGAGTTATTAAATGTTTCTCCCGAATCTCATATGCGTCTTGATTTTGATGATAATGGCATGGATGAATCTTGAGGAGAATTATAAGGATAGTATTGAGGAGAGTTTTGAGGATCATATTGAGGTTGAACTATTTTTGTTTGATATGTCTGATTTTCCAATTCATCCTCTTGAACCTTTACCTATATCACCCTCCCTCCTTTCCATCGTTCCGACCACGCCTAATATCACGCTTGAAGACTGTGAGCTTGAAAATTTTTCCTTTGAATCTGACACAGTTCTCACACCCGATAACATTTACGAGTGTTTCACTTTTTCGGACGATGTTGATGACTCACCGCCCGAGTTTGAGTCCTTTACATTTTCAGATGAGTTAGTTGAACCATCAGACTCGGTTGCTTACAGTTGTTTCGAACCGTTGATGGAATCTTTCAAGTTCGAGACAGATTACTTAGGTGAGAATGAGACTATCCCTAATTCACTTCCTTTCGTCCTTCCTATTGTTCCGACCGTACAAGTGACCGTTACGCTTTCATCTCCTATACCAAGTTCGGCGTACCCATGTTTTCTTGCGAATCTTGAGGGATTTGACTCCATTTCTAGACGAGTTGATAGGTTAGCGCAATCGCTTTTAACACATCAGTCATCACAAATTGCGCTAATTTATTCACTCGATTTACACCCTCAAGATCGCGCGACCCTTCTTTCTCCTTTCCGCCATTCTTCTCCCCCACCGAGACCATATTCTACCATTCTTCTTTCCACATGGTCTCGCGTGTTTCTCATTTCTTTTCTCTACACCCCATTATTTCACCAACTCGGCCATTGCCACGATAAGATTTTTGAATGGTTGGTGCTAACCTTTGGCTTGTGTAAGGCCAAGCTTAAGTTTGGGGGGGGGGACCTTTTTGTATATATGTATATATTTTTGTTTTCTTTTTCTATTAAAAAATAATTTTTTTTTCAAAACATTAAAAATATAAAAAAATTATAAATAAATAAATAGGGGAGTGCCGACATTTTGACCCTCTTGGTGTAGCATGACAGTGAGGACACTGTCAAGTTTAAGTTTGGGGTATGCTCGGTACGTTTTCTTCCTTCGCATTCATTTGTACATATTTTGCATTTGCATACTTATTTGAAAACCCATAAAAATTTGAAAAATTATAAAAATTATTGTATTCAATTTTGGCTAATTGACTTGAGTTTGAAAAATAAGTTAACTGGCTAGGAACAACTAGATCTTAGACTTAGTAAATTAAAAACTCTAAAAATAACCTTCCTTAAAGTTTAACGATAGAAAGTATATGTCTTTGTAGCTTATTTAGAAATAGGCAAATTTTGAGTTCACTTCTTGGGCTAAGTCGAAACAAAGAAAAAGTATTGATGTTCTTATTAGAGTATAAGTTTGAAAAATAGTTCCTAGCTTAAGTCTAGATTCTGAAAATAGACACCCTACAATTTGTATAATCACGCACCTTGAAACTTGGAATAGTAGAGGAGACCGTGAAATGCTCTTGTCTAAAGTCCTTAGTACGAAGAAAAAAATATACAAGAGTGAATAAAGAAAAAAAAAATGGACACTGGTTTTTGTGATTACTTAAGGCTGCAAAAATAGAAAAAATATTTAGCAAGGGTGCTTCATCACCTATTGTCTTAGACCAACTGGTTTGGGAGTCACTGCTAAAGTCTTGGGTGTTGCAAGACTAGGAATTACGCTTTAATGTGCAGACACATCTTGTAATCGGTTGTTAGTACCTCAAGAAGTATTAACGGTCGCATGAAGGATGTGTAAGCAAAATTCATTTAAATTCACCTACTAATAAGTACTTTGGACAACGGACAAGGGTATGATTGCTTGATTTGAATTTCCAAGTGTAGGGGTGATTTATACACACACGTGGGGATATGTGATTGGAGTTTAGATGAGAGAAAGGAGTGAAGAATAGAACTTGTATCTTTAGTAGAGTTGATAGAAATTCTTAAGTGGAGATGGAACCCTAGAAGGAAAACTTAAGAAATGCCGAAATCTAAGTAAGTCTATAGAACATATATAATCTTAAGTTAAATAATGAGGAAGTGTGAAGAATATGGGTGGATAATTTATGAGTCGACGATAATAGAATTCCTTGTTAGAAGACCTAATTGGAGAATTAAAGTTAATGGGCCGAATTGATAGGATTTTGTGGGTAGTATCCGCTGAAAACCCTCAGGAGACAACATTCCTCCTACTAGGGACACCTAGAGGTTTAACGGCTTGTTGCACGTGCTCAGTGCAATCGCGTTTCCCTGCGAAAGTGCGGTTAGGTTTTTGTAGAGAATAAGTTTGCTCGAGGACGAGCAAAAGATAAGTTTGGGGGTATTTGTTCATACCATAATATTGCATTATTATATTCCCCATTCTTATTCATTTTATAAATAAACAGGTGCTTTTGACGCATGTCTGCTACATATTACAGGTTACAGGTTTTTAGATCTAAAAAGTGAAAAAAATATAAAGACAATGCAAAAGTGGGACTTTGACCAACAAACAGAGAATCTTGATCAAGCCTACACAAAGATCAATACAAAGCAGCGCAAGGTTCCAAACTTTGTCACGAAGCAACGGTAAAAGTCTACTACAATGTTCACTGAAGATCTGGAAGAGAAAGAGAAAACAATCTGAGAAAGGACCTGCAGAAACAAGAAGTACAAGACACCAGGAGCCCACACCAGAAACTGCAAAGCCCAGTCACTCCTTTTGGCCGCGGAACCGTGGCCAAACAGGGCCTCGGGCCGCTGTTCCGCGTCATGGTCATGCAGTTAGGAGCGCAAAACTTTACTATAATTTGGTGGTGGCGTTGAATGGTCTTTAGAGGGCTATTTTTGTAAATGTAGACATGCGAGTCATTGTAACCCTAGGGTTTCCTATCTTCTATAAATAGGGACTCTAAATCATTGTAAACCCTATGCCTCCTTTTAATAATAAATTTCAGAATTCTTTATGGAGAGCATCAGTGCCTCTTTTCAATTCATGAATTCAGATCTGACAATCCTGCGTTGATGTTTGGAGAGAGCCATCTGTAAGTAGATTTATTTAATTGTTCTAGTTTAGATTTCAATTCTTTGCCCTAGGTAGATTTAATTCATTTCCGTAGATAATTGTTTAGAGTTAGCTTTGGGGAAGGCTTTTGAGAGATGAGATCTCTCATCCCTTTCTTACCCATCATATATTTACAATAGGATTCCATGCATACACGCACACACCGCGCCCTACGGCACCCTATCCCTCGAGGTAGCAGTGATACCGTAGTATAAAGGCCCGGTTGCGCGTGTTTTCCATGGAGGTTAGGGTAAGGATCTCTAAAGGAAGGACAGGAACCTAGAGGAAGGAACACCTTCCCGAATGGATCTAATCCCCTTTATTGATAATTATCATAACTCCTCATAGATCTTCATTTGGGTATAGAAAGCGTTGAGATTTACTTGCATTTCCAAACCATCCCTAAACCTAACCCTAACAAGACTAGATCTAGATAATCGTAGTATAGAATAATTAGGTTTTTATATTTAATAATCAATCCGAACACCCTTCGGAATTAACTCGTAAGCGCGATTAGGAGATTCACAACATCCCTGTGGACCGACCCGTACTCACCGGCTAGCTACATGCGACGCCGTTCTTGATTGCGGTAATAGATAGTTTTTGATATACAAATCATTCGGCAGGCCTTGATTACACGAGTACAACATCGTCCCTTCTACACAACATCAGTGTATGAAGTATTTCAAGAATGGTCTCGAGTATACCGTGACAGGGGAGTTGAACCCATTCTCCGTGAATGAAGTCCGAAAGTACGAAAATGCAAAATACTTCTTACCAGATTTCGAAAACCGGAGAGCAAACAAAAAGCTATCACTACTATTCCGGTTTTCGGGAGTGATACCGAGGAGGAAGAAGAAATAGTTTATTCAGGGCCACCCCAATGCAACAAGCCGGGACCATCCACCCCTATTCTGGTCTTCGGCAGCGACTCGGAAGATGAGGTCAATGCTGTATTTTATGTTCGTCCATCGATACAAGCCTTCACTGACAATGATCAGAGTTTGCAAATCGCCTTGGTTCCGCAAGAGCATTACAAAGAGCTCGACGCACTTGATATCTATAGTGTGCAGGAACTGCAGATATTCTACGTCCCTCCCAGGCGAAGAGATGAAAAGGCGATCCTCTTTTATCGATCCACGGAAACCAAAGTGGAGAAAGAAATCTGGCATGGCGCCGATTCTACGCTTGACAGGCTCCAGCCCATCCATCTGCCCAGATACTACACAAAAGGATTAAAAAGGCTGTTGAGGCACCAAGGCGTACCCTTCAAACAGACTGCTCGACAAGCTCAGTTCTACAACAGGATCTGGAGCATCCCCGGAACTCAGCGAAAATTGCCCAACGGGAGAATGGAAGCGATCGGGCTTGGATATATCCGATCCAAGAAACGGGAGCGATTCCATGGCTGCTACGTCATACATGACTTAGATGAAGAAGGAGATGCTCTGTGGGAAGATGCTAACCCTGAACCAAAACGAGGTCCCACCGTGAAAATTCCAAGTCCGTTGTTCGAAGAACAGATGGACAAGCTTATAAGGGAAGCGGGTCAAAAAGTCCGGGATGACCATAGCCGCGAAATGGCTATTTACGAGAAAGCCAATAAGCAACGCCTCCTTTAGTAGGATACAGAGAATGACGATGCCCTTCGTCATCAACCCGTCATACAGAAGACCCGACGCAGAGGTAAAAACAAGCTAAAGAGAGGAAAAGACGTTCGACAGCGGCAAAGCGGGTCCAAGAAGCCACGCATTCGAGAATTGAGCAGCAGAGATCCGTCTCTTATAAAGAAGATGGGTCGAGCATATTCTTTTCCCCAAGACAAGACAAAGAAGATATTTGATCTTGTCATAAAATATCAGATAATGACGCTCCCGGAGTCCAAGCACCCCGAGCAAGCAGGTGAGGTTCATCATCCAGACTATTGCTCCTATCACCAAGCGATAGGGCATCCTCTCGAAAACTGCTTTACATTCAAAGACTGGGTCGAAGACCAGTATCGGTAAGGCAGGTTCGCTCTATCCAGCAGTTGGAAGGTAACCCCACCACAGAAGCATGAACCGAAAGCCACGTATGCGGCGAGAGTAGAACCAGATCAACATCGGTCTTGGAAGCGATCTCGTACCTGTCACGTAATAACGTCGTCAGAAGAAGAACCCGAGAATATGGATGACCTCCCTTGGTGCTTCGAAAACGATGATGACGAGGTGAGCTCAGAGTTTCCACCGGTGTCAAAAGAGCTGGAAGATGAGATACATACTACTGCAGATAACCTCAAGAAAATTGACTTGGGGACGGCAAGTGTTTATATCATATTCTTGCATTATTATATTCCCCATTCTTATTCTTTTTATAAATAAACAGGTGCTTTTGACGCATGTCTGCTACATGTTACAGGTTCTTGAACAGAAAACAGTGAAAACAATGGAAAGACAATGCAAAAGTGAGACTGCGAATGATAAATGGTGAAATCTTGATCGCGCCTACATTTTGAGGGACAATGAACAACAGTTCATCGAGTATAAAGGCAGTGACATGAAGAAACAGTAAAATTCCACTATAATGTTCACTGGAAAGATCTGGAAGAAAATGAGAAAACGATTTGAGAAAGGACCTGTATAAACAGGAAGTACAAGTCATCAGGAGCCAACACAAGAATTCTGAGCAGTCAACTCTTCAGTTTGACCGCGGAACCGCGGCCAAACCGAGGATGGGACCGCGGTTCCGCGGCTGTAGAGAGCAATCGTGAGTTGGAAATTTTACTATATTGTGTAAAATCTTTGACCGGTCTTCCTAAGAGCTATTTTGGTAAATGTAGACATGCGAATCAATTGTAACCTAGGGTTTCTATTCCCTATAAATAGAACCCAAATCATTGTATTTTCTTATGCCTCCCTTCATCAATAAATTTCAGCATTCTTTTGGAGAGCATCATTTTTTGTAAGTTCTTTATTTTCTGCCCTAGGTTAATTTTCTATTCTTACCCTAGATAAATTTAATTCATTGCCCTAGTTAATCTTTTATTCTCTGCCCTAGATAAATGTATTTTAATTCCCTAATAAGTGAGTAGTCTCCTCGCTTGTTAGGGTTAGATCTGGGGAAGGTTTGAGAGACGAAGATCTCTCATCCCCTTTCTTGCCCGTCATATATTTTCATAGGACTCTATGCATACATGCACATACCGCTCCCTACGGCACCCTATCCATCGAGGTAGCGGCGATACCGTAGTATAAAGGCCCGGTTGTGATGGTTTTCCATGGAGGTTAGGGTAAGGATTTCGAAAGGAAGGACACGAACCTAGAGGAAGAAATATCTTTCCAAATGGTTCTAATCCCTTTTATTAATATTTACCATAACACCTAATTAGATCTTCATATGGGTATAGAAAGCGGTGAGATTTATAGACTTTCCAAACTTAACCTAGACCTAACCCTAACAAGACTTAGATATAGATTAATTTAGTTTTTAGATTTAATAATCTATCCGAACACCCTTCGGAATTAACTCGTTTGAGCGATTAGGAGATTCACAACATCCCCGTGGACCGACTCGTACTCACCGGCTAGCTGCAAAGCGACGCCGTTCTTGATTGCGGTTGATAGATAGTTTTTGACACAAATCAAATGGCGCCGTTGCCGGGGATGGTGTAAAATTTTCTTTTTGCAATTTTGGGTTAATCTAAATTAAAAAAATCATAAAAATCTGAAAAATCAAAAAAATATAAAAATATATCATCTGTTATTTTTGGGAAGGGTATTTTTGTGTGAATTTTGCAGGATCTACGAACAAATTTGGATCTGGAAATCTCCAGAGATCAAAACAGCAAATATCAAATCCGAACAAACAGAGAAATATCACAACAGATAACATAAGAAATTTGGAGGACCGAGTCAACAAGAAGAACCGCGGAGATCTGGAGAGCCAAAAAAAAAACAAACCGCCGAAGCTGCAAACCGGCGGCGGAACCGCGGTCGGAGAGGCTACTCGCGGCGGTTCCGCGGTAGAGGTGAGGGATCAGTTCCCCAAAAAAGGCTGAAGCGCGGTTAAAAAAAAAACTGTAAGTCTTCTGATCTCCTCCTCTGCAAATCTCTAATATATCTTCTGAAAAATCTGCTGCAGGATTCTTTGCGCCGCGCATAAAATAAAAAAATTTGATTGCAAGTGATTTACTGTTTTGCATATCTTTAATCGAACTTTAAGGGGCTTTTGACCAATTCAGATTGGGTGGGGATTTCATCACCCTTCCCAGGACCCCATAAATCACATAAGGCATTTGCATTGACCAGTTTTAATTAAAAAATACTAGACTCAGCCCTAAGGACTTCGAGCTCAATAGGACAGAGGACTAGTTATAGGCATCGACCGTTTATCCTAATCTGACTTTGCGGTGTCTAGGTAAGTGTGTCAAAGGCTAGTGGTTATTAATTAGGCCCACTACTGTGGTTCCTTCCCACTTACCTGGCACTTACCTGGCCGTAATTGGCGGTGAAGAGGCGGTTTGAGGTCCTATCTCTAGCCCTTTGGAACAGTTAGGAGCTGTCTAGCTGACCTAGGTGACCCTAGATCTAGGCCTGATTGTGCATTTTTGGTTGATCGAAAGTGTGTCTTAGCCCTTTATCAAATTTTTTTTTTGCAAACAGTTCCAAATAAAAAATAGAGGAAAAAGGAAAAATCTTTTATAAACAACTTGCAAATTTTGCCGCTAAGAAATCCTTGCACCACCAACCTTCTTTCTTTTCCCTTTTCTTCTAACATGGGTACCCCAAATCATAAATCACTTGCCGAACTTCGGTATCCCGAACCTAACTTTGCGTCGTACGTCAATTGCTTCGGTCGATTTAAGGAAGATCCCTCCGTGCCAAAAATTTCTTTGAAAGATCAAATAGAAGCGTCTAGGAGAAACAGTTTGACCTTGCAACTTACTTTGTGTCAACCAAGTCAACCTTTACCACCTTCATATGTTGATACCACTTTTTCAAGTCCTGCTGTAACTCCTAAACCGATGTCCATTGCTGAGCATATTGCTCAATCTCGTAGCCGATCTTTCACCCCTCTCCACACATCTAGTTCTAGGGATCCACAAGACTATTCACCTTTTTATCCACATGTTGACCCTACCCCTGTCCAACCACCCACTTCCTACAAGTCCTACCCGACTTTCCCACCTTCACTAGACACTGTTTCTACACAGCCATTAGGGAGTTTCACATATCCAAACAATTTCGAATGTTTTACCGAAACCCCCTTACCACCCAAGTCTAGTTTGGAAGAGTCGTTGGAGGCTTATATCTTAGCAACAAACAAAATGACTAGGAATGTGGAAGCGTCCGTGGCCGCCCTTATGCAACCTAGTGAACCGGTAGCTAGTTTTCCACTAGCTTCAAATTTTTCAATGTATAAGGAGGCGATTGGACAGAGTGAGAATGTGAGAGGATTTCCAAATCAAACCTACCCATACCCAATTGAATCCAACAACTCCAATTTTCAAACATGTGTCCAAAATGATGAGTTGTGCGACTTTGTAGTGCTTGATTTGCCAGATTGTGAGGAACCCCTTTCGAGTGAAACCGCACCTAATCCGTTTGACCTTTACACCTCCACTCTAGAACCCAAATCGATAAATATCCATGCTTTTGATGAAGTGTCTAAAGAAATTAATTTTCACTTGATTGAGGATATAGACGCCGGGAATATTTCGGATGATGAACCTGTCGATTTGATTGAAATTTTATGTCCAATTCATCATCCCGAATCATTAAACGTTTCTCCCGAACCTTATATGCGTCTTGATTTTGATGATAATGGCATGGATGAGTTGAATTTTGAGGAAAATTATAAGGATAGTATTGAGGAGAGTTTTGAGGATCATATTGAGGTTGAACCATTTGTGTTTGATGTGGCTGATTTTCCAATTCAACCTCCTGAACCTTTAACTGTTATATCACCTTCCCTCCTTTCCATCATTCCTACCACGCTTGAAGACTGTGAGCTTGAAATTTTTTCTTTTGAATCCGACACAGTTTTCACAGACGTTAACACTTACGAGTGTTTCACTTTTTCGGACGATGTTGATGACTCACCGCCTTAGTTTGAGCCCGTTACATTTTCAGATGAGTTAATTGAACCATCAGACTCGGTTGCTTACAGTAGTTTCGAACCATTAATGGAATCTTTCAAGTTCGAGACGGTTTACTACGGTGAGAATGATACTATCCCTAATTCACTCCCTTTCGTCCTTCCCATTATTCCGACCGTACAAGAGACCGTTACGCTTTCATCTCCAATACCAAGTTCGGCGTACCCATACTTTCTTGCGAATCTTGAGGGATTTGACCCCATTTCTCGTCGAGTTGATAGGATAGCGCAATCGCTTTTAACACATCGATATCACAAATTGCGCTAATTTATTCACTCGATTTACACCCTCAAGATCGTACTCCACTTCTTTCTCCTTTCCGTCATTCTTCTCCTCCACCGAGACCATATTCTACCCTTCTTCCCACACGGTCTCGTGTGTTTCTCATTTCTATCCTCTATACCCCATTATTTCACCAACTCGACCATTACCACGATAAGATTTTTGAATGGTTGGTGCTAACCTTTGGCTTGTGTAAGGCCAAGCTTAAGTTGGGGGGGAACTTTGTTGTATATTTGTATATATATTTTTTGTTTTCTTTTTCTATAAAAAAATAAAAATTTTTTCAAAACATTAAAAATAAAAAAAATTGTAAATAAATAAACAGGGGAGTGCCGGCAATTTTGACCCTCTTGGTTTAGCATGACAGTGAGGACACTGTCAAGTTTAAGTTTGGGGGTATGCTCGGTACGTCTTCTTCCTTCGCATTCATTTGTACATATTTTTGCATTTGCATACTTTTTTGAAAACCCATAAAAATTGAAAAATTTCAAAAATTATAAAAATTATTGTATTCAATTTTGGCTAATTGACTTGAGTTTGACGAATAGGTTAACTGGCTAGGAACAACTAAATCTTAGACTTAGTAAATTAAAAACCCTAAAAAATAACCTTCCTTGAAGTTTAACGGTAGAAAGTATATGGCTTTGTAGTTTATTTAGAAATAGGCAAATTTTGGGTTCACTTCTTGGGCTAAGTCGAAACGAAGGAAAAGTATTGATGTTCTTATTAGAGTATAAGTTTGAAAAATAATTCCTAGCTTAAGTCTAGATTCTGAAAATGTATACCCTACAAATTGCACAATCACGCACCTTGAAACTTGGAATAGTAGAGGAGACCTTGAAATGCTCTTGTCTAAAGTCCTTAGTACAATGAAAATAAAAGAAAAAAAAGTGAATAAAGAAAAAAAATGAACACTGGTTTTTGTGATTAGTTAAGGCTGCATTAATGAAAAAAATATTTAGCGATGGTGCTTCATCACCTAGTGCTTTAGACCAACTGGTTTGGGAGTCACTGCTAAAGCCTTGGGTGTTGCAAGACTAGGAAGTACGCTTTAAAGTGCTAACGCATCTTGTAATCGGTTGTTGGTACCTCAAGAAGTATTAACGGTCGCATGAAGGATGTGTAAGCAAAATTCAATTAAAAATTCACCAATTAAGAATTGCTTTGGACAACGGACAAGGGTATGATTGCTTGATTTGAATTTCCAAGTGTAGGGGTGATCTATACACACACGTAGGGGTATGTAATTGGAGTTTAGATGAGAGAAAGGAGTGAAGAATAGAACTTGTATCTTTAGTAAAGTTGATAGAAATTCCTAAGTGGAGATAAAACCCTAGAAGGAAAACTTAAGAGATGCTGAAAGCTAAGTAGGTCTGCAGGATATATATAATCTTAAGTTAAATGATAGGGAAGCGTGAAAAATACGGGTGGATAATTTACGGGTCAACGATAATAGAATTCCTTGTTAGAAAACCTAATTGGGGAACAAAAGTCGAACGGCCGAATTGATAGGATTTTGTGGGTAGTATCCGCTGAAAACCCTCAGGAGACAACACTCCTCCTACTAGAGACACCTAGAGGTTTAACGGCTTGTTGCACATGCTCAGTGCAATCGCGTTTCCCTGCGAAAGTGCGGTTAGGTTTTATCGAGAATAAAAAAAATAAGTTTGCTCGAGGACGAGCAAAAGATAAGTTTGGGGGTATTTGTTCATATCATATTCTTGCATTATTATATTCCCCATTCTTATTCTTTTTATAAATAAACAGGTGCTTTTGACGCATGTCTGCTACATGTTACAGGTTACAGGTTCTTGAACAGAAAACAGTGAAAACAATGAAAAGACAATGCAAAAGTGAGACCGCGAATGATAAATGGTGAAATCTTGATCGCGCCTACATTTTGAGGAACAATGAACAACAGTTCATCGAGTATAAAGGCAACGACATGAAGAAACAGTAAAATTCCACTATAATGTTCACTGGAAAGATCTGGAAGAAAACGAGAAAACGATTTGAGAAAGGACCTGTATAAACAGGAGGTACAAGTCATCAGGAGCTAACACAAGAATTCTGAGCAGTCAACTCTTCAGTTTGACCGCGGAACCGCGGCCAAACCCAGGCTGGGACCGCGGTTCCGCGGCTGTAGAGAGCAATCGTGAGTTGGAAATTTTACTATATTGTGTAAAATCTTTGACCAGTCTTCCTAAAGGCTATTTTGGTAAATGTAGACATGCGAATCAATTGTAACCTAGGGTTTCTATTCCCTATAAATAGAACCCAAATCATTGTATTTTCTTATGCCTCCCTTCATTAATAAATTTCAGCATTCTTTTGGAGAGCATCATTTTTTGTAAGTTCTTTATTTTCTGCCCTAGGTTAATTTTCTATTTTTGCCCTAGATAAATTTAATTCATTGCCCTAGTTAATCTTTTATTCTCTGCCCTAGATAAATGTATTTTAATTCCCTAATGAGTGAGTAGTCTCCTCGCTTGTTAGGGTTAGATCTAGGGAAGGTTTGAGAGACGAAGATCTCTCATCCCCTTTCTTGCCCGTCATATATTTTCATAGGACTCTATGCATACATGCACATACCGCTCCCTACGGCACCCTATCCATCGAGGTAGCGGTGATACCGTAGTATAAGGGCCCGGTTGTGATAGTTTTCCATGGAGGTTACGGTAAGGATTTCTAAAGGAAGGACAAGAACCTAGAGGAAGAAATATCTTTCCAAATGGTTCTAATCCCTTTTATTAATATTTACCATAACACCTAATTAGATCTTCATATGGGTATAGAAAGCGGTGAGATTTATAGACTTTCCAAACTTAACCTAGACCTAACCCTAGCAAGACTTAGATATAGATTAATTTAGTTTTTAGATTTAATAATCTGTCCGAACACCCTTCGGAATTAACTCGTTTGAGCGATTAGGAGATTCACAACATCCCTGTGGACCGACCCGTACTCACCGGCTAGCTGTAAAGCGACGCCGTTCTTGATTGCGGTTAATAGATAGTTTTTGACACAAATCAGCAAGCGACCCACGGCCGACATTCGTCAGTGAGGTGTTGTCTGAAAAAAGGGTGGCTACGCTAAAAGACGTGCTCATGCAGTATAAAGACTGCTTCGCATGGAACTATTCAGAGATGCCGGGACTCGATCCAGAGATTGCTGTCCACAAATTGGCGATTTCTACAGACGTCAAGCCGGTCAAACAAGCGCCGAGAAGGATGCGGTTCGAGTTTGAGATGAGCATCAACACCGAGGTCAAGAAGCTAATCGACTCCGGCTTTATCCAAGAGGTTCAGTACCCTGATTGGATTGCCAACATTGTCCCAGTGATGAAGAAAAATGGGACGGTGCGCATCTACGTGGACTTTCGGAACCTCAATAAAGCTTGCCCGAAAGACAATTTTCCTGTACCAGTTACCGAGCTGATGATAGATAACACGTCCACTCACGAAGTCTTCTCCTTCATGGACGGATCATCAGGGTACAATCAGATAAAGATGCATCCCGAAGACCAGAAGCATACCGCTTTCCGGACTCCTCTGGGCATATTCTGCTACAAAGTGATGCCCTTCGGTTTGAAGAACGCCGGCGCCACCTATCAAAGGGCCATGATGAAGATTTTCGATGACCTCATACATGAAATCGTCGAATGCTATATCGACGACCTTGTGGTGAAAAGCAAATCGCACGAGGAGCATTTGGAGCATCTGAAAATAGTGTTCCAACGTCTTCGGAAATACAACTTGAAAATGAACCCCCTCAAATGCGCGTTCGGAGTTTCCTCAGGAAAATTCCTAGGGTTCATCGTATGACATCGAGGTATCGAAATAGACCCATCAAAGATCAATGCGATTATGGAAATGCCTCCGCCAAGAACTCTCAAGCAACTGCGATCTCTCCAAGGAAAGCTCGCATATATCCGACGGTTCATAGCTAACCTCTCCGGAAAATGCCGCCCCTACAGTCACTTAATGAAGAAGGGAACCCCGTTCGTATGGGATCGCAAATGCCAAAGTATACTGGACGAAATTAAGCAATACCTGCAGAATCCGCCAGTACTGGCTGCTCCAGTCAAGGGAAAGCCTCTCATTTTGTATACAACCGCCATTGAGGGTTCTCTAGGAGCATTATAGGCACAAGAAAACGACCAAGGGAAGGAGAGAGCCCTCTACTGCTTGAGCCAAGTTCTCCTGGGGGCAGAAAACAATTACTCCCCCATCGAAAAACACTGCATGGCGTTGATCTTCGCGATAACGAAGCTCAGACACTACGCTTTGGCGCATGAGGTCCACCTCATATCAAAAGTGGATCCTCTCAAATATTTGATGTCAAGAGCCATATTAACGGGACGACTCGCTAAATGGGCTCTGCTCTTGATGGAGTTCTCGATAACTTATCGTCCTCTCAAGGTAGTGAAAGGCCAGGCCATCGTCGACTTCCTCGCCGAGCATCCGATATCCGCCGATTCTCCCTTGAACCGCGAATTGCCAGATAAGCACGCGTTTGACACGATCGACGGGGAGAAAGGAGGGAGTGATACCCGATGGAAACTCTACTTTGACGGAGCATCTTCTATGAAGAAGCGAAAGCATAGTCACAAATTCGCCGTTCGGGAATAATTCGGCGAGGACGAAAATTCAGATTCGGAGAACTATTCGGAAAAAATCGGCAGGTATTCGGGAAAGATTCGGTAAGTGTTCGGGAAATGTTCGGGAAGGATTTCGAGCAATAAATTAATATATGAGACGCTAGGTTTTGATTTTGTGAATTATTTGCTGTTTTTTGAATTATTCGTTGTTTTTTCACATAATTCGGGAATAATTCGGGAATAATTCGCGAATTATTCGCGAATAATTCGGCCAGTTCGGCAATGGCGATTAATTCGTTTGATCAAAAATTCGCGAATTATTCGCGAATTCTGCGAATAATTCTCGAATTATGTGACTATGAGCGAAAGCACAACTCCCCTATAATCAAATCTGGGGTGGTCCTCATCTTCGTGATTCCACAAGGAGGGATAATGCGCTTTGCCTTTTCCCTAACAGAGCCGAGGACAAACAATGAAGCTGAATATGAAGCTTTGATAGCAGGTCTTGAGATCGCTGTCGACATGGAAATTGAAAACCTCCCCATATACGGGGACTCCCAACTGGTCGTTAGCCAAGTAAACGACGACTATCAGACGTGCAAACCGGAGTTGGTAAAGTACGGCGAAAGGGTACAACAATTGCTGACTCAAATCCCTACCTATGCCCTGGAAAGCATACCACGCGCAGAAAATAGCAAGGCGGATGCATTAGCCAAGCTCGCTAAAGAACTGGCCGACGAGAATCTCGATGACGTGAGGATCGTTGTGCAAAGCCGTCGGGTTCTTGCACCGGCAGAAATATCTCCAGAGTCATCCGAAGAAAAGGGAACGACAGAGCAAGAAACCCTACAAATAAAAGACCAGGAAAAAGCTATGGATTGGAGAGAAGTCTTTATAGACTACTTCAAATCCCGTCGAACACCAGAAGACGCGTCCTCATGACATCAGCTCATGAAACGAGCTCTATCCTTCGCCTTTGTCAATGATACTCTATATAAAAGATCGTTTGACTCCCTGTGGCTAAGATGCCTGGGACCTGAAGAGGCAAAGAGAGTCGTCCAAGAAACTCAAGACGGACTCTGCGGTTCTCACCAAGCCGGGCCGAAGATGAAACTGAAGATCAAAAGGATGGGCTATTATTGGCCCACAATGGTCCAAGACTGCCTCGAATACGCGAAGCAGTGCCACTCATGCCAGATTCACAGGGACTTTATCCACCAGCATCCAAATCCGCTACATCCAACGGTGGCTAGCCGGCCATTCGAAATGTGGGGAACTGACATAATCGGGCCCATCAAACCGGCATCATCCAGAGAACATCGATTCATATTGGCGACAACTAATTATTTCTCTAAGTGGGCGGAAGCAGTACCACTAAGAGAGGTGAAGACGGAGAATATCCTCCATTTCTTCAAGACACACATCATCTATCGGTTCGGCACTCCGCGACAGATTATCTCCGATAACGGGCTAGCCTACAGAAGCCACAAAATCAGCCGCTTCGCACAACAACATAACATAGACGGAAGATACTCTTCGGTCTATAATCTCCGAGCTAATGGTCTGGCTGAGGCTTTCAACAAAACCCTGACGAAGATCGTGAAAAAGACGGTGTCCAGAAGTAAGAGGGACTGGCATGAGAGACTGCATGAAGCTCTCTCGGTGTATCGAACTACGTTCAAAACGGCCACAAACACAACGCCGTATGCATTGGTATTCGGCACATAAGCGGTACTCCCCCTCGAGATAGAGTTACCCTCTTTACGAGTGGCGGTTTATTACGAGCTAACAGACGAAGAAAATGCCCACCTTCGGCTTGAGGAGCCCGACGCCCTTGATGAAACCCGGCTCATGGCGCAACAAAACCTGGAGGCTTATAAAGCAAATATGACGCACTTATACGAAAGATTGACTAGGCCGAGAACATTCCTCCAAGGCGAACTCGTGCTAGTGATCAAAAGACCTATGATCCCCAATCGTGCCAAACGGGGGAATTTCGAGCCAAACTATGAAGGCCCGTACATCATAGACAAAGTTTACCAGGGTGGAGCCTATCTACTCATGGATATGCATGGTGAAAGACCTTTCAGGCCAATAAACGGTCGCTTCCTAAAAAAATACTACGCCTGACGAGTCATGGCCTAGGTCAACGATAGATGACGACGCCTATTTTCGCTCGCTATCTTCCTAAGCCCAAACTCTATAAGTAGTAGCCGGCAAACGAACCGAAACGTCTTTAAACTAACAACGGACCGAAATGTCTTAAAACTAACGACGGACCAAAACGTCCTAACAATGGACCACTATGTCCTAAAATTAGCTACGGACCGAAATGTCCTTAAACTAACGACGGACCGAGATGTCCTAAAACTAACAACGGACCGGAACGTCCCTAAACTAACGATGGACCACTATGTTCTAAAACTGGTTGTTGACCGAGACGTCTATAAACTACTACGGACCGCAGCATCCCAAGGCTGAGGAAAAAAAACGGTACGTCCATAAGCGAAATGGGCACGGATGAAAACCCGAAAGGGCTCCGTGAGTAAAAACAGCAGGACTATCGGCGAGTCTTGTGAAAACCCGAAAGGGCGCAATCTCGTTAAAAGGCACTTGCAAAGTTCTCTCGACTTGTAAGGAGAAAAACTCTCTTGTGAGATCCTTACGACTCTCAAGAGAAAACACACTTAGGAATCCTCACGATTCCTAAAGAGAAAATACACCTACGGGATCCTCTCGACCTGTAGGGAGAAAATTCTTTATGAGACCCTCACGGCTCATAAAGTTGAAAAGTCTTAGGCAGCAGACCTGAACCTACTTCCTAAGCCATCACAATCCCCAGATTGTCCTACAAGCGGTTCAATACCGACCTTTGTATACAATCCACGGGTGCGAATAAACATTTCCCTAACAAAGTCCCACCCACAACTAGGGATATATTTACACAGTGGACAACTCTTGTAAGTCCTCTCAACTTATAAGGAGAAAACACTTTTGTAAGATCCTTACGACTTATAAGAGAACACACACTTAGGAATCCTCACGATTCCTAAGGAGAAAATGCACCTATGAGATCCTCATGACTCGTAGGGAGAAATACCTTTATGAGACCCTTACGGCTCATGAAGTCAAAAAGCCTTAGTTGACAGGATCTTAACCCTGTTTGCTAAGCCACCTTTGTTCGATATTGACAGAGGCAAATGATGATTCGCTCCTGGCAATATCCCAGTTGTAGCAATGCTGATGCCTAAATCGGTATCAAATCCTAAACTCGCAGCGAAAAATCAGCGAGCCACAAATGCATATGAAATAGCCGAAATGATGGGGCAACTTGCAACAAAATCAGCAAGTAAAATATATGCATACAAAATAGCTGAAATGGTTGGGCAACTCGCAATAAAAAGCAGCGAGTAAAGAAAAAATAGCCGAAATTATTGGGCACCGCGAAAAATAGCCGAAATGATTGGGCAATCGCGACTTTTGCGATATGAAAGCTGAAATGATAGAGTATCGTGGAAAGAAAAATATATAAAATGAAACTTTTTGCCCTACAGGTGAGATCACATCGATCCCTGTATACAATCCAGGGGCACAAACAAAGAGGGAACCATACCTTCCCACCAGGCTCTATCAAAAAGAGAGCCAAGTCTCGACGGCCGCATCTACAGCCTAGAGACCCATAATAGCGTCCTTCCTCATTCAGCAGGATTCAGACGCGACAATCAACCTTGGAGCCATGGCAAAGTCCCTGTTCCAAATCTCGACGGTTCACAGACAGCCTAGAGATCACCAACAGCGTTCCTCCCCATTCCAACAGGATTCAGACGCGATAATCAAGCTTGGAGCCATGGAAAAGTCCCTGTTCCAAATCTCGACGGTTCACAGACAGCCTAGAGATCACCAACAGCGTTCCTCCTCATTCCAGCAGCATTTAGACGCGACAATCAACCTTGGAGCCATGGAAAAGTCTCTGTTCCAAACCTCGACGGTTCACAGAAAACCGAGAGAGCAAATCCTGGTCCCGTAGAACACGGCTAAAGTCAATCCTGACCTCGTGGAAAATGGCCAGAGCAAATCCTGGTCCCGTAGAACATGGCTAATGTCAATCCTGACCTCGTGGGAAATGCCCAGAGCACTTCCTGGTCCCGTAGAACACGGCTAATGTCAATCCTGGCCCCGTGGGAAACGCCCAGAGCAAATCTTGGTCCTGTAGAACACGGCTAAAGTCAATCCTGACCACGTGGGAAATGCCCAGAGCACCTCCTGGTCCCGTAGAACACAGCTAAAGTCAATCCTGACCCCGTGGGAAACGGACAGAGCAAATCCTGGCTCTGTAGAACACGACTAAAGTTAATCCTGACCCCGTGGGAAACAGCCAGAGCAAATCCTGGTCCCGTAGAACACGGCTAAAGTCAATCCTGACCCCGTAGGAAACGGCCAGAGCAACCCCTGACACCGTGAAATGCGGATAAAGTCAACCCCTGGCACCGTGAAATATGGATAAAGTCAACCCCTCTTGGCCC
This sequence comes from Agapanthus africanus, assembly GCA_030015575.1. Taxonomy (NCBI): domain Eukaryota; kingdom Viridiplantae; phylum Streptophyta; class Magnoliopsida; order Asparagales; family Amaryllidaceae; genus Agapanthus; species Agapanthus africanus. The sequence goes on along the minus strand of JASDDO010000024.1, from coordinate 42,911,410 downwards.
CGTAGAACACGGCCACAGTTAATCCTGATTCCGTGGGAAACAGCCAGAGTAAACCCTCGAATTCCCCGTCAAAGCAATGCTTTGACCCGGAAGCAGGTCAACTCATCGAACACTTATGAGTCCTCTCGACTTGTAAGGAGAAAAACTCTCTTGTGAGATCCTTACGACTCTCAAGAGAAAACGCACTTAGGAATCTTCACGATTCCTAAGGAGAAAATACACCTACGGGATCCTCTCGACTTGTAGGGAGAAAATTCTTTATGAGACCCTTACGGCTCATAAAATTGAAAAGTCTTAGGTAGCAGATCCTAACCCTGTCTCCCAAGCCATCATTGCCTCGCAGAGAGGTCAAGATAGATTTTCTATAGGCCACACTCTCCTAAGTCAAACATCGACAAAAAAGGAAACAACCACTTACAAGTCCTCTCGACTTGTAAGGAAGAAAATTTCTTGGGAGATCCTTATGACTCTTAAGAGAAAACACACTTAGGAATCCTCACGATTCTTAAGGAGAAAATACACCCGCGAGATCCTCTCGACTCGTAGGGAGAAAAATATTTATGAGACCCTCAGGGCTCATAAAGTTGAAAAGTTTTAGGTGGCAGACCTGAACCTGTTTCCTAAAGCCATCGTTACCCTGTAAAGAGTCCAAGATGGACCGTCACTTACTATCTACAGGCCACACTTGCTAAAATCACATGGCAACGACACACCAAAGAGAAGAAAGCAACGGTAGAACAAAAAATGTGTATCTTTTATTCATGAATTCAATGGAGTACAAGTTGAATCATATGAAAGAATAAAAAAATAGATACATGTTATTCAAAGATTACAAGTGTTCAATCTATACAAAACATCTACTGAGAAGGAAGCATTTTCAATAAGTCAGCAAGTTGCTCGCGCACTCCTTTCAATTCCTTTTCATGGTCAGCCGCTGCGGCCAGCTCTGCTTCGACTCGAGCCCTTTGCTGCAAGCACGATGAAACCTTCTCATCAATTTCCCGTTGGGCAACTTCGCGACTCTGCGTAACCCACTTAATGGAGTCGAGTTTCCACCTCAATACCAGCCTGTCCGAAATGCATCGCTGCAAATTGTCAAAGATGGCTCTCAGTTGCGCGGCATTCGCTTCAACTTGGGCGCGCAGCCGGGCAGATTCACCCGAAGCCTCATCGCGTTCCTTCCGCCTCAAGATCGCTTCTTGTTCAAAATGGCGGAGGAAGGACGCGCTCTGCTCAACCCATGCAGCCCCCTGGGAGTTCAAAGCCAACATCTTAGGGGCAGGACGCCTAAGCTCAAGCTCATGTAGGCAGGCCTCAATCTTCCTGCAGTGGTTAACCCAAGACTCAACGACGCCTTCGTTATGGAAGTTTACAAGCGTCGCCAACATTGGATTAATCTCAACAGCAAAATCTGCAGCAAATGTAGGGGCCTCTGCATCAAGCTCCTCGATGTATTCACTCAACATACGCAGACTGGTCACAACGCCTTTTGAAGATGGACGTCTAGAAAAGGTCCCTGTCGGCATTATGATGCGAGACTCGAACGGAGCTGGAGTCGGTGGGACCGCTGAAAAACAAATCATAATCATATGTCGGCTCAAGAAATAAAGAAAAATACACGAACAATAGAGTCTACTATACCGGCTGCAACCGGGGGCAGAGCTGGGAGTACCGGTGGCGTGACGATACCCTCGTCCCCTCCTTCAATTTATAAGGCTACAAGTAATGCAAAGAAGAATTAGCAACGACATGATTGCCCGTTAAAGAAAAGAAAGGACGCCGGTTAGAAAAGATGCTCACCGGCACCAACGGGCAGACTAATCTCCGACTGGAAGGAGAAGTGCGAGTTCAACACTTGATACAGGTGATCAAAGAGAACTCCTGCAAGATCACGATGATACATAGTCAGTACACGGAAGATGCTATCCCTAATTTAAATTAATCACAAACCCATACCTTCCAACATTCGAGAAGATATAATAGGAGATGAAGGGGCAGCAACCGTCAGAGCGGCAGCTGGTGGTACTTCTTCAGGTGTCACAACCTCAGCGCTTACCACACCTACATTCGAAAGGAACAAGATATCATCAGAAGGGATTCCAAAATGAAAAGAATGCAGCGTCCAAGACCTACCAGACAGGTCATCAGCCAAAACGGTAACGGAAGCATCACCGGGCATCACGACTTCTTCGATCTCATTTGGGGGGATGGTTTCACCTCCCGTAGCTTCGTCCCCTGATTCCATGAGAGCCGTCATGACACTCGCAATGCCATGCGATGGTAGGGAACCGCAGGCGGAAAGAGCGGCAATTGGAGCGGTCCCGGACTCCTGGGAAAGAGTAGCCGCTTTGGGCTCAGTGGTTGCCGTCATCTCACCCGCCGCCTCCTCACCAAGACTTGGCCCTGCAGGGTAAGATATATGAGAATCTGAAGATCAAATTCTGAAAAAAGAACCCAGTGTTACGCTACCTTGGGACGGCTTTTCAATTGCTTCCCGAGCCGCGCGTACCGCCTGTCTATGAGCGGTAGACAGGGCGGACGGAGCACCCTCTGAAGAAGCAGGGATAGGGGAAGCAGCGCTCGAGCCTGCACCTATGGACAAGGCGGCGTTACGTTCTCTTGCTGCACGCCTCCTGCTCTTCCTTTCCGCCTGGGCCGTGAGAGCTGATCTTCTTAGAACCTCCGTCAAGGAGACGTCATCGTCCACGCCAGGAGCTACCTCTGGAGCCGTTATGGCGTCCGTCATCGGTTGCTTAAGTAAAGCTTCTTTTGGCGATACTGGGGAAGCTGGCACTTCGGTAGCCGGCCTTGGAAGCATCTCCGTACCACCCTGCGAAATCGGCATGGCACTTGGGATAACTTGGGTCGAAGTAGTCCCTGCGATAAAATGAAAAAGGGGTAAGACTATCCATGAAGGAAAAGGGAATAAGGGCATAATGAGCCGAAATATACCAAGGCCCAACGAAGCGCGAAGCCTCTCGTCCTCCTCAAAAGTCTTGAGGGAAGCCGCGAGAGCCTCTTCAGTGGAAACGCCTGTTGAAGAAAAAGTGTCAGTCAAAACACGATAATAAAAATGTAATGCAACAACAAAAAGATACGACTGAAGATTACCTGACTCAGCGAGGGTGATCAATCCTGCCTTGTGGCTAGCTAGTCGCTCGGAAGCTGCGATGTCAGCCTCTAGATCAGTATCATCTGGCGCCATGAATAGACCCTCATTGGTCTCGTATTCGCTTAAGCCTTCGCTATAAGGAGCATGGGGCTCCTGGCCGAGTACAACCTCTGCAGAAAGAATCGACTTCTTCTTCTTCTTCTGCGAGCGAGTACCGGCTGCCGGTAACACGAGCTTGCGTTTAGCGGGCAACTTCGGACGGAGAGTCCCGATCTTCGCACCCAAGCCGGACTCAGGAGACGCCACAGCGACCACTTCAACGGGAGCACGGGGTAGCGGCAGCTCAGGTATATCACGCGGTACCACAGCCGCAGCAGCTTCCCTCAAGGGAGGACGAACAATGGTCCGTCGTTTCAGGGGAATAGCGGGGTTACTAGCCGGGGCGGTGCCCTTGCGATCGAGCAGCAATCGCTTTTCTTCCCTAATAACGGTGCCCATCGAATGTTGATACCACGCCACATACACGTTCAGGGCCTTCGGAACACAGCTCGGTTCACTGATGAAGAAGTTGGACCCTGTGTTTAAGCGCATAAAATGATGCAACGCGCTTCGGATACCCTCTTTAGCAGCAGCGGGTTCTGCCAAGAAAACCTCAAGCGGGACGCCCTGATTATAGCTTAACTGCTGGGCGAAATGATGCGGGTTGTATCTCATGAACAACGCCGCATTATTCTGCCTAAATAAGAGAAAGCCCGGCCTGATGGAGTATAGATGAAGAATCTCCCGAGCTTTCAAGATAGAGGTCCCGTCTTTAAAAATGTCTTGCAATGGCAGCACCGTTTTCGCGGATTCCTGGCCGACGGTCAAAATCTTATCGGTGAAGGACATGCCATCTCCAACCGTGCATGGACGAAGGAGCAAGCCCCTAGCTTCCCACGGTGTCGGGTTTACAATGGATGCGTCGACTAGCCGCATGATCCGAGGGAACTTACACTTATCATAGAAGTAAGGCCTTCTGTGGATACCGAAGACGCCAAGCACGTGCAACTCGAGCCACGAGGTGAAATAATGCATCGAGAAGTTTGCAGGCTGCACCCCTGGTTCAGTAGTATCCATTGCCAAGCTGAGGCCGTGATACAAATAGGCTAACCCAGCGATCCCGACGGCCACTTGCATCCCAGCAACCATTCGATGCGCTGGGTAGAAGACGGACGGCCTCATACGGCTAGGGTGCAACGAAAGCGCAAACCAGCTCAGCCATAACCCGAGAAGCCCCAAAAAGAACGTTTCTTCGTCGATCCCAGGAGCTGCCAGCTCTGCAAAAGGGACGACCGGGATGTCGGGGAGAAAGAAACTCTTCTGATCCGCCTCCGCCGTCGGCAGGTTGCCCAAACCTAAGCCAAAAGGATCGTCAAGTTTGGCGAACTTCGCGGCTTCCTTCGACAGTACTTCCGAGCGGAGAAAACGAGCGATAAAATCCGTAAAATTAACCCCACGACCTTCTGATTCGAGAAAAAGCTTCTCATAGATATTCAGCACCTTTATCAAACTCGGGAATTGGTATTGAATAGCGTTTTCCGGGATAAGACCCATTACCACTGATTTGGTGGCAAAAATGTATTCATCCGAAGGAAGCAGCTCCTCGTAATGTTCTCCCCTAACGGGTAAACCAGAGATCTCAGCAAATTCCTCCAAAAAAATAGAGACTTCTCGATCCAATAAGAGGAAGGTATGGGTCGGAATGTTCCATTGCTCCAGAAATGCCTTGACCCACCACGTAGGAGGTATGGAATACTAGAACAAAGAAGCATAGATCGCAGAATACAATCCGAGCCTTAGCAGCTGTGACTTCTTCGCCGATAAGATGTATCGGGCCCACTGCAGATATCCGGCTGGGTGACGGGGAGTTAGTCCTATGTTGTATGGCTGTCCCCAAGGGCGCGACTCGCCCTGACATATGCGCCGCCCTAGAGTGTCCAAAGCCACCGGCGGCTGCACGGGTATTGCAGCCATAGAAGGCCGAAGGAGACCCTCTGAAGTCCAATTCACCTCCACCACAGTATAGTTTATCGGGGGTGCATCTGCATAAGGGATCGTCGAAATAGGATCCGAAGGTGTCGCTCAAGAAAAACTCCGACGACCTTTGATGATTTGGTTGTACCATGTTCCCATAAATGGAGATTCTTCTGCTCTGGGTCGTGATCCTTGATCAGTGCAAAGACTTCCCTGTCCACGGACGCTTCGGGGAATCCGCCTTCCGAACGGACGAACGGGAAGGAAGTGTCGAAAGACATAGTACCTGCGCGGAAAAGAAAAAAATTTCAACCACCAATGCTACAGTTTAAGTTCTATCACTAGGTACTTTAAATCCGTACCGCACTGCAATGCAGCGAAAAGGGACTAAAGGGGACCCACATAATCTAGATGACAGTTCATCATTAATAAAACAGTCTCATCATTTGATGAGATTGTCATTAAATGAGGGAATCCTCAAAAGATTCTCGTTCAATGAGAACCCCTCAGGCCAAGGAGTAAATCTCCCCTTGAGAGCAGCGCTCCGTGACAGAGTGACATCTGTCAACTCTAATGATGATGGGAATAAAAATTCCTCAAGAGCCTTGCTCTGTATAAATGATGGAATAACCCATCAGAAAAATTGAAGTAAAGTTTTTAATGAATTAAAATTCTGAGATCTTCAAGATCTATGAACAAACTCTAAGAGTTTTCATGAAAGATTAACAAATCTATATGATTTGAAGAGAGCAAAGCTCTGTTAATGGGTCAAGAAACCCTAAGAAAGATCTCTTTAGATCTATGATTTCAAGAGAGCAAAGCTCTGTTAATAAAACCCTAAAAAAGGTTTTCTTTAGATCGAAGATCTATGAAGAGCAAGGCTCCGTTAATTGGTGAAACTCTAGATTATTAAATAATCCTTTAGAAGATTTAATCTTTACCTGTCCTTAAGAAAGTTCTTAAAACAGAGAGCTATGCTCTGAAGGAGAATAAAAATTCTCAGAAAGAAAGAAGATGAACAGAAATCATCTCAAGGGCCAAGGGTCTTATTTATAGGCACTGAGATGCCGTTTCAACTTCTAAGTTGATCCAATGGCAGAAATGCTGCCACCACTGCACTCACGTGTGGGCCACGTGAGCGCAACGGTGGGGGGCATTTGTTTCCCCCAATCAGAGCAAAACTCTGTTCAAATTTTAAATTTTGAAATGAAGCAACACTTCATAGCAGCGCCAAGTGTGCTGCGCCCCAAGTAGCAAAGCACGTGTGCGCTAGCGCTAAGTGCGCTGCACTCTAAGCAGCGCACCACGTGCAAAGCACGTGTGCGCTAGCGCTAAGAGCGCTGCACTCTAAGCAGCGCACCACGTGCAAAGCACGTGTGCGCTGCACTCTAAGCAGCGCACCATGTGCAAAGCACGAGTGTGCTAGCGCTAGAACTAAATATTCTCCACTGTTGGATCAAAGATCTAACGAACTGATAAAAAATTATCAATTAACCAGAATAAAATTCTGTTAAGGAGAGATTCCTCAAAATCTTTCCAAACAAAAAGATTGTGCTCTGTAAATCAGAGCACCATTGGATCAATGATCCAAAGGTGATTAAAAATCACCAAAATTACAGAATAAATTCTGTATGGAGAAAGATTTCCCAATCTTGTTAAAAACAAGAAAATTGCCTTCTGTAAATCAGAAGCCCTTGGATCAAAGATCCAACGGTGGGGAAATCCCCAAATCAATCGGAGAAAAGATCTCCTTAACCGATTGAACAAATCAGCTCGCCCTATATAAAGGCCCCAAGAGTTCAAGTCTCATGAACAGAGAAACATATAGAGGAACCCCCTATAAACTGTGAGAAATCTCAGAAAGAAGAGCAAGCTCTCAGAAGAAGAAGATTTTCTTCAAGGTAAAAAGAACAGAAAGACGAAATCGTCTCATATAAAAAGAAGAATTCACTTCTTTCTTTAAGATCATAGATCTATAAGACCAAGGTCTTTCACAAAGAGATCAAAGGATCTCATCATCATAAAATAAGAAGAAGAACATAATTCTTCTCACAGATCATAGATCTATAAGACTAAGGTCTTTTACGAAAAGAGATCATGAACATCTTATTACAAAAGGGGGGGAGAATAATTCAATTCTCTTAGGATCACAGATCCATAAAGGCAAAGCCTTTCACCAAAATAAGAGATTGAAACATCTCCTATAAAATAAGAACTTTGTTCTTAGAACTTTGAGACAAAATCTCTCATAAACGAGAATTTATTTCTCAGATCATAAAGCTGATCAAATAGCGCTTTGCGCTCTTGGACTGGCGCTCAGCGCCAAGCGCATCACGTGCTCCTCACGTGTGCACCACTTAACAAATAGCGCTTTGCGCTCATGGACTGGCATTCAGCACCAAGCGCACCACGTGCTCCTCACGTGTGCGCCACTGAACAAATAGCGCTCTACGCTCATAAACTGGCCCAATGCGCCCATTATCTGGCGCTTAGCGCCAAGCGCGCCACGTGCTCCTTACGTGCGCGCTACCCAGCAGAAGCGCTCTGCGCTCTTTGACCGGTGCAAAGCGCCAAGCGTGCCACGTGCTCCTCACATGTGCGCTAAAAAGAACATAAATTGTTCTATAAATAAAGCTCAGAGCTATGATGAATGCTCAGCATTCAATAAAAGACAGAAAGGCCGCCACAACCCAAATCAATGCCCAGCATTGTCAAATGTTTAACATTTAACTGAGTGGGCCGAGCCCAAGTTGGACATTAATCCCTCATTCAGATTAATTGAGCCCATATGCTCATAAAATCTCAGATCTTAGTCCCAATTGGACTACAGATCTCCCAACCAAAATTGGTTCAAGGGTACATCTCCGCACTCCTCTGATATATGTCGTTGTAATCCTTCAACATCTTCAGAGAGGTGACGGGTCCTGACAACCAAACATCCCTCAGACTGTGGGGTCCTTAAACCCATGGACTATGATGTCCTTAACCTCGGACTGTGGGGTCCATAAGACCATGGACTATGATGTCCTTAACCTCGGACTGTGGGGTCCTTAAGCCCATAGACTATGATGTCCTTAACTTCGGACTGTGGGGTCCTTAAGCCTATGGACTATGATGTCCTTAACCTTGGACCGTAATGTTCTTAAACTAATGGACCACAATGTCCCTAAACTAAACAATAGAGCCCAAATGCTCTTTTGTTGGATCTAAACGATCCCGTTAAGTTGATCTTAGTCTAAAAATAAGACTAACGTATCCTTAACAAACGTTTAAGTTGATTTTAGTCTCAAATGAGACTAACGTATCCTTAAACCAAACCCCAAACCCAAATCGAAGAAGATACGGATTTGGATTAATCCACGCCCTATGGGCGACAACATAAATTAGTCTCCGTATACAATCCACGGGAAACCAAAAACAAAACAAACATACACACGACACGAAGTGACCATCTGGAGAAGGAGAAAGTGGTTACCGCGATGCGGTAACGTAATTAACTGCAGGGGCTTGCGCCTGCAGGGAAGAGCGTCCCCACAATCAAAAACCCCTCAACGAGGGGGAATCTGACGAAGTCTGCTACATCAGCCGCATCCGTTTAAACCTTCGATATATGGTGTCATAAATCAACTTGGCATCTTCGGAGAGGTGGACGGATAGCACCAAATAGCATCTGCCCTCGAAGTTCAGGCCGGACGTCCCAACGTCCCGGTCGCGTCCTTTCGGCGTTTCATTGAACCACATACGTCGCTGTGTATGAGTCCTAAGAGATCGCTCGCTCTTACTCCGTGTCCAATGAACGGAGTCTTTATCATCTTTCCTATGAGACAAGATTGACAAGTTGCATAAGACTGATATTCGAATGGATCCACATATCCCTTTCTATGTAACTTCGACAATCGTGTTTCATTGATGTGATTTGGTCTACAATGCCTTAAGAAAGCCTTATTTAATTTTGGAGACTTTCTTTTAAGTGTGTTCTGGACGTTGAAAACCTGAGCCTGATTTAACATGTATATATTGTCCTCTAGTGTACCAGACCCAATCAGACTTTGATTTAGGTGGATGTGAACCACATCGTTTACATACTAGACTAGATACACACATACAATTACGTAGAATCAATATCTGCCCACTTGTCAATTCTAGGTGATATACCCTATGGATACAGCGTCTACGCTCATTCCGTTAGCAACCCTGAGAGTCATATCACATGCCCTGATAACTCTACGGTTTCTCAAAGTCTGTAATGAATTACAGATATGAGATCCTGTTCCGGTATATTGTACCCAGGAAGCAGAGTTAATTGACAGATTGTTTTCAATCACAAACACACCCGAAGTCGAAGCCACAACGTTCTTCGGATCCTAGATTCTGGCTTTCCAAGCCCTGCATCCCTTCTGCCAATGCCCTTTCCCGTGACAATAGGAACAGCCCTCCTTCCCTACTGTTAGCCCCGAAACTTTTTCCCTGCCCTTTCCTTCTACCTTACTAACACTGCCTATCGGCTTTTTGGAGGTCTTCTTCTTCTCACCCTTGGCTTTAGTCTTGGATCCAGAAGAGGAAGATTCCCCAATAAGCAGAGCGGGTGTCTCTCTGGTTTCCTTCACGGTGCCCTCAACTGGAAGTATAACTTTCTTCCTCTGGGCGTAAGTAGAAGATAGGGACTGTAGAATTAAGTCAGTACATGACTCGTTCTCCAATGTGGTCTCCAGGTCCGTTAGCTGTTTAATATAGCTAGTCATCGTAAGGACGTCGTTCCCTACAGATGACCCGATAGCCAATCTCGCTTAAAGCAATTCCTTCGAGGTCTCATATCTTGCAATACGAGATTTCTCTCCATATAAAACTTTGTTATGGAGGAAAATGGAAACGAAGTTCATCTTCTCATGCGACCTCTGGTATATACCATCAACTGAGACCAACACAAGGCACTTGGCATTCGCACAGTCCTTTTTCATTTGTCTTACGGATATCAAAATCCGTGACGGTAGAAATTGGACCTGGGACGGCGGGGGCTTGAGTAGTAATGAGGTGGTCCAGCTTGTCATAGGTAATGGACATCTGGACAAAACTTTGCCAGTCAATATAGAATAACTCAGTCATTTTATTATCTATCTGTAACCTAATATGGTCACCTGGTCGCTGCAATTAGGAGAGAGAGAAGAATACACTCAGCATGATACTCTTGCAAGTTTAGACTGGTTTTTAATTATCTAAACATGATAGCTCCCACTATTTTTCGAATCCTTCCTCAAACCATAAAAGAAGAATTAGTTAGGATTAATCTCACCATACAATACTTGCTTAACCTTTCGGCCAGGCCAGTGTCGGTACTTTGAGGGAGGTTTTACGATGATTTCGCGAAGTTCCTTAATTAAATAACCTCTTTTCCCTAGAGGCGTAGCCCCGCTAACACTGTTCTAGACACCTACTTAGTTTATAGTATTGATTGTTAAGTGAAAAATCTTCCGAGGAGTAGCGGATACCCACAGTAGGATCGGGATCCAAATATCATTGTGTGATAATCCTGAAGGAATCCCACCAACATTATCACACTCTAAATGGTATGCAACACTAGCAAGTTTCAGTTTCTTTAGAAACTCCCGATGTAGATTTTTGCCCCATGCTCTTATGACCTTGACGAAGGCCAACATATCATAAGTAACATGTTAAGTTCTACCCGTCATTATCCAGGTTAATTTGAACCCATCCGTACATACCCTTGACGTAGGCCAAAATAGTAGTACGATTGTCCCAAACCAACGCATCTATATATGCTATAGATGAATATCCAGCAGCTACCAAACATTATGCCTTGGCGAAGGTCAAAATACATAGCTTGAATACTACTGAATATTCAACTGAAATGACGGAGGCCTACGAATGGTTTTGGCGAAACCGTTGTGAACTTGATAGGAACCTAATAGATTTTAAGAGGAGTGGTTTAAGCTCCGCATTTAAAAGTCTCCTGTTTTAAATTAACCGAGTGGTTTTAAAATTTGTTCCAACGATTCAACTTTGGTTTGTTTGCTTTGCATTAATGTAATACAGTCCCATCATTTACACCTATCATCACAGAAAAAGATGAAAATACCACGTCCACTTATGCCATCCGCATTCGCCACTGGGCCCCGTCTAACACCGTTAGGTTACTTAACTAACGCCAGAGCGGGGGTTGGACTAGCATGGGTGAAAAACATAAGCAACGTCTACTATATAGATATATATAATAAACATTCGTCTGACGCAATAATAGGCATTTCAGATCACAGATGAACATATTGGATATATTAGGAATTCCGTGTTTCATTTAAGCCTGTAACGAAAGACGGATTCCACGGTCGTAATGAATAGCCAAACCCCACCCCAAACCCCTACGGGTGTGGCAAACTACCCGCCAAATACCCGAAGTGAAGCAACCTCCCTCATCAAAGTGAGTAGGCCACCCGGCACTTCAATGTATCCGGTAGTTTGTGCACCCCACCTTGGGTTTCTATCCTAGGATCAGAAAACAGTAAAGGAAAATAATACAACGGTAGCTACAACCTCAACTCGGATGTGCCCCGCAAAATAATATTACATCACTTTGCAATTTTACATCGAATGAAAGAATGAAAAACCCTCATCTCACATCCCCGGCTATTCATCCACGACGATCCAATAAAGTTCATATACACAAACCAACAAGAACAGCAACATAGATATGTGCAACCCCGACTAATCGACATATAGCAATTAGTCGACGTTTCCAAACACATATATCACAACTCAAAACTTTAAACGACTTTAAAACTACGACTTCGAAACACCCCGTATTGCCATCATAGAAAGATAATAGTATATCCAAAATTGGCAAAAACAAACAACACCTGAGACCTTATATCCAAGCAACTGGAACACAGACCAAAATTCAAAGCATTTCACCACAACAAAAAAGGCGACACCCGTTTTTTTGAGCTTTTGGCCGGTCCAAAATAGGTGAAAAAGCCTCGTTTTTGGTGTGTGTTTCATCTCACAAGAAGTAGAGCACTCTGCAATTGTTTAAAAAAATTTTAGAGCCTCGGAAAAATTTGACAGAAACTTAGAGTTTAGGTTTCGGGTTTCGGAGTAATTTCGGTTTCGTAGTTTTACACTTCGTCTAAACTGTTAGCTATGGTTTAGTAGGCTCTGATACCACTGTAAGTCGATGTCGCGCACCCCGCGTGTCTGTGGGGAGGCGGAATATTCAAAAAACGATTTTTCAAAGCTCGCAACACCGACTCGAACTCCAGGATAGATGCTAAACCCTAGCTAGCACAATACCGTATGAGGTTTAACTACTCGGTTAGAAGTTATACCTCACGATACCAAGTCCTTTGGGTCTTCATCGCTGACCTCCACCTCGTCGTTAGCTCCAAGGATTGGAATGGATCGCAGCAACCTCGACGGCCTCCTCGAGTCAAAGACGATCCACCCGAGAGTCTATAGTCCGAGCTCCTATCTCGAATTTGAGATAACTATTGCTTCTAGTTCGCTAAACTAGAAGGCCTAGATGGTGTAGAGTGAGAAGATGGAGTGTATTGTCTCTTGTAACCCTAAGTTCTCAACTCATGAGAGGTCTAGGGTTTTGAGGAAGAAGAAGGAGCACTTGAGGAAATGAGAGGGAGTGAACATTGGACTAGGCTTAGCTGCCCTTTTTTGATAGAATGAATAATATATAATATTTTATGAGATAAATATCACACTAAAATATCAGTAACCCTTCACAAATATCTTGTGGTGACTCATGACCACGAGTCACCAAGTAGCTATGCTAGGTTCAATGATCAAATCCACCTCATTTCCTTCACCCATTTTGTTTAATCCAAAAAGAATAAACCCTAATAGGTGTCCCCTCTTCTAGAAGCTTTCCCGAAAAATTACGAGAATGCCCCTCATCCGTATATACATACCCGCATCCGCATTCTGAAAAACACAAATACAAAGAGATGAAACAATCTATCAATATAATACTAGGATCCGGCTTAAACCAAAGTCCACTAGTATTATCTGCCCGATCATCATATGCGCACAAGTGCACGTACATGATCGAAGCCCTGCTATAAAACCATACGGCCTCTACACCTTTTGCCCGGTGCAGGGAAACCCTCTATGTGGGACTCTAAAGACTCGACACTACGCTGGCAGTGGGTTTAACCACAAGCCGCAAGCGGTACTAACTGCACGTAACGGCTACCCAGGTATGTGTCGATAAGAAGGCCGAAGAGGTAACTCATCCGAACTCCTACCGAGCCTATCTGTGACAATCTCTGTACAGTCTGGTCTGTTCGTCTAAGAGTATCGCATATCGGGCCTAGCGGGCGGTAAACGTCAGACCCCTAATAGCGTAATAAGTCGCGTCGGAGTGTAGCGCAATAAGTCGCGTCGGAGTTTAGCACAAAACACCCTGAGAAACTACTGGAATACCTACCAGTAAATCTCGCTTGCCTTGGCCAAGAACTTTGTGTAATGGCTTTCCGAACACAGCGCGATTGTTGGGGTCAAAATTTGCACCCCGGTTGACAAGTCAAAGTCAAGGTCAACCCCAAGCCAGGTGGGCCCAAGCCCAGGTCAAGCGGGCCCATGCCCAAGTCGAGCCCGCAGCCAGCCTCCTCATACCAACATAAAAATCATGTAACAAATAATTTTGATGTAATTTTTTGTGCATGAATGTAAGCAAAATGGTCATAAAGCCAAATTTTTGTAAAGCCCATGGCTTATGTGCAAAAGAAATAAGCACATGAGGCATTGGATGGGCAAAATGCCATTTTGTAAAGCCCAAGGGGCTATATGTAAATGTGTAAGCCTATATAAGGCAACATGATAATGAATAAAGCATATGCTTTTCATTCTCTAAAAACTCTAGGGTTTTTGTGCCTCATTCTCCTTCCTCAAGGTTCTAAATCTTCTTCTTTCTTTTGAATTAAATCAAGAGTTTTACTCTTCCTTTTCCAAAACTAAATAGTTTTTCACCACAAAACCCACAAAGAGGATCTTGGATCTTCCATCAGATCTTAAAAAGGAGAGATTTTTAAAATCTCACCTCTCTTGTTCTCCAAGATCCGGCCAACAAAGAGGAGGAAGATCCATCTCCGAAAATCCCACTTTGGAAAAGATCCAAGGCTCAAGAGAAGATCCCAGGCTTAAGAGAGAAGAACCTCTGCAGATTTTAAGGAGTTCAACTCCAAGACCCAAATCCTCAAAAGAGTTTAACTCCCAATTCAGATCTTTTGGAGTTTAACTCCACTCAAAATCCTCTTTTGGAGTTTAACTCCTATTTCCGGGGGTAAAACCCCCCTCTTTTCGCTAGCGCCCAGTGCTCAAGCGCCCACGTACCGGGCACGTGAGGCGCTAGCGCCTAAGTGCACCACGTGCCGGGCATGTGACACGCTCGTGCCTAAAGCGCCAGCGCCAGCGCCCAAAGAGCCAGTGCCAGCGCCCAAGCGCATTACGTGCCGGGCACGTGACGCGCTCGTGCCCAAACGCCAGTGCCATCGCCCAAGCGCTCCACGTGCCGGGCACGTGACGCGCTAGCGCCCAAAGAGCTAGCGCCAGCACCCAAAGCGCCAGCGCCAGCGCACCGGGCACGTGAGGCGCTAGCGCCCGAGCGCCCAAAGCGCTAGTGCCCGAGCGACCACGTGCCGGGCACGTGAGGCGCGAGCGCCCAAGCGCTCGCGCCAGCGCCCAAGCGCCTAGCGCTAACCCAAGCGCCTAGTGCTAACCCAAGCGTCCAAGTGCTAGCGCCCAGCGCCAGCGTGCTAGGCACGTGAGGCGCTGGCACCCACGCGTCCTTTGGACACTATTTCCCCCCTCATTTCACATGTAAAAACTTTGCAGTCCCCCCGATATATCCAAAACCTTTTTCAAAACACAACACAACACATTGAGTTCACATGACCTGTTTGACCCGTCAATCGGAGGTTCTCTCGCTCCAAAGGCGAGGGGTAATTAACGGCAGCTTAGTCCGCGGCTGCCGGAGATTCGGCTCCCCACAATCAATAAACCCAAGCCTACCTTAGGCAGGGGGAATCTGTAATACGCCTGACAAGCGTGCGCGTATTCCCATTTCAATGGGGTGACGAAAAACACCCTATAGATTCTGGCATGCCCGGTGGGACGGAAGATTGGCTCATTTTCGTCACCCCATTGAGATGGGGTGACGAAAAACACCCTACAACGATATCAACCTCCAATACCGGGAGAGACAAATCCTATCTAACCGCCACTGCCTACAAGAGCTTTGGGACTGCACCCAACTACTACCTGTTTGCACGACTCCTTTGAGTCATGGTAGGGTAGTAATCAAAGTATAGTGGGAACACACTCGAGACGAAGTAGCAGTGTCAAGTCGACGAACTAAGCTGTACTCATGTCACCTGGGAACTTCTACCCGACGATAGGTACAATACCCACTAACAGTTCCCGATGAGTCCTGTCCAGTGTACTCATAACCTAATAAGCACATGCATACTATCTCCAGTACGATGTACTAATGGCTGTGAGACAGACCATCTCCCCTGCTGAGATGAGAAGCGTACACACTAGTCTACTGTGGAGTATCAATGCCCCGTCTCGATAATTCTTCGACTAGGGACCTATATAGGATGTGCTTATAGACTACCCAGCCCCCACTAGTGTGATTGCCATCACAACGCTGGTAATCAAGCAAAGATCTTAAGGGCTCTACCAATATGTATAAGCGATATGCTAAGAAAACATATGCACATATTGAAGTATAAACAAACCAGGTAGCATACTACCATTTCGAGCAAGACTGTTACTATATCTGTGTATATCCTAAGCTCCCATTAAGTAATATACAATCCAGTATGATACAATAATGGCCTCTAGGGCATATATCACTAACAAATGCGTGCCTTGAAGATAGCGAAGTATTCGCTTAACTATCAACCGTGCTCAGTAGGAGCGTGCATATACTGACAGGCCCGATTGACGGTAAAGGAGACATCAGGGCGAGTGATGGTGACATATTGAAGAGCGCCCATAATGTTATGATACATAGATGGATTGGCGAGGGGAGTAGAAAGCGGATCATCAGTAATCATGACGGTGGCCATGGGTATGGACATTGGCCGCACGACAGTCATTTTGTAGCACTTAAGAATATCCACAATATACTGAGTTTGAGATAAGAGGCAGCCGTCTAGATGAGGACAAAGTTCGATGCCAAGGAAATAGTAAGCGATGCCAAGGTTACGAATGGAGAATTCCTGTTGAAGAGAAGCAATAAGATCAGTGACGCCCCCTTGATCGGAACTAGTAATGAGAATATTATCGACATAGATCAAGACATAAATCTGTGAGCACCGGTTCCAACGAAAGAACAACGAAGTATCAGTTTCAGAATTAAGGAAGCCGAGTTGAAGGAGTCGGGTACTTAGGCGTTTGAACCAAGCATGAGGAGCCTGACGAAGGCTGTAAAGAGAGCGATAAAGTCAACAAACATGATTGGGAAATTGAGGGTGCGTGAAGTCTGGGGGTTGATCCATATATGTAATAACTGGCATTTGCTTCATGATCTATTTTATGTTTTAATAAAATTTCTTTTGATAAGTTTCCTAAATATTTTCCCTATTTCCTATTTAATTTTCTCCAATACTTTGTATGAATATTTCTCCTATATTTCTCTAATTGCTATTATACCTAATTCTATAAGTCTAACTCAATTTATTTTCTATCTAAACCCTAACTATATCCTAACTCCAACCTGACCCATTCTTCTTTCTCTTTCTTTTTCCTCCATGGCTCGGCTCACGACCTTAGCCTCCAACCCGACCCCCTCTCTTCTTCTTCCTTCCCTCTTCTTTCTCTCTCTCCCAACGTCCTCCCTCTTTACCGCAACAAGATCCCCCTGACCCGCGATCCCCCACAACCTTGTCCTCGCCCCAACGTCCCCGCGACCTCTACAGCCACCTCCTTCATTTTCTCAATCATTCACTCTCTCTCTCATTCTCTCTCTTACTCCCTTTCCCTCTCAAAACTTACTAACCCACTGCAAACTCCACTGCCGACCTCCAGTAACGCTTCCGATCTCCTCGTCACCAGCATCACCTCCTTCAACCACTACTAAGTACCTAGCTCCCCGACCTCCTCTCCTCACCATTTCACTCGAGCTCCTCCGCTGCACCTCATCGATGCCGACGAGCCTCCGGCTACCCACCAAACACCCCCTGCTCCTCCTCGACCACATCACCACTCTCTTCACTCCACACCACCAACACCTCGACCACTCTTCGAACCTAACTTCAAACACCCGAGCAAACCTCCTAGCCGCCGTCGAGAGCACCATCGTTGTCACCGTCTACAGCAACCCTTACCACTTCTTTCGGCGCCTCCACCTCCTCTCGTTGCCAGCTCTGACGACCATCGAGCTCCTCCCCTCTAGTCACCGCTGAAGCCATAACCACCATCGTTGGCACCTCCCCTTGCAACCTCCGACGAACCCCTCACCGAAAACCTCTACTTCTTCACCGACCGCCCCTTCAAGCTCCCTCTAACCCTCTCAACTTGACCCACCGCAAACAGTCCTCTCGATCTTCTTACCCCACTGCAACCCATCGCCGGTAGTATTCTCGTCGTCGCCGCCTCCTTGCCGCTGCCACCGTGCCACAGCCGCGCCAGCCCTGTGCCTCCGCACCACTTGCGCCATGCTACAATCGTGCCTCTACTGTGCCAGGCCCCCATGCCCACTTCCTTGAACCACCGTTCCCACTTCGAGCCGCCCTCATGCCCAGCTCCGTGCCACACCGTGCCCTGCACCATATCGTTCCCACTTCATGCCTGTCTCGTGCCCATCACTGTGCCCTTTTCGTTCCACGACAGTACTCACTCCATGCCCAGCACTGCACCACCCATGTGCCCACTCCCTTGTTGCGCCGTGCCACACCCGCATCACATACCGAGCCAAGACCGTGCCCAGTACCTTGTCACGCCTGCATCGTCACTACGCCCACTACCATTGTTTCCCTATTAATTAAACACAATAATAAGAGCTAAGCTCTGTTAAATCCAATAAGGCAGCGCCTCACGTGCTCCCCACGTGAGTGCCAGCGCCGACCTCTTATAGGATTAAATCCTACAGTAGCGCCGCACGTGAAATTTACGTGAGCGCCAATGTGCAAAGTATATGAGCGCCTGTTATATATAAGAATTTAATTCTTAAGTGGCGTTCAAGTGCATAACACGTGAGCGCCAGCGCCCAAATTAAGAGCATATAGAATTAAATTCTATATTGAAATTATTTCCCTAAAACCTGGGATATTCTCTATTAAACGGAGCTGTTGGATCAAAAATTCAATGGTGATGATAAATCATCAAATGATAGAATTAAATTCTATTAAGATAAAATATCTCCTTAATCTTTCTAACTGAGAAAGATATTCTCGGTTGGATCAAAAATCCAATGATAAAATTAAATTCTATTTTGGGAATATATTTCTCCAATCTTTCTAAACAAAGAAAGTTTGCGCTCTGTTAAACAGAGCACCTTTGGATTAAAATCCAATGGTGATTAAAAATCACCGTTTGACAGAATTAAATTCTGTATATGTGAAAATATATCTCTAATCTTATAAAAAACAAGAATAAATATTCTGTAAAACAGAAATACACTGGATCAAAGATCCAACGGTGGATAAAATCCCCCGAACAATTTTTGAGGCAAATTAAATCAATTGTTATCTTTCAAATGAGAGATTTTCTCAAACTAGTAACAAATTTGACTCTCTTATATAAAAGATATGAGAATTCAACAAAGAAAAAAAAAGGAGGAGGAACCCCACAAGCTTCTTGCTCCAACAAAACCGTGAATTCAATTCTCTTCTGAAGAAGAAGGATCCTTGCTTTTCAAAAAGCCCTTGGTAAAGAAAATAGAGATATAATTTATCTTTTTTGCCTAAAATAAAGAAAACAATGGTTTAACCCTCCATAAAAAGAACTTAGTTCTTCCCTTGAACTGAGGTTTGAAAAGCAAATCTCTTCACAAGTTGAGAATTTAAT
The DNA here is from genome assembly GCA_030015575.1 of Agapanthus africanus. Lineage (NCBI taxonomy): Eukaryota > Viridiplantae > Streptophyta > Magnoliopsida > Asparagales > Amaryllidaceae > Agapanthus > Agapanthus africanus. The sequence goes on along the minus strand of JASDDO010000024.1, from coordinate 42,892,248 downwards.
TCTCATCGGGAAGATTCTATTTTCCAAACTCAAGGTCTAGAAAAAAGAACTAGATCAAAAAGAAATAAAGACACATTGTCTAGGAATTTCATTCCTTCACAAATAGGGTTTAACCCTACATAAAGAACTTTGTTCTTACAAAAAAAAAGAACTTAGTTCTCTAATGAAACCGGTTTCGGATCTCCAAAACAGAGATCATTAATTGCCAAAATGCCATTAATGGAAGTTAAAAGTTTTTCAAAAAACATTAACGAAGAAAAAGACTTAGCGTCTCACGTTCTTCCTACATGGACGCCAAAAACAAAGGAATCAGCGCCTCACGTGCTTCCTATGTGGGCGCCTAAAACAAAGGACTCAGCGCCTCACGTGCTTCCCACATGGGCGCTCAAAATAGAAGGCCCAGCGCCTCACGTGAAATACACGCGTGCGCTGAGTAAAAGTGCAGAAGCACTATAAAGTCATCAAAATGACTAAGTGCTTAGCATTGATTGGGCAGCGTCCAGGTCCCAGCGCCTTAAGTGAAACACACATGAGCACCCAATAAAATAAATGAGGTAGCTCCTCATGTGCTCCTCACGTGAGTGCCATACAAAAGTGCTTAGCACTATATATTCAGTCAAAATGACTAAAGTGCTTAGCACTGATTGGGCAGCGTCCATGACTGAGTGCTTCACATGATACACATGTTAGCGCCAGTGCCACAAATAAGTGCTTAGCATTTCTGAATAAAGGGAGACATCCCAAGGCTGAGCAAACATAACGACAAATGAGTGCTTAAGCACTTCTGAATAAAAAAAAGAAAAGAAGAAAGACTGAGCAGACCAAGCCCAAATTGGCTAAAAATCTCTCTGAAGTTTCTTGCAGCTGAGCCCAAATACTCTGTTGGTGGATCTTAATAAAATTTAATGATCCTAAAAATATTGCTAAGTTGATCTTAGTCTCAAATAAGACTAACACATTCTTAGTTAAAATAGATTGAGCTTAAATGCTCATATATTTATGTTGATTTTAATCTCAAAACAGATTAACGGTTCTTAAATAAAACAAAATATTTTTAAACTAAAGGAACATACAACTTAAGTTCAAACCCAAATCTAAAATATACGAATTTGGACTAATCCGCACCCTGTGGGCGACGACATAAACTAGTCTCCGTATGCAATCTACGGGCAACCTAAACAAACAAAATAACACACGACACGAAGTGAACTACTGGAGTAGAAGAAAGTGGTTATCACAAAGCGATAACGTAATTAACTGCAGGGGCTTACGCCTGCAGGGAAAATCGTTCCCACAATCAAAACCCCTTCATAAATGAGGGGGAATCTGATAAAATCTACTACATCGGTCGCATCTATCTAAACCTCCGATATACGGTGCCATAAATCAATTTGGTATCTTCGGAGAGGTGGATGGATATGTCCAAATAGCAACTGCCCCTAAATTCAGGCTAGACGTCCTCCGTGTCTCGGTCCGGTCTTCGGCGGTAAACAGATTTTGGCATACCTGGTAGGACACTTTTCCTCTTTCCACTCCATGTTTCGTGTGTCGTGTTTCGCGAACAAAATCGCGGTTCGCTATGGTTGCCCTTGGATTCGAGATACTGAAATTTGGTGTCTTGCTCCTGTGCAGAAAATTAATGGCTCTCAACTGCATCTCATGCAACAGCAACTCCCGCTCCACCCTAACTGGAGGAGTGACCTATGGGCCCAATGTGGCCTCTATTTTCTCAATGTCTGTGGGGCAGGTCACATAAGCCACTACCAGACTGTTCTTCGGGACCATGCTCCCACCTGTGAGTTTCGGTGCCTCAACGCCACAAGAAGAAGCTCCTCGAAATTTAGTCTTCGATCGGCTGACAACCACGATGGCTCCTATCAGCAAGTCGTCAAACCCTGAAACTTCAGTCTTTAACAGGATGAGCAAAAGCTCGAGCGGGCCCGTAAAGAAACTCGTGATACCTGAAGGGGCTACCCCAAAAAATCTAGCCCTCCCTACGCCTGCTATAGACGAAGCCGTTACATCAGACGGTCGGTCTTCGAAAGATTGGCTGGCTTTCCTCAAACTCTATCAGGAACGTCGGTCTTCACCAGGCTGACGCTGATTGAAACCCCTCAACAAAGCCGGGGGCATGACGAAGTCGCCTCCAAAACTAAGGCGGTCCCTTCAGAAAGGCACACTCGATGTCGCCACTAGTGCCGAATAAGACAGGCTGGGGGCAACTCTCCTTTTGGACTCACCCCATTAGCTCCTATGGTGCAGGTCGACACTGCTGTTCCGACTGGGAACAGTTTTGAACCGCTTAGGAGGGTATGCAAAAACTCCCCAATGGCGGTGCTAAAGAAATCACCCCCACCTGCAAAAGTTACAGTGCAGGCAAAGTCGGAGCGGCCTTATCAACAGCTCTCCTTGCAAATTCATAGGGTCTGGCGAAAAGTCCAAGACTCTGTGATTGACAAAAACTACTCTTTTCAACCAAAGAAATCGAAGGTTCGACAAGAAAAAGACCACTCCTCCGCCATACAACGGGGAACTTCTCCTAAATAGGTGTCTGTCACAATGGCTCCTTCAACTCCAATCTCTCATAAAAGAATGAGGCTGGAGAAAACTCTATCGCCCGCAGCAAATTCCAAAGGTGATGGATCTAAACGCCCCAAGTCTGGAGGCATAACCGTACATAGGTCTACATGGCTTCAGGAAAAGATGAAAGTCGTGCCTCGGTGAGTCATTGACTGTAAACCCGATCGCCGACTAAGGCTCAGGAGCAACAACAAAAGCTCCAGGAAATGCTGACCAAAATGGCAGCACTTACCGAACAGAAAGAAAGTCTGAATAAAGAGGCCGAACAACGCCAAGAGGAAGAGACCGATACAGAGTTTCTGCGAAGTGTGCTCGAGAGAAAGGATAAAGAAGCCGCTGAGCAAGCTACTAACATAAAGCAGATGTCTCTCTTATTCCAAGACATGGTTGGAATGATGATCCAACCAGAATCCCTGGCCGAAGATCCGCCGATAATCATCGAAGATGATAGAGGGGAAACATCAAACCCTCTTTTGGTCTTATCAGCGGCCAAGGAGGAAACGATCTTCAAGGCCGCCCTGGATGATTACATTGCTCAGCAAATAAGAGCTCGCCAAGCTAATGAAGCTGCCGGCTAAATTGTCAGAACATGGCGACCATATCCATGCTGGTATGATCAAATCAAATACCCTCCTGGATATACGATCCCCAAGTTACATGTCTACAAAGGAATAAGCAACCCTCACCAACACGTCACGCAATTCAGAGCTCTGTGTAGCAACAATGGAGGCGACGACAAACTATTGCTTCTCCAGTTCGTCGGCATCTTGTCAGAGACAGCTTTCAAATGGTACTTGGAGCTCCTAAATGACTCCGTGAAAACCTTCGCAGAAATGGAACTGCTGTTCACACAGCGTTTCGCCAGTATGAGCGAACACACTCCGATCACGGCATTATCAATGCTAGGGTAAGGCTGGGAGAAACCTGGGTCCAATATGCGATCCGGTGGCGGAACCTGTGGTCTAAGCGAGGACAACGCATTGAAGAATCTCCTGCCGTGTGCATGTTCATTGGGATCTTTAATCCTCAAACGACCGTATCCTAGTTCATGACATTCTTCAAGCCTACAACCTTTCATTCTCTGATAGATAAACTGGCCCAGATGGGACATGGGCATTCATCCTCAAATAAGGACCCTCAAAATACTAAGGGTAAAGGAAAGGCGGCCTTCGTCGCTAACACGCAACAACAGCCGAGTAGCCCAAAACCAGCTGCTTGCCAAAATAACACGCACCCGCGCCCGTTCATGGAGGAGAGACTAGGCCGTGCTTACTCATTTCCCCACGACAAAAAGAGGAGACTGTTCGAGTTGGCGATGCGAAATAACCTTATCACATTGCCAGACCTGCGGCGTCCAGCCCAGCCCGGCGACATCAACAACCCTAATTACTGCTCCTATCACAGAATGTCGAGCCACCCAATTGAGGATTGCTACGTCTTCCAAAATTGGGTTGAATACCAGTATCAACTGGGGAAATTCGCACTGTCTGATAACTGGAGGGCGAACCCGTCCCAGAAGCACACTCCTAAAAAGGTAGACGCGCAGGGGGCATCATGCTCACTTGTGGAGGAAACTCCATATGAAGTCTTCTTTCAGCAAAAATCAAAAGAATGCTGAAGGATCTGCAGGCATGTCCGGCAGTCAGGTGGAAAAGCCCACTTGAACCCGAAATAATCGAAGGGATGCTACAAGCTCGTCCCACACCGAAAATTGTTGACGAGGGGAAAAAACCCTAAGCCAATCCTTCGAAATCTTCGAAGAAAAAGAAGAAGACCAAGAAGCCTATGCAGCCTGCCGAGTATGATGACAAGCGAATAGATCTACAAAAATATATAGATGCACTGGAGGAGTATAACCAGAAAGCGCGGACACGGTCATGCTCAAAAACTTCCTTAAGCATATTCTTGAGGGCGAAGATAGTGACAATGATGAGGGAAATGACTCATTAGAAGACACCGAAGACCGTGCATCAAGTTGTCACATGGTCTCCCATTCGTAATTATATGACGAAGAGGCTCCTTCAGCGTCAGAAAACAACGCAGAGGAACTGGGGGCAGAATCGGCTCTAAAATCTCCGGAACTGCCAGAAGAAGACTCGATTGAGAGGCTACTAAACGAAGCCTTTTAAAAAAGCAAAGTTAACCGAGAAAGCGAGAAATCCATATACGAAAAGGCTAAGCGTCAGCGTCTGGATAAAGAAGCTGCGGTGAGGACGAGTAGTAAAGTGCTCCAACCAAACCAAAGCACACCTGCAACAAATAAGAGCAGTATCAAAACAGAGAAGCGGTTCGCCAAAGCCTTGTCAATGGGGATGAAGCTGCCACCTCTCATAAAGAACACTCCCGGGATCATATGCCTCGATGGAGAAGAATCACATCCAAACTACTGCATATATCATCGGAGAGTCGCCTACCCCATCGAGGAATGCAGCGCCTTCAAGAAGTGGTGGCAATGATACGTTGCCCATTAAAAATACTTCAAGAGGATGAAGCGCGAAGCTCGCGCTCGTCGACAGCAAAATTGTGGGACGAACGCGCATGAAGAAATGACTGGCAACTGTTATATGGTTGGTACCAGTTCAGATGGAAGAAAACCTCCAGTTCTTACATTCAGGAGCGATTCTGAGAATGAAACACCCATCAACCCTCTTTTCAAAGACCCCCCTTCGAAAAAGAAAAGGAGGAGAAGAGCTGCGAGAATATTCAGCTGCATAACCGCACGCTGCCTGAGAAGAATCTCGGACCTACAAACAAAGGATCGAACAAAAAAGACAAAGGGAAAGAGAAAATCCCTAAGGAAATTGCTCTCGATGACGGAGTGGTAAAAGATCTCACCACAGAAGACCCGTCTAAGAAAAACAAGGTGAATTACAATGTCCTGGCACATATGAGAAAAATACCCTCGCAACTGAGTATATTGGATGCTCTCCTCCTGTCCAAAGTGGCACGAGATTCCCTGATCAAGGCATTACAAGATCCCGATCAGTTCCAAACTTTCTTCATAGAAGAGAAGATGAAGGATGAACTGTCAGAATTCCATACGGTCGATATTACATTCAGCGATGAAGATCTACTCCTCGGTATGTGCGAACATAATCGCCCATTATACGTCACTGGGTACTCCCACGACATCAAGATAGGAAAAATTCTTGCCGACAACGGATCCTCTGTTAACCTTCTTAACGTGAGAGTGCTGAAGGAAATTTGCATGAACGTTCAGCACCTTACCAGAGATAAAATTACCATCTCCTGGTCCAACTCACAGTCATCACGGACGCTTGGCTCCGTAATACTGACACCATGATTTGGACTGCTCGTCACTGATATCAAATTTTATGTCATCAAGGACTGCTCGGCAGGCCTTGGTTACACGAGTACAATGTCATCCTTTCTACACAACTTCAGTGTATGAAGTATTTCAAGGATGGCTCGGAGTACACCGTCATGGGAGAGCTAAATCCGTTCTCCGTAAACGAAGTCCGGAAATACAAAAACGCAAAATACTTCCTACTAGACTTCGAGAATACTGAAAGGTGTCACAAGCCGGAGAATAAATAGAAATCCGTCACCACTACCCGATCTTTGGGAGCGATACCGAGGAAGACGAAAAAATAATTTACTTAGGGCAAACCCCAAAAGAAAACAATAAGCCCGGACTATCTACCTCTATTTTTGTCTTTGGCAACGACTCAGAGGACGAGATCAATGCAGCGTTCTCTGTCCGCTCGTCAATGCAGATTTTTGCCGGAGCAGACCAGAGTCTACAAATTACAATGGCTCCGCCTTGACATTATAAGGAACTTGATGCGCTCGATACATACAGCGTACAAGAACTACAAACTTTCTACGTATCTCTCAGGCGAGGAGGTGAAAAGGCGATCCTCTTCTACCAATCTACGGAGACCAAAGTAGAGAAAGAAATTTGGCACGGTGCCAATTTTGCACTCGACAGGCTTCAACCCATCCGTTTGCCAAGATATTACGCGAAAGTATTGAAAGAGATATTAAGACGACAAGGCGTACCCCTCGAAAAAATTGTTCAATAAGCCTAATTCTATAAAAAGATCTGGGATATTCCCGGGACTCAGCGAAGGAAGCCCAACGGGAAGATGGAGACAACTGGGTTCGGATATATTCGGTCCAAAAAACGGGAGCAACTTTACAGTTTCCATGTCATAAACCGCTTGAGTGAAGAGGAAAACGCTCTAACAAGTAGCTGTGACGTCAAATCGGAGTGAGATCCCTGTAACATTTTGAAAATTTAGAAATAAATAAAATTAATTAATTAAATAATAAAATGTTAAATTAAAAAGTTATTAAAACCAAATAAGACAATTTCATAAGATGTGTGTAAAACAAATTAAATAAAATTTTTAGTATGCAACATAAATAAGTTATAAGGGTTTTAATGTGAATTTTAGCTTCATTTCAATAAAAAAGGTGTTTTATAATAATATAAGTTGTGAAGGGTTTCTATGTAATGTTTAGAAAATTTTTGCAAATGGGAAATTGATTAAGGGTGTAAGTGAAAAAGCGGTAAATTAGGTTTTGTTCAGAATTTTATCTAAAGATATATCAAAATGAAAGGATAATGCATTGCCACCACCTTCTTACATGCACAACACACACCCCACACATCCTCCTTGCATGAAACCCCCACATCTTGCTTGGTGACACCTCCTCCTTCACCTTATCCTTTCTTTTTGTCATATATAACTCATGTTCAGATTATTTAGCTAGTTTAAAACTTCTGAAAATTCAAAAGAAGGAAAAGAAAACTAGAACAAACAAACAAAAGCAAGAGAAAGAAAAAGAGAAGAGCTAAATCTAGGATTTCCTCACCATCAAGCTAGGACAAGGAGCTTGTGCATCTTGGAGGGTGTTATTCCAACAAATTATTTGTAGGTAAAATCCTTAACCACAGTAGGAATTTAGATTCTGTAACTAGTTTAAATTGAAATGAAAAATTTCTATAATATCGTATTTTAGTCAAAACTAGGCTCTGTTTGAATCTGCTGTAGTTTAGAGAATAATTTACTTAACTAAACAGGATCTTAATGATGTATGTTGAACCTAGAGCAAATCATAGGAGCACGAAAACATAGGGATCGGTTTTGGGCCGGCGACCAATAGGGAAATTCCGGCGTTGCCGGATTTTTGAATGGGTTTGGTGTTTTGTTTTGTTGGGTAGGCATTTGTGCAGAATTTTGGTTAATTTGGTATTGTTTAATCAATTCAGTTTAACTGTATATAAAATTTGAAAGCTAATATCGGAAAAGGTATCTAAAAACCCAAAATACGACATGGTTAAAGCATATCGCGAGATGCAGAGTTGGGTTAAATTTTAGTGAGGATGAATGTTAGATTGTTTGCTATAGTCGTACGTAGTGTAGTTAGCACGTACAACTTGTGTTTCTTGATTTTACCGTATCAGAATGTAGCCGTTTTCTTATACGAGTTAAATTTAATATTAGATTTGAGTTCGGGAGTTTCGGAGGTGGCAAGGAAAGGAAAATGATTGGAGATTCCTGAGTAGATATGACGTATTTCCGGTGAGCAGACTAAACATCTACCGGGGAATTTTGTAGAGATGGCGTGTTACTTCCGTAATTTTATTTAAATAAATGCTTTACTTTTGTATGCTAAAATGATAATATGCATTCATATCTACATGTACCTCACTTTAGTTGTTAGAACACTGCACAATTATCGACGAGTTATGCCGCACGTGCACATCTTTACATGTTACACTACACCTCGTCGATATTAACATGTCACTTTTACACAAAATATTCAACTTGTTAAATATGATTCCTATCATACCTAAATTATTAACAATAGTGGTAACTTGCATAAATGACATCATGTTTATTATCCGAGTATTCTAAGTTGATATATGAAGCTTTATATTATTGAGAATTTATGGTTTGAGTTTTCCTGTACTATTATATAGATCCAGTGATTTCATGATTTATGTGACACGTCCACCAGGAGATGTTTTTTTTTGATTTGAGTTTATTCTGAACCGAGTCGGTGGGTATACGGTTATGGATTTATAGTTTTATTCCGGACCGAGTCGGTGGGTATACGGTTACGGATTTACAGTTTTATCCAGACTGAGTCGGTGGGGATACAGTTGGATACATGGTGGACTTTGTTGATTACAAGATCGTTCGAGGAATGATGCCTGAGAGAAATGGAAGTTTTGTGTCGATTATGGACACGGAAAGATGAAATTTGTTGATAATAAATGATGAGATTTCATTTTTGGTTATCTGATTTGTAGTACAGATTCATGCTTTCCATATATTATCGTACATCCTGCTTGCTCTCATTTCAGTTAGTTGTGATCATCATATTTTCATTATTAATCGTTATATGTTAGTTATATTCATTGAGTTGGCAACTCACCCCCGTTGTGCCACAGTTCCTTGCAGGGGTAGAGTGGACGGTTAGCGGCCGTGCAGATCCACTTTTGTAGCTTTTATCGTATCTTTTGATAGGTGGGTTACATATGTAGTGACCTTCTATTTTGGTATTGTATCATTGTTTCTAAAAAATCTCCATCAAACCTTGTACTATGACTTAGAATGAGAGATGATTATATGTATATTAGTTGATAGGTGAGATCGTTGGTATGTTAGTGGATATTTCTTTTATTTATATCTGTGATTCTATTAGTCTCATATAAGTTGTAAATTTTATTCCGCTATTGTATTTTGTTGATTCCAACTAGGGATGCAACCAAACTTAACACCTTATGCTTGTTTTATGTTAATCACACAAAAACTATGATTTTTACTTAAAAATTAAATTTTTATAAAAATTTCCGTAAAAAGGATTTGATCTTGGTTTTTCGGCTTACCCGGGTTGTGTAAATATCCTTAGATACTATACAATCTAAGTGCCGGTCACATCCAAACTTTGGGTCATGACAATCCCACTTTAAGAACGTTAAGTCCGTCACTTGAAGAACAAATTGACAGGCTAATAAAAAAAACTTGTCAAACGGGCCGGGACAATCACAGCCGCGAAATGTCCATTTATGAAAATGCTAAGACGCAGCGTCTTAGCTGGCAATCTGCGGAGAAAGTAGACCGTAATGCTCTTTATCACCGGCCCGATATATGTTCTCACGAAAGGGGTGTTCACCGCCGAAAGACGGACCGGGACGTTGGGACGTCTGGCCTGAATCCTGGGGGCAAATGCTGTTTGGATTTATCCGTCCACCTCTCCAAAGATGCTAAGTTGATTTATGGCATCGTATATCGGAGGTTTGGACGGACGCGGCCGTTGTAGCAGACTTTATCAGACCCCCCTCGTTTGTGTGGGGTTTTTGATTGTGGGGACGCTCTTCCCTACAGGCGCAAGCCCCTGCATTTAATTACGTTACCGCATCGCGATAACCACTTTCTTCTGCTCCGGAAGTTCACTTCATGTGGTGTGTGTTTTTGTAACAACCTTAAGCTTTTTGTACAATTTTTTTTTAAAAATACAGAAAGGAATACCTAAGCCTGAGCACAAGTTATAAATTTAATTTGCTTTTGAACAGCAAAAAATAACTTGTAGCTCATTGGTAAAGCCTTGCACTACTGTGACGTAGCCCCTGTGATCGAATTCCCCCAGCCACATTATTTTTGTTGATTTTTCTTTTAAATTTTTGGAAACTCAAAAGTTTGCACGTACATTACACGTTAAATGAAAAGTCACACAGTAATCAAACATCTGCACTGAGTTATACCAAGCGACATAAATACGTGGCAAAATCCCACACACCCCTCACTGGTTTTTGGCCGGTGAAGATCAATCCTAGAACGGCACCGCTGGTTAAACTCGTAGGGAATGCCTCCAATTTTTGTACCCTAGTCGGTTGGCCTCCCCCCTTAACCCATGTACTGTTTGTTTTTATTTAAAATAAACAAAGAATTAAAAAGTGACATTAAACCAAATTTTAAATGCATTTTTAATTCTCAAATTCATTACCCTAAATCTTAATTTTCCCTATAAATACTACACTACATTTCACCCCTCCTCATTCAGAAATCCCATACAAAAACTGTCTAAAATTTTCAAGTCCCAAGTTTTACAAGTGGAGTTAGAAAATGTCGAAGTTCCGACGACGTTTCAGAAAGATTCCGTCGACGAAACGACTTCCCGACGATTCCCATAGCTTCCCCTAACTCTTCTCTCTAATTCTAACCTATAAGTTTCCACTTTCCCCCTTCTCTTCTATTAAAACGAAATCACGTTTCAAAACTAGTCGAAAGCGGAGTTAATCTGACTTCCGATTCCATTTTAACTAAAAACACAATTTTTCTTTAGAACAAATCCACCATCTTTTTGTATATTGTTTAACAAACATAATACAATATTCACAACAAGTTTCATCTCAAAATAATATAAATTGCAACTTCTATTCCATCTTTACGGTAAAATACCATCGTGTTACATACGACAATGTTTATTCAATTTTACCATATTACTTTTAGAAAACTTACGAGGTAATGACCTACCTCATCACAACACATATTTTTGACATAGCACGATAACTCTTGGGACATTAGTTTATGGGAAAATACGATTTTTACGATTAAATACCATAAAACATTCAAAAACCGTTTTATTTAAAAGTGTATTACTTAATTCCTTGCAAATACGCCTCTACAACCCATTTTGGGGAATCTCGATCGGGATTGTGCGAATTATCGCACATCCTTGGGCCTAGTAGAGCGAGATGCAAACCTCCGCAAGGAGCATTTGATCTCGATGGAATTTTTAATGGAGTTTTTAAGAAAAATGTGATTTCTATTTAATAAATAAATTCTATTTTTTATAAATATTAGATATATATAAATACTATCAAAATATCTACTATAAATATAATATATATTCCATTTTTTTCTAAATCAAAGGAATCAAAAATTTCATGAAACTACCTTTACAATTCAATACCATTCCAAGATTACACTAAAATACCATATACAATGAAATCTAGGTTATATCCACTAGAATATTTCACTTTATAAAAATTACAATTATGAAAACCCTAAAGACGATAATTAAATACTTAAGGTATATTTTGAAAATATATCAAAACTATTTTTCATAAAGCCCCCTCAAATTATATTAATTTACAATAAGGATCCTAATAAACATAGGTTTAAGCGGGACAGTTCTCTTGAGCCTCAGGGAGCCGGAGAATATGGGTGCTTGCCTATCTAAGATAGAAAACCTAAAGACGGTGTTATCAACACGGTAATTATTTTGGAAAAAGACACAAATCCTACCGTCCATGTGCAGTAGTTACCGATAACTCCAAAACAATCAGGACTTCAAATTCTGTTTAAAAGTCTGACTCGGTTCGAGTCATGGTCAGATCTGAATACAATATGACTTGAATTCATTTTAAGTATAACTGCAATACAACATGAATCCATTTATACCAGAATTCAATCTATATCAACATGACTAGACCGAACCGAACCATGAATATACTCTGATTACATGACTATCCATTTATATTCATTCTGTTTACATGATATCATGGTTTCGGCAAGTCTTCCATCTATAAAACAATACAATCAACACAAAAGACATTACGGGGTTTATAAAGTGGTAGATTGGTACGGAACTTGTTAAAGGTTGCACGAGATGGTCATTAAAAGACGTATTTATACATCCATGCCGTTGTTCCGTGGTTTTATCGACGGAGCCTTATACTACGGGTTACCAAAGTCCACGGTGTAAGTTGGACTCCTCTCGTATACACTGGCATATTCTGTACCAAGCAACAAACAACCGCGTTAACATTATAATCAAACATTACTAGTTATACTCTCTTATCTGTCTATTTTATTTATTTCTTTCTTTAGGACTTACCGAGCGATTGTTCGCTGACGACATTCCTTCTCTCTTCTTTCTTTGGAATGTTGTCAGGAGGACTCGACACTGAGGAGTTCGAGACCAGCCAGGAGCACTTGGAGCCGACCATTGAGCAACACGACCATTAGGCTTTACTTGTACATACTTTTCATTTCAGTTATGCCATTGTTTAGGCATTGCATTCCAGACTTGTATTTACTTTCCAGTATTGTATTGTAAAGAAATGTTGAATAAATAAAAGTTGATGTTCTTTTACATCTCTTCTTGTGTACCTTATTATATTGCTTATATACGCTTAGCGTGTTTACTTTTGAGTAAATACGTCGCGTGACCCGTCGCATCTCCCTACCGTACACTGGGAAGCGGGGCGTGACAGGTTTGTTGGCGGCCCTTGCAGGTCAGTGCTGCATGGAACCCTACCATGCAGGTCAGTTCTGTATGGATATGTAGGTTAATTCTGCATGAAGTCCTAAGCAATATAATACAAGAATCAACAACTAAAAACATTCTTTACATTTCACGTTCCTTGAATCTTATAATTTCATATACTTTGAATCTATCCCAACCCTATTTTTCTTTCAAGGTTATGGATTCTCCAAACAATACCAGCACCAACTTCGACAACACACTACCACCTCTTCCACTTACCTCTACCGTTGTAGCTCCGATCAATGAGCAAACGGTATTGCTTGAGGCGATCCGAAGCTTCCTGGAAGGACAGCAGCAGCAGACTGCTATATTACTGAACCGCCCAGAAGCGGAAGCGCCCGGAGTGAAGTAATTCCAGGCATTGCACCCAAAGCAATTTTCGGGGAAAGAGAGCCCTTTAGAAGCGGAAGAATGGGCTCAAAGCATTGAGGATGATCTGGCAGTAGCACAAGTGCCAGAGATTGCTTTGGTATGAATTGCGAAGCTGCAACTCACAGACAATGCCCGAGTTTGGTGGAAGGCGGAAGAAAGACGTCTTGACCAGCCGATCGAATGGAAAACCTTTCGCGACATGTTCGACGCGAAGTACTTTCCAGAGACTGCCCGATTTGACATGGAACAACAATTCATCCATCTACAACAGGGTTCGATGTGGACCAAATCTGTGGATGAGTATGATGCTGAGTTTACCATGCTCAGTAGGTTTGCGACACACCTCATTCCGAATACTGAGATCAGGTCCAGACGATTTCAGCAAGGGTTGGACCGGGAAATCCAAGCTGCTCTAGCTATAGGGGATTTCCTAACCCACGAACTGGCCCTGAAAGCTGCCCGTCGATATGAGGCAGTGGTGAAGAAGAAGGGCAGACCCTAATCTACCGGAGTGAAGTGCTCTGCCACTCAGATGGCAGGAGGAGCCTCTTCAAGGCCAACTTTTGAACCCAGGAGATCGGAAGAAACAAATAACCGCCTAAGTTCAGATTTTTGCTTCTACTGCAAGAGGGATGGACACCTGTGGAAGGACTGTAGCGCGCAAAAAGCCCGTGCTTAGTTTGTGACGCATCCAATCATGGAATTGGAATATGTCCTTATAGGCGCAACACAGTTCCAACTCACAACACTTTTCCGCAGTGGCCATCTATCCAGGCTCCTGCACCTTGTCTTGCTCTCCCAACTCCACCTCCACGTGGAGCTCCTGCACAGCCTAATCGCTAATTCCATTAGGCACTGTGGAACATGCCTCAAGGGCAGAGAAACATACCCCAAGGACAGAGGAATATGCCTCCAGCTAGAAGGAATGTACCCCGTCGTCAGGCTTTCACATTAGCGGCCGTAGAAACCGAGACTGTAGACCAAGGTAATCTTGGTAATTCCCTTACATCTTTCTGAAACCTTTGCATTCTTTCGTTCTTCCAAATATTTTTATGCACTATCAATAGTTCTATCACCAAACTTTTCTTGAATTTGTTATGTTTTCTTTCTACAAATTTCGAGGACGAAATTTTTATAAGGAGGGTAGAATATCGACAAGAAAAAAAACCACTTACGAGTCCTCTCGACTTGTAAGGGGGAAAATTCTCTTGTGAGATCCTTACGACTCTCAAGAGAAAACGCACTTAGGGGTCCTCACGACTCCTAAGGATAAAATACACCTACGGGATCCTCTCGACTCGTAGGGAGGAAAGTCTTTATGAGACCCTCACGGCTCATAAAGTTGAAAAGCCTTAGGCGGCAGACCCAAACCTTTTTCCTAAGCCATCACTTCCCCACAAGGAGGTCAAGATGGACTATCTAAGGGTCGCATTCGCTGAAGTTACATGCCACCGAAATGAAGAAGCTACTTACGGGTCCTCACGATTCGTAAGGGAAAAATACCCGGGTGAGATCCTTGCGACTCATGGAGGCGATGAACACTTAGAAATCCTTACGATTTCTAGGGAGAATATGCTTTCCCGACGGTAATATGACCTGGAAAATTATTTGAAGACGTCTTGTCCAGCCCTGAAGGGATCAAAGACACGACAGTCGCACGGCTACTCGAACAACAAGATTGCATATCGGGGAATACATCAGCCAACGCGACGGTACAACGGACAAAAAAAACTAGTACCACAGACCCTAACGGACCTCTGTCGTAAAGAGCAGGGGTAAACTGTGACGTTAGGACCAGTTTGCCTACAAGCCCACGGGAGGTAAACTAAACAAGCTCCGAAATGAACTCATAAACTACAAACTCCGAAATGAGTATATAAACTACTTTATGCTAAGCCAAGACAGCAAAATGAAAGAAAAACGCTAGTATGAAGAAAAATATGTCTTTTATTCATAAATCAAAATGAATACAAGATACTCTTATTCATGAATGAATACAAAAGAAAAGAAGAAGAAGGAAAATATATAGCGACAAAAAATGTTTAAGCCGGCGGATGGTGCAATAAGCTAGTAAGTTCGTCATTCTTCCGCTGGACCTCGGCTTCAAGCTCCGTTAGCGCGGCAAGACGGGTACCCGCCTGAGTCTGCTGAGTCTGATATGAAGCAAACCGACTCTCAAGCTTCCTTTCGGCGACTTTATGGGCTTCAACCATCTCGCGGGTAAAAATAACGGTTTTATCAAGAGCCACCACCTCTGTAACAGGTTCTTGAAGCACGAGCCTCTTCTCGCATGACTGTAGATTGGCTGCGCACCGTTCGATCCATCCCCTCATACTCGATTTTACGGTTAAGATGTCGGAAGGAAGGCGAATGCACTCAAGCCCGTGTAGGCAGACCTCCACTCGGCGACAGTACTCAACCCAGACACGCACCAATGCTTCGTCATGATAGGTGGCGAGAATGGACAAGGAAGCGGTGGCTTCGATAGCAAATTCTTCGGCCGTGACAGAGGTACCAGCACGAAGGTCTTCAATGAGAGCCGTCAGGGAGTAAATGCTTTGTTTCGCCATCCTTTCAGACACACGCCGGGCATAGGGGCCTGGTGGCATGGGGATCCGAGATTCTAGTGGGGTTAGGGTTGGCAGAGCTCTCAAGATTTATGAACAGTCAGTGAGATTTACGAACATGGGATAGACAAAACAACGCCAAAGATAAAGCCTTACGTACCCACAGTCAATCAAGGGGGGTTTGAGAGATCCCGGGCCTATCAAGGATCTCGACTTCGTCATCGGCTTCCAGAACTGTGGAGTGCATATTAGCATCATTATAAAAAATAATAGTAAAACAAAAGGGGTCAAAGAACACTGACCTTACCCAGAAGAAAGGACTATGCTTTGCGGGGGTATCGCCTGTGGGGCGGCCATATCAAGCAGACGCTGGAAGGTTTTCCTAGGAGATAGATCCATGATGGAAGCCGCCAATTCCCGCAATTTTGAAAGAAAGAAGGGTTCAGATAATAGAGGGATCGTTAAAACTAAATGTAGAAGTTTACCTTCGATACTTCGCCCTCTTTGAGCTGGAGGGATGGCGGCTTCGACAGGCTCCTTCACACCCTCAGGTACATCACTGGGGATATGTGGCGGCGCGACAGCTTCCAATTGAGAAACAACAGCCGCCACTTCAGGCTCCAAGGAGAGGACAATGGTCTCGTCAATCCTTTCCACACCTTCCAAGGCGCAACTAGAGAGATCCATTGGATCTATGGCTGGCGAAGTCACCTCTGCTGAAAGTGTATATACTGAGATGATGGAAGTCATCACCGGGAGCTCCAAGACAGGATTAATGGCTTCAGCAATCTCTTCTACACCCTTCGGTGCGTCACTAGAGATGTCCATGGGATCTATGGCCGGTGAAGTCACCTCTGCTGGAGGAATAGACACTGAAAGAACAGAAGTTACCACCTATTCCCTTATAAAAAATAAATAAATAATGAACCAAAAAGCGATGGAAAAATTCGCCAAATGGAGCATCACGTGCCTTGCACGTGATGCGCCTTGGAGCAAAAATTATAGCAGTACGCTTAACAAATAAAGCAGAAATTGAGCCTCATGTGCAGGCACGTGAGCATCTATATACAAAGTATATAGGCGCCTTCCTAAAACAAATAACAGGCCAGAAGGCGCATCACGTGATACTTTTCTGGGACTGCTGCATATAAGCAATCCGTCCTAGTGCTATGGATCATGTGCTACACGTGAGGGTTCCTAATACCTTCCGAGCCGATAGAATTAAATTCTAAATAAGAGGGATCCGGACCCTATTTGGAAAATATTTCTCCCAATCTTTCAAAACAAGAAAGATTGTGCTCTGTAAAAAAGAGCACCGTTGGATTAAAGATCCAATGGTGATTAAAAATCACCAAGCTACAGAATATACTTTGTATGGGAAAATAATTTCCCAATCTTTCCAAAAAAGAAAGATCGTGCTCTGTAAAAAAGAGCACCGTTGGATTAAAGATCCAATGGTGATTAAAAATCACCAAACTACAGAATAAGCTCTGTATGGGAAAATATTTTCCCAATCTTTCTAAACAAGAAAGATTGTGCTCTGTAAATCAGAGCACCGTTGGATTAAAGATCCAATGGTGATTAAAAATCACCAAGATACAGAATAAGCTCTGTATGGGAAAATATTTTCCCAATCTTGTTAAAAACAAGAAAAATGTCTTCTGTAAAACAGAAGTTCCTGGATCAAAAGATCCAACGGTGGAAAAAATCCTCAAATCAATAAAAAAATCTCTCAATGAGAGATTTCCTTAACAAGATCAATAAATTTGCCTCTACTATATAAAGAACTCGAGACTAGAGAGAAAGAGAGTAGACCCCCTATAAGATTGGAAAAAACAAAAAAGAAGAGGAGTTCTCTTTAAAGAAAAAGAAACCCTAGGTGAAGAAAAAGACTTAAAGATCATTTCATCTCTTTTTACAAGAGTTTAACTCTTCCAAAAAAGAACTTAGTTCTTCCTCTGGTTGAGGTCTGCAGAAGCAGATCTCCCCACAAGTTGAGAATTTAATTCTCACCGGGGAGATTCTGTTATGAAGTTCCAAAACTTAGAGGAAAGAACTAGGTTTGGAGAATTTAATTCTTCCAAAGACATAGGAATTTAATTCCTCTAATAAAACTAGGGTTTAACCCTGCATAAGAATTTAATTATTATAAAACAAAGGACTTGAAATTCTCAAGACTAAGATCAAGAGCCCTATGCATATTAGCGTTCAACGCTATGACGAAAGATCACGTGTTCCCATGTGAGCACCTCTGAGGAACAGAAAGGAACAACGGAGATCGAGTCACGTGATCCCACGTGACTTCCAATAGTGTTTAGCGCTTAGAAAAGAATAAGAAGATAAATTCAAAAGGGGCAGTGCCCAACTTAGTGGCGCCTCACGTGTTTACACGTGATGGTTACAAGATTTAAGTGTTTAACACTTACATGTCTAGAACGAGGGAATAAGCCCAAAGAAATAGTGCCCAATATTCAGGTGCCTTACGTGCCACACATGAGCACTCCGAATTTCAGTGTTTAACACTGCTTAAGAGCCTCACATGGGAGCACGTGAGCGCCAAGCATTTATCAATGTTTAACACTGTAAGAGGCCAACCTTAGCCCAAATTAGCCAAGTCTCCTGAGGCCAAAAATCTTTTGACCATCAATCAACCGAGTCTTCCTATACTCAGGACCCTTCTAAATCGACCTTGGTTCTAGAGATGTCCAATGATCTCCTGACACGTGGCATCTAAAAATAATGTTCGTTCTACCATGATCTCTCCCTTCAATCTGGAGTTCGGTTCAAGGGTACATCTCTCCACACCTCTGATATATGTCGTTGTAATTCTTCAACGATATCAGAGAGGTGGAGGGTCCCGACAACCAACAGCTCTTGGTTGCACTCTCAAACCCATGAGCATACCACATGGACCGTAATGTCCTTAAACTAGCCATGGACCGTAATGTCTCTAAACTAGCCATGGACCATAATGTCCTTAAACTAGCTATGGACCGTAACGTCCTTAAACTAAAACGATAGAGCCCAAATGCTTTTTCGTTGGATCAAAAATGATCCCGAACCCCTGTTAAGTAGATTTTAGTCCAATATCGGATTAACGTATCCTTAACAAATATTTAAGTCGATCTTAATCTTAAATAAGCTTAACGATCCTTAAATCAAACCAAACCCAAATCTAAGAAAATACGGATTTAGACTAATCCACGCCCTACGGGCGACAATGCAAATTAGTCTCCGTATACAATCCACGGGCAACCAAAGATAAAACAAACACACACGACACGAAGTGACCTTCTGGAGCAGGAGAAAGTGATTACCGCGATGCGGTAACGTAATTAACCGCAAGGGCTTGCGCCTGCAGGGAAGAGCGTCCCCAAAATCAAAAACCCCTCGCAAATGAGGGGGAATTTGATGAAATCTGCTACAACGGCCGTATTTGTTTAAACCTTCGATACACGGTGCCATAAATCAACTTGGCATCTTCGGAGAGGTAGACGGATAAAACCAAATAGCATCTGCCCCCAAATTCAGGCAAGACGACCTACGCGGTTTCATCTCTGTTTTCGGCGGTAAACAGATTCTGGCACGCCCGATGGGACCTTTTCCTCTTTCCACTCCACACTTCGTGTGTCGTGTTCGCGAACGGATCGCGGTTTAATATGGTTGCCCCTGGATTCTAGGTACCAAGATTTGGTGTCTTGCTCCATGCAGAAGAGAAGATGGCATCGATGGGTTCTAACTGCACCAATTGCAACAGCAACTCCCACTTCGTCCTTGCTGGAAGAGTGACTTATGGGCCCCAAGCGGCCTCCATCTTCGCAATGCCAGTGGAACATGTGACTCAGGCCACCACTGGACTGTTCTTCGGAACCATCCTCCCGCCAATGAGCTTCAATGCTTCAATGCCATCACAAGAAGCCCCAAAGAAGTCGGTCTTAGATCGGCTCGCAACAACCATGGCCCCTCTCAACGGGTCATCCAAGTCTGCCGCCTCAGTCTTTGATAGGCTGAGCCAAAACTCCAATGGGTCCGTAAAGAGACCCGCAATACCTGAAGGGGTTATCCCGAAACGGATAGCCATTCCAGCTCCGGTAAACGAAGTCATCAAAGAGGCTTCTACTGCTAAGGGATCGGTTTTCGCAATACTGGCCGTTCCAACTCTTGCTACGGGTGAGGTCGTTACAAGTGCTTCCCCTATTCGAAAGTCAGTCTTCGACAGGTTAGACGTTCCCCCTCAACGGATGTCGGTCTTCGACCGGTTGGCACCAAAAGCAGCCTCTCATCAAAGTAAGGGGCATGACAAGGTCAGTTCTACAACTGAGATGATTCCATCCGCAAGACATGCTCGACGTCGCCACTGGCGCCGAGTAAGGAAGGCTGGGGGCAGTTCCCCCACTGGACTTACCCCACCAGCTCTAATGGTGGAAATTGACGCTGCTGTTCCAACCGGGAACAGCTTCGAGCTGCTCAGGAGGGTGCGCAAGAACTCTCCAACCGCCATTGTTCTCTTACGGAAAATAAATAAATAAATAGAGCAACGGAGAAAGTCCCCAAGGGGAGCATCACATGCCCACACGTGATAGGCGCTTCGCTTAACAAACTAAGCCAAAACTGAACCTCACGTGCAGACACGAGACCCCTATAAGCAAAGAATACAGGCACCTGAATACAGCAAACAAGTGGGACAAAAAGAAACTCACGTGATAACACGTGACACCCTTGGGTCGGCTTAATTTGATGGGGTCACGTGCTACACGTGATAAACTCCTATGCCTTCTGGACTAATAAAAATAAATTCTAATTAAAAGGGATTGAAAGTCTTATTTGGAAAATACTTTCTTGGATCTTTCTAAACAAGAAAGATTACGCTCTGTAAAACAGAGCGCCGTTGGATTAAAGATCCAATGGTGATTAAAAATCACCAATCTACAGAGAAATTCTGTGCAAGGAAATATCTTTCTAAATTTTTTAAGAACGACAAAAGAAATATCTTCTGTAAAACAGAAGTTCTTGGATTAAAAATCCATCGGTAAATAAAATTCACCAAGTGATCAAAAAGATCATGTTGGTTGATTAGAAAATCAATCAAAATCTTTCAACAAGAGATTTGCTAAACAAATTGATTCCCTTCTTTCTCCTATAAATAAGAGCAAAAAAACAAACAAAAAAAAAGAAGAGGAGGAGAGACAGAGAAAAGAGAAGAGAAGAGAAAAAAAGAGAAACCCTTCGTAATGTTAAAAGAAAAGAGAATTTAATTTTCCAGAGAGAAAAAGAGAAAAAAGAAACTCTAGGTAAGAGAAGAAAAAAAATACAGAGAATATCTCATCTCTTTTTCACCTCCATAAGAGTTTAACTCTTCAAAAAAGAACTTAGTTCTTCCTTTGGTTAAGATCTGCAGAAGCAGATCTCCCCACAAGTTGAGAATTTAATTCTCATCGGGGAGATTTTGCCATGCAGATCCAAAACCTAGAGAGAGATCTAAGTTTAGAGAATTTAATTCTCCCAAAAAGTATATAAGAATTTAATTCCTCTGATGAAGCAAGGGTTTAATCCTTCATATGAGAACTTAGTTCTCTTTTATGTCAAAGATCTGCAGAAGCAAATCTCCTCACGAGTTGAGAATTTAATTCTCATCAGGGAGATTCTTTCATACAGATTCTAAACCTAAGAGAAAAACTAAGTCTTAAGAATCCAATTCTCATAAAACAATGGGCTTGAAAGCCTCGAAACTCAGGATCTCCATGCATGTAAGAGGATTGGCACCCAACATGATAACTACCGATCACGTGCTCCCATGTGAGCGCCTGTGATGAACAAAAGAGAATAAAAGAAATTGACTCACGTGATCACACATGACCTCATAGTAGTGCCTAGCACTTACAAAGCAAAATGGAATAAATCAAAGGCAGTATCCATTTTTGAGGATCCTCACGTATTCCCACGTGACCCAATAGCACTTAACGCTCAGAAAAGAACAAAAGAATAAACCCGTAAAGGCAGCACCTCAGATTCTTGAAGTCTAATATTACTTCAAGCGCCTCACGTGACCCCACGTGAGCGCCTATGAATTTTAGTGTTTAACACCATTTTGTACACATCACGTGGGAGCACGTGAGCGCTGAATAAATATGTTAGTGTTGAATACTATGAAGGGCTAACATTATCCAGAATCAGATCAAATGTTCCAAGGACCATCAATTGAGCCCTTCATGCTCGGGGATTCCAAAGCCGATCTCAATACAGCTAATAAGCTCCCAACAAATGACATCCAAACTGATGTTCATCCCACTTCCTAAAATTGGGACATTGGTTTAAGAGTACATCTCTTCATACATGTTTCCCCCAATCAGAGCAAAGCTCTGTTCAAATTTTAAAATTTGAAATGACGCAGCGCTCCATAAAAGCGCCAGCGCCAAGAGCGCCGGTGCTGGGAGTCAAAGACTCTGAGGTAGCGCTCACGTGCAAAGCACGAGAGCGTAAGCGCCAAGTGCGCCAGCGCTAAGAGTCAAAGACTCGGAGGCAGCGCTCACATGCAAGGCACGAGAGCGCTAGCGTCAAGTGCGCCAGCGCTAAGTGTTAAAAACCCTGAAGCAGCGCTCACATGCAAGGCACGAGAGCGCCAAGCGCTAAAACTGAATGTTCTCCACCGTTGGATCAAAGATCCAACGAAGATGATAAATCATCAAATTACCAGAATTTAATTCCGTTGAGGAAATACTCCTCAAATCTTTCCAAACAAGAAAGGTTGTGCTCTGTAAATCAGAGCACCGTTGGATCAAAGATCCAATGGTGATTAAAAATCACCAAGATACAGAGTAATCTCTGTATGGGAAAATAATTTTCCAATCTTGTTAATAACAAGAAAGATGTCTTCTGTAAAACAGAAGCCCTAGGATCAAAGATCCAATGGTGGGGAAACATCCTCAAATCAATCAGAAAAAGATTTCCTTAACTGATCAGCCTCCACTATATAAAGGCCCCAAGACTTCAAGTCTCGCAGAGAGGAACCTCCCCACAAACTTTGAGAAATTTCAAAGAGAAGAGCAAGCTCTCGGAAGAAGAATTTCTTCAAGGTAAATAAAACAGAGAGATCAAAGCATCTCGTCAAAGAAGAAGAACTTAGTTCTTTTTCTAGATCATAGATCTATAAGACAGAGGTCTTTCACAAAAAGAGATCATAGCATCTCATCATAAAAAGGGGAGGAGAAGAACTTAATTCTCTTCAGATCACAGATCCATAAAGACAAAGTCTTTCACAAAAAAACATAAGAGATTGTAACATCTCCTATAAAAATAAGAACCTTGTTTTTAAAGCCATGAGACAAAGTCTCCTATAAATGAGAATTTAATTCTCAGAGCGCAGAACTGATCAAAGCAGCCTAAAAAGAGCCTTAGCGCTCCAAATTAAAAAGAAGCGCCTTAGCGCTCCTAGACTGGTGCACAGCGCCTTAGCGCTCATAGCGCTCCAATTTAAAGAAGCGCCTCAGCGCTCCTAGACTGGCACACAGTGCCGCAGCGCTCCTAGCGCTCTAATTTAAAGAAGCGCCTCAGTGCTTCAAGTCTGGCGCACAACGCCGCAGAGCCTTAGCGCTCCAATTTAAAAAAGCGCCTCAGCGCTCCAAGACTAGCGCACAGCGCTGCAGCGCTCATAGCGCTCTAATTTAAAGAAGAGCCTTAGCGCTCCAATTTAAAGAAGCGCCTTAGCGCTCCAAGTCTGGCGCTCAGCGTCCAACGCTTCAAGCGCTATTTTTAAAGAAGCGCTCAGCGTTTCGAACCTGGCGCTCAGCGCTAAGCGCACCATATGCTCCTCACATGTGCGCTATTTCATAAGAAGCGCCTCAGCGCTTCAAGGCTGGCGCTCAGCGCCAAGCGCACCACGTGCCCCTCACGTGTGCGATATTTCATAGGAAGCGCTTCCACGCAGCGCCAAGCGCACCACGTGCTCCTTACGTGGGCGCTGAAGGAACACAAAGTGTTCTTTAAATAAAAGCTTCAGTGCCATAAAATGTGTTCAACACTCAGCAAAAGAAAAAAAGAAAAAGGGTGTCAAAACCCAAGTCAATGCTCAAGCATTGTTAAATAAAAAGGGACTGAGCCCAAATGAATGTTCAACATTCTATTCAAAACTGAGTAGGTTGAGCCCAACTTGGTCACAAATCCTTCATTCAGATTAACTGAGCCCATGTGCTCATAATCTCTTAACTGATCTTAGTCCCAAACTTGACTACAAATCTCCCAACCAACATTGATTCAAGGGTACATCTCTCCACACCTCTGATATGTGTCGTTGTAATTCTTCAACGTCTTTAGAGAGGTGGCGGGCCCCGACAACCAAAAACCTAATGGACCGCAACATCCTAAAACTAACAATGGACCGTAATGTCCTTAAACTAACTACGGACTGCAACGTCCCTAAACTAAACTCTATGGACTATGAGGTCCTTAAACTCATGGACTATGATGTCCTTAAACTTATGGACCACAACGTCCCTAAACTAAACCCCCATAGACTATGATGTCTTTAAACTATGGACTATGATGTCCTTAAACTCCATGGACTACGACGTCCTTAAACTTATGGACCGCAACGTCCCTAAACTAAAGTAATAGAGCTCAAATGCTCTTTTGTTGGATCTAAATGATCCCAAAATCCTGTTAAGTAGATCTTAGTCTAAAGTTAGACTAACATATCCTCAACAAACGTTTAAGTTGATCTTAGTCTCAAATGAGATTAACGATCCTTAAACCCAACCCAAACCCAAATCTAAGAAAATACGGATTTAGACTAATCCACGCCCTACGGGCAACAACATTAATTAGTCTCCGTATACAATCCACGGGCAAAAAAAAATAAAACAAACACACATGACACGAGTGACCATCTGGAGAATGAGAAAGTAGTTACCGCGATGCGGTAGCGTAATTAACTGCAGGGGATTGCGCCTGCAGGGAAGAGCGTCTCCACAATAAAAAACCCTTCACAATGAGGGAGAATCTGACGAAGTCTGCTACATCAGCTGCATCTGTCCAAACCTCCGATACACGGTGCCATAAATCAACTTGGCATCTTCGGAGACATGGACGGATAAAACCAAATAGCATCTGCCCCCAAATTCAGGCAAGACGGCCTAAGCGGTTCTGTCTCCCGTTTTCGGCGGTAAACAGATTCTGGCACGCCCGGTGGGACCTTTTCCTCTTTCCACTCCATACTTCGTGTGTTGTGTTTCGCGAACGAATCGCGGTTTGCTATGGTTACCCCTGGATTCGAGGTACTAATATTTGGTGTCTTGCTCCGTGCAGAAAACAGAAGATCAATGGATTTCAACTGCACCAACTGTAACAACTCCCACTCCGTCCTTACTGGAGGAGTGACCTATGGGCCTCAAGTGGCCTCCATTTTCGCGATGCCAGTGGAACAGGTGATGCAGGCCTCCACTGGGCTATTCTTCGGGACCATGCTCCTGCCAACGAGCTTCAACGCCCCACTGCCGTCGCAAGAAACCCCAAAGAAGTTGGTCTTTGATCGGCTTACGACTACCGTGGCCCCTCTCAATGGGTCGCCCAAATCCAACGCCTCAGTCTTTAACAGACTGAGCCAAAACTTCAATGGGCCTGTGAAGAAGCCCGTGATAGCTGAGGGGGTTATCCCGAAACGGATAGCCATCCCTGCTCCAGTAAATGAAGCCATCAGAGAGACTTCTCCTACTAAGGGATCGGTCTTCGCTAGACTGTCCGCTCCATCTCCCGCTTCAGGCGAAGTCACCAAGGCTGCTTCCCCTGCTCGAAAGTCTGCCTTCGACAGGTTGGCCATCCCCACACAACGGACGTCAGTTTTCAATAGGCTGGCACCAACGACAACTCTTCACCACGACAGGGGGCATGAGGGAGCCACCCCCGTAACTGAGCCAATACCATCTGCAAGACATGCTCGACGTCGCCACTGGCGTCGAGTGAGGAAGGATGGGGGCAGTTCCCCTTCTGGACTTACTCTGCCAGCTCCAACGGTGGAAGTCGATGCTGCTGTTCCAACTGGGAACAAATTTGAACCACTTAGGAGGGTGCGCAAAAATTCTCCGACCGCCGTGCTAAAAAGATCTCCTCCGCCTGTGGAGAACATTACAAAGATGAAGCTAGAGCAGCCCCCTCAGCGTCTGTCCTCTAAAATTCATAAGGTCTGGCGACAGGTCCAAGACTCGGTGATCAATCAAGACTACTCCCGTCGATCGAAGAAGATGAAGGTTTGGCAAGAGACGGACCACCCTGTCATACCACAAAAGGTGTCGTCTACTTGGGTACCCGCTGCAACGGCCCCCTCAACTTCGACCGCCCACAAAAGGAGAAGGCCGGAGAAAATCCACATGTCTGCGACGAATCTCAAGGGCACTGAAACTAAACGCCCTAAGTCTGGGAGCATAGTGGTGCACACTGTTTATATGGATTTCGGGAAACGACCGCTCACACGGTCTGTGACGAAAACTCAGGAGCAGCAACAAAAGCTCCAAGAGATGCTAACACAGATGGCCGCACTCACTGGGCCAAAAGAAAGCCTGGAGACATCGTCGGAGCAGCGTCAAGAACAAGAAACCGATGCTGAGTTCCTATGCAGAAGAAAGAAAAAGATGCCGCGGAACAAGCGGCCAACATAAAACAAATGGCGCTATTGTTCCAAGATATGGTCGGAATGATGATACAGCCGGATCCTCCAGCTGAAGACCCTCCGATTATCCTTGAAGACGATAGAGGGGAGACATCGAACCCTCTTCCGGCTCTATCAGCAGCCAAAGAGGAGACGATCTCTAAAGCCGCCCTGGATGACTATATCGCTCAACAGATACGAGCTCATCAAGCGAGCGAAGCGGCCGGCCAAATTGTTAAGACTGTACGACCCTATCCGGATTGGTATGACCAAATAAAGTACCCGCAGGGATACACGATCCCTAAGTTCCACGTATACAAGGGGACAGGAAATCCCCATCAACATGTTGCTCAATTCAGAGCCTTGTGCGGTAATACTGGGGGTGACGACAAATTGCTGCTTCGCCAGTTTGTTGGAAGCTTGTCGGAAACAGCATTCGAGTGGTATTCCGAGCTCCCAAATGACTATGTCAAGACATTTGTAGAAATGGAGCTACTGTTTACACAAAGATTCGCAAGTGCTAGCGAGTGCACCCCGATCACTGCACTAATTAATGCCAGGGTGAAGCCAGGCAAAACATGGGTTTAGTATGCGATACGGTGGCGGAACCTATGGTCGAAGTGTAAACAACGCATAGAAGAGGCTCCTGCAGTAGGCATGTTCGTGGGTACTCTTGATCCGCAGGCGACCATATCCCAGCTCATGATGTTTTTCAAGCCGACTACCTTCTAGGCCTTGATTGACAAGCTGGCCCAAATAGATCAGATGGGCCATAGACCGTCTTCCTTGAAAATGGAGCCTCGAAACAAAAAGGGGAAAGGGAAAGCGACCTTTGTCGCTAACGCTCAGCAGCAGCCCAGTGGTCCAAAACCGGCTGATCGCCAAAACGATAGACAACGATTCTTCAACGAGAATCTAAAACGCCCTTATTCGTTTCCCCGGGACAAAACGAGGACACTATTCGAACTGGCAGTGCGCAACAGGCTCATTAATCTGCCAGATCCAAGACATCCGCTGCAGCCAGACGACGCCAACAATCCTAATTACTGCCCCTACCACCGAGCAGTAAGCCATCCAATCGAAGATTGCTTCGTTTTCAAAGGCTGGATTGAGGACCAATACCAACAGGGCAAATTTGCGCTGTCTGAGAATTGGAAGGTAAGCCCGCCCCAGCCACACGCTCCTAAAAAGGTGGACACGCCCGGGGCATCGTGCTCTTTTATAGAAGAAGCTCCATGGGAAGTTGCTCTTTCGACAAAGACTAAAAGAATCCTGAAAGATCTCCAAGCATGTCCAGCGATTAAGTGGAAGAGCCCGCTGGAGTCCGAGATTATTGAGGGGATGCTGAAGCCGCGCCCAACGCTGAAAGTTGGTGAAGGTGGACAAAACATTCAGGCCAAGCCTCCAAAGTCTTTAAAGAAAAAGAAGAAGGCCAAAAATCCCGTCCAACCCGAAGACAGCCGTACAGGTCTGCAGAAATATATCGATGCGCTGGAAGAATATAACCAGAAAGCACGGCCCCCAATCACGTTGGATGAATTCTTTAAGCATGTTCTTGAAAATGAAGCCGATAACGCTGATGAAGGAGACGATTCTTCAGATGAGCTCGAGAATTATGTGGCAAGCTGCCACATGATCTCTCACTCATTAATAAATGGCAAAGGAGCTCCTGATGTAGAGAAACTAGGGGCAGATCCAGAACCGGAATCAAAATCCCTGGAGCCATCAGACGAATTGATTGACAGATTACTGAGCGAAGCTCTTTAGAAAAGAAAATCTGATCGAGAGCATGAAACAACCTTAAATGAAAGGGCCAAGCGTCGGCGTCACGTTGAAGAAGCTCTGGTATCGAGAAGCCATAGAGTACCCCAACCGGATAGAAACACTTCTGCCACCAGAAAAAGCAGGGTTAAGACAAGAAAGCGGTTCGCTAAAGCCCTGTCGATGGGAATGAAGTTGCCGCCTTTCAAAGAAGACACTTCAGAAAATACATTTCCCGACGAACTAGATGCATATCCAAACTACTGCTTATACCATCGGGGGATCACATACCCTACCGAGGAATGCATGGCCTTTAAAAATTGGTGGTGGGGAAACGTTGCTCATCGACAGCATTTCAAGCGGATGAAGCACAAAGCTCGTCGAGAACAGAGAAGCACGACCGATGAGCACAAAAGAATTGCCGGTAACTGTCACATGGTTGATTCCGGAGGATCGCAAGTTCTTACCTTCGGAAGCGATTCTGATGAAGAAATAGCCCTCGGCCCTCTCTTCAAAGAATCCACCTCAGGAAAAGAGGAGGAGATAAAGAACTGTGAGAATATTCAGCTGCGTAACCGTACGTTGCCTGAAAATAATCTTGGACCTACAAACAAGGGATCGAACAAAAAAGATAAAGGGAAGGAAAAAGTCCCTGAGGATATCGCCCTCGATGATCGAGTCGTCGAAGAGTTGACAACCAAGGACCCGCCCAAGAAGAACAAGGTGGATTACAACGTTCTGTCACACCTGAGGAAGATACCCTCGTAGCTAAGCATTTTCGATGCCCTTCTGTTGTCTAAAGAGGCGAGAGATTCTCTGATCAAGGCATTACAAGAGCCCGACCAATTCCAAGCTTTCCTTGCCGAAGAAAATATGAAGGACAAGCTGGAAGAAGTGCACACAGCTGACATCACTTTCGGCGATGAAGATCTCCTCCTCAGAACGTGCGAGCACAACCATCCCCTGTATGTCACCGGATACTGCCATGACATCAAGATAGAGAAGATCTTAGTTGACAACGGGTCCTCTGTCAATCTCCTAAATATGAGGGTACTAAAAGAAATCTGCATGAGCGTTTAACACCTCGCTCGGGATAAAATCACTATCTCCGGATTCGACTCCCAGTCATCACGGACGCTCAGGTCTGTGATTCTGACATTACGCTTTGGGCTGCTCGTCACTGACATCAAGTTTCATGTCATTGACGCCAAGACTTGCTACAACGCTTTGCTCGGTAGGCCTTGGTTACACGAATACAACATCATCCCTTCTACACAACATCAGTGTATGAAGTATTTCAAAGATGGTCTCGAGTATACCGTGACAGGTGAGCTAAACCCGTTCTCCGTGAATGAAGTGCGGAAGTACAAAGATGCAAAGTATTTCTTACTAGACTTTGAAGACACGGAAAGATGCCATAAACTGGAGGACAAGCAAAAAGCTATCACTACTATTCCAGTCTTCGGGAGTGATACCGGGGAGGAAGAAGAGATAGTCTATTCAGGACCGCTCCAATACAACAAGTCCGGACCGTCTACCCCTATGTTGATCTTCGGCAGTGACTCTGAAGACGAGGTCAATGCAGTATTTTCTGTCCGTCCATCAATGAAGGCCTTCACTCGAGTTGATCGGAGTTTGTAAATCGCCATGGTTCCGGGAAAGCATTACAAAGAGCTCGACGCACTTGATACCTATAGTGTGCAAAAACTGCAGACGTTCTACGTCCCTCCCAGGCGAAAAGATGAAAAGGCAATCCTCTTTTATCGATCCGCTGAAACCAAAGTGGAGAAAGAAATCTGGCATGGTGCCGATTCTGCACTTGACAGGCTCCGGCCCATCCGTCTGCCCAGATACTACTGTTTCCCCTATCAGAGCAAAGCTCTGTTTGAATTTCAAAAATTCAAAAATTGAAGCAACGCTTCAGATTTCTTGTGCTGCGCGCAACGCGACACGTGTCAAAAGCTGACACGCCAGCGCAGCGCCCGAGGCAGCGCACCCAATCAGAGCAAGGCTGTATTTAAAATGAAAATAAAGGAAGCAACGCTTCAGCTGAGTTGCGCTCTGCGCTGCGCGACACGTGGCAGCGCAGTTGCGCTAGCGCAGTGGCGCTGAGCGACACGTGGCAACGCAGTTGCGCTAGCGCAGTGGCGCTGCGCGACACGTGTCAATCGCAGGTGCGCTTGCGCCAACTGTGCCAGTACTAAAACAGAATTAAAATTCTAGAAAGATCTTTCTGATCTTGTTAAAACAAGAAGATTATCTTCTGTAAAACAGAAGCCCTTGGATCAAAGATTCAACGGTGGGAAAAATCCCTAAATCACTCAGAGAAAGATCTCTATAACTGATTTAACAAATCAAATGGCACTATAAAAGGCCCCCTAGACTCCAAGTCTAAAGGCCATCAGCACACAGAGAATTCACAGAGCTCTTCTAAGAACTTTGAGAAGAATTCAGAAAGAAAGAAAGAAAAAGGTAAAAACCTTTAGAAAAAGAAGAATTTTCTTTTGAAAAGATCAATGATCTAAGAACAAGATCAAAGATCTTCAATAAAAAATGATAATATTAATAAAAGAAGTAATTTACTTCTTCTTTAGATCTTTTTGATCTAAATAAAGGCATTGCCTTTTGATGAACCATTGGTTCTGGGATCTTAAAAGATTCTCTTCTTTGATCCAAAATCGGATCAAGATATTGAACAGTGCCCTGCACTTGAAAAAAATTGCACTGTTGCGCTCTCAGGTTGGCGCAAGCCACCAGAGAGCGCCACGTGTCAGCCTCAGAACAGACTGCGCTATGCGCTTCTAAAACAGAGCACTGCTCTCTTAAATTGGCGCAAGTCACCAGAGCGCGCCACGTGTCAGCAGCGCAACAGCGCAGCGGACTGTCGCAACGCATTGCGCTAGCAGACTTGCGCTCACCAGAGCGTGACACGTGTCACCTCCACATGGACTTGCGCCTTGCGCTCCTCAATTGGCACAAAGCGCCTGCCAAACCACGTGGCGCTCTGTCAGACTAATTAATGCAGCGATTATTAAAGGTCAGGACCCAATTAAGAGGCCCAATGGACCAAAACAAATGCTCTGCATTATAAAAAAAAGGGAACAGAGCCCAATTTAAAAGGCCTAACATGCCAGAATAAAATGCAATGCAGAGCCCAAACAAAGGTCTGTCAGACCAAAACAGATGCTGTGCATCCTTTAAAAAAGGGCAGAGCCCAAATAAAGGTCTAATAGACCAAACAAAATGCCATGCATTATTAAACAAGGGCAGAGCCCAATCAAAGGCCTAACAGGCCAGACAAATAAAAAATTGTTGAACATTCTCAACTGGACTTAACTCAATCATGGCCATAAATCCTCAAATTAAATTGAGCTGAGCACAACTGCTCTCTTAAACCAATTTACACCCGGTTCAAGGATACATCTCCGAACTCCTCTGATATTTGTCGTTGTAATCCTTCAACGTCTTCAGAGAGGTGACGAGTCCCGACAACCACACGTCGATACGGACTGCGGGGTCCTTAAACTCGTGGACTGAAACATCCTTAAACTAATATTCGTCCCAAAATGGGAACGTTGGACCGAGATGTCCTTAAACTACTAATGGACCGAAACTTCCTTAAACTAATATTCGTCCCAAAATGGGAACGTTGGACCGAAATGTCCTTAAACTAATGTTCGTCCCCAAATGGGAATGATGGACCACCATGTCCCTAAACTGGAAATAGACCGCAATGTCATTAAACTAAAAAATAGAGCCAATTGCTCTCTTTTCGGATCCAAACGATCCCGTTAAGTTGATCTTAGTCTGGAGATTAGGCTAACGTATCCTTAACAAAAGTTTAAGTTGATCTTACCCTTAAATAGGGCTAATGTATCCTTAAACCAAAACCTTAAACCCAAATCTAAGAAAATACGGATTTGGACTAATCCACGTCCTATGGGCGACGACATAAATTAGTCTCCGTATACAATCCACGGGCAACCACAAACAAAACAAACACCCACGACACGAAGTGAAATTCTGGAGAAGGAGAAAGTTGTTACCGCGATGCGGTAGCGTAATTAACTGCAGGGGCTTGCGCCTGTAGGGAAGAGCGTCCCCCACAATCAAAACCCCCTCGAACGAGGGGGAATCTGATGAAGTCTGCTACATCGGCCGCATCCATCTTAACCTCCGATAT
The DNA here is from genome assembly GCA_030015575.1 of Agapanthus africanus. Classification (NCBI taxonomy): domain Eukaryota; kingdom Viridiplantae; phylum Streptophyta; class Magnoliopsida; order Asparagales; family Amaryllidaceae; genus Agapanthus; species Agapanthus africanus. The sequence continues at coordinate 42,859,838 of JASDDO010000024.1, read as the reverse complement.
ACGATGCCATAAATCAACTTGGCATCTTCGGAGAGGTGGACGGATAAAACAAAATAGCATCTTCCCTGAATCTCAGGCAAGACGAACCTACGCGGTTGCGTCTCTGTGTTCGGAGGGGAACAGATTCTGGCACGCCCGGTGGGACCTTTTCCTCTTTCCACTCTACACTTCGTGTGTCGTCTGTTAGTTATATGTATGCCCTAGAGGCCATTACTGTACATAGGATGTATATTGTAGTGGATGCTGGGACATATATAGGGAGGACTTTCTTGCTTGACATGATAGTATGCTATCTGGTTACTCTTTACCTTAACGTGTATACCGATTGTCTCTCTATTTCATGTTGGTAAAGCCCTTAGGATGTGTACTTGACTACCTGGACTATGATGCAGATCATACTAGTGGGGACATGGTAGTCTATAAGTACATCCTTCAAGGTCCCTAGTCGTGGGTGTATCGAGACGGGGCATCGATATACCAGAGTAGACTAGCGTATACCTTCTCGACCCATACAGATGGGCGATGGATGATCCCATATCCATTGGTGTTTGACATCAGAGATGATATACGGGTGCTCAGTGGAGACTGGGTACACTGGACGGACTCGCCGAGAACTCCCAGATGGTATTATACCTCATGTCAGATGGCAGTTCTCTGGTGACACTGGTACATGTTAGTCTGTAGACCCGAGATCGTCATAGAGTCTTGTGTGATTCCCACTGTGCTTTGATTTCCACCTTACCACGTCCAAGAGGGCGTGCAAAACGGTGGCTTTTGGGTACAGTCCCGAATCACATGGAGGCAATGAGCGATAGGAGGGGATTCGTCTCTCCCGGTATAGGGAGTTGATGTTGCGCTGTGTTCGATTGGCTATAACCGGAAATCCCTGGCCAGGATTGCTGATATTTACTGGTAAGTGTTACCAGTAGTTTCTCAAACTGTTATAAACCTCATATCGACACGACTTATCGAGCTATTTGGGTCTGACGTTTACCACCCCTAGGCAAGATATGCGACATATCAGACGACGAGACCGGACTGTACAGTAAGTGTTACTGGTTGGATTCACAGGAGTGTGAGCGGGCTTGCTCGTCGATCCTCTGATCGCTCAATACCCGGGTGGCCGTTACGTTTGGCAGACCGCTTGCGGCTTGTGGGTGTTTGATATGATCATCACCTGCTGCCGGCGTATTGACGAGTCTTTAGAGTCCTACACAGAGGTTTCCTGGCTCAAGCGAAACGAAATAGGAGCGCATATGAGATATATGCCGGACCGAGAATAATGCGTGTATGTGATACCGTATTTCATTCTCGCGATTAATGTTTCGATTGGTTATATGCGATATAACCTAGTTATCGAATCGAAGATCGATTCGATAAATCGATACATTGTATATTAGTCGGTCACATGCGATATGACCGGATCGTTAAATCAAGTGTTGATTTAATGATTTAATGCATAATTATATATTTGATATATTACTTTGCATTAACTAGTATTGGTTCACTTTAAATGGATTTTCTCACTTGAAGTTCACAAGTTGTATATGTGATATACTTTTGTGCACAAGTTTGTATCATGTTTGATGATGCATGCTTACTTGAGTTTGTGTAAAGATTAAACCATGGTTATTTAAATGGTTAGGGTTTTGTTTTTCATATCTATTTATTCATTTACTTATTTATTTCTTTTTGGCAAAAGAAAAGAAAAATGGTGGCTTTATATGGATGCTTGTTGAAGCTTCATGAAGCTTTGACTAAGTCACCATTTTTGTCTTCATGCTTAACCCTAACCATTGACCTAACCCTAGTTTATTCTCTACACTTGACCATGGTTTGATTATGATAAGTATTCATTTTAATTTCTTTTTGATATATACTTATAATAACATTTTTTCATCATCATCTTCTTCTTCTTCAAGAAGAAACCTTGCTCCATCAATGGCAACTTGAGCAAATGAGTGAGAAATCCAATTCTAAAGGGAACCCACTTCCTATTTCTTCATCCTATACCTCTTGCCAAGTAGTAGAGTGTGTTTTCTTCACAAGTTTCATGACTTGGTGAAGTTGGAGCTTGATCTAGTGATGCCTCGACGTAGATCATCTTCGGCATCGACGTCGACGACCTAGCCCGCCCATTTCTCCGATGAAGCCGATGCTAGAGTCTTGGATTCGATTTGGACAGCGGAGAGGACTTCATCGCGGAGCTATGGAGGTGGAGGACCGGATCCACAAAGGTTGTATTTCCGTTCTTTTAGTTAAGTTGTTAACTAGCTTCTTTGTTTCGCCTAAATTTCTAGTTAACGATCCGTATTAGGGTTTCTCGGCACCCGTAAAATTTGAAATTGGCATGGTTGATGCCTTGTGAGACCTCATTAGAGTGCCTAGGAACCCTACAGTGGTATCAGAGCCTAGCTAGAACCTTAGGCGATGCGTAGACGAAGTTTGAAACCCGAACGAACCCGAAACCTTAAAATTTCATGCTCTCTGGACTTTTTTCAAAAACTGCGTTTTTTCCAGATTAAAAATTCTTAAAAAATTCAGCAGGGAATTCTAAGAATTACGGTGCAAAATATTTCCCATGATCTATTAAAAGAGCGGCGGAACCGCGGCAGAAGCATGGCTTCCGCGGCGGTTCCGTGGCCAAAAGATGACATCATCATCCCCTGTTTGCACAGTAACTACTATTTTATTATGCTGGATTTTTTGGGAATTTTTAATATTTATTCAAGAGTTGAATTTTCTGGGGTTGTTTTGGGGATTCGATTATTCGATCGGATTGTCAAACTTTGTCTATGTGTTTTTCCGGATAATTTTTGAATATGTTAAAAAGTTCGACCGGATATAAATACCCAAATTTTCCCCTGCCGGGAAATTTCCAAGTGTTGGATTTTTCCGTGGTTTAAAGACGTTCTCAGTAGTGCAAGTAACGCGATGGACCCTCTAGAAGACAACAAACCTTAACTCGATTATGTGACCGTCTTGAACTGCCCTTTGAACCTTCGGGTTTGGGGCAGTACGGCGTGCCACATGTGAGGCGTTGGCTTGACCCTTCTACGGCTGGACCGTCGGTACTGAGGCACGAACTGAATGTTTTTAGACTTGTTTCATGTGTTGATCTGTATCGGGAAAACTTGGGTGTTTGGATGTTAGATCGGAAAGTTTAACATTTTCTAATTATCTGGAATGTGATACAATAATTGGAATTCACAAATAGTTATGAGATAACTGAATGAATATTATAAATATAGCACTTTAGTCTCACTTGATCGGTTGCCACAGAATTTTGATGTGATCAAAAGTCCGTCGCAATCACGTAGCATACGCGGATATTCGCCGGTAAATTTAATAGACAGCTACACCCCATAGCCCCGACCAAGTGACTGTAGGAGAACCCCGTCGCCGAAAGCATCCGTCCGGGTGCTCGCGGCAGCGGTGTTCCTCCTTGGTGCACTTCGTCGACGGTATCAGGGGTGCGGCCGTCCACTAAAGTTTGCGACGAGCATTCGATCTGATTGCCGGGAATCTTATTGAATTGCCCGACTTGATATTGAAAAGTATTTTCGATAATGAGACTAAAATGCGGGGTTTATAATTGTTAGGCATGCGATGTCTAAGGAATTCATTTGATTAGGCATGCGATGTCTAAAGAGATTGCGGATTCCAACTGTTGTAGTTTTACACTTTCTTTTCTGTGACCGTAAGTGTAGTATGTAAATATCGCCGATTTCGTTGCTATACGTCAACGACAATTGGGGTATGCATACTTACTTACGTTGATGACATGTGATGTTATGTGTTGCTGGTTATGTTATATTGGATCGTCGTGTTCGAATAGCCGGGGTATTTTATGTGAGATGAGTGTTTTTCATTTTAATTCATGTAAAAACTTGTATGTAATATTCTTTTATTTGGGGCACTTCCAGGTTGCGGAAGTTGTCACCTTTTGTATATTATTTACTTTTCCGCACTAGGATAGACCCAAGGAGGAGGGCACAAGTAACCGGGTTCTAGGGTCCAGTGGGAGACCATCTCGAGGAGTCGAGTCCGGGTCTCCTAACTCTAGAATTGGTAGGGTTTCTTACCGCTTTCGTAGGGGTCTAGGGGTGTGGGTTTTGGCTATTCATCGCGACCGTGGAATCCGTGTTTTATACTGGCTCGTATTGAAAACACGGACGTCCTAGTATATCCAATATTTCATATGTTTCTTCTGCTGCGATATCTGCGATGTGATCATGTGATGTTCTGTGATAGATACAGTATATAGTATATATGATATATTATATAGCCGTTACTTATGTTTTACACCCGCGCTAGCCCTGCCCCGCTCTGCCGTTAGTCACCTAACCTAACGGTGCATGAGGGGACATCGAGGCGAATGCGGATGGCATAAGTGTACGTCGTATTTATCTGTGATGTTTAGGTATTTTAAGTGATGGGACTTCATTAATGTGATTAATGAAAGACAAGAAACCTAAGATGTTGTGGAATCGAATTTCAAAATAAAACAGGTAGCTACAGTTCTTGCTTTGCACAGCGGTATATGTGATATATCCTGCACCTTATTCGATAAGGAAAGGACCGAGATCCCTTCACCGGGAGTGACTCCTTTAGCAATAACTGGCAGATGCTACACACTCGGTTTGTTTTTTGATTGCTTTTAAGAGTTTTTGCTTTGCACAGTGATATATATGATATATCCCGCACCTCATTCGACGAGGAAAGGGCCGACGATCCCTTCACCGGGAGTGACCCCTTTAGCAAAACTAGAAAAGCCTCAAAATCACTCCATCTCAAAACTTCATTTGATTCTACAACGATATCAAGTTCATTACGCAATAGGTTTTCAGAAAAACCTGCGTAGCCCTCCGTCATTTCAGATAGAGACTAGTTAGTATTCGTGCTGCGTTTGTTGACCTTAGCCAAGGCGTGGTGTACGGTAGATAATTAGTATTTATCTGCTAAAACATGAGATGTGATTGAGTCAGGGTAGTCGTGCGACTTTGTTGACCTTAGCCAAGGATCGTACGGGTGGGTTTAATTCAATCAGGAAATGACGGGTTGAACTTGACTAGCGCTTATGATTTGTTGACCTTAGCCAAGGTCATAAGTTTCTAGGGGTAAAAACATTATCGGGAATTTCAAGTGTTGAAATTTGCAATGAGATTGCATACCTTCTATGAGATAGTTGGATCCCGATACCCACTGCGAGTAAGAGTTACTCCTGGGAGAGTTTTACACATTACAAATTAGCCGATCAAGTAGGTGTCTAGAAAGGTGTCAACGGGGTTACGCCTCTGGGAAAACGAGGTTTACTTTAATTAGGTCCGTGCGAAAGCACGGGGAACCTCCCTCAAAGTACCGACACTGGCCTGGCTGAAAGATCGACGAACTTGTAGCGTGTAATTAATCCCGGCTAATCTTTCCTTTTAGCGTTTGAAGGAAGATTTGATAAAAAGCAGTGGGAGCCATCCTGATTAGATAAAATAATAACCAATCTATTCTTGCAAAAAGCGCACGCTGAGTGTTTTCTTCTCTCTCTCTCCTGGTAGCGACCATATCACGCCTTAATCAAGATAACAATACGGAATATTGACCGAACCCGCTTGTTATACTGAGCTAGGGAACGTTGGTCCCGCTCCAACTTATAATTGTTATAAGACAGAGCAGGAAATTGGGGAATACCAGATTTCCCGTGCCGCCCAAACGAGGAAAGTGCATATGATGCATCATCTTCGGGTGTGTTCGTTACAAAGAACTGTTTCTCAGTATCCTCCGAATCCTGGGTAAATGATACCGGATCAGGATCCCAGATATGTAATCTGTTACATAGGGCTAAAAAAGGGTAGAAAAACTGAGAACGGGTGATAAGTTTCATGAGGCAGAAAACGGGGCAAGTGTTGCAGCCAAGTCTGTTGGTCACTGTCACCCTTTATTATAATACATTGATTCTGAACGAATGTTATTAGATACCGAACCTGATATACAAAATCATATCTGTCTCTTTATTAGTAAAGAAACGATAAAATTTTGTATTGTTGGATAATGTTTTGGACATTTCCTATATCAAAAGTTGATCGGTTCAGGCACGTTATCTAAAAGCATTAATGTTCTAAATCAAACTACAGTTCTTAGTATATAGAACACACACAAGAGGGAGAGTTCAGAAATGAACGAATTCTTCTTGAGGTATTGCAGACTAGGTCATATCAATGCGACCCGACTAGCTGAAGTTACATAAAGATGCATGTTTAAATTAGTTTGAATTTACATCTTGTGAAACTTGCCAGTCATGTCACAAAGATAAGGTGACCATAGCTCTGTTTATTGGAAATAGAGAAAGAGTTAGTGAAATCTTGGGATGATACATGTTGATGTATGTAGGTCCCCTGTCTACACATGCCAGGACTGGTTCTTTATACTTCATTACGTTCTCTGATGATCTCTTTAGATTCAGACAGATGTTCTTGTTGAAACACAAGTCCGAACCTTTTGAGATATTCACAGAATATAAGTTAGAAGTAGAGAACCAAAATACGGGTATAAGTATTATGTCCTATGATGAGATCAGGGAAGAGAATACTTGAGCATGGAATTCCTGGACTATTCTAATGGAGAATGAGATTCTCCCTCAGCATTACTCCTCCGTATACACCATAGCACGTTGGTATATCGGGGCGGAGCAATCACAACCTATATTATAAGGTGTGCTCTATGATGAGTACTACTGAGTTACCTATTTCCTTTAGGGAGCTACGCACTTATGAAGTTGCATACCTATTGAATAGGGTTCCAATCAAATCAGCTGCCTACCGCTTCATATGTGATATGGAAAGGGAAAAGCCCATATCTTAAGTTAGTTAAGATTTGGGGTTGTCCGGCCTATGTCTGAAAAACAAAATCCGGACAAGCTCGCGGCAAGATCTGTTATGTAGAACTGGAAATGTTCCAGCTATACAGACTACAGCTGATGATTTGATAGAACCAAAGGATTCAGTAGATTCCAACGAACCTCAGCCTCTCCGCCGATCTAGTATTCCTCACCCACCTGAGAGATACTTCAGTTTCTCTATGACAGTGGGAGCGAGGATTGCATCATGAGATGATGACTCAACTAGTTTCGAGCTGGCCATCAGGAGTAAGACTCTGTAAGAATGGCTGGATGCTAAGTGATCTGAGATAGAATCCTTATACACCAACAAAGTATGGACTTTGGTTGCTATATCTGAAGGGTTAAATCCCCATCAGGAGCAAGTATATCTTGAGAAGATTACTTGGTGTACATGGAAAAGTTGAGACTTTCAAAGCTAGACTTGTTAAATGTTTGCATCATTGACCAGGCGTGGATAATGATGAAACCATTTCAGTGCCTATGCTTAAGTCCATCCAGATCCTACTTGCCACGGCTACAAACCATGACTACGATATCTGGTGGTTGGGTGTCTTGACTGCTTTTCTAAATGATGATTTGGAAGAAAGCGTCTATAAGTACACAGCCAGAGGGATTCGTAGACAGTGGGAGCAGCGGAAACGTGTGCAAGATGTTTTATAGGATAAAGCAGACATCGCGGAGTTGGAACGTCTGTTTTGATGAAGTAGTCAAAGAGTTTGACATCATCAAAATGGTAGATGAACCTTGTATAAACAAAAAGGTAGTAGGGAGTATGGTGGTGATCCTCGTAGAGTACGTGGATGACATACTCTTGATAGGGAAGGAGTTCCCTATGCTACGCTCGATCAATCTCCGCTTATCACAGAGATTCTCCACATAGGATCAAAGTGATACCTACTAAATCCTGGATTTTGGATCTATGAGATAGATCTAAATGGATGTTAGGCTACTCACTAGTTGTAGTGAGATGGTATCAGTTGATCCTGGGGAGAATCACTGGAAGGGTTCCAGGGTGATAAAGACGACTGAATGTCAGTCACAGGCATTGTCTTTACCCAGAGTAAAGGGACGGTATGTTGGAAGAGTTCCAAGCTAGATACCGTGACATACTAGACGATAAAGGCAGGATACATCGCTACTTAAGATGCTACCAAAGAGGCTGTTTGGGTGTATATTGGTTCATGAGATGAACCACGTTCCTACCATTGTGAGACAATGGAGTTGTGGCTTGTGCCAAGGAACGCCGGTCCCATCAATGATCCAGACATATTCTAAGGCAGTATCACCTGATCATGGAGATGGTTGATCTCCAGGGTGATCAAGGTTCGGAGAGTAGACTCAGAGGACAACACGGCGTATCCACTCACGAAGGCCTATTCCCAGAAAGATACTTTTATGGGATGGTTGAGTATGAGATACTACAACCACTGCTACAGATGGCCCTAGTGCAAGTGGAAGATTGTTAGTTATATGTATGCCCTAGAGGCCATTACTGTACATAGGATGTATATTGTAGTGGATGCTGGGACATATATAGGGAGGACTTTCTTGCTTGAATTGATAGTATGCTATCTGGTTACTCTTTACCTTAACGTGTATACTGATTGTCTCTCTATTTCATGTTGGTAAAGCCCTTAGGATGTGTACTTGACTACCTGGACTATGATGCGGATCATACTAGTGGGGACATGGTAGTCTATAAGTACATCCTTCAAGGTCCCTAGTCGTGGGTGTATCGAGACGGGGCATCGATATACCAGAGTAGACTAGCGTATACCTTCTCGACCCATACAGATGGGCGATGGATGATCCCATATCCATTGGTGTTTGACATCAGAGATGATATACGGGTGCTCAGTGGAGACTGGGTACACTGGACGGACTCGCCGAGAACTCCCAGATGGCATTATATCTCACGTCAGATGGCAGTTCTCTGGTGACACTGGTACAGGTTAGTCTGTAGACCCGAGATCGTCATAGAGTCTTGTGTGATTCACACTGTGCTTTGATTTCCACCTTACCATGTCCAAGAGGGCGTGCAAAACGGTGGCTTTTGGGTACAATCTCGAATCACATGGAGGCAATGAGCGATAGGAGGGGATTCGTCTCTCCCGGTATAGGGAGTTGATGTTGCGCTGTGTTCGATTGGCTATAACCGGAAATCCCTGGCCAGGGTTGCTGAGATTTACTGGTAAGTGTTACCAGTAGTTTCTCGAACTGTTATAGACCTCATATCGACACGACTTATCGAGCTATTGGGGTCTGACGTTTACCACCCCTAGGCAAGATATGCGACATATCAGACGACGAGACCGGACTGTACGGTAAGTGTTACTGGTTGGATTCACAGGAGTGTGAGCGGGCTTGTTCGTCAATCTTCTGATCGCTCAATACCCGGGTGGCCGTTATGTTTGGCAGACCGCTTGCGGCTTGTGGGTGTTTGATATGATCATCACCTGCTGCCGGCGTATTGACGAGTCTTTAGAGTCCTACACAGAGGTTTCCTGGCTCAATCGAAACGAAATAAGAGCCATATGAGATATGTGCGGGACCGAGAATAATGCGTGTATGTGATACCGTATTTCATTCTCGCGATTAATGTTTCGATTGGTTATATGCGATATAACCTAGTTATCGAATCGAAGATCGATTCGATAAATCGATACATTGTATATTAGTCGGTCACATGCGATATGACCGGATCGTTAAATCAAGTGTTGATTTAATGATTTAATGCATAATTATATATTTGATATATTACTTTGCATTAACTAGTATTGGTTCACTTTAAATGGATTTTCTCACTTGAAGTTCACAAGTTGTATATGTGATATACTTTTGTGCACAAGTTTGTATCATGTTTGATGATGCATGCTTACTTGAGTTTGTGTAAAGATTAAACCATGGTTATTTAAATGGTTAGGGTTTTTTTTTTCATATCTATTTATTCATTTACTTATTTATTTCTTTTTGGCAAAAGAAAAGAAAAATGGTGGCTTTATATGGATGCTTGTTGAAGCTTCATGAAGCTTTGACTAAGTCACCATTTTTGTCTTCATGCTTAACCCTAACCATTGACCTAACCCTAGTTTATTCTCTACACTTGACCATGGTTTGATTATGATAAGTATTCATTTTAATTTCTTTTTGATATATACTTATAATAACATTTTTTCATCATCATCTTCTTCTTCTTCAAGAAGAAACCTTGCTCCATCAATGGAAACTTGAGCAAATGAGTGAGAAATCCAATTCTAAAGGGAACCCACTTCCTATTTCTTCATCCTCTACTTCTTGCCAAGTAGTAGAGTGTATTTTCTTCACAAGTTTCATGACTTGGTGAAGTTGGAGCTTGATCTAGTGATGCCTCGACGTAGATCATCTTCGGCATCGACGTCGACGACCTAGCCCGCCCATTTCTCCGATGAAGCCGATGCTAGAGTCTTGGATTCGATTTGGACAGCGGAGAGGACTTCATCGCGGAGCTATGGAGGTGGAGGACCGGATCCACAAAGGTTGTATTTCCGTTCTTTTAGTTAAGTTGTTAACTAGCTTCTTTGTTTCGCCTAAATTTCTAGTTAACGATCCGTATTAGGGTTTCTCGGCACCCGTAAAATTTGAAATTGGCATGGTTGATGCCTTGTGAGACCTCATTAGAGTGCCTAGGAACCCTACAGTGGTATCAGAGCCTAGCTAGAACCTTAGGCGATGCGTAGACGAAGTTTGAAACCCGAACGAACCCGAAACCTTAAAATTTCATGCTCTCTGGACTTTTTTCAAAAACTGCGTTTTTTCGAGATTAAAAATTCTTAAAAAATTCAGCAGGGAATTCTAAGAATTACGGTGCAAAATATTTCCCATGATCTATTAAAAGAGCGGCGGAACCGCGGCAGAAGCATGGCTTCTGGGGCGGTTCCGCGGCCAAAAGATGACATCATCATCCCCTGTTTGCACAGTAACTCCTATTTTATTATGCTGGATTTTTTGGGAATTTTTAATATTTATTCAAGAGTTGAATTTTCTGGGGTTGTTTTGGGGATTCGATTATTCGATCGGATTGTCAAACTTTGTCTATGTGTTTTTCCGGATAATTTTTGAATATGTTAAAAAGTTCGACCGGATATAAATACCCAAATTTTCCCTTGCCGGGAAATTTCCAAGTGTTGGATTTTTCCGTGGTTTAAAGACGTTCTCAGTAGTGCAAGTAACGCGATGGACCCTCTAGAAGACAACAAACCTTAACTCGATTATGTAACCGTCTTGAACTGCCCTTTGAACCTTCGGGTTTGGGGCAGTACGGCGTGCCACATGTGAGGCGTTGGCTTGACCCTTCTACGGCTGGACCGTTGGTACTAAGGCACGAACTGAATGTTTTTAGACTTGTTTCATGTGTTGATCTGTATCGGGAAAACTTGGGTGTTTGGATGTTCGATCGGAAAGTTTAACATTTTCTAATTATCTGGAATGTGATACAATAATTGGAATTCACAAATAGTTATGAGATAACTGAATGAATATTATAAACATAGCACTTTAGTCTCACTTGATCGGTTGCCACGGAATTTTGATGTGATCAAAAGTCCGTCGCAATCACGTAGCGTACGCGGATATTCGCCGGTAAATTTAATAGACAGCTACACCCCATAGCCCCGACCAAGTGACTGTAGGAGAACCCCGTCGCCGAAAGCATCCGTCCGGGTGCTCGCGGCAGCGGTGTTCCTCCTTGGTGCACTTCGTCGACGGTATCAGGAGTGCAGCCGTCCACTAAAGTTTGCGACGAGCATTCGATCTGGATGCCGGGAATCTTGTTGAATTGCCCGACTTGATATTGAAAAGTGTTTTCGATAATGAGACTAAAATGCGGGGTTTATAATTGTTAGGCATGCGATGTCTAAGGAATTCATTTGATTAGGCATGCGATGTCTAAAGAGATTGCGGATTCCAACTGTTGTAGTTTTACACTTTCTTTTCTGTGACCGTAAGTGTAGTATGTAAATATCGCCGATTTCGTTGCTATACGTCAATGACAATTGGGGTATGCATACTTACTTATGTTGATGACATGTGATGTTATGTGTTGCTGGTTATGTTATATTGGATCGTCGTGTTCGAATAGCCGGGGGTTTTTATGTGAGATGGGTGTTTTTCATTTTAATTCATGTAAAAACTTGTATGTAATATTCTTTTATTTGGGGCACTTCCAGGTTGCGGAAGTTGTCACCTTTTGTATATTATTTACTTTTCCGCACTAGGATAGACCCAAGGAGGAGGGCACAAGTAACCGGGTTCTAGGGTCCAGTGGGAGACCATCTCGAGGAGTCGAGTCCGGGTCTCCTAACTCTAGAATTGGTAGGGTTGCTTACCGCTCTCGTAGGGGTCTAGGGGTGTGGGTTTTGGCTATTCATCGCGACCGTGGAATCCATGTTTTATACTGGCTCGTATTGAAAACACGGACGTCCTAGTATATCCAATATTTCATATGTTTTTCTTCTGCTGCGATATCTGCGATGTGATCATGTGATGTTCTGTGATAGATACAGTATATAGTATATATGATATATTATATAGCCGTTACTTATGTTTTACACCCGCGCTAGCCCTGCCCCGCTCTGCCGTTTGTCACCTAACCTAACGGTGCATGAGGGGACATCGAGGCGAATGCGGATAGCATAAGTGTACGTCGTATTTATCTGTGATGTTTAGGTATTTTAAATGATGGGACTTCCTTAATGTGATTAATGAAAGACAAGAAACCTAAGATGTTGTGGAATCGAATTTCAAAATAAAACAGGTAGCTACAGTTCTTGCTTTGCACAGCGGTATATGTGATATATCCTGCACCTTATTCGATAAGGAAAGGACCGAGATCCCTTCACCGGGAGTGACTCCTTTAGCAATAACTGGCAGATGCTACACACTCGGTTTGTTTTTTGATTGCTTTTAAGAGTTTTTGCTTTGCACAGTGATATATATGATATATCCCGCACCTCATTCGACGAGGAAAGGGCCGACGATCCCTTCACCGGGAGTGACCCTTTTAGCAAAACTAGAAAAGCCTCAAAATCACTCCATCTCAAAACTTCATTTGATTCTACAACGATATCAAGTTCATTACGCAATAGGTTTTCAGAAAAACCTGCGTAGCCCTCCGTCATTTCAGATAGAGACTAGTTAGTATTCGTGCTGCGTTTGTTGACCTTAGCCAAGGCGTGGTGTACGGTAGATAATTAGTATTTATCTGCTAAAACATGAGATGTGATTGAGTCAGGGTAGTCATGCGACTTTGTTGACCTTAGCCAAGGATCGTACGGGTGGGTTTAATTCAATCAGGAAATGACGGGTTGAACTTGACTAGCGCTTATGATTTGTTGACCTTAGCCAAGGTCATAAGTTTCTAGGGGTAAAAACATTATCGGGAATTTCAAGTGTTGAAATTTGCAATGAGATTGCATACCTTCTATGAGATAGTTGGATCCCGATACCCACTGCGAGTAAGAGTTACTCCTGGGAGAGTTTTACACATTACAAATTAGCCGATCAAGTAGGTGTCTAGAAAGGTGTCAACGGGGTTACGCCTCTGGGAAAACGAGGTTTACTTTAATTAGGTCCGTGCGAAAGCACGGGGAACCTCCCTCAAAGTACCGACACTGGCCTGGCTGAAAGATCGACGAACTTGTAGCGTGTAATTAATCCCGGCTAATCTTTCCTTTTAGGGTTTGAAGGAAGATTTGATAAAAAGCAGTGGGAGCCATCCTGATTAGATAAAATAATAACCAATCTATTCTTGCAAAAAGCGCACGCTGAGTGTTTTCTTCTCTCTCTCTCCTGGTAGCGACCATATCACGCCTTAATCAAGATAACAATACGGAATATTGACCGAACCCGCTTGTTATACTGAGCTAGGGAACGTTGGTCCCGCTCCAACTTATAATTGTTATAAGACAGAGCAGGAAATTGGAGAATAACAGATTTCCCGTGCCGCCCAAACGAGGAAAGTGCATATGATGCATCATCTTCGGGTGTGTTCGTTACAAAGAACTGTTTCTCAATATCCTCCGAATCCTGGGTATATGATACCGGATCAGGATCCCAGATATGTAATCTGTTACATAGGGCTAAAAAAGGGTAGAAAAACTAAGAACGGATGATAAGTTTCATGAGGTAGAAAACGGGGCAAGTGTTGCAGCCAAGTCTGTTGGTCACTGTCACCCTGTATTATAATACATTGATTCTGAACGAATTTTATTAGATACCGAACCTGATATACAAAATCATATCTGTCTCTTTATTAGTAAAGAAACGATAAAATTTTGTATTGTTGGATAATGTTTTGGACATTTCCTATATCAAAAGTTGATCGGTTCAGGCACGTTATCTAAAAGCATTAATGTTCTAAATCAAACTACAGTTCTTAGTATACAGAACACACACAAGAGGAAGAGTTCAGAAATGAACGAATTCTTCTTGAGGTATTGCAGACTAGGTCATATCAATGCGACCCGACTATTTGAAGTTACATAAAGATGCATGTTTAAATTAGTTTGAATTTACATCTTGTGAAACTTGCCAGTCATGTCACAAAGATAAGATGACCATAGCTCTGTTTATTGGAAATAGAGAAAGAGTTAGTAAACTCTTGGGATGATACATGTTGATATATGTAGGTCCCCTGTCTACACATGCCAGGGCTGGTTCTTTATACTTCATTACGTTCTCTGATGATCTCTTTAGATTCAGACAGATGTTCTTGTTGAAACACAAGTCCGAACCTTTTGAGATATTCACAGAATATAAGTTAGAAGTAGAGAACCAAAATACGGGTATAAGTATTATGTCCTATAATGAGATCAGGGAGGAGAATACTTGAGCATGGAATTCCTGGACTATTCTAATGGAGAATGAGATTCTCCCTCAGCATTACTCCTCCGTATACACCATAGCACGTTGGTATATCGGGGCGGAGCAATCACACCCTATATGATAAGGTGTGCTCTATGATGAGTACTACTGAGTTACCTATTTCCTTTAGGGAGCTACGCACTTATGAAGTTGCATACCTATTGAATAGGGTTCCAATCAAATCAGCTGCCTACCGCTTCATATGTGATATGGAAAGGGAAGAGCCCATATCTTAAGTTAGTTAAGATTTGGGGTTGTCCGGCCTATGTCTGAAAAACAAAATCCGGACAAGCTCGCGGCAAGATCTGTTATGTAGAACTGGAAATGTTCCAGCTATACAGACTACAGCTGATGATTTGATAGAACCAAAGGATTCAGTAGATTCCAACGAACCTCAGCCTCTCCGCCGATCTAGTAGGGTTCCTCACCCACCTGAGAGATACTTCGGTTTCTCTATGACAGTGGGAGCGATGATTGCATCATGAGATGATGACCCAACTAGTTTCGAGCTGGCCATCAGGAGTAAGACTCTGTAAGAATGGCTGGATGCTAAGTGATCTGAGATGGAATCCTTATACACCAACAAAGTATGGACTTTGGTTGCTATATCTGAAGGGTTAAATCCCCATCAGGAGCAAGTATATCTTGAGAAGATTACTTGGTGTACATGGAAAAGTTGAGACTTTCAAAGCTAGACTTGTTAAAGGTTTGCATCATTGACCAGGCGTGGATAATGATGAAACCTTTTCAGTGCCTATGCTTAAGTCCATCCAGATCCTACTTGCCACGGCTACAAACCATGACTACGATATCTGGTGGTTGGGTGTCTTGACTGC
Organism: Agapanthus africanus; assembly: GCA_030015575.1. NCBI lineage: Eukaryota > Viridiplantae > Streptophyta > Magnoliopsida > Asparagales > Amaryllidaceae > Agapanthus > Agapanthus africanus. The sequence goes on along the minus strand of JASDDO010000024.1, from coordinate 42,844,211 downwards.
TTTTCTAAATGATGATTTGGAAGAAAGCGTCTATAAGTACACAGCCAGAGGGCTTCGTAGACAGTGGGAGCAGCGGAAACGTGTGCAAGATGTTTTATAGGATAAAGCAGACATCGCGGAGTTTGAACGTCTGTTTTGATGAAGTAGTCAAAGAGTTTGACATCATCAAAATGGTAGATGAACCTTGTATAAACAAAAAGGTAGTAGGGAGTATGGTGGTGATCCTCGTAGAGTACGTGGATGACATACTCTTGATAGGGAAGGAGTTCCCTATGCTACGCTCGATCAATCTCCGCTTATCACAGAGATTCTCCACATAGGATCAAAGTGATACCTACTAAATCCTGGATTTTGGATCTATGGGATAGATCTAAATGGATGTTAGGCTACTCACTAGTTGTAGTGATATGGTATCAGTTGATCCTGGGGAGAATCACTGGAAGGGTTCCAGGGTGATAAAGACGACTGAATGTCAGTCACATGCATTGTCTTTACCCTCAGTAAAGGGACGGTATGTTGGAAGAGTTCCAAGCTAGATACCGTGACATACTAGACGATAAAGGCAGGATACATCGCTACTTAAGAAGCTACCAAAGAGGCTGTTTGGGTGTATATTGGTTCATGAGATGAACCACGTTCCTACCATTGTGAGACAATGGAGTTGTGGCTTGTGCCAAGGAACGCCGGTCCCATCAATGATCCAGACATATTCTAAGGCAGTATCACCTGATCATGGAGATGGTTGATCTCCAGGGTGATCAAGGTTCGGAGAGTAGACTCAGAGGACAACACGGCGGATCCACTCACGAAGGCCTATTCCCAGAAAGATACTTTTATGGGATGGTTGAGTATGAGATACTACAACCACTGCTACAGATGGCCCTAGTGCAAGTGGGAGATTGTTAGTTATATGTATGCCCTAGAGGCCATTACTGTACATAGGATGTATATTGTAGTGGATGCTGGGACATATATAGGGTGGACTTTCTTGCTTGACATTATAGTATGCTATCTGGTTACTCTTTACCTTAACGTGTATACTGATTGTCTCTCTATTTCATGTTGGTAAAGCCCTTAGGATGTGTACTTGAATACCTGGACTATGATGCGGATCATACTAGTGGGGACATGGTAGTCTATAAGTACATCCTTCAAGGTCCCTAGTCGTGGGTGTATCGAGACGGGGCATCGATATACCAGAGTAGACTAGCGTATACCTTCTCGACCCATACAGATGGGCGATGGATGATCCCATATCAATTGGTGTTTGACATCAGAGATGATATACGGGTGCTCAGTGGAGACTGGGTACACTGGACGGACTCGCCGAGAACTCCCAGATGGTATTATATCTCACGTCAGATGGCAGTTCTCTGGTGACACTGGTACAGGTTAGTCTGTAGACCCGAGATCGTCATAGAGTCTTGTGTGATTCCCACTGTGCTTTGATTTCCACCTTACCACGTCCAAGAGGGCGTGCAAAACGGTGGCTTTTGGGTACAGTCCCGAATCACATGGATGCAATGAGCGATAGGAGGGGATTCGTCTCTCCCGGTATAGGGAGTTGATGTTGCGCTGTGTTCGATTGGCTATAACCGGAAATCCCTGGCCAGGGTTGCTGAGATTTACTGGTAAGTGTTACCAGTAGTTTCTCGAATTGTTATAGACCTCATATCGACACGACTTATCGAGCTATTGGGGTCTGACGTTTACCACCCCTAGGCAAGATATGCGACATATCAGACGACGAGACCGGACTGTACGGTAAGTGTTACTGGTTGGATTCACAGGAGTGTGAGCGGGCTTGCTTGTCGATCTTCTGATCGCTCAATACCCGGGTGGCCGTTACGTTTGGCAGACCGCTTGCGGCTTGTGGGTGTTTGATATGATCATCACCTGCTGTCGGCGTATTGACGAGTCTTTAGAGTCCTACACAGAGGTTTCCTGGCTCAAGCGAAACGAAATAGGAGCGCATATGAGATATGTGCGGGACCGAGAATAATGCGTGTATGTGATACCGTATTTCATTCTCGCGATTAATGTTTCGATTGGTTATATGCGATATAACCTAGTTATCGAATCGAAGATCGATTCGATAAATCGATACATTGTATATTAGTCGGTCACATGCGATATGACCGGATCGTTAAATCAAGTGTTGATTTAATGATTTAATGCATAATTATATATTTGATATATTACTTTGCATTAACTAGTATTGGTTCACTTTAAATGGATTTTCTCACTTGAAGTTCACAAGTTGTATATGTGATATACTTTTGTGCACAAGTTTGTATCATGTTTGATGATGCATGCTTACTTGAGTTTGTGTAAAGATTAAACCATGGTTATTTAAATGGTTAGGGTTTTGTTTTTCATATCTATTTATTCATTTACTTATTTATTTATTTTTGGCAAAAGAAAAGAAAAATGGTGGCTTTATATGGATGCTTGTTGAAGCTTCATGAAGCTTTGACTAAGTCACCATTTTTGTCTTCATGCTTAACCCTAACCATTGACCTAACCCTAGTTTATTCTCTACACTTGACCATGGTTTGATTATGATAAGTATTCATTTTAATTTCTTTTTGATATATACTTATAATAACATTTTTTCATCATCATCTTCTTCTTCTTCAAGAAGAAACCTTGCTCCATCAATGGCAACTTGAGAAAATGAGTGAGAAATCCAATTCTAAAGGGAACCCACTTCCTATTTCTTCATCCTATACCTCTTGCCAAGTAGTAGAGTGTGTTTTCTTCACAAGTTTCATGACTTGGTGAAGTTGGAGCTTGATCTAGTGATGCCTCGACGTAGATCATCTTCGGCATCGACGTCGACGACCTAGCCCGCCCATTTCTCCGATGAAGCCGATGCTAGAGTCTTGGATTCGATTTGGACAGCGGAGAGGACTTCATCGCGGAGCTATGGAGGTGGAGGACCGGATCTACAAAGGTTGTATTTCCGTTCTTTTAGTTAAGTTGTTAACTAGCTTCTTTGTTTCGCCTAAATTTCTAGTTAACGATCCGTATTAGGGTTTCTCGACACCCGTAAAATTTGAAATTGGCATGGTTGATGCCTTGTGAGACCTCATTAGAGTGCCTAGGAACCCTACATCGTCTTCGCGAATGAATCGCGGTTTGTTAATGGTTGCCCTAGGGTTTCAAGTTACTAAGATTTGGTCTCTTGCTTGGCGCACCAATCAAACAGCAATGGCGTCTAACTGCTCAAACTGCTCCAAATGCAACTGCAACCGACGCTCCGCCTCACCTGGAGGCGTAACCTATAGGCCTCAAGCGGCCTCCATCCTTGCTATGCCGGTAGAACAAGTGACTCAGGCTACCACCGGCCTGTTCTTCGGGACCATGCTCCCACCAGCAAGCTTCACCATTCCAGTGCCTATACCGGGAGCGCAAAAGAAGTCGGTCTTCGATCGGCTCACTACTACCACGGCCCCTCTCAACGGGTCGTCTAATCTCAAGCCGGCAGCCTCGGTTTTCACCAGACTGAGCCTGAACCCCGATGGGCCTGCCAAGAAGCCCATGACTCATGAAGTGGCCGTCCTAAAGAAGACAGCCATATCTGCTCCTGAAGTCGTCAAGACGGCTTCTCCTACTAAAGAGTCAGTCTTTGCAAGACTGACTATTCCGGTTCCCGTTCCTGCTCGAGGGTCTGTCTTTGACAGATTAGACATCGCCACTCAAAAGACATCAGTTTTCAAGAGGCTGGCACCAGCGGCACCTCATCTAGACAGGGGGCAAGACAAAACCATCCCCATCGCCAAACCAGCCCCAGCAGCTCGACACGCTCGACGTCGCCACTGGCGCCGAGTAAGGAAGGCCGGGGGCAATCCCCTCTCTGGGCTAACTCCACCGGCTCCAATGGTGGAAATTAATGCTGCTGTTCCAACTGGGAACAACTTTGAACCGCTAAGGAGGGTACGCAAGAACTCCCCGACTGCCACGCTGAAAAGATCTCCTCCGCCCGTGGAGAATGTTACAGAAGCAAAGCCGGAGCAGCCCCCTCAGCGGCTGTCCTCCAAAATTTACAAGGTCTGGCAGCGAGTTCAAGACTCAGTAATTGATCGAGATCACTTTCGTCGGCAGAAGAGGGTGAAAGTACAGGAAGAAAAGAACCGTCCTGTCAAACAGCAAAGGATGACAACCACTTGGGTGCCCACTACAACGGCCTCCTCCACGTCGACTACTCAAAAGAGAAGAAGGCCGGAGAAAGTCCCTACGTCTGCGGCAAATGTCAAAGGCAGTGAGCCCAAACGCCCTAAGTCCGGGGGCATTGTGGTACACACCGTCTACATGGCGTCCGGGAAAGAGGACAGCCGTACATCTACAGGTCATAGACCGCTTACACGGTCAATGACTAAAGCTCAGGAGAAGTAGCAGAAGTTCCAAGAAATGATGAATGCGATGGCCGCACTCACTAGGCCAAAAGAAAGCCCCGAAGCATCCTCGGATCAACGCCAGGAGCAAGAAACCGACGCCGAGTTCCTTTGGAGAATATTGGAGAAGAAGGAAAAAGAGGCTGCGGAACAAGCAACCAATATAAAACAAATAGCCCTTCTATTCCAGGATATGGTGGGTATGATGATCCAGCAGGATCCTCCTGCTGAAGATCCTCCGATCGTCCTTGAAGATGATAGAGGAGAGACGTTGAATCCTCCACCGGCTCTGTCAACAGCCAAGGAGGAGACAATTTCCAAGGCTGACCTGGACGAATATATAGCTCAGTAGATACGGGTTCACCAGGCAACTGAGGCAGCCGGTCAAGTTGTCAAGACGGGGAGACCATATCCGAGCTGGTATGATCAGATCAAGTACCCGCCAGGCTATACAATACCGAAATTCCATGTGTATAAGGGGACTGGCAATCCCCATCAATATGTTGCCCAGTTCAGGGCTCTTTGTGGCAATACCGGCGGTGATGATAAATTGTTTCTTCGCCAGTTCGTCGGTAGCTTATCGGAGACAGCATTCGAGTGGTACTCCGAGCTCCCAAACGACTCTATTAAGACCTTTGCGGATATGGAGCTATTGTTTACACAAAGATTCGCAAGCGCCAGCGAACACACCCCGATAACAGCATTGATTAATGCCAGGGTGAAGCCAGGAGAAACATGGGTTCAGTATGCGATACGGTGGCGGAACTTGTGGTCAAAATGCGAACAACGCATTGAAGAAGCGCCGGCAGTGAGCATGTTTGTGGGAACCCTCGATCCACAGGCGATCATATCTCAATTTATGATGTTCTTCAAGCTAACCACGTTCCAAGCCTTGATCGATAAGTTAGCCCAGATGGATCAGATGGGTCACAGACCGTCTCCTCCAAAGCCGGACTCTCGAAATGAGAAGGGGAAAGGGAAAGCGATCGTCGTCGCCAATGCTCAACAACAGCCGAGCAACTTGAAGCCGGTTGTTTGTCAAAACAATATGCGTCCACACCTGTCCCTCGAGGAGAGGCTGGGACGCCCTTACTCGTTTCCTCAGAATAAAACGAGAAGACTGTTTGAACTGGCATTGCGTAACAGACTCATTAATCTACCAGAGTCAAGACGTCCGTCGCAGCCAAACGACGTCAATGATCCCAATTACTGTCCCTATCACCGAGCATTGGGTCATCCGATTGAAGATTGCTACGTCTTCAAAAACTGGATTGAAGATCAATATCAGCAAGGCAAGTTCGCGTTATCCGAAAGATGGAAGGTGAACCCGCCGCAACCTCATACTTCTAAAAAGGTGAATACGCCGGGGGCAATGTGCTCCCTTGTTGAAGAAGCTCCATGGGAGGTTGTGTTATCAGCCAAAACCAAAAGGATGCTGAATGATCTCAAGACATGTCCGGCGGTCAGGTGGAAGAACCCGCTAGAACCCCAGATCATTGAAGGGATGTTGAAGCCGCGCCCAACTCTAAGGACCGGTAGTGATGGCCCAAGCATTCATACCCAGCCGTCGAAATCTTCAAAGAAGAAGAAGAAGAGATCCAAAAAGCCCGTGAAGCTTGGTGACAAGCGCACGGACTTACAAAAACAAATTGATGCGCTGGAGGAATACAATTAAAAGGCACGGACTCCCGTCACACTCCAGGAGTTTCTCAACCACGTCTTTCAAGAGGAAGATGAGGGAGAGAGCTCGTCGGATGAATTCGAGGAATACGTGGCGAGTTGTCATGTGATTTATCACTCGTTTACGGACGATGAGAGAACTCCTTGCACTGAGAAGCTGGGGGCAGATCCTGAATCGAAACTTTTGGGGCCATCAGATGAAACCATTGATGCATTCCTCAATGAAGCTCCGTTGAAAAGTAAGGCTAATCGTGAACGCGAGACGCTCCTATTTGAAAAGGCCAAGCGCCGGCGATTAGACGAAAAGATCGAGACACTCCCGTCAAATCAAAGTACATCCATTGCGGACAAAATCAAATTCAAGACGAGGAAGAGGTTTTCTAAAGCCATGTCGATGGGGATGAAGCTGCCACCCTCTGAAGGAAACATTGCCGGCAAAGCGGAAATGCACCCTTCCTATTGCTTATATCATCGGAAGGTCTCGCACCCCACCGAAGAGTCCAAAGCTTTCAATAAATGGTGGCAGGGATATGTCGCTCACCGGCAACATTTTAAGCGGGAAAAGCGCAAAACTCGTCGGGAGCGGAAAAGTACGACCGAAGAGCTTAGAAGAACTACCGGCGACTGTCGTATGGTTAACGCCAGGGAAGCGCAAGTTCTCACATTCGGGAGCGACTCTGACGAGGAAATAGAGCTTAGCCCTCTCTTTAAAGAGTCCACCTCGGAAAAAGAGGAAGAGCCGAAGGCCTGCGAAAATATCCGGCTGCGTAATCGTACGCTACCCGAAAAGAATCTTGGACCTTCAAATAAAAAAGATAAGGGAAAAGAGAAGGTCTCTGAGGATATCTCCCTGGATGACCAAGTTGTGGAAGAGCTAATCGTCAAGGACCCGCCAAAGAGAAATAAGGTGGACTACAACGTTCTGGCACACTTGAGGAAGCTACCTTCGCAGCTCAGCATTCTTGACGCCCTTCTACTATCAAAAGAAGCAAGAGATTCGTTGATCAAAGCGCTACAGGACCCAGAGCAATTCCAAGCTTTTCTCGCCGAAGAAAAGATGAAGGACGAGCTGGAAGAAGTGTACACAGCCGATGTCACTTTCGGTGATGAAGACCTCCTCCTTGGGACGTGCGAACACAATCGCCCCCTCTATGTCTCAGGATATTGCCACGATATAAAGATAGGCAAAATCTTGGTTGACAATGGGTCTTCCGTCAATCTCCTCAATGTACTGGTATTGAAGGAAATCTGCATGAGCGTCCAACACCTCGCTCGGGACAAGATCACCATCTCCGGGTTCGACTCTCAATCATCACGGACTCTCGGGTCGGTGATACTGACGTTGCACTTTGGGCTGCTCGTCACGGACATTAAATTCCACGTCATAGACGTGAAGACATGCTATAATGCTTTGCTCGGCCGACCCTGGTTACACGAGTACAACATCATCCCTTCTACACAGCATCAGTGTATGAAATATTTTAAGGATGGTCTCGAGTATACCGTAACAGGAGAGCTGAACCCATTCTCCGTGAACGAAGTCCGCAAATATGAAGATGCAAAATACTTCTTACCGGATTTCGAAGACACAGAGAGGTGTCACAAGCCGGAGAACAAAGCTAACGCCACCATTCTGGTCTTCGGGAGCGATACTGAGGAGGACGAAGAGATAGTCTATTCCGAGCCACCCCAACACAACAAACCGGGACCGTCCACTCCTCTGTTGATCTTTGGCAACGATTCGGAAGATGAAATCCATGCTGTATTCTCCGCTCGGCCTTCAATAAAAACTTTCGCTAATGAGGAGCAAAGTTTACAAGTCGCTATGGTTCCACTTAAACATTATAAAGAACTGGATGCGTTCAATACCTACAGTGTAGAGGAGCTGCAGACGTTCTATTTCCCTCCCAGGCGAGAAGACGAAAAGGCAATTCTATTCTACTGCTCTGAAGAAACCAAAGTGGAGAAAGAAGTCTGGCACGATGCGGATCCTACGCTTGACAGGCTCCAGCCCATTCGTTTGCCTAGGTACTATACAGAAGGCTTGAAAAGGCTATTAAAGCACCGAGGGATACCCTTCAAACAGACCGCTCGAAAAGCTAAACTCTATGATAGGATCTGGAACGTTCCTGGAACTCAGCACAAGTTGCCAAATGGGAGAATGGAAGCAATCGGGCTTGGATATGTTCGGTCCAAGAAACGGGAGCTACTCCGTGAGTGCTATGTTGTGCACAACTTTGATGAAGAAGGGGATGCTCAATGGGAAGATGCTAATCCTGAGCCAGAAAAATTCCCCGATGCAAAAATGCCCAGTCCGTCGTTCGAAGAAAAAATGGACAAGCTTATAAGGGAAGCTGGTCAAAAAGTTCGAGACGACCACAACCGTGAAATGGCCATCTACGAGAAAGCCAGGACACAACGCCTCCTTCAACAGGCTGTGAAAGACAAAAATACCGCTCCCTGTCAACCTGTTGTAAAAAAAGGCGCGACACAGAGGAAGAAACAAGTCAAAAAGCGGAAAAGACGTTCAGCAACGACAAAGCGGAACCAAGAAGCCACGCAGTTGGGAATCGAGCGGTCCGGATTTGTCCCTCATGAAGAAAATGAGTCGAGCATACTCTTTTCATCAAAACAAGACGAAGAAGATACTTGACCTAGCTATAAAGCACTAAATGCTTACGCTTCCGGAGTCCAAGCACCCCGAACAAGCAGGCGAAGTCTCACACCCGAACTATTGCTCTTATCACAGGGTAATAGGGCACCCTCTCGAAGATTGCTTCACCTTCAAGAACTGGGTCGAAGATCAGTATCAGCTCGGCAAGTTCGCTCTATCTGACAGTTGGAGGGTAACACCGCCACAGAAACATGAGCCCAAGGCTATGAGAGTAGAACCAAATACACATCGGTCTTGGAAGCGAGCTCGTACTTGTCATATGATAACAATATCAAAGGAAGAGCCCGAGAATATGGATGACCTTCCCTGGTGCTTTGAAAATAGCAATGACGAGGTGATCTTAGAATTCCCACTAGCACCGAAAGAGCTGGAAGATGGAATACATACCACTGCGGATAACCTCAAGAAAATTGAGTTGGGGACGGCGAATGACCCGCGACCGACATTCGTTAGTGAACTGCTATCTGAAGAAAGGGTGGCTTCATTGAAAGACGTGCTTATGCAGTATAGAGATTGCTTCGCGTGGAACTATTCCGAAATGCCAGGACTAGATCCAGAAATTGCTGTCCATAAATTGGCGATATCCCCGGACGTTAAACCAATTAAACAAGCACGGAGAAGAATGCGGCTCGAGTTTGAGATGAGTATCAACGCCGAGGTCAAGAAGCTGATCGACTCTGGGTTTATCCAAGAAGTTCAGTATCCCGATTGGATCGCCAACATCGTCCCGGTGATGAAGAAAAATGGGACGGTGCACATATGTGTAGACTTTCGGGATCTCAATAAAGCCTGCCCGAAGGACGATTTCCCAGTGCCAGTCACCGAGCTGATGATAGATAACACGTCCACTCACGAGGTTTTCTCCTTCATGGACGGCTCATCAGGATATAATCAGATAAAGATGCATCCTGAAGACCAGAAGTACACCGCTTTTCGGACCCCTTTAGGTATATTCTGCTACAAGGTGATGCCCTTCGGCCTAAAGAACGCCGGTGCCACATATCAGAGGGCCATGACGAAGATCTTCGATGACCTTATACGTGAAATCGTCGAATGCTATATCGAAGACCTCGTGGTTAAAAGCAAATCATACGAGGAGCATTTAGAGCATCTGAAGACCGTGTTTCAACGCCTTCGGCAATACAACTTGAAGATGAACCCTCTCAAGTGCGCATTCGGGGTCTCCTCGGGCAAATTCCTGGGATTCATCATCCGACACCGAGGTATCGAGATAGATCCGTCAAAAATCAAGGAGATCATGGGAATGCCTCCGCCAAGGACTCTCAAGCAATTGCGGTCTCTCCAAGGGAAGCTCGCGTACATCCGGCGATTTATAGCCAATCTTTCAGGCAAGTGCCGCCCTTACAGTCACCTGATGAAGAAGGGAACCCCTTTCATTTGGGATCACAAGTGCCAGGGAGCGCTGAACGAAATCAAGCAATACCTGCGGAATCCGCCAGTATTGGTTGCTCCGGTCAAGGGAAAGCCTCTCATTCTTTATACAACCGCCCTCGAAGGTTCCTTAGGCGCATTATGGGCATAAGAGAACGACCAAGGGAAAGAAAGAGCTCTTTATTACTTAAGTCGAGTTCTTTTGGGGGCAGAAAGCAACTACTCCCCCATCGAAAAACACTGCCTGGCGTTGATCTTCGCAATAAAAAAGCTCAGGCACTACGCGTTGGTGCATGAAGTCCGTCTCATTAGAAGGTGGACCCCCTTAAATATTTAATGTCGAAGGCCATATTGACAGGGAGACTCGCTAAATGGGCTTTGCTCTTAATGGAGTTTTCAATAACTTACCAGCCTCTCAAGGCAATGAAAGGCCAGGCCATCGCCGACTTCCTCGCTGAGCACCCGATACCTGCCGATTCTTATTTGAATTGCGAGCTGCCAGACGAACATGCGTTTGATGCGATCGACGGTGGTGATACCCGATGGGAGCTCTACTTTGATGGAGCGTCCTCCATGAAGAAGCGCAAACAGAACACCCCTGTAATCAAATCAGGGGTAGGCCTCATCTTCGTGACCCCACAAGGAGGGATAATGCGCTTCGCCTTCTCCTTAACGGAGCCAAGGACGAACAACGAAGCCGAATACGAAGCTTTGATAGCAGGCTTAGAGATCTCCATCGACATGGGAATCGAAAACCTCCTCATATACGGAGATTCCCAACTGGTCGTTTGTCAAGTAAAAGGCGACTATTAAACGTGCAAACCAGAACTGGTGAAGTACGGCTAGAGAGTACAGCAACTGTTGACTCAAATCCCCTCCTACATGCTGGAAAGCATACCACGTGCGGAAAATAGCAAAGCAGATGCGCTAGCTAAGCTCGCTAAAGAACTGGCCGACGAGAACCTCGATGACGTAAGAATCGTGGTACAAAGCCGTCGGGTGCTTGCTCTAGCAGAAATATCTCCGGAATCATCCGAAGAAAAGGGAGTGACTGAGCAAATAGCTATGCAAATAAAAGACCAGGAAAAGGTTGAGGATTGGAGAGAAGTCTTTATAGACTACTTCAAATCCCGTCGAACACCTGAAGATGCGTCCTCAAGACATCAACTTATGAAACAAACTCTGTCTTTCGCCTTCGTCAATGATACTCTGTACAAGAGGTCGTTTGATTCTCTGTGGTTGAGATGTCTGGGACCTGACGAAGCGAAAAGAGTCGTTCAGGAAGTTCACGACGGACTCTGCGGTTCTCACCAAGCAGGCCCAAAGATGAAGTTGAAGATCAAACGGATGGGCTATTATTGGCCAACGATAATTCAGGACTGCCTCGAGTATGCGAAGCAATTCCACTCATGCAAAATTCATGGGGACTTCATCCATCAGCACCCAAATCCTCTACATCCAACAGTGGCTAGCTGGCCGTTCGAAATGTGGGGGACTGATGTAATCGGCCCCATCGAACCAGCATCGTCCAGGGGACATCGATTCATCTTGGCGACGACTGACTACTTCTCCAAATGGGCAGAAGAAGTACCGCTAAGAGAAGTGAAGACGGAGAATATCCTCCATTTCTTCAAGACGCACGTCATTTATCGGTTTGGAACTCCGGGCGGATCATCTCGATAACGGGCCAGCCTACAGAAGCCACAAGATCAGCCGCTTCGCACAACGACACAACATAGACTGGAGATATTCCTCAGTTTATAATCCCTGAGCTAACGGTCTAGCTGAGGCTTTCAACAAGACCTTGACGAAGATCGTGAAGAAGACGGTGTCCCGAAATAAGAAGGACTAGCACGAGAGACTGCAAGAAGCTCTCTGGGCGTATCGAACTACGTTCAAGACAGCTACGAACATGACGCCGTATGCGTTGGTATTCGGTACAGAAGCAGTACTCCCCCTCGAAATAGAATTACCCTCTTTACGAGTGGCAATCCACTACGAGCTGACGGACGAAGAAAATGCTCACCTTCGGCTTGAGGAGCTTGATGCCCTTGATGAAACCCGGCTCATAGCGCAACAAAATCTGGAGGCTTATAAGCAACGATGACGCGCTCATATGAAAGATTGACCAGGCCGAGGCGAACTCGTGCTAATGGTCAAAAGACCTATGATCCCCAATCGCGCCAAGCGGGGAAAATTCGAGCCGAACTATGAAGGCCCGTACATCATAGATAAGGTCTACCAGGGTGGAGCCTATCTACTCATGGATATGCACGGTGAAAGACCTTTCAGGCCCATAAACGGTCGCTTCCTGAAGAAATACTACGCCTAATGAGTTACGGCCTAGGTCAATGATAGATGACGACGACTATGTCCGCTCTCTATCTTCCCAAGCCCAAAACTCTATAGGTAGTAGCTGGCCGAAGGACCGAAACGTCTTTAAACTAATGATGGACCACTATGTCCTAAAACTAGCTGATGACCGAAACGTCTTTAAACTACTACCGCAGCATCCTCAGGTTGACGAGATATAAAAAAATAATAATAAAAAAAAAATAAAAAAAAATAAAAATAAAAATGGTATGTCCATAAGCGAAATGGGCGCGGATGAAAACCCGAAAGGGCTCCGTGAGTAAAAACAGCAGGGCTACCGGCGAGTGTTTGCGAAAACCCGAAAGGGCGTAACCTCGTTAAAGGACACTTACAGGGTCCTCTCGACCTTGTAAGGAGAAACTACCCTCGTGAGATCCTTACGACTCACAAGGGAGCAACACACTTAGGGATCCTCACGATTCCTAAGGCGAAATTACATTGCGAGATCCTCACGACTCGTAAGGAGAACTCTCTTATGGGACCCTCACGGCTCATAAGATTTGAAAGTCTTAAGTTACAGAAACCTTAACCTGTTCTTAAGCAACCCCCACAACCTTCGATATGGCCCTACAAGCGGCTCAATATTGACCCTTGTATACAATCCATGGGCGCGAATAAACATTTCCCCAGCAAAGTCCCACCCGTGACTAGGGATATGTCCATATAGTGAACAACCCTTATAAGTCCTCTCGACTTATAAGGAGAAAACCCTTTAGTAAGATCCTTACGACTTACAGGGGAATATACACTTAGGAATCCTCACGATTCCTAAGGAGAAAACACACCTACGAGATCCTCACGACTCGCAGGGAGAAATACCTTTGCGAGACCCTTACGGCTCATGAAGTCAAAAGCCTTAGTCGACAGAATCCTAACCCTGTTTACTAAGCCACCTTTGTTCAACATCGACAGAGGCAAATGATGATTCGCTCCTGGCAATATCCCAGTTGTAGCGATGCTGATGCCTAAATCGGTATCAAATTCCAAGCCCTTTCATGGCAAATGATGATTCGCTCCTGGCAATATTCCGGTTGTAGCGATGCTGATGCTGAGATTGGCACCAGATTCCAAGTTCTACACTCGCGATAAAAATCAGCGAGCTAAAAATAAATGAAATAGCCGAAATGATTGGGCAACTCGCAATAAAAAGCATCGAGTGAAGATAAAAGAAATAGCCGAAATGATTGGGAAACTCGCAATAAAAAACAACGAGCTAAAAATAAATGAAATAGCCGAAATGATTGGGCAACTCGCAATAAAAAGCAGCGAGTGAAGATAAAAGAAATAGCCGAAATGATTGGGCAACTCGCAATAAAAAACAGCGAGTGAAAATAAAAGAAATAGCCGAAATGATTGGGCACCGCGAAAAATAGCCGAAATGATTGGGCAATCGCGACCTTCGCGATATAAAAGCTGAAATGATAGAGCATCGCGGAAATAAAATAATAATAAAACAATGAATGAAACTTTTGCCCTACAGGCAATATCATAGCAATCCCTGTATACAATACAGGGGCAGAAACAAAGAAGGAAACATATCTTCCCTCCCCGTGCTCCATCGGAAAACGGAGCCAAGTCTTGACGACAACTCATATAAAAGCCCGAAAGACAATCGGAGATCATCTCACCCCAGCGTGGAGTGATCACCTCTTCGGCGTTCGTCTCTACACAACATACGAAATATCGCTACAGCGTCCCTCCTCCAACAGGATTCGGACACACCACAGCAAGCGAAGCGAAGGCTAAATTCCTAGCTTCAGGGTCTTGACGGTAACTCATATAAAACCTGAAAGACCACCAGAGATCATCTCAACCCCAGGAAAATCAGTGTCCTTGGCAAACACCTCAATTCAGGGAAACTAGCGTCCTTGATGAGAGCTTCTTAATTCGCGTCGGCCCGCAAAGAAACCAGTGTCTTTGCAGGAATACCCCGATTCGTTTCAACTCCGAGGAAATCAGTGTCCTTGGCAAATACTTCGACTCAGGGAAACTAGCGTCCTTGATGAGAACTTCTTGATTTGCGTCGGCCCGCAGAGAAACCAGTGTCTTTGCAGGAATACCCCGATTTGTTTCAACTCTGAGGAAATCAGTGTCCTTGGCAAATGCCTCGACTCAGGGAAACCAGTGTCCTTGACGAGAACATCTTGATTCGCGTCGACCCGTAGAGAAACCAGTGTCTTTGCAGGAATACTTTGATTCGTTTCAACTCCAGGGAAATCAGTGTCCTTGGCAACCTTCTCAACTCAGGGAAATCAGCGTCCTTGATGAGAGCTTCTTGATTCGCGTTGACCCGCAGAGAAACCAGTGTCTTTGCAGGAATACTTCGATTCATTTCAATTCTAGGGAAATCAGTGTCCTTGGCAACCTTCTCAACTCAGGGAAATTAGCATCCTTGATGGGAGCTTCTTGATTCGCGTCAGCCCGCAGAGAAACCAGTGTCTTTGCAGGAATACCTCGATTCGTTTCAACTCCGAGGAAATCAGTGTCCTTGGTAAATACCCCGACTCAGGGAAACTAGTGTCCTTGACGAGAACATCTTGATTCGCGTCGACCCGCAGAGAAACTAGTGTCTTTGCAGGAATACTCCGATTCGTTTCAACCTTGAGGAAACCAGTGTCCTCGGCAAAATACTTCGACTCAGGAAAATTAGTGTCCTTGACGAGAGCTGCTCGATTCTTCTCGACACATGAAGAAATTAGTGTCTTCGCGAGGACTTCCCGATTCGTCTCGACTTGCAAGATAAAGCCTTAGGCAGCAGGGATTAAAAAACTTGTTTCCTAAGCACTGGGACCCTGCAAGTCGATCCAAAACGGTCTCTTGCATACTATCCACGGGTCTCACTCTCTGAAGTCGAATCTCGACAAGGAGGGAAATAACCGCTTACGAGTCCTCTCGACTCGTAAGAGGGAAAATTCTCTTATAAGATCCTTTCGACTTATAAGAGAAAACGCACTTAGGAATCCTCACGATTCCTAAGGAGAAAATACACTTACGAGATCCTCTCGATCCGTAGGGAGAAAGTCTTTGTGAGACCCTCACGGCTCACAAAGTTGAAAAGTCTTAGGCAGCAAATCTGAACCTGCGGCCTAAACCATCGCTACCTCTTGAAGAGATCGAGACAGGATGTTCGCTTTATCACCTGTCAACTATGTTTACTAAGACAACATACTGATAATAAAAGAAGGAAGAAAGAGCAGGAATGACACAAGACATTACAAAGAATGTATATCTTTTATTCATAAACTTGATTAAGTACAAGATACATTGTGTTAAAGAATTAAAAAAATACATTTTTATTTACAAGTACAAATGATAAAAAAGTAGCTACTGAGAAGGAAGTGTCTTTAACAAATCCGCGAGCTGCTCTCGCACTTTCTTCAGCGCCTCCTCCTGAGTGGCTGCCGCGGCCACTTCCGCTTCCACCTGGGCTCGCTGCTGCAGGTAGGATGAAAGTTGCTCCTCAGCTGCCTGCTGGGCTGCCTCCTGATTAGGTGCATCCCGCTCGACGACGTTAAGCTGCTGCCTCAGTGTTAACCCTTCGGAGAGGTATCACAAAAGGCCTTCAAAGATAACCTTCAGCTGTGCAGCGTTTTCTTCCACCCGAGCATGCAGTTGGGCAGATTTGCTCGAAGTCTCGCCGCGCTCCTTACGCCTTGAAGTAACTTCTTGTTCGAGATGGCGGAAGTAAGGAGCACTCTGCTCGATCCATGCCGCCCGTTGAGCGCTCGCGGCCAAGATCTCGGGGGCAGGACGCGTCGACTCCAGTTGATGCAGGCGGGCCTCGATTTCCCTTCATTGATTAACCCAAAACTCGATGACGCCTTCATTATGAAAATTTACAAGCACTGCCAACATCGGGTTAACCTCAGCAGCGAAATCTGCAGCAGATGGGGGAGCGTCTGCGTCAAGATCTTCGACGTATCCACTCAGCATGCCCAAGCTCATCATGGCACCCTTTGAAGATGGACATCTCAAGAAGGGGCCTGCGGGCATTATGATGCGAGACTCAAGAGGGACCGGAACCAGAACGATAGCTGCAAAACAAAACGTAATCAGATGACGGTTCAAGAAATATAGGAAAGTCATCAATGAGGGAGTTTACTATACCAGCTGCAGCAGGTGGTAAGGCCCGGAGGACCGGTGGCGCAACTGATCTTTCATCTCTCCCTTCGATCTGTAGCACTGCAGCCAAGGCAAGGAAAAATCAGAAATAATTCCATTACTGAAAAAAGGAAGGATATTAATTGAAAACCATACTCACCGGCGCCACTGGAGGAAGCACGCTCCGACGGGAAGGAGAAGTGTGGGTGCAGCACCTGGTAAAGGTGATCAAAAAGCACTCCTGCAAAGATGCAGTAGTACAACATCAATACATGAATTATGCAGCCTAAAGATGAAACTGATGGGTCGTGAATCCATACCTTCCAGCATCTGCGATGGTACGAGAAAAGGCTGAGAGGTGGCCACCGCCAAGGCAGTAGCCAACGGCGCTCCCTCGAGCAATGGAGCATCGGCACTGGCCGCACCTGCGTTAAAAACAAAGATAAACCTGTCAGGACGGATTGCGAGATAAAAAAAAGGACGGTAACCCGAAATTTACCTGATGAGCCGCCAGCCGAAACGGAAGCGTCTCCCTCCTCCATCGACATGAGTCCACCTCTCGTGGCCTCATCACCAGACTCTACGGGGGCCGTCGTCGTGCTCGCGAGGCCAGGAGACGGCGGAGGACCGTAGGCGGGGAGAGCAATGATCGGAGCATTGCTAGACTCTTGAAAAAGAGCGGCTGGCTCGTCCTCAGGAATCATGCCCGTATCACCCACTACTCCCTCGGGCTCAGCAGTCGCGGCCGTCTCGTCCACCATTGCCACGGGGTCATCGATCTCAGGCGCTCCATCCGCTGCTGCCCCAGACCCGGCTGTAGCAGCTGTCTCATCCGCCGCTACCTCGGGTTCGGCATCGGCCACCTTCTCAGCCATAGTGGACGTGACCGTTTCGTCAGCCACTCACTCGGGCCCGGCAACCCTGGCTACGTCGCCCATCGTCGGCTCGGGTTCAGCCAGTACCTCCTCCACTGTCTCCTTAGGCTCGACGGTTTCCGCCTCCCCTTCGGTTGGGCTTGGCCCTGCAGGAAAAGATGTATGAGAACCGATAGTTGTACAATTCTTACAACAAAGTCTCGAGAGACACATTACCTGAGGAGGATCGATCGTTGGTCTCCCGAACTACATGCGCCGCCTGTCTGTAAGCGGTAGACAAGGCGACCGGGGGCTCTTCGGAAGGAGAAGCAGCAGGAATAATGGTGCTTGGGACCGCTCCCACGGCCAAAGCAGCTCTACGCTCCTTCGCCTCGCGCCTCAACCGCTTCCTCTCCTCCCGGGCCATCACGACGGACCTCTTTGACGCTTCCTTCATCAAGGTGTCGTCGTCCTCGTTTAGAGTTGCCTCCAGAGCCTTCAAGGCATCTCTCATCGGCTCCTCAAGTCGGGTCTCTCGCGGTAGCCCCGAAGAGGTCGGGACTTCAGTAGCTGGCTCGGGAAGAGCCCCCGCATCGGCGTGCGCAGAAGATCCCGCGGTCCCTGCAATAAGACAAAGAAAATGTTAGATTGATCGTCACAAAGGAGAATAAAGACTTAATGAATCGAAATGTACCGAGGCCTAAGGATGCTCTGAGTCGTTCCTCCTCTTGAAAAGTTTTGAGGGAAGCAGCGATAGCTTCTTCAGTGGTGATGCCTGTTTAAAGAGAAGAGGGGAAAAGCATTAGTCAAAGACAGTAATAAAAGTACGATGCATTAAAAAAAATGCAACTAGTGATTACCCGATTGCGCAAGCTTAGCTAGCCACACGTTGCGCCTCGCCAATCGCTCTGAAGCTGCGATGGCGGCCGCTAGATTAGTGTCATTTGGCGGCATAACTAATCCTTTGTTGGTCCCGTACTTGCCCAAGCCCTCGCTATAGGGAGCATGAGGTTCCTGACCGAACGCAACGTCAGCTGAGAGGATCGACTTCTTCTTCCTCTTCTGCACGCGGACCCCAGTCGCACCCAAAATTAACTTGCGCTTTGTGGGCACCTTAGGGCGGCGGGTCCCGATATCCGTGCCCATGCCGGACTCCGGCGAAACCACATTTACCGTCTCCACTGGAGCACGGGGCGCTGGTAGCACGTCAGCGGTAGCACGAGGTAATCCGCGCGAAGGGCTCAACACGCGCGGTGGTCCAGCTCCAGCTCCAGCATCTTTCAGCGGAGGCACGATAGGGGTCCTTGGCTTCAGGGGAGCCTTGCGGTCGCCGCCGAGAGGCGCACCTTTACGGTCAACCAACATGCGCTTCTCCTCACGGATGACTGAACCCATTGCGTGCGCGTACCAAGCCACGTAAGCATGGAGGATCCGGGGGACGCAGCTCGGCTCGCTGATGAAGAAGTGGGAGCCCGTATTCAGCCGCATGAAATGGTGCATCGCGCTCCGTATTCCCTCCATACTGGCCGCGGGCTCTTCCAAAAACCCATCCAGCGGGCCCCCTGGTTATATCTTGATTGCTGGGCGAACCGGTGGGGGTTGTACCTCATGAAAAGCGCAATCTCGTTCTGCCTGAACACCAAGTAGCCCGGCCGAATGGAGTAGATGTGAAGAATCTCCCGGGCTTTCAGTACGGAGGCCCCGTCCTTGAAGCCGTCACGCAGTGTCACCACCGCCTTAGAGTTTTCTGAGCCGATAGTTATGACTTTATCCATGAAAGAAATCTTCGCTCCGACCAGGTGTGGACGAAGGAGCAACCCCCTAGCCTCCCGCAGAGACGGATTCACGATCGAGGCGCCGATCAGCCGCATGACTCTTGGGAGTCTGCACCTCTCAAAAAACGAAGGGCTCTTGTTGATGCCGAACACCCCGTGCACATGAATTTCCATCCACGAGGTGAAGTAGTGCATCGGGAAATTGGCAGGCTGCACCTCAGGTTCATTAGCGTCCGCCTCCACGCTAAGTCCATTATATAGGTGAGCCAACCCGGAGATTCCTATTGACAACTGCAGGCCAGCTACCATCCGATGCGCCGGGTAGAAAACGGACGGCCGCATGTAGCACGGGTGCATGGGGAGCGCGAAGCTGCACAGCCACAATCCCAGGAACCCTAAAAAGAAGGTCTCCTCATCAATGCCCGGGGCGGAGATTTCTGACAAGGGCATGATGGCGGCGTCGGGGAGATAGAAATCCTTTTGATCGTCTTCCGATATTGGTCGACGATCTAAGCCGAAGCCGAAAGGGTCATCGAGCTTGGCGAACTTTTCACTCCGCTCCGATAGAATCTCCGGTCGAAGGAAGCGGGCGATAAAATCTGCGAAACTGACTCCCCGGACTCCTGATTCCAGATAGAGACCTTCGTATATGTTCATCACCTTCACCAAGCCCGGAAACTGGTGCTGAATAGCATTCTCCAGCGTCAAATCAAATACCAGCGGTTTAGTGGTGAAGACGTACTCGTCAGGAGGAAGCAGCTCCTAGTAATGCTCCCCCCTTACCGGCAAGCCCGAGATCTCGACGAACTCTTCTAAGGAGATGGAGACTTCCCTGTCCATCATAAGGAAGGTGTGGGTGGGGATGTTCCATTGTTCGATGAAAGCCTTGACCCACCACGTTGGAGGAGCGGGGTACTCAAACAACGAGACGTAGATTGCGGAGTACAGACCGATCTTCATCAGATGCGTCCTCTTCGCTGATAGGATATATCTGGCCCACTGCAGATATCCGGCCGGTTGTCGCCGGGTCAATCCAATATTGTAAGCCTGTCCCCAAGGGCGTGCTTCACCCTGACATATGAGCCGCCCCAAGATATCCACGGCCGGCGGCGGCTGCACGGGAATGGCACCAATCGCAGGCTGGAGAAGATCCTCCGAATTCCAGTTCTTGACCTCCACGGCATACTTTACCGGGGGTTCATCCGCATAGGGGATTGACGAGATGGGCTCAGACGGCGTCGCAGAACCGAAGCTTCGGCGACCCTTGATGATGTCGTTATACCACCTACCCCACAGGTGAAGGTTCTTGTGCTCGGGGCATGAGCCTTAATGAGAGCGAGCACCTCCCGGTCCACCGGCGCCTCGGGAAATCCTTCCTCCGAGCGAACGAATGGGAAAGACAAATCAGCAGACATGTTGCCTGCAAAAAGAAGGAGGACAAAAGTCAAACGTCAGTGCTATAATCTTAATTTCTGACACTTGGAACTTTAAAATTTATACCACACTACAATACAGTGGATAGGGGACCAAAGGGGGACCCACAAAATCTAGATGACAATTCATCAGTTAATAAGACAGCCCCGTCATTGGATGGGACTGTCAATTAATGAGGAGATCCCCAAAAGAATATTCTCATTAATGAGAAATCCCTAGAGACAAGGAAAAAATATCCTTTTTCAGAGCAAAGCTCTGTCACAGAGTGACACTTGTCAAACTCTGGTCTCAAGGGAATAAAATTCCTTAAAAGAGCCTAGCTCTGTAATAGTGATGAGAAAATCCCTTAAGAAGAATTTAACTCCTAAAAATTAAAATTTTTTGGGATCGTAAAGATCCATGAAAACTCTTAAGAGTTCATCATTTTTAGATCAAAAAGATCTATATTTTGTCCATGAGCAAAGCTCTGATTCATGGGTTAAAAACCCTGAAACAAGATCTCTTTATATCTATGGATTCTTGAGAGCAAGGCTCTGTTGGTAAAACCCCGAAGGGGTTTTCTTTAGATCAAAGATCTATAAGAGCAAGGCTCTGTCAATTAAAATTAATTTAATTTAATTTAATTTAATTTAGATTAAAATTTTTACCTAAAAAGTTTTAAGAGTTGAACTCTGAAGTTCTTAAAAGCAAGAGCAAGGCTCTGAAGTTCTGAGAATCAAAGTTCTTGAAGATGATGATCATCTGTGAAGGGCCAAGGGTCCTATTTATAAGCGCTTGCGCCCCTTCAACTCCTCATTTGATCCAATGGCCAGAATCTTGCCACCGCTGCACTCACGTGTGCGCCACGTGAGCACAACGGTGGGGGGGGCATTTGTTTCCCCAATCAGAGCAAAGCTCTGTTTGAATTTCAAAAATTCAAAAATTGAAGTAACGCTTCAGATTCCTTGCACTGTGCGCAACGCGCCACGTGTTAAAAGCTGACACGCCAGCGCAGCGTCCAAGGCAGCACACCCAATCAGAGCAAGGCTCTATTTAAAATGAAAATAAAGGAAGCAACGCTTCAGCTGGCTGCACGACACGTGGCAGCGCAGTGGCGCTGCGCGACACGTGGCAGCGCAGTTGCGCTGCGCTCTGCGCTGCGCGACACGTGTCAATCGCAGGTGCGCTTGCGCCAACTGTGCCAGCACTAAAACAGAATTAAAATTCTAGAAAGATCTTTCTGATCTTGTTAAAACAAGAAGATTATCTTCTGTAAAACAGAAGTCCTTGGATCAAAGATCCAACGGTGGGGAAAAATCCCTAAATCACTCAGAGAAAGATCTCTTTAACTGATTTAACAAATCAAATGGCACTATAAAAAGCCCCCTAGACTCCAAGTCTAAAGGACATCAGCACACAGAGAATTCACAGAGCTCTTCTAAGAACTTTGAGAAGAATTCAGAAAGAAAGAAAGAAAAAGGTAAAAACCTTTAGAAAAAGAAGAATTTTCTTCTGAAAAGATTAATGATCTAAGAACAAGATCAAAGATCTTCAATAAAAAAATGATAATATTAATAAAAGAAGTAATTTACTTCTTCTTTAGATCTTTTTGATCTAAATAAAGGCATTGCCTTTTGATGAACCATTGGTTCTGGGATCTTAAAAGATTCTCTTCTTTGATCCAAAATCGGATCAAGATATTGAACATTGCCCTGCACTTGAAAAAAATTGCACTGTTGCGCTCTCAGGTTGACGCAAGCCACTAGAGAGCGCCACGTGTCAGCCTCAAAACAAACTGCGCTATGCGCTTCTAAAACAGAGCACTGCTCTCTTAAATTGGCGCAAGTCACCAGAGCGCGCCACGTGTCAGCAGCGCAACAGCGCAGCGCACTGTCGCAGCGCACTGCGCTAGCAGACTTGCGCTCACCAGAGTGTGACACATGTCACCTCCACATGGACTTGCGCCTTGCGCTCCTCAATTGGCGCAAAGCGCCTGCCAAGCCACGTGGTGCTCTGTCAGACTAATTATTGCAGCGCATTATTAAAGGGCAGGGCCCAATTAAGAGGCCCAATGGACCAAAACAAATGCTCTGCATTATAAAAAAAAGGGGAACAGAGCCCAATTTAAAAGGCCTAACATGCCAGAATAAAATGCAATGCAGAGCCCAAACAACGGTCTGTCAGACCAAAACAGATGCTGTGCATTATTAAAAAAAGGGCAGAGCCCAAATAAAGGTCTAATAGACCAAATAAAATGCCATGCATTATTAAACAAGGGCAGAGCCCAATCAAAGGCCTAATAGGCCAGACAAATAAAAAATTGTTGAACATTCTCAACTGGACTTAACCCAATCATGGCCATAAGTCCTCAAATTAAATTGAGCCGAGCACAACCGCTCTCTTAAACCAATTTACACCCGGTTCAAGGGTATATCTCCGAACTCCTCTGATATTTGTCGTTGTAATCCTTCAACGTCTTCAGAGAGGTGACGAGTCCCGACAACCACACGTCGATACAGACTGTGGGGTCCTTAAACTCGTGGACTGAAACGTCCTTAAACTAATATTCGTCCCAAAATGGGAACGTTGGACCGAGATGTCCTTAAACTACTAATGGACCGAAACGTTCTTAAACTAATATTCGTCCCAAAATGTGAACGTTGGACCGAAATGTCCTTAAACTAATGTTCGTCCCCAAATGGGAATGATGGACCACCATGTCCCTAAACTGGAAATCGACCGCAATGTCATTAAACTAAACAATAGAGCCAATTGCTCTCTTGTCGGATCCAAACGATCCCGTTAAGTTGATCTTAGTCTGGAGATTAGGCTAACGTATCCTTAACAAAAGTTTAAGTTGATCTTAGCCTTAAATAGGGCTAACGCATCCTTAAACCAAAACCCTAAACCCAAATCTAAGAAAATACGGATTTGGACTAATCCACGTCCTACGGGCGACGACATAAATTAGTCTCCGTATACAATCCACGGGCAACCACAAACAAAACAAACACCCACGACACGAAGTGAAATTCTGGAGAAGGAGAAAGTTGTTACCGCGATGCGGTAGCGTAATTAACTGCAGGGGCTTGCGCCTGCAGGGAAGAGCGTCCCCCACAATCAAAAACCCCTCGAAGTCTGCTATATCGGCCGCATCCGTCTAAACCTCCGATATACGGTGCCATAAATCAACTTGGCATCTTCGGTGAGGTGGACGGATAAAACCAAATAGCATCTGCCCCGAATCTCAGGCAAGACGAACCTACGCGGTTGCGTCTCTGTGTTCGAAGGGGAACAACTACACAGTAGGATTAAAAAGGTTGTTGAGGCGCTACGGCGTACCCTTCAAACAGACTGCTCGACAGACCCAATTCTACAACAGGATCTAGAACGTCTCCGGTACTCAGCGAAAATTGCCCAACGTAAAAATGGAAGCGATCGGGCTTGGATATATCCAGTCCAAGAAACGGGAGCAGTTCCATGACTGCCATGTCATAAAGGACCTTGATGAAGAAGAGGTTGCTGACGCTGAACCAAAAAGAGATCCCGCCGTAAAAATGCCAAGTCCGTTATTTGAAGAACAGATGAACAACCTAATAATGGAAGCGGGTCAAAAGGTCCGGGATGACCACAACCGTGAAATGGTCATTTACGAGAAAGCCAAGACGTAGTGCCTCCTTCAGTAGGCTATGGAGAATGACGATGCCCTTCGTCGCCAGCCCGTCATACGGAAGTCTCGACGAGGAGGCAAAAACAAACTGAAGAACGGAAAAAACGTTCGACAACAGTAAAGCGGGTCTAAGAAGCCATGCGATCGAGAATTGGGCAGCCGGGATCTGTTTCTTATAAAGAAGATGGGTTGGACATATTCTTTTCCCCAAGACAAGACGAGGAAGATATTCGATCTTGTCATTAAACATCAAATGATTACGCTCCCGGAGTCCAAACACCCCGAACAAGCAGATGAGATCTCTCACCCGAATTATTGCTCCTATCACCGAGCGATAGGACATCCTCTCGAAGACTGCTTCATATTCAAAAACTGGGTAGAAGACCAGTATCAGCAAGGCAGGTTCGCTCTCTCCAGCTGTTGGAGGGTAACCCTACCACAGAAGTATGTTCCAAAAGCAATGTACATAGCGAGAGTAGAACCGGATCAACATCGGTCTTGGAAACGATCTCGTACCTGCCACGTGATAACGCTGTCAGAAGAAGGAGTGCTCGAGGACATGGATGACCTCTCCTGGTGCTTCGAAAATAAGGATGAAGATGAGTTGATCTCAGAATTTCCACCGGCGCCAAAAGAGCTGGAAGATGGGATACATACTACTGCAGATAACCTCATAAAAATCGACTTGGGGACGGCAAACGACCCACGGCCGACTTTCGTCAGTGAGCTGTTGTCTGAAGAAAATATGGCTACGCTCAAAGACGTGCTCATGTAGTATAAAGACTGCTTCGCATGGAACTACTCCGAGATGCCGGGATTAGATCCAGAAATAGCCGTCCACAAATTGGCGATATCTCCGGATATCAAGCCAGTCAAATAAGCACCGAGAAGAATGCGGCTCAAACTTGAAATGAGCATCAACGCCGAGGTCAAGAAGCTGATCGACTCTGGTTTCATCCAAGAAGTTCTGTACCCCGACCGGATTGCTAACATCGTCCCAATGATGAAGAAGAATGGGACAGTGCGCATCTGCATAGACTTTCGGGACCTTAACAAAGCTTGCCCGAAGGATGATTTTCTCGTACCGGTTACCGAGCTGATGATACATAACACGTCCACTTACGAAGTCTTCTTCTTCACGGACGGCTCGTCTGGGTACAATCAAATAAAGATGCATCCTGAAGACCAGAAGCATACCGCTTTCCGGACCCCGCTGGGCATATTCTGCTACAAAGTGATGCCTTTCGGTCTAAAGAACGCCGGCGAGGGCCATGACGAAGATTTTCGATGACCTCATACATGAAATCGTCGAATGCTATATCGACGACCTCGTGGTTAAAAGCAAATCGTATGAGGAACATTTGGAGCATCTGAAAATCGTGTTTCAGCGCCTACGGAAATACAACTTGAAGATGAACCCTCTCAAATGCGCGTTCGGAGTCTTCTCAGGTAAATTCCTAGGATTCATCGTACGACACCGGGACATCGAGATAGACCCATCAAAGATCAAGGCGATCATGGAAATGCCTCCGCCTAGAACTCTCAAGCAACTGCGATCTCTCCAAGGAAAGCTTGCATATATCCGACGGTTCGTAGCTAACCTCTCTGGAAAATGCCGTCCCTACAGTCATCTAATGAAGAAGGGGACCCCGTTCTTCTGGGATCGCAAATGCCAAAGCGCACTAGACGAAATCAAGCAATACTTGCAGAATCCGCCAGTACTGACCACCTCGGTCAAGGAAAAGCCTCTCATCCTGTACACAACAGCTCTTGAAGGTTCCTTAGGCGCACTATGGGCATAGGAAAATGACCAAGGGAAGGAGAGAGCCCTCTACTACTTGAGTCGAGTTCTCTTGGGGGCAGAAAACAACTACTCCCCCATTGAAAAACACTGCCTGGCGTTAATCTTCGCAATAACGAAGCTCAGACACTATGCTTTGGCGCATGAGGTCCATCTCATATCAAAAGTGGATCCTCTCAAGTATTTGATGTCAAGAGCCATATTAACAGGACGACTCGCGAAATGGGCCCTCCTCTTGATGGAGTTCTCGATAATATACCGACCCCTCAAGACAGTGAAAGGCCAGGCCATCGCCGACTTCCTTGCTGAGCACCCAATACCTGCCGATTCACCCCTAAATTGCGAACTGCCAGACGAGCACGCGTTTGACACGATCGACGGGAGGAGAAGAGAGAATGACACCTGATGGGAACTCTACTTCGATGGGGCATCTTCCATGAAGAAGCGAAAGCACAACTCTCCCATAATCAAATCTGGGGTAGTCCTTATCTTCGTGACTCCACAAGGAGGGATAATGAGCTTTGCCTTTTCCTTAACAGAGCCGAGGACGAACAATGAAGCCGAATATGAAGCTTTGATAGCAGGTCTTGAGATCGCTGTTGATATGGGAATCGAAAACCTCCTCATATACGGAGACTCCTAGCTGGTCGTTAGTCAAGTAAACGGCGACTATCAAACGTGCAAACTAGAGTTGGTGAAGTACGGAGAGAGAGTACAACAATTGCTGACTCAAATCCATGCTTACGCCCTGGAAAGCATACCGCGTGCGGAAAATAGCAAAGCGGATGCATTAGCCAAACTCGTTAAAGAACTGGTTGACGAAAACCTCGATGACGTAAGGATCATTGTACAAAACCGTCGGGTTCTTGCGCCAGCAGAAATATCTCCAGAGTTGTTCGAAGGAAAGGGAGCGACCAAGCAAATGGACCTACAAATAAAAGACCAGGAAAAGGCTAAAGATTGGAGAGAAGTCTTTATAGACTACTTCAAATCCCGTCAAACACCTGAAGATGCATCCTCGAGACATCAGCTCATAAAACGAGCTCTGTCTTTTGCCTTCGTCAATGATATGCTTAAGAGATCGTTCAACTCTCTGTGGCTAAGATTCCTAGGACCGGAAGAAGCAAAGAAAGTCGTCCAAGAAACTCATGATGGACTTTACGGTTCTCATCAAGCCGGGCCAAAGATGAAGCTGAAGATCAAAATGATGGGCTACTACTGGCCCACGATAATCCAGGACTGCCTCGAATACGCAAAGCAGTGCCACTCATGCCAAATTCACGGAGACTTCATCCACCAGCATCCAAATCCGCTATACCCAACGGTGGCTAGCTGGCCGTTTGAAATGTGGGGAACTGACATAATTGGGCCCATCGAACCAGCGTCATCCAGAGGACATCGGTTCATATTGACGACAACCGATTACTTCTCTAAGTGGGCAGAAGCAGTACCACTAAGAGAAGTGAAGACGGAGAATATTCTTCATTTCTTCAAGCACACATTATCTATTGGTTCGGCACTCCGCGACGGATTATCTCCGATAACGGGCCGGCCTACAGAAGCCATAAAATCAGCCGCTTCGCACAGTAGCGTAATATAGACTGGAGATACTCTTCGGTCTACAACCCTCGAGCTAACGGTCTGGCTGAGACTTTCAACAAGACCTTGACGAAGATCATAAAGAAGACGGTGTCCAAAAATAAGAAGGACTGGCACGGGAGACTATATGAAGCTTTCTGGGCGTATCAGACCACGTTCAAAACGGCCACAAACACAACGCCGTATGCATTGGTATTCGTCTCTGAAGCAGTACTCCCCTTGGAGATAGAACTACCCTCTCTACGAGTGGCGGTTCATTACGAGCTAACAGACGAAGAGAACGCTCATCTTTGGCTTGAGGAGCTCGATGCCCTTGACGAAACCCGGCTCATGGCGCAGCAAAACTTGGAAACTTACAAAGCAAAGATGACGCGCTTATACGAGAGATTCACTAGGCCGAGAACATTCCGCCCAGGTGAACTCGTGCTAGTGGTCAAGAGACCTATGATCCCCAATCGTGCCAAACGGGGGAAATTCGAGCCGAACTATGAAGGCCCGTACATCATAGATAAGGTCTATCAAGGTGGGGCCTATCTACTCATGGATATGCATGGCGAAAGACCTTTCAGGCCAATAAACGCCCGGTTCCTGAAAAAATATTACGCTTGACGAGTTACGAACTAGGTCAATGATAGATGACGACGCCTATGTCCGCTCGCTATCTTTCTGAGTCCAAACTCTATAAGTAGTATTCGGAGAAACCCCGCCCCGAAAACGTGCGATTGACTGCAACGTCCTAAAACTAACGATGGACTGAGATGTCCTAAAACTAACGGACCGAAATGTCCTAAAACTAACTACGGACCGTAACATCCTTAAACTACTAAAAACCGCAGCATCCTAAGGCTGACAAAAAAAAAACAAAAAACAAAAAAAACGGTACGTCCATAAGAGAAATGGGCACGGATGAAAACCCGAAAGGGCTCCATGAGTGAAAACAGCAGGGCTACCGGCGAGTTTGTGAAAACCCGAAAGGGTGCAATCTCGTTAAAAGACACTTGCAAGCTCCTCTCGACCTTAGAAGGAGAAAATACCCGTGTGAGATCCTTACGACTCACAAGGGAGCAACACACTCAGGGATCCCCACAATTCCTAAAGAGAAGTTACACTTACGAGATCCTCACGACTCGTAAGGAGAATTCCCCTATGAGACCCTTATGGCTTATAGGATTCAAATGCCTTAAGCTACAGGGATCTAAACCTGTTCTTAAGCCTTCATACACCCCAATATTTCCCTACAAGCGTTTCAATATTGACCCTTGTATACAATCCATGGGCACGAATAAACATTTCCCTAACAGAGTCTCACCAGCGACAAAGGATATCCTCACATGGTGAACGACCCTTATAAGTCCTCTCGACTTTTAAGGAGAAAACACTCTTGCAAGATCCTTACGACTTACAAGAGAACATACACTTAATAATCCTCATGATTTCTAAGATGAAATCACACCTACGAGATCCTCATGACTTGTAGGGAGAAATACCTTTATGAGACCCTTACGGCTCATGAAGTCAAAAGCCTTAGTCGATAGGAACTTAACCCTGTTTACTAAGCCACCTTTGTTCTAACCGACAAAGGCAAATGATGATTCGCTCCTGGCCATATCCCAGTTGTAGCGATGCTGATGCCTAAATCGGTATTCAAATTCCAAGTTTAAACTCGCGATAAAAATCAGCGAGCCAAAAATGCATATGAAATAGCCGAAATGATAGGGCAACTTGCAACAAAATCAGCAAGTAAAATATATGCATACAAAATAGCCGAAATGATTGGGCAACTCGCAATAAAAAGTGGTGAGTAAAAAGAAAAAATAGCCGAAATGATTGGGCACCGTGAAAAATAGCCGAAATGATTGGGCAATTGCGACTTTCGTGATATAAAAAGCTGAAATGATAGAGCATCGCGGAAAGAAAACAAAAAATACATATAAAATGAAACTTTTGCCCTACAGGCGAGTCCATACTGACTCCTGTATACAATCCATGGGCATAAAGGAAAAGGGAACTACGTTTCCCCACTAGACTCTGTCAAAGGGAGGGTCAGATCTTGATGGCAACATTTGCATCCGTGAAGACCAACGCGGCGTTCCTTCTCAACGCCAGCAGGATGCAAGCGCGACGTCAACAACCGACCTCAAGTTCGCAATGAAGCGGAACTATGGCAAAGTCTCTAGTTCCAAATCTCGACGGCCACCTCTACAGCCTAGAGACCAACAACGACGTTCCTCCTCATGCCAATAGAGCACAGACGCGACATCATCAATCAGAGCCATGGCAAAGTCCCCAGTTCTAAGACTCTACGGTGCATAGACAACCCAGTGTCAACTCCTGACCTCCTTGTCGTAAAGCAACGCTTCGACACGGATACATGTTATCCCCTGACCTCCTTGTCGTAAAGCAACGCTTTGACTCGGATACATGTCAAACCCTGACCTCCCTGTCATCAAGCAACGCTTCGACACGGATACATGTCAATCCCTGACCTCCTTGTCGTAAAGCAACGCTTCGACACGGATACATGTCAACCCTGACCTCCCTGTCGTCAAGCAATGCTTCGACACGGATACATGTCAACCCCTGACCTCCCTGTCGTCAAGCAACGCTTCGACATGGATACATGTCAACCCTGACTTCCTTGTCGTCAAGAAACGCTTCGACTCGGATACATGTCAACTCCTGACCTCCCTGTCGTCAAGCAACGCTTCGACTCGGATACATGTCAACCCTGATCTCCTTATCGTCATGCAACGCTTCGACTCGGATACACGTCAACCCTGACCTCCTTGTTATCAAGCAATGCTTCGACACAGATACATGTCAACCCATGATCTCCCTGTTGTAAAGCAATGCTTCGACTCGGAGATAAGTCAACTCATCAACCACTTACGAGTCCTCTCGACTTGTAAGGGAGAAAATTCTCTTGCGATATCCTTACGACTCTCAAGAGAAAGCACACTTAGGAATCCTTACGATTCCTAAGGAGAAAATACACCTACGAGATCCTCACGACTCGTAGGGAGAAAAATCCTTATGAGACCCTCATGGCTCATAAAGTTGAAAAGTCTTAGGTGGCAGATCCTAACCCTGTCTCCTAAGCCATCGCTACCCTACAAAGAGTTCAAGACGAACTGTTACTTATAATCTACAAGCCACACTTGCCAAAATTACATGCCATCGAAATCAAGGTGCTACTCAAGAGTACGTAAACTGTTTTGCGCCAAGTCAAAACAAAAAGGCGTAACCTACGGACGTCAATCACATATTATGCAAGGCAATAAGGAAGCATTTGATTTACATTCAATTGAGCGTCCGAGGCGTACCCACTCATGTATGTGCGAAAAGGATAAAATAAACGCATGGAAAGAATTTTTTTTTTGTTATGCATACCTCAGAAAGTTCTTACATTGATGAAAACAGTAAACAAAAGCATCATTAAAATGTTTACAATGGCAAAACATTGAATCCGGAACACGGATTAAGAAATTCGAAAGTAAGGCTGTCTAAAATGTTTCTGGCCTCTCTGACCATTCTCGTGTGCATCCTCTCACGATCGCAACTGTCAGGATCTTCGCTGATGTCCTCCACCCTCCGATAAGCAGCGATTATCATCGTCTGTTAGAAAGTTTGATGCAAAATATCAGTGAGATTATCTCGCCGCTTCTTCGAGATCAAGCCCGTCAGATACATCGAGTGCATCTTATCTTCAGAGTCATCCAGTGCATTAAGCGGCATGGCTTCATAAAATCCAGGAAGTGCTCCCCAAATTGCTCTCACTATAATTTTCAAGAGAGCGGAGCGACGAGGAAGTAGTCGACCGTTGTGTGCATTAAAACGATTCATAATTTCAGCGCATTGGACGTTTGTGAACTCCTGGTTTTGACAACGGCCTTGTGCGCGAATGCCCTCATAAGAAATGATTTCGTCAAGACAGTACAGATGAGCGGCCATAGCGCCTGAAAATGAAAATCAGTGAGAGTTTAGTGGACAGATTGAGCAAGACACGGGGATTTAAAAAACTCTTGATATCCGCATAAAGAAAACAAGTGCTGATTAAGACACCCAACAAATTCAAATTTTTGCAATTAAGGAGGGAATCCTAAAAGGATTTTCATTTAATGAGGGCCCCTCGGGCCAAGGAGTAAAACTCCCTTGAGAGCAGCGCTCTGCAACAGAGTGACGTCTGTCAACTCTAATCACGAGAGGAATAAAATCCCTTAAAAATTTTAAGAGCCATGCTCTGTGAAGACGATGGAATCATCCATCAAAAACCTAAAAAAGCAAGGCTTTTACAGAGTAAAAACTCTGAGATCTTCAAGATATGTGAACAAACTCTAAGAGTTCTTCATGGAAGATGAACAGTGTTCCAAGTCATGGGTTAAATCAACCTAAAAATAGATTATTATCTTGAAGATCTATGATCTAAAGAAGAGAAAGGCTCTGTTGATGGGTAAAACCCTAAAATATATTTTTAAGATCTGTGATCTGAAGAAGAGCAAAGCTCTGGTAATAAGTTCAATTCTTACCGAATTTGGGCAGAGTTTTGACTCTGAGAAATTTCTTAAGGGAGAGAGCAGGGCTCTGAAAGAGAATTAAATTCTCAAGGAACAAGAACAAAACAAGAAGATGAACAAGCAGTCATATGAAAGGGCCAAAAGTCCTATTTATAGGCAAGGGAAGTCGATCCGACTTCCAAGTCAATCCAACGGTGAAAAGGCTGCCACCGCTACACTCACGTGTGAGCCACGTGAGCGCAACGGTGGGGGGGGGAGGAGCATTTGTTTCCCCCAATCAGAGCAAAGCTCTGTTCAAATTTCGAAATTGGAAATGAAGCAGCGCTTCATAAAAGCGCTCGCGCCAAGAGCGCCAGCTTTGGGAGTCAAAGACTCTGAGGTAGAGCTCACGTGCGCCGGTGCTAAGAGTCAAAGACTCTGAGGAAGCGCTCACGTGCAAGGCACGAGAGCGCCAGCGCCAAGTGCGCCAGCGCCAAGTGCGCCAGCGCTAAGAGTTAAAGACCCTGAAGCAGCGCTCACATGCAAGGCACGAGAGCGCCAAGCGCTAGAACAGAATGTTCTCCACCGTTAGATCAAAGATCCAACGAAGATGATAAATCATCAAATTACCAGAATTTAATTCCGTTGAGGAAATACTCCTCAAATCTTTTCAAACAAGAAAGGTTGTGCTCTGTAAATCAGAGCACCGTTGGATCAACGGTGATTAAAAATCACCAAGATACAGAGTAATCTCTGTATGGGAAAATAATTTCCCAATTTTGTTAATAACAAGAAAGATGTCTTCTGTAAAACAGAAGCCCTGGGATCAAAGATCCAATGGTGGAGAAACATCCCCAAATCAATCAGAAAAAGATTGCCTTAACTGATCAACCTCCACTATATAAAGGCCCCAAGACTTCAAGTCTTGCAGAGAGGAACCTCCCCACAAACTTTGAGAAATTTCAAAGAGAAGAGCAAGCTCTCGGAAGAAGAATTTCTTCAAGGTAAATAAAACAGAGAGATCAAAGCATCTCGTCAAAGAAGAAGAACTTAGTTCTTTTTCTAGATCATAGATCTATAAGACAGAGGTCTTTCACAAAAAGAGATCATAGCATCTCATCATAAAAAGGGGAGGAGAAGAACTTAATTCTCTTCAAATCACAGATCCATAAAGACAAAGTTTTTCACAAAAAACATAAGAGATTGTAACATCTCCTATAAAAATAAGAACCTTGTTCTTAAAGCCACGAGACAAAGTCTCCTATAAACGAGAATTTAATTCTCAGAGCACAGAACTAATCAAAGCCGCCTAAAAAGAGCCTTAGCGCTCCAAATTAAAAAGAAGCGCCTTAGCGCTCCTAAACTGGCGCACAACGCCGTAGCGCTCATAGCGCTCCAATTTAAAGAAGCGCCTCAGCGCTCCTACACTGGCGCACAGCGCCGCAGTGCTCCTAGCGCTCCAATTTAAAGAAGCGCCTCAGCGTTCCAAGTCTGGCGCACAACGCCGCAACGCTCCTAGCGCTCCAATTTAATGAAGAGCCTTAGCGCTCCAATTTAAAGAAGCGCCTTATCGCTCCAAGCCCAGCGCCCAGCGCTCCAAGCGCTATTTTTAAAGAAGCGCTCAGCGCTCTAAACCTGGCGCTCAGCGCTCTAAACCTGGCGCTCAGCGCTAAGCGCACCACGTGCTCCTCACTTGTGGGCTATTTCATAAGAAGCGCCTCAGCGCTTCAAGGCTGGCGCTCAGCGCCAAGCGCACCACGTGCCCCTCACGTGTGCGCTATTTCATAGGAAGCACTTCGGCGCTCTAAACCTGGTGCTCAGCGCCAAGCGCGCCATGTGCTCTTTACGTGGGCGCTGAAGGAACACAGAGTGTTCTTTAAATAAAAGCTTCAGTGCCATGAAAAGTGTTCAACACTCAGCAAAAGACAAAAAGAAAAAGGGTGTCAGAACCCAAGTCAATGCTCAAGCATTGTTAAATAAAAAGGGACTGAGCCTAAATGAATGTTCAACATTCTATTCAAAACTGAGTGGGTTGAGCCCAAGTTGATCACAAATCCTT
Organism: Agapanthus africanus; assembly: GCA_030015575.1. Taxonomy (NCBI): domain Eukaryota; kingdom Viridiplantae; phylum Streptophyta; class Magnoliopsida; order Asparagales; family Amaryllidaceae; genus Agapanthus; species Agapanthus africanus. The sequence continues at coordinate 42,809,930 of JASDDO010000024.1, read as the reverse complement.
CATTCAGATTAACTGAGCCCATGTGCTCATAATTTCTTAACTGATCTTAGTCCCAAACTTGACTACAGATCTCCCAACCAACATTGGTTCAAGGGTACATCTCTCCACACCTCTGATATGTGTCGTTGTAATTCTTCAACGTCTATAGAGAGGTGGCTGGTCCCGACAACCAGAAACCCAATGGACCGCAACGTCCTAAAACTAACAATGGACCGTAATGTCCTTAAACTAATACGGACCGCAACGTCCCTAAACTAAACTCTATGGACTATGAGGTCCTTAAACTCATAGACTATGATGTCCTTAAACTTATGAACCGCAACGTCCCTAAACTAAACCCCCATAGACTATGACGTCTTTAAACTATGGACTATGATGTCCTTAAACTCCATAGACTATGATGTCCTTAAACTTATGGACCGCAACGTCCCTAAACTAAAGCAATAAAGTCCAAATGCTCTTTTGTTGGATCTAAATGATCCCAAAATCCTGTTAAGTAGATCTTAGTCTAAAGTTAGACTAACGTATTCTCAACAAACGTTTAAGTTGATCTTAGTGTAAAATGAGATTAACGATCCTTAAACCCAACCTAAACCCAAATCTAAGAAAATACGGATTTGGACTAATCCACGCCCTACGGGCGACAAAATAAATTAGTCTCTGTATACAATCCACGGGCAACCAAAAATAAAACAAACGCATACGACACGAAGTGACCATTTGGAGAATGAGAAAGTGGTTACCGCAATGCGGTAGCGTAATTAACTGCAGGGGCTTGCGCCTGCAGGGAAGAGCGTCCCCACAATCAAAAACCACTCACAATAAGGGGGAATCTGACGAAGTATGCTACATCGGACGCATCTGTCCAAACCTCCAATACACGGTGCCATAAATCAACTTGGCATCTTCGGAGAGGTGGAAGGATAAAACCAAATAGCATCTGCTCTCAAATTCAGGCAAGACGGTCTACGCGGTTCCGTCTCCCGTTTTCGGCGGTAAACAATACCTCTGATACATGTCGTTGTAATTCTTCAACGTCTTCAGAGAGATGGAGGGTCCCAATAACCAATAACTTTTAGCGCGCCCCCAAACTGGTTAAACAAAAACCCCATGAACTATGAGGTCCTTAAACTCATGGACTATGATGTCTTTAAACTTCACAAACTATGAGGTCTTTAAACTAGATTATGACGTCTTTAAACTGGACTATGAGGTCCTTAAACTCATGGACTATGATGTCCTTAAACTTTATGGACTGTGAGGTACTTAAACTCATAGATTATGATGTCTTTAAACTTTACAGACTATGATATCTCTAAACTGACATGGACTATGATGTCCTTAAACCCACCGGACCGCGATGTCCCTAAATTAAAACAATAGAGTCCAAATGCTTTTTTGTTGGATCTAAATGATCCCAAAATCCTGTTAAGTAGATCTTAGTCTAAAAATTAGACTAACGTATCCTTAACAAACATTTAAGTTGATCTTAATCTCAATGAGATTAACAATCCTTAAACCCAATGGACCGCAACGTCCCTAAACCAAGACGATAGAGCCTAAATTCTCTGTCATTGGATTTAAAGGATTCCAAACCCCTCCGTTGAGTAGATCTTAGTGTATGAATTAGACTAACGTATCCTTAGCAACATTTAAGTTGATTTTGATCTCAATGAGATTAACGATCCTTAAACCCAAACCAAACCCAAATCTAAGAAAATACGGATTTGGACTAATCCATGCCCTATGGGCGACAACGTAAATTAGTCTCCGTATACAATCCACGGGCAACCCAAAACAAAACAAACACACACGACACGAAGTGACCATCTGGAGAAGGAGAAAGTGGTTACCGCGATGCGGTAGCGTAATTAACTGCAGGGGCTTGCGCCTGCAGGGAAGAGCGTCCCCACAATCAAAACCCCCCCTCACAATGAGGGGGAATCCGACGAAGTCTTCTAAATCGCCCGCATTCGTCTAAACCTTCGATACATTGTGCCATAAATCAACTTGGCATCTTCGGAGAGGTGGATGGATAAAACCAAATAACATCCGCCCTCAAATTCAGGCAAGACGACCTACGCGGTTTCGTCTTTGTTTTCGGCGGCGAACAGATTCTGGCACGCCCGGTGGGACCTTTTCCTCTTTCCACTCCACACTTCGTGTGTCGTGTTTCGCGAATGAATCGTGGTTTGATATAGTTGCCCAAGATTTGGTGTCTTGCTCCGTGCAGAAAACAAAAGATCAATGGCTTTCAACTGCACCAACCGCAACAACTCCCACTCTGTCCCTAGAAGAGGAATGACTTACGGGCCTCAAGCGGCCTCTGTTTTCATGATGCCAGTGGAAAAGGTGATGCCAGCCACCACTAGCTGTTCTTTGGGACCATGCTCCCACCAATGAGCTTCAACGCCCCACTGTCATCGCAAGAAGCTCCGAAGAAGGCGGTCTTTGATCGGCTTGCAACTACCACGGCCCCTCTCAACGGGTCGCCCAAATCTAACGCCTCATTCTTTAACAGACTGGGCCAAAACTCCATTGGGCCCGTGATGAAGCCCGCGATACCTGAGGGGGTTATCCCGAAACGGATAGCCATCCCTGTTCCAACAAACGAAATCATCAGAGAGGCTTCTCCTGCTAAGGGATCGGTCTTCGCTAGACTTTCCGCTCCAACTCCCGCTTCAGGCGAAGTCACCAAGGCTGCTTCCCCTGCTCGAAAGTCTGCCTTCGATAGGTTGGCCATCCCCACTCAACGGACGTCAGTTTTCAATAGGGTGGCACCAACGACAACCCTTCACCAGGACAGGGGGCATGAGGGAGCCACCCTGTAACTGAGCCAATACCATCTGCAAGACATGCTCGACGTCGCCACTGGCGCCGAGTGAGGAAGGCTGGGGGCAGTTTCCCTTCTGGACTTACTCCTCCGGCTCCAACGGTGAAAGTCGATGCTACTGTTCCAACTGGGAACAACTTTGAACCACTTAGGAGGGTGCGTAAAAATTCTCCGACCGCCGTGCTAATAAGATCTCCTCCGTCTGTGGAGAACGTTACAAAGGTGATACTAGAGCAGCCCCCTCAGTGACTGTCCTCTAAAATTCACAAGGTCTGGCGACAGGTCCAAGACTCGGTGATCAATCAATACTACTCCCGCCAACCGAATAAAATGAAGGTTCGGTAAGAGAAGGACCACCCTTTCGTGTCACAGAAAGTGTCGTCTACTTGGGTGCCCACTGCAACGGCCCCCTCAACTTCAACCGCTCACAAAAGGAGAAGGCCGGAGAAGATCCCTGTGTCTGCGATGAATCGCAAGGGCGTTGAATCCAAACTCCCCAAGTCTGGGGGCATGGTAGCGCATACTGTTGATATAGCCGGATCCTCCAGCTGAAGACCCTCCGATTATCCTTGAAGACGACAGAGGGGAGACATCAAACCCTCTTCCTGCTTGTTCAACAACCAAAGATGAGACGATCTCAAAAGCCGCCCTTGACAACTATATAGCTCAACAAATACGAGCTCATCAGGCGAGCGAAGCGGCCGGCCAAATCATCAAGACTGAATGACCCTATCCGGGTTGGTACGACCAAATAAAGTACCCGCCGGGATACACGATCCCTAAGTTCCATGTGTATAAGGGGACGAGGAATCCACACCAGCGTGTTGCTTAATTCAGAGCCTTATGCAGTAATACTGGGGGTGACGACAAACTGCTGCTTCGCCAGTTTGTCGGCAGCTTGTCGGAGACAACGTTTGAATGGTACTCTGAACTCCCGAACGACTCCGTTAAGACCTTTGCAGAAATGGAGCTACTGTTTACATAAAGATTCGCAAGCGCTAGTGAGCGCACCCCGATCACCACACTAATTAACGCCAGGGTGAAGCCAGGCGAAACATGGGTTCAGTACGCGATACGGTGGCGGAATCTATGGTCGAAGTGCGAACAACGCATAGAAGAGGCTCCTGCAGTAGGCATGTTCGTGAGAACCCTCGATCCACAGGCGACCATATCCCAGTTCATGATGTTTTTCCAGACGACTACCTTCCAGGCCTTGATTGACAAACTGGCCCAAATGGATCAGATGGGCCATAGACCGTCTTCCTCGAAGATGGAGCCTCGAAACGAAAAAGGAAAAGGGAAAGCGACTTTCGTCACCAATGCTCAGCAGCAGCCCAGTGGTCCAAAACCAGCTGATCGCCAAAGCGATAGACAACCATTCTTCAACGAGAAGCTAAAACGCCCTTACTCGTTTCCCCGGAATAAAATGAGGAGACTGTTCGAGCTGGCAGTGCGCAATAGGCTTATCAATCTGCCAGATCCAAGACGTCCGCTGCAGCCAGGCGACGCCAACAATCTTAATTACTTCCCCTACCACCGAGCAGTAAGCCATCCAATCGAATATTGCTTCGTCTTCAAAGGCTGGATTGAGAACCAATACCAACAGGGCAAATTCGTGCTGTCTGAGAATTGGAAGGCGAGCCCGCCCCAGCCACACGCTCCTAAAAAGGTGAACACACCGGGGGCATCGTGCTCTTTTATAGAAGAAGCTCCATGGGGGGTCGCTCTTTCAGCCAAAACAAAAAGAATGCTGAAAGATCTCCAAGCATGTTCGGTGATTAGGTAGAAGAGCCTGCTGGAGCCCGAGATTATTGAGGGGATGCTGAAGCCGCGCCTAACGCTGAAAGTTGGTGAAAGTGGAAAAAACATTCAGGCCAAACCTCCAAAGTCTTTAAAGAAAAAGAAGAAGGCCAAGAATCCCGTCTGACCCGAAGGCAGCCGTACAGGTCTGCAGAAATACACCGATGCGCTGGAAGAATATAACTAGAAGGAACGGACCCCAATCACGTTGGATGAATTCTTTAAGCATGTTCTTGAAAATGAAGCCGATGCCGCTGATGAAGGAGACGATTCTTCAGAAGAGCTCGAGAATTATGTGGCAAGCTGCCACATGATCTTTCACTCATCAATAAATGTCAAAGAAGCTCCTAATGTAGGGAAACTGGGGGCAGATCCAGAACCGGAATCAAAATCCCTGGAGCCATCAGACGAATTGATTGACAGACTGCTGAGCGAAGCCCTTCAGAAAATCAAATCTGACCGAGAGCGTGAGACGACCATATATGAAAGGGCCAAACGTCGGCGTCGCGTTGAAGAAGCTCCGTTATTGAGAAGCCATAGAGTATCCCAACCGGATAGAAGCACTTTTGCCGCCAGCAAAAGCAGGTTTAAGACAAGAAAGCAATTCGCTAAAACCCTGTCGATGGGAATGAAGTTGCCACCTTTCAAAGAAGCCACTTTAGAAAATACGTTCCCCGACGAACTAGATGCACATCCAAACTAATGCTTATACCATCACAGGATCACACACCCTATCGAGGAATGCATGGCCTTTAAAAATTGGTGGCGGGGATACGTTGCTCATCGACAGCATTTCAAGCGGATGAAGCGCAAAACTCGTCGGAAATAAAGAAGCGCGACCGATGAGCATAAAAGAACCGCCGGTAACTGTCACATGGTTGATTCCGGGGGATCGCAAGTTCTCACCTTCGGGAGTGATTCTAATGAAGAAATATCCCTCAGCCATCTCTTCAAGGAATCCATCTCCGAAACAGAAGAGATGAAGACCTGCGAGAATATTCAGCTACGCAATCGCACGTTACCCGAAAAGAATCTCGGACCCACAAAAAAGGGATCGAACAAAAAAGATAAGGGGAAAGAAAAAGTCCCTGAAGATATCACCCTCAATGACCGAATCGTTGAAGAGCTGGCAACCAAGGACCCGCCCAAGAAAAACAAGGTGGATTACAACGTTCTGGCATACCTGAGGAAGATACCCTCGCAACTAAGCATTCTCGATGCCCTTCTACTATCTAAAGAGGTGAGAGATTCTCTAATCAAGGCATTACAAGAGCCTGAACGATTTCAAGCTTTCCTTGCCGCAGAAAAGATGAAGGACGAGCTGGAAGAAGTGCACACCGCTGACATCTCTTTCGGCGACGAAGATCTCCTCCTCGGAACATGTGAGCACAACCGTCCCTTGTATGTCACCGGATACTGTCATGACATCAAGATAGGGAAGATCCTGGTCGACAATGGGTCCTCCGTCAACCTTCTTAATGTAAGAGCGTTGAAGGAGATTTGCATGAGCGTTCAGCACCTCTCTCGGGATAAAATCACCATCTCTGGGTTCGACTCCCAGTCATCGCGGACGCTCGGGTCTGTGATACTGATGTTACGCTTTGTGCTGCTCGTCATTGACATAAAGTTTCACGTCATTGACGCCAAGACTTGCTACAACGCTTTGCTCGGCAGGCCTTGGTTACACGAGTACAACATCATCCCTTCTACACAACATCAGTGTATGAAGTACTTCAAAGATGGTCTTGAGTATACCGTGACAGGGGAGCTGAACCATTTTCCGTAAATGAAGTCCGAAAGTACGAGGATGCAAAGTATTTCCTGCCAGACTTTGAAGACATGGAAAGATGCCGTAAGCCGGAGAATAAGAAGAAAGCTATCACCACTATTCCGGTCTTTGGGAGTGATACCGAAGAGGAAGAAGATATAGTTTATTCAGGGCCACTCCAATGCAACAAGCCGGGACCATCTACCCCTATTCTGGTCTTTGGTAACGACTCTAAAGACGAAGTTAACACAGTGTTCTCGGTTCGGCCATCGATACAGACCCTCACTGGAGAAGATCAAAGCTTGCAAATTGCTATGGTCTTGCAACTACACTACAGAGAGCTTCATACGCTCGAAACATATAGGGTGCAAGAGTTGCAAACATTCTATGTCCCTCCCAGGAGAAAAGGTGAAAAGGTGATCTTTTTCTACCGATCCACTGAGAGTAAAGTTGAAAGAGAAGCCTGGCGTGGTGCCGATCCCGCATTAGACATGCTCCAACCCATTCGTCTGCCCAGGTAATACACAGAGAGATTAAAATGGTTATTAAGATGCCAAGGCGTATCTTTCAAACAATCCCCTCGACAAGATCAGTTCTACAACAGGATTTGGAATGTCCCTGGAACTCAGCGAAAATTGCCCACCGAAAAAACGGAAACGATCGGGCTTGGATATGTCCAGTCCAAGAAACGGGAGCAGTTCCATAGCTGCCATGTCATAAAGGACCTTGATGAAGAAGAGGATGCTCTTTTAAAAGAAGTTGACGTCGAACCAAAACACGGTCCTGCCATAAAAATGCCGAGTCCGTCATTTGAAGAACAGATGGACAGGCTAATACGGGAAGCGAGTCAAAAGGTTCGGAATGACTACAGTCGCGAAATGTCCATTTACGAGAAAGCCAAGATGCAACGCCTCCTTCAGCAGGCTACAGAGAATGACAATGCCCTTCACCGTCAGCCCGCCATGCATTCCCAAGACAAGAAAAAGGCCCGACGCAGAGTCAAAACAAGTTGAAGAATGGAAAAAACGTTCGACAGCGGAAAAATGGATCCAAAAGGCCACACGATCAAGAAAAGGTCAGCCGGAATCTGTCTCTAATGAGAAAGATAGACCGAGCATATTCTTTCCCCCGAGAAAAGACAAGGAAAATCTTTGACCTCGTTATGAAACATCAAATGATGAAACTCCCGGAGTCTCGGCATCCCGATCAAGTAAACGAAGTTCATCACCCAGATTATTTCTCCTATCACCGAGCAATAGGTCATCCTCTTGAAGACTGCTTTACTTTCAAGAATCGAGTCGAAGACCAATATCAACTCGACAGGTTCGCTCTATCCAACAGTTGGAAAGTAGCCCCACTGCAAAAGCATATGCTAAAGGCAACGTATATGGTGAGAGTAGAACCAGACCAACATCAGTTTTGGAAACGATCTCGTACCTGTCACGCAATAACGCTGTCAGAAGAAGGAATGCGTGAGAACATGGATGACCTGTCCTGGTGCTTTGAAAACAATGATGACGAGGTGATCTCAGAATTTCCACCGGCGCCAAAAAAATTGGAAGATGGAATACACACTACTGCAGATAACCTCAGAAAAATCGACTTGGGGACGGCAAACGACCCATGGCCGACGATCGTCAGTGAGCTGTTGTCTGAAGAAAAGGTGGCTACGCTCAAGGACGTGCTCATGCAGTATAATGACCGTTTCTCATAGAACTACTCCGATATGCTGGGACTAGATCCAGAAGTAGCTGTGCACAAATTGGCGATATCTCCGGACATCAAGCCAGTCAAACAAGCACCGAGAAGAATGTGGCTCAAACTTGAAATGAGCATCAACGCCAAGATCAAGAAGCTAATCGACTCCGGCTTCATCCAAGAAGTGCAATATCCCGACTGGATTGCCAACATCGTCCCAGTGATGAAGAAGAACGGGACGGTGCACATCTGCGTGGACTTTCGGGACCTTAACAAAGACCGTCCGAAAGATGATTTTCCCGTACCAGTTACCGAGTTGATGATAGACAACACGTCCACTCACGAAGTCTTCTCCTTCATGGACGGATCATCAGGGTACAATCAAATAAAGATGCATCCCGAAGACCAGAGGCATCCTGCTTTCCAGACTCCTCTGGGCATATTCTGCTACAAAGTGATGCCCTTCATTCTAAAGAACGCCGGTGCTACCTACCAGAAGGCCATGACAAAGATTTTCGATGACTTCATACATGAAATCGTCGAATGCTATATCGACAACCTCGTGGTGAAAAGCAAATCGTACGAGGAACATTGGGAGCATCTGAAGATCGTGTTTCAGCGCCTTCGGAAATACAACCTGAAGATGAACCCTTTGAAATGCGCGTTTGGAGTTTCCTCGGGCAAACTCATAGAATTCATTGTACAACACTGGGGCATCGAAATAGACCCATCAAAGATTAAGGCGATCATGGAAATGCCTCCGCCAAAATCTCTCAAGCAACTGCGATCTCTCCAAGGGAAGCTCGCGTATATTCGGCGGTTCATAGAAAATCTCTCCGGCAAATCCCGCCCCTACAGCCATTTAATGAAGAAGGGGACCTCTTTCGTCTGGGATCGCAAATGTCAAAGCGCACTGGAAGAAATCAAGCAATACTTGCAGAATCCGCCAGTATTGACCGCTCCAGTCAACGGAAAGCCTCTCATCCTGTACACAACAGCCCTTGAAGGTTTCTTAGGCGTGCTATGGGCACAAGAAAACGAACAAGGGAAGGAAAGAGCCCTCTACTATCTAAGTCGAGTTCTCCTGGGGGCAGAAAATAGCTACTCCCCCGTTGAAAAACACTGCCTGGCGTTAATCTTCACGATAACGAAGCTCAGACACTATGCTCTGGCGCATGAGGTCCATCTCGTATCAAAAGCTGATCCTCCCAAGTATTTGATGTCAAGAGCCATATTAACAGGAAGACTCGCAAAATAGGTCCTCCTCTTGATGGAGTTCTCGATAACATACCGACCTCTCAAGGCAGTGAAAGGCCAGGCCATCGCCGACTTCCTCGTTGAGCACCCGATACCTGCCGATTCACCCCTAAATTGCGAACTGCCAGACGATCACGCATTTGACATGATCGACGGGAGGACAAGAGAGAATGACACCCGATGGAAACTCTACTTCGATGGGGCATCTTCCATGAAGAAGCGAAATCACAGCTCCCCCATAATCAAATCTGGGGTAGGCCTCATCTTCGTGACTCCACAAGGAGGGATAATGCGCTTTGCCTTTTCCTTAACAGAGCCGATGATGAACAATGAAACCGAATATGAAGCTTTGATAACAAGTCTTGAGATCGCTGTCGACATGGGAATCGAAAACCTCCTCATATACGGAGACTCCCAGTTAGTCGTTAACCAAGTAAACGACGGCTATCAAACGTGTAAACCAGAGTTGGTGAAGTACGGCGAGAAAGTACAACAATTGCTGACTCAAATCCCTGCCTACACCCTGGAAATCATACCACGTGCGGAAAATAGCAAAGCGGATGCGTTAGCAAAACTCGCTAAAGAACTGGCTGACGAAAACATCGATGACGTAAGGTTCGTTGTGCAAAGCCGTCGGGTTCTTGCGCCGACAGAAATATCTCCGGAGTCATCCTAAGAAAAGGAAGCGACCAAGCAAATGGCCTTACAAATAAAAGACCAGGAAAGGGCTAGGGATTGGAGAGAAGTCTTTATAGATTACTTCAAATCCCGTCAAACACCTGAAGATGCATCCTCGAGACATCAGCTCATGAAACGAGCTCTGTCTTTCGCCTTCGTCAATGATACGCTGTATAAGAGGTCGTTTGACTCTTTGTGGCTAAGATGCCTAGGACCAGAAGAAGCAAAGAAAGTCGTCCAAGAAACTCACGACGGACTCTGTGGTTCTCATCAAGTCGGGCCGAAGATGAAGCTGAAGATCAAAAGGATGGGCTACTATTGGCCCACGATGATTTAAGACTGCCTCGAATACGCGAAGCAGTGCCACTCATGCCAGATTCACGGGGACTTTATCCACCAGCATCCAAATCTGCTACACCCAATGGTGGCTAGCTGGCCGTTCGAAATGTGGGGAATCGACATAATCGGGTCCATCAAACTTGCATCGTTTAGAGGACATCGGTTCATATTAGCCACGACCGATTACTTCTCTAAGTGGGCAGAAGCAGTACCGCTGAGAGAAGTGAAGATGGACAATATCCTCCATTTCTTCAAGACACATGTCATCTATCGGTTCGGCACCCTGCGACGGATTATCTCCGATAACGGGCCAGCCCACAGAAGTTACAGAATCAGCCGCTTCGCATAGCAACATAATATAGACTGGAGGTACTCTTCGGTCTATAATCCCCGAGCTAATGGTTTCAACAAGACCTTGACGAAGATCATAAAGAAGACGGTGTACAGAAATAAAAAGGACTGGCATGAGAGACTGCATGAAGCTCTCTGGGCGTACCAGACCACGTTCAAAATGGTCACAAATACAACGCCATATGCATTGGTGTTCAGCACTGAAGCAATACTCCCCGTTGAGATAGAGCTGCCCTCTCTACGAGTGGCGGTTCATTACGAGCTAACAGATGAAGAGAATGCCCATCTTCGGCTCGAGGATCTCGACGCCCTTGATGAAACCCGGCTCATGGCACAACAAAACTTGGAGGCTTATAAAACAAAAATGACACACTCATACGAAAGATTGACTAGATCGAGGACATTTTGACAAGGCGAACTCGTGCTAGTGGTCAAGAGACCTATGATCCCCAATCGTACCAAGCGAGGTAAATTCGAGCCAAACTATGAGGGCCCGTACATCATAGACAAAGTCTACCAAGATGGGGCTTACTTGCTCATGGATATGCATGGCGAAAGACCCTTTCGGCCAATAAACGGCCGGTTCATGAAAAAATACTACGCCTGACGAGTCACGAACCAGGTTAATGATAGATGACGACGTCTATGTCCGCTCGCTATCTTCCTGAGTCCAAACTCTATAAGTAGTGCCCAGCGAAACCTCGCCTCCAAGGATATGGACCGAGATGTCCTAAAACTAACAACGGACCGAGATGTCCTAAAACTAACAACGGGCCGAGATGTCCTAAAACTAACGACGGACCGCAATGTCCTAAAACTAACGACGGACCGCAACGTCTTAAAACTAACGACGGACCAAGATGTCCTAAAACTAACAACGGACCGAGATGTCCTAAAACTAACTACGGACCGTAACGTCCTTAAACTATTACGAACCGCAGCATCCTTAGGCTGATGCGGCAAAAAAAAGGTACGCCCGTAAGCGAAATGAGCACGGATGAAAACCTGAAAGGGCTCCATGAGTAAAAACTGCAGGGCTACCGGTGAGTTTGTGAAAACCCGAAAGGGCGCAATCTCGTTAAAAGACACTTGCAAGGCCCTTTTGACCTTGTAAGGAGAAAATACCTGCGTGAGATCCTTACGACTCATAAGGGAGCAACACACTTAAGAATCCTCACGATTCTTAAGAAGAAATTACACTTATGAGATCCTCACGACTCGTAAGGAGAACCTTCTTATGAGACCCTCACGGCTCGTAGGATTCAAAAGATTTAAGCTACAGAGATCTGAACCTGTTCTTAAGCCATCATACACCCCAATTTGCCCTACAAGCGGTTCAATGTTGACCCTTGTATACAATCCACGGGCACAAATAAACGTCTCCCCCTCCAAGTTCCGCCAATGACGTGAAATCCCCTTATTTGGTGAACGACCCCTATAAGTCCTCTCGATTTATAACGAGAAAACACTCTTGTAAGATCCTTACGAATTACAAGAGAATACATCACTTAGAAGTCCCCACGACTTCTTAGGAGAACATACATCTATGAGATCCTCACGACTCGTAGGGAGAAACACCTTTATGAGACCCTTAAGGCTCATGAAGTCAAAAGCTTTAGTCGACAGGATCCTAACCCTGTTTGCTAAGCCACCTTTGTTCGAATCGACATAGGCAAATGATGATTCGCTCCTGGAAATGTCCCAGTGGTAGCAATGCTGATGCTTAAATCGGTATCAAATTCCAAGTCCTTTCACGGCAAATGATGATTCGCTCATGGCAATATTCTAGTCGCAGCGATGCTGATGCTAAGATTGGCATCAGGTTCCAAGTTCCATACTTGCAACAAAATCAGCAAGTAAAAGAAATCCATATGCCGAAATGATAGGGCAACTTGCAACAAAATCAGCAAGTAAAATATATGCATACAAAAATAGCTGAAATGATTGGGCAATTCGCAATAAAAAGCAGTGAGTAAAAAGAAAAATAGCCGAAATGATTGGGCACCGTGAAAAATAGCCGAAATGATTGGGCAATCGTGACTTTCGCGATATAAAAAGCTGAAATGATAGAGCGTCGCGGAAAGAAAAAAAATGAAACTTTTTCCCAGCAGGAAAGTCCATACCGACCCCTGTATACAATCCATAGGCATAAATGAAAAAGGAAACACATGTCCTAACAAGCTCTACCAAAGGGAGAGTCAGGTCTCAGCGGCAATATCTGCATACCAGAATACCAACACGGCGTTCCTTTTCAACTCCAGCAGGATGCATACGCAACGTCAACAACCGACCTCAAGGTTGCAACGAAGCGGAGCCATGGAAAAGTCCCTAGTTCTAAATCTCGACGGCCACTTCTCGCGATATTTGATATCAGCCGGGTCATCGGATAAAATGTTGATTCGATGAATCGGTACGGATAAATATTAGTCGGTTATATGCGATATAGCCGGATTGTCGGATCAAGTGTTGATTTGATAATTTAATGTATAATAATATATATGATATATTAAATTACATTAACTAATATTAGCTCACTAAACGAAAGCTTTCTGTAATGAACACACCCGAAGATGATGCATCAACATTGTCGGATCAAGTGTTGATCCTGATCCGGTATCACATACCCAGGACGTAAAGGATACTGAGAAACAGTTCTCTGTAATGAACACACCCGAAGATGATGCATCAACATGCACTTTCTTCGTTTGGGCGGCACGGGAAATCTGGTATTCCCCAATTTCCTGCTCTGTCATATAACATTTATAAGTTGGAGCGGGACCAACGTTCCCCAGCTCAGTATAACAAGCAGGTTCGGTCAATATATCCGTATTATTATCTTTATTAAGGCGTGATATGGTCGCTACCTGGAGAGAGAGAAGAAAACACTCAGCGTATGCTCTTGCAAGATTAGATTGGTTATCTAATATATCTAATCAGGATGTCTCCCACTGTTTTAATCAAATCTATCTTCAAACCCTAAAAGGAAAGACTAGCCGGGATTAATTACACGCTACAAGTTCGCCAATCATTCAGCCAGGCCAGTGTCGGTACTTTGAGGGAGGTTCCCCGTGCTTTCGCACGGACCTAATTAAAGTAAACCTCGTTTTCCCAGAGGCGTAACCCCGTTAACACCTTTCTAGACACCTACTTGATCGGCTAATTGTAATGTGTAAAACTCTCCCAGGAGTAACTCTTACTCGCAGCGGGTATCGGGATCCAACTATCTCATAGAAGGTATGCAATCTCATTGCAAATTTCAACACATGAAATTCCCAATAATATTTTACCCCTAATGTCCAATGACCTTGACGAAGGCCAAACTACCCATAGTCCGCTAGTCACTTTCAACCCGTTTATTTCTTGATTGAATTAAACCCACCCGCATGACCCTTGACGAAGGCCAAACTACGCCGTACGAATACCCTAATCCAATCGCATCGTATGCTAGCAGATAAGCACTAGTTAGCTACCGTACACTACGCCTTGACGAAGGCCAAACTACCGCAGCATGAATACTAAGTAGTACTTATCTGAAATGACGGAGGGCTACGACAGGTTTTTAAGAAAACTCTTTGCGTAATGAACTTGATATCGTTGTAGAATCGAGTGATTTTAAATGGAGTGTTTTTGAGGCTTTTCTAGTTTTGCTAAAGGGGTCACTCCCGGTGAAGGGATCGTCGGCCCTTTCCTCATCGAATAAGGTGCAGGATATTTCACAAATACCGCCGTGCAAAGCAAGAAATATAGAAGCAATCAACAGACAAACCGAGTTTGTAGCATCTGCTAGTTTCACTAAAGAGGTCACTCACGGTGAAGGGATCTCGGCTCTTTCCTTATCGAATAAGGTGCTGGATGTTATACAAGGAACACCGCTATGCAAAGTAAGAACTAGAACTACCAGTTTTTAAACAAGTTTCTACAACATCTTTAGGTTTCTTTTAGTTTCATTAATCTCATTAATGAAGTCCCATTTTATTATGCTTCACAAGCATCACATTTGAAACGAAATCTGCAATATAACATATATCTCATAAATATAATATAAACATTCATCTCAGGCAGTAATATGATCTCATCACAGAACATTGCAGCAGAAGAACATATATGAAATATTGGATATACTAGGACGTCCGTGTTTTCAATACGAGCCTGTATAAAACACGGATTCCACGGTCGCGATGAATAGCCAAACCCACATCCCTAGACCCCTACGAGAGCGGCAAGCAACTCTGCCAATTCTAGGGTTAGGAGACCCGGTCTCGACTCCTCGAGATGGTCTCCCACTGGACCCTAGAACTCGGTTACTTGTGCTCCCCGTCTTGGGTCTACCTAATGCGGAAAAGTAAATAATGTACAATGGTGACATCATCCTCAGCTCGGAAGTGCCCCAATTAAAGAATATTACAAACAAATGAATTTTACATGAATGAAAAAGAAAAAACTCTCATCTCACATAAAAACCCCCGGCTATTCAAAACGCGACGATCCAATATAACATATCACAGCAACACATAATATCACATATCATCAACGTAAGCAAGTATGCGTATCCCGATTGTCGTTGATGTATAGCAACGAAGCCGGCGATACACCACATACTACGCTTACGGTCACAGAAAAGAAAGTGTAAAACTACAACAGTTGGAATCCACAACCTTCTTAGACATCGCATGCCTAACCAAATGAATTCCTTAGACATCGCATGCCTAACAATTATAAACCCCGCATTTTAGTCTCATTGTCGAAAACTCTTTTCAATATCAAGTCGGGCAATTCAACAAGATTCCCGACATCCTGATCGAATGCTCGTCGCAAACTTTAGTAGATGGCTGCACCCCCGGATGCCGTCGACGAAGTGCACTAAGGCGGAACACCGCTGCCGCGAGCACCCGAACGGATGCTTTTGGCGATGGGGTTCTCCTACAGTCACTTGGTCGGGGCTATGGGGCGTGGCTGTCTATTAAGTTTACCCGACGAGTATCCGCGTACGCTACGTGATTGCGACGGACTTTTGATCGCATCAAAATCCCGTGGCAACCGATCATCTGAGACTAAACTGCTGTGTTTATAATATTCAAATCAGTTATCTCATAACTACCTGTGGATTCCAAATATTGTATCACATTCCAGATAAATAGACAATGTTAAACTTTCCGATCGAATAATCAAACACCCAAGATTTCCCCAATATATCTCAACACTTGAAATCAATTTAAAAACATCCATCACAAGCCACAGTACCAATGGTCCAGCCGTAGAAGGGTCAAGCCAACGCCTCACATGTGGCACGCCGTACTGCCGCAAACCCTAAGATTTAGAGGCAGTTCAAGACGGTCACATAATCGAGTTAAGGTTTGTTGTTTTCTAGAGGGTCCACCGCGTTACTTGCACGACTTAGAACGTTCTTAAACTCGAGAAAAAACCCAACTTTTGAAAAAAATTTCGACTGGGGAAAAAGTTAGTTATTGATATCCGTTCGAACTTTTTAACAGTTTCTAAAATTATCCGGAAAAAAAACTAAACAAAGTTAAATTATCCGATCGAATCAACGAGTCCCCAATACAACCCTAGAAAACTCAACACTTGAGTAAAATTAAAAATTCCCAGAAGAATCAGGAATCACATACGGAGGTTACTGTGCAAATTTTAAAACAAGAGGCAACATTTTGGCCGCGGAACCGCCGCTAATATCATGGTACGGCCGCGGTTCCGCGGCGCTTTAGAGGGGTTAGAGGCACGTGCTTCACAGTTACTCATGTAATTCCCTGCTGATTTTTTTGAGTATTTTTAATTCAGAAAAAATCACATTTTTGAAAAATGTACAGAGAAGGGGTTTTAACGGGGTTCTCGGGTTCGATCGGACTTTAAACTTCGTCTAGACTTCGCCTAAAGCTCTATCTTAGCTCTGATACCACTGTAGAGTTGCTGGGCACGCGCACAAGGGTCTACGAGGTATCAACCATGCCCGATTAAAAATTTAGCCGTGCCGAACAACCCGAAGCCGGATCTTTAAACTAGGGTTTAGGCGAAAACAAGCATGTTAAACACTTTAACACTAAGTGAGAGAGATTACAACCTTTGTAGATCCGGTCCTTCACTTCTTAAGCTCCGTGTTGAGGTCCCTTCGCTGCGATCATCATGTTCTGGACTCTCGAGAGGCTTCACGAAGAGAATGATGCAACCTTGCTTTCGATCTTCGATAACATAGATGATCTACCTTGAAGTTTCGTTAACATAAGCTATCACTCATGAAATGATGTGAACACCCTCATCTAAATGGCAAGGATAGATGAGGATGATGAAGTGGGATTTTTGCTCTCATTTATAATCTTTTTCTCACTCACTTTCATCACAAAAGAAAGCTTTTTCAAGAAGAAACTCAAGGAAGAAGAAGAAGGGAATCATTTTGTGATGAATAATGAATGGATTAATATGATGAATAATGCAACCATGGTTGACCAAACCATTGTAGAGAATTAACCAAGGGCTAGGGTTTGGGTTGGGTTAAGTATGAGTCATAGATAAAAACTCAACACCAATATAGGTTTATGTGTTGACCAACCCCTGACTTTCCTGTCGTAAAGCAATGCTTCGACTCGGATACATGTCAACTCCTAACCCCCTGCCGGTGCAATGCTCCATCTTGGAAATACATTAACCTATGATTCCCCGGTCGTAATGCAATGCTTCGACTCGGAAATAAATCAACACATAAACCTAACAACCCATAAAAAGAAAGTTCTCTTGTGAGATCCTTACGACTCTCACAAGAAAATATACTTAAGAGTCCTCACGACCCCTAAGTAGAAATTACACCTACGAGATCCTCTCGACTCGTAGGGAGAAAAATCTGTATGAGACCCTCACGGCTCATAAAGTTGAAAAAGTCTTAGGTGGCAAATCCTAACCTTGTCGCCTAAGCCATCGCCGCCTTGCAAGAAGATCAAGATAAACTACATATGGACCACATCCATCAGAGCTACATGCAAGCACGAGATAAAAAAATATATGTCTTTTATTCATGAATTCAAAGTGAATACAAGATACATATCGTAAAGAGAATCAAAGTAAATACAAAATACCCTCTCATTCAGGAGTGGATACAGTTAGTTATATGTATGCCCTAGAGGCCTTTACTGTACATACGATGTATATTGTAATGGATGCTTGGACATATATAGGGAGGATTTTCTTGCTCGACATGATAGTATGCTATCTGGTTGTACTTTATCTTAACATGTACTCTGATTGTCTCTATGTTACATGTTGATAAAACCCTTAGGATATGTACTCAACTACTGGGACTATGATGAGATCATACTAGTGGGGCCACGGTAGTCGACGAGTACATCCTATAACTGTTCCTGGTCGAGGGTGTATCAAGACAGGGCATCGATACACCAGAGTAGACTAGCGTATACGCATCTTGACACATATGATGGGCGATGGATGATCCCATATCCATCGGTGTTTGACATCAAGGATGGTGTACGGGTGCTCAGTGGAGACTGGGTACACTGGACGGACTCGCCGAGAACTCCCAGATGGTATTATACCTCACGTCAGATGGCAGTTCTCCGGTGACACTGGTACAGAGTAGTCTGTTGACCCGAGATCAAAATAGAGTCTTGTGTGATTCCCACTGTGCTTTGATTTCCATCATACCACGTCCAAGAGGGCGTGCAAAAAGGTGGCTTTTGGGTACAGTCCCGAATCACATGGAGGCAATGAGCGATAGGAGGGGATTCATCTCTCCCGGTATAGGGAGTTGATGTTGTGCTTTGTTCGATTGGCTATAACCGGAAATCCCTGGCCAGGGTTGCTGAGATCTACTGGTAAGTGTTATCAGTAGTTTCTTGAAATGTTATAGACCTCATATCGACACGACTTATCGAGCTACTGGGGTCTGACGTTTACCACCCCTAGGCGAGATATGCGACATATCAGACGACGAGACCGGACTGTACGGGAGTGTTACTGTTTGGATTCACAGGAGAATGTACAGGCTTGCTTGTTGATCTTCTGAGTGCTCAATACCTGGATGGCTGTTACGTTTAGCTGACCGCTTGCAGCTTGTGGGTGTTTGATATGATCATCACCTACTGCCGGCGTATTGACGATTCTTTGGAGTCCTACACAGAGGTTTCTTGGCTCAAGCAAAATGGAGTAGGGGAATATATGTGATATGTGCGGGACCGAGAATAATGCGATATGAGATACCGTATTCTATTCTCGCAATATTTGATATCAGCCTGGTCATCGGATCAAATGTTGATTCGATGAATCGGTACGGATAAATATTAGTCGGTTATATGCGATATAGCCGGATTGTCGGATCAAGTGTTGATTCGATAATTTAATGTATAATAATATATATGATATATTAAATTACATTAACTAATATTAGCTCACTAAAAGAAAGCTTTCTGTAATGAACACACCCGAAACTGATGCATCAATATTGTCGGATCAAGTGTTGATCCTGATCCGGTATCACATACCCAGGACGTAAAAGATACTGAGAAACAGTTCTCTGTAATGAACACACCCGAAGATGATGCATCAACATGCACTTTCTTCGATTGGGCGGCACGGGAAATCTGGTATTCCCCAATTTCCTGCTCTGTCTTATAGCATTTATAAGTTGGAGCGGGACCAACGTTCCCCAGCTCAGTATAACAAGCGGGTTCGGTCAATATATCCGTATTATTATCTTGATTAAGGCGTGATATGGTCGCTACCTAGAGAGGGAGAGAAGAAAACACTCAGCGTATGTCTTGCAAGATTAGATTGGTTATCTAATATATCTAATCAGGATGTCTACCACTGTTTTAATCAAATCTTTCTTCAAACCCTAAAAGGAAAGACTAGCCGGGATTAATTACACGCTACAAGTTCGCCAATCTTTCAGCCAGGCCAGTGTCGGTACTTTGAGGGAGGTTCCCCGTGCTTTCGCACGGACCTAATTAAAGTAAACCTCGTTTTCCCAGAGGCGTAACCCCGTTAACACCTTTCTAGACACCTACTTGATCGGCTAATTGTAATGTGTAAAACTCTCCCAGGAGTAACTCTTACTCGCAGCGGGTATCGGGATCCAACTATCTCATAGAAGGTATGCAATCTCATTGCAAATTTCAACACTTGAAATTCCCAATAATATTTTACCCCTAGCGTCCTATGACCTTGACGAAGGCCAAACTACCCATAATCCGCTAGTCACATTCAACCCGTTCATTTCTTGATTGAATTAAACCCACCCGTAAGACCCTTGACGAAGGCCAAACTACGCCGTACGAATACCCTAATCCAATCGCATCGTATGCTAGCAGATAAGCACTAGTTAGCTACCGTACACTACGCCTTGACGAAGGCCAAACTACCATAGCATGAATACTAAGTAGTACTTATCTGAAATGACGGAGGGCTACGACAGGTTTTTAAGAAAACCCTTTGCGTAATGAACTTGATATCGTTGTAGAATCTAGTGATTTTAAATGGAGTGTTTTTTAGGCTTTTCTAGTTTTGCTAAAGGGGTCACTCCCGGTGAAGGGATCGTCGGCCCTTTCCTCATCGAATAAGGTGCAGGATATTTCACAAATACCGCTGTGCAAAGCAAGAACTATAGAAGCAATCAACAGACAAACCGAGTTTGTAGCATCTTCTAGTTTCACTAAAGAGGTCACTCCCGGTGAAGGGATCTCGGCTCTTTCCTTATCGAATAAGGTGCTGGATGTTTTACAAGGAACACCGCTATGCAAAGCAAGAACTAGAGCTACCAGTTTTTAAACAAGTTTCTACAACATCTTTAGGTTTCTTTTAGTTTCATTAATCTCATTAATGAAGTCCCATTTTATTATGCTTCACAAGCATCACATTTGAAACGAAATCTGCAATATAACATATATCTCATATATATAATATAAACATTCATCTCAGGCAGTAATATGATCTCATCACAGAACATTGCAGCAGAAGATCATATATGAAATATTGGATATACTAGGACGTCCGTGTTTTCAATACGAGCCTGTATAAAACACAGATTCCACGGTCGCGATGAATAGCCAAACCCACATCCCTAGACCCCTACGAGAGCGGCAAGCAACTCTGCCAATTCTAGGGTTAGGAGACCCGGTCTCGACTCCTCGAGATGGTCTCCCACTGAACCCTAGAACCCAGTTACTTGTGCTCCCCGCCTTGGGTCTACCTAATGCGGAAAAGTAAATAATATACAATGGTGACATCATCCTCAGCCCGGAAGTGCCCCAATAAAAGAATATTACATATAAATGAATTTTACATGAATGAAAAAGAAAAAACTCTCATCTCATATAAAAACCCCCGGCTATTCAAAACGCGACGATCCAATATAACATATCACAGCAACACATAATATCTCATATCATCAACGTAAGCAAGTATGCGTATCCCGATTGTCGTTGATGTATAGCAACGAAGCCGGCGATACACCACATACTACGCTTACGGTCACAGAAAAGAAAGTGTAAAACTACAACAGTTGGAATCCACAACCTTCTTAGACATCGCATGCCTAACCAAATGAATTCCTTAGACATCGCATGCCTAACAATTATAAACCACGCATTTTAGTCTCATTGTCGAAAACACTTTTCAATATCAAGTCGGGCAATTCAACAAGATTCCCGACATCCTGATCGAATGCTCGTCGCAAACTTTAGTAGACGGCCGCACCCCCGGATGCCGTCGACGAAGTGCACTAAGGCGGAACACCGCTGCCGCGAGCACCCGAACGGATGCTTTTGGCGATGGGGGTTCTCCTACCGTCACTTGGTCGGGGCTATGGGGCGTGGCTGTCTATTAAGTTTACCCGACGAGTATCTGCGTACGCTACGTGATTGCGACGGACTTTTGATCGCATCAAAATCCCGTGGCAACCGATCATCTGAGACTAAACTGCTATGTTTATAATATTCAAATCAGTTATCTCATAACTACCTGTGGATTCCAAATATTGTATCACATTCCAGATAAATAGACAATGTTAAACTTTCCGATCGAATAATCAAACACCCAAGATTTCCCCAATATATCTCAACACTTGAAATCAGTTTAAAAACATCCATCACATGCCACAGTACCAATGGTCCAGCCATAGAAGGGTCAAGCCAACGCCTCACATGTGGCACGCCGTACTGCCGCAAACCCTAAGGTTTAGAGGCAGTTCAAGACGGTCACATAATCGAGTTAAGGTTTGTTGTCTTCTAGAGGGTCCACCGCGTTACTTACACGACTTAGAACGTTCTTAAACTCGAGAAAAAACCCAACTTTTGAAAAATTTTCCGACTGGGGAAAAAGTGAGTTATTGATATCCGTTCGAACTTTTTAACAGTTTCTAAAATTATCCGGAGAAAAAACTAAACAAAGTTAAATTATCCGATCGAATCAACGAGTCCCCAATACAACCCTAGAAAACTCAACACTTGAGTAAAATTAAAAATTCCCAGAAGAATCATGAATCACATACAGAGGTTACTGTGCAAATTTTAAAACAAGAGGCAACATTTTTGCCGCGGAACCGCCGCCATTACCATGGTACAGCCGCAGTTCCGCGGCGCTTTAGAGGGGTTAGAGGCACGTGCTTCACAGTAACTCATGTAATTCCCTGCTGATTTTTTTGAGTATTTTTAATTCAGAAAAAATCACATTTTTGAAAAATGTACAGAGAAGGGGTTTTATTGGGGTTCTCGGGTTCGATCGGACTTTAAACTTGGTCTAGACTTCGCCTAAAGCTCTATCTTGGCTCTGATACCACTGTAGGGTTGCTGGGCACGCGCATAAGGGTCTACGAGGTATCAACCATGCCCGATTAAAAATTTAGCCGTGCCGAACAACCCGAAGCCGGATCTTTAAACTAGGGTTTAGGCGAAAACAAGCATGTTAAACACTTTAACACTAACTGAGAGGGATTACAACCTTTGTAGATCCGGTCCTTCACTTCTTAAGCTCCGTGTTGAGGTCCCTTCGCTGCGATCATCATGTTCTGGACTCTCGAGAGGCTTCACGAAGAGAATGATGCAACCTTGCTTCCGATCTTCGATAACATAGATGATCTCCCTTGAAGTTTCGTTAACACAAGCTATCATTCATGAAATGATGTGAACACCCTCATCTAAATGGCAAGGATAGATGAGGATGATGAAGTAGGATTTTTGCTCTCATTTATAATCTTTTTCTCACTCACTTTCATCACAAAAGAAAGCTTTTTCAAGAAGAAACTCAAGGAAGAAGAAGAAGGGAATCATTTTGTGATGAATAATGAATGGATTAATATGATGAATAATGCAACCATGGTTCACCAAACCATTGTAGAGAATTAAGCACGGGCTAGGGTTTGGGTTGGGTTAAGTATGAGTCATTGATAAAAAATCAACACAAATATAGGTTTATGTGTTGACCAACCCCTGACTTTCCTGTCGTAAAGCAACGCTTCGACTCGGATACATGTCAACTCCTAACCCCCTGCCGGTGCAATGCTCCATCTTGGAAATACATTAACCTATGATTTCCCGGTCGTAATGCAATGCTTCGACTCGGAAATAAATCAACACATAAACCTAACAACCCATAAAAAGAAAGTTCTCTTGTGAGATCCTTACGACTCTCACAAGAAAATATACTTAAGAGTCCTCACGACCCCTAAGTAGAAATTACACCTACGAGATCCTCTCGACTCGTAGGGAGAAAAATCTGTATGAGACCCTCACGGCTCATAAAGTTGAAAAAGTCTTAGGTGGCAAATTCTAACCTTGTCGCCTAAGCCATCGCTGCCTTGCAAGAAGATCAAGATAAACTACATATGGACCACATCCATCAGAGCTACATGCAAGCACGAGATAAAAAAATATATATCTTTTATTCATGAATTCAAAGTGAATACAAGATACATATCGTAAAGAGAATCAAAGTAAATACAAAATACCCTCTCATTAAGGAGTGGATACAGTTAGTTATATGTATTCCCTAGAGGCCATTACTGCACATACGATGTATATTGTAATGGATGCTTGGACATATATAGGGAGGACTTTCTTGCTCGACATGATAGTATGCTATCTGGTTGTACTTTATCTTAACATGTACTCTGATTGTCTCTATGTTACATGTTGATAAAGCCCTTAGGATATGTACTCAACTACTGGGACTATGATGAGATCATACTAGTGGGGCCACGGTAGTCGACGAGTACATCCTATAACTGTTCCTAGTCGAGGGTGTATCAAGACAGGGCATCGATACACCAGAGTAGACTAGCGTATACGCATCTTGACCCATATGATGGGCGATGGATGATCCCATATCCATCGGTGTTTGACATCAAGGATGGTGTACGGGTGCTCAGTGGAGACTGGGTACACTGGACGGACTCGCCGAGAACTCCCAGATGGTATTATACCTCACGTCAGATGGCAGTTCTCCGGTGACATTGGTACAGAGTAGTCTGTTGACCCGAGATCAAAATAGAGTCTTGTGTGATTCCCACTGTGCTTTAATTTCCATCATACCACGTCCAAGAGGGCGTGCAAAAAGGTGGCTTTTGGGTACAGTCCCGAATCACATGGAGGCAATGAGCGATAGGAGTGGATTCATCTCTCCCGGTATAGGGAGTTGATGTTGTGCTGTGTTCGATTGGCTATAACCGGAAATCCCTGGCCAGGGTTGCTGAGATCTACTGGTAAGTGTTATCAGTAGTTTCTTGAAATGTTATAGACCTCATATCGACACGACTTATCGAGCTACTGGGGTCTGACGTTTACCACCCCTAGGCGAGATATGCGACATATCAGACGACGAGACCGGACTGTACGGGAGTGTTACTGTTTGGATTCACAGGAGAATGTACAGGCTTGCTTGTTGATCTTCTGAGTGCTCAATACCTGGATGGCTGTTACGTTTAGCTGACCGCTTGCAGCTTGTGGGTGTTTGATATGATCATCACCTACTGCCGGCGTATTGACGATTCGTTGGAGTCCTACACAGAGGTTTCTTGGCTCAAGCAAAACGGAGTAGGGGCATATATGTGATATGTGCGGGACCGAGGATAATGCGATATGAGATACCGTATTCTATTCTCGTGATATTTGATATCAGCCGGGTCATCAGATCAAATGTTGATTCGATGAATCGGTACGGATAAATATTAGTCGGTTATATGCAATATAGCCGGATTGTCGGATCAAGTGTTGATTCGATAATTTAATGTATAATAATATATATGATATATTAAATTACATTAACTAATATTAGCTCACTAAAAGAAAGCTTTCTGTAATGAACACACCCGAAGATGATGCATCAACATTGTCGGATCAAGTGTTGATCCTGATCCGGTATCACATACCCAGGACGTAAAGGATACTGAGAAACAGTTCTCTGTAATGAACACACCCGAAGATGATGCATCAACATGCACTTTCTTCGATTGGGCGGCACGGGAAATCTGGTATTCCCCAATTTCCTGCTCTGTCTTATAGCATTTATAAGTTGGAGCGGGACCAACGTTCCCCAGCTCAGTATAACAAGCGGGTTCGGTCAATATATCCGTATTATTATCTTGATTAAGGCGTGATATGGTCGCTACCTGGAGAGAGAGAGAAGAAAACACTCAGCGTATGCTCTTGCAAGATTAGATTGGTTATCTAATATATCTAATCAGGATGTCTCCCACTGTTTTAATCAAATCTTTCTTCAAACCCTAAAAGGAAAGACTAGCCGGGCTTAATTACACGCTACAAGTTCGCCAATCTTTCAGCCAGGCCAGTGTCGGTACTTTGAGGGAGGTTCCCCGTGCTTTCGCACGGACCTAATTAAAGTAAACCTCGTTTTCCCAGAGGCGTAACCCCGTTAACACCTTTCTAGACACCTACTTGATCGGCTAATTGTAATGTGTAAAACTCTCCCAGGAGTAACTCTTACTCGCAGCGGGTATCGGGATCCAACTATCTCATAGAAGGTATGTAATCTCATTGCAAATTTCAACACTTGAAATTCCCAATAATATTTTACCCCTAGCGTCCTATGACCTTGACGAAGGCCAAACTACCCATAATCCGCTAGTCACATTCAACCCGTTCATTTCTTGATTGAATTAAACCCACCCGCACGACCCTTGATGAAGGCCAAACTACGCCGTACGAATACCCTAATCCAATCGCATCGTATGCTAGCAGATAAGCACTAGTTAGCTACCGTACACTACGCCTTGACGAAGGCCAAACTACCGCAGAACGAATACTAAGTAGTACTTATCTGAAATGACGGAGGGCTACGACAGGTTTTTAAGAAAACCCTTTGCATAATGAACTTGATATCGTTGTAGAATCGAGTGATTTTAAATGGAGTGTTTTTTAGGCTTTTCTAGTTTTGCTAAAGGGGTCACTCCCGGTGAAGGGATCGTCGGCCCTTTCCTCATCGAATAAGGTGCAGGATATTTCACAAATACCGCTGTGCAAAGGAAGAACTATAGAAGCAATCAACAGACAAACCGAGTTTCTAGCATCTGCTAGTTTCACTAAAGAGGTCACTCCCGGTGAAGGGATCTCGGCTCTTTCCTTATCGAATAAGGTGCTGGATGTTTTACAAGGAACACCGCTATGCAAAGCAAGAACTAGAGCTACCAGTTTTTAAACAAGTTTCTACAACATCTTTAGGTTTCTTTTAGTTTCATTAATCTCATTAATGAAGTCCCATTTTATTATGCTTCACAAGCATCACATTTGAAACGAAATCTGCAATATAACATATATCTCATATATATAATATAAACATTCATCTCAGGCAGTAATATGATCTCATCATAGAACATTACAGCAGAAGAACATATATGAAATATTGGATATACTAGGACGTCCGTGTTTTCTATACGAGCCTGTTTAAAACACGGATTCCACGGTCGCAATGAATAGCCAAACCCACATCCCTAGACCCCTACGAGAGCGGCAAGCAACTCTGCCAATTCTAGGGTTAAGAGACCCGGTCTCGACTCCTCGAGATGGTCTCCCACTGGATCCTAGAACCCGGTTACTTGTGCTCCCCGCCTTGGGTCTACCTAATGCGGAAAGTAAATAATATACAATGGTGACATCATCCTCAGCCCGGAAGTGCCCCAATAAAAGAATATTACATATAAATGAATTTTACATGAATGAAAAAGAAAAAACTCTCATCTCACATAAAAACCCCCGGCTATTCAAAACGCGACGATCCAATATAACATATCACAGCAACATATAATATCTCATATCATCAACGTAAGCAAGTATGCGTATCCCGATTGTCGTTGATGTATAGCAACGAAGCCGGCGACACCACATACTACGCTTACGGTCACAGAAAAGAAAGTGTAAAACTACAACAGTTGGAATCCACAACCTTCTTAGACATCGCATGCCTAACCAAATGAATTCCTTAGACATCGCATGCCTAACAATTATAAACCCCGCATTTTAGTCTCATTGTCGAAAACTCTTTTCAATATCAAGTCGGGCAATTCAACAAAATTCCCGACATCCTGATCGAATGCTCGTCGCAAACTTTAGTAGACGGCCGCACCCCCGGATGCCGTCGACGAAGTGCACTAAGGCGGAACACCGCTGCCGCGAGCACCCGAACGGATGCTTTTGGCGATGGGGTTCTCCTACAGTCACTTGGTCGGGGCTATGGGGCGTGGCTGTCTATTAAGTTTACCCGACGAGTATCGGCGTACGCTACGTGATTGCGACGGACTTTTGATCGCATCAAAATCCCGTGGCAACCGATCATCTGAGACTAAACTGCTATGTTTATAATATTCAAATCAGTTATCTCATAACTACCCGTGGATTCCAAATATTGTATCACATTCCAGATAAATAGACAATGTTAAACTTTCCGATCGAATAATCAAACACCCAAGATTTCCCCAATATATCTCAACACTTGAAATCAGTTTAAAAACATCCATCACATGCCACAGTACCAATGGTCCAGTCGTAGAAGAGTCAAGCCAACGCCTCACATGTGGCACGCCGTACTGCCGCAAACCCTAAGGTTTAGAGGCAGTTCAAGACGGTCACATAATCGAGTTAAGGTTTGTTGTTTTCTAGAGGGTCCACCGCGTTACTTGCACGACTTAGAACGTTCTTAAACTCGAGAAAAAACCCAACTTTTGAAAAATTTTCCGACTGGGGAAAAAGTGAGTTATTGATATCCGTTCGAACTTTTTAACAGTTTCTAAAATTATCCGGAAAAAAAACTAAACAAAGTTAAATTATCCGATCGAATCAACGAGTCCCCAATACAACCCTAGAAAACTCAACACTTGAGTAAAATTAAAAATTCCCAGAAGAATCATGAATCACATACGGAGGTTACTGTTCAAATTTTAAAACAAGAGGCAACATTTTGGCCGCGGAACCGCCGCCAATACCATGGTACGGCCGCGGTTCCGCGGCTCTTTAGAGGGGTTAGAGGCACGTGCTTCACAGTAACTCATGTGATTCCCTGCTGTTTTTTTAGTATTTTTAATTCAGAAAAAATCACATTTTTTAAAAATGTACAGAGAAGGGGTTTTATCGGGGTTCTCGGGTTCGATCGGACTTTAAATTTTGTCTAGACTTCGCCTAAAGCTCTATCTTGGCTCTGATACCACTGTAGGGTTGCTGGACACGCGCACAAGGGTCTACAAGGTATCAACCCTGCCCGATTAAAAATTTAGCCGTGCCAAACAACCCGAAGCCGGATCTTTAAACTAGGGTTTAAGCGAAAACAAGCATGTTAAACACTTTAACACTAAGTGAGAGGGATTACAACCTTTGTAGATCCGGTCCTTCACTTCTTAAGCTCCGTGTTGAGGTCCCTTCGCTGCGATCATCATGTTCTGGACTCTCGAGAGGCTTCACGAAGAGAATGATGCAACCTTGCTTTCGATCTTCGATAACATAGATGATCTACCTTGAAGTTTCGTTAACACAAGCTATCACTCATGAAATGATGTGAACACCCTCATCTAAATGGCAAGGATAGATGAAGATGATGAAGTAGGATTTTTGCTCTCATTTATAATCTTTTTCTCACTCACTTTCATCACAAAAGAAAGCTTTTTCAAGAAGAAACTCAAGGAAGAAGAAGAAAGGAATCATTTTGTGATGAATAATGAATGGATTAATATGATGAATAATGCAACCATGGTTGACCAAACTATTGTAGAGAATTAACCAAGGGCTAGGGTTTGGGTTGGGTTAAGTATGAGTCATAGATAAAAAATCAACACAAATATAGGTTTATGTGTTGACCAACCCCTGACTTTCCTGTCGTAAAGCAACGCTTCGACTCGGATACATGTCAACTCCTAACCCCCTGCCGGTGCAATGCTCCATCTTGGAAATACATTAACCTATGATTTCCCGGTCGTAATGCAATGCTTCGACTCGGAAATAAATCAACACATAAACCTAACAACCCATAAAAAGAAAGTTCTCTTGTGAGATCCTTACGACTCTCACAAGAAAATATACTTAAGAGTCCTCACGACCCCTAAGTAGAAATTACACCTACGAGATCCTCTCGACTCGTCGGGAGAAAAATCTGTATGAGACCCTCACGGCTCATAAAGTTGAAAAAGTCTTAGGTGGCAAATCCTAACCTTGTCGCCTAAGCCATCGCTGCCTTGCAAGAAGATCAAGATAAACTACATATGGACCACATCCATCAGAGCTACATGCAAGCACGAGATAAAAAAATATATGTCTTTTATTCATGAATTCAAAGTGAATACAAGATACATATCGTAAAGAGAATCAAAGTAAATACAAAATACCCTCTCATTCAGGAGTGGATACAAGAAAAGAAATTTTTTTTACAAAAATTCTTTAAGCCGGCGGACAACACACTAAGCTTCTCAATTCATCGCTCTTCCGCTGGGCCTCGACTTCAAGCTTGATTATCGCCACGAGACGGGTCTCCGCCTAAGACTGTTGAGCCTGATACGAGGCGAGCTGAATCTCAAGCTCCCTTCCGGCGACTTTGTGAGTTTAAACCATCTCCCGGGTAAAGATAATGGCTTTATCAATAGCCACCACCTCCCTGATAGCTTCTTGAAGCACCTGCCAAAGTTTGTACACACGGGTGGTCTTAGCAGTGAGCTCAGCTTGAAGTTCCCCTAAAGCAATCGAGGACAGTTCCCTCTCCGAGAATTTACGGTTAAGCCTTTTCTCACATGATTGTAGATTCGCGGCGCACCGTTCAATCAGCCCCCGCAAGCTCGTCTTTGCAGCCACAACCTCAAAGAGAAGGCATGTGCACTCGAGATCATGTAAACAGACCTCCACTCGACGCCAATCCTCAATCCAAAACACGCACAAACTATTTTCTCTTTCTAGCAACAAGGAAAGTCTTCGGTAGGTCCCCCATTAAGCATGCGTTCATGACTATATGCCTATGGTATCTAGAACGAGCTGATTTATGGACAACACGACGATGATGTTCGCACCTAAAGGAAATTCCCAGGGTCAAGTATAATGCTCATGTACTCAGACGAGATGCACGTACGAATATATGACGAAAAGAAAAATTCAGTAGAAA
Organism: Agapanthus africanus; assembly: GCA_030015575.1. Taxonomy (NCBI): domain Eukaryota; kingdom Viridiplantae; phylum Streptophyta; class Magnoliopsida; order Asparagales; family Amaryllidaceae; genus Agapanthus; species Agapanthus africanus. The sequence continues at coordinate 42,779,607 of JASDDO010000024.1, read as the reverse complement.
AGCATTCAACAGCCAATGATAAGAGGAATACATTGATATACTACGCTACAGGGAAAAGGTCACCAAACAAAGGATCGGTGATACAAGGGTTAAAAAAACAAAATACAAAATTCTCCAGCTCCCTCTCTGCCTTCTCCAACACGTCGAAACGACGGTTTTCGTGAGGAGTTGCTCCCCACTGATTAGCGCCATGCTCATCAGCAAAAGCGGACATGATAACCCGCCGGGCTCTTATATGACCCAGGAGATGAATCGAGCGATCCTTCAGAGCCCGGGTAATCAAGCACGCCTTGTAGAAACACTCAATCTTGTCCTTTGCCGCATCGAGGATCACCGGAGTCATCTCTGTCGGATGAGGAGGGATGTCGGCAAGCACGGATGAAAAGACCATCCGTAGCCAAATGGAACCCATAGGAAGGGAGAGCCCCTACGAATTAGGAGTTCGTACGTCATCGTGTCACATTCAGCATCGGTGAGAAAAGGATCCACTAGCCGCGCAACAAAACGAGGAATCATCTCCTCGACGGGCACCTCCCATGGTTGTTGACGAGCGTGGGGGCGGTTGCAAGCCATAAACTTTGGACCGATTCTCAAAATAATCACCCTAAGGTCTAAATGTTTTTTTTAGAGAAGAAGGAAGGCATGGCTTCAGGTTATAAAGGAGAGCATTCAATGCTACGCACAGAAAATGTTGTGCATGGTAGAACTATTCCCAAGGTCCAGAAAAAGGGGAGAGCGTTGGAAATGAAAAGAAATGACTTATTGAAATCAGAGCAGGAAGACGAAACGACCCCATCAAGCATAGCCCCGCCTGCATAATACGTGAGCAAAAGCTTTGATCCTTATTGGAAGTAAAAAATGGTACCGTACATGCATAACATGTGAGCAGGCGCCAATGTAAGATTGAATTCCTCAGCAGTGCCTCACGCGCCAAACACGTGAGCACCAACAATAATGTGACAAAGCTTCATAAAGAACGCGTGTGAACATAAAAAAAGAAAGAAATTTTTTATCATTCATACTCCAAAGATGTAGGGTTCCTAGGCACACCAAAGAGGTCTCACAAGGTATCAACCATGCCAATTTACAAAAATACGGTGCCGAGAAACCCTAGACTAGATCGTTGGCTAGAAGTTTAGGCGATAAAACAACTAGTTAACTACTTTAACTAAGGGAACGGAAATACAACCTTTGTAGATCCATTTCTCCACCTCCATAGCTCCGCAATGAAGTCTCCTCGCTGTCCAAGTCGAACCCCGGGCTCTAGCGTCGGCTTCATCGGAGAATGGACGGGCTAGGTCATCGACGACGTGCCGAAGATGATCTACGTCGAGGCATCGCTAGATCAAGCTCCAACTTCACCAAGTCAAGAAAACTTGTGAAGGAAACACACTCTACTACTTGGCAAGAGGTAGAGGATGAAGAAATAGGAGGTGGGTTCACTTTAGAATTGGATTTCTCACTCATTTCATCAAGTTGCCATTGATGGAGGCATGCTTTCTTCAAGTGAAGAAGAAGAAGAAGAAGATGAATAATATGATAAGTATTTTCAAAATGAATAATAATCTCAATACTTATCATATGGCAACCATGATTAGGTGTAGAGAATAGACCATGGTTAATTGCAAGGGTTAGGGTTAAACATGAAGACAAAATGGTCACTAGGTCAAAGCTTCAAGAAGCTTCATAAACAAACAAAGAAAGCCACCATTATCTCTTCATTATTTTCTTTTGCTAAAATAAAAAAAATGGATAAATAAATGAATAAATGAAGAAAAAGAAACCCTAACCATTGACCAACCATGGTTTAATCCATACACCAAACTATCATGTATCATCAAACATGATACAATCAAATGCACAAAAGTATATCATATATACAATGTGCACATCAAGTGAGAAAATCCTTTTAAAGTGAACCAATACTAGTTAATGCAAAGTAATATATCAAATACATAATTATGCATTAAATCATTAAATCAACACTTGATTTAATGATCCGGTCATATCGCATATAACCGACTAATATAAACAGTAACAACTTATCGAATCAACACTTGATCCGATATTCCGGCTATATCGCATATAACCGATCAATGTCACAAATCGCGAGAATCGAATACAGTATCACATACTGGTATCGTTCTCGGTCCCGCACATATCTCATACGTGCTCCTATTTCGTTTCGCTTGAGCCAGGAAACCTCTGTGTAGGACTCTAAAGACTCGTCAATACGCCGGCAGCAGATGAAGATCATATCAAACACCCACAAGCCGCAAGCGGTCTGCTAAACGTAACGGCCACCCGGGTATTGAGCGATCAAGCCCGCTCACACTCCAGTGAATCCAACCAGTAACACTACCGTACAGTCCGGTCTCGTCGTCTGATATGTCGCATATCTTGCCTAGGGGTGGTAAACGTCAGACCCTAATAGCTCGATAAGTCGTGTCGATGTGAGGTCTATAACAGTTCAAGAAACTACTGGTAACACTTACCAGTATATTTCAGCAACCCTGGCCAGGGATTTCCGGTTATAGCCAATCGAACACAGCGCAACATCAACTCCCTATACCGGGAGAGACGAATCCCCTTCTATCGCTCATTGCCTCCATGTGACTCGGGACTGTACCCAAAAACCACCGTTTTGCACGCCCTCTTGGACGTGGTAAGATGGAAATCAAAGCACAGTGGGAACCACACAAGACTCTATGACGATCTCGGGTCAACAGACTACTCTGTACCAGTGTCACCTGAGAACTGCCATCTGACGTGAGGTATAATACCATCTGGGAGTTCTCGACGAGTCCGTCCAGTGTATCCAGTCTCTACTGAGCACCCGTATATCATCTCTGATGTCAAACACCAATGGATATGGGATCATCCATCGCCCATCTGTATGGGTCGAGAAGGTACACGCTAGTCTACTCTGGTATATCGATGCCCCGTCTCGATACACCCACGACTAGGGATTTTGAAGGATGTACTTATGGACTACCATGTCCCCACTAGTATGATCCGCATCATAGTCCAGGTAGTCAAGCACACATCCTAAGGGCTTTACCAACATGTAATAGAGAGACAGCCTGTGTACACGTTAAGGTAAAGATCAACCAGATAGCATACTATCATGTCGAGCAAGAAAGTCCTCCCTATATATGTCCCAGCATCCACTACAATATACATCCAGTGTACAGTAATGGCCTCTAGGGCATACATATAACTAACAAAAGATTCATACAAAAATAATAGGAAATGTTTACAATGGTAAAATATTAAATCCGGGACACAGATTAAGAAACTCGAAAGTACGGCCGTCTAAAATATTTCTGGCCTTTCTGACCATTCTCGTGTGCATCCTATCACGATCGCAAGCGTCAGGATCCTTGCCAATATCCTCCACCCTCTGATAAGCAGCGATTATCGTCGTCTTTTGGAAAACTTGATGCAAGATATCAATGAGATTATCTCGCCATTTCCTTGAGATCAGGCCCGTCAGATACATTGAGTGCACCTTATCTTCAGCATCATCCAGTGCCTTAAGCGGCATAGCTTCGTGAAATCCAGGAAGTGCTCCCCAAATTGCTATCACTACAATCTTCAAAAGAGCGGAGCGACGAGGAAGTAGTCGACCGTTGTGTTCATGGAAACGATTCATAATCTCAGCATATTGGGCGTTTGTAAACTCCTGGTTTCGACAACGGCCCTGTGTGCGAATGTCCTCATAAAAAATAAATTTGCTAAGACTGTATAAATGAGCAGCCATAGTGTCTGAAAAGAGACATCAGTGAAAGATTAGCAATAAAGAAACCCTCATTAAACAAGCATTGGGATTCAAACAAATTCTTGGGAAGACAAGTTCTGTTAAGCTACCAACAAAATTCAAATCAGTGCGAATAAGGGTAAAACTCTATGAAAAGATTTTCAAATACACCAGGGAATAAAATTCCCAAAGGGTCCCATTGATCTTTCAGAGCTAAGCTCTTCGCCGGAGGAATTAAATTCCTTTATGTAATGGAATTAAATTCCAAGAATCCATAAAAATACATGAGAAACAAAAATCCCAAGAATCCTCAAAATCAGAGGGAAATGTTCGAGATATGGAAGTTATTGCTCAAAGATCACATCTTTGGAGGATGGGTTTCTGAGGAGAGCAAAGCTCTCATAATGGATTTAAAATCTAGAGGCTTTCTCAAAGAAGGAAAGTTTTCTGATGTACAAAGCGTTACCTGAAAAAGGGTTTCTTTTGACAGAGTTTAACTCTGGATTTGCAATGGCAGAGAACTAAGCTCTGAGGAAGAGAATTAAATTCTCAAAAAAAATAAAAAAGGAAGGAGATGAAGAAACAGTGGCTGCCTAAGAAACCAAACCCTTACATTTACAAAACATGACTAGGGCGGTTCATCTTCCCATTCCCCTAGACAATCCAACGGCTGTAAAAGTGACAGCGTTGCACTCACGTGTAAACCATGTGAGAACAACGCTGTGGGGGCATTTGTTCCCTTACGGAAAATAAATAAATAAATAGAGCAAGGGAGAAAGTCCCCAAGGGGAGCATCACATGCCCACACATGATAGGCGCTTCGCTTAACAAAACTAAGCCAAAACTGAACCTCACGTGCAGACATGTAACCCCTATAAGCAAAGAATACAGGCGCCTGAATACGGCAAACAAGTGGGACAAAAAGAAACTCACGTGATAACACGTGACACCCTTGGGTCGGCTTAATTTGATTGGGTCACGTGCTACACGTGATAGACTCCTATGCCTTCTGGACTAATAAAAATAAATTCTAATTAAAAGGGATTAAAAGCCTTATTTGGAAAATACTTCCTTGTATCTTTCTAAACAAGAAAGATTACGCTCTATAAAACAGAGCGCCGTTAGATTAAATTTCCAATGGTGATTAAAAATCACCAATCTACATAGTGCAAGGAAATATCTTCCTAAATTTGTTAAGAACGACAAAAGAAATATCTTCTGTAAAACAGAAGTCCTTGGATTAAAAATCCAGCGGTGAATAAAATTCACCAAGTGATCAAAAAGATCATGTTGGTTGATTAGAAAATCAATCAAAATCTTTCAACAAGAGATTTGCTAAAAAAATTGATTCGCTTCTTTCTCCTATAAATAAGAGCAAAGAAACAAACAAAAAAAAGAAGAGGATGAGAGACATAAAAAAGAGAAGAGAAGAGAAAAAAAAAAGAGAAACCTTTCGTAAGCTTAAAAGAAAAGAGAATTTAATTCTCCAGAGAGAAAAAGAGAAAAAAGAAACTCTAAGTAAGAGAAGAAAAAAATACAGAGAATATCCCATCTCTTTTTCACCTTCATAAGAGTTTAACTCTTCCAAAAAGAACTTAGTTCTTCCTCTGGTTAAGATCTGCAGAAGCAGATCTTCCCACAAGTTAAGAATTTAATTCTCATCGGGGAGATTTTGCCATGCAGATCCAAAACCTAGAGAGAGATCTAAGTTCAGAGAATTTAATTCTCCCAAAAAGTATATAGGAATTTAATTCCTCTGATGAAGCAAGGGTTTAACCCTTCATATGAGAACTTAGTTCTCCCTTATGGCAAAGATCTGCAGAAGCAGATCTCCTCACGAGTTGAGAATTAAATTCTCATCAGGGAGATTCTGTCATACAGATCCTAAACCTAAGAGAAAAAATAAGTCTTAAGGATCCAATTCTCATAAAACAATGGGCTTAAAAGCCTCGAAACTCAGGATCTCCATGCACGTAAGAGGATTGGCACCCAACATGATAACTGCTAATCACGTGCTCCCACGTGAGCGCCTGTGATGAAAAAAGAGAATAAAAGAAATTGACTCACGTGATCACACGTGACCTCATAATAGTGCCTAACACTTACAAAGCAAAAGGGAATAAATCAAAGGCAGTTTCCATTTTGAGGCTCCTCACGTGCTCCCACGTGACCCAATAGCACTTAACGCCCAGAAAAGAACAAAAGAATAAACCCGTAGAGGCAACACCTCAGATTCTTGAAGTCTAATATTACTTCAAGCGCCTCACGTAACCCCACGTGAGCGCCTCTGAATTTTAGTGTTTAACACCATTTTGTACACATCACGTGGGAGCACGTGAGCGCTGAATAAATATGTTGGTGTTGAACACTATGAAGGGCTAACATTAGCCAGAATCAGATCAAATGTTCCAAGGACCATCAATTTAGCCCTTTATGCTCGGGGTTTCCAAAGCCGATCTCAAGACAGCTAATAAGCTCCCAACAAATGACATCCAAACTGACGTTCATCCCACTTCCCAAAATCGGGACATTGGTTCAAGGGTATATCTCTTCATACCTCTGATACATGTCGTTGTAATCCTTCAACGTCTTCAAAGAGATGGAGGGTCCCAATAACCAATAACTTTTGGCGCGCCCCCAAACTGGTTAAACCAAAACCCCATGGACTATGAGGTCCTTAAACTCATGGACTATAATGTCTTTAAACTTTACAGACTATGAGGTCTTTAAACTAGATTATGACATCTTTAAACTGGACTATGAGGTCATTAAACTCATGGACTATGATGTCCTTAAACTTTATGGACTGTGAGGTCCTTAAACTCATAGACTATGATGTCTTTAAACTTTACAAACTATGATGTCTTTAAACTGACATATACTATGATGTCCTTAAACCCACCGGACCGCGATGTCCCTAAACTAAAACAATAGAGTCCAAATGCTCTTTTGTTGGATTTAAATGATCCCAAAACCCTGTTAAGTAGATCTTAGTATAAAAATTAGACTAACGTATCCTTAACAAACATTTAAGTTGATCTTAATCTCAATAAGATTAACAATCCTTAAACCCACTGGACCGCAACGTCCCTAAACTAAGACGCTAGAGCCCGAATTCTCTGTCATTGGATTTAAAGGATTCCAACCCCCCCGTTGAGTAGATCTTAGTCTAAGAATTAGACTAACGTATCTTTAGCAATGTTTAAGTTGATCTTGATCTCAATGAGATTAACGATCCTTAAACCCAAACCAAACCCAAATCTAAGAAAATACGAATTTGGACTAATCCACGCCCTACAGACGACAACATAAATTAGTTTCCGTATACAATCCACGGGCAACCCAAAACAAAACAAATACACATGACACAAAGTGACCATCTGGAGAAGGAGAAAGTGTTTACCGCGATGTGGTAGCGTAATTAATTGCAGGGGCTTGCGCCTGCATGGAAGAGCGTCCCCATAATAAAAAAAACCCTCACAATGAGGGGGAATCTGATGAAGTCTGCTAAATCGGCCGCATCCGTCTAAACCTTCGAAACATGGTGCCATAAATCAACTTGGCATCTTCGGAGAGGTGGAGGGATAAAACCAAATAGCATCTGCCCCCAAATTCAGGCAAGACGACCTACGCGGTTTCGTTTCTGTTTTCGGCAGCGAACAGCCATCTTGAAGAAGTATCCTCCGCCTGTCGAAAACACAACACCGGTGAAGCCAGAACAGTCTCCTCAGCGGTTGTCCTCCAAGATCCACAGAGTTTGGTAGAAAGTCCAAGACTCTGTAATTGACAAAGATTACTCTCGCCGGCTTATCACGCCCCGCTTTCCTGTATACGGGAAGGGGATGCGACGAGGTCGCTACATATTTACTCATAAGTAAATACGCTAAGCGTAACTAAGCAATATAAAGAAATATTCATAAGAGACAAATGTAACGAACACCAACTTTATTTATTAAACATTCTTTTTACAATACTTCTGAAAAGTAAATACATGGAATGGAAAGCAACTGGTCTAAGCCTGTGACTCGGTCTGTTGGTGCTCCTCCTCTGGGATGTCTACTCTTTCAGTCTTCTCAATATCTGACGAACATTCCAAGAAAACAGAGAAAGGTGGAATGTCAGTCAGCGAACTTTCGCTTGATAAGTCCCAAAGAAAAGCGGAGTAAAGAAAAAAAATGTAATGATAGGGAAAAATTATAATATGAATTATTGAGTATGTCATATCATCTTGTCAAGTTTATTTAGCATGCGGTTTATTGTAATACAAATGAACAAGTATGGTAATGTGTGACGAGTAGATAAACTTGATATCATGAGCATGGTATTATAAAAATAACATAGCCATATAATGTAAGTGTAGTGAACATGCAGTGAAGGTAAGTGTCTTAACCGGTCTCTACTTGGGTATACTAATCTAACGTAAGTTCAAGAATGAATGTCAACCAATCTCAAGAGTGTTCTCGAACCCAACAGGCTGTAATCCAGCGGTAGGGAACCACGGGCCCGAATCAAATGTTAGTAACGGGACTTCAACCTAGTGTTGAAGTATTCCAAACTCAACAGGTTGTAATCCAGGAGCAAGGAAACACTGGCCCTCATGATAGCTTGCTTGTGTTAGTAGATATAGATTCATGATCTAGGGGGACTCTTTAGATTTTGTTAGATTCACGCATGAACTACCCCAACACCCCGTGTATTTATTGTATTGATAGTAATGATTGTACTGATGGTATTGTATTGTATTGTCTTGTATTATAGATTATATAGATGGATGACTTGCCAAAACCATGATATCAGTAAATGAATGTAATTGGAGAATCATGTAGATGGATGTATATCTATGGTTCGGTTCGGTCAAGATAGATTGAATAGATTGAATATATTGATTATATGGATTCATGGATTCATATTGAATTATAGTTTGTACTTGAATCATATTCAAGTCAGATTATTATATTAAGACTCAGTCTGAGTCAGACAATTAGAAAAGAAATTAAAATCCTGAATTAGGTTTTGGTGTTATCGGTAACCGCTGCACATGGACGACAGGATTTGTGTCTTTTTCAAAGACGATTACCGTGTTGATAACACCGTTTGTTAAGTTGTCTACCTTAAATAGGCAAGCACCCATATCTCCGGCTCCCTGAGGCTCAAGAGACTGGTCCCGCTTAAACCTATGTTTACCAGGGTCCTTATTGTAATTTAGTATAACTTGAGGGGTTTTATGTAAAAATAATTTTGTATAATTTTCAAAATACACCTCAAGTATTCTATTATCGTCTTTAAAGTTTTCATTGATGTATATTTTATCATTGTGACATTTCTAGTGAATAAAACCTAATTTCATAATATATGGTATTTATTTGTAATATTGGAGTTGTATAGCGTTTTCTTGTAAATGGAAGGTTTTTCTTGAATTTTGGAAATGTGAAATATTATAAATATTAAAAATAGATATTTTGATATTAATTACATATATATATATATATATTTATTAAAAATATAAGTTTTATTTATAATATAAATCACATTTTCTAAAGAAAATTGTATTTTAAATCTTTCGAGACCGTATGCTCCTGCGGAGGTCTGCATTTCGCACTACTAAGCCCGAGAATGTGCGATAATCTACACCATCCCGAACGGGTTCCTTGAAATGGGTTGTAGCGGCACATTGCAAAGATTTGTTAAAAATACATATCTTGTAGAAAAATGTTTTTATAAGTTTGAGATAGTTTTGTGTAAAATCGTATTTTCCCAAAACTATGTTCCCAAAAATCATCGTGCTATGTTACATATGAGTGTTGCGAGGAGGTAGGTCATTACCTCGTGAACTATCTAAAGGTAAAGCAAGGAATTATAATGATTTATGTCAAAATTAAACTATATGGTATTTTTCTGAAAAAGTGCGATAAAAATTACAATATGAATTATTTTGATATGAAACTTGTCAATATGTTTTGTTAATGTTTAGTGATCATGATGGGAGAGTTTGGTATTATTGTTCTTAAGAAAAATATGATTTTTAAGAAAAAAACTGAATCGGAAGTCAGATTAACTCCGATTTCGTCGGGTTGTAGAATTCTAAGTTTTTAGAATAGTAAATAGAAGGGGGAGAAGGGACTTATAGGTTTAGGGTCAAGAGAAGAGGAAGAGGAAGTGGTAGGAAGTGCCGGTGCGTCGTTTCGTCGTCGAGAACTCCTCGGGTCGTCGTCGGAAGTTCATCGGAGGTTCGCCTTTTTCTAACTCCACTTGTACACAAAAAGTTCTTGGGATTTTTCTTGAGAGTTTGGATAGGAATTTCAGTGTGATGGGTGTGAAAAATTGAGTGGTTATTTATAGGAAAAACTAGGGTTAGGGTAGATGAAAGAGTGTGAAAAAATGTATTTAATTTTGCAATAAAAAGAGTTTTAATTGGATTTTTTTAAGTCTCTGGAATAGAGCAGGGAATTTAAACAGTGTAGGAGTTATGGGGTATACTAAGAGGTATAGGGGAAATAAGAAAATCGGGAATTGGAGCTGAGTCGGCCGGCGGCGCTGGCCGAGTCAGACGCGCCACGTGTACCTTGTCGTTTGGTCAAACTCCTGGACTCCTTTGTTTTATATGTGACTTTTGGTTTTACGGGTTATGCACGTGTAGACTCTTGGGCTTCTAAAAAGATTAAAAGAAATCAAATTAAAAATAATGTGTGGCTGATGGGATTTGAACTCTGGTGCTTTGGTTCGGCAGTGCAAGGTCTTACCAATGAGCTACAAGCTCCTTCTTGTTATTAAAAAGCAAAACAAACTTATAACTTGTGCTCAGGAAAAAGTACCCCTATTTTGTATTTTCGAAAAAAATTGTATAGAAAGTTTAGGGTTGTTACACGGCTGAAGAAGACGAAGGCTCGGCAAGAGGAGGGCCATCCCTCTGCCATACCTCGAAAGGTATCGTCTGCATGGGTGCCTGCCGCAACGACACTCTCAACTTCGACCTCCTATAAGAGGAGAAGGCCGGAGAAGATCCCCCTGCCCGCGGCAAATTTCAAAGGCAGTGAACCCAAACGCCCCAAGTCTGGGGGCATGGTTGTGCACACGATGTACATGAATTCCAGCAAAGAAGAAAGCCGTACTTCCGCGGGTCATCGACCACTTACACGGTCTGTAACGAAAGTTCAAGAGCAACAGCAAAAACTCCAGGAAATGTTGACAAGAATGGCTGCACTGACTGGGCAGAAAGTGTCACGTCCCGCTTCCCAGAGTATGCTAAGATAGGCACGTGACATAGCCAACCATGCTACCTGTGGATAGGAAAAATCCCTCCATAGTCACATTACGGTTGTAGAGATATCAAGAATAGGAAAGTAAACTAAACTATCTAGTACATGTCCATAAGCCGGAATAAATGAATCAAGAAATAATATAATATGCAGAAGCAAAAGGTCCGATAAATAAAACACCTGGAAAGAAAACTGCATACCAACAGGATCCTCACCGCTCGGTCTAACAGCGGCAATACTCCTGATCAGTCGGCAACAAAGGTAGAGGATTTGGGCCATGCAAAACCCAGACGTCAGCGCGTCATAATATCAAGCAATAATATATAAACAGGGTAGCAAGACATGCAAGTATGATTATAAAAGGTAAAGCAGATATAACAGCAATATAAACCAGGGCAGTGAAAGGTAGTGTGCAGTGAGTAATCTAAATTGGTCTATTGGGTTAATTATTCTCAAGTCTTTGAAATCAATTTGATGAATCATCGATGTAACTCAATAGTATCCCGTGCGTGCCCGGGATCACGGTGAAGATTCTCGGGCTGAAATCGAGACATGCCGCTAGGCACTAAAAGGAAAAGGGTAACGATGAATGATGTCAATAGCATCATCCTAAGGCTGGCCTAGCCTCTAAAGGGTAGTGGGTAACGATGGACGATGTCAGCAGCATCATCCCAAGGCTGGCCTAGCCTCTAAAATGATCAGTAAAGGTAGCGAACTGTCGAGTTACAAGTCAGGTTTCATCATTGATTTCCCCATACCCCCAAGCTATATGTGTTCAAGTCAGGTATTAAATGATCTGGAGCTAATACCAACACAGGATCAACAGGTAAAGGTTTGTCTGGATAGACAACAGGAAATGTCCATAGGGACAACAGGTAAAGTTTGTTGGTATTAGTAACAAGATCAGGTAACAGGTAAAGCCATGGTACATCAGGTCAAGTCAAGTAATGTATATAGGTATCATGTCATGTCAAGAGTTGCACGGTACCATGTCGTGTCAAGTAATAGGTGTAACAAGTCATGTCAGGATGCACAAGATGTCATGTGGGTGCTCATAATCAACTACCGTAAGCATGGGTAAACCTAACAAGCATGGGTACTAATTGAACAATAAACTGGAACATTGTAATGTGATATGCAAATAGGTACAGATTAAAATATATGGATGTACGGTTATCGATTAGAGTTAGGGTTATGGTTCCAACATTAAGTATCATACACTTGAACGAATATGGAATATTAAAATCACATTAACATGTATTAAATGACCCAGTGATACAATTATATATAAAAAATAGGTTAAATGGATGCAAACGGGTGTCCGATAGGGTAGAAACTATTAAAAGGTACTGTGGGCTATGCAGATAATTATTATGTGATTTAAATACGGATGTGGGTACTAGGTATAGTAAACTAAATTGCAACGGGTATGTTTCAAGTTCCGAATCTAAAAGATATAAACGGAACATCGAACTGTTAAATTGGAACACATGACTTTAGATTCGATCTATAGGCTTAATATGAAATTAAATAAGTATAAAAATATTATGAATAGCATGTAGCAAGTTTCATTTGCCTCGATAGATCGCGATACGGATACGCACGACAATGTCCAAAGTCGGTAAAAGTCTCGATGCACGCTCGCGCGTACGGAACAGGACCAGGCAATGCACGAATGTGACCAAGCAGTTAGGGGACGTCCACAGGGTTGCTCGGGTCGTCGGCAGCGGCACTGTTCCAGTGGTGACCGGAAACAAGAATCAAGAAAAGAGAAGAAAAAGAAATGAAGAAGAAGAAGAAGAAGGAAAAGAAGAGAAGGGGGCTGTAGGTTCTCTGGTGTTGTCTCAGGTCAGAGAAGTTGGAGAGGAATGACGTCGATGATGGGGTCGAGCTCCGGCGACGTGGGTGTGTAGGCGAGGGTTTAGGTGGTGGAGATTCTTGGTCGAAGGGATGTGCATGGGAGAGTCGGGGATGGTGGTGGTGGTGTCAGGAGAGAGGGGAGAGGAAGAGGGAGTAGGGGCGTGGAGGCGAAGACGAAGTGGTCGGAGCTCCGGCAATGAGGTTCATGGCAAGGCAGTGGGTGAGTTTTCTTGGGTCGGGGTTCCTGGTGTCGTAGTTAAAGGGAAGAGGGATGGAGGTGATGAGACGGGGATGGTGACGAGGGTAGGCCGACGAGGTGGTCGGCGATGAGGGGCGACGACGACAGAGGAGGTGGCCGCAGTGGGTTCTCGGGTGTGTAGGGTTGGCTCGGGTTGCAAAGGAGAAGGGAAGAAGAGGGAGGTGAGGTGGTCGAGGAGGAGAGGAGGCGAGGTCGAGAAGTGGTCGACGACGGTGAGGCAAGGTCGGCGACGAGGTCGAGTTTGGGTTTGATGGGCTGTGGCGGTCGCGACGGGAACGTGGTTCTCGTCAGGGTTGGCGAGAGCGGGAGCGGAGGAAGAGGAGATGAGAGGAGGAGATGGGCGAGGGGAGGCTGACAAGGTGGAGGCGACGTCGGGCTGTGGGAGACGGTGAGGAGGAGGCGGCGGCTAGGTTTAGGTTATGGGTTCGTTGTTTTAAAGAAAAAGGAGAAGAGAGAAATATATATAGAGAGGGAGAGAGAAATTATGCGAGAGGAGAGAGAGAGAGGGATTCTGAGAGAGAGAGGGAGGAGAGAGAGAGAGACATCGAGATGAGAGAGAGAGGGAGAGAGATAGAGAGAAGAGAGAGATCGAGAAGAGTGAGAGAGAGGGGAGGAGAGATAATTTTGTATCCTAGTGGGGAGAGAGAGAAAGAGAAGAGAAAGAGAAGAGAGAGGGTTAGTGGGGCCGGCACTGAAGGAAGCTGGGATTGAAAAGATTTCTAAAGAAAAATTTAAAAGGATTTTTCAGTTGTTTGGATATCCTTCAGAGTATAAAAAAATATTCGATTAATATTAAAAGATTTTAAATAAATGATTTTTTTGGCGAGATACAAAAGTATTTCAAAACGCGCCCGGGTCGGGTCCAAAAATTCAGATTTTAATTACGAAAAATAAATGCAACTTCCAAACTTTAAAACGAATAATCAGGTAACGAAAATGCATACCCCCAAGAATGGACGCACTTACGTGCACGTAGCCATCCAAACACGTCTTTTTCACTGAACGGGACGAGAACACGATGCGCGGACGCTACCACGGGGTTAGGGGTATCATGCAGGCTATGAAATTCAATTTTAATTTGTTTTACGTGATCTAAAATGTTACATGATAAAATGTGCGATGCTAGGTGAAAAGTTAATATGCAGTATACATGAGATGCACGTGTCTATTTAACAGGCCAGGGTAGTCTATAAATAAGAATCAAACAGGTTCAAACAAGCGGGTCGGGTCAAATGCAATGTAAAGTGTAAAATACCATTCGCACCCACAATACGTTAAATCAAGAATATCACGAATAAAGAATTACGAGAACTGGAATTGGTATAAATGAACTCGGGTGTTATAGAAAGAAAGCCCGGAGGAATCGTCGGAACAACGCCAGGAGCAAGAGACCGACACCGAATTCCTATGAAGGGTGCCTAAAAGGAAAGATAAAGAGGCCACGGAACAAGCAGCTAATATAAAATAGATGGCGCTGCCTCCAGCTGAAGACCCTCCAGTAATTATTGAAGACGACAGAAGGGAGACATCGAACCCTCCTCCGGCTCTATCAGCAGCCATGGAGGAGACGATCTCCAAAGCTTTCCTTGACAACTAAATAGCTCAACAAATACGAGCTCATCAAGCAAACAAAGCGGCAGGACAAGTCGTCAGAACTGGTACGACCAAATTAAGTACCCGCCAGGATATACGATCCCCAAATTCCATGTGTATAAGGGGACGGGCAATCCGCACCAACACGTTGCTCAATTCAGAGCTTTGTGCAGTAATACTGGAGGCGATGACAAACTATTTCTTCGCCAATTTGTCGGAAGCTTGGCGGAGACGGCATTTGAATGGTACTCCGAGCTCCTAAATGACTCTGTCAAGACATTTACGGAGATGGAACCCTGTTCACACAGCGGTTCGCAAGCGCAAGCGAGCGCACCCCGATCACGGCATTGATCAACGCCAGAGTGAATCCGGGAGAAACCTGGGTTCAGTACGCAATACGGTGGTGGAGCCTATGGTCGAAGTGTGAACAACGCATAGAGGAAGCTCCTGCTGTGGGCATGTTCATAGGGACCCTTGATCCTCAGGCAACTATATCCCACTTTATGATGTTCTTCAAGCCGACCACCTTCCAGGCTCTGATTGATAAGCTGGCCCAAATGGATCAGATGGGCCATAGGCCGTCCTCTTCAAAAACAGATCTCCGGAATGAAAAAGGGAAAGGGAAAGCGACCTTCGTAGCCAACGTTCAACAACAATCGAGTGACCCGACGGTGGTTTGCCAAAACAACAGACCGTGAGCCCTCGAAGAGAAGTTGAGACGTCCTTACTTGTTTCCCCAGGATAAAACAAGGAGATTATTCGAACTAGTGGTGCGCAACAGGCTCATCACTCTGCCGGATCCGAGACGCCCACTGCAATCGGGCGACGTCAACAATCCCAATTACTGTCCCTACCACCAAATAGTGGGCCACCCAATCGAAGATTGCTAGGTCTTTAAAAACTGGGTCGAAGACCAGTACCAATAGGATAAGTTCGCGTTTTCCGAAAACTGGAAGGTAAACCTGCCGCAGCAGCACGCTCCTAAAAAGGTGGATACGCCGGAGGCATCATGCTCATTTTTAGAGGAAGCTCCGTGGGAAGTGGTCATTTCAGCTAAAACTAAAAGAATGGCGATTAGCTGGAAAATCCCGCTGGTGCCTGAAATTATTGACAGAATGCTGAAGCCGTGCCCAACGCCAAAAGTTGGTAACGATGGACAAAACCTCCAGGCCAAGCCTCCGAAGTCTTCAAAGAAAAATAAGAAGGCCAAGAAGCCCATGCAGCTCGATGACAATTGTATGGGTCTACAAAAGTATATCGACGCGCTGGTGGAATACAACTAAAAAGCGCGGACCCCAGTCACACTGAAAGAATTCCTCAAGCATATTCTTGAAAACGGAGACAGTGACATTAATGAAGGAGACGACTCGTCAGAAGAACCCGAGGAGTATGTGGCGAGCTGCCACATGATCTCTCACTTGTCGATAAACGACAAAGAAGCTCCTTACGTAGAGAAACTGGGGGCAGATCCAGAACCAAAACCCATGGAACCGTCAGATGACCTCATCGATAAGCTGCTGAACGAAGTTCTTCAAAAGAGCAAAGCTGATCAAGAACGTGAAGCGGCCATTTACGAAAAGGACAAGCGTTAGTGTCAGGCCGAAAAAGCTCCGGTAATGAGAAGTCATAAAGTACCCCAAGCGGATCAAAGTGTCCTTGCCACTAGTAGGAGCAGAATCAAGATAAGAAAGCAGTTCGCCAAAACTCTGTCAGTAGGAATGAAGCTGCCACCTTCCAAAGAAAATACTTCCAGGAATACGTGCCCCGACGAATAGGATGTCCATCCGAAATACTGCTTGTATCATTGGAGGGTCGCACACCCTACCGAAGAGTGCAATGCCTTCAAGAAATGGTGGCAGGGATACGTTGCCCACCGACAACAATTCAAGCGAGTGAAGCGCAAAGCCCGTCGGGAACAGAGAAGCACGACAGACGAGCGTGAAGGAAAAACCGGTAACTGTCACACGGTTGATGCCATCCCGACAAGAGCAAAACCTCAAGTTCTTACCTTCGGTAGCGATTTTGACGAAGAAATAGCCCTCGGCCCTCTCTTTAAGGAATCTACCTCTGAAAAGGAAGAGGAAATGAAGAACTGTGAGAACATTCAGCTGCATAACCGTACGTTGCCTGAAAAGAATCTCGGACCTTCAAACAAAGGTTCAGGAAAAAGGGACAAAGGAAAGGAAAAAGTCCCTGAGGAGATTGCTCTCGATGATAGAGTTATTGAAGAGCTCACAGCCAAGGACTCGCCCAAGAAGAACAAGGTGGATTACAATGTCCTGGTACATCTGAGGAAGATAAGAGCACGAGATTCCCTGATTAAGGCGTTATAAGAGCCCGACCAGTTTCAAGCCTTCCTGGCGGAAGAAAAGATGAAGGACGAGTTGGAAGAAGCGCCTACGGCTGATATCACCTTCAGCGATGAAGACCTCCTTTTAGGAACGTGCGAGCACAACCGTCCGCTGTATGTAACCGAGTATTGTCACGATATCAAGATAGGGAAGATCCTGGTCGACAACGGGTCCTCTGTCAACCTTCTCAATGTAAGGGTGTTGAAGAAGATTTGCATGAACGTGCAGCACCTGGCTCGGGATAAAATTACCATCCTCGGTTTTGACTCCCAATCATTGCAAACGCTCAGGTCTGTAATACTGAAATTACGCTTCGGGCTGCTCGTCACTGACATCAAGTTCCATGTTATTGATGCCCAAACTTGCTACAACGCTTTACTGGGCAGGCCTTGGTTACATGTGTTAGTGTATATGCCCTAGAGGCCATTACTGTATCATACTAGCTTGTATATTACTTAATGGAAGCTTGGGATATTCACAGTTGCATAGACAATCTTGCTCAAAATGGTAGTATGCTACTTGGTTTGTTTCTACTTCAATATGTGCATGTGTTTCTTTTAGCATATCGCTTATAAATATTAGTAGAGCCATTAGGATCTTTGCTTGATTACTAGCGTTGTGATGGCAGTCACACTTGTGGGGGCTGCGTAATCTATAAGCACATCCTTATACAGGTCCCTAGTCGTAGGACTATCGAGACAGGGCATCGATACTCCAGAGTAGACTAGCGTATACGCTTCTCATCCCAGCACGGGAGACGGTCTGTCCCACATCCGTCAGTACGTCGTACTTGAGATAATATGTGGGTGCTCGTTAGGTTACGAGTACACTGGACAGGACTCGTCGGGAACTGTTGGTTGGTATTATACCTATCGTCAGTTATCAGTTCCCAGGTGACATGAGTGCAGCTTAGTCCGCTGACTTGACACTGTCACTTCGCCTCGAGTGTGTTCCCACTGTACTTAGATTACTATCCTACCACGACTCAAAGGAGTCGTGCAAACGGGTAGTAGTTGGGTGCAGTCCCGAAGCACTTGGAGGCAGTGACGGTTAGACAGGATTCGTCTCTCCCGGTATTGGGGGTTGATATCGCGCTGTGTCTAGGAGAGCCATTCTACATGTAGTCCCTGGCCAGGGCAAGCGAGATATACTGGTAGGTTTCCAGTGATATCTCAGGGTGTTCTGGGCCACACTCCGACACGACTTGTACCGCTATTAGGGGACTGACGTTCGCCACCCCCTAGGCCCGCCATGCGATATTCTTAGACGAACAGACCGGACTGTACGGAGATTGTCACATACAGGCTCAGTAGGAGTTCAGATGGGTTTACCTCATCGGCCTTCTTATCGACATCTACCTGGGGACCGTTACGTACAGCTAGTGCTGCTTGCGATCTGTGGTTAAACCCACTGCCAGCGTAGTGTCGAGTCTTTAGAGTCCCACATAGAGAGTTTCCCTGCACTGAGCGAAACGTGTAGAGGCCGTATGGTTTTACGGCAGGGCTACGATCACTTACGTGCATTTGTGTGCGTATGCTGTTCGGGCAGGCAATACTAGTGGGCTTTGGTTTAAGCCGGATCCTAGTATTGCACGGATGGATTTTTTTTGTCTTCTGTGCATTCGCATTCTACGGAATGCGGATGCGGGTGTGTATGCACAGTTTTGAGGAGCGAAGAAGGAGGAGGTGCCTCATTAGGGTTTTGACAGTTGATTTGGTCAAAACCATTTTAAGGCGGACTCATTAGGGTTTTGGCAGTTGGTTCGGTCAAAACCATTATAAGCCAGGGACATTATTTACTAATCTCTTTTAGTGATTATTGTGTGATGGCTAATTTCTTTGACCATTTGACCACTTGACTTTGTTGACCGTTTGACCAAAGTTGACTTGGACCTTCATGAGAGGTCTAGAGTATTCTTTGGATTTCTTATTATTTTTGGATTATGAAAATGGTCAAGTCATTAGTAGCCATCAACTTTATCATGAAAGGATTAGTAATGATGATTTTTGTGTATTATTGCAACCATGGTTCATTCTCTCTAGCTCATAATTCATTTCTTATTCTCTCTCTTGAAAAAGAAATGAGAAAGCTCCATGGTTGCTAGCTTCTTCTTCCTCCTCTTGATATTTCCTTTGATCTCATGTGTTGAGAGAAAAAGGATCCAAATAAGACAAACACATCCATCTACTACTTCTACACAACCTAGGACATCAAGCCTAGCGATCTTGTTGCCCTAGTTACCTCGGCTCGAGGTGGAGCTCGGAGTACAACTCTCGGGTGGATCGTCTTCGACTCAAGAAGGCCGCGGAGGTGATCAAGATCCGGATCGACCCTCGGAGCGTGGATGGACGAGCCGGACAGCAGAGAGAAGACCCGAAGGACCGGTATCGTGAGGTATAATCTCTATGGCATAGTAGATAGCACCTCTAGTAGTTTGTTAGTTTGTAGTTTAGCAAAGATCATTTTTTTAGTCCATGTTGCCTTTGTGCCAAAAATCGTTTTTCTCCTTTTCCGCCTCCCCGTAAGAACCGGGGTGAGCAACGTGGACTTACAACATGAATACAACATCATCCTTTCTACACAACATCAGTGTATGAAGTACTTCAAGGATGACCTCGAGTACACAGTTACAGTGGAGCTGAACCCATTCTCCGTAAGTGAAGTCCACAAATATGAAAACGCCAAGTACTTCTTACCAGACTTCGAAGACATGGAAAGATGTCGCAAACCGGAGAATAAACAAAAATCCATCGCCACTATCCCGATATTTGGGAGCGATACCGAGGAGGATGAAGAGATGTCTACACAGGACAACCTCAAGGCAACAGGTCAGGACCATCTACTCCTATTCTGGTCTTTGGCAGTGACTCTGAGGACGAGGCCAACACAGTGTTCTCCGTCCGCCCGTCAATGCAGACCCTTGCTGGAGCTGACCGGAGTTTACAAATTACCATGATTCCGCAGCGGCATTACAAAGAGCTTGATGCACTTGATACGTACAGCGTGCAAGAGCTGTAGATCTTCTACGTCCCTCCTAAGCAAAGAGGTGAAATTTCGATCCTTTTCTATCAATCCACGGAGACTAAAGTGGAGAAAGAAGTATGGCACGGTGCCGAACCTGCGCTCGACAAGCTTCAACCAATCCATCTGCCCAGGTATTATGCAGAGGGACTGAAAAGGCTATTGAGATGCTAAGGTGTACCCTTCAAATAGACTGCTTGACAAGCTCAGTTCTATAACAAGATTTGGGATGTTCCCGGGACTCAGCGGAAGATGCCCAACGGGAGAATGGAGACGACTGACCTTGGATACGTTCAGTCTAAGAAAAGGGAGCGGTTCCATGGCTGCCATGTCATAAATGACTCCGGTAGAGAAGAAGCGAATGCATCTCCATATAGCGTCGATGTCGAGCCAGAGCTAGATCTCGCCATGAGAATACCAAGCCCGTCGTTCGAAGAATAGATTAACAAGATGATAAGAAAAACGGGTCAAAATATTCGGGATGACCATAACCGCGAGATGGCAATTTACGAGAAAGCTAGGACGCAATGTATCATTCAGCAGGCTACGGAGGATGGCGGTCCCCTTCACCCTCAACCCGCTGTACGCTCTTGTGGCAAAAAGAAAGCCCGACGCAGAAGCAATGATAAGATCAAGAACGGGGACGACGTTCGAAAACAATGAGGCGGATCAAAGAAGTCGCGCGATCGAGGAAAAGTCGGCTGGAATCTGTCTTTTATGAAAAAGACGGGTCGGGAGTACTCTTTCCCTCAAGACAAGACAAGAAAAATCTCCGACCTTGTCATAAAACATCAAATGATGGTGCTTCCGGAGTCTCAGCGCCCCGAACAAATAAACGAGGGCCATCACCCGGATTATTGCTCCTACCACCGAGTAGTGGGACATCCTCTTGAAGACTGCTTTACCTTCAAAGACTGGGTTGAAGATCAGTATCATCAAGGCAGGTTTGCTCTATCCGATGGTTGGAGGGTAGCCCCGTCACGAAAGCATGATCCGAGAGCAACCTACACTACGAGGGAAAGTCTAGATCAGCATCGATCTTGGAAACGAGCTCGTACCTGCCACATGATAACATTCTCAAAGGAGGGAGAGCACGAGAATATGGACGACCTCTCCCAGTGCTTCACAAATGAAGATGAGAATGAGGTGATCTCGGAATTTCCACCGGCGCCAAAAGAGCTGGAAGATGGGATACACACCACAGCAGAAAACCTGAGAAAAATCGACTTGGGGACAGCAAACAAGCCAAGGCCAACGTTCGTCAGTGAGCCGCTGTTTGAGAAATAGGTAGCCACATTAAAAGACGTACTTATGCAGTATAAAGACTGTTTCACATGGAACTATTTCGAGATGTCGGGACTAGATCCAAAAATAGCCATACATAAACTGGCAATATCACCGGACGTCAAGCCAGTCAAGCAAATACCAAGAAGAATGCGGTTCGAGCTTGAGATGAGTATCAATGCCGAAGTCAAGAAGCTAATCGACTTCGGCTTCATCCAGGAAGTTCAATACCCTGACTGGATCGCCAATATCGTTCCGGTAATGAAGAAAAATGGGACAGTATGCATCTGCGTAGATTTTCGGGATCTCAACAAAGCTTGTCTGAAGGATGACTTCCCAGTGCCTGTTACCAAGCTGATGATCGATAACACATCCACTCATAAAGTCTTCTCCTTCATGGACGGATCATCAGGGTACAACCAAATCAAGATGCATCCTGAAGACTAAAAGCACACTGCTTTCCAGACTCCGCTGGGAATATTTTGCTACAAAGTGATGCCCTTCGGTCTGAAGAACGCTGGCACCACCTACCAGAGGGCCATGACAAAGATCATTGATGACCTTATACACGAGATTGTTGAATGTTATATTGACAACCTCATGGTGAAAATCAAATCGTACGGGGAGCATTGGGAGCATCTAAAGACAGTGTTCCAGCGCCTTCGAAAGTACAACATGAAGATGAACCCTTTGAAATGCGCGTTTGGAGTTTCCTCAGGCAAATTCCTAGGATTCATCGTATGACACCGGGGCATCGAAATAGACCCGTCAAAGATCAAGGCGATTATGGAAATGCCTTCGCCAAGAATTCTTAAGCAACTGCGGTCTCTCTAAGGAAAGCTTACGTATATCCGGCGGTTCATAGCTAACTTCTCCGGTAAATGCCACCCCTACAGTCATCTAATGAAGAGGGGACCCCATTCTTTTGGGATCATAAATGCCAAAGCGTACTGGCTGAAATCAAGCAATATCTGCAGAACCCGCCGGTACTGACCGCTCCAGTCAAGGGAAAGCCCCTCATCCTATACACAACAACCCTTGAAGGTTCTTTAGGAGCGCTATGGGCACAAGAGAACGACCGGGGGAAGGAGAGAGCTCTCTACTATTTGAGTCGAGTTCTCCTGTGGGAAGAAAACAATTACTCCCGCATCGAAAGCATTGCCTGGCACTGATTTTCACGGTAACGAAGCTCTGACATTACGCCTTGGCACATGATGTTCATCTCATATCAAAGGTGGATCCTCTAAAATATTTGATGTCAAGAGCCATACTAATAGGAAGGCTTGCCAAATGGTCCCTCCTCTTGATGGAGTTCTCGATAGTGTATCGACCCCTCAAGGCAATAAAAGGCAAGGCCATCGCCGATTTTCTCGCTGAGCATCCGATACATGTCGACTCTCCCTTGAACTACGAGTTACCGGACGAACACGCGTTTGATGCAATCGATGGGGAGAAAGAAGGGAGTGATACCTGATGGGAACTCTACTTCGATGGGGCATCATCTATGAAGAGACGAAAGCAAAGCACCCCCATAATCAAAGCCGGAGTAGGCCTTATCTTTGTGACTCCACAAGGAGGGATAATGCATTTTTCCCTTTCCTTAACGGAGCCAAGAACAAACAAAGAAACAGAATATGAAGCTTTGATAGCAGGTCTCGAGATCGCCATTGACATGGGGATCGAAAACCTCATCATATATGGAAACTCCCAGCTGGTCGTTAGCCAAATAAATGGCGACTACCAGACGTGCAAGCCAGAACTGATCAGGTATGGTGAAAGAGTGCAGAAATTGCTGACGCAAATCCCCTCCTACACCCTGGAAAGCATGCCTCGTGCGAAAAATAGTAAGGCGGATGCGTTATCCAAGCTCGCAAAAGAACTGGCCGACGAAAACCCCGATGACGTAAGGATCATTGTGCAAAGCCGCCAGATTCTCATGCCAACAGAAATATCTCTGAAGTCGTCTGAAACAAGGGGAGCAACTGAACAAGCAGTCTTCCGAATAGAGGACGAAGAAAAGGATAAGGATTGGAGAGGGGTCTTCATAGACTAATTCAAATCCCATCAAACGACCGAGGAAGCGTCATCAAGACATCAGCTTATGAAGCGCGCCTTCGTCAATGATACTCTATATAAGAGATCGTTCGACTGTCTGTGGCTGAGATGCCTGGGACCAGAAGAAGCAAGGAGAGTCATCCAAGAAACTCATGACGGACTCTGCGGTTCCAATCAAGTCGGGCCAAAGATGAAGCCGATGATCAAAAGAATGGGCTATTATTGGCCCACGATGATTCAGTACTGCCTCGAATATGCGAAGCGGTGTCACTCATGCCAGATTCATGGGGACTTCATCCACCAGCATCCGAATCCACTACACCCGACATTGGCTAGCTGGCCATTCGAAATGTGAGGAACCGATATAATCGGGCCCATCGAACCGGCATCATCCAAAGGACATCAGTTCAAATTGGCAACAGCCGATTACTTCTCTAAGTGGGCAAAAGCAATACCGCTAAGAGAGGTGAAGATGGAGAACATCCTCCATTTCTTCAAAATACACGTCCTCTACCGGTTCGGCACTCCGCGACGGATTATCTCTTATAACGAGCCAGCCTACAGAAGCCATAAGATCAGCCGCTTCGCACAGCAGCATAAAATAGATTGGAGATATTCTTCAGTTTATAATTCCCGAGCTAACAGTCTAGCTGAGACTTTCAACAAGACCTTAACAAAGATCATAAAGAAAATGGTGTCCAGAAATAAAAGGGACTGGCACGAGAGATTGCATGAAGCTCTCTGAGCCTATCAGACTATATTCAAGACGGTCACAAATACAACGCCATTCGCGTTGGTATTTGGCACGGAAGCGGTACTTCCCTTGGAGATAGAGCTACCCTCCCTACGAGTGGCAGTTCGGTATGAACTAACGGACGAAGAGAATGCCCATCTTCGACTTGAGGAGCTTGTTCTCCTCCGAACACAGAGACGGGACCGCGTAGGTCCGTCTTGCCTGAATTTGGGGGCAGATGCTAATTGGTGCTATCCGTCCACCTCTCTGAAGATTCCAAGTTGATTTATGACACCATGTATTGAAGGTTTAAACGGATGCGGCCGATGTAGCAGACTTCGTCAGATTCCCCCTCGTTTGAGGGGTTTTTGATTGTGGGGACGCTCTTCCCTGCAGGCGCAAGCCCTTGCAGTTAATTACGCTACCGCATCGCGGTAACCACTTTCTCCTTCTCCAGATGGTCACTTCGTGTCGTGTGTGTTTGTTTTTGTTTTTGGTTGCCCGTGGATTGTATACGGAGACTAATTTATGTTGTCGCCCATAAGGCGTGGATTAGTCCAAATCCGTATCTTCTTAGATTTAGGTTTGGGGTTGGGTTTAAGGATACGTTAGTCTAATTTGAGACTAAGATCAACTTAAACGTTTGTTAAGGATACGTTAATATAATTTTAGACTAAGATCAACTTAACGGGATCATTTAGATCCAATAAAAGAGCATTTAGGCTCTATTGTTTAGTTTAGAGACATTGCGGTCGATAATTAGTTTAAGGACGTTACGGTCCAAGGTTAAGGACATCACAGTCCATGGGTTTAAGGACCTCACAGTCTAAGGTTAAGGACATCATAGTCCATGGGTTTAAGGACCCCACGGTCCAGTTTAAAGATGTCATAGTCTATGAAATGTATGGTTGTCGGGACCCGTCACCTCTCTGAAGACGTTGAAGGATTACAACGACATATATCAGAGGGGTTCAGAGATGTACCCTTGAACCAATTTTGGTTGAAAGATCTGTAGTCCAATTTGGGGCTAAGATCTATTAAAAGATTTTTGAGCATATGATCTCAATTAATCTGAATGAGGGGTTTATTGCCAATTTTGGGCTCGGCCCACTCAGTTAAAATATTTAAACATTTGACAATGCTGAGCATTGATTTGAGTTCTGACAATATTTTTTGTCTTTTATTGAATGCTGAGCATTCATCATAGCTCTGGGCTTATTAAAAAACAATTTATGTTCTATCAGCGCACACGTGAGGAGCACGTGGTGCGTTTGGCACTTTGCGCCAATCAAAGAGCGCAGTGCGCTTCTGCCGAGTAGCGCACACGTGGTGCGCTTGGCGCTGAGCGCCAGTTTGTGAGCGCATTGCGCTGATTTATGAGTGCAAAGCTCTATTAGTTCAGTGGCGCACACGTGAGGAGCACGTGGTGCACTTGGCGCTGAGCACCATTCCATGAGCGCAAAGCGCTAATCCAAGAGCGCAGAGCGCTAACTGTTAAGTGGCGCACACGTGAGAGGTACGTGGTGCGCTTGGCGCTTTGCACCAGATCAGGAGCGCTGAGATACTTCTTTTTAATATGGAGCACTAAGGCTTTTTTATGCAGCGCTGTGTGCTTCTTTTTAATATGGAGCGCTAAGGCTCTTTTATGCAGCGCTATGCACTGAGAATTAAATTCTCCTTTAAGAGACTTTGTCTCATAAATTTAAGAATAAAATTCTTAGTTTGTAGGAGATGTTTCAATCTCTTATATTGATGAAAAGCTTTACCTTTTTGGATCTATGATCCTAAGAGAATTGAATTATTCTCCCCCCTATTATAATGAGATACTATGATCTCTTTGTGTAAAAGACCTAAGTCTTGTAGATCTATGATCTGTGAGAAGAATTGTGTTCTTCTTCTTGTTTTATGGTGAGATCTTTTGATCTCTTTGTGAAAGTCTTTTGGTCTTGTAGATCTATGATCTTAAAGAAATAAATTCTTCTTTTTAATATAAGATAATTTCATCTCTCTGTTTATCTTTACCTTGAAGAAAGTTGTTCTTCTATCGAGAGCTTGGCTCTTCTCTCTCAATTTTCTCAAAGCTTATGGGGGGTTCCTCTATTTTCTTCTGTATATCTGAGACTTGAAGTCTTGAGGCATTTATATAGGGTGAGCTGATTTGTTCAATCAGTTAAGGAGATCTTTTCTCCAATTGATTTGGGGATTCCCCCACCGTTGGATCTTTGATCCAAGAGCTTCTGATTTACAGAAGGCAATCTTTTTGTTTTTAACAAGATTGTGAAATCTTTCCATACAGAATTTATTCTATATTTTGGTGATTTTTAATCACCGTTAGATCATTGATCCAATGGAGCTATGATTTACATAGCACAATCTTGTTGTTTGGAAAGATTTTAAGGCATCTTTCCTTAACAGAATTTAATTCTGATTAATTGATAATTTATCATCTTTATTAGATCTTTGATCTGACGGTGGGGGAGCTTTTAGTCCCAACGCCGGCGCACCCGTGCTTTGCACATGGTGCGCTGCTTAGAGCGCAGCGCACTTAGCGCTCGCGCACCCGCGCTTTGCACGTGGTGCGCTGCTTAGAACGCAGCGCACCAAATGCTAGCGCACACGTGCTTTGCACGTGGCGCGCTGCATTAGAGTCTTTGACTCTCAGCGCTGGCGCTGTTATGAAGTATTGCTTCACGCTGAAGGTGTCTTTTCACCTTCCTTCTGAGTCAAACTTTCCCTTTCCCAGATCTTGGAAATAGTTCCTGTCACGCCCCGCTTCCCAGAGTGCGCTAAGATCGGCACGTGACAGAGCCAACCATGCTACCTATGGCTCGGAAACATCCTTCCACAGTCACATTACGGCTGTCTGGAAGATATCAAGAACAGGAAAATAAAATAACTATCTAGTACATGTCCATATGCTAGAATAAACGAGTCAAGAAATAATATGCGGAAGCAATAGATCCAATAAACAAAACACCTGGAAAGTAAAACTGGATACTAACTGGGTCCACACTGCTCGGCCTGACGGCGGAAAATACTCCTGATCAGCCTGCGTCAAAGGTAGAGGATCTGGGCCATGCAAAACCCAGACGTCAGTGCGTCATAATATCAAACAATAATAAAATAAAGGAGTAGCAAGGCATGCAGGTACGCGTATGAACGGTAAAACAGGTATAACAGTAACATAAATAAGAACAGTGAAGGGTAAGGCATAGGTGATGTGCAGTGAGTAATCTAAACTGGTCTACTGGGTTAATTACTCTCAAGTCTTTGAAATCAATTTGATGAATTATCGATGTAACTCAATAGTATCCCGTGCATGCCCGGGACCACGGTCAAGATTCTCGGGCTGAATTCGAGACGTGCCGCTAGCCAGTAAAAGGTAGTATGTAACGATGAATGATGTTAGCAGCATCATCCCGGGGTTGGCCTAGCCTGTAAGACTAATCAGTAAAGGCATCGACCTGTCGAGTTACAATTCAGGTTTCATCATTGATTTCCCCATACCCCCAAGTTATGTGTTCAAGTCAGGTATTGATAAATCTGGAGCTAATGCCAACACAGGATCAAGCAGGTACAGGTTTGTCTGAATAGACAACAGGAAATGTCCGTAGGGACAACAGGTCAAGATTGTCGGCATTAGTAACAAGATCAGGTAACATGTCAAGCTGTGGTACATCAGGTCATGTCAGGTGGTGTACATGTATCAGGTCAGGTCAAGTAGTGCACATGTATCAAGTCGTGTCAAGCAGTAGTGTATCAAGTCATGTCAGGGAAGTGCACAAGTATCACGTGGGTGCTCATAATCAAACTGTAATAAGTATGGGTACACAAAAACAAGTATGGGATACCGATATAACAATAAAATGGAATAGTGTGATATGGTATGCAAATAGATATAAATTCAAAGATATGGATGCACAGTTATCGATTAGGGTTACAATTATAGTTCCAATACTAATTAGGATGCACTTTATTAAACATGGAGTGTTAATATCACATTGTTATGTATTACTATGATCTATGGATGTAGTTATATATATTCTAAATGAGATGGATGCAAACGGGTATCCGAAAAGTTATAAAACTATAAAATGGTAACGTGGAAAGTACAACTAAGCAATATGCGATATAAATATTGATATGAATGCAGTATAATGAAATCTAGTATGTGACAAGATTAGTTTTCATGATCTAGATTTAAAATGATATAAACGGATGCAAACAGAACATCGACATGTTATAAAACTAAACATGGGGTACTAGATTTAAACTACAGGTATAATATTTATTTAAATATGTATAAAATGGGTTATATAGCATGTAGCAAGATTAACTTGCCTAGATGGATCGCGATATGGATACACACGGCAACGCCAAAAGTCGGTAAAAGTCTCGATGCACGCGCACACGTACAGAACAGAACCAGGCAAAGCAAGAATGCAACCGCATAGGTAGGGAACGTCCACTGGGTTCCTCGGATCGTCGGCAGCGGCACGGCTCCGGCGATCACCGGGAAACACGAAAACAAGAAACAAGAATAGAAGAACAAGAATAAGAAGAATCAGGGGAAGAAGAAGAGGGGACTGTAGTAAGATGTTCTGGGTCAGAGGAGGCTGCAGGGGGTGACGTCGACGGTGGGGCATCGACGGTGAGGTTCATGGCAAAAGACAGCGAGGTTGCGGGTAAGTTGTTGGGTGGTTGGGTGATGGTGTGCAGGGTTCTAGCCCGGTTTAGAGGAGGCGGTGATGGTTTTTAGAGAGAAGGGAGGAAGGTAGTGGCAACGGGGTGAGGGTGAGGAGACAACGATGTGGTCGCCGGCGGTGAGGCAAGGCATGCAGGCGAGGGAAGGAAAAGGAAGAGGGTTGCAGCCGGGGTTCTTGAGTTGGTGGTTTGCAGTGGGTTGAGGGCCTCAGGGGAAGAAGAGAAAGGAAATGGAGAGGAGGCGAGGCCGAGGTGACGAGGATGGTCGGAGCTAGGGTTAAGGTGATGGTTCAAAGGTGGTTGGAGTTGGGTTGTTGGGGTGTTTGCAAGGGTTCTGGGTTTGGAAGAAGAGGAGAGGATAAGGTGGAGGTCGAGAAGGGGAGATGGTGCGAGGGGAGGCCGATGGTGGAGGTCGACGGTGATGAGAAGTGAGGGAGACGGTGATGGGTGCAGTGGGTTGAAGGTCAGTTGCAGGGTGAGCTCGGGAAGGAGGATGAAGAAGAAGGAAGAAGGAATGAGATGATGGAGATGAAGGTAAAATGATGACGAGGGGCGATGTCGAGGCAGAGGAGGAGGCTGGCTTGGGTTCTCGCGATGAGAGGCAGCGGAGGAAGAGGAAAAAGAAAATGAGGGGAGAGAGAGGGACGTGAGGTAGGGGTTAATTAATTAAAAAAAGAAAGAATTTATATATATATATATATATATATATATATATATATATATATATATATAGAGAGAGAGAGAGAGAGAGAGAGAGAGAGAGGGGGGGGGGAGAGAGAGAGGAATACGAGAGGGGAGAGAGAGAGAGATCGAGTGGAGAGAGATAGGGATGAGAGAGAGAGAGATCGAGAGGAGAGAGAGAGGGAAATGAACCGTTCGGAAATATGAAATTGTTTTGTAGTGGGGGAGACAGTAAGAGAGAAAGAAAGAGAGAAGAGAGAAGAGAGAGAGAAAAGAGAAAGAGAGAGAGGATGGGGGCCACTGACAGTGAGAGAGAGAGAGAGCTGGAGGGTGAGCTGGGTTGTTAGGAATTAGGATTTTAAAATTTAAAAAGATTTGTAGTTTGTTAGTTAAATTTTAAATTTGTCGATTTAATTAAATTAATTAATTTGAATTTTGGTGGGATACAAAAATATTCCAAAACACGCCCGGGTCGGGTCTAAAAATTCAGATTTAAAATATGAAAAATATATGCGACTTCCAAATTTCAAAATGAATGCCCAGGTAACGAAAATGCATACCCCCAAGAACGGATGCACGTACGTGCGCGTAGTCATCCAAACACGTCTGTTTCACTGAACGGGACGAGAACAAGACGCGTGGATGCTACCACGGGGTTAGGGGTACCATGCAGACCATGTTATGTAATTTTAAAATATTTTACGTGACCTAA
Source organism: Agapanthus africanus (assembly GCA_030015575.1). Taxonomy (NCBI): domain Eukaryota; kingdom Viridiplantae; phylum Streptophyta; class Magnoliopsida; order Asparagales; family Amaryllidaceae; genus Agapanthus; species Agapanthus africanus. Next base: position 42,749,338 of record JASDDO010000024.1, on the reverse strand, counting down.
AATGTTATATGGTAAAATATGCGATGCCAGATGAAATACCAGTATGCAGTATACATGAAATGCACGTGTCTATGTAACAAGTCAAGGTAATTCATAAGTATGAATCAAACAGGTTCAAGCAAGCGGGTCGGGTCGAATGCAAAGTAAAATGTAAAATACCATTCGCACCCAAATCACGATAAATTAAGAAATACTACCAATAAGAAAATACTAGAACTGGAATTGGTATAAATGAACTAGGTTGTTACATTATACCCAACTACAAAAAGAATTTCGTCCTCGAAATTCCAAGAACAAGAAAGGATAAACAAACAAGAAACTACAAGAATAGATATGGAAACTTCTGCCGGATTTCATCTTCTCGTTCCCAAGTTGATTCTCCATGTGAGCGATTTCCCCAAGAAACAAGTACGGGAGGGATAACCTTGTTCTTAAGAACCTTTTCTCTTCGATCCACAATCGACATCGGTCGCTCCTCAAAAATCAAATCTTCTCGTACGGTCAGTTCCGAATGATCCAGCACGTGTGTTTCAGCTCGAACATACTTACGGAGTTGAGACACATGAAACATGTTATGAACATTCGCCAAAGATTACGGTAAAGCCAATCGATACGCCACTTCTCCAACACGCTCCAAAATCTCAAAAGGTCCAACGTATCGAGGGCTAATCTTTTCTCGACTCCTAAAGCGAATCACCCCTCTAGTCGGTGATATTTTCAAGAACACCAAATCACCAACCGCGAACTCTAGAGGTCTTCTCGATGTATCAGCCCAACTCTTCTGTCGATCTTGTGCTGCCTTCATATGATTCCGGATAGTGTTGACTTTCTTTACTCTCTGCACGATCAAATCCGGTCCCAACAATCTTCGTTCTCCAACATCATCCCAACAAACGGGTGAACGACACTTGCGACCATATAACGCTTCAAATGGAGCCATCTGAATAGTTGCCTGAAAACTGTTATTGTAAGAAAACTCCACCAAGTGTAGATGATCCTCCTATGAACTCTTGAAGTCTAGCATGCAAGCTCTCAACATGTCTTCAAGAGTTTGGATCGTTCTCTCCGACTAGACATCTATCTGAGGATGATTAGCTGTACTAAACTTCAATCGAGTCCCTAAACTTTCCTGTAATCTTCTCCAGAAGTGTGATAAGAAACGGGTGTCACGGTCAGACACATGCTCACCGGTACTCCATGCAATTTTACAATCTCCTGTATGTATCGTTTTGCCAATGCTTCTATTGATTGACCAACTCGAAATGGGATGAAATGAGCTGCCATGGTCAATCGATCAACAATCACCCAAACTGCATTGTTGCCCTTTGGACTCCGCGGTAAAGCCGTCACGAAATCCATGGTTATATGTTCCCACTTCCATTGAGGAATCGGAAGTGGTTGCAATAAACCAACAACCCTTTGATGTTCAGTCTTAACTTGCTGACACACCAAGCACTTCGCTACAAAGCGGGCAATCTCCCGTTTCATGCCTTCCCACCAGAAATGCTATCGTACATCTCGGTACATCTTCGTGCCTCCTGGATGTACGGAATATACGGAATTGTGTGCCTCCTTCATAACTTCTTCACGAATATCTCCTTTTGGCACACACAAAGTGCTACCATATCGCAACGAACTATCTTCATGAATCAACAAGTCCGTTCAAAGTCCAGCTTCAACCTGTTCTCGAAACTTCTGCAATCTTGGGTTCTGGGACTGCGCTGCTTTATCGATAAATGACGACTGTACTTGCAGCTGCATCAACTGTCCCGAAGAATGCGGTAGCACGATCTCCAAATCGAATCTTCGAAAGTCTTCAATAAGTTCCTTCTGTGCAGTCAACATCTGAATTGCTGGCAACCGACTAAGCGCATCTGGCACAACATTAACTTTCCCCGGATGGTACTTAAGATCAAGATCGTAGTCATCCATCAGCTCCAACCATCTATGCTGCCTCATATTAAGCTCCTTCTGTGTGAACACGTACGTTAGGCTTTTTTGATCGGTGAATACTTCGACCCTTTCGCCCAATAAGTAGTGTCTCCAAATCTTCAAAGAGAAAATCACAGTTGCTAGCTCCAAATCATGAGTTGGGTAATTCTTCTCATGGGTCTTCAACTGTCTCGATGCGTAGACTATAACCTTCCCATGCTACATCAAAACACATCCCAATCCTTTCCCAGATGCATCGCTGTGAATCACCAATCCTCCGGAACTGTCTGGTACGGTCAAAATAAGAGCGGTTATCAGTCTCTGCTTCAATGCCTCGAAAGCTGACGCACACTTATCCGTCCACACAAATGGTACTTCCTTGCACGTAAGCTTGGTCAGAGGCTCAGCCAAACGAGCAAAATTCTCCACGAACCTTCTGTAATACCCGGCAAGTCCAAGAAAGCTTCTGATCTCTGCAACGTTCTTCGGAATCGGCCAATCTCGAACTGCTGCAATCTTTTCGGGATCAACGGCGATTCCATCTCCGGACACGACATGCTCCAAAAACTTCACTTCTTCAAACCAAAACTAGCACTTGCTCGTCTTTGCGTACAATCTTTCTTGCCTCAATGTCTGCAGTGCGATCTTCAAGTGTTCCGCATGCTCTTCAATGCTCCTCGAGTAGACCAGAATATCATCGATGAACACTACTATAAACTGGTCCAAGAACGGTGAAAAGATTCGGTTCATCAAGTCCATAAATATTGCCGATGCACTCGTGACCCTGAATGGCATCACTAAATACTCGTAATGTCCATACCGAGTTCGGAACGCAGTCTTGCAAATATCCTCCGATTTAACTCGGACCTGATGATATCCGGATCGCAAATCCAGTTTTGAGAATACCCTCACGCCACTGAGTTGCTCGAATAATTCTCCAATGCGAGGAATCGGGTACTTGTTCTTAATAGTCACCTAGTTTAATTCTCGATAATCGATGCACATCCTCTTTGTGCCATCTTTCTTCTTGACTAGAAGAACTGGAGCTCCCCAAAGTGAATTGCTGCTGTGAATCCAACCCTTCTCAAGTAATTCAGTAACCTGCTTCTTGACTTCTTCCAACTCCACTGGTGCCATTGGATAGTACGCCTTTGAGATTGGCGCTGCACCAGGAACAAGATCAATCGCGAACTCCACATCTCGTTTTGGTGGTAAACCCGAGATGTCCTCGAACACGTCCATAAACTCTCGAACTACAGCTGGCGCTTCCTCCTTATCAACTTCCATCGACGAAAGAACACTGTTTGTCGGCCTAGCCCTAAACTCGACTGGCCCGACAGAACTGCTTCCTCCAGCAAAAACAAACTCCGGATGTCCGGGAATCTGGAAAATCACTTTTTTTGCCCTACAATCAAGTGAGCGTGGAAAGTGCCGAGAAAATCCATTCCCAAGACAACTTCATAACTGCCGGTATCGGACACCAAGAAATCTGCAAAACATGAACTGGTAAGCAATGAAACTGAGAGAACAAAGGTAATAAAACGACCATGGAAGGAGGAAATGAATCAAGACCAGGACTCCAAGTTACTTAAATAGAGTACCGCATTGTAACCATGCTGCAGTTCATGGGTACAATCACATAACTCCGTTCAAGTCGCCCAAATCCTAGTATAAGAATCAAAGGAACATGGAGAAACAATAGGGAACCAAAAGGTTTCAAGCCGATGCGAAGTTGTTTGCATATCGTCAAGACAAGGATCAAGAGAAAGATATGATTCAAGAATCACGATAACAATGTGGCAGGACATGTTCCTAATCACGGATTTTCTGATTCGTGTATTGGGTCCAATACCCAACTACAAAAGAATCAAACACGATTAGCATAAATCCTATTCTCTGAAACCAAACAAACCCTGTCACGCCCCGCTTCCCAGAGTGCACTAAGATAGGCACGTGACAGAGCCAACCATGCTACCTGTGGCTAGGAAACATCCTTCCACAGTTACATTACGGCTGTCTGGGAGACATCAAGAACAGGAAAATAAAATAACTATCTAGTACATGTCCATATGCCAGAATAAACGAGTCAAGAAATAATATGCGGAAGTAATAGATCCAATAAAAAAAACACCTGGAAAGTAAAACAGGATACTAACTGGGTTCACACTGCTCGACCTGACGGCGGAAAATACTCCCGATCAGCCTGCGACAAAGGTAGAGGATCTGGGCCATGCAAAACCCAGACGTCAGTGCGTCATAATATCAAACAATAATAAAATAAAAGAGTAACAAGGCATGCAGGTACGAGTATGAACAGTAAAACAGGTATAACAGTAACATAAATAAGAACAGTGAAGGGTAAGGCATAGGTGATGTGCAGTGAGTAATCTAAACTGGTCTACTGGGTTAATTACTCTCAAGTCTTTGAAATCAATTTGATGAATCATCGATGTAACTCAATAGTATCCTGTGCATGCCCGGGACCACGGTCAAGATTCTCGGGCTGAATCCGAGACGTGCCGCTAGGCAGTAAAAGGTAGTATGTAACGATGAATGATGTCAGCAGTATTATCCCGGGGCTGGCCTAGCCCGTAAGACTGATCAGTAAAGGCATCGAACTGTCGAGTTACAAGTCAGGTTTCATCATTGATTTCCCCATACCCCCAAGTTATGTGTTCAAGTCAGGTATTGATAAATCTGGAGCTAATGCCAACACAGGATCAAGCAGGTACAGGTTTGTCTGAATAGACAACAGGAAATGTCCGTAGGGACAACATGTCAAGATTGTCGGCATTAATAACAAGATCAGGTAACATGTCAAGCTGTGGTACATCAGGTCATGTCAGGTGGTGTACATGTATCAGGTCAGGTCAAGTAGTGCACAGGTATTAAGTTGTGTCAAGCAGTAGTGTATCAAGTCATGTCAGAGGAGTGCATAAGTATCACGTGGGTGCTCATAATCAAACTGTAATAAGCATGGGTACACAAAAACAAGTATGGGATACCAATATAACAATAAAATGGAATAGTGTGATATGGTATGCAAATAGATATAAATTCAAAGATATGGATGCACAGTTATCGATTAGGGTTACAATTATAGTTCCAATACTAATTAGGATGCACTTTATTAAACATGGAGTGTTAATATCACATTATTATGTATTACTATGATCTATGGATGGAGTTATATATATTCTAAATGAGATGGATGCAAACGGGTATCCGAAAAGTTATAAAACTATAAAATGGTAACGTGGAAAGTACAACTAAGCAATATGTGATAAAAATATTGATATGGATGCAGTATAATGAAATCTAGTATGTAACAAGATTAGTTTTCATGATCTAGATTTAAAATGATATAAACGGATGCAAACTGAACTTCGACATGTTATAAAACTAAACATGGGGTACTAGATTTAAACTACAGGTATAATATTTATTTAAATAGGTATAAAATGGGTTATATAGCATGTAGCAAGATTAACTTGCCTCGATGGATCGCGATACGGATACGCACGGCAACGCCAAAAGTCGGTAAAAGCCTCGATGCACGCGCACACGTACAGAACAGAACCAGGCAAAGCAAGAATGTAACCGCGTAGGTAGGGAACATCCACTGGGTTCCTCGGATCGTCGACAGCGGCATGGCTCCGGCGATCACCGGAAAACGCGAAAACAATAATCAAGAATAGAAGAAGAAGAAGAAGAAGAATCAGGGGAAGAAGAAGAGGGGACTGTAGTAAGATGTTCTGGGTAAGAGGAGGCTGCAGGGGGTGATGTCGATGGTGGGGCGTCGATGGCGAGGTTCATGGCAAAAGACAGCGAGGTTGCGGGCAAGTTGTTTGGTGGTCGGGTGATGTTGTGCAGGGTTCTATCCCGGTTTAGAGGAGGCGGTGATTGTTTTTCAGAGAGAGGGGGAAGGTAGTGGCGACGGGGTGAGGGTGAGGCGACAACGATGTGGTCGCCGGCGGTGAGGCGAGGCGTGCAAGCGAGGGAAGGAAAAGGAAGAGGGTTGTGGCCGGGGTTCTTGAGTTGGTGGTTTGCAGTGGGTTGAGGGCCTCGGGGGAAGAAGAGAAAGGAAATGGAGAGGAGGCGAGGCCGAGGTGACGAGGATGGTTGGAGCTAAGGTTAAGGTTAGGGTTTCGGTGATGGTTCAAAGGTGGTTGGAGTTGGGTTGTTGGGGTGTTTGTAAGGGTTCTGGGTTTGGAAAAAGAGGAGAGGATAAGGTGGAGGTCGAGAAGGGGGGATGGTGCGAGGGGAGGCCGATGATGGAGGTCGACGGCAATGAGAGGTGAGGGAGACGGTGATAGGTGCAGTGGGTTGAGGGTAGGTTGCAGGGTGAGCTCGGGAAGGAGGATGAAGAAGAAGGAAGAAGGAAGGATATGATGGAGATGAGGGTAAAACGATGACGAGGGGCGACGTCGAGGCAGGGGAGGAGGCTGGCTTGGGTTCTCACGACGAGAGGCAGCGAAGGAAGAGGAAAAAGAAAATAAGGGGAGAGAGAGGGACGTGAGGTAGGGGTTAATTAATTAAAAAAAAGAAAGAATAGATATATATATATATAGAGATATACAGAGAGAGAAAGGGGAGAGAGAGAGAGGAATGCGAGAGAGGAGAGAGAGAGAGAGAGAGAGAGAGATTGAGAGGAGAGAGATAGGGAGAAGAGAGAGATCGAGAGGGGGGAGAGAGTGGGAAATGAACAGTTAGGATATATGAAATTGTTTTGTATTGGGGGAGAGAGAAAGAGAGAATGAAAGTGAGAAGTGAGAGAGAAAAGAGAAAGAGAGAGAGAGGATGGGGGCCACTGACAGCGAGAGAGAACTGGAGGGTGAGCTGGGTTATTAGTAATTAGGATTTTAAAATTTAAAAAGATTTGTAGTTTGTTAGTTAAATTTTAAATCTGTCGATTTAATTAAATTAATTAATTTGAATTTTGGCGGGATACAAAAATATTCTATAACTCGTCCGGGTTGGGTCTAAAAATTCAGATTTAAAATATGAAAAATATATGCGACTTCCAAATTTCAAAATGAATGCTCAGGTAACAGAAATGCATACCCCCAAGAACGGATGCACATACGTGCGCGTAGCCATCCAAACACGTCCGTTTCACTGAACGGGACGAGAACAAGATGCGCGGATGCTACCACGGGGTTAAGGGTACCATGCAGACCATGTTATGTAATTTTAAAATATTTTACGTGACCTAAAATGTTATATGGTAAAATATACGATGCCAGATGAAATGAATGCAGTATACATAAAATGCACGTGTCTATGTAACAAGTCAAGGTAATTCATAAGTATGAATCAAACAGGTTCAAGCAAGCGGGTCGGGTCGAATGCAAAGTAAAATGTAAAATACCATTCGCACCCAAATCACGATAAATCAAGAAATACTACCAATAAGAAAATACTAGAACTGGAATTGGTATAAATGAACTAGGTTGTTACAGTTCCATCACGCACATCATTTTCTGTGCCTAGACTTAAATGTTCTTCATTTATAATCTGAAGCAGTGCTTCTATTCTCTCTTACTTTTTTAGAGAATCATTCTTGTTGAAGAAGAGTTATGGCTGTAACCGTCCCCATGTAAGTCTACGCTAGCGCCCCGGCAGTCTACAGACGCCAAATGCGGAATAAAAACTTTTAAACTGGCGCTATCGTATACTTTAACCCGGATCTGCCATTATTGCTAAACTAACAAACTGTAAAGAGTGTAGAAAGGTTATACCGAACGATCCGAGTCCTTCGTTCTTCAACCATCATCCCACGCTCCGTTGCGGCTGCTCCGATCTCGTCGATCTCCGATTTCCTCGTCGTGGTGGCACCACATCACTGATTCTTTAAACGGGCTCCCGCCTCTGACTCGAGGCAACTCGGTCGTCAAGTTTGCTAAAAGAGATGACCAAGATTGATGTAGAGAATGAGTAGATGACTTTGTCTCACTTCTTCCAAATCCGTGGACGATCGGTTAATGAAGTTGCCGAAGGAATCGGGTGATGGAATGAAATGGACTGTGAAATTCCATACACCGATAAAACCTATCATAATCTTTTCTAGCAAATGAAAACTCAAGTGAGAGAGAGAGAGAGGAGAGAGAGGGCCGGCCATATATAGCAAGAGGGAGGTGACCGTAGGAGAAGGGGGGTGACCACAAGAGAAAGCTTCTCACTTCAAAATATCCTAAGGAAAACAAAAAGCTTTAATGAAAAAGCATGAATCACTAAACACCTCATCAAGCCTTTAATGCATCCAATGAAAACTCAACACCAATTAATCCTAGTCACCTCATCTAGAACCTTCTAGAACACTGACTCACCTCATCTGAAGAAAAGATAAATCCGTCTTTAACCGAATGTTAAAAGACGGCTGATAGAAAACTGGAAACTGGCAACTTCCAAAAGTGATCCTGAAACGACTTTCAGGATAACCCCGAAACTGTATAAATACACCCGCATTTGTATTACGACCGAATACAAATGCAACCGAGACAAAGATATTATACCTACTCAATATAATACTCGGATCCGGCTTAAACCAAAGCCGACCAGTATCATCTGCCCGAAAAATAACACGTGCGTAAACGCACGTGCATTTTCCGAACCCTGCCATAAAACCATACGGCCTCTACAACGTTTCGCCCGAACTTGGGAAACTGTCTGTGGGGGACTCTAATGACTCGTCAGTACCCTGGCAGTGGGTTTAACCATAAACCGTCAGTGGCACTAGCAATGCGTAACGGCTGCCCACGGACTGACCTCAAGGGAGACCGATGAGCGCACTCAAGGGAGGCCGATGAGCGAACTCATCCAGAAAACCTACTGAGCCTAACAGTGACAATGTATATACAGTCCGGTCCGTTCGTCTATGAGTATCGCATATCTGCCTAGGGGGCTAGTAACGTCAGACCCCCAATAGCAGTATAAGTCGTGTCGGAGTGAAGCCCAATAACACCCTGAGATACTACTGGAGTACCTACCAGTAAATCTCCTGCCACGGCCGTGGGTTTTGTGTAATGGCTCTCCTAGACACAGCACGACCTCGCCCCTAATACCGGGAGAGACGAATCCCCTGCCGATCCGCTCACGTGCCTCCATATGGCTCGGGACTGTACCCAAAAACTACCTGTTTGCACGACTCCTTTGAGCCGTGGTAGGGTAGAAATCAAAGCACAGTGGGAACTCACACGAGACAAATGACGACCTCAGGTCGATGAACTAACCTGTACACATGTCACCAGGGAACTGCTATCTGACGGTAGATATAATACTAACTAGCAGATTCCCGGCGAGTCCTGTCCGGTGTACTCATAACCCAATGAGCACCTGTATACATCTTAGGTGATCCAACTGACACCAGTGGCTTGTGAGACCGGCCACCGCCCCTCGTCGGGGTCTCGACTGTACACACTAGTCTACTCCGGAGTATCGATGCCCTGTCTCGAAACTCCCACGACTAGGGACCACAATTAAGGATATGCATATAAACTACCCAACTCTCACGTATATGATCGCCATCATACTGTTGGTAGTAAAGCAAGATCCTAAGGGCTCTATCAAAGTGTAACATGCAATCAGTCACCTGAACATGTACACGACTGATAAAGGCAAACCAGATAGCATACTATCATCTCGAGTAAGACTGTTCTACCGGTATAGGTCCTCCGCAATCATTGCAATCACGTACCTGCGATCCAATAATTGACTATGAGGGCACTATCTCCAACACCCCATGCTTGCCGGAAGCCGTGGGAGGTGCCTATTGAGGACATTGTTCCTCATTTCGCTGCGTGCTTGGTGAATCCTACTTTAACGGATGATCAGTGTGACGCAGCGCTGTACGAGCTCTTGACTCGTGTATGATCTCCTCTCCCCGTTGGTTCTATCTGGATCCGGATGATCCTTTTGTCCGTGCTCGATAATATACCCCCACCTCTGGCGGAGATGACCTCGACGATGATCAGCACCGCAGAAGACAAGATCGAGTGTTTCCACGAGGCGCGCTTGATCACCAAAGCTCTGAGGGATTGCTTTGTTCAGTTGCTGAGCCAAATACGGGCTCATCGGGCCGTCATTTCTGCTTTCGCTGGTGAATGCGGTGTTAACCGATGGGTAGCTACTCCTCGCGAAGATCGTCGCTTTGATATGGTGGAAAAGACAGAGAGGGAACTAGATAATTTTATCTATATGTTTATAAATTCCTGTACTTTCGATCCCGTGTTTGGCGATCTATTTCGTGTAGAATAAATGTTTAATTAAATGCTTTCTGCTTTTCGTCATTAACCGCCAAGTGCTCCCTTTTAATTCCTATTCTTCTCTTAATGTATGCATGTGCGCTGTTAAAACTGAAACTGGTATAAAATAGGTGCAGATAGCTTTTGCAAGAATGAGATGCTTTCGGCGCTAGCGCTTACGTGCTTTGCACGTGGTGCGCTGGTTATAGTGCAGCGCAATTAGCGCTAGCGCACACGTGATTTGCACGTGGTGTGCTTCTTATAGTGCAGCGCTCTTAGCGCTAGCGCACACGTGCTTTGCACGTGGTGCACTGTTTAGGGCGCAGTGCACTTGGCGCTGCTATGAAGCGTTGCTTCATTTTAAAATTTGAATTTTGAACAGAGCTTTGCTCTGATTGGGGGAAACAGAGCTCGACGCCCTCGATGAAACTCGTCTCGTGGCGCATCAAAACCTAGAAGCTTACAAAGCAAGGATGATGCGCTCATACAAAAGATTGACTAGGCGAGTACATTCCGCCAAGGCGAACTCGTGCTAGTCGTAAAAAGACCTATGATCCCCATTCGTGCTAAACGGGGGAAATTCGAGCCGAACTATGAAGGCCCGTACATCATAGATAAGGTCTACCAAGGTGGAGCCTACTTGCTCATGGATATGCATGGCGAAAGACCCTTCCGGCCAATAGACAGCCGATTCCTGAAAAAATACTACGCCTGACGAGTCACGGCCCAGGTCAGTGATAGATGACAGCGCCTATGTCCGTTCGCTGTCTTCTTGAGTCAAAACTCTAAGAGTAGTACCCAACAATACTCTGTCTCAAACATGGAGAGTTACGAACCGCAACGTCCTTAAACTAGCTGTGGACCGTAACGTCCTCAAAACTAACAACGGACCGCAACGTCCTTAAACTAGCTACGGACCGTAACGTCCTTAAACTAGCTATGGACCGAGATGTCCTTAAACTAGCTACGGACCGAGATGTCTTTAAACTAGCTGTGGACCGAGATGTCTTTAAATTAACAACGGACCGAGATGTCCCTAAACTAACAATGTCGCCTCAAGCACGGAGATAGTGGAGTGCAAGTCCACAAGCCCCAGCGGTGAGGACTACGACTCAAATCCCACCGGCAAACAAGTGGGCCACATGCGGCGAAACTATTCTCGAGAGTTTCATCGTGTAAAGAAAAACAAAAAAACAAACGGTACGTCCACAAGAGAAATGGGCACGGATAAAAATCCGAAAGGGCTCCGTGAGTAAAAACAGCAGGACTACCGGCGAGTTTGTTAAAACCCGAAAGGGCGCAATCTCATTAAAATAAAGACTCCTGCAAAGTCCTCTCGACCTTGTGAGGAGAAAATACCTGCGTGAGATCCTTACGACTCACAAGAGAGCAACACACTTAGGGATCCCCTCGATTTCTAAGGAGAAATTACACTTACGAGATCCTCACGACTCGTAAAGAGAATCCCCCCTATGAGACTCTTACGGCTCATAGGATTCGAAAGCCTTAAGCTATAGGATCTAAACCTGTTCTTAAGCTGTCACATTTCCCCAAGTTGCCCTACAAAGCGGTTCAATAATGCCCCTTGTATACAATCCATGGGCACAAATAAACGTTTCACCCACCAAGTTCCACCAATGGCGCGAAATTTCCCTATTTGGCGAACGACACTTATAAGTCCTCTCGACTTATAAGGAGAAAACACTCTTGTAAGATCCTTACGACTTATAAGAGAACATACACTTAAGAATCCTTACGATTTCTAAGACGAAAAACGCACCTACGAGATCCTCACGACTTGCAGGGAGAAACATCTTTATGAGACCCTTACGGCTTATGAAGTCAAAAGCCTTAGTCGACAGGATCCTAACCCTGTTTGCTAAGCCACCTTTGTTCGAACCGACAAAAGCAAATGATGATTCGCTCCTGGCAATATCCCAGTGGTAGCGATGCTGATGCCTATATCGGTATCAAATTCCAAGTTCTTTCACGGCAAATGATGATTCGCTCCTGGCAATATTCCAGTCGTAGCGATACTGATGCTAAGATTGGTATCAGGTCTTGAGTTCCATACTCGCAGCAAAAAGTCAGCAAGCCATAAATTCATATGAAATAGCTGAAATGATAGGGCAACTTGCAAAAAAAATCAGCAAGTAAAATATATGCATACAAAAATAGCCGAAATGATTGGGCAACTCGCAATAAAAAGCAGCGAGTAAAGAAAAAGAAAATAGCCGAAATGATTGGGCACCACGAAAAATATCCGAAATGATTGGGCAATCGCGACTTTCGCGATATAAAGATCTGAAATGATAGAGCATCGCGGAAAGAAATACAAAAAAATGAATCTTTGCTTTGTAGGTGAGATCATATTGACCCCTGTATACAATCCATGGGCACAAACAAAAAGAGAACCATATGTTGGATATATGTATGCCCTAGAGGCCATTATGAGATAGTGTATGTACTGATATGTATAAATATATTCAGAGGACAATTTTGCTCGACATGATAGTATGCTATCTGGTTTTACTTTATCATATGTTCATTTGATCATGTTTATATTCATTTAGTGCATGTTGATAAAGCCCTAAGGATATTAGCTTGACTACTGGGATTATGATGCGGATCATACTAGTGGGACATATGTAGTTTATAAGCATATCCTTGAAATGTTCCTAGTCGTAGGTATATCGAGATAGGGCATCGATATTCCAGTTTAGACTAGCGTATACCATTCTTGTTCCATATGATGGGCGATGGATGATCCCATATCCGTCTAGTGTGTTGACACCGAAGATAGTATACGGGTGCTCAGTGAGACTGGGTACACTGAACGGACTCACCGAGAACTCCTATATGGTATTATATCACACGTCGGATAGCAATTCTCAGGTGACACCGGTACAGGTTAGTCTGTAGACCCGAGATCGTCATAGAGTCTTGTGTGTCCTCCCACTGTACTTTGATCTCCACCTTACTGCGGCTCTAATGAGTCGTACAAACATGTGGATTTTGGGTATAGTCTCGAGGCATATGGAGGCAGTGAGCGATAGGAGGGGTTTCGTCTCTCTCGGTACTGGGGGCTGATGTTGTACTGTGCACGATTGGCTATAACGGGAAGTCCCTGGCCATGGCTGCTGAGATATTACTGATAAGTGTTATCAGTAAGTTTCTCGATCTGTTATAGACCATATAACGGCATGACTTATTGAGTTATTAGGGTCGACGATTCAATCCCTAGACTCGATATGTAGCATATCTGACAAAGAGACCGGACTGTATGGTAAGTGTTGCCTGATGTATTGACAGGAGTTTTGACAGGTTCGCTTGTTCTTATTTTGATCGCTCAATACCCGGATGGCCGTTACGTTTAGCTGACCGCTTGCGACTTGTGGGTGTTTGATATGATCATCATCTACTGCTGGCGTATTGACGAGTCTTAGAGTCCCACATAGAAGTTTCTCGGCTCAGGCGAAACGAAGTGGCACACATATGAGATATGTGCGGAGGCTCGATTAAATACGAGTATGAGATACTGTATTTTAATCGGGCATATAATATTAGTCGGGTCATATGAGATATGACCTATTTATTAAATCAAGTGTTGATTTAATATTGATTTTTATATTATTTATTATTTATTATTTATTTAAATCCTTTTCTTTTTATGGAAACATGCATGTATATGTACATGATGATGTCCATACACACATACATACATGAAAAGTATCATGGTTGATGATACAAAGAGGATGGCAATATAAGAATCATATTGTAGATAAATAAATATATGGATAGTTTCATTAAAGTTAAAAGGTAAAAGAAAAACATTATTGAGTCGTTCCTTTTACACATTTCTACACATTTCCATGGTTGAATTTAACTCAACCATAGTTCTTTTTCCTTTTGCCTTTAACCCAAATTAAAATATCTAGATATTTTTTTAACTATAGTTATGGTTATGATAAGATATATCTCTCTCTTTCATTTTCTTTTTCATTCTTATCATTATTCACTCCAAAAGAAAAAGAAAGAGAGCCATCTTCTTCCTCCTCACTCTAGCTCTCTTTTAATTGTTAAAATAGAGTTAGAGAAATAAAAGAAAAGGTATTAAATAAGAATAGCAACCACTTCATCATCCTACACAACCTTTGCTATCTTGTGTAGGGTGTTGTGCTTCAAGATTTTCAAAGATCGAAGGAAGCAACAAGCTTAGGGCAAAGAGCTTCCGGTGGATCGTCGTGGACGAGGAGTTGATCAAGCGAACCCTTCCAAAGCAAAGGATTCTTCCAAAAAGGTCTACAAAGGTTGTAGTCTCATCACTTAGTATAAATTAAGTCTTAAAATTTGATACTATTAATAGTTACTTCATAAATTCTAGTTCGATTCATAGTATAGTTTGCTTAGCACCTCAAAATTTTATTGTTATAGCATGTGTGATGCTTCAAAACCCTAATAGAGGTGTTAAGGAAACCCTACAGTGGTATCAGAGCCAAGCTAGAGCTTTGTAGTAACCTAGAAGACGTTGAAAACATCGAACGGACAAAAAACGACACCCGGGGGGTGCACTCTGGAAATTTTTTAAAATCCTGGATTTTTTCAAATTAAAAATATGTAAAAAATTAAGCAGGGAAATATATGGGCCCACCAGAAATACGAAGCCCTAAATCGACCGTACGACCGCGGAACCGCGGCCAGAGTGGCCTTATTGCGGCGGTTCCACGGCGCCGTAGGTGATTCCTGGGCCGTAGTTTCTTGTGCTGGCCCTTATGTGTTTGCTGCTGTTTATGGAATTTTTAAAAACTGCTCATGTGTTGAGCTTTCAGAGCAGTCTGTGGTTGTTTAAATCGTTCGATCGAATGTTTTAACTGCGCCTAGTTTAATAGTATGTGATAGAATAATTGGAATCTACAAATTTGTTTGTTGCGTGTAAATCTAGCAGTTCGGTCTCGGGATAAACGGAAATCCTGTTGAATTATCCGGTTTGGTTTGAAAAGGTGTTTTCTTGAATGAGACCCAAATGCGAGCTTTACATTATTTAGGCATGAAATCTTGTATATGTGATATTCCGGGTTTGTGTTGTCTAAATGCAGTTAAAGATTCCAATTGTTGTATTTTTTTTTTCATTTTATTTCTCTGTGACCGTAAGTGTAGTATGTATTACCGGTTTTCGTTTCTATACATCAACGAAGATCGGTGCATGCATACTTACTTACGTTGATGATATTTGATATTATGTGTCGATGAGATTTGATGTGCAGGATTGTTGCAATGAATAGCCGGGGGTTTTTATGTGAGATGAGAGTTTTCTTTTCATTCATGTAAAATTAAATTGTATGTAATATTCTTTTATTTGGGGCACTTCCGGGTTGAGGTTGTTGTCACCAGTGTTGTATATTATTTACTTCCGCATTAGTATAGACCCAAGGAGGAGGGCACAAGTGACCGGGTTCTAGGGTTCAGTGGGAGGCCATCTCGAGGAGTCGAGACCGGGTTTCCTAAACTCCAGAATTGGTAGGGTCGCTTGCCTCTCTCGTAGGGGTCTAGAGGTGTGGGCTTGGCTATTCATCGCGACCATGAAATCCGTATTTGTTATTGTTGGCTAAATACAAAATACGGACCTCCTAGATATCCTTTATGTGCTTCTGCTGCTTTTATTATTTGATGTGATCTTTTAATAGATATTTGAGACGAATGAAATATTATATATATATATGATATATATTAGACGTTACTTATGTTTTGCACCCGCACTAGCCCCGTCCCGGTATGCAGTTAGTTAAGTAACCTAACGGTGCATATCAGGACACTGTGACGAATGCGAGTGGCATAAGTGTACGTTATATTTTCATTTCTTTCTGTAATGGCTTAGGATTTAAATGATGGGACTACATTAATGAGATTAATGTAAAAGATAAATGAACCTAAAAAGATGTTGTGGAATCAGATTTTAAACATTCTTGGCCTTTTATGAAAAAGCAAGTTTCAAAATGTGGAGCTTAAGCCACTCCTTTTAAACCCATTAGATTCTACAACGATATCAAGTTCAAAGCGTCAAAAGTTTTCTTAAAAACTATCCGCAACCCTCCGTCATTTTAGGAAGTAGAGTACTTAGTATTCGTGCTGCGTATTTTGACTTTAGTTAAGGCGCAGTGTACGGTAGCTGAGTGATGTCTTCCTACACTACATATGATGCAGATTAGTTAGGACATTCATATGATTATATTGACTTTAGTTAAGGGTTATATGGGTGGGTCTAGTTAATCACGAAATGACGGGAAGAACTTGACTAGTACTTATGATATGTTGACTTTAGTTAAGGTCATAAGTACTAGGGGTAAAAATTATATCGGGAATTTCAAGAGTTGAAAATTACAATGAGATTGTATACCTTCTATATGATAGTAGGATCCCAATCCCACTGCGAGCAAATGTTGCTCCCGGGAGAATTTTGCACTTTACAATTAGCTGACTCGGTAGGTGTCTAGAATGGTGCCAAACGGGGCTACGCCTCTGGGAAGACGAGGTTTACTTTAATTAGGTCCGTGCGAAAGTACGGGGAACCTCCCTCAAGTACCGGCACTGGCATGGCTGAGAGGTTAGCGAAGTTGTGGAATGTAATTAATCCCGGCTAGTTTTCTTTTTAAAGGTTTTAAAGAAAATTTGATAAAAACAGTGGGAGACATCGGTTAGACAAGATAATAACCAATCTGATCTTTGCAAAGTGTATTCTTTTCTCTCTCTTAATGGCAGATACCCATGACAGGACTTAAGCTATTATTAGATAAAAACAAGCTGAATGGGACCAACTATAAAGACTGGCTGAGGAATTTAAACATAGCCTTGACTTATGATAAAGTATCATACGTCCTTACAGCTCCAGCCTTGCCCCCCTAGGTCCTAAATCTTCAGTTGCGGATAGGGAAATCTGCAAGACATGGGACGCTGACTGTGCCACGGTAAAATGCCTCGTGCTTGCATCGATGGATAACACACATCAGAAGCAGCACGAGAATATGGACGTAAAAGCCATATTTCTCCATACAAAAGAGTTGTATAGAGAGCAATCTCGCGTATTACGATACGAAGCGTCTAAGAAACTGTTTCAGATGCGCATGACCGCTGGCACAGCAGTAGGAGACCATGTTCTGAAAATGATAGCTCTCATAGAAGAGCTTGAGGACCTTGGGTGGACAATGGACAATGAACAGTATACAGATATTATTCTGCAGTCTCTCCTCTCCACTTTTGCTCAGTTCATTGTTAACTTCAACATGCACAACATGGAGAAGGAACTGCCTGAACTCCTTAATATGTTAAGGAGTGCAGAGAGCACACTGAAGTCAGTGAAGACTCCCGTTATTAGTGTTGGAGAATCCTCCTCCTCTTACCCGAAGGCTAAGGCCAAGGGAAAGATGAAGAAGAAACCCACCAAACCTAAGGGTGGAGTCAAAAAGGTGAAGGGAAAAGGCAAGTCCAAGGTTGGGGAATTGGGGAAAGGTGAATGTTTCCATTGCAAGAAGACGGGACACTGGAAGAGGAACTGTATTGAGTACCTAGCACTCAAGAAGAAGCATGGTGATGCTTCAGCTTCAGGTGTGTTCGTAATTGAAAAATGTTTTTCTATTAACTCTGCTTCCTGGGTATTGGATAACAGTTCGGGTTCTCATATTTGCAATTCTGTGCAGGCGTTGAGAAATAGCAGAGTTCTGAAGACAGGTGATCATACTCTCCAAGTTGGAAACGGTTCCAATGTAAATGCAGTTTCAGTAGGAGAGTATCACCTAGGTTTGCCTTCGGCTTGTATATTGGTTTTGAACCCGTGTTATTTTGTACCAAGTATGCTTTGTAATATTATATCTGTTTCCTTGTTAGACAATGAAGGGTATCATTTTGCTGTGCAACACAATGTTATGAGCATTAAACTTAATCAAGAGTTGATTGGTTGTGGTACATTAAATAACGGGATATACGTCCTTAATCAACACACAGTTTTCAACGTACAACACAAAAATAAAAGATATAAATGAAGCTTTTCTTTGGCATTGTAGACTTGGTCATATTAATGAAACAAGACTAAACAAGCTTCATAAAGATGGATATTTAAATTCATTTGAGTATAAATTTTATGCAACTTGCCAGTCTTGTATCAAAGGTAAAATGACCAAAACCCCGTTTACAGGACACGGAGAAAGAGCTACTGAGCTCCTAGGCCTCATACATAGTGATGTATGCGGACCAATGTCTACACATGCAAGAGGCGGTTTTTCTTACTTCATAACTTTTATTGATGATTTCTCAAGATTTGGTCATGTGTATTTGATAAAGCATAAATCTGAAGCTTTCGAGAAATTCAAGGAGTATAAACATGAAGTAGAAAACCAAACAGGAAAGAGTATTAAGATACTTCGATCAGATCGAGGTGGAGAGTACTTAAGTACTGAGTTCTTAGACTTCCTAAAAGAGAATGAGATTCTCTCTCAGCTCACTCCACCTTACACACCACAGCACAACGGTGTGTCAGAACGAAGGAATCGTACCCTATTAGATATGTTACGATCCATGATGAGTGATTCTGAGTTACCTCTCTCGTTTTGGGGGCATGCATTGGAAACAATAGCTTTTCTGTTAAACAAAGTTCCAACCAAGACCGTGTCTACCACTCCATATGAGATATGGCATGGGAAGAAACCATCTCTTAAAAGAGTTAAGATTTGGGGTTGTCCGGCTTTTGTTAAAAAGCAGAATCCAGACAAATTCGAGACACGATCAATCAAATGTATATTTGTAGGATATCCTAAACATTCGTTTGGGTATCTTTTCTACCACAAGGAGGAACAAAAAGTGT
The DNA here is from genome assembly GCA_030015575.1 of Agapanthus africanus. Classification (NCBI taxonomy): domain Eukaryota; kingdom Viridiplantae; phylum Streptophyta; class Magnoliopsida; order Asparagales; family Amaryllidaceae; genus Agapanthus; species Agapanthus africanus. The sequence continues at coordinate 42,730,312 of JASDDO010000024.1, read as the reverse complement.
TTGTTTCTCAGTATGCCACCTTTTTAGAAGATGAGATTTTTCCAAATAATACAAATGACAATGTGGTAGATCTAGAAGAGGTTCTAGAGACACAAGTTACAAATGACGACTTGGCTGAACTTGAAGTTATAACAGAATCTAATGAACCTCAGCCACTCCGTAGATCTGGTAGGACTTCTCGCCTACCGGAGAGATACTACGGTTTTCTTATTGATGGTGATAGAGAAGATTGCATCATGGATGATGATGATCCTGCAAGTTTTCATCAGGCTATCACGAGTGGTGACTCTGTGAAATGGCTGGATGCCATGAGATCCGAAATGGAGTCCATGTACACCAACAAAGTATGGACTTTGGAAGATGTACCCTCCGGGATAAAACCTGTGGGTTGCAAATGGATCTTTAAAAGAAAGATCGGTGTAGATGGACAGGTAGAGACCTATAAGGCAAGGTTGGTAGCGAAAGGTTTTCGTCAAAGACCAGGTTTGGACTATGACGAGACTTTCTCTCCGGTAGCCATGCTTAAATCCATTCGGATCCTACTTACTATTGCTGCTCACCATGACTATGAAATCTGGCAGATGGACGTTAAAACTGCATTCCTAAATGGTGATTTAGATGAATGCGTTTATATGGATCAGCCAGAAGGCTTCATTGACAGTGGGAGCAGCGGTAAAGCATATAAGTTGCTTAAATCCATTTATGGATTAAAGCAGGCATCACGGAGTTGGAACATCTGTTTTGATGATATTATCAAAGAGTTTGATTTCATCAAAAATCCAGATGAACCTTGTGTTTATAAGAAGACTGTAGGGAGAAATGTCGCATTCCTCGTATTGTACGTGGATGACATACTTCTGATAGGAAATGACATTCCTATGCTACAGTCGGTCAAATCATTCTTATCACAAAGGTTCTCTATGAAGGACCTGGGTGATGCCACATACATATTGGGTATACGGATCTATAGGGATAGATCCAAACGGTTATTGGGATTGTCCCAAACCAAGTATATTAACACCATCCTAAAGAGATTTAGTATGTAAGACTCCAAGCGGGGTGCCTTACCCGCTTGCCACGGAGTCACTCTCTCAAAGGACGATTGCCCAAAGTCTGATATAGAGAGAGCTCGCATGAGCATTATCCCCTATGCTTCGGCAGTAGGATTGATAATGTATGCGATGTTATGTACACGCCCTGATGTTGCTTATGCACTTAGTGTAGTAAGCAGGTATCAGTCAAATCCAGGGGAGAATCACTGGATTGCTGTGAAGAACATTCTTAAGTACTTGCGAAGGACTAAAGAATTGTTCTTGATGTATGGTAACGAGGATCTCCAAATGGAGGCCTTTACCGATTCTAGCTTCTAGAGTGACAAGGATGACAGCAAGTCTATCTCAGGGTTTGCATTTACCCTCAATAGAGGGACGGTGAGTTGGAAGAGTTCCAAACAGGATACCATTGCAGACTCAACGATGGAAGTTGAATATATTGCTGCAAATGATGCTGCCAAGGAAGCCGTCTGGATGAGTAAATTCATCGCGGAGCTAGAAGTAGTTCCAACCATTATTGATCCAATACCTTTGTATTGTGACAATAATGGGGCTATGGGGTTGGCCAAAGAGCCCAGGTCCTATCAGAAGTCCAGACACATCCTGAGGCGATATCATGTGATTCGGGAGATAGTTGAACGCCGCGAGATCGAAATTAAGAGAGTAGACACAAAGAACAACACTGCGGATCCATTCACCAAGGCCATCCCTCAGCCGCAACTTGAGCGACTTTTTGAGATGTTGGGTATGAGATATGTCAATAACTGGCCTTAGTGCAAGTGGGAGATTGTTGGATATATGTATGCCATAGAGGCCATTATGAGATAGTGTATGTACTGATATGTATATATATATTCAGAGGACAGTCTTGCTCGACATGATAGTATGTTATCTGGTTTTACTTTATCATATGTTCACTTGATCATGTTTATATTCATTTAGTGCATGTTGATAAAGCCCTAAGGATATTAGCTTGACTACTGGGATTATGATGCGGATCATACTAGTGGGACATCTGTAGTTTATAAGCATATCCTTGAAATGTTTCTAGTCGTAGGTATATCGAGATAGGGCATCGATGTTCCAGTTTAGACTAGCGTATACCATTCTTGTTCCATATGATGGGCGATGGATGATCCCATATCCGTCTGGTGTGTTGACACCAAAGATAGTATACATGTGCTCAGTGAGACTGGGTACACTGAACGGACTCACCGAGAACTCCTATATGGTATTATATCATACGTCGGATAGCAGTTCTCAGGTGACACTGGTACAGGTTAGTCTGTAGACCCGAGATCGTCATAGAGTCTTGTGTGTCCTCCCACTGTACTTTGATCTCCACCCTACTGCGGCTCTAATGAGTCGTACAAACAGGTGGATTTTGGGTATAGTCTCGAGGCATATGGAGGCAGTGAGTGATAGGAGGGGTTTCGTCTCTCCCGGTATTGGGGATTGATGCTGTACTGTGCACGATTGGCTATAACGGGAAGTCCCTGGCCAGGGCTGCTGAGATATTACTGATAAGTGTTATCAGTAAGTTTCTCGATCTGTTATAGACCATATACCGGCATGACTTATTGAGTTATTGGGGTCGACGATTCTATCCCTAGACTCGATATGCAGCATATCTGACGAAGAGACCGGACTGTACGGTAAGTGTTGCCGGATGTATTGACAGGAGTTTTGACAGGTTCGCTTGTTCTTATTCTGATCGCTCAATACCCGGGTGGCCGTTACATTTAGCTGACCGCTTGCGGCTTGTGGGTGTTTGATATGATCATCATCTACTGCTGGCGTATTGACGAGTCTTAGAGTCCCACATAGAAGTTTCTCGGCTCAGGCGAAACGAAGTGGTGCACATATGAGATATGTGCGGAGGCTCGATTAAATACGAGTATGAGATACTTTATTTTAATCGGGCATATAATATTAGTCGGGTCATATGAGATATGACCGATTTATTAAATCAAGTGTTGATTTAAAATTGACTTTTATATTATTTATTATTTATTTAAATCCTTTTCTTTTTATGGAAACATGCATGTATATGTACATGATGATGTGCATACACACATACATACATGAAAAGTATCATGGTTGATGATACAAAGAGGATGGCAATATAAGAATCATATTGTAGATAAATAAATATATGGATATTTTCATTAAAGTTAAAGGTAAAAGAAAAACATTATCGAGTCATTCCTTCTACACATTTCTACACATTTCCATGATTGAATTTCACTCAACCATAGTTTTTTTTCCTTTTGCCTTTAACCCAAATTAAAATATCTAGATATTTTTTTTAACTATAGTTATGGTTATGACAAGATATATCTCTCTCTTTCATTTTCTTTTTCATTCTTATCATTATTCACTCCAAAAGAAAAAGAAAGAGAGCCATCTTCTTCCTCCTCACTCTAGCTCTTTTTTAATTATTAAAATAGAGTTAGAGAAATAAAAGAAAAGGTATTAAATAAGAATAGCAACCACTTCATCATCCTACACAACCTTTGCTATCTTGTGTAGGGTGTTGTGCTTCAAGATTTTCAAAGATCGAAGGAAGCAACAAGCTTAGGGCAAAGAACTTCGGGTGGATCGTCGTGGACGAGAAGTTGATCAAGCGAACCCTTCCAAAGCAAAGGAGTCTTCCAAAAAGGTCTACAAAGGTTGTAGTCTCATCACTTAGTATAACTTAAGTCTTAAAATTTGATACTATTAATAGTTACTTCATAAATTCTAGTTCGATTCATAGTATAGTTTGCTTAGCACCTCAAAATTTTATTGTTATAGCATGTGTGATGCTTCAAAACCCTAATAGAGGTATTAAGGAAACCCTACACCATATTGTCCCACCAGGCTCCGTCACAGGGAAGCCAGATCTCGATGGCTATAGCTACAGCCTAGAAATCAAAAACGGCGTTCCTTCTCGCTCCGACCAGAAGCAGATACGACGTCAGCAAAACGGAGCTACGGCAAAGTCCAATGGTTCCAAATCTCGACGGTTCACAGACAGCCTAGAGACTACCGCGGAGCCATGGCAGAGTCCCTAGTTCCAAATCTCGACGGTTCACAGACAACCTATAGACTACCTCGAAGCCACGGCAAAGTCCCCTAATTCCAAATCTCGACGGTTCACGGACAACCTAGAGACTACCTCGGAGCCATAGAAAAAATCACTAGTTCCAAGTCTTGAAGGTGGCATCCACACCCTAGAGATTAACAAACAGTGTTTTTCCTCCCTCCAGTAAGATACAGGCGCAACAGCAACAAACGGAGCTATGGTAAAGTCCCCTTGTTCCAAATCTCGACGGTTCATTGACAACCCAAAGACAACCTCGACATTCGTCGCAATATTGCAGACACAATGTCAACAAACGACGCCAAGGAAAACCCCTCGCTTCAGGGTCTTGACGGCAACTCAAATGAGACCTCAAAAGACTATCAGAGATCATCCCACACTAGCGCGGAGTGGTCATGACTCATCGGGGCTCCCAAACTGAGCCTAACCTCAAGTAAAAAAGTGACATGGAATATCCCTAACGCTTGCTCTTCCGATGGTAATATTACCTGGAGGATTACTTGAAGACGTCTTGTCCAGCCCCCGAAGGGATCAGAGACACGACAGTCGTGGGGCTTACCCGAACAACAAGATTGCATATCGGGGAATATATCGGCCAATGCGACGGTGCGACGGGTAAAAATCCCTACTACCAAAGACCCTAATGGACTTCTATCAGCAGGAGTTAACTGTGACGTTAGGAAACCCATGCGAGAACTTCTCGATTCGTCTCGACTCGTGAGGAAATTAGTATCCTTACGTTTTACTCGATTCGTCTCGACTCGTAGGGAAAAGCCTTAGGCAATGGGGATAAGGACCTGTTTCCTAAGCACTGGGGCCCTGTAAGTCGGTCAAAGATGGACTATTGCATACTATTCACTGTTCACACTCTCCAAAATCGAAAATCGACAAGGAGGGAAACAACCACTTACGAGTCCTCTCGACTTGTAAGGGGGAAAAAATTCTCTTGTGAGATCCTTACGATTCTCAAGAGAAAACACACACTTAGGAGTCCTCAGACTCTTAGGGAGAAAATACACCTACAGGATCCTCTCGACTGAGAAAAGTCTTTGTGAGACCCTCACGGCTCGTAAAGTTGAAAAGTATTAGGCGGCAGACCTGAACTTGTTTCCTAAGCCATCGCTGCCCTGCAAGGAGATCAAGATAAATTATCTACAAGACGCATTTGCTAAAGAGACACGACAGTACGACCGCGTATGCGCTTAAATGGAAATGGTGCCCAAAATGTGCTGATTTATGTACGACACTATGATAGTGCTCTCACTTAAAAGAAAAGTCCTAAGGGTAAAGTATAAAAGCTCATGTACAGAGGTGCAATACACGTACGAATATATGATGAACATAAAACATTCAACAGAAAACATTCAACAGTCGATAATAAGAAAAATACATCGATATAAATATACTACTCTACAGGGAAAAGATCACCAAATATGGGATCAGAGATACATGGGTTAACAAAACAATATACAAAGTTATCCAATTCCCTCTCTGCCATCTCCACCATGTCGAAGCGTCGGTCTTCGTGAGGAATTGTTCCCCAGCGATTAGCGCCATGCTCATCAGCGAAAGTAGACATGATAGCCCGTCGGGCTCTTATCTGACTCAGTAAATGAACCGATAGATCCTTCAGAGCCTGGGTAATTAAGCGTGCCTCATGGAAACACTCAATTTTGTCCTCAGCCGTATTAAGAATCGCCGGGGTCATCTCTGCCTGATGAGGTTGAATATCAGCAAGCACGGATAAGAAAATCATCCTGAGCCAAATGGAACCCATGGGAAGAGGAGAGCCCCTACGGGTCAAGAGTTCGTACAGGGACGCGTCACATTGGTCATCAGTGAGAAGAGGATCTGCTAACCACGCGGGAAAACGAGGAATGATCTCCTCGATAGACACCTCCCAGGGTTGCCGACGAGCGTGGGGATGATTGCAAGCCATAACCTTTGGTTTGTTTCTCAAGATGATCACCCTAAGGTCTAAATGGTTCTCTCTCTGTGAAGAAAGAGGAAGATGTAGCCTCGGGTTATAAAGAGACGCATTCAAAGCTATGCATAAAAAACATCGTGCATGGTGGAGCTATTCCTAATGCCGAAAAAGGGGGGCATGGGAAAAGAAAAGGGTAACTCATTGGAATTGGAGTAGGGAGGCGAAACGACCTCATCAGCAGAGCCTAACGTGCATGGCACGTGAGCACCTGCTTTGATCCCTTTTGAAAACTAAAATGGCACCGCACGTGCATAACCCGTGAGCGCCGGCACTAGTTCAAGATTAAACTCCCTAGCAGCGCCTCATGCGCAAAACATGTGAACACTAATAACAGTATAACGACACTTCATGCAGAATACACGTGAGCATAAAAAAGGCGGGAAGGGGAAGACTTGTCATTCATACTCCAAAAACTTATACATGGTATAAAAATAAAAGAAAATGTTTACAATGGTAAAACACTTGATCCTGGACATGGATTGAGGAATTCAGAAGCAAGGCCGAGTAAAATGTTTCTGGCTTCTCTGACCATTTTTGTGTGCATCTTCTCACGAGTGCAAGCGTCAGAATTCTCGCTAATGTCATCCGTCCTCTGATAGGCAGAGAGTATCGTCGTCTATTGGAAAACTTGATGCAAGATATCAACAAGACCATCTCGCCGCCTCTTCGAGATCGAACCCATCAGATATACTGAGTGCACCTTGTCTTCGGCATCATCAAGCACCTCAAGCGGCATGGCTTCGTAAAATCCAGGAAGGGATTCCTAAATCGCTCCCACGATGATCTTCAATAAAGTGGAACGACGGGGGAGTAGTCGACCGTTGTATTCATCGAAGCGACACATATCTTCAGCGCATTGAGCATTCGTAAACTCCTGGTTTTGACAGCGGCCTTAGACGCGAATGTCTTCATAGGAGATAATTTCGTCAAGATCATACAAATAAACGGCTATAGTATCTGAAAAGAAAAATCAGTGAGACTTTAATAATCAAAATGATCAAGAAAATTCTTATTATGAGAATCTGAAAACGTACACGGGAGTTTAAACAACTCTTGACATCCTCATAGAGAAAATAAGTTAGAATACCCAACAAATTTGAATTTGTACAGGTAAGGAAAAAACCCTATGAGAATATGCTCAAGAACACCAGGGAATGAAATTCCCGAGGGGCCCTTTTGATCTTCAGAGCAAAGCTCTTTGGTGAGGAATTAAATTCCTCTTATACGATGGAATTAAATTCCATAAACACCCATAAAGAGGAAATGAGAAATGAAAATGCCATGAATCCTTAAAGGTCAGAGGAGGAATGCCTAAGGCATTGAGGGTTACTACTCAAAGATCACGTCTTTGGATTTCTGAGAGATGGGCTTCAGAAGAGAGCAAAGCTCTCATGGTGGATTTAAAATCCAGAAGTTTTCTCTAAGAAAAGGGTTTCTCTGATGTTCAAGATATTTACCTAAAAAAGGTTTCTTTTTCGGACAGAGTTTAACTCTGGAATTACAATGGGCAGAGAACTAAGATCTGAAGAAGAGAATTGAATTCTCAAAGAAGGTAAGGAAAGAAGAAGATGAAAGAACAGTGGCTCCTCAAAGACCAAACCCTTGCATTTATAAGACGTGACAAGGGCAGTTCACCTCCCCGTTCCCCCAGGCGATCCAACGACTATAAAGGTGACAGCGTTGCACTCACGTGAAAGCCACGTAAGAACAACGCTGTGGGGGCATTTGGTCCTTTATAAAAATATAAATAAATAATGAACCAAAAAGCGATGGAAAAATTCCCCAAATGGAGCATCACGTGCCTGCACGTGATGTGCCTTGGAGCAAAAATTATAGGCAGTACGCTTAACAAATAAGGTTGAAATTGAGACTCACGTGCAGGCACGTGAGCATCTATATACAAAGTATATAGGCGCCTTCCTAAAACAAATAACGCATCACGTGTCAACACGTGATACTTTTCTGGGACTGCTGCATATAAGCAAACCGGCCTAGTGCTATGGGTCATATGCTACATGTGAGGGTTCCTAATACCTTCTGAGACGATAGAATTAAATTCTAAATAAGAGGGATCAGAACTCTATTTTGAAAATATTTCCCCCAATTTTTCTAAACAAGAAAGATTGTGCTTTGTAAAAAAGAGCACCATTGGATTAAAGATCCAATGGTGATTAAAAATCACCAAGCTACAGAATAAGCTCTGTATAGGAAAATATTTTCCCAATCTTTCTAAACAAGAAAGATTGTGCTCTGTAAAAAAGAGCACCATTGGATTAAAGATCCAATGGTGCTTAAAAATCACCAAGCAACAGAATAAGCTCTGTATGGGAAAATATTTTCCCAATTTTTCTAAACAAGAAAGATTGTGCTCTGTAAATCAGAGCACCGTTGGATTAAAGATCCAATGGTGATTAAAAATCACCAAGATACAGAATAAGTTCCGTATGTGAAAATATTTTCCCAATCTTGTTAAAAACAAGAAAAATGTCTTCTGTAAAACAGAAGTCCCTGGATCAAAGATCTAACGGTGGATAAAATCCCCGAATCAATCAAAAAATCTCTCAATGAGAGATTTCCCTAACAAGATCAACAAATTTACCTCTACTATATAAAGAACTCAAGACTAGAGAGAGAAGAGAGGAGACCCCCCCATAAGATTGGAAAAAACAAAAAAGGAGAGGAGTTCTCTTTAAAGAAAAAGAAATCCTAGGTGAAGAAAAAGACTTTGAGATCATTTCATCTCTTTTTACACGAGTTTAACTCTTCCAAAACAGAACTTAGTTCTTCCTCTGGTTGAGGTCTGCAGAAGCAGATCTCCCCACAAGTTGAGAATTTAATTCTCATCGGGGGGATTCTGTTATGAAGTTCCAAAACTTAGAGGAAAGAACTAGGTTTGGAGAATTTAATTCTTCCAAAAACATAGGAATTTAATTCCTATGATAAAACTAGGGTTTAACCCTGCATAAGAATTTAATTCTTATAAAACAAAGGACTTGAAATTCTCAATACTAAGATCAAGAGCCCCATGCATATTAGCGTTCAACGCTATAACGACAGATCACGTGTTCCCACGTGAGCACCTCTGAGGAACAAAAAGAAACAACTGAGATCGAGTCACGTGATCCCACGTGACTTCCAATAGTGTTTAGCACTTAGAAAAGAATAGGAAGATAAATTCAAAAGGGGCAGTGCCCAACTTGGTGGCGCCTCACGTGTCTACACGTGATGGTTACAAGATTTAAGTGTTTAACACTTACATGTCTAGAACGAGGGAATAAGCCCAAAGAAACAGTGCCCAATATTCAGGTACCTCACGTGCCACACGTGAGCGCTCCGAATTTCACTGTTTAACACTGCTTAAGAGCCTCACATGGGAGCACGTGAGCTCTAAGCATTTATCAGTGTTTAACACTGTGAAAGGCCAACCTTAGCCCAAATTAGTCAAGTCTCCCGAGGCTAAAATCCTTTTGACCATCAATAAACCGAGCCTTCCTATACTCAGGACCCCTCCAAATCGACCTTGGTTCCAGAGATGGCCAATGATCTCCTGACACGTGGCATCTAAAATGATGTTCATTCTACCATGATCTCTCCCTTCAATCTGGAGTTCGGTTCAAGGGTACATCTCTCCACACCTCTGATATATGTCGTTGTAATTCTTCAACGATATCAGAGAGGTGAAGGTTCCCGACAACCAACAGCTCTTGGTTGCACTCTCAAACCCATGAGCATACCTCATGGTCCGTAATGTTCTTAAACTAACCGTGGACCGTAATGTCCCTAAACTAGCCATGGACCGTAATGTCCTTAAACTAGCTATGGACCGTAACGTCCTTAAACTAAAACGATAGAGCCCAAATGCTCTTTTGTTGGATCAAAAATGATCCTGAACCCCCGTTAAGTAGATCTTAGTCCAATATCGGATTAACGTATTCTTAACAAATATTTAAATCGATCTTAATCTCAAACAAGGTTAACGATCCTTAAATCAAACCAAATCCGAATCTAAGAAAATACGGATTTAGACTAATCCATGCCCTACTGGCGACAACACAAATTAGTCTCCGTATATAATCCACGGGCAACCAAAGATAAAACAAACACGCATGACACGAAATGGCCTTCTGGAGTAGGAGAAAGTGGTTACCGTGATGCGGTAAAGTAATTAATTGCAAGGGCTTGCACATGCAGGGAAGAGCGTCCCCATAATCAAAAACCCCTCGCAAACGAGGGGAAATCTGACGAAGTCTGCTACAACGGCCACATCTGTTTAAACCTTCGATATACGGTGCCATAAATCAACTTGGCATTTTCGGAGAGATAGACAGATAAAACCAAATAGCATCTGCCCCGAAATTCAGGCAAGACGACCTACGCGTTTTCGTCTCTATTTTCGGCGGTAAACACCACCGGAAGCTCCACAGCAAGAGTAGTACCTTTAATAATCTCTTCTACACCTGCCGGTGCATCACGGGAGGTATTTGTAGAGTCCACAGTTATAGCCCGATTTGAACTCAAATCCTCTTTCGCCGCTGAAGTCCCTGCAAAGTTTTCACAAAAATGAGAAGACATAAAGGTAATACAGACTATTCGCTAAAAGAAGGACATGAGAAAGACGCATACCAATACGCCAAGAAGCTTGAAGTATGGCTTTTTCGAGACGTTTTTCCTTTCTGGCTAGGTACGCTCGCCGAGGTTCAAGTGCAGATGAATGACTACATGTCTTTAAAGCAAGCTCGTCTTCAGAAGCAACCGTTATGGGCTGTTTGAGGGCCCGTTCTTCCTCCATTAACAAATGACTCATATGTACCCGCTGTAATGATGGATCGATGTCATAGAATATAACAGGAGGGTAGGGCTTTTTTGGGACGCACACGTTCTCGGTCTCGTCTTGCGAGCGCCTCAAAACCTTAGCCAATTACGTGGCTTACTCGGCGGACGAGCCAAGATAAATAAGACCGGCGTCCGATTCCTCCATAGCTATCAGTTCGTCCTAAATGAACGGCTCGGAATTGTTTCCCACTAATAAGAGAGCAAGGCTCTGTTCAAAATTTGAACTGAGGCAGCGCTTCACATGCAAGGCACGAGAGAGCCAGCGCCAAGAGTTAAAAACTCTGAGGCAGCGCCTCACGTGCAAAGCACGAGAGCGCCAGCGCCAGAACTAAAATTTCTCCACCCTTGGATCAAAGATCCAACGGAGATGATAAATCATCAGAGCACAGAATTAAATTCTGATTGAGCAAATACTCCTCAAATCTTTCTAAACAAGAAAGATTGTGCTCTGTAAATCAGAGCACCATTGGATCAAAGACCCAATGGTGATTAAAAATCACCAAGATACAGAATAAGTTCTGTATGGGAAAATATTTTTCCAATCTTTCTAAACAAAAAAGATTGTGCTCTGTAAATCAGAGCACCGTTGGATAAAAGATCCAAAGGTGATTAGAAATCACTAAAATACAGAATAAGCTCTGTATGAGAAAATATTTTCCCAATCTTGTTAAAAAAAATGAAAAATGTCTTCTGTAAAATAGAAGTCCTTGGATCAAAGATCCAACGGTGGATAAATTCCCCAAATCAATTAAGAAATCTCTAAATGTGAGATTTCCTTAACTGAATCAACAAATGTGCCTCCATTATATAAAGGCCCCAAGACTTCAAGTCTTAGAAGGAGGACCCCCCCCATAAACTTCAAACTTCAAGATGAGAGCAATTTCTCCCCAAGGTAAATAAAAATAAGAGAGATCACAGCATCTCCATCATATCTAAGAGTTCAACTCTCCCATCAGAAGAACTTAGTTCTTTTTCCAGATCTCAGATCTATAAGACAAAGTCTTTTACAAGTGAGAATTTAATTCTCAGAGAATTGAATTGAGCAGAACAGAAAAATCAGTGCTTAGCACTCAAAGTCTGGCGCTCAGCGCCGAGCGCCCCACGTGCTCCTCACGTGGGCACTATTTAATAAGTAGTGCTTAGCACTCAAAGTATGGCGCTCAGCGCCGAGCGTTCCGCGTGCTCCTCACATGGGCGCTATTTAATAAGTAGTGCTTAGCACTCGAAGTCTGGCGCTCAGCGTCGAGCGCTCCACGTGCTCCTCACGTGGGCACTATTTAATAAGTAGTGCTTAGCACTCGAAGTCTGGCGCTCAGCGCTGAGCGATCCACATGCTCCTCACGTGGGCGCTATTTTATAAGAACCGCTTAGCACTCGAATTCTGGCGCTCAGCGCCGAGCGCTCCACGTGCTCCTCACATGTGCGCTATTTTATAAGAAGCGCTTAGCGCTCGAAATCTGGCGCTCAGCGCCGAGCGCTCCACATGCTCCTCATGTGGGCGCTATTTAATAAAAAATGTGCTTAGCACCCAGTATCTGGTGCTCAGCGCCGAGCGCCTCACGTGCTCTGCACGTGGGCGCCATAAATTGTTTAACACTCCATATAAAAGAATATATATAAAACAAAAAGAAAAAGGGGTGTCAGAACCCAAATCAATGCTCAGCAGTGCTGATACGGAAAGGGGATCAAGCCCAAATAAGTAATCAAGTGGGCTGAGCCCAAGGTTGGTCAAACCCCAAATCGACCGAGTCCATATGTCTTCTTCTAAATTGGTATTAGTCCCAAACAAGGCTACCAAGTCCCTGATGAACATTCATTGGTTCAAGGGTACATCTCCTCACACCTCTGATATATGTCATTGTAATTCTTCAACGTCTTCAAAGAGGTGGCGGGTCCCGACTACGAGTAATCGTGGACCGCAACGTCCTTAAACTAATAACGGACCACAACGTCCTTAAACTACCATGGACCACAACGTCCTTAAACTAATAACGGACCGCAACGTCCTTAAATTAAACCCTCACCTCAAAATGGTGATCTGTGGACCGCAACGTCCCTAAACTAACAACGGACCGTAACGTCCTTAAACTAAAACAATAGAGGCCAAATGCTCTCTTGTTGGATCTAAATGATTCTAAAACCCTGTTAAGTAGATCTTAGTCTAAAATTAGACTAACGTATCCTTAACAAACATTTAAGTTGATCTTAATCTCAAATGAGATTAACGAGCCTTAAATCAAACCAAATCCAAATCTAAGAAAATACGGATTTAGACTAATCCACACCCTACGGGCGACAACACGAATTAGTCTCCGTATATAATCCACGGGCAACCAAAAATAAAACAAACACACATGACACGAAATGACCTTCTGGAGCCGGAGAAAGTGGTTACCGCGATACGGTAACGTAATTAACTGCAGGGGCTTGCGCCTGCAGGGAAAAGTGTCCCCACAATTAAAAACCCCTCACCACAAGGGGGAATCTGACGAAGTCTGCTACAACGGCCGCATCTGTCCAAACCTCCGATACATGGTTCCATAAATCAACTTGGCATCTTCGGAGATGTGGAAGGATAAAACCAAATAGTATCTGCCCCCAAAATTCAGGCCAGACGTCCTAACTCCCGGTCACGTCTTTCGGCGGTAAATATATTCTGGCACGCCCGGGGGGACCTTTTCCTCTTTCCACTCCACACTTCGTGTGTTGTGTTTCGCGAACAAATCGCGGTCTGCTATGGTTGCCTGTGGATTCAAGGTACTAAGATTTGGTGTCTTGCTCCCATGCAGAGAAAAGAAGATCAATGGCTTCCAGCTGCACCAACTGCAACAACAACTCCCGCTCTGCCCCGTTTGGAGGGGTAACTTATGGGTCCCAAGCGGCCTCCATCTTCGTAATGCCGGTGGAACAGGTGACATAGGCCACTACTGGATTGTTCTTAAGGACCATACTCCCGCCAATGAGCGTCAACACTCTAGTGCCGTCATAGGAAGCTCTAAAGAAGTCGGTCTTCGATCGGCTTGCAACTACCGCGGCCCCTCTCAACGGGTCGTCCAAGTCTACTGCCTCAGTCTTCGACAGGCTGAGCTTAAGCTCAAATAGGACGACGAAGAGGCTCGCAATACCAGAGAAGGCTATCCTAACTCCTGCTGTAGGTGAAGTCGTCCAAACTGCTTCTCCTACTCCAAAGTCGGCCTTCGACAGGTTGACCATTCTTTCCCAGCAGATATCAGTCTTTAACAGGCTGGCGCCAATAACAGCATCTCCTCATAGCAGGGGGCATGCCGAAGCTACTTCGATGATAGAGGTGATCCCGGCCACACGACATGCTCAACGTCGTCACTGGTGCCGAGTGAGGAAAGCTGGGGGCAGTTCCCCTTCTGGACTTACCCCACCAGCTCCAATGGTGGAAGTTGATGCTGCTGTTCTAAGTGGGAACAACTTTGAGCCGCTCAGGAGGGTGCGTAAGAATTCTCCAATTGCCGTACTAAAAAGGTCTCCTCCACCTGCGGAGAACATCACAAAGGCAAAGCCGGAACAGCCCTCTCATCTGCTGTCCTCCAAAATCCATAGGGTCTGGTGAAGAGTGCAAGACTCTTTAATCGATAAAGACTACTCCCGCCAATCGAAGAAAATGAAGGTCCGGCAAGATGAGGATCATCCCGCCGTCGTACCACGGAAAGTATCGTCTGCAACAACCCTCTCAACTTCGATCGCCCATAAAAGGAGAAGGCCGGAGAAGATCCCCGTGCCTATGACAAATCTCAAGGGCATTGAACCTGAACGCCCCAAGTCTGGGGGCATGGTAGTGTACACTATTTACATGGCTTCCGGAAAAGAGGAAAGCTGTGCTTCTGGGGGTCATCGACCACTTACACGATCAGTAACAAAAGCTCAAGAGCAACAACAGAAACTCCAGGAGATGCTAACAAAGATGGCCGCACTTACTGGGCAGAAGGAAAGCCCGGAAGCACCGTCGGATCAACGCCTGGAGCAGGAAACCGACACCGAATTCCTCCGAAGAATACTTGAAAAGAAAGATAAAGAATCCGCTGAACAAGCGGCTAACATAAAACAAATGGTGCTCCTATTCCAAGATATGGTGGGCATCATGATCCAGCCGGACCCTCCAGCCGAAGATCCCCCAATAATCATTGAAGATGACAGAGGGGATACATCAAATCCTCTTCCGGCTTTATCAGCATCCAGAGAGGAGACGATCTCGAAAGCTGCGCTTGATGACTACATAGCTCAACAAATACGAGCTCATCAGGCATGCGAAACTGCGGGCCAAGTCGTCAGAACTGGGCGACCCTATCCAAGCTGGTACGATCAAATTAAGTACCCGCTAGGATACACGATCCCTAAATTTCACGTGTATAAGGGGACAGGCAATTCCCATCAGCACGTCGCTCAGTTCAGGGCTCTATGCGGAAATACTGGAGTTGACGACAAACTGCTGCTTCGCCAATTCGTCGGCAGCTTAGCGGAGACGGCATTTGAATGGTACTCGAAACTTCCGAATGACTCCATCAAAACATTCACAGAAATGGAGTTACTATTCACCCAGCGTTTCGCAAGCGCCAGCAAACGCACCCCGATCACAGCATTAATCAATGCCAGGGTGAAGCCAGGAGAGACTTGGGTTCAGTATGCAATTCGGTGGCAGAACCTATGGTCGAGATGCGAACAACGCATAGAAGAAGCTCCTTCCGTGGGCATGTTCGTAGGGACCCTTGATCCGCAGGCAACTATATCCCAATTTATGACGTTCTTCAAGCCGACCACTTTCCAAGCCTTGATCGACAAGCTGGCCTAAATGGACCAGATGGGCCATAGACCGCCCCCTTGAAAACGGAGCTTCGGAATGAAAAGGGCAAAGGGAAAGCAACCTTCATCGCCAACGCTCAGCAACAGCTGAGTGATCCGAAGCCAGCTGCTCTCCAAAATGAAAAATAATGATCACTCGGAGAAAAGATGAGATGTCCTTACTCATTCCCTCGGGATAAAACGAGAAGAATGTTCGAACTGGCGGTGCGCAACAAGCTTATCACTCTACCAGATCCGAGACGCCTACTGCAACCGAGCGACATCAACAATCCTAATTACTGCCCCTACCACCGAATAGTGGGCCACCCAATCGAAAATTACTTCATCTTCAAAAACTGGATTGAGGACTAATACCAACAAGGGAAATTCACGCTGTCTGAAAACTGGAGGGTAAACCCGCCACAACCGCATGCTCCTAAAAAGGTGGACACGCCGGGGGTATCATGCTCATTTATAGAAGAAGCTCCATGGGAAGTTGTTCTTTCAACTAAGACCAAAAGAATCCTGAAGGATCTTCAATCATGCCCGACAATCAGGTGGAAAAGCCCGCTAGAGCCCGGGATCATCGAGGGGATGCTGAAACCGCGCTCAACACCGAGAATTGGTAACGATGGGCAAAACACCCAGGCCCAGCCGTCAAAGTCTTCAAAGAAAAAGAAGAAGGCCAAGAAGCCCGCGCAGCCTGATGACAAGTACATGGATTTGCAAAGGCATATTGACGCACTGGAGGAATATAACCAGAAGGCGCGAACCCCGGTTACACTCCAAGAGTTTCTCAACCATATCCTTGAGAGCGGAGATAATGACAATGATGAGGGAGAAGAATCGTCAGAAGAACCCGAGGATTATGTGGCAAGTTGTCACATGATCTCTTATTCACCAATAAACAACGAACAAGCTCACTTGGCATCAGAAGATAATATAGAGGAGCTAGGGGCAGGATCGGTGCCAAAACCTTGGAACCGTCAGACGAGATGATTGACATGCTGTTGAACGAAGCCAGTCAGAAGAGCAAAGCTGATCAAGAGCGTGAAATAGCTATATTTGAAAAGGTCAGGCATTGGCATCAAGTTGAAGAAGTCATGGTAGGGATGAGTTGCAAAGCGCTCCAACCAGATCGAAGCACGATTGCGGCAGACAAAAACAGGCTTATAACAAGGAAACGGTTCGCTAAAGCCCTGTCAATTAGAATGAAGTTGCCATCTTTCAACGGAAATACTCCTGGCGGTATACACCTTGACGAAGAGGATGTACATCCTAACTTCTGCTTATACCATCAAAGGATTGCACACCCTACCGAAGAATCCATGGCCTTTAAAAATTGGTGGCAGGGATACGTTGCTCACCGACAACATTTCAAGCGGATGAAGCGCAAAACTCGTCAGAAGCAGAGAAGCACGACAGATGAGCACAAAAGAACTGCCGGCAACTGTCACATGATTGATTCCGGGGGATCGAAATTTCTCACCTTCGGAAGCGATTCTGACGAAGAAGTAGCCCTCGGCCCTCTCTTCAAAGAATCCACCTGAAGAGATAAAGGACTGTGAAAACATGCAGCTGCGTAATCGTACGTTTCCTGAAAAGAATCTCGGACCCACAAACAAGGGGTCGAACAAAAAGGATAAGGGGAAGGAAAAAGTCCCTGAGGATATCGCCCTCGATGACCGACTCGTCGAAGAGCTTGCAGCCAAGGACCCGCCCAAGAAAAAAAAGTGGATTACAATATCCTGGCACACCTGAGGAAGATACCCTCACAGCTAAGCGTTTTGGATGCCCTTCTCCTATCTAAAGTGGCACGAGATCCCTGATCAAGACGTTACAAGAGCCTGACCAGTTTCAAGACTTCCTTGCCGAAAAAAAGATGAAGGACGAGCTGGAAGAAGTGCACACAGCTGGCATCACTTTCGGCGAAGAAGATCTCCTCCTCGGAACGTGCGAGCACAATCATCCCCTGTATGTCACCGGGTACTGCCATGACATCAGGATAGGGAAGATCTTAGTTGACAATGGGTCCTCTGTCAAATTCCTAAATGTGAGGGTGGTAAAAGGAATCTGCGTGAGCATTCAGTACCTCGCTCGGGATAAAATCACCATCTCCGGGTTCGACTCC
Organism: Agapanthus africanus; assembly: GCA_030015575.1. NCBI lineage: Eukaryota > Viridiplantae > Streptophyta > Magnoliopsida > Asparagales > Amaryllidaceae > Agapanthus > Agapanthus africanus. The sequence continues at coordinate 42,712,415 of JASDDO010000024.1, read as the reverse complement.
CAGTCATCACGGACGCTCGGGTCTGTAATACTAATGTTACGCTTCGGGCTGCTCATCACTGACATCAAATTTCATGTTATTGACGCCAAGTCTTGCTACAACGCTTTACTCAGCAGGCCTTGGTTACATGAGTACAACATCATCCCTTCTACACAACATCAGTGTATGAAGTACTTCCATAAACCGGAGAATAAGCAAAAAGCAATCACCACTATTCCGGTCTTCGGGAGCGATACCGAGGAGGAAGAAGATATAGTCTATTCGGGGCCGCCACAATGCAACAGGCCGGGACCATCTACCCCTATTTTGGTCTTTAGTAGTGACTCTGAAGACGAAGTCAATGCAGTGTTCTCGATCCGTCCATCAATGCAGGCCTTCACTGGAGATAATCAAAGTTTGCAAATCGCCATGGTTCCACGGCAGCACTATAGAGAGCTTGATGCGCTTGAGACATATAGTGTGCAAGAGCTGCAGACATTCTACGTCCCTCCCAGGTGAAGAGGTGAAAATGCGATCCTATTCTATTGATCCATAGAGACTAAAGTCGAAAGAGAAGTCTGGCATGGTGCCGATTTTGTGCTCGACAGGCTCCAATCCATCCGTCTTCCTAGATACTACGCAGAGGGATTGAAAAGGTTATTGAGATGCTAAGGCATGTCCTTTAAGCAAACTGCACGTCAGGCCCAATTCTACAACAGGATCTGGAACGTCCCCGGAACTCAACTAAAATTGCCCAACGGAAAAATGGAAATGATCGGGCTTGGATATGTCTAGTCCAAGAAGCGGGAGCAATTCCATGGCTGCCATGTCATAAATGACCTCGATGAAGAAGGGGGTGCTCTTTTAAAAGACGCTGACGCTGAACCAGAACGAGATCCTGTCATAAAATTGCCGAATCTGTCGTTTGAAGAACAGATGGACAAGCTAGTAAGGGAAGCGAGTCAAAAGATTCGGAATGACCACAGCCGCGAAATGACCATTTATGAGAAAGCCAAAACGCAACGCCTCCTTCAGCAGGCTATGGAGGATGACAATGCCCTCTACCGTCAGCCTGCCATGCATTCCCAAGATAAGAAAAAGGCTCGACGCAGAGGCAAAAACAAGTTAAAGAACGGAAAAAACGTTCGACAGCGGCAAAACGGATCCAAAAGGCCACGCGATCGAGAAAAGGTTAGCCGGAATCCGTCTCTTATGAAAAATATGGGTCGAGCATATTCTTTCCCTCGAGACAAGACAAGGAAGATATTCGACCTCATCGTGAAACATCAAATGATTACGCTCCCGGAGTCTAAGCACCCCGAACAAGCAAACGAGGTCTATCAGCCGGATTATTGCTCCTATCACCGAGCAATAGGACATCCTCTTGAAGATTGCTTCACCTTCAAAAATTGGGTCAAAGACCAATATCAACTCGGCAGGTTCGCTCTATCCAACAGTTGAAGGGTAGCCCCACCGCAAAGGCATGTGCCAAAAGCAACGTATATGGCGAGAGTAGAACCAGATCAACATCGATCTTGGAAACAATCTCGTACCTGTCACGTGATAACGCTGTCGGAAGAAGGAGTGCACAAGAATATGGATGACCTCTCCTGATGCTTCGAAAATGAGGATGAAGATGAGTTGATCTCAGAATTTCCACCGGCGCCAAAAGAGTTGGAAGATGGAATACACACTACTGAGGATAACCTAAGGAAAATCGACTTGGGGACGGCAAACGACCCGCGGCCTACGTTCGTCAGTGAGCTGCTGTCTAAAAAACAGGTGGCTATGCTAAAAGGCGTGCTCATGCAGTATAAAGACTGCTTTGTATGGAACTATTCCGAGATGCCAAGGCTAGATCTAGAAATAGTCGTGCATAAATTGACGATATCTCCGGACGTTAAGCCAGTCAAACAAGCACCAAGAAGAATGCGGCTCGAACTGGAAGTGAGTATCAACGCCGAAGTCAAGAAGCTAATCGACTCCGGCTTCATCCAAGAAGTTCAATACCCCGACTGGATCGCCAACATTGTCCCAGTGATGAAGAAAAATGGGACGGTGTACATCTGCATGGAATTTCGGGACCTCAACAAAGCCTGTCCGAAGGATGACTTTCCCGTGCCGGTTATCGAGCCGATGATAGATAATACGTCCACTCACGAAGTCTTCTTCTTCATGGACGGATCGACATGGTACAATCAAATAAAGATGCATCCCAAAGACCAAAAGCATACCGCTTTCCGGACTCCTCTGGGTATATTTTGCTATAAAGTGATTCCTTTCGGTCTGAAGAATGCAGGCGGTACCTACCAGAGGGCCATGACGAAGATCTTTCATGACCTCATACAAGAGATTGTTGAATGTTACATCGACGACCTCGTAGTGAAAAGAAAATCGTATGAGGAACACTGGGAGCATTTGAAAACAGTGTTCCAACGTCTTCGTAAGTACAACCTGAAGATGAACCCTCTGAAATGCGCATTTGGAGTCTCCTCAGGCAAATTTCTAGGGTTCATCATACGACATCGGGGCATCAAAATAGATCCATCGAAGATCAAGGCGGTTAGGGAAATGCCCACTCCAAGAACTTTAAAACAGTTGCGGTCTCTACAAGGAAAGCCCGCGTATATCTGACGGTTCATAGCCAACCTTTTCGGAAAATTCCGTCCCTACAGTCACCTGATGAAGAAGAGAACCCCGTTCATTTGGGATCATAAATGCCAAAGCGCACTGGACGAAATCAAGCAATATCTGCAGAACCCGCCGGTACTGACCGCTCCAGTCAACGGAAAGCTCCTCATCCTGTATATAACAGCCCTTGAAGGTTTTTTAGACGCTATGGGCACAGGAGAACGACCAAGGGAAAGAGAGAGCCCTTTACTATTTGAGTCGAGTTCTCCTGGGGCAGAAAACAACTACTCCCCTATCGAAAAACACTGCCCGGCGTTAATCTTCGCGATAACGAAGCTTCGGCATTATGCTTTGGCGCATGAGGTCCATCTCATATCAAAAGTGGATCCTCTCAAATATTTGATGTTAAGAGCCATACTAACGGGATGGATCGCTAAATGGGCCCTACTCTTGATGGAGTTCTCGATAACTTATCGTCCCCTCAAGGCAGTAAAAGGCCTGGCTATCGCCGACTTTCTCGCTGAGCATCCGATACCTGCCGATTCACCCCTAAATTGCGAGTTGCCGGACGAGCACACGACCGGGACCGGGACGTTGGGACGTAAGGCCTGAAATTCGAAGGCAGATGCTAATTGGTGCTATCCGTCCACTTCTCTGAATATGCCAAGTTGATTTATGGCACCATGTATCGAAGGTTTAAATGGATGCGGCCGATGTAGAAGACTTCGTCAGATTCCCCCTCATTTGAGGGTTTTTTGATTGTGGGGACGCTCTTCCCTGCAGACGCAAGCCACTGCAGTTAATTACGTTACCGCATCGCGGTAACAACTTTCTCCTTCTCCAGATGGTCACTTCGTGTCGCGGGTGTTTGTTTTGTTTTTGGTTGCTTGTGGATTGTATATGGAGACTAATTTATGTTGTCGCCCGTAGGACGTGGATTAGTCCAAATCCGTATCTTCTTAGATTTGGGTCTGGGAGTTGGGTTTAAGGATACGTTAGTCTCATTTAAGACTAAGATCAACTTAAATGTTTGTTAAGGATATATTAGTCAAATTTTAGACTAAGATCAACTTAACGGGATCGTTTAGATCCAACAAAAGAGCATTTGGACTATATTGTTTAGTTTAGGAACATTACGGTCGATTAGTTTAAGGACATTACGGTCCAATGTTAGTTTGAGGACATCTCGGTCCAGCGTTAGTTTAAGGACATCTCGGTCCAGGTTAAGTACATCGTAGTCCGTGGGTTTAAAGCGACCCCACAGTCCGAGGTTAGGGACATCGTAGTCCATGAGTTTAAGGACCCCACAGTCCGTAGTTTAAAGACGTCATAGTCTATAGAGTTTAAGGACATCATAGTCCATGAGTTTAAGGACCCCACAGTCCGTGAAATGTGTGGTTTTCGGGACCCGTCACCTCTCTGAAGATGTTGAAGGATTACAACGACAAATATCAGAGGAGTAAAGAGATGTACTCTCGAACCGGTGTGAGTTGGTTGAAAGATCTGTAGTCCAATTTGGGACTAAGATCTGTTAAATATTCATAAGCAGATGGGCTCAACTAAATTTAAGTTGAGGACTTATGGCCAATATCGGGCTAAGTCCAAAGAATGTTTAACATTACATTGTTCTGGGCTGTTGAGCCTTCATTTGGGCTTGGCCCTTTTAATCAATGCTGAGCATTAGATCTTGACATTTTTTTGTTTTGTATTGAATGCAGAGCATTCATCAGAACAATTTATGTTCTGACAGCGCAACACGTGGTGCACCAGATGCTCTGCGCCAGTCAAAGAGCGCAGTGCGCTTCTTCCAAGTAGCACATATGTGAAGGACACGTGTCGCGCTTGGCGCTCAGCGCCAGATGATGGGCGCATTGCGCCGGTTTATGAGCGCTAAGTGCTAATTTATAAGCACATTGCGCTTTCAATTTAGTGGCGCACACGTGAGTGACTCGTGGTACGCTTGGCGCTGAGCGCCAGCCTATGAGCGCAGTGCGCTATTTCAGAAGCGCAAAGCGCAAGTTGCATACGTGGTTGACACGTGGCGCATTTTGGTGCTGAGCACCGGTCCAGAGAGCGCAGAAGCGATGTTCAATAGCGCAAGGTGCATTTCAATAGCGTAAAGCGCATTTGATCAATTTTTATGATCTGTGAAAAAATTTATGTTCTTTTAAAAGAGACTTTGTTTCAAGATTCAAGAACAACAGTTCTTATTTTTGAAAGGGCTTTGTCTTTATAGATCAATGATCTGTGTGAAGAATATGTTCTTCTTTTATTATGTGATGAAATCTTTTGATCTTTTTTATGAAAGACCTTGGTCTTTGTAGATCTATGATCTTTTAAGAAGATAATTATTTTTTTTATAAGATGATTTTATCTCTGTGTTCATCATTCATCATCTTTACCTTGAAAAAATAATCTTTTTTCAAGAGCTTGCTCTCTTTCTTTGAATTTTTCAAGGTTTATGGGGGGGGGGGGGTTTCCTCTATATCAGACTTGAAGTCTTGGGGCCTTTATATATGGCAAGTTGATTTATTTAAATCAGTTAAAGAGATATTTCTCTGATTGATTTGGGGATGTTTCCCACCGTTGGATCTTTGATCCTAGGGCTTCTGTTTTACAGAAGACAATCTTCTTGTTTTTAACAAGATTGGAAAATCTTTCCATAACAGAATTTTAATTCTGATTAATTAATGATTTATCATTACTATTAGATCTTTTGATCTAACGGTGGGGAATTTTATAATTCCAGCGCTAGCGCACCCGTGCTTTGCACGTGGTGCGCTGCTCAGAGCGCAGCGTACCCGTGCTTTGCACGTAGTGGGCTGCTCAAAGCGCATCGCACCTGTGTTTGACACGTGGTGCGCTGCTCAGAGCACAGCGCGCCCTGCGCTAGCGCACCCGTATTTGACAAGTGGCGCGCAACGCACCTAGCGCTAGCGCACACTTGGTGCACTGCCTAGGGCGCAGCGCACCTGGCGCTAGCGCATCCGTGTTTGACACGTGGCGCGCAGCGTGCCTAGCGCTAGATCTGAAGCGTTGCTTCAATTTGTTTAAATTCAAATTTCAAACAGAGCTTTGCTCTAATTGGGGGAAACAAATGTCCCCCCACCGCTGTGCTCACGTGGCCCACACGTGAGGGCACGGTGGCAGCATCTGCGCCCTTGGATCAACTCAGAAGTTGAAGAGGCGTTTCAATGCCTATAAATAGGACCTTTGGTCCTTTAGATGATGTTCATCTTCTTTTTGAGAATTATCTCTTCTTCAGAGCATTGCTCTCCTGTTTAAGAACTTTTCAAGAGTAAAAACTCTGTTAAAATTTTAGGTAAAATTTAAAACTTTTAATAAACTAGGGTTTTACCCATTAACAGAGCCTTGCTCTTCATAGATCTTAGATCTAAAGAAAACCCTTTTAGGGTTTCATTAACAGAGCTTTGCTCTTCTGAACCCATCGATCTAAAGAGATCTTTTCTTGTGATTTCTTAGCCCATGAACAGAGCTCTGCTCTTTTGATAACATGTAGATTTTTTAATCTCTTGTGAAGAACTCTTAAGAGTTTGTTCATGGATCTTGAAGATCCCAGAATTTTTAATTCATAAAAAAAATTGATTTTAATTTTCTTTTTCTGATGGGTTTTTTCCATTATCTTTACAGAGCCAAGCTCTTGAGGAATTTTATTCCTTCATGATCAGAGCTTGACAAGTGTCACTCTGTCATAGAGCATTGCTCTCAAAGGGAGATTTTCTCCTTTTCCCGAGGGATCTATCATTTAATGAGAATTTCTTGAGGATCTCCTCATTTAAATGACAGTCTCATCAAATGATGAAACTGTTTTATTAATTGATGCATTGTCATCCAGATTTTGTGGGCCCCCTTTGGTCCCTCTCCACTGCATTGCAGTGTGGTGCAAATTTTAAAGTACCGAGTGTCAGAATTTAAAATTAAATTATAGCACTGACAGTTGACTTCTGTCCCTTTTTTTGCAGGCGACATTTCTTTCGATGCTTCGTTTCCGTTTGTCCGTTCAGAGGGATGATTCCCTGAGGCGCCTGTGGACCGGGAGGTTCTCGCGCTCATCAAAGACAATGACCCGGAACATAAAAAACTTCACTTGTGTGGTAGATGGTACGACCAGATTATCAGAGGTCGTCGAAGCTTCTCTTGTGCAACGCCTTTGGAGCCTATCTCGGCGATCCCGTATGCAGATGCACCCTCGGTGAACTATGCCATGGAGGTGGTTAATTGGACTTCGGAGGGTCTCCTTCAGCCTTCGATCGCCGCCGTACCCGTGCAGCCGCCGGCGGCTTTGGACACCCTAGGGCGGCGCATATGGCAGGGCGAGTCGCGCCCTTGGGGACAGCCCTACAACATCGGGATAACTCCCCATCATCCAGCCGGGTACTTGCAGTGGGCCCGGTACATCTTGTCGGCGAAGAAATCGCAGCTGCTAAAGCTCGACTTATACCCAGCGGTCTACGCTTCGTTGTTCCAATATTCTGCACCTCCCACATGGTGGATCATGGCGTTTTTGGAGCAGTGGAATATCCTGACCCATACCTTCCTTTTATTGGATAGAGAGGTTTACATTTCCTTGGAAGAATTCGCCACGGTTTCTGGTCTACCAGTTGGGGGGAGCACTACGAGGAGCTACTTCCTCCGGACGAATATGTTTTTGCCACCAAGCCAGTGGTGATGGGCCTCACCCTAGAGAACGCCATTCAGCACCAGTTCCTAAGTCTGATAAAGGTGTTGAACATGTATGAGAGCCTCTTCCTTGAATCCGGAGGCCGAGGGGTCAGCTTTGTGGACTTCATTTCCCGTTTTCTTCGCCCGGAGATTTTGTCGCGATAAGGCGAAAAGTTTGCTAAACTTGACGATCGCTTCGGCTTTGGATTGGACCGTCGGCCGATACTGGAAGTTGATCAAAAAGGTTTCTTTATCCCTGACGTCGCGATCGTCCCCATGTCAGAAATCGCCGCTCCGGGCATTGACGAGGAAGAGTTTTTTCTTGGGTTTCTTGGGCTATGGTTGAGCTGGTTCGCGCTTCCTATGCACCCTCGTTACATGAGGTCTTCCGTCTTCTACCCCGCGCATCGCATGGTTGCCGCAATACAAGTGGCCATCGGGATCGTCGGGTTAGCCCACCTATATCACGGTCTTAGTGTAACAGCGGACACCACTGAACCAGGGGTGCATCCTGCCAACTTCCCAATGCATTACTTCACTTCATGGATGGAGCTGCACGTGCTTGGGGTCTTTGGCATCCACAAAAGACCTTCGTTTTATGACAGATGCAAGTTCCCTCGGATCATGCGGCTGGTTGACGCCTCCATCGTGAGTCCGTCACAGCGACAAGCTAAGGGCTTGCTCCTTCGTCCGCGCACGGTTGGAGATGGTATGTCTTTTATAGACAAAGTCTTGACCATCGGCCAGGAAGCTTCAAAGGCGGTGCTGCCATTGCGAGACATTTTTAAGAACGGGGCCTCCGTGTTGAAAGCCGGGAGATTCTTCATTTGTACTCCATCAGGCCGGGCTTTCTTGTATTCAGGCAAAATGATGCGGCGCTATTCATGAGTTCCATCGTTTTTCCCAGCAGCTGAGTTACAATCAAGGAGTCCCGCTGGAGGCTTTCCTGGTAGAACCTTCTTCCACCGAAGAGGGAATGCGGGGCGCGCTGCATCATTTCATGCACTTGAATACGGGGTCTCACTTCTTTATCAGCGAACCGAGTTGTGTCCCGAAGGCCCTTAATGTACACGTGGCCGGTACCAACATGCAATGGGTGCTGTTATCAGGGAGGAGAAGCGACTGCTACTCGACCGCAAGGGTGCACTCCTTGCCGGTGATCGAAACATCCCCTTGAAGAGACGAACCATTGTCCTTCCTCCGCTAAGAGAAGCTGCCGTGATTGAGGTCCCCCACGACAGGCCTGAGCTACCGATGCCCCGTGCTCCCGTAGAGACGGTGGATGTACTACCGGTGCCCCGTGCTCCCATGGAGACGGTAAATGTAGCTTCCCCTGAGTGTGGCGTGGGCTCATATATCGGGACTCGTCGCCCGAAAGTGCCCACCAAGCGTAAGCTTGTGCTGGCTGCGACTGGAGCTCGCTCGCAGAAGAGGAAGAAGAAGTCGATCCTCTCTGTAGACGCTATACTCGGCCTGGAGCCTCATGCTCCTTATAGTGAGGGCTTGGGTGAATATGGGACCAATGAGGGTCTGTTCATAGCGCCGGAAGATACTGATCTGGAGGCTGCTATTGCAGCTTCTGTGCTATCAGCAAGCCACAAAGCGGGACTGGCCACCCTCGCGCAATCAAGTAAACATCAGTCGCACCTTCTGTTATTATATTATATTTTTATTATCATGTTTTGACTGACATTTTTCCTTCTGTAACAGGCTTTTCCACTGAGGAGGCTCTAGCGGCTTCCCTCAGGACCTTTGAGGAGGAGGAGAGGAATCGCGCTTTGCTGGGCATTGGTATTTCTCTGTTCATTGCATCTTCATTCTCCTTTCTTGTGGACAATCTGACCCTTCTTTATCTTATCACAGGGACTGCAATGCCAATCCCGCAAGGTGATGCGGAGATGCTTCCCGGGCCAGCCATCGAAGTCCCGGCCTCCTCCGCAATGTCGAAAGAGGCCTTACTCAAACGACCGATGACGGATGCCATAACGTCTCCAGAGGTAACCCTTGGCGTGGACGATGACATCCTGTTGATGGAGGCTTCAAGAAGATCCGCTCTGACAGCTCGAGCGAAAAGGAAGCACAGAATGTGCGCGGCAAGGGGGCGTAGCGCTGCCTTGGCCGCGGGTGCAGGTTTGAGCACCGCTACCCCTGCCCCTACTCTTTCAGAAGATACTCCGGCTGCCTTGTCCACCACCCGCGGACAAGCAGCACGTGTGGCTCGGGAAGTAATCGGAAGACCAACTCAAGGTAATGTGACATTGGGTTCTATTGTCAAAGTTTTAACTTTCAGTTCTCATATATCCTATCTTGCAAGGCCGAGTCTTACCGAAGAAGTGGCGGCGACCATTGAGCCTGGGATAGGGGTAGAGGAGGTAGCCACGGTGTAACAACTCCAATTTTGTATACCAAAAATTTGCTTTAAATATAGTGTATACTTGGAGTATTGATGTTGGTGGAAACAATTTAAGTATCTATTTCCTTACAATAATTACAAGAAGGAGCTTGTAGCTCATTGGTAATACCTTGCACTGCTGAACCAAGCCACCAGAGTTCGAATCCCATGCCCCACATAATTTTTATATCATTTTGTTTTAATTTTTTTTAGAAGTCAAACGGTCAAACAGCCATAACTCACAATTTATTGCGAATTATAAAAATTAAAGTATACTAAAACCTCCCCCAGACCACACCCGACCCAACGGCACCTGACTCGGCCCTGACTCGGCCGAGTCGGCCGGCGCCGCCGGCCGGACTCGGCCGAACTCGACCGGTCGGCCGAGTCGTCAACACGAAAAAGTTTCGTATTGACTTGGTCAACCCCCTGTATACTTTAATTTTTCAGTACTGTTACCAATTTTCCATTAATCCTCTTTTAAGACCAAAATTAATGAATTTTTAATGATTTTTTACATTTTTTAAAAATATTTTTTAATCCAAACCCTAACCCTAGCCTAGCTCTATATAAAGACCCCTACCCTCTACCATTTCACCTCACAACTCTAAGTCCACTCTCCCAAATTCTCAAGAACTCGGTACGAAAGGCGAGAAGCGAAGCGCTGTCGAAATCGACAACGGATTCCGGCGACCGGATCAGAACCTTCGCGACGTTTTCGACGAATCGACAACCACCACATCCCTTAGCTTCCTTAGCTTGTCCAAACCGTAAGTCCCATCCCTTCTATCTCTCTTTTCTATAAATGTAAAAATACGACTTTTTGGAACCCGACGGAAATCGGACAAACCGATTTCCCATCCGGTTTTTCTATAAATTTCCACTTGTCACCTAATACATAATATCTACCCATATTCATGTTGACTATTAATCACCCATAAACCAATTCAAACAAACTTTTTCACATGAAATGATAGCTTCTTTGCAAAACCGTATTCTTTTCATAAAAAATACCATGAAGTTCATTTTTCTTAGTTTAATTAATTCCCTCACTCCTAAATATGTTTATCTTGATAAATAAACTTGTAGAAACAAATTTGAATGAATTTTCACACATGAAATGATAACGTTTTCGAATACCGTATTCTTGCGCTATAATACCTTTAAGTTTAACATAACATGTTTAACCTCTAAACTTCACCAAAACTTAAAATAAGTCACGAGGTAATGACCTACCTCTACACACACTCAATATAACCCTAATTGATAAATATCAAAACACAGAATACGAAATTACAGGACTTTTCACTAAAATACCCTAATCTTTATAACCTTTATTGAAAGTTTTAAGTTGTAAACATTTCTAAATAAAATCTTTTAATAAAATGAAAACACGATTGGTCATGGACATCGATCGTTTATCTAAACTGTCTTGTGGTGTCTAGGCAAGTGTGTCTAGGCTAGTGGTTTTTAATTAGGCCCACGATTGTGGTTCCTTCCCACTTACCTGGCACTTACCTGGCCGCAATTGACGGTGAAGAGGCGATTTGAGGCTTCTAATGACTTGTCGTTTAGACCTTAGAAATAGGCTAGTTGGCTTAGGAAACCCTAACAAATAAAATACGGAAAACTATACTCTTTTACAAATAAATACCCTATATTTATAAAACCGTTTTCCTAAATGAAAAGTATTTGTTAAACCTAAGCAAAGCGCCGCTACAACCCACTTTTGGGAAACCTGTTAGGGATAGTACGGTTCATCGTGCACCCGCAGGCTAGTAGTGCGAGATTTAGACCTCCGCAAGGAGCATTCGGTCTCGAAGGGTTAAAATACGGCATTTAAGAAAAATGTGATTTTTGGAAAATAAAATATTTATTTAAAATTATTCTTGTATTAATATATATTTAATTATCATTCAGACACTTATTTTATTATAATATAAAGATTCCACTTTTTCTTAAAAATCCAAGATTAAAGGTTACATTAAAATACCATGAAATTCTAATAAAACAATTAATACTTTTATTAGGATATATTCACTAGAATAACACAAATAAAATTCACATTCATTATAACAATAAAGACGATTATTAAATACTTGAGGTGTATTTTGAAAACTATACAAAAGTACTTTTTACATAAAACCCCCTCAAGTTTCATAATTTACAATAAGGCCCCTAACAAAGATCGAACTTCAACTTACCTTCTTTTAGTCTGACTCGGGTTAGAGTCTGATTATTTCTGACTTGAATATGATTCAAGTCAATCTATATTCTGTTATATTCCAATACAATTTGAATACATGAATCTTATGAATCCAGTGAACAATATATTCATTTTGACTGAATCAAACCATGGATATTCATCCATTATCCTGATATTCCATTTACCTGATTATACAGTTACAACATGTTTACTGATATCATGGTTTTGGTCAGTCATCCAACTTACATATTCCAATACAACAATACTGTTAAAGCACTACGGGGTTTAAGGGGTAGATTGGTACGGAAGGTGTTAAAGGTGGCACGAGGTGGTCAGATTAAGATACCTAACCTGAATCCTATTGCTGTTGTACCGTGGCATAACGGTTCCTTGTACTTTCCTTTTGCCCTGATCTCTAGCTTATAGAGATCCCCCTCGTATACACTGGCATCCTTCTGTACCAAGCTACAAACAACAGCGTTAAACAATGTTCCATAATATTCAACAATATAATGCTTTAGAAAATACTGTTACTCTGTCATTCTCATTCTTCCTTATCTTTGGGACTTACCGAGCGATCTGTTCGCTGACGACATTCTATTTCTTTCTTCTTTGAATATCGTCAGGTTCGTTGGACCAAGCTGAGATCGAGCCCACCGGTGAAGATTTGGAGCAGTTCCAAGAAGACCCAGAGCTCTAGATAATTGTACCTTGTTCTTTCCAGTATTTTTATTTTCTGTTATGCCACTGTTTAGGCATTGCTTTTCATTCCAGTTGTATTTTCTTTTCATGCATTGTACAAAGAATGTTATTAATAAAAGTTGCTGTTATTTCTATATTATTCGTCTCTTGTGATTTACTTTATATTGCTTAGTTACGCTTAGCGTATGTACTTCTGAGTATATACGTAGCGGGCCTCGTCGCGTCCACTTCGCCGTACACTGGGAAGCGGGGCGTGACACATTGTCACCGAACCCGAGGCAGCGGTAGGCAAGATGGCTACAATTGCCGAGCTCGAGGTAGCGACGGGTGAGATGGTGGCGACCATTGAGCCTGAAGTGGCCACCCTTTCTCAAGAGTCCGGAACTGCTCCAATCGTGGCTCTTTCCCCTTGCGGCTCCCTGCCGTCGCCGGGCGCTGGGAGTATCACGACGATTCTCGTGGAGTCGGGGGATGAAGCCACGGGCGATGAAACCATTTCGATGGAGGAGGGTGAAGCAGTCGCTATATCAAGTGACGCCCTTGTTGCGGTTCCGACCGGCGACTCACCAGGTAGATTTTGGGTCATTGCTTTTCTTTTTTATTCTGCAATCCCTTTCAATCTTTCCTGACAGTATTTATCTCGTTTATAATGCAGGCGTGGCGAGCGTTGAGGTTGCGCTATCCGATACAGCGCCATCAGTTACCGCTTTGACGGTGACCCCTCCTCTACCTTCTCTCGTACCATCTCAGATATTGGAAGGTGTGGATATATGACCCATCAGTTTTATTTCTAGGCTATATAATTTATGTACTGACGTTGCATTACCGCGTCCTTGCAGGAGTCCTTTTTTTATCACCTGTATCAGGTGCTGCACCCACACTTCTCTTTCCAGTCAGAGATTAGTCCGCCCGCTGGTGTCGGTGAGTATCTTTTCTAACCGACGTCCTTTCTTTAACGGGTAGTCACATTATTGCTAATTCTTCTTTGAATTGCTTATAGCCTTACAAATTGAAGGAGGGGACGAGGGTATTGTTGTGCCACCAGTACTCCCAGCTCTGCTCCCTGTTGCAGCCGGTATAGTAGACTCTATTGTTCGTGTATTTTCTTTGTTTCTTGAGCCGACATCTGACTATGATTTATTTTGCAGCAATCACGTTGACTCCAGCCCCGTTTGAGTCTCGCATCATAATGCCAGCAGGCCCCTTTTCTCGATGTGCATCCTCGAAAGGCGCCGCGAATAGTCTGCGCATGTTGAGCGACTACATTAAGGAGCTTGACGTGGAGACTCCCACATTCGCTGTGGATTTTGCCACGGAGGTTAACCCTATGCTGGCGATGCTCGTGAACTTTCATAGTGAGGGCGTCGTTGAGTCTTGGGTTGATCACTGCAGGAAGATTGAGGCCTGCCTGCGTGAGCTTGAGCTTAGGCGTCATGCTCTTGAGATTCTGGCCGTGAACACTCAACGGGCTGCGTGGGTCGAGCAGAGCACTTCTTACTTCCGCCATCTTGAACAAGAAGCGGCCTTGAAGCATAAGGAATGTGAAGAAACTTCAAGCGAATCTGCTCGACTGCATGCTCAGGTTGATGCGAATGCTGAATAGTTGAAAGTTATCTTTGAAGGCCTTCTGCAATGCATCTCTGACGGGTTAACACTGAGGCAGAAGCTCGACGTCGTCGAGCGGGATGCAAAAAATCATGAGGCAGCTCAGCGGGCCGTCGAAGAACAACTTTCGTCTTACTTGCAGCAACAAGCCCAAGTCGAAGCAGAGTTGGCCGCGGCAGCTGATCAAGAACAGGGGCTGAGGGAAGTGCGCGAGCAGCTGATCGGACTATTGAAAGCGCTTCCCTCTCAATAATTGTTTTTTGTACCATTTGTAATTTTGAATAAAATGTATTCATTTTTTTATTCTTTCATATGATGTATTTTGTACCCAATTGAATTCATGAATAAAAGATACATTTCTTTCGCAATGTTGATTGGTAGAGTTTCTGCGTGTTCAAGTTTAGTTAATTACCGCAATCAAAACGGTTTCGCTTGTAGCTAGCCGGTTGAGTACGGGTCATCCGCAGGGAGATGGGAATCTTTTTCTATGTGCTTTAACGAGTTAAGTCGAATTTTCCAGATTTGTTTGTGATTAACTAAGTGTTAAAATGATATGTAAAGAGAGCTTGTTAGGGTTAGGATTAGGTTAGTTTAAGTTAGGAATCGCTCACTTCTTTCGTTGCCACTCTTAATATCGGTGTTACGGTAATCGGCAACAACGAGGATTAGCACGACTAGGAAGGAACTTGAGAGTATAAACTAGGCTTTCCAACGCTTAAGTTCTTCCTTTTTGTGCTTGTCCGTCCGTTCTTGGCTCTTATCCATAACCTCCGGTTAATTCAACCACAACCGGTCTCACTACGGAATCACCGCTATCATGTAGGATAGGGTGCCGTAGGGAGCGGATTGTGGTTCAATTAACGGGAGTCGATTTAAGATGTTGGGCAAGGAAAGAGTGAGAGAGATTTCCTTCTCTCAAACTTCCCTTATCCTACCCTAACAAGTATGAAACTACTCACCCATTATACGGAAAAGAAAATAAAACAAAAGAGGAAGATAGAAAGAAGGAGATTAGAAGATAACAACTAGCTATTTGCGACCTCACCTCGGCAAGGATCAAGCGTAAGCATCATGGTTGTTTAAGAATAAAGAAAAAGAGAAAAGAAAGAAACAAACACAAATAACAACAACTAAGTTAACAAATGAAAATTACAAGCAATAATAATTTAACTAAAGAACAAGACAAGCATGATAAGTAAAATAACTCCTTTATTCATTCTTCACTCACAAAAGCCCACCACAAGTTTTTTAATGGAGAAGAGATGAGAGGAGGAAGAAGAACAACAATTAAAACCTAAAATCTAAATACAAGATTAAACACCCTTGGCTTCACAAGGTTCTGGGCTATTTATAGGCAGGGAAAAGGAAATCTAGGGCAACAATCAGAACAAACATGAAAAGACCAAACAGCCCCTAAAAATCTTCAGCTGACAAGCCTAAACGGCCGTGGAACCGCGGCCTAGACCCCCTATTGGCCGCGGTTCCGCGGCCGTATAGGGGAGTTAGGCCCTCCGGTTTTCTGTGCTTCCCTGGTCCTTTTTTGTCTGTAGTTTGGCACATGTTTTTTCTGATAATCTTTTCACATCTCTTCCAGAATTCTAGTAGATCAAAAGGTGATTGGACATGGATCTTTTGTCATGATTTTCTTGAGCTCCGCGTAGATTTCTTGGACTTGGTGTTGCCATTGTGCTTTGTGCATGAAGGTGACAATCGATTTGTCATTTTGTCTCTTAAACTGGTGTGTGGCAACAACGGATAGAGAGCGGAGACCCGTGTTTTATCTGTGGTTGGCAGGAGTCCGGATTTTGTCGTGCTTTTCCATGAATTTCATCGTTTAGAGCCGAGAACCTGTAACCTGCAATTGACTAGCAAACACGGCTCAAGAGTACCTACCGATAAGCAATATGATAAAAATTGGGCAGTATAAAAATGCAAAAATCTGATATGAACAAATACCCCCAAACTTATCATTTGCTCGTCCCGAGCAAAGCCAATTTATTCACAAAAAATTTCCTAACCTCACTTTCGCAGGGAACGCGATTGCACTGAGCATGTGCAACAAGCCGTTGAACCTCTAGGTGTCCCTAGTAGGAGGAGTGTTGTCTCTTGAGGGTTTTCAGCGGATACTACCCACAAAATCCGGTCAAGCTAGTTTTGCAAAATAACTATGATTCAAACCCTAAGGTTTTGTTTCAGAAAATAACAATTCTATTATCCGAAGTCTAGACTATCGAACCCTTATTTTTCACACCTCGCTTCTTATTTAACTACAGATTTTATATGTCTTTACGTGCAGTGCAAATAGTGTCGTTAAGTTTCCAGAAGGATCGATTAAAGTCATCATGTCACACAATAAAGCCCAGATAAAATTTTTAAAAGGATCACATAAGTTTTATAAAGAGTTGAGTATTTTTCAAGTTTCGTTTTCCAGTAAAGTTTCAACTTCAGAATTTCTATCTTCCCTAACAGGAAACTAGGTCTTATTTTTCACTCCACCTTTTTCCTGTTTTCATTTCATACACACCTCTGTGAACGTGCAATAGTCTTTATCATAGAATAAAACCTTCATATCTTCGCTAAATTTTTTTTATAAAAGCCTGTCTTTTATCAAGATTATTCTCACACAAAGAACCGTTAGGAATTTTAACTCGGAGAGAACACTTGCTTGACTTTGTTTTAATCTGGACTTTCTAGGCTTCTTAGCGAGCTTCGGGCCAATGCATGCAAACCAGTTGGCTTTAGGGCATTTAGGTGTAGAAACACCCCAGCAGACTTAATTACTCAAGTTACCTAGGTCCAAAAACAAAAGACAATTTAGCGTGAAAATCATGATGATTCAATACGAACGGAGATATAACCGGCAGTTCAATTTATTTTTTTGGATAAAAGACGTGTTTAGTGGGTTCGGTGTGTAATCATTCCAATCAAGTTCCAGATGGGTTATTTTTCAGACTTAGTTCCAATTAAGGCATCAATAATATCCCTTCATATTCACTTCACTTCATAAACAATTCTTGATATTACTTATTTCAGAACAAACCTATTTGATCCTCAGAAAATCATTTATCCATTTAAAAGTTTTTAGACATAAAAGACTTGTCATCTAATTCCCAAAAACTCACGACACGTGTAGTGTGATGTAAAGACGTATATCAGCTATAGTTAACTTTAAAGGAGAGTTATCTTTCAGGTTTTCAAAATCTAAACATAAGATTTAGTTATTCTTATCTTATCAAACAAAACCGTCGAAATGTTGAATCAGAGTCCTCCCACTAGCTAACTTGACAGAAAAGTTTTTATGTTTTTAGAAAATTTTCAGATTTTTATGGATTTTAATATGCAGATGCAAAATATACATATGAATGCGAAGGTTAGAAAAGCGTACCGAGCGTACCCCCAAACTTAAACTGGACAGTGTCCTCACTGTCATCGCATGAAGAGATCATTTGAAGGGTCAAAATTATCGGTTAGCTATACACAATTTTTTTTTGTTTTTGTTTTTAAAGGAAAAAAAAAAAACAAGAATGGAAAAGAATATCCACAAATATATAGAAAAATGGTATATACACACGCCCAAACTTATTTAGAACGGTGTCCACTGTTCTTGGCTGGATATCCGAAGTTTGGTGGTAGGCAGAGGAAGATTATGCAGGGTAAACCGGCTCCTGTAAGACCAGGAGCTCCTCTGTTGGTTCGGCGCTAAGGTACGGTTTAAGTCGGTGTCCGTTTACTTTGAAAAATGAACCGTCCTTTGGATTCTCCAAATCCACAGCGCCATGCGGATACACATTCCGCACAAAATACGGCCTTTTCCAGCGAGATCTGAGCTTTCCTGGATGGAAGTGTAGCCGGGTGTCATAAAGCAGTACCTGTTGACCAGGTACGAAAGTTTTGCGCAAAAGGTGTTTATCGTGAAACACCTTCGTTCGGTTCTTAACGACAACCGCGTTATCGTAAGCCCCATCCCTAAGCTCGCTCAATTCGTTCAGTTGCAGCTTCCGATGGCTGCCCGCATCTTCGAGAGACAGATTCAGCTCCTTTATCGCCCAAAATGCGCGATGCTCTATTTCGACAGGTAGGTGGCAAGCCTTTCCGTACACAAGCCGATAGGGAGACATGCCAAGATCGGTCTTATAAGCGGTTCGAAATGCCCAAAGGGCATCAGTGAGTTTCAGCGACCAATCCTTACGGTTCTTGGAAACCGTCTTCTCCAGTATCTGCTTGATTTGCCGATTTGAAACTTCGGCCTGCCTGCAGGTTTGGGGGTGGTAGGGCGTAGAGAGTTTATGATTAATGGAATATTTCCGCATCAAGGCCTCGAAAGTCTTATTGCAGAAATGAGTTCCATTGTCGCTAATGATCGCTCGGGGGTGCCCAAAACGGGAGAAAATGTTTTCTTTAAGAAACCTAACGACAACCTTGTTGTCGTTAGTCCGGCTGGGCACAGCCTCGACCCACTTAGAGACGTAATCAACAGCGAGAAGGATGTACAAGTTCCCGAAAGAGCTGGGAAACGGCCCCATGAAATCTATTCCCCAAACATCGAAAATCTCCACAACCAAGATTGGTTGGAGCGGCATCTCGTTCCTCCGTGATATCCGGCCCAAGTGTTGGCACCGGGAGCAAGTCTTGCAATAGTCATGAGCGTCTTTAAAGAGTTTTGGCCAGTAGAAACCACATTGCAAGATCTTCTCAGCTGTCTTTCTGGGGCCAAAATTCCCGCCACATGCTTGATCGTGGCAAAATGACAGCACACTCTTGAATTCCTCGTCAGGGACACACCGACGAATAATCTGGTCGGGACAGTACTTGAACAGATAGGGTTCGTCCCAGTAAAAGTGTTTTACTTGGGATAAGAAGCGAAGTCTGTCCTGACTTGACCATTCAGTCGGTAGTAATCCTGTGGCCAAATAGTTCACAATAACTGCGAACCAGGGTTCGCAAGATACGGTCAAGAGCTGTTCATCCGGGAAAACGTCGTTGATCGGAATTGGAAGCGAAGGCGAAGAAGGAAGTCGTGAGAGATGGTCGGCAACTACGTTTTCACATCCTCGTTTGTCCTTAATGACAAGGTCAAACTCTTGAAGCAAGAGGATCCAACGTATTAGCCGAGATTTTACATCTTTCTTCGCAAAAAGATGGCGCAGAGCAGAATGGTCTGTGTAGACAATGACTAGAGAGCCGATGAGGTAGGGCCTGAACTTTTCTAAAGCAAATACAACAGCCAAGAATTCTTTCTCAGTTGTTGTATAATTGAGTTGGGCATCGTTCAGGGTTCGGCTCGCATAATAGATTACATGCGGCATCTTGTTGATGTGTTGTCCAAGGACAGCACCAATGGCAAAGTCGGATGCATCGCACATAATCTCAAATGGGTGCGTCCAGTCAGATGAAGAAAGAACGGGAGCAGAAGTGAGTGAGCTTTTCAATGACTCGAACGCAGTCACACAGCTCGAGTTGAAGTCGAATGGCGTGTCCTTGGCCAGCAAAAGAGTCAAGGGCCTAGCAATCTTGCTAAAGTCCTTGATGAACCGTCTATAGAAACCGGCATGGTCAAGGAAGGCTCAGATATCTCTGACGCATCAGGGAGGAGGTAGATTGGAAATGACCTCAATCTTTGCTTTGTCAACCTCTATGCTATTTTGCGAGATGATATGTCCTAAGACAATACCTTCACGCACCATGAAGTGGCACTTCTCCCAATTCAAAGTGAGGTTCTTGTCCTTACATCGGGTAAGGACAGCGTCGAGATGCAGCAGACACTCGTCAAAGGAATCGCCGAAAATGGAGAAATCGTCCATGAAGGACTTTAGCAAGATTGCACAAACTTTGGATATGTTCACAGCATCCTCCTCCACAGCAACCACAACCACAGAATCAGCCCCCCTTTCAGTCACAAAATTTCCAAATCCGGCCAACATTTCTACACCACAAGTGACCGGTACTGACAACTCACTTGCACAAACTTTGGATATGTTCATGAAACAATCCATGCAAAATTCGGCTGAGATAAGGTCTTCTATTGATACCCTAACGAAAAACTCTTCCTCCCATGGTGAGAGTATTAAATCAATAGAAAACCAAATCGTACAGTTAAACGCCGCAATGAGTGCGAGAGAGAAAGGGAAACTCCCATCTCAACCCCTACCGAATCCTGGCCATTCACAAAGTCATAATGTGAATGTCATTACTGCGTTGAGATCGGGGAGAGTGCTGAATAACCAAATGGGTGAGCAATTTGATGATAGTGACACATTTGATACCCCTTCTTATTCTTCTTCCCCTAATTCGTCTAGTCCCCCACCTTCATCCGAGCCTATTCTCCGTTTTCCCCAAGGCTCCCGCTACATTTCAACGGCGTCATTTGATTGATACGAAAGAGTGTTTGTTTTTGTAGTTAACCGCAATCAGAACGGTGTCGCGTGTAGCTAAACCGAGATGAGTACGGGTCGTCCTCTGGGAAACGTGGAACCTTTTACTTTTACTTTAGATGTGTTGAGAAAGAGAGGAGGGATAAAGAATTTTATAGAATGGTTTCTAGATCTACGTTAAACAAGAATGTAAAATATAGATCTAGATTATTTTAGAGACTTAGATAATATAATAAGAAGGCTTGTAAGGTTCGTTAGGATTTAGTAGTTATGGACGATTAATTAAAAGTTACCCTTTTTATCCATTAATAGATTTAGAACTAGAACGACGGTGATGCGTGTAGATTAGGGTTTCTGGAGGGAAAAGGAATCCCACTCTTAACCCTTATCTCGACACGGAACTCCGTTCATATCTAGCCTTTACCAAAACAATCATTAATCTAATCTCTAATCGCGGTCGGAACTAGCAAAGAATTGCTAGCGCGCCCGATTAGGATATTAATGATTCTTTTGATAAAGTTCCTAAACTTTATAGGACTTAAAAAGGGTTTAATTATTTTCATCGTCCATTAGCCTACCCTAATCCTACGAACCCTAACAAGCGGAGAATTACTCGCGCATGTTGGGAAAAGAAGATGAAAAGAAAGAGAGGGAAAACATAATGTAAGAAAAAACAATTAAATAAAATAACTATCTTTATTAATCGACTTCTTCAAACTACACTTTTAATCCATAGAAAATGATTACAACTAGTTGCTTCTCGATCTTTCCTAAGGAGGTAGTCGAACAGTCGATGATCAGCCTGGATGCGTGAGCGTCGGGAGCTTCGTGATCGTGTCGGCTTGATAGCTTTTCTAAGAAGCTCTCAGTGCCCTTTTATAGTGCAAAGCCAGAATCTTTTGCTTCAAAAGTTGGTAAAATATCGTAGAGAATCATGCCCCAAAATATTTCCTTCCAACTCCATAATATTGCGGCGGATCCGCGGCCCATGGGTGGGTTTGGCCGCGGATCCGCGCTCAAAGGTGGGGATCTCTCGATCAAATTTCTTGGGCTTCCTTCTCGTGACATGTGGCAATCCTAGGCACCTTCAGAATCTGAAAATCTTTTCTCTGTTACTTCCAGACTTGGTCTCCAAGTTTTGCTTCTTAATTTGGCAATATTTCTTCAACAACTTGATTTGTTTGATAAATTCTGCATAAAAACTTAGAAAATTCTGCACAATAATCTCAAATAATATTTAGTAGGCTTATTTCTACTAGGATTTGTTCAATAGATTTATTTGCATACATTTTCCTACTAAATGATAATTAAAATATATTAACACATGGAAAATGGTGTTTTTACACATAAACCCTCATATGTATAATATATTATAATAAACTCCTTTTTTAATATGAAAATGGTAGGAAAAATGTAATACAAATGTGCAGTTTTATCAACTGAACAACCGTCTATAGAAACCGGCATGGTCAAGGAAGGCTAAGATATCTCTGACGCATCGGGGAGGAGGTAGATTGGAAATGACCTCAATCTTTGCTTTGTCAACCTCTATGCCATTTTGCGAGATGATATGTCCTAAGACAATACCTTCGCGCACCTTGTAGTGACACTTCTCCCAATTCAAAGTGAGGTTCTTGTCCTTACATCGGGTAAGGACAGCGTCGAGATGCAGCAGACACTCGTCAAAGGAATCTCCGAAAATGGAGAAATCGTCCATGAAGATCTCCAGAAAATTTTCCACCATGTCTGAGAAGATTACCATCATACACCGCTGGAAGGTAGCGGGCGCATTGCATAACCCAAAGGGCATGCGACGATATGCAAACGTGCCGAAAGGACAAGTGAATGTGGTCTTGTCCTGGTCTTTTTTGGCGATGGGAATTTGATTATAGCCGGAGTATCCATCAAGAAAGCAGTAGTACTCGTGTCCGGCCAATCGTTCAAGCATTTGGTCAATGAAAGGTAGCGGAAAGTGGTCCTTCCGCGTTGCGGCGTTGAGTTTTCTGTAATCGATGCATACTCGCCACCCAGTTTGGGTGCGAGTAGGGATTAACTCGTTCGCCTCGTTAGTGATGACCGTTATACCTGATTTCTTGGGGACAACGTGAATGGGGCTAACCCACTGGCTATCAGAGATAGGGTAAATAATACCACTATCCAGACATTTTACGATCTCCTTCTTCACAGCCTCTTTCATGACTGGATTGAGCCGTCTTTGTGGATCCCTGGCTGGTTTTGGTATCATCTATCAGATGAATGTGATGTTCAACGATCAGGGGACTAATCCCCTTGATGTCCGCCATGGACCAGCCAAAAGCTTGCGTATTGCTGTGCAAGACCGCAAGAAGGGCTTTCTCTTGCTCTGGAGCTAGAGAAGCCGAGATGATGACAGGGAGGGTCTCGTTCTCACCTAAGTAAGCGTACTTAAGGTGAGACGGCAAAGGCTTGAGTTCGAGCGTTGGAGGTGAAACGATTGAAGGCAAGATTTGTGCAAAAGTCTCGAACTCAAAAGATTCCAGCAAAGGTTCAAAACGAGTGTAAGCGACCGAGTTGGATGGTTCAGGTAACTCATCCGGAAATTCGAAGGATTCAAACTCGGGTTGTGAGCGGCTAAGATCGTTCGAGAACGTGAAACTCTCGTAGTCGTTGTCGGGTGGAGAAACAGCAGCAGGTTCGAAGAGGAACGCACTAGCGGCGTTAAGGTTATCGTGGTCGAACAGAAACTCCTCGAATTCACACTCTTCTGGGGTGATCTCCTGGATTGAGCAAACGTCCAGTATATGAGCATTAGGTTTGGAGGGCTGATTCCCCAACCTAAAAATGTTGAGTTCAATTGTCATGTTTCCAAAAGAGAGGTTCATCGAACCATTGCGACAATTGATCACAGCATTTGAGGTTGCAAGGAATGGGCGACCGAGTATCACCAGAATTTGATTCCGGGGGTTAGCTACAGGCTGTGTGTCTAATATAATGAAGTCAACGGGGAATATGAAGTCCCCGACTTTGATTAACACATCCTCTAGCTCACCCCTAGGATGGGTGATCGATCGGTCGGCCATTTGGAGAGTACAGTGTGTGGGTTTTAGCTCTCCTACGCCTAATTGCTCGTATACTGAGTACGGAAGCAGGTTAACACTGGCTCCAAGATCTAATAGTGCGCGGTTGATGTTCTTATCCCCAATGGTAATAGAAATCGTAGGACAGCCAGGGTCCTTTCGTTTTTGTGGTAAAGATTGGGTAAGAGCATCACTCACAGCGCTAGCCAAGAAAACTTTTTTGGGTACCTGAGACTTCCTCTTTTTCGTGCACAAGTCCTTTAAGATTTTCGCGTAGGACGGGACTTGTTGGACAGCATCTAAAAGAGGAATGTTAATGTTAACCTGCTTAAACAACTCCAGAATCTTCTCCATTTGTGGATTTTGTTTATTGGACCTCAACCGGTTTGGAAATGGAACGTTTTTAAAATTAGTTGAGTCCAATGCTTTTGGAGGAGATTGTGGAGCTGGAGCGGATCCCAGAACTGGTGTTTTCGTGGAGTGAGAAGTGGGTCCGTTTAGAGCAGAAGAAGAGGAAGAGCCTTTTGAAGAATGGAGAATAGGCTCAGAAGACGAAGAAGAAGAAGAAGAAGATGCGGCCGGGGTGTCATTGTTGATCCGTGTGCCAATGTTGTTTTGCAGCATCCTTCCCGATCTCAATGTGGTCACGGCACTCACATTATGGTTCTGTTGTTCAAGAGCAACATGTACATTATGTGGGTGACCGGGATTAGGGAGTGGCTGGGACGGGAGCTTCCCCTTCTCTCGCTCTTTTAAGGCCGCATTCAGCTGTGCAATATGGGCCTCGATGGTCTTGATGCTTTGCCCGTGAGCGGCAGTGTGTTGCACTAAAGACTGAATGGAAGAATGGATGTTGGCGGTGGATTGTGTCGATTGTTTAACGAACGCCTCCAGACTTCGTTCGAGCGAGGAAACCTTATCGTTGTTTGACGGAACAAAGTTGTTTTGGGGAAAAGAATTGTTGGGTGCAAAGTTGTTCGTCTGATTTTGAAAAGGTTGGGGTTGGAAGGGCTGCTGAAACTGATGTTGAGTTTGTTGTTGCGCTTGTTGTTGAGGAGGAGGTGGCCTCTGGAAATTATTGCCTTGGAATTGATACTGATTCTGATTCCAGGCGAAATTGGGGTGGTTCCTCCAACCGGGATTGTAGGTGCAAGAGTATGGATCATTCCTCGGTCTTTGCTGAAATGCAGCATTAACCTGATCCTGTCCTTGAGATGGTGGATTGTAAGGACACTCTTCGGTTAAGTGAGAAGGATCGGAACAACAAGCGCAAATGGTACGAAGGGGAAGAACATGGGCAGGAGCAGGAGAAGAAAATTTGCTCTCTATCACTTCAAGCTTTCTCGTTATTGCAGCCATTTCAGCTTTCATCGCAATAGAGACATCAAGTTGGTGAATTCCTACCCTAGACTGACCGGTAGAAGTGGAGGTAGAAGAAGAAGAAGTCGGTCTGGTGCTCTCCCATTGCAGCGTTTGCTCCGCAAGGCCGTCGAAGAATTGCCACGCTTCCTCGTCAGATTTCGATAGGAAGTGGCCCTGACAAATGGTTTCCAACAACTGCTTGGTTGCTGGGTTCAGGCCCTCGTATAAGGTTTGGCAAAGTTGCCATCTCTCGATACCATGGTGAGGACACTGAACAAGAAGGTCTTTATACCGGTCAAAGCACTTCCAGAAGGGTTCAGAAGGAAGCTGGGAGAATTGGTTGATTTCGTTACGGATCCTTGCGGTTTTATGATTCGGATAGAATTTTTTGAGAAACGCTTTAACAAACTCGTCCCAACTGGTTATGGAGTGGGAAGCGGTGCTATACAGCCATTTTTCAGCAAGATCGCATAAAGTGAACGGAATGACCCGTAGCCGTATAGCATCGTCCGACAGTTGGGTAGTTTTCATCATGGCACAAACGTTTTGAAATTTATTGATGAAGATATAGGCATCTTCAGATTCAAGCCCATGAAATCGCGGAAGCATGTTGATGAAGTGGGGCTTAATTTCAAAATTATCCCCATTGGCCGGTAGAAGAGAAAGACAGGTGGAAAGTGCAGAACGGATGGGATAGAAACGATCCTGGAGCGCGATTCGCTGCGGCGCTACAACAGGTGGTGGTGGTGGGTTAGTTGCCTCCATAGGAGGTGGAGTCAATCCTGGGGTAGTCAAAGAGATGTTTGGATTAAATCCTGACATCGCGGAAGAAGAGGTTGGTGATGGTGAAGGTGAAGATGTATGAACAGAATTCCGGTCAACGTCGGTGTTGGCCGGCAAAGGTAAGGGTGAAAGAGGCGTGGACGGAGTTTCGACGTCTGAGTCGATCGCGTAGTCGGTAGCGACTAACGTAACGCGGACGAGGCGGGCGCTAGTGTCCCGAGTCCAAGCGGACATACACTAAATGAGTTTAGTATAGTCAAAGCGGAGAAGGTGAGGGTAAGAAAACGTCAATGGAGGAATACGATGGGTGGTGGGTGAAAAATGGATTCTGGCGACAAAGGGCAAGTTTTTATAAAAGTTTTTGATTTTTTCCTTTTTTTTTCTTTTTAGAAAGAGCTTTACAGAAATATGTACGGACTTACGGCTTCAAACAATCACAAACAAGATATGCACAATCACACCTAGATCTAGGGTCACCTAGGTCAGCTAGACAGCTCCTAACTGTTCCAAAGGGCTAGAAACGGGACCTCAAACCGCCTCTTCTCCAAAAATTGCGGCCAGGTAAGTGGGAGGCTCCCCACTACGTAAGTAGTGGTCCTAATTAAGTAATCACTTGCCTTCGACACACTTGCCTAGACACCGCAAAAGTCAGGATAGGATAAACGGCCGATGCCTGTAACTAGTCCTCTGTCCTATTGAGCGCGAAGTCCTTAGGGTTGATTCTAGTATTTTTTAATTAACAATGGTCAATGCATATGCTTTTTTTGATTTCTGGGGTCCTGGGAAGGGTGATGAAATCCCCACCCAATCTGAATTGGTTTCAAGCCCCTTAAGTCCGTATTAATGAATGCAAAGCGGTAACAAATCAACTGCAAACAATTTTTTATTTCTTTAGCGCGGCGCAAAGAATCTTGCACAAAAACAGTTTATTGGAAGGGGGAAGAGAGTTTGCGCAAAGAATGCTGCAGAAAACACAGTTTAGTGGAGTCCAGAGGAGTCGTGGAGAGAAAATGAGGACTTACAGAGATTTTTGCACCCTGAAGGAGCCAAACGGCCGCGGTTCCGCGGCCTAAGCTTGTTTATGCCGCGGTTCCGTGGCAATATAATGGAATTGGGCCTCTGGATTTCTTGGGTTTGCTGTATTGGATGTCCTCTTCTCTTCTGGAGCTCCTGAATTTGGATTTGCTCACTGGAACTGCTCCAGAATCTTTTAGTAGACCGTTTTATCCGTCTCGAATCTGTCGCGGTGTAGCCGCGAGATATGGGTCTATCTTCCCACGTCTTTGGCACTGAACTCGAACTTCGTATTATCCTGCACACTTGCACAAAAACTAATCAAAAATAACAAGATGATTTTTTTACAATGTATATTTTTTTGTTTTGTTTTTCGGTTATATTTATATTCACAAATTAACCCGAAATTACACAAAGAAATAAACTACCGTCTCCCCGGCAACGGCGCCATTTGATTGGTAGAGTTTCTGCGTGTTCAAGTTTAGTTAATTACCGCAATCAAAACGGTTTCGCTTGTAGCTAGCTGGTTGAGTACGGGTCGTCCGCAGGGAGATGGGAATCTTTTTCTATGTGCTTTAACGAGTTAAGTCCAATTTTCCAGATTTGTTTGTGATTAACTAAGTGTTAAAATGATATGTAAAGAGAGCTTGTTAGGGTTAGGATTATGTTAGTTTGAGTTAGGAGTCGCTCACTTCTTTCGTTGCCACTCTTAATATCGGTGTTACGGTAATCGGAAACAACGGGGATTAGCACGACTAGGAAGGAACTTGCGAGTATAAGCTAGGCTTTCCAACGCTTAAGTTCTTCCTTTTGGTGCTTGCCCGTCCGTCCTTGGCTCTTAGCCATAACCTCCGGTTAATTCAACCACAACCGGTCTCACTACGGAATCACCGCTATCATGTAGGATAGGGTGCCGTAGGCAACGGATTGTGGTTCAATTAACGGGAGTCGATTTAAGATGTTGGGCAAGGAAAGAGTGAGAGAGATTTCCTTCTCTCAAACTTCCCTTATCCTACCCTAACAAGTATGAAACTACTCACCCATTATACGGAAAAGAAAATAAAACAAAAGAGGAAGATAGAAAGAAGGAGATTAGAAGATAACAACTAGCTATTTGCGACCTCACCTCGGCAAGGATCAAGCGTAAGCATCATGGTTGTTTAAGGATAAAGGAAAAGAGAAAAGAAAGAAACAAATACAAATAACAACAACTAAGTTAACAAATGAAAATTACAAGCAATAATAATTTAACTAAAGAACAAGACAAGCATGATAAGTAAAATAACTTCTTTATTCATTCTTCACTCACAAAAGCTCACTACAAGTTTTTTAATGGAGAAGAGATGAGAGGAGGAAGAAGAACAACAACTAAAACCTAAAATCTAAATACAAGATTAACCACTTTTGGCTTCACAAGGTTCTGGGCTATTTATAGGCAGGGAAAAGGAAATCTAGGGCAACAATCAGAACAAACATGAAAAGACCAAACAGCCCCTAAAAAATCTTCAGCTGACAAGCCTAAACGGCCGCGGAACCGCGGCCTAGACCCCCTATTGGCCGCTGTTCCGCGGCCGTATTGGGGAGTTGGGCCCTCCGGTTTTCTGTGCTTCCCTGGTCCTTTTTTGTCTGTAGTTTGGCACATGTTTTTTCTGATAATCTTTTCACATCTCTTCCAGAATTCTAGTAGATCAAAAGGTGATTGGACATGGATCTTTTGTCATGATTTTCTTGAGCTCCGCGTAGATTTCTTGGACTTGGTGTTGCTATTGTGCTTTGTGCATGAATGTGACAATCGATTTTTCATTTTGTCTCTTAAACTGGTGTGTGGCAATAACGGATAGAGAGTGGAGACCCGTGTTTTATCTGTGGTTGGCAGGAGTCCGGATTTTGTCGTGCTTTTCCATGAATTTCATCATTTAGATCCGAGAACCTGTAACATGCAATTGACTAGCAAACACGGCTCAAGAGTACCTACCGATAAGCAATATGATAAAAATTGGGCAGTATAAAAATGCAAAAATCTGATATGAACAAATGTCTTGTGTTATCTCTCTGCTTTCTTCTTTCTTTTGTTATCAGCATGTCACCTTAGCAAGCATAGCCGGCAGATGATAGAGTAAGCATCTTGTTTTGGCTTCTTCGAGGGGTAGTGATGGCTCAGAAAGCAGGTTCAGATCTGCTGCCTAAGACTTTTCAACTTCATGAGTCATGAGGGTCTCATGAAGAATTTTCTCCCTACGAATCGAGAGGATCCCGTAGGTGTATTTTCTCCTCAGGAATCGTGAGAATTCCTAAGTGTGTTTTCCCTTATAAGTCGTAAGGATCTTATAAGAGAGTTTTCTTCCTTACGAATCGAGAGGACCCGTAAGTGTTTAATGAGATTGACGTTATCCGCATTGCACGGCATCAGAAGTTGCTCCGAGCATTTTCCACGGGGTCAAGGTTAACTTTGGTCGTGTTGCGCGGGGTCGTTGAATGACGAATCTCCGGGGTGGGGTCATGTAGATGACGTATTTCCACGACGGGGTCATGTGGATGACGTATCACCGCGACGGGGTCATGTGGATGACGTGTTTCCACGACAAGGTCATGTGGATGACGTGTTTCCGAGACGGGGTCATGTGGATGACGTATTTCCATGACGGGGTCATGTAGATGACGTATTTCTGAGACGGGGTTATGTAGATGACGTATTTCCGCGACGGGGTCATGTGGATGACGTATTTCCGCTACGGGGTCATGTGGATGACGTGTTTCCGAGACGGGGCTATGTGGATGACGTATTTCCGTGACGGGGCCATGTGGATGACGTGTTTCCGCGACGGGGTCATATGGATGACGTGTTTCCGCGACGGGGTCATGTGGATGACGTGTTTTCGAGACAGGGTCATATGGATGACGTGTTTCCGAGACGGGGCCATGTGGATGACGTGTTTCCGCGACGGGGCCATGTGGATGACGTATTTCCGAGACGGGGTCATGTGGATGTCGTATTTCCGCGACGGGGTCATGTGAATGACGTCTTTCCGCGACGGGGTCATGTGGATGACATGTTTCCGAGACGGGGTCATGTGGATGACGTATTTCCAAGACGGGGCCATGTGGATGACGTATTTCCGCGACGGGGTCATGTGGATGACGTATTTCCGAGACGGGGTCATGTAGATGACGTATTTCCACGACGGGGTCATGTAGATGACGTATTTCCGCGACGGGGTTATGTGGATGACGTATTTCCGTGACGGGGTCAGGTGGATGAC
Source organism: Agapanthus africanus (assembly GCA_030015575.1). Lineage (NCBI taxonomy): Eukaryota > Viridiplantae > Streptophyta > Magnoliopsida > Asparagales > Amaryllidaceae > Agapanthus > Agapanthus africanus. Next base: position 42,682,371 of record JASDDO010000024.1, on the reverse strand, counting down.
GTATTTCCGCGACGGGGTCATGTGGATGACATTTTTCCGAGACGGGGCCATGTGGATGACGTGTTTCCGAGACGTGGCCATGTGGATGACGTGTTTCCATGACGGGGTCATGTGGATGACGTGTTTCCGAGACGGGGTCATGTGGATGACGTATTTCCGAGACGGGGTCATGTGGATGACGTGTTTCCGAGACGGGGCTATATGGATGACGTGTTTCCGCGACGGGGCCATGTGGATGACGTATTTCGGCGACGGGGTCATGTCGATGACGTATTTCCGCGATGGGGTCATGTGGATGACATATTTCCGCGACGCGGTGATGTGGATGACGTATTTCCGCGACGGGGTGATGTGGATGACGTGTTTCCGAGACGGGGCATGTGGATGACGTATTTCCGTGACAGGGTCATTTGGATGACGTATTTCCATGACGGGGTCATGTGGATGACGTATTTCCGAGACGGGGGATGACGTTGCGTCTGTTGTAATGAGACGAATATCGAAGAAGTCTCCAGGTTGTCTGGGAACCATCGAGATTTAGAGTAGGGGCTTCACCGTAGCTCCAGGGTTGATTACAGCGTCTGAATCCTGCTGGAATGGAGAGGAATGCTGTTGATGATCTCTGGGTTATCCCTGAACCGTCGAGATTTGGCTACGTTTTTTGATGGAGCCTGGGGAGGGAAGGTGTGATTCCTTCTTTGTTTGCGCCCCTGGATTGTATACAGGGATTGATGCGATATCACATGTAGAGCATAAATTTCATTTTTTTTATTTCTTTCCGCGATGCTCTATCATTTCAGCTTTTATATCGCGAAGGTCGGGATTGCCCAATCATTTCGGCTTTTTTTTCACGGCGCCCAATCATTTCAGCTATTTATTTTATTTTTACTCGCTGCTTTTTATTGCGAGTTGCCCAATCATTTTGGCTATTTTGCATGCATACATTTTTACTTACTGATTTTGTTTGCAAGTTGCCCCATCATTTCGGCTATTTCGTATGCACGTGTGGCTCGCTAGCTTCTCACTGCAAGTTTGGAATTAGATACCAATTTCGGCATCAGCACCGCTACAACTGGAATATTGCCATGAACGAATCATCATCTGCCTCTGTCGATGTCGAACAAAGGTGGCTTAGCGAACAGGGTTAGGATCCTGTCGACTAAGGCTTTTGACTTTATGAGCCGTAAGGGTCTCATGAAGGTATTTCTCCCTATGAGTCGTGAGGATCTCGTAGGTGCGTTTTCTCCTTAGGAATTGTGAGGATTCCTAAATGTGTGTTCTCTTATAAGTTGTAAGGATCTTACAAGTGTGTTTTCTTCTTATAAGTCGAGAGGACGTACAAGGGTTGTTCACCGTGTAGACATGTCCCTAGTCACGGATGGGACTTTGTTAGGGAAATATTTATTCGCGCACGTGGATTGTATACAAGTGTCAGCGTTGAGCCACTTATAGGGCAGCATTGGAGGTTGTGGTGGTCGCTTAAGAACAGGTTCAGATCCCTGTAGCTTAAGACTTTTGAATCTTATGAGCCGTGAGGGTCTCGTAAGAGGGTTCTCCTTACGAGTCATGAGGATCTCGCAAGTGTAATTTCTCCTTAGGAATCGTGGGGATCCCTAAGTGTATTGCACCCTTGTGAGTCGTAAGGATCTCATGCAGGTGGTTTCTCCTCACAAGGTCGAGAGGACCTTGCAAGTGCCTTTTAACAAGATTGCGCCCTTTCGGGTATTCACAAAACTCGCCGATAGCGCTGCTGTTTTTACTCACGGAGCCCTTTCGGGTTTTCATCCGTGCCCTTTCTGCTTATGGACATACCGTTTTTTTATTCTTTTCACTTTTTTGTGTCAGCCTTGGGATGCTGCAGTCCACAGTAGTTTATCGACGTCTCGGTCAACAGCTAGATTTAGGACATAGTGGTCCATCGTTAGTTTAAGGACGTTTCGGTCTGTTGTTAGCTTAAGGACGTTTCGGTCCGTTGTTAGTTTAAGGAAGTTTCGGTCCGTCGTTAGTATAAGGACGTTTCGGTCCGTCGTTAGTTTAAGGACGTTTCGGTCCAACGCCAATTTTAGGACATAATGATCCATTGTTAGTTTTAGGACATTTCGGTCCGAAAACCGGCTACTACTTATAGAGTTTTGGGCTTAGGAAGATAGCGAGCGGACATAGGCGTCGTCATCTATCGTTGACCCAAGCCGTGACTCGACATGCGTAGTATTTCTTTAGGAAGCGACCATTTATTGGCCTGAAAGGTCTTTCACCATGCATGTCAACGAGTAGATAGGCCCCACCCTGGTAGACCTTGTCTATGATATACGGGCCTTCATAGTTCGGCTCGAATTTCCCCGTTTGGCGTGATTGGGGATCATAGGTCTTTTAACTACTAGCATGAGTTCGCCTTGGCGGAATGTTCTCGACCTAGTCAATCTCTCATATGAGCGCATCATCTTTGCTTTGTAAGCCTCCAGATTTTGCTGCGCCATGAGTCGGGTTTCATCAAGGGCATCGAGTTCCTCGAGCCGGAGGTGAGCATTTTCTTCGTCTGTTAGCTCGTAGTGAACTTCCACTCGTAGAGAGGGTAACTCTATCTCGAGGGGGAGTACCGCTTCTGTGCCGAATACCAATGCATACGGCGTTGTGTTTGTGGCCGTTTTGAACGTAGTTCGATATGCCTAGAGAGCTTCATGCAGTCTTTCATGCCAGTCCATCTTATTTCGAGACACCATCTTTTTTACAATCTTCGTCAAGGTCTTGTTAAAAGCTTCAGCTAGACCGTTAGCTCGAGGATTATAGACTGAAGAGTATCTCCAGTCTATGTTATGCTGTTGTGCGAAGCGGCTGATCTTGTGGCTTCTATAGGCTGGCCCGTTATCGGAGATAATCCGTCGTGGAGTTCTAAACCGATAAATGACGTACGTCTTGAAGAAATGGAGGATATTGTTAGCTATATGTATGCCCTAGAGTCCATTACTCTAAATACGATGTATATTGTAGTGGATGCTTGGACATATATAGGGAGGACTTTCTTGCTCGACATGATAATATGCTATCTGGTTACTCTTTATCTTAACATGTACTCTGATTGTCTCTATGTTACATGTTGATAAAGCCCTTAGGATGAGTACTTGACTACCAGGATTATGATGCAGATCATACTAGTGGGGACAATGCAGTCGCCAAGTACATCTTTCAAATGTTCCTAGTCGTAGGAGTACCGAGACAGGGCCTCGATACTCCAGAGTAGACTAGCGTATGCGCTTCTTGACCAATATGATGGGCGATGGATGATCCCATATCCATTGGTGTTTGACATCAGTGAAGGTATACGGGTGCTCAGTGGAGACTGGGTACACTGGACGGACTGGCCGAGAACTCCCAGATGGTATTATACCTCACGTCAGATGGCAGTTCTCTGGTGACACTGGTACAGGTTAGTCTGTAGACCCGAGATCGTCATAGAGTCTTGTGTGATTCCCACTGTGATTTGATTTCCATCATACCACGTCCAAGAGGCGTGCAAAACGGTGGCTTTTGGATACAGTCCCGAATCACATGGAGGCAATGAGCGATAGGAGGGGTTTCGTCTCTCCCGGTATAGGGAGTTGATGCTGCGCTGTGTTCGATTGGCTATAACTAGAAATCCCTGGCTAGGGTTGCAGAGATTTACTGGTAAGTGTTATCAGTAGTTTCTCGAACTGTTATGGACCTCATATCGACACAACTTATCAAGCTACTGGGGTCTGACGTTTACCACCCCTAGGCGAGATATGCGACATATCAGACGAAGAGACCGAACTGTACGGGAGTGTTACTGGTTGGATTCACGGGAGAATGTACAGGCTTACTTGTTGATCTTCTGATTGCTCAATACTTGGGTGGCTGTTATGTTTAGCTGACCACTTGCAGCTTGTGGGTGTTTGATATGATCATCACCTACTGCCGGCATATTGACGATTCTTTAGAGTTCTACACAAAGGTTTCCTGGCTCAGGCAAAACGGAGTAGGAGCACATAAGTAATATGTGCGGGACCGGGAATAATACGTGTATACGATACCGTTTAGATTCTCGCGATATAAGATATCGGCCAGGTATATGTGATATAGCCGGGTCATCGGATCAAGTGTTGATTCGATGAACTAATACAGATTATATTAGTCGGTTATATGCGATATAGCCGGATTATCGGATCAAGTGTTGATTCGATAATTTCATGTATAATTATATATGTGATATATTAAGTTACATTAACTAATATAAGCTCACTTAAAGATTCTTTTTCTCACTTGGATAATACATTGATATATATGTGATATATGTTAATTGTATTATTTTATTTTGTTACAAAAATATATTATATATGTGATATATAATATTGTAACAAGTTAGGGTTACAAATGCAACATGTTTTGTGGAGATAAAACAAGTTAGGGTTTGATTTGGGTTAGCTTTTTCATGAAGCTTCTAGAAACTTTATTTTGTATAGATATTTTCTAACCCAACCCAAACCCTTTACTCAAGTTAACTCTCTACATGGGGTAAGTTTTCATTCTTAACCCATGGTTGATTTGTAACCATAACAATGATTCTTCATTATTCATCACAAATGAACTTCTTCTTCTTGCTCTTGAAAAGCTTTCTAACTTTTGGGTTTGTGATGATTTTGAGTGAGATAAAGAAAACAAATGAGATCTAAATTCCTACTTCATCATCCTCATCTATTCTAGCCACTTAGATTAGGGTGTTTTCTTTGCTAATACTTAATTAGTGAAGCAATAGCTTAGGTTTGAGATTCTTCAAGGTAGATCATCTTAGTTGTTGAAGATTGGAAGCAAGCTTGCATCTTTCTCTTCATGGAGCCTCTCTTGAGTCCGGGTACTCGATGATCGCAGCGAAGGGACCTCAACACGGAGCTTTAGAAGTGAAGGAACGGACTATAAAGGTTGTAATCCCTAACTCTTAGATGTAAAGTTGTTTACATGCTTTGTTAAGCTTATGTCTCTAGTTAAGATCTTGGTTAGGGTTTGTTTAGCACCCCAAAAAATTTACAGTAGCATGATTGATGCTTGACAAAACCTTGGTAAGGTGCTAAGCTAACCCTACAGTGATATCCGAGCCAAGCTAGAGCTTTAGGCGTTGTCTAGACGAAATTAGAAGTCCGATCAAACCCCGAAACCCCGTAAAAACCTAGTTTATGGAAAAAATTTCAAAAGTTGAAATTTTTCATATTAAAAATCCTCAGAAAATCATGCAGGGAATTCTAAGGATTACTGTGAAGTACGAGGCCATAAATCACTCAAGTGTAAGTCGATGTTATACACCCCGCGGAATCGCGGGGAGGCAGAAGGTGTAAAAAAGGATAATTTTAGCATCATAACACCGACTTTAAGCCTTGATCGTAATCTAAACCGAATCTAGCAAAAACAAAAGAAGTATAAACTAAGTACAGAAGTTATACCTCAAGAAACCTGGTCCTTCTTCTCCTTATCTCGCTGTCCTCCTCACCTGCACGAACTCCTCGAAGTGGTACGGATGTCGTCTCCTCGTCGGCTTGCTCGAATCCTAGATGATCCACCCAACCGTTTGTGCACAAAGCTTTTCTTCTAAACCAAAGAAACTAGATCAAGTAGTTTGCTAAACTAAATGATCTAGGGTGTGTAGATGATGTAGATGGATTGAGGAGTCTATTTTAGCTCAAGGTTACTCAACTCATGAGTGTTCTTGAGCTTGAGGGAATTGAAGATGGTGAAAGAAATGATATGAGCTAAGAGATGAAGAAGGTTAGGATTTTCTCTCTCTTGTTCTAATCTAAACTCTACTCTATTATGAATTTGAAAAACTAATTCAACCATAGAAAATAGGTTTAAAGGTCAAACAAATGATTCATGGGTCAATTGACCAACATGTGTCCTTAAAACCCAAGTCCTTATTCATGCATAATACACATCATTTCTTAATTACCTAAAATGTATTAATTATTTAAAACTAAATGATTAATACAATTAGGTTATGCCATCTACAAATACATTTTGTACAAATTACGAAAACGCCCCTCGTCCGTATATACACACCTGTATTCGTATTCCGAAAAATACGAATACCGAAGACTACAATCCATCAGTACAATACTAGGATACGGCTTAAACCAAATCCCACTAGTATTGTCCGTCCGACTCATCGTGCGTGCACGAGTGTACGCACGTGATCGAACCCTTTTCAAAAAACCATACGATATCTACCCGTTTTGCCCAATGCAGGGAAACGCTCTGTATGGGACTCTAGAGACTCGACTCTACACTGGCAGTGGGTTTAACCACAGCCTGCAACCGGTACTAGCTGTACATAGCGGTCCCCAGGTATTGTGAATAAGAAAGTCGATGAGCATAACTCATCCGAACTACTACTGAGTCTGTATGTGACAATCTTCGTACAGTCTGGTCTGTCCGTCTAAGAGTATCGCATATCTGGCCTAGGGGGCGATAATCGTCAGACCCCTAATAGCGGTATAAGTCATGTCGGAGTACGGTCCAATACACCCTGAGAAACTACTGGAGTACCTACCAGTAAATCTCGCTTGCCCTGGCCAGGGACTATGTGTAATGGCGTTCCGAACACAGCGCGATATCAACCCCCAATACCGGGAGAGACGAATCATATCTAACCACCACTGCCTCTAAGTGCTTCGGGACTGCACCGAACTACTACTTTTTTGCACGACTCAGTAGAGCTGTGGTAGGGTAGTAATCTAAGAACAGTGGAAACATACTTGAGGCGAAGCAGCAGTGTCAAGTCAACGGACTAAGCTGTACTCATGTCACCTGGGTACTGCTATTTGACGATAGATATATTACCAACCAGCAGTTCCCAATGTGTCCATCCGGTGTAACTCACAACCTAATGAGCACCTGCATACTATCTCCAGTACGACGTACCGATGGCTGTAGGACAGACCATCTCCCAGGCTGGGAAGGGAAGCGTATACACTAGTCTACTCTGGAGTATCGATGCCCTGTATCGATAATCCCGTGACTAGAGACCTGTATAAGGATGTGCTTGTAGATTACCCATCCCCCACTAGTGTGACTGCCATCACAACGCTGGTAATCAAGCTTAGATTCTAAGGGCTCTACTTATATGCATAGGTGATATGTTAAAAGAAACATATGTACATATTGAAGTAGAACAAACCAGGTAGCATACTACTATTTTGAGCAAGAATGTTATTACAACAGTGAATATCCCAAGCTTCCATTAAGTAATATACAAACTAGTATGATACAGTAATGGCCTCTAGGGCATATACACTAACAATCTCCCACTTGCACTAGGGCCATGTACTGGCATATTGCAGACCTATCATCTCGAATAGCCTCTCGAACTACGTCTGAGAAATAGCCTTTCTGAATTGATCTGCAGTGTTATCCTCTGTAGCAACTCTCCGAACCTCGATCTCCCGGCGATCCACAATCTCCCTGATCAGGTGATACCGCCTCAAGATGTGTCTGGACTTTTGATGGGACCTGGGTTCCTTTGCTAAAGCTATAGCCCCGTTGTTGTCACAATACAGAGGTATTGTACCAACAATGGACGGAACCACCTGAAGATCTGTCAAGAACTTCCTCATCCAGACTGCTTCTTTAGCGGCGTCAGAAGCAACAATATACTCCGCTTCCATAGTTGAGTCAGCAACGGTATCTTGTTTGGAACTCTTCCAACATAGTGCCCCTCCGTTGAGGGTGAAGACATAACTCGACATGGACTTGGAGTCATCCTTATCACTCTGGAAGCTGGAGTCAGCAAAAGCTTTGATCTGGAGGTCTTTTCCGCCATACACCAAGAACATATCCTTAGTCCTTCTCAGGTACTTGAGAATGTTCTTTACTGCTATCCAGTGGTTCTCTCCTGGGTCTTACTAATACCGGCTTACCTCGCTTAGTGCGTAAGCTACATCTGGTCTGGTACACAACATCGCATACATTATAGAGCCTACTGCAGAAGCGTAGGGTATAATAGACATGCGATCCCTTTCCAAATCATTCTTGGGAGACATCTCTTTAGAAAGGGTGACTCCGTGACAAACCGGTAGGTTACCTCGTTTGGAATCTTCCATACTGAATCTTTTCAGGTGTCGATGTACCTGGATTGAGAAAGTCTAAACATCCTCTTTGATCTATCACGATAGATCCGGATCCCCAGTATGTAAGAGGCATCACCCAGGTCTTTTATAGAAAACCTTTGTGATAAGAATCTTTTGACAGATTGTAGGGTAGGAATGCCATTTCCTATTAAAAGAATGTCGTCTATGTATAATACGAGGAACACAACAGTTCTCCCTGCAATCTTACTATTTAACCATGGTTCATCTGGATTTTTGATAAAGTCGAATTTTTTGACTGTTTCATCAAAACAGATGTTCCAACTCCGCGATACCTGCTTTAGTCCATAAATGGACTTAACCAGCTTGCACACTTTCTCGCTGCTTCCACTCTGATTAAAACCTTCTGGCTGATCCATATAGACGCACTCTTCCAAATATCCATTTAGGAAAGCCGTCTTTACGTCCATCTGACAGATTTCATAATCGTAGAAGGAAACAATGGCAAGAATAATCCGAATGGATTTGAGCATAGCAACTGGAGAAAAGGTTTCATCATAGTCCAAACCAGGTCTTTGACAAAAACCTTTTGCAACAAGTCTAGCCTTATAGGTTTCAACCTATCCATCTACACCAATCTTCCTTTTGAAGATCCATTTGCAGCCAACGGGTTTTACCCCTTCTGGAGCATAGTCCAAAGTCCATACTTTGTTAGTGTACATGGACTCCATTTTGGTCCGCATTGCATCTAGCTATTTTACCGAGTCTCTGCTCTGAATGGCTTGCTGGAAGCTAGTTAGTTCATCATTGTCAATGATACAATCCTCTCTATCCCCGTCTATGAGAAATCCGTAGTATCTCTCGGGCGGATGAGAAAACCTACTACTCCTGCGGAGTGGTGCGGGAATGTCCCGTTCTTTTGAATTTTCTGGTTCCACTATGCTTTTAGAAATAGCTTGTGGTTCTGGAATTTCTTCCAGTTCTATTGCGCTCCCACTTATCTGATTTTCTAAAAATTCAGTCTCCAAGAAGCAGGCATGACGAGAAACAAAGACCTTTTGTTCCTCTGCGTAATATAAAAAATACCCTTAGAGTTCTTTGGATATCCTACAAACTCGCACTGTACTGAGCGTGCCTTGAGTTTGTCCGTATGCTGCTTTTTGACAGAAGCTGGACATCCCCATATCTTAATGTGCTTAAGATAGGGTTTCTTCCCACTCCACATCTGATATGGTGTGGTAGACACTGTCTTAGTTGGAATCCGGTTCAAAAGATATGCAGCTGATTCTAGTGCATAACCCTAAAAAGATCGCGGTAACTCAGCATTACTCATCATGGAACGAACCATATCCAATAGGGTTCTGTTCCTCCTTTCCGATACATCATTGTGTTGTGGAGTGTATGGAGGAGTAAGCTGAGAGAGAATTCCATTCTCTTTTAGGTAATCCAGGAACTCGGCACTCAAGTATTCACCACCTCGATCAGATCTTAGTGTCTTGATACTTTTACCGGTTTATTTTTCCACTTCATTCTTATATTCCCGGAATTTCTCAAAAGCTTCGGATTTATGCTTCATCAGGAAGACATGTCCGTATCTTGAGAAATCATCCGAAAAAGTAATGAAGTAAGAATAACCACTTCGTACATGTGTAGACATTGGACCACACACATCACTATGTATGATTCCCAAGATCTCACTTGCTCTTACTCCTTGTCCAGTGAATGGAGTCTTTGTCATCTTTCCTTTGAGACACGATTGACAAGTTGTATAAGATTGATATTCGAACGGATCCAAATATCCTTCTTTATGCAACTTAGTCAACCGTGTTTCATTGATGTGACCCAGTCTACAATGCCATAAGAAAGCATGATTAATTTATGGAGACTTTCTTTTGTGTGTATTCTGGACATTGAAAATCTGCGGTTGGTTTAATACGTATATACCGTTGTTTAATGTACCCGACCCAATCAAGTTGTGATTAAGGTGGATGTTTACGACATCGCTTACAAATGCAAAATCATAACCTTCTTTAGACATTAAAGATGCTGATATGATATTACAAGTCAAACTAAGTACATAATAACAGTTGCGCAAAACCAAAACATGTCCATTAGTCAATCATAAGTGATATTCCCCCACGGACACAACATCCATGCTTGCTCCGTTTGCAACTCTGAGGGTCATATCACCCGCCTTCAAGACCCTACGGCTTCTCAGTGCCTGCAAAGAATTACAGATATGAGATCCTGAACCGGTATCCAATACCCAGGAAGTAGAGTTGATTGACAGACAGTTTTCAATTACATACACACCTGAAGTCGAACCCACAACCTGGTTCGCTCCTTGGTTCTGGGCTTTCCAGGCCCTGCATTCCTTCTTCCAATGGCCCTTCTTGTGACAGTAAAGCATTCTCCATTTCCTACAGTCTGCCCCCCAACTTTTACTTTTCCCTTTGCTTCCACCTTACCAACACCGCCTCTCGCTTTGGTGGGGGCCTTCTTTTTCTTTCCTTTGGTTTTCGCCTTAGACCTGGAAGAAGAAGTGCCACTAACAAATAGAGCGGGTGTTTCCCTTGCTTTCTGCAGGGTGCCCTCTGCACTCCTCAATATGTTGAGGAGTTCCGGAAGTTCAACTTCTTTACTTTGAATATTAAAATTCAAAATAAACTGGGCGTAGGTGGAATGAAGGGATTGGAGAATCAAGTCTGTATACAGCTCATTCTCTAACGTGGTCCCGAGGTCTGCAAGCTCCTCAATGTAGCCAATCATCTTAAGGACGTGTTCCCCGACAGATGATCCGATGGCTAACCTTGCTTGAAAAAGTTTCTTCGAGGTCTCGTATCTTGCGATACGAGATTGCTCTCCATATAAGTCCTTTGTATGGAGGAATATGGATTCTAGGTCCATATTCTCGTGCCTCCTCTAATATTCATTGTCCATAGAGGCAAGCACGAGGCACTTGGCCTTCTCGCAGTCAATCTCCCAAGTCTTACGGATTTCCCTGTCCGCGACACTGGAGTCTGGGCCTGGGACGGCGGGGGCTTTTGTAGTAAGAACATAGCCCAACTTGTCATAAGTGATTGCCATTTTGACATTCCTGAACCAATCTTTATATTTTGGTCCTGTCAACATATTTTTATCTAATAGCAACTTAAGGCCAGTCATGTTTGGTCGCTGCAATTAGGAGAGAGAGAAGAAACACATTAGCATGATGCACTTGCAAGTTTAGAATGGTTTTTAGTTTATCTAAATAGGATGGCTCCTACTGTTTCTCGAATCCCTCCTCAAACCAGAAAAGAGAAATTAGTCAGGATTAATCTCACCATACAATTCTTGCTTAATCGTTTAGCCAGGCTAGTGTTGGTACTTCGAGGGAGGTTTTCCAACGCTTTCGTGAAGTTCCTTAATTACAAAACCTCTTTTCCCTGGAGGCGTAGCCCCGCTAACACCGTTCTAGACACCTACTTGGTTTATAGCATTGATCGTTTAGTGAAAAAATCTCCCGAGGAGTAGCATATACTCACAGTAGGATCGGAATCCAATTATCATTATGTGATAAAGCTGAAGGAATCCTACCAAAGTTATCACACTCCAAATGGTATGCAACACTAGCAAGTTTCAGTTTCTTTAGAAACTCCCAATGTGGATTTTTGCCCCATGCTCTTATGACCTTGACTTTGGCCAACAAATCATAAGTCACATGTCAAGTTCTACCCGTCATTCTCCAGGTTAATTTGAACCCACCCGTACCTACCCTTGACTTTGGCCAACAAAGCAGTACGACTGTCCCAAACCAATACATCTATCTATGCTTCATATGAATATCCAATAGCTACCAATCACTATGTCTTGACTTTGGCCAACAAACATAGCTTGAATACTATTGACTATTCATATGAAATGACGGAGGGCTACGAATGGTTTTGGTAAAACCGTGAACATAGTGAACTTGATATAATCGAAGGATCTTGATAGCTTTAAAAAGGAGTGGTTTAAGCTCCGCATTTAAAAGTTTGCTGTTTTTGAAAAAAAAAAACGAGTAGTTTTCAAATTTGTTCCAACGATTTAACTTTGGTTTATTTGCATTGCATTAATCTAATGCATTCCCATCATTTACTCCTATCATTACAGAGAGAATTGGGAAAAAAATATCACGTCCTCTTATGCCATCCGCATTCGCCACGGGGCCCCGTCATCACCCGTTAGGTTATTTAACTAACGACAGAGCGGGGGCTGGGCTAGCGCGGATGTAAAACATAAGTGACGCTTACTATATACCATATATATATTTTACAATCATCTCATGCAATAATAATCATTCCATTCACAGATAATCATTTCAGATATGCTAGAAATGCCACATTTCGCTTAAGCCTGCAACGAAGAACGGATCCCACGGTCGTGATGAATAGCCAAACCCCACCCCAGACCGCTACGGGTACGGCAAACTACCCGCCAAATTCCAGAAGTGAAGCAGCCTCCCTCAGCAAAGTGAGTAGGCCACTCGGCACTTCAAAGAACCCGGTAGTTTGTGTACCCCACCTTGGGTCTATCCTTAGAGCAGAAAACAGTAAAAAGAAAATAATACAACGGTGGCTACAACCTCAAGCCGGATGTGCCCCGCGAAATAATATTTCATCAATTTTACAATTTACATGAATGAAAGATAAAAAACGCTCATCTCACATCCCCGGCTATTCATCATCGACAATCAAAAAATGTTTATATACACAAACCAGCAGATATGTGCAACCTCGACTAACCGTCGTATAGCAATTAGTCGACGTTTAAAACACATATAACAATACAGAAGAACCAATTAGCTAAGTACAATAGGAATTCGATCGAAACATATTTTCCGTATCTACCCCAAATGCAAACCAGCATTCAGAAACATACTGGGTAGAAACCAAATATTCCAGAAATCATAATACCAAAATTAGATATTACAGAACAAATCCGAGTTGAATCGGCCAGGACTCGGCCGCGGATCCGCCGCAGAAGAGCGATTCTGCTGCGGATCCTCGGCTGTCTTGGCGATTAAGAGGCTCAAATTTCTTGTGTAATCTTAGAAAACCCTGCTTGTATTTTTCATGATACTGAAATAATTTTACATACAGTTTTGAAAATCGACAGAAACTGGGGTTTTCGGTATTTAGTTTTCCGTTTTTTCTGACGATCGAAATTCTACTACTTGCTAATCTGCTAGATTAGGTTTAGTTGGCTCTGATACCACTGTAAGTCGATGCTATGCACCCCGCGGAATCGCGGGGAGGCGGAAGGTGTAAAAAACGATAATTTTAGCATCATAACACCGACTTTAAGCCTTGATCGTAATCTAAACCGAATCTAGCAAAAGCAAAAGAAGTATAAACTAAGTACAGAAGTTATACCTCAAGAAACCTGGTCCTTCTTCTCCTTATCTCGCTGTCCTCCTCACCTGCACGAACTCCTCGAAGTGGTACGGATGTCGTCTCCACATCGGCTTGCTCGAATCCTAGATGATCCACCCGACCGTTTGTGCACCAAGCTTCTCTTCTAAACAAAAGAAACTAGATCAAGTAGTTTGCTAAACCAAATGATCTAGGGTCTGTAGATGATGTAGATGGATTGAGGAGTCTATTTTAGCTCAAGGTTACTCAACTCATGAGTGTTCTTGAGCTTGAGGGAATTGAAGATGGTGAAAGAAATGATATGAGCTAAAAGATGAAGAAGGTTAGGATTTTCTCTCTCTTGTTCTAATCTGAACTCTACTCTATTATGAATTAGAAAAACTAATTGAACCATAGAAAATAGGTTCAAAGGTCAAATAAATGACTCATGGGTCAATTGACCAACATGTGTCCTTAAAACCCAAGTCCTTATTCATGCATAATACACATCATTTCTTAATTACCTAAAATGTATTAATTATTTAAAACTAAATGATTAATACAATTAGGTTATGCCATCTACAAATACATTTTGTACAAATTACGAAAACGCCCCTCGTCCGTATATACACACCTCTATTCGTATTCCGAAAAATACGAATACCGAAGACTACAATCCATCAGTACAATACTAGGATCCGGCTTAAACTAAAGCCCACTAGTATTGTCCGTCCGCCTCATCGTGCGTGCACGAGTGTACGCACGTGATTGAACCCTTTTCGAGAAACCATACGATATCTACACGTTTTGCCCGATGCAGGGAAACGCTCTATATGGAACTATAGAGTCTCGACTCTACGCTGGCAGTGGGTTTAACCACAGGCCGCAAGCGGTACTAGCTGTACGTAACGGTCCCCAGATATTGTCGATATGAAAGCCATGAGCATAACTCATCCGAACTCCTACTGAGTCTGTATGTGACAATCTTCGTACGGTCCGGTCTGTCCATCTAAGAGTATCGCACATCTGGCCTAGGGTGGCGGTAAACGTCAGACTCCTAATAGCGGTATAAGTCATGTCGGAGTACGGTCCAATACACCCTGAGAAACTACTGGAGTACCTACCAGTAAATCTCGCTTGCCCTGGACAGGGACTATGTGTAATGGCGTTCCGAACACAGCGCGATATCAACCCCCAATACCGGGAGAGACGAATCCTATCTAACCGCCACTGCCTCCAAGTGCTTCAGGACTGCACCCAACTACTACCTGTTTGCATGACTCAGTAGAGCCGTGGTAGGGTAGTAATCTAAGAACAGTGGGAACACACTTGAGGCGAAGCAGCAGTGTCAAGTCAACGGACTAAGCTGTACTCATGTCACCTGGGTGCTGCTATCTGACGATAGGTATATTACCAACCAGCAGTTCCCAATTAGTCCATCCGGTGTAACTCACAACCTAATGAGCACCTGCATACTATCTCCAGTACGATGTACCGATAGCTGTGGGACAGACCATCTTCCAGGCTGGGAAAAGAAGCGTATACACTAGTCTACTCTGGAGTATCGATGCCCTGTATCAATAATCCCGCGACTAGGGACCTGTATAAGGATATGCTTGTAGATTACCCAGCCCTCACTAGTGTGACTGCCATCACAACGCTGGTAATCAAGCATAGATCCTAAGGGCTCTACTAATATGCATAGGTGATATGTTAAAAGAAACATATGTACATATTGAAGTAGAAACAAACCATGTAGTATACTACTATTTTGAGTAAGAATGTTATTACAACTGTGAATACCCCAAGCTTTCATTAAGTAATATACAAACTAGTATGATACAGTAATGGCCTCTAGGGCATATACACTAACATCAAGTGACCGCGGAACCGCGGCCAAACCATGCGTTTGGCGGCGGTTCCGCGGCCAACTTGTGGACTTGGGGGCTAATACTTCATAGGTATATTCTTGGGTATTTTTCATGCTTCTAGGAATTTTTCGTTCTACTCAAGTGTTGAGCTTTCTTGGATATATTGGGAACTCGTTGATTCGATCGGATAATTTAATTTCGTTTAATTTTTTCCGGGTAATTTAGAACGTGTTAAAAGGTTCGAACGGATATCAATAACTCACTTTTTCCCCTGCCGGAAAATTTTCAAGTGTTGGATTTTTCCTAAGTTAATGAACGTTCAAAGTCGTGCAAGTAACGCGGTGGACCCTTTAGAAGAACACAAACCTTAACTCTATTATGTAACCGTCTGAACCGCCTCTAAACCTTAGGGTTTGGGCAGTACGGCGTTGCCACATGTGAGGCGCCGGTTTACCCTTCTACGGCTGGACTATTGGTACTGTAACATGTTCTGGGACTTTTTGAACTTCGCTCAAGTGTTGAGCTATTTGGGAAATCTTGGGTGTTGGTTTATTCGATCGGAAAGTTTAACATTGTCTATTTATCTAGAATGTGATACAATATTTGGAATCCACAAGCAGCTATGGGATAACTAATTTGAATGTTATAAATCTAGCAGTTTTTAGTCTCATTTGATCGATTGCCAGGGAATTTTGATGTGATCAAAAGTCTGTCGCAATCACGTAGCGTACGCGGATACTCGCCGAGTAAACTTAATAGATAGAAACGCCCCATAGCCCCGACCAAGTGACTGTAGGAGAACCCCCATCGCCAAAAGCATCCTTTCGGGTGCTCACGGCAGCGGTGTTCCGCCTTAGTGCACTTCGTCGACGGCATCGGGGGTGCGGCCGTCTACTAAAGTTTCCGACGAGCATTCGATCAGGATGTCGGAAATCTTGTTGAATTACCCGAATTGATATTGAAAAGAGTTTTCGATATCGAGACTAAAATGCGGGGTTTATAATTGTTAGGCATGCGATGTCTAAGGAATTCATTGGTTAGGCATGAGATGTCTAAGGAGGCTGCGGATTCCAACTGTTGTAGTTTTACACTTTCTTTTCTGCGACCGTAAGTGTAATATGTGGTGTATCGCCGGTTTCGTTGCTATACATCAACGACAAATTGGGATACGCATATTTACTTACATTGATGACATGTGATGTTATGTGTTGCTGTGATGTGTTATATTGGATCGTCGCGTTCTGAATAGACGGGGGTTTTATGTGAGATGAGGGTTTTTATTTTCATTCATGTAAAATTCAGTGTATGTAATATTCTTTTATTGGGGCACTTCCGGGATGAGGATGATGTCACCATTGTATATTATTTTCTTTTCCGCATTAGGATAGACCCAAGGCGGGGGCACAAGTAACCGGGTTCTAGGGTCCGGTGGGAGTCCATCTCAAGGAGTCGAGACTGGGTGTCCTAACTCTAGAATTGGCAGTGTTGCTTGCCGCTCTCATAGGGGTCTAGGGCTGTGGGTTTGGCTATTCATCGCGACCGTGGAATCCGTGTTTTATACAGGTTCGTATTAAAACACGGACCTCCTAGTATATCCAATATTTCATATATGTTCTTCTGCTGCAATTTTCTGTGATGAGATCATATTAATGCCTGAGACGAATGTTTATATTATATATATGAGATATGTGTTATATTGCTGATTTTGTTTCAAATGTGATGCTTGTGAAGCATAATAAAATGGGACTTCATTAATGAGATTAATGAAACTAAAAGAAACCTAAAGATGTTGTAGAAACTTGTCTCAAAAACAGGTAGCTCTAGTTCTTGCTTTGCATAGCGGTATCCCTTGTAGAATATCCAGCACCTTATTCGATAAGGAAAGAGCCGAGATCCCTTTACCGGGAGTGACCTCTTTAGTGAAACTAGCAGATGATACAAACTCGGTTTTTCTTTTGATTGTTTTTATAGCTTTTGCTTTGCATAGTGATATTTGTGAAATATCCTGCACCTTATTCGTTAAGGAAAGAGCCGACGATCCCTTCACCGGGAGTGACCTCTTTAGCAAAACTAGAAAAGGCCTCAAAAACATTCCATTAAAAAATCACTCGATTATAGAACGATATCAAGTTCATTACGCAAAGGGTTTTCTTAAAAACATGTCGTAGCTCTCAGTCATTTCAGATAAGTACTAGTTAGTATTCGTGCTACGTTTGTTGACTATGTTAAGACGTAGTGTGCGGTAGCTGATTAGTGCTTATCTGTATAAGAATATGATGCGATTGGATTAGGGTAGTCGTGCGACTTTGTTGACTATGTTAAGCGTCGTGCGGGTGGGTTTAATTCAATCGGGAAATGACGGGTTGAACTTGACTAGCACTTATGATTTGTTGACTATGTTAAGGTCATATAGCTGCTAGGGGTAAAATATTATCGGGAATTTCAAGTGTTGAAATTTGCAATGAGATTGCATACCTTCTATGAGATAGTTGGATCCCAATACCCGTTGCGAGTAAGAGTTGCTCCTGGGAGAGTTTTACACATTACAATTAGCCGATCAAGTAGGTGTATAGAAAGGTGTCAACGGGGTTATGCCTCTGGGAAAACGAGGTTTACTTTAATTAGGTCCGTGCGAAAGCACGGGGAACCTCCCTCAAAGTACCGGCACTGGCCTGGCTGAAATTGGCGAACTTGTAGAGTGTAATTAATCCCGGCTAGTCAATGGGAGACATCCTGATTAGATATATTAATAACAATCTAATCTTGCAAGAGCATATGCTGAGTGTTTTCTTCTATCTCTCTCCAGATAGCGACCATGTCACGCTTAATCAAGATAATAATATGGATGTATTGACCGAACCCGCTTATTACACTGAGCTGGGGAACGTTGGTCCCGCTCCAACTTATAATTGTTATAAGACAGAGCAGGAAATAGGGGATTACCAGAATTTTCGTGCCACCCAAACGAAGAAAGTGCATGCTGATGCATCATCTTCGGGTATGTTCATTACCAAGAACTGTTTCTCAGTATCCTTTACGTCCTGGGTATGAGATACCGGATCAGGATCCCGCAAATGTAATTTGTTACATGGGCTACAGAAAGGTAGAGAACTGAGAACAGGTGATAAGTTTCAAGAGTTGGAAATGATGCAAGTGTTGCAGCCAAGTCTGTTGGCAGTTATCACCCTGTATTACCAGAATACATTAATTCTGAACGAATGTTATTAGATACCGAACCCGATATACAATATCATATCAGTCTCTTTATTAGTAAAGAATGATATAATTTTGTATTGTTGGATAATGTTTTGAACATTTCCTATATCAAGAGTTGATCGGTTCAGGCACGTTATCTAAAAGCATAGACGTTCTAAAACAATCACAGTTCTTAACGTACAGAACACACACAAGAGGAAGAGTTCAGAAATGAACGAATCCTTCTTGAGGCATTGTAGACTAGGTCATATCAATGCGACCCGACTAGCTGAAGTTACATAAAGATGCATATTTAAATTAGTTTGGATTTACATCTTGTAAAACTTGCTAGTCATGTCACAAAGATTAGATGACCACAGCTCCGTTTATTAGAAACAGAGAAAGAGTTAGTGAACTCTTGGGATTGATACATGATGATGTATGATAGTCCCATGTCTACATATGCCAGGACAGGTTCTTTGTACTTCATTACATTCACTGATGATCTCTCAAGATTCAGACATATGTTCCTGTTGAAACACAAGTCTGAAGCTTTTGATATATTCACAAAATATAACTAAGATGTAGGGAACCAAAAATAGGTATAAGTATTATGTCCTTTGATGTGATCAAGGAGGAGAATACTTGAGCACGGAATTCCTGGACTGTTCTAAAGGAGAATGAGATTCTCTCTCAGCATTACTCCTTCGAATACACCACAGCACGTCGGTGTATCGGGGCGGAGCCATCGCACCTTATGTGATATGGTGTGCTCTATGATGAGTACTACTGAGTTGCCTATTTTCTTTTGGGGTTATGCACTTGAGAAGTAGCATACCTATTGAATAGGGTTCCAACCAAATCAGATGCCTACCACTCCATATGTGATATGGTATGGGAAGAGCCCATCTCTTAAAGATGTTAAGATTTGGGATTGTCCGGCCTATGTCAAAAGAAAAATCCGGACAAGCTTGAGGCAGGGTCAGTTCTGTGGAAGTTTGTTGGATATCCCAAGGATTCGCAAGCAGATATCTTCTACCAAACCGAGGAACAAAAGATGTTTTATTTCTCGGCATACCATTTTTTGAGAAAAGGGAATTTCTTGTGAAGAAATTAGTGGTCATGAGGTAGAACTGGAAGGAGTTCCATATATACAAACTGCAGCTGATGATTTGGTAAACCCGGAGGATTCAATATTTTCCAACGAACCTCAGCCTCTCCGCCGATCTAGTAGGGTTCCACATCCACCTGAGAGATACTTCGTTTTCTCTATGACAGTGGGAGAGAGGATTGCATCATAAGATGATGACCCAACTAGTTTCGAGCAGGCCATCAGGAGTGGGGACTCTGTGAGAATGGCTGGATGCTTAGCGATCTGAGATGGAATCCTTATACACCGACAAAGTATGGACTTTGGTTGCTTTATCTGAAGGGTTAAATCCCCGTCAGGAGCAAGTATATCTTGAGAAGATTACTTGGTGTACATGGAAAAGTTGAGACTTTCAAAGCTATGCTTAAGTCCATCCAGATCCTACTTGCCACTGCTACATACCATGACTACGATATCTGGCGGTTGGGTGTCATGACTGCTTTTCTAAATATTGATTTGGAAGAGAGCGTCTATAAGTACACAGCTAGAGGGCTTCGTAGACAGTGGAAGCAGCGGAAACGTGTGCAAGATGTTTTATGGGATAAATCAGGCATCGCGGAGTTGGAACGCCTGTTTTGATGTAGTAGTCAAAGAGTTTGACTTCATCAAAATGGTAGATGAACCTAGTATATAAAAAAGGTAGTAGGGAGTATGGTGATGATCCTCGTATTGTACGTGGATGTCATACTCTTGATAGGAAAGGAGTTTCATATGCTACGCTCGGTCAATCTCCTCTTATCACAAAGATTCTCCATATAGGATCAAGGTGATACCTCCTAAATCTTGGGTTATGGATCTATGAGATAGATCTAATTGGATGTTAGGATTCTCACTAGTTGTAGTAAGATGGTATCAATCGATCCTGGGGAGAATCAGTGGAAGGGTTCCAGGGTGATAAGAACGACAGAATGTCAGTCGCAGGCATTGTCTTTACCCTCAGTGGAGGGACTGTATGTTGGAAGAGTTCTAAGCTAGATACTGTGACTTACTAGACGATTAAAGGAAAGATACATCGTTACCAAGGTGTTAGTTATATGTATGCCCTAGAGGCCATTACTGTACATGCATTGTATATTGTAGTGGATTCTTGGATATATATAGGAAGGACTTTCTTGCTCGACATGATAGTATGCTATCTGGTTACTCTTTATCTTAACATGTACTCTGATTGTCTCTATGTTACATGTTGATAAAGCCCTTAGGATGAGTGCTTGACTACCAGGACTATGATGCAGATCATACTAGTGGGGACAGTGTAGTCGCCAAGTACATCCTTCAAATGTTCCTAGTCATGGGAGTACCGAGACAGGGCATCGATACTCCAGAGTAGACTAGCGTATGCGCTTCTTGACCTATATGATGGGCGATGGATGATCCCATATCCATTTGTGTTTGACATCAGAGAAGGTATACGGGTGCTCAGTGGAGACTGGGTATACTGGACGGACTCGCCGAGAACTCCCAGATGGTATTATACCTCACGTTAGATGGCAGTTCTCTGGTGATACTGGTACAGGTTAGTCTGTAGACCCGAGATCGTCATAGAGTCTTGTGTGATTCCCACTGTGCTTTGATTTCCATCATACCACGTCCAAGAGGGCGTGCAAAATGGTGGCTTTTGGGTATAGTCCCGAATCACATGGAGGCAATAAGCGATAGGAGGGGTTTCGTCTCTCCCGGTATAGGGAGTTGATGTTGCGCAGTGTTCGATTGGCTATAACTGGAAATCTCTGGCCAGGGTTGCTGAGATTTACTGGTAAGTGTTATCAGTAGTTTCTCGAACTGTTATAGACCTCATATCAACACGACTTATCAAGCTACTGGGGTCTGACGTTTACCACCCCTAGGCGAGCTATGCGACATATCAGACGAAGAGACCGGACTGTACGGAAGTGTTACTGATTGGATTCACAGGAGAATGTACAGGCTTGCTTGTTGATCTTTTGATTGCTCAATACCTGGGTGGCTGTTACGTTTAGCTGATCGCTTGCTGCTTGTGGGTGTTTGATATGATCATCACTTACTGCCGGCGTATTGACGATTCTTTAGAGTCCTACACAGAGGTTTCCTGGCTCAGGCAAAACGGAGTAGGGGCACATATGTGATATGTGCGGGACCGAGAATAATACGTGTATGCGATACCGTATTAGATTCTCGCGATATGTGATATCGGCCGGGTATATGTGATATAGCCGGGTCATCGGATCAAGTGTTGATTCGATGAACTGATACAGATTATATTAGTCGGTTATTTGTGAAATAGCCGGATTATCGGATCAAGTGTTGATTCGATAATTTAATGTATAATTATATATTTTTTATATTATATTACATTAACTAATATATATATAAGCTCACTTAAAGATTCTTTTTCTCGCTTGGATAATACATTGATATATATGTGATATATGTTAACTGTATTATTTTATTTTGTTACAATAAATATTGTATATGTGTTATATAATATTGTAACATGTTAGGGTTACAAATGCAACATGCTTTGTGGAGTTTAAATATGGTTAGGGTTTGGATTAGGGTCAAACTTGGATGAAGCTTTCAAGAAGCTTCTTGAAGCTTTGATTTTGACTATGATATTTTGTAAAGATATTTTGTAGATATTTCTTAACCAAACCCAAACCCTTTACCATAGTTAATTCTCTACATGGGTTAAGTCTTCATTCTTAACCCATGGTTGCATTTCTAACCATACACAATGATTTCATTATTCGTCACAAAATAATTTCTTCTTCTTCTTCCTTTGAGAAAATCTTTCTAGCTTTTTCTTATGTGATGATTTTGAGTGCGAAATTGAAAACAAATGAGAGCTAAATTCCTACTCCATCATCCTCATCTATTCTAGCCACTTAGATTAGGGTGTTTGCTTTGCTAATACTTGATTAGTAAAGCAAGAGCTTGGGCTTGAGTTTCTTCAAAGTAGATCATCTTTGTTGTTGAAGATTGGTAGCAAGCTTGCATCTTTCTCTTCATGGAGCCTCTCTTGAGTCTGGGTACTCGATGATCGCAGCGAAGGGACCTCAACATGGAGCTTTAGAAGTGAAGGAATGGACTACAAAGGTTGTAATCCCTAACTCTTAGAAGTAAAGTTGTTTACTTGCTTGTTTATCCTAATACTCTAGTTAAGATCTTGGTTAGGGTTTGTTTAGCACCCCAAAAATTTTAAAGTAGCATGATTGATGCTTGACTAAACCTTTCTATGGTGCTAAGCCAACCCTACAGTGGTATCAGAGCCAAGCTAGAGCATTAGGCGATGTGTAGACGAAGTTTGAAGTCCGATCGAACTCCGAAACCCCGTAAAAACCTAGTTTCTGGAAAAAATTTCAAAAGTTGAAATTTTTCATATTAAAAATACTCAAAAAATCATGCAGGGAATTTTAAGAATTACTGTGAAGTATGAAGCTCTAACTCCCTCAAAGGACCGCGGAACCGCGGCCAAACCATGCGTTTGGCGGCGGTTCCGCGGCCAACTTTGGGAGTTGGGGGCTAATACTTCATGGTTATATTCTTGGGTATTTTTCATGCTTCTGGGAATTTTTAGTTCTACTCAATTGTTGAGCTTTCTGGGATATATTGGGAACTCGTTGATTCGATCGGATAATTTAACTTCGTTTAATTTTTCCGGGTAATTTAGAACATGTTAAAAAGTTCGAACGGATATCAATAACTCACTTTTCCCCTGCCGGAAAATTTCCAAGTGTTGGATTTTTTCCTTAGTTAAAGAACGTTCAAAGTCGTACAAGTAATGCGGTGGGCCCTCTAGAAGAACACAAACCTTAACTCGATTATGTGACCGTCTGAACCGCCTCTAAACCTTAGGGTTTAGGGCAGTACGGCGTTGCCACATGTGAGGCGTTGGTTTGACCCTTCTACGGCTGGACCATTGGTACTGTGACATGTTCTAGGACTTTTTGAACTCCGCTCAAGTGTTGAGCTATTTGGGAAATCTTGGGTGTTTGTTTATTCGATCGGAAAGTTTAACATTATCTATTTATCTGGAATGTGATACAATATTTGGAATCCACGAGTAGTTATGAGATAACTAATTTGAATGTTATAAATCTAGCAGTTTTTAGTCTCATTTGATCGGTTGCCACGGGATTTTGATGTGATCAAATGTCCGTCGCAATCATGTAACGTACGCGGATACTCGCCGAGTAAACTTAATAGATAGCCACGCCCCATAGCCCCGACCAAGTGACTGTAGGAGAACACCGTCGCCAAAAGCATCCGTTCGGGTGCTCGCGGCAGCGGTGTTCCGCCTTAGTGCACTCCGTCAACGGCATCCGGGGGTGCGGCCGTCTACTAAAGTTTCCGACGAGCATTCGATCAGGATGTCGGGAATCTTATTGAATTGCCCGACTAGATATTGAAAAGTGTTTTCGAGATCGAGATTAAAATGCGGGGTTTATAATTGTTAGGCACGCGATGTCTAAGGAATTCATTTGGTTTGGCATGAGATGTCTAAGAAGGTTGTGATTCCAACTGTTGTATCTTTACACTTTCTTTTCTAGGACCGTAAGTGTAATATGTGGTGTATCGCCGGTTTCGTTACTATACATCAACGACAATTGGGATACGCATATTTACTTACGTTGATGATATGAGATATTATGTGTTGTTGTGATATGTTATATTGGATCGTCGTGTTCTGAATAGCCGGGGTTTTTATGTGAGATGAGAGTTTTTCATTTTCATTGATGTAAAATTCATTGTATGTAATATTCTTTTATTGGGGCACTTCCGGGTTGAGGATGATGTCACCATTGTATATTATTTTCTTTTCCGCATTAGGACAGACCCAAGGCGGGGAGCACAAGTAACCGGGTTCTAGGGTTAAGTGGGAGACCATCTTGAGGAGTTGAGACCGGTTGTCCTAACTCAAGAATTGGTAGGGTTGCTTGCTGCTCTCGTAGGGGTCTAGGGTTGTGGGATTGGCTATTCATCGCGACCGTGGAATCCATGTTTTATACAGGCTGGTATTAAAACATGGACCTCCTAGTATATTCAATATTTCATATATGTTCATCTGCTGCAATGTTCTGTGATGAGATCATATTACTGCTTGAGACGAATGTTTATATTATATATATGTGATATATATTATATATTGTTGATTTCATTTCATATCTGATGCTTGGGAAGCATAATAAAATGGGACTTCATTAATAAGATTAATGAAATTAAAAGAAACCTAAAAATGTTGTAGAAACTTGTTTAGAAACTGGTAGCTCTAGTTGTTGCTTTGCATAGTGGTGTTCCTTGTAGAACATCCAACACCTTATTCGATAAGGAAAGAGCCGAGATTCCTTCACCGGGAGTGACCTCTTTAGCGAAACTAGCACATGCTACAAACTCGGTTTGTTTTTTGATTGTTTTTATAGTTTTTGCTTTGCATAGTGATATTTGTGAAATATCCTGCACCTTATTCGATGATGAAAGAGCCGAGATCTCTTCACCGGGAGTGACCTCTTTAACAAAACTAGAAAAGGCCTAAAAAACATTCCAATTAAAATCACTCGATTCTACAACGATATCAAGTTCATTACGCAAAGGTTTTTCTTAAAAACCTGTCGTAGCCCTCCGTCATTTCAGATAAGTAGTATTTAGTATTCGTGCTGCGTTTGTTGGCCTTTGTCAAGGCGTAGTGTGCGGTAGCTGATTACTGCTTATCTGTATAAGCATATGATGTGATTGAGTTAGGGTAGTCGTGCGACCTTGTTGGCCTTTGTCAAGGGTCGTGCGGGTAGGTTTAATTCAATCAGGAAATGACGGGTTGAACTTGACTAGCATACTATGGTTTGTTGGCCTTTGTCAAGGTCATAAGAGGTTAGGGGTAAAATATTATTGGGAATTTCAAGAGTTGAAATTTGCAATGAGATTGCATACCTTCTATGTGATAGTTGGATCCCGATACCCGCTGCGAGTAAGAGTTACTTATGCGAGAGTTTTACACATTACAATTAGCCGATCAAGTAGGTGTCTAGAAAGGTGTCAACGGGGTTATGCCTCTTGGAAAATGAGGTTTACTTTAATTAGGTCCGTGCGAAAGCACGGGGAACCTCCCACAAAGTACCGGCACTGTCCTGGCTGAAAGATTGACGAACTTGTAAGGTGTAATTAATCCCGGCTAGTCTTTCCTTTTAGGGTTTGAAGGAAGATTTGACTAAAATAGTGGTAGACATCCTGATTAGATATATTAATAACCAATCTAATCTTGCAAGAGCATACGCTGAGTGTTTTCTTCTCTCTCTCCTGGTTACGACTATGTCACGCCTTAATCAAGATAATAATACGGATGTATTTACCGAACCCGCTTGTTATAATCCGCTAAGGAACGTTGGTCCCGCTCCAACTTATAATTGTTATAAGACAGAGCAAGAAATATGGGATTACTAGAATTCCCGTGCCACCCAAATGAAGAAAGTGCATGCTGATGCATCTTCTTCGGGTGTGTTCATTACCGAGAACTGTTTCTCAGTATCCTTTACGTCCAGGGTATGAGATACCGGATCAGGATCCCGCAAATGTAATTTGTTACATGGGCTACAGATAGGTAGAGAACTGAGAACGGGTGATAAGTTTCGAGAGTTGGAAATGATGCAAGTGTTGTAGCCAAGTCTGTTGGCAGTTATCACCCTGTATTATCAGAATACATTGATTCTGAACGAATGTTATTAGATACCGAACCTGATATACAACATCATATCGGTCTCTTTATTAGTAAAGAAGGATATAATTTTGTATTGTTGGATAATGTTTTGAACATTTCCTATATCAAGATTTGATCGGTTCAGGCACGTTATCAAAATGCATAGACGTTCTAAATCAAACCACAGTTCTTAACATACAGAACACACACAAGAGGAAGAGTTCAGAAATGAACGAATCCTTCTTAAGGCATTGTAGAGTAGGTCATATCAATACGACCCGACCAGCCGAAGTTACATAAAGATGCATATTTAAATTAGTTTGGATTTACATCTTGTAAAATTTGCCAGTCATGTCACAAAGATAAGATGACCACAGCTCCGTTTATTGGAAACAGAGAAAGAGTTAGTGAACTATTGGGATTGATACATGCTGATGTATGAAGGTCCCCTGTCTACACATACGAAGACCGGTTCTTTGTACTTCATTACATTCATTGATTATCTCTCAAGATCCGGACATATGTTCCTGTTGAAACACAAGTCTGGAACTTTTGAGAAATTCAATGAATATAAGTTAGAAGTAAAGAACCAAAATCGGGTATAAGTATTATGTCCTTTGATGAGATCAAGGAGGAGAATACTTGAGCACGGAATTCCTAGACTATTCTAAAGGAGAATAAGATTCTCTCTCAGCATTACTTCTCCACATGCACCACAGCACGTCGGTGTATCGGGATGGAGCAATCGCACCCTATGTGATATGGTGTGCTCTATGATGAGTACTACTGAGTTGCCCATTTTCTTTTGGGTTATGCACTTGAGAAGTTGCATACCTATTGAATTGGGTTCCAACTAAATCAGATGCCTACCACTCCATATGTGATATGGTATGGGAAGAGCCCATCTCTTTAAGATGTTAAGATTTGGGGTTGTCCGGCCTATGTCAAAAGCAAAATCCGGACAAGCTCGAGGCAAGGTCAGTTCTGTGGAAGTTTGTTGGATATCCCAAGCATTCGCAAGGGAATATCTTTTACCACACCAAGGAACAAAAGATGTTTTATTTCTCGGCATACCACTTTTTGAGAAAAAGGGAATTTCTTGTGAAGAAATTAGTGGTCATGAGGTAGAACTGGAAGGAGTTCAAGCTATATAAACCGCAGCTGATGATTTGGTAAACCCGGAGGATTCAATAGTTTCCAACGAACCTCAGCCTCTCCGCCGATCTGGTAGGGTTACTCATCCACCTGAGAGATACTTCGGTTTCTCTATGATAGTGGGAGCAAGGATTGCATCATGAGATGATGACCCAACTAGTTTTGAGCAGGCCATCAGGAGTGGGGACTCTGTGAGAATGGCTGGATGCCTACCGATCTGAGATGGAATCGTTATACACCGACAAAGTATGGACTTTGGTTTATTTATTTGAAGGGTTAAATCCCCATCAAGAGAAATTATATCTTGAGAAGATTACTTGGTGTACATGGAAAAGTTGAGACTTTCAAAGCTTTGCTTAAGTCCATCCAGATCCTACTTGCCACGGCTACATACCATGACTACGATATCTGGCGGTTGGGTGTCATGACTGCTTTTCTAAATATTGATTTGGACGAGAGCGTTTATAAGTACACAGCCAGAGGGCTTCGTAGACAGTGGGAGCAGCGGAAACTTGAGCATGATGTTTTATGGGATAAATCAGGCATCGCGAAGTTGGAACGTCTGTTTTGATGTGGTAGTCAAAGAGTTTGACTTCATCAAAATGGTAGATGAACCTAGTATATACAAAAAGGTAGTAGGGAATATGGTGGTGATCCTCGTATAGTACGTGGATGACATACTCATGATAGGGAAGGAGTTTCATATGCTACGCTCGGTCAATCTCTTCTTATCACAAGGATTCTCCTTATAGGATCAAGGTGACACCTCCTAAATCCTGAGTTATGGATCTATGAGATAGATCTAATTGGATGTTAGGATTCTCACTAGTTGTAGTGAGATGGTATCAATCGATCCTGGAGAGAATCACCGGAAAGGTTCCAGGGTGATAAGGACGACTGAATGTCAGTCACAGGCATTGTCTTTACCCTCAGTGGAGGGACGGTATGTTGTGAGTTCCAAGATAGATACCATGACATACTAGACGATTAAAGGCAAGATACATCGTTACTATGGATGCTACCAAAGAGGCAGTCTGGATTTATATGAGTTCATGAGATGAATTTCGTTCCTACCATTGTGTGACAATGGAGTTGTGGCTTAGGCCTAGGAACCCCTATCTGATCTGTGATCCAGACATATTCTTAGGCAGTATCACCTGATCATGGAGATGGTTGATCTCCAGGAAGATCGAGGTTAGGAGAGTAGACACAGAGGACAACAGCGCGGATCCACTCACAAAATCCTATTTCCCAGTAGAGACTTTTATGGGATGGTTGAGTATGAGATACTTCAACCACAGCTGATTGTTGGGTATGAGATACTACAACAGATGGCCCTAGTGCAAGTGGGAGATTGTTAGTTATATGTATGCCCTAGAGGCCATTACTGTACATGCGTTGTATATTGTAGTGGATGCTTGAACATATATAGGGAGGAATTTCTTGCTCGACATGATAGTATGCTATCTGGTTACTCTTTATCTTAACATGTACTCTGTTGTCTCTATGTTACATGTTGATAAAGCCCTTAGGATGAGTGCTTGACTACCAGGACTATGATGCAGATCATACTAGTGGGGACAGTGTAGTCGCCAAGTACATCCTTCAAATGTTCCTAGTCGTGGGAGTACCGAGACAGGGCATCGATACTCCAGAATAGACTAGCGTATGCGCTTCTTGACCCATATGATGAAAGATGGATGATCCCATATCCATTGGTGTTTGACATCAGAGAATGTATACGGGTGCTCAGTGGAGCCTGGGTATACTGGACGGACTCGCCGAGAACTCCTAGATGGTATTATACCTCACGTCAGATGGCCGTTCTCTGGTGACACAGGTACAGGTTAGTCTGTAGACCCGAGATCGTCATAGAGTCTTGTGTGATTCCCACTGTGCTTTGATTTCCATCATACCACGTCCAAGAGGGCATGCAAAACGATGGCTTTTCGGTACAGTCCCGAATCACATGGAGGCAATGAGCGATAGGAGGAGTTTCACCTCTCCCGGTATAGGGAGTTGATGTTGTGCAGTGTTCGATTGGCTATAACTGAAAATCCCTGGCCAGGGTTGCTGAGATTTACTGGTAAGTGTTATCAGTAGTTTCTCGAACTGTTATATACCTCATATCGACACGACTTATCAAGCTACTGGGGTCTGACGTTTACCACCTCTAGGCGAGATATGCGATATATCAGACGAAGAGACCGGACTGTACGGGAGTGTTACTGATTGGATTCACAGGAGAATGTACAGGCTTGCTTGTTGATCTTCTGATTGCTCAATACCTGGGTGGATGTTACGTTTAGCTGTCCGCTTGCAGCTTGTGGGTGTTTGATATGATCATCACCTACTGCCGGCGTATTGACGATTCTTTAGAGTCCTACACAGAGGTTTCCTGGCTCAGGCAAAATAGAGTAGGGGCACATATTTGATATGTGCGGGACCGAGAATAATACGTGTATACGATACCATATTAGATTCTCGCGATATGTGATATCGGCCGGGTATATGTGATATAGCCGGGTCATCGGATCAAGTATTGATTCGATAAACTGATACAGATTATATTAGTCGGTTATTTGTGAAATAGCCGGATTATCGGATCAAGTGTTGATTCGATAATTTAATGTATAATTATATATTTGATATATTATATTACATTAACTAATATATATATAAGCTCACTTAAAAATTCTTTTTCTCACTTGGATAATACATTGATATATATGTGATATATGTTAATTGTATTATTTTATTTTGTTACAATAAATGTTGTATATGTGATATATAATATTGTAACATGTTAGGGTTACAAATGCAACATGCTTTGTGGAGTTTAAATATGGTTAGGGTTTGGATTAGGGTCAAACTTGGATGAAGCTTTCAAGAAGCTTCTTGAAGTTTTGACTTTGACTATGATATTTTGTAAAGATATTTTGTAGATATTTCTTAACCAAACACAAACCCTTTACCATAGTAAATTCTCTATATGGGTTAAGTCTTCATTCTTAACCCATGGTTGCATTTCTAACCACACACAATGATTTCATTATTCATCACAAAGTAATTTCTTCTTCTTCTTCCTTTGAGAAAAGCTTTCTAGCTTTTTCTTATGTGATGATTTTGAGTGAGAAATTGAAAACAAATGAGAGCTAAATTCCTACTTCATCATTCTCATCTATTCTAGCCACTTAGATTAGGGTGTTTGCTTTGCTAATACTTGATTAGTAAAGCAAGAGCTTGGGCTTGAGTTTCTTCAACATAGATCATCTTTGTTGTTGAAAATTGGAAGCAAGCTTGCATCTTTCTCTTCATGGAGACTCTCATGAGTCCGGGTACTCGATGATCGCAGCAAAGGGGCCTCAACACGGAGCTTTCGAAGTGAAGGAACGGACTACAAAAGTTGTAATCCCTAACTCTTAGAAGTAAAGTTGTTTACTTGCTTGTTTATCCTAATACTCTTGTTAAGATCTTGGTTAGGGTTTGTTTAGCACCCCAAAAATTTTAAAGTAGCATGATTGATGCTTGCCTAATCCTTGCTAAGGTGCTAAGCTAACCCTACACAAGGATGCTACCAAAGAGGTTGTCTGGATATATATATATAAGTTCATGAGATGAACTTTGTTCCTGCCATTGTGTGACAATGGAGTTGTGGCTTAGGCCTAGGAACCCCCGTCCCATCTGTGATCCAGACATATTCTTAGGTAGTATCACCTGATCATGGAGATGGTTGATCTCCAGGGAGATCGAGGTTAGGAGAGTAGACACAGAGGACAACAGTGCGGATCCACTCACAAAGGCCTATTTCCCAGTAGAGACTTTTATGGGATGGTTGAGTATGAGATACTTCAACCACAGCTGATTGTTGGGTATGCGATACCACAACAGATGGCCCTAGTGTAAGTGGGAGATTGTTAGTTATATGTATTCCCTATAGGCCATTACTGTACATACGATGTATATTGTAGTGGATGCTTGGACATATATAGAGAGGACTTTCTTGCTCGACATGATAGTATGCTATCTCGTTACTCTTTATCTTAACATGTACTCTGATTGTCTCTGTGTTACATGTTGATAAAGCCCTTAGGATGAGTACTTGACTACCAGGACTATGATGCAGATCATACTAGTGGGGACAGTATAGTCGCCAAGTACATCCTTCAAATGTTTCTAGTCATGGGAGTACCGAGACAGGGCATCGATACTCCAGAATATATTAGCGTATGCGCTTCTTGACCCATATGATGGGTGATGGATGATCCCATATCCATTGGTGTTTGACATCAGAGAAGGTATACGGGTGCTCAGTGGAGACTGGGTACACTGGACGGACTCGCCGAGAACTCCCAGATGGTATTATACCTCACGTCAGATGGCAGTTCTCCGGTGACACTGGTACAGGTTAGTCTGTAGACCCGAGATCGTCATAGAGTCTTGTATGATTCCCACTGTGCTTTGATTTCCATCATACCACGTCCAAGAGGGCGTGCAAAACGGTGGCTTTTGGGTACAGTCCCGAATCACATTGAGGCAATGAGCGATAGGAGGGGTTTCGTCTCTCCTGGTATAGGGAGTTGATGTTGCGCTGTGTTCGATTGGCTATAACTGGAAATCCCTGGCCAGGGTTGCAGAGATTTACTGGTAAGTATTATCAGTAGTTTATCGAACTGTTATGGACCTCATATCGATACGACTTATCAAGCTACTGGGGTCTGACGTTTACCACCTCTAGGCGAAATATGCGACATATCAGACGAAGAGACCGGACTGTACGGGAGTGCTATTGGTTGGATTCACGGGAGAATGTACAGGCTTGCTTGTTGATCTTCTGATTGCTCAATACCTGGGTGGCTGTTACGTTTAGCTGATTGCTTGCAGCTTGTGGGTGTTTGATATGATCATCACCTACTGCCGGCGTATTGACGATTCTTTAGAGTTCTACACAGAGGTTTCCTGGCTCAGGAAAAACAGAGTAGGAGCACATATGTGATATGTGCGGGACCAGGAATAATACGTGTATGCGATACCGTATTAGATTCTCGCGATATGAGATATCGGCCGGGTATATGTGATATAGCCGGGTCATCGGATCAAGTGTTGATTCGATGAACTGATACAGATTATATTAGTCGGTTATATGCGATATAGACGGATTATCGGATCAAGTGTTGATTCAATAATTTAATGTATAATTATATATGTGATATATTAAGTTACTTTAACTAATATAAGCTCACTTAAAGATTCTTTTTCTCACTTGGATAATACATTGATATATATGTGATATATGTTAATTATATTATTTTATTTTGTTACAAAAATATATTATATATGTGATATATAATATTGTAACAAGTTAGGGTTACAAATGCAACATGTTTTGTGGAGATTAAACAAGTTAGGGTTTGATTTGGATTAGCATTTGGGTTAGCTTTTTCATGAAGCTTCTAGAAGCTTTATTTTGTTTTAAGCTAAGATATTTTGTATAGATATTTTCTAACCCAACCCAAACCCTTTACTCAAGTTAACTCTCTACATGGGTTAAGTCTTCATTTTTAACACATGGTTGATTTGTAACCATAACAATGATTTTTCATTATTCATCACAAATGAACTTCTTCTTCTTGCTCTTGAAAAGATTTCTAGCTTTTGGGTTTGTGATGATTTTGAGTGAGATAAAGAAAACAAATGAGAGCTAAATTCCTACTTCATCATCCTCATCTATTCTAGCCACTTAGATTAGGGTTTTTGCTTTGCTAATACTTGATTTGTGAAGCAATAGCTTGGGTTTGAGATTCTTCAAGGTAGATCATCTTAGTTGTTGAAGATTGGAAGCAATTTTTTATCTTTCTCTTCATGGAGCCTCTCTTGATTCTGGGTACTCGATGATCGCAGTGAAGGGACCTCAACACGGAGCTTTAGAAGTGAAGGAATGGACTACAATGGTTGTAATCCCTAACTCTTAGATGTAAAGTTGTTTACATGCTTTGTTAACCCTATGTCTCTAGTTAAGATCTTGGTTAGGATTTGTTTGGCACCCTAAAAAATTTAAAGAAGCATGATTGATGCTTGCCAAAACCTTGCTAAGGTGCTAAGCTAACCCTACAGATATTCTCCATCTTCACTTCCCTCAGCGGTATTGCTTCTGCTCATTTGGAGAAGTAATCAGTTGTTGCCAAAATGAATCGATGTCCTCTGGACGATGCTGGTTCGATGGGGCCGATTATGTCAGTCCCCCACATTTCGAACGGCCAGCTAGCCACCGTTGGATGTAGTGGATTTGGATGCTGATGGATAAAGTCCCCGTGAATCTGGCACGAGTGGCACTGCTTCGCATATTCGAGGCAGTCCTGAATCATCGTGGGCCAATAGTAGCCCATCCTTTTAATCTTCAGCTTTATCTTCGGGCCGGCTTGGCGAGAACCACAGAGTCCGTCTTGAGTTTCTTGGATGACTCTCTTTGCCTCTTCAGGTCCCAGGCATCTTAGCCATAAAGAGTCAAATGATCTTTTATACAGGGTATCATTGACGAAAGCAAAAGACAGAGCTCATTTCATAAGCTGATGTCTTGAGGATGCATCTTCAGGTGTTCGACGGGATTTGAAGTAGTCTACAAAGACTTCCCTCCAATCCTTAGCCTTTTCATGGTCTTTTATTTATAGAGTCGTTTTCTCGGTCGCTCCCTTTTCTTCGGACGACTCCGAAGATATTTCTGCCGGTGCGAGAACCCGATGGCTTTGCACAACGATCCTCACGTCATCGAGGTTTTCGTCAGACAGTTCTTTAGCGAGCTTGGCTAATGCATCCGCTTTGCTATTTTCCACACGCGGTATGCTTTCCAGGGTGTAGGAAGGAATTTGAGTCAGCAGTCGTTGTACTCTCTCGCCGTATTTCACCAACTCTGGTTTGCACGTTTGATAGTCGCCGTTTACTTGACTAACGACCAGTTAGGAATCTCCGTATATGAGGAGGTTTTCAATTCCCATGTCGATAGCGATTTCAAGACCTGCTATCAAAGCTTCATACTCGGCTTCATTGTTTGTCCTCGGCTCTATTAAGGAGAAGGCAAAGCGCATTATCTCTCCTTGTGGAGTCACGAAGATGAGGCCTACCCCTGATTTGATTACGGGGGTGCTTTGTTTACGCTTCTTCATGGAAGTTGCTCCATCGAAGTAAAGTTCCCACCAGGTATCATCCCTGTCGATCGTGTCAAACGCATGTTCGTCTGGCAATTCGCAATTCAAAGGAGAATCGGCGGGTATTCGATGCTCAGCGAGGAAGTCGGCGATGGCCTGGCCTTTCACTTCCTTAAGAGGCCGATAAGTTATCGAGAACTCCATCAAGAGCAAGGCCCATTTAGCAAGCCTCCCTGTTAATATGGCCTTCGACATCAAATACTTGAGAGGATCCACTTTTGATATGAGATGGACCTCATGTGCCAACGTATAGTGTCTGAGCTTCGTTATTGCGAAGATCAACGCTAAGCAGTGTTTTTCAATGGGAGAGTAATTGCTTTCTGCCTCCAGGAGAACTCGACTCAAATAGTATAGAGCTCTTTCTTTCCCTTGGTCGTTCTCTTGTGCCCATAGCACGCCTAAGGAACCTTTGAGTGTTGTCGTATATAGGACAAGAGGTTTTCCTTTAACGGGAGCGGCCAGGACTGGAGGATTCTGTAGGTATTGTTTGATTTCGTCCAGTGCGCTTTGGAATTTGTGATCCCAGACGAACGGGGACCCCTTCTTCATTAAGTGACTGTAAGGACGGCATTTGCCGGAAAGATTGGCTATGAATCGCCGGATATATGCAAGCTTTCCTTGCAGAGATCGCAGCTGCTTGAGAGTCTTTGGCGGGGGCATTTCCATGATCGCCTTGATCTTCGACAGGTCTATCTCGATGCCTCGGTGTCGAACGATGAAACCCAGGAATTTGCCCGAGGAAACTCCGAACGTGCATTTAAGAGGGTTCATCTTCAAGTTGTATTGCCGAAGGCGTTGAAATACGATCCTCAGATGCTCTAAATGTTCCTCGTATGATTTTCTTTTTACCACAAGGTCGTCGATATAGCATTTGATAATTTCATGTATGAGGTCATCGAAGATCTTCGTCATGGCCCTCTGGTAGGTGGCACCGGCGTTCTTTAGACCAAAAAGCATCACCTTGCAGCAGAATATACTCAAAGGGGTCCGGAAGGCGGTATGCTTCTGGTCTTCGGGATGTATCTTTATCTGATTGTATCCTGACGAGCCGTCCATGAAGGAGAAAACTTCATGAGTGGACGTGTTGTCTATCATCAGCTCGGTGATCGGTACTGGGAAGTCATCCTTCGGGCAGGCTTTATTGAGATCTCGAAAGTCCACACATATGCGCACCGTCCCATTTTTCTTCATCACCGGGATGATGTTGGCGATCCAGTCAGGATACTGAACTTCTTGGATGAAGCCAGAGTCGATTAGCTTCTTGACCTCGGAGTTGATGCTCATCTCAAGCTCATGCCGCATCCTCCTCGATGCTTGTTTGATCGGCTTGACGTCCGGAGATATCGCCAGTTTGTGCACAGCAATCTCTGGATCTAATCCTGACATCTCGGAATAGTTCCATGCGAAGCAATCTTTATGCTGCATGAGCACGTCTTTTAGCGGAGCCACCCTTTCTTCAGAGAACAGCTCACTGACGAACGTCGGCCGCGGGTCACTTGCTGTCCCTAAATCAATTTTCTTGGGGTTATCTGCAGTAGTATGTATCCCATCTTCCAGCTCTTTTGGTGCCGGTGGAAACTCTGAGATTACCTCGTTATCATCGTTTTCGAAGCACCAGGGGAGGTCATCCATATTCTCGGGCTCTTCTTCTGACAGCGTTATCACGTGACAGGTACGAGCTTTCTTCCAAGATCGATATTGATCCGGCTCTACTCTCGTGGCTTTGGGTTCATGCTTCTGCGGCGAGGTTACCTTCCAGCTGTTGGATAGAGCGAACCTGTCTTGTTGATATTGGTCTTCGACCCAGTTCTTGAATGTGAAACAGTCTTCGAGAGGATGTCCTATTGCCCTGTGATAAGAGCAATAGTCCGGATGAGAGACTTCGCCTGCTTGCTCAGGGTGCTTGGACTCCGGGAGGGTAATCATTTGATGTTTTATGGCACGATCAAGTTTCTTCTGTGTTGTATCCTGGGGAAAAGAGTATGCTCGACCCATTTTCTTCATAAGAGACGAATCCGGGCTGCTCGATTCCTGACCGCGTGGCTTCTTGGACCCGCTTTGTCGTTGTCGAACGCCTTTCCCGTTCTTTGGTTTATTTCTGCCTCTGCGTCGGGCCTTTTGTACAACGGGTTGACAAGGAGGAGCATTTTCATTTTTCACAGCCTGTTGAAGGAGGCGTTGCGTCCTGGCTTTCTCGTAAATGGCCATTTCGTGATTATGGTCGTCTTAAACCTTTTGACATGCTTCCCTTATATGCCTGTCCATATGTTCTTCGAACGAAGGACTGAGCATTTTCACGGCGGGAGTTCGTCCTGGTTCAGGGTTAGCATCTTCCCATAGAGCATCTCCTTCTTCATCAAAGTCATATATGACGTAGCAGTCGCGGAGTAGCTCCCGTTTCTTGGATTGAATATACCTAAGCCCGATCGTTTCCATTCTCCTTTTGGGCAACTTTCGTTGAGTTCCGGGAACGTGCTCCTATTTCATTTCGCTTGAGCCAGGAAACCTCTGTGTAGGAATCTAAAGACTCGTCAATACGCCGGCAGCAGATGAAGATCATATCAAACACCCACAAGCCGCAAGCGGTCTGCTAAACGTAACGGCCACCCGGGTATTGAGCGATCAAGCCCGCTCACACTCCAGTGAATCCAACCAGTAACACTACCGTACAGTCCGGTCTCGTCGTCTGATATGTCGCATATCTTGCCTAGGGGTGGTAAACGTCAGACCCTAATAGCTCGATAAGTCGTGTCGATGTGAGGTCTATAACAGTTCAAGAAACTACTGGTAACACTTACCAGTATATTTCAGCAACCCTGGCCAGGGATTTCCGGTTATAGCCAATCGAACACAGCGCAACATCAACTCCCTATACCGGGAGAGACGAATCCCCTCCTATCGCTCATTGCCTCCATGTGACTCGGGACTGTACCCAAAAACCACCGTTTTGCACGCCCTCTTGGACGTGGTAAGATGGAAATCAAAGCACAGTGGGAACCACACAAGACTCTATGACGATCTCGGGTCAACAGACTACTCTGTACCAGTGTCACCTGAGAACTGCCATCTGACGTGAGGTATAATACCATCTGGGAGTTCTCGACGAGTCCGTCCAGTGTACCCAGTCTCTACTGAGCACCCGTATATCATCTCTGATGTCAAACACCAATGGATATGGGATCATCCATCGCCCATCTGTATGGGTCGAGAAGGTACACGCTAGTCTACTCTGGTATATCGATGCCCCGTCTCGATACACCCACGACTAGGGACTTTGAAGGATGTACTTATGGACTACCATGTCCCCACTAGTATGATCTGCATCATAGTCCAGGTAGTCAAGCACACATCCTAAGGGCTTTACCAACATGTAATAGAGAGACAGCCTGTGTACACGTTAAGGTAAAGATCAACCAGATAGCATACTATCATGTCGAGCAAGAAAGTCCTCCCTATATATGTCCCAGCATCCACTACAATATACATCCAGTGTACAGTAATGGCCTCTAGGGCATACATATAACTAACAAAAGATTCATACAAAAATAATAGGAAATGTTTACAATGGTAAAATATTAAATCCGGGACACAGATTAAGAAACTCGAAAGTACGGCCGTCTAAAATATTTCTGGCCTTTCTGACCATTCTCGTGTGCATCCTATCACGATCGCAAGCGTCAGGATCCTTGCCAATATCCTCCACCCTCTGATAAGCAGCGATTATCGTCGTCTTTTGGAAAACTTGATGCAAGATATCAATGAGATTATCTCGCCGTTTCCTTGAGATCAGGCCCGTCAGATACATTGAGTGCACCTTATCTTCAGCATCATCCAATGCCTTAAGCGGCATAGCTTCGTGAAATCCAGGAAGTGCTCCCCAAATTGCTATCACTACAATCTTCAAAAGAGCGGAGCGACGAGGAAGTAGTCGACCGTTGTGTTCATGGAAACGATTCATAATCTCAGCATATTGGGCGTTTGTAAACTCCTGGTTTCGACAACGGCCCTGTGTGCGAATGTCCTCATAAAAAATAAATTTGCTAAGACTGTATAAATGAGCAGCCATAGTGTCTGAAAAGAGACATCAGTGAAAGATTAGCAATAAAGAAACCCTCATTAAACAAGCATTGGGATTCAAACAAATTCTTGGGAAGACAAGTTCTGTTAAGCTACCAACAAAATTCAAATCAGTGCGAATAAGGGTAAAACTCTATGAAAAGATTTTCAAATACACCAGGGAATAAAATTCCCAAAGGGTCCCATTGATCTTTCAGAGCTAAGCTCTTCGCCGGAGGAATTAAATTCCTTTATGTAATGGAATTAAATTCCAAGAATCCATAAAAATACATGAGAAACAAAAATCCCAAGAATCCTCAAAATCAGAGGGAAATGTTCGAGATATGGAAGTTATTGCTCAAAGATCACATCTTTGGAGGATGGGTTTCTGAGGAGAGCAAAGCTCTCATAATGGATTTAAAATCTAGAGGCTTTCTCAAAGAAGGAAAGTTTTCTGATGTACAAAGCGTTACCTGAAAAAGGGTTTCTTTTGACAGAGTTTAACTCTGGATTTGCAATGGCAGAGAACTAAGCTCTGAGGAAGAGAATTAAATTCTCAAAAAAAATAAAAAAGGAAGGAGATGAAGAAACAGTGGCTGCCTAAGAAACCAAACCCTTACATTTACAAAACATGACTAGGGCGGTTCATCTTCCCATTCCCCTAGACAATCCAACGGCTGTAAAAGTGACAGCGTTGCACTCACGTGTAAACCATGTGAGAACAACGCTGTGGGGGCATTTGTTCCCTTACGGAAAATAAATAAATAAATAGAGCAAGGGAGAAAGTCCCCAAGGGGAGCATCACATGCCCACACATGATAGGCGCTTCGCTTAACAAAACTAAGCCAAAACTGAACCTCACGTGCAGACATGTAACCCCTATAAGCAAAGAATACAGGCGCCTGAATACGGCAAACAAGTGGGACAAAAAGAAACTCACGTGATAACACGTGACACCCTTGGGTCGGCTTAATTTGATTGTGTCACGTGCTACACGTGATAGACTCCTATGCCTTCTGGACTAATAAAAATAAATTCTAATTAAAAGGGATTAAAAGCCTTATTTGGAAAATACTTCCTTGTATCTTTCTAAACAAGAAAGATTACGCTCTATAAAACAGAGCGCCGTTAGATTAAATTTCCAATGGTGATTAAAAATCACCAATCTACATAGTGCAAGGAAATATCTTCCTAAATTTGTTAAGAACGACAAAAG
Organism: Agapanthus africanus; assembly: GCA_030015575.1. Lineage (NCBI taxonomy): Eukaryota > Viridiplantae > Streptophyta > Magnoliopsida > Asparagales > Amaryllidaceae > Agapanthus > Agapanthus africanus. The sequence continues at coordinate 42,642,400 of JASDDO010000024.1, read as the reverse complement.
AAATATCTTCTGTAAAACAGAAGTCCTTGGATTAAAAATCCAGCGGTGAATAAAATTCACCAAGTGATCAAAAAGATCATGTTGGTTGATTAGAAAATCAATCAAAATCTTTCAACAAGAGATTTGCTAAAAAAATTGATTCGCTTCTTTCTCCTATAAATAAGAGCAAAGAAACAAACAAAAAAAAGAAGAGGATGAGAGACATAAAAAAGAGAAGAGAAGAGAAAAAAAAAAGAGAAACCTTTCGTAAGCTTAAAAGAAAAGAGAATTTAATTCTCCAGAGAGAAAAAGAGAAAAAAGAAACTCTAGGTAAGAGAAGAAAAAAATACAGAGAATATCCCATCTCTTTTTCACCTTCATAAGAGTTTAACTCTTCCAAAAAGAACTTAGTTCTTCCTCTGGTTAAGATCTGCAGAAGCAGATCTTCCCACAAGTTAAGAATTTAATTCTCATCGGGGAGATTTTGCCATGCAGATCCAAAACCTAGAGAGAGATCTAAGTTCAGAGAATTTAATTCTCCCAAAAAGTATATAGGAATTTAATTCCTCTGATGAAGCAAGGGTTTAACCCTTCATATGAGAACTTAGTTCTCCCTTATGGCAAAGATCTGCAGAAGCAGATCTCCTCACGAGTTGAGAATTTAATTCTCATCAGGGAGATTCTGTCATACAGATCCTAAACCTAAGAGAAAAAATAAGTCTTAAGGATCCAATTCTCATAAAACAATGGCTTAAAAGCCTCGAAACTCAGGATCTCCATGCACGTAAGAGGATTGGCACCCAACATGATAACTGCTAATCACGTGCTCCCACGTGAGCGCCTGTGATGAAAAAAGAGAATAAAAGAAATTGACTCACGTGATCACACGTGACCTCATAATAGTGCCTAACACTTACAAAGCAAAAGGGAATAAATCAAAGGCAGTTTCCATTTTGAGGCTCCTCACGTGCTCCCACGTGACCCAATAGCACTTAACGCCCAGAAAAGAACAAAAGAATAAACCCGTAGAGGCAACACCTCAGATTCTTGAAGTCTAATATTACTTCAAGCGCCTCACGTAACCCCACGTGAGCGCCTCTGAATTTTAGTGTTTAACACCATTTTGTACACATCACGTGGGAGCACGTGAGCGCTGAATAAATATGTTGGTGTTGAACACTATGAAGGGCTAACATTAGCCAGAATCAGATCAAATGTTCCAAGGACCATCAATTTAGCCCTTTATGCTCGGGGTTTCCAAAGCCGATCTCAAGACAGCTAATAAGCTCCCAACAAATGACATCCAAACTGACGTTCATCCCACTTCCCAAAATCGGGACATTGGTTCAAGGGTATATCTCTTATACATGTCGTTGTAATCCTTCAACGTCTTCAAAGAGATGGAGGGTCCCAATAACCAATAACTTTTGGCGCGCCCCCAAACTGGTTAAACCAAAACCCCATGGACTATGAGGTCCTTAAACTCATGGACTATAATGTCTTTAAACTTTACAGACTATGAGGTCTTTAAACTAGATTATGACATCTTTAAACTGGACTATGAGGTCATTAAACTCATGGACTATGATGTCCTTAAACTTTATGGACTGTGAGGTCCTTAAACTCATAGACTATGATGTCTTTAAACTTTACAAACTATGATGTCTTTAAACTGACATATACTATGATGTCCTTAAACCCACCGGACCGCGATGTCCCTAAACTAAAACAATAGAGTCCAAATGCTCTTTTGTTGGATTTAAATGATCCCAAAACCCTGTTAAGTAGATCTTAGTATAAAAATTAGACTAACGTATCCTTAACAAACATTTAAGTTGATCTTAATCTCAATAAGATTAACAATCCTTAAACCCACTGGACCGCAACGTCCCTAAACTAAGACGCTAGAGCCCGAATTCTCTGTCATTGGATTTAAAGGATTCCAACCCCCCCGTTGAGTAGATCTTAGTCTAAGAATTAGACTAACGTATCTTTAGCAACGTTTAAGTTGATCTTGATCTCAATGAGATTAACGATCCTTAAACCCAAACCAAACCCAAATCTAAGAAAATACGAATTTGGACTAATCCACGCCCTACAGACGACAACATAAATTAGTTTCCGTATACAATCCACGGGCAACCCAAAACAAAACAAATACACATGACACAAAGTGACCATCTGGAGAAGGAGAAAGTGTTTACCGCGATGTGGTAGCGTAATTAACTGCAGGGGCTTGCGCCTGCATGGAAGAGCGTCCCCATAATAAAAAAAAACCCTCACAATGAGGGGGAATCTGACGAAGTCTGCTAAATCGGCCGCATCCGTCTAAACCTTCGAAACATGGTGCCATAAATCAACTTGGCATCTTCGGAGAGGTGGAGGGATAAAACCAAATAGCATCTGCCCCCAAATTCAGGCAAGACGACCTACGCGGTTTCGTTTCTGTTTTCGGCAGCGAACAGCCATCTTGAAGAAGTATCCTCCGCCTGTCGAAAACACAACACCGGTGAAGCCAGAACAGTCTCCTCAGCGGTTGTCCTCCAAGATCCACAGAGTTTGGTAGAAAGTCCAAGACTCTGTAATTGACAAAGATTACTCTCGCCGGCTTATCACGCCCCGCTTTCCTGTATACGGGAAGGGGATGCGACGAGGTCGCTATATATTTACTCATAAGTAAATACGCTAAGCGTAACTAAGAATATAAAGAAATATTCATAAGAGACAAATGTAACGAACACCAACTTTATTTATTAAACATTCTTTTTACAATACTTCTGAAAAGTAAATACATGGAATGGAAAGCAACTGGTCTAAGCCTGTGACTCGGTCTGTTGGTGCTCCTCCTCTGGGATGTCTACTCTTTCAGTCTTCTCAATATCTGACGAACATTCCAAGAAAACAGAGAAAGGTGGAATGTCCGTCAGCGAACTTTCGCTTGATAAGTCCCAAAGAAAAACGGAGTAAAGAAAAAAAATGTAATGATAGGGAAAAATTATAATATGAATTATTGAGTATGTCATATCATCTTGTCAAGTTTATTTAGCTTGCGGTTTATTGTAATACAAATGAACAAGTATGGTAATGTGTGACGAGTAGATAAACTTGATATCATGAGCATGGTATTATAAAAATAACATAGCCATATAATGTAAGTGTAGTGAACATGCAGTGAAGGTAAGTGTCTTAACAGGTCTCTACTTGGGTATACTAATCTAACGTAAGTTCAAGAATGAATGTCAACCAATCTCAAGAGTGTTCTCGAACCCAACAGGCTGTAATCCAGCGGTAGGGAACCACGGGCCCGAATCAAATGTTAGTAACGGGACTTCAACCTAGTGTTGAAGTATTCCAAACTCAACAGGCTGTAATCCAGGAGCAAGGAAACACTGGCCCTCATGATAGCTTGCTTGTGTTAGTAGACATAGATTCATGATCTAGGGGGACTCTTTAGATTTTGTTAGATTCACGCATGAACTACCCTAACACCCCGTGTATTTATTGTATTGATAGTAATGATTGTACTGATGGTATTGTATTGTATTGTCTTGTATTATAGATTATATAGATGGATGACTTGCCAAAACCATGATATCAGTAAATGAATGTAATTGGAGAATCATGTAGATGGATGTATATCTATGGTTCGGTTCGGTCAAGATAGATTGAATAGATTGAATATATTGATTATATGGATTCATGGATTCATATTGAATTATAGTTTGTACTTGAATCATATTCAAGTCAGATTATTATATTAAGACTCAGTCTGAGTCAGACAATTAGAAAAGAAATTAAAATCCTGAATTAGGTTTTGGTGTTATCGGTAACCGCTGCACATGGACGGCAGGATTTGTGTCTTTTTCAAAGACGATTACCGTGTTGATAACACCGTTTGTTAAGTTGTCTACCTTAAATAGGCAAGCACCCATATCTCCGGCTCCCTGAGGCTCAAGAGACTGGTCCCGCTTAAACCTATGTTTACCAGGGTCCTTATTGTAATTTAGTATAACTTGAGGGGTTTTATGTAAAAATAATTTTGTATAATTTTCAAAATACACCTCAAGTATTTTATTATCGTCTTTAAAGTTTTCATTGATGTATATTTTATCATTGTGACATTTCTAGTGAATAAAACCTAATTTCATAATATATGGTATTTATTTGTAATATTGGAGTTGTATGGCGTTTTCTTGTACATGGAAGGTTTTTCTTGAATTTTGGAAATGTGAAATATTATAAATATTAAAAATAGATATTTTGATATTAATTACATATATATATATATATTTATTAAAAATATAAGTTTTATTTATAATATAAATCACATTTTCTAAAGAAAATTGTATTTTAAATCTTTCGAGACCGTATGCTCCTGCGGAGGTCTGCATTTCGCACTACTAAGCCCGAGAATGTGCGATAATCTACACCATCCCGAACGGGTTCCTTGAAATGGGTTGTAGCGGCACATTGCAAAGATTTGTTAAAAATACATATCTTGTAGAAAAATGTTTTTATAAGTTTGAGATAGTTTTGTGTAAAATCGTATTTTCCCAAAACTATGTTCCCAAAAATCATCGTGCTATGTTACATATGAGTGTTGTGAGGAGGTAGGTCATTACCTCGTGAACTATCTAAAGGTAAAGCAAGGAATTATAATGATTTATGTCAAAATTAAACTATATGGTATTTTTCTGAAAAAGTGCGATAAAAATTACAATATGAATTATTTTGATATGAAACTTGTCAATATGTTTTGTTAATGTTTAGTGATCATGATGGGAGAGTTTGGTATTATTGTTCTTAAGAAAAATATGATTTTTAAGAAAAAAACTGAATCGGAAGTCAGATTAACTCCGATTTCGTCGGGTTGTAGAATTCTAAGTTTTTAGAATAGTAAATAGAAGGGGGAGAAGGGACTTATAGGTTTAGGGTCAAGAGAAGAGGAAGAGGAAGTGGTAGGAAGTGCCGGTGCGTCGTTTCGTCGTCGGGAACTCCTCGGGTCGTCGTCGGAAGTTCATCGGAGGTTCGCCCTTTTCTAACTCCACTTGTACACAAAAAGTTCTTGGGATTTTTCTTGAGAGTTTGGATAGGAATTTCAGTGTGATGGGTGTGAAAAATTGAGTGGTTATTTATAGGAAAAACTAGGGTTAGGGTAGATGAAAGAGTGTGAAAAAATGTATTTAATTTTGCAATAAAAAGAGTTTTAATTGGATTTTTTTAAGTCTCTGGAATAGAGCAGGGAATTTAAACAGTGTAGGAGTTATGGGGTATACTAAGAGGTATAGGGGAAATAAGAAAATCGGGAATTGGAGCTGAGTCGGCCGGCGGCGCTGGCCGAGTCAGACGCGCCACGTGTACCTTGTCGTTTGGTCTAACTCCTGGACTCCTTTGTTTTATATGTGACTTTTGGTTTTACGGGTTATGCACGTGTAGACTCTTGGGCTTCTAAAAAGATTAAAAGAAATCAAATTAAAAATAATGTGTGGCTGATGGGATTTGAACTCTGGTGCTTTGGTTCGGCAGTGCAAGGTCTTACCAATGAGCTACAAGCTCCTTCTTGTTATTAAAAAGCAAAACAAACTTATAACTTGTGCTCAGGCAAAAGTACCCCTATTTTGTATTTTCGAAAAAAATTGTATAGAAAGTTTAGGGTTGTTACACGGCTGAAGAAGACGAAGGCTCGGCAAGAGGAGGGCCATCCCTCTGCCATACCTCGAAAGGTATCGTCTGCATGGGTGCCTGCCGCAACGACCCTCTCAACTTCGACCTCCTATAAGAGGAGAAGGCCGGAGAAGATCCCCCTGCCCGCGGCAAATTTCAAAGGCAGTGAACCCAAACGCCCCAAGTCTGGGGGCATGGTTGTGCACACGATGTACATGAATTCCAGCAAAGAAGAAAGCCGTACTTCCGCGGGTCATCGACCACTTACACGGTCTGTAACGAAAGTTCAAGAGCAACAGCAAAAACTCCAGGAAATGTTGACAAGAATGGCTGCACTGACTGGGCAGAAAGTGTCACGTCCCGCTTCCCAGAGTATGCTAAGATAGGCACGTGACATAGCCAACCATGCTACCTGTGGATAGGAAAAATCCCTCCATAGTCACATTACGGTTGTAGAGATATCAAGAATAGGAAAGTAAACTAAACTATCTAGTACATGTCCATAAGCCGGAATAAATGAATCAAGAAATAATATAATATGCGGAAGCAAAAGGTCCGATAAATAAAACACCTGGAAAGAAAACTGCATACCAACAGGATCCTCACCGCTCGGTCTAACAGCGGCAATACTCCTGATCAGTCGGCAACAAAGGTAGAGGATTTGGGCCATGCAAAACCCAGACGTCAGCGCGTCATAATATCAAGCAATAATATATAAACAGGGTAGCAAGACATGCAAGTATGATTATAAAAGGTAAAGCAGATGTAACAGCAATATAAACCAGGGCAGTGAAAGGTAGTGTGCAGTGAGTAATCTAAATTGGTCTATTGGGTTAATTATTCTCAAGTCTTTGAAATCAATTTGATGAATCATCGATGTAACTCAATAGTATCCCGTGCGTGCCCGGGATCACGGTGAAGATTCTCGGGCTGAAATCGAGACATGCCGCTAGGCACTAAAAGGAAAAGGGTAACGATGAATGATGTCAATAGCATCATCCTAAGGCTGGCCTAGCCTCTAAAGGGTAGTGGGTAACGATGGACGATGTCAGCAGCATCATCCCAAGGCTGGCCTAGCCTCTAAAATGATCAGTAAAGGTAGCGAACTGTCGAGTTACAAGTCAGGTTTCATCATTGATTTCCCCATACCCCCAAGCTATATGTGTTCAAGTCAGGTATTAAATGATCTGGAGCTAATACCAACACAGGATCAACAGGTAAAGGTTTGTCTGGATATACAACAGGAAATGTCCATAGGGACAACAGGTAAAGTTTGTTGGTATTAGTAACAAGATCAGGTAACAGGTAAAGCCATGGTACATCAGGTCAAATCAAGTAATGTATATAGGTATCATGTCATGTCAAGAGTTGCACGGTACCATGTCGTGTCAAGTAATAGGTGTAACAAGTCATGTCAGGATGCACAAGATGTCATGTGGGTGCTCATAATCAACTAACGTAAGCATGGGTAAACCTAACAAGCATGGGTACTAATTGAACAATAAACTGGAACATTGTAATGTGATATGCAAATAGGTACAGATTAAAATATATGGATGTACGGTTATCGATTAGAGTTAGGGTTATGGTTCCAACATTAAGTATCATACACTTGAACGAATATGGAATATTAAAATCACATTAACATGTATTAAATGACCCAGTGATACAATTATATATAAAAAATAGGTTAAATGGATGCAAACGGGTGTCCGATAGGGTAGAAACTATTAAAAGGTACTGTAGGCTATGCAGATAATTATTATGTGATTTAAATACGGATGTGGGTACTAGGTATAGTAAACTAAAATGCAACGGGTATGTTTCAAGTTCCGAATCTAAAAGATATAAACGGAACATCGAACTGTTAAATTGTAACACATGACTTTAGATTCGATCTATAGGCTTAATATGAAATTAAATAAGTATAAAAATATTATGAATAGCATGTAGCAAGTTTCATTTGCCTCGATAGATCGCGATACGGATACGCACGACAATGTCCAAAGTCGGTAAAAGTCTCGATGCACGCTCGCGCGTACGGAACAGGACCAGGCAATGCACGAATGTGACCAAGCAGTTAGGGGACGTCCACAGGGTTGCTCGGGTCGTCGGCAGCGGCACTGTTCCGGCGGTGACCGGAAACAAGAATCAAGAAAAGAGAAGAAAAAGAAATGAAGAAGAAGAAGAAGAAGGAAAAGAAGAGAAGGGGGCTGTAGGTTCTCTGGTGTTGTCTCAGGTCAGAGAAGTTGGAGAGGAATGACGTCGATGATGGGGTCGAGCTCCGGCGACGTGGGTGTGTAGGCGAGGGTTTAGGTGGTGGAGATTCTTGGTCGAAGGGATGTGCATGGGAGAGTCGGGGATGGTGGTGGTGGTGTCAGGAGAGAGGGGAGAGGAAGAGGGAGTAGTGAAGAGGGCGCGGAGGCGAAGACGAAGTGGTCGGAGCTCCGGCAATGAGGTTCATGGCAAGGCAGTGGGTGAGTTTTCTTGGGTCGGGGTTCCTGGTGTCGTAGTTAAAGGGAAGAGGGATGGAGGTGATGAGACGGGGATGGTGACGAGGGTAAGCCGACGAGGTGGTCGGCGATGAGGGGCGACGACGACAGAGGAGGTGGCCGCAGTGGGTTCTCGGGTGTGTAGGGTTGGCTCGGGTTGCAAAGGAGAAGGGAAGAAGAGGGAGGTGAGGTGGTCGAGGAGGAGAGGAGGCGAGGTCGAGAAGTGGTCGACGACGGTGAGGCAAGGTCGGCGACGAGGTCGAGTTTGGGTTTGATGGGCTGTGGCGGTCGCGACGGGAACGTGGTTCTCGTCAGGGTTGGCGAGAGCGGGAGCGGAGGAAGAGGAGATGAGAGGAGGAGATGGGCGAGGGGAGGCTGACAAGGTGGAGGCGACGTCGGGCTGTGGGAGACGGTGAGGAGGAGGCGGCGGCTAGGTTTAGGTTATGGGTTCGTTGTTTTAAAGAAAAAGGAGAAGAGAAAAATATATATAGAGAGGGAGAGAGAAATTATGCGAGAGGAGAGAGAGAGAGGGATTCTGAGAGAGAGAGGGAGGAGAGAGAGAGAGAGACATCGAGATGAGAGAGAGAGGGAGAGAGATAGAGAGAAGAGAGAGATCGAGAAGAGTGAGAGAGAGGGGAGGAGAGATAATTTTGTATCCTAGTGGGGAGAGAGAGAAAGAGAAGAGAAAGAGAAGAGAGAGGGTTAGTGGGGCCGGCACTGAAGGAAGCTGGGATTGAAAAGATTTCTAAAGAAAAATTTAAAAGGATTTTTCAGTTGTTTGGATATCCTTCAGAGTATAAAAAAATATTCGATTAATATTAAAAGATTTTAAATAAATGATTTTTTTGGCGAGATACAAAAGTATTTCAAAACGCGCCCGGGTCGGGTCCAAAAATTCAGATTTTAATTACGAAAAATAAATGCAACTTCCAAACTTTAAAACGAATAATCAGGTAACGAAAATGCATACCCCCAAGAATGGACGCACTTACGTGCACGTAGCCATCCAAACACGTCTTTTTCACTGAACGGGACGAGAACACGATGCGCGGACGCTACCACGGGGTTAGGGGTATCATGCAGGCTATGAAATTCAATTTTAATTTGTTTTACGTGATCTAAAATGTTACATGATAAAATGTGCGATGCTAGGTGAAAAGTTAATATGCAGTGTACATGAGATGCACGTGTCTATTTAACAGGCCAGGGTAGTCTATAAATAAGAATCAGACAGGTTCAAACAAGCGGGTCGGGTCGAATGCAATGTAAAGTGTAAAATACCATTCGCACCCACAATACGTTAAATCAAGAATATCACGAATAAAGAATTACGAGAACTGGAATTGGTATAAATGAACTCGGGTGTTATAGAAAGAAAGCCCGGAGGAATCGTCGGAACAACGCCAGGAGCAAGAGACCGACACCGAATTCCTATGAAGGGTGCTTAAAAGGAAAGATAAAGAGGCCACGGAACAAGCAGCTAATATAAAATAGATGGCGCTGCCTCCAGCTGAAGACCCTCCAGTAATTATTGAAGACGACAGAAGGGAGACATCGAACCCTCCTCCGGCTCTATCAGCAGCCATGGAGGAGACGATCTCCAAAGCTTTCCTTGACAACTAAATAGCTCAACAAATACGAGCTCATCAAGCAAACAAAGCGGCAGGACAAGTCGTCAGAACTGGTACGACCAAATTAAGTACCCGCCAGGATATACGATCCCCAAATTCCATGTGTATAAGGGGACGGGCAATCCGCACCAACACGTTGCTCAATTCAGAGCTTTGTGCAGTAATACTGGAGGCGATGACAAACTATTTCTTCGCCAATTTGTCGGAAGCTTGGCGGAGACGGCATTTGAATGGTACTCCGAGCTCCTAAATGACTCTGTCAAGACATTTACGGAGATGGAACCCTGTTCACACAGCGGTTCGCAAGCGCAAGCGAGCGCACCCCGATCACGGCATTGATCAACGCCAGAGTGAATCCGGGAGAAACCTGGGTTCAGTACGCAATACGGTGGTGGAGCCTATGGTCGAAGTGTGAACAGCGCATAGAAGAAGCTCCTGCTGTGGGCATGTTCATAGGGACCCTTGATCCTCAGGCAACTATATCCCACTTTATGATGTTCTTCAAGCCGACCACCTTCCAGGCTCTGATTGATAAGCTGGCCCAAATGGATCAGATGGGCCATAGGCCGTCCTCTTCAAAAACAGATCTCCGGAATGAAAAAGGGAAAGGGAAAGCGACCTTCGTAGCCAACGTTCAACAACAATCGAGTGACCCGATGGTGGTTTGCCAAAACAATAGACCGTGAGCCCTCGAAGAGAAGTTGAGACGTCCTTACTTGTTTCCCCAGGATAAAACAAGGAGATTATTCGAACTAGTGGTGCGCAACAGGCTCATCACTCTGCCGGATCCGAGACGCCCACTGCAATCGGGCGACGTCAACAATCCCAATTACTATCCCTACCACCGAATAGTGGGCCACCCAATCGAAGATTGCTAGGTCTTTAAAAACTGGATCGAAGACCAGTACCAATAGGATAAGTTCGCGTTTTCCGAAAACTGGAAGGTAAACCTGCCGCAGCAGCACGCTCCTAAAAAGGTGGATACGCCGGAGGCATCATGCTCATTTTTAGAGGAAGCTCCGTGGGAAGTGGTCATTTCAGCTAAAACTAAAAGAATGGCGATTAGCTGGAAAATCCCGCTGGTGCCTGAAATTATTGACAGAATGCTGAAGCCGTGCCCAACGCCAAAAGTTGGTAACGATGGACAAAACCTCCAGGCCAAGCCTCCGAAGTCTTCAAAGAAAAATAAGAAGGCCAAGAAGCCCATGCAGCTCGATGACAATTGTACGGGTCTACAAAAGTATATCGACGCGCTGGTGGAATACAACTAAAAAGCGCGGACCCCAGTCACACTGAAAGAATTCCTCAAGCATATTCTTGAAAACGGAGACAGTGACATTAATGAAGGAGACGACTCGTCAGAAGAACCCGAGGAGTATGTGGCGAGCTGCCACATGATCTCTCACTTGTCGATAAACGACAAAGAAGCTCCTTACGTAGAGAAACTGGGGGCAGATCCAGAACCAAAACCCATGGAACCGTCAGATGACCTCATCGATAAGCTGCTGAACGAAGTTCTTCAAAAGAGCAAAGCTGATCAAGAACGTGAAGCGGCCATTTACGAAAAGGACAAGCGTTAGTGTCAGGCCGAAAAAGCTCCGGTAATGAGAAGTCATAAAGTACCCCAAGCGGATCAAAGTGTCCTTGCCACTAGTAGGAGCAGAATCAAGATAAGAAAGCAGTTCGCCAAAACTCTGTCAGTAGGAATGAAGCTGCCACCTTCCAAAGAAAATACTTCCAGGAATACGTGCCCCGACGAATAGGATGTCCATCCGAAATACTGCTTGTATCATTGGAGGGTCGCACACCCTACCGAAGAGTGCAATGCCTTCAAGAAATGGTGGCAGGGATACGTTGCCCACCGACAACAATTCAAGCGAGTGAAGCGCAAAGCCCGTCGGGAACAGAGAAGCACGACAGACGAGCGTGAAGGAAAAACCGGTAACTGTCACACGGTTGATGCCATCCCGACAAGAGCAAAACCTCAAGTTCTTACCTTCGGTAGCGATTTTGACGAAGAAATAGCCCTCGGCCCTCTCTTTAAGGAATCTACCTCTGAAAAGGAAGAGGAAATGAAGAACTGTGAGAACATTCAGCTGCATAACCGTACGTTGCCTGAAAAGAATCTCGGACCTTCAAACAAAGGTTCAGGAAAAAGGGACAAAGGAAAGGAAAAAGTCCCTGAGGAGATTGCTCTCGATGATAGAGTTATTGAAGAGCTCACAGCCAAGGACTCGCCCAAGAAGAACAAGGTGGATTACAATGTCCTGGTACATCTGAGGAAGATAAGAGCACGAGATTCCCTGATTAAGGCGTTATAAGAGCCCGACCAGTTTCAAGCCTTCCTGGCGGAAGAAAAGATGAAGGACGAGTTGGAAGAAGCGCCTACGGCTGATATCACCTTCAGCGATGAAGACCTCCTTTTAGGAACGTGCGAGCACAACCGTCCGCTGTATGTAACCGAGTATTGTCACGATATCAAGATAGGGAAGATCCTGGTCGACAACGGGTCCTCTGTCAACCTTCTCAATGTAAGGGTGTTGAAGAAGATTTGCATGAACGTGCAGCACCTGGCTCGGGATAAAATTACCATCCTCGGTTTTGACTCCCAATCATTGCAAACGCTCAGGTCTGTAATACTGAAATTACGCTTTGGGCTGCTCGTCACTGACATCAAGTTCCATGTTATTGACGCCCAAACTTGCTACAACGCTTTACTGGGCAGGCCTTGGTTACATGTGTTAGTGTATATGCCCTAGAGGCCATTACTGTATCATACTAGCTTGTATATTACTTAATGGAAGCTTGGGATATTCACAGTTGCATAGACAATCTTGCTCAAAATGGTAGTATGCTATTTGGTTTGTTTCTACTTCAATATGTGCATGTGTTTCTTTTAGCATATCGCTTATAAATATTAGTAGAGCCATTAGGATCTTTGCTTGATTACTAGCGTTGTGATGGCAGTCACACTTGTGGGGGCTGCGTAATCTATAAGCACATCCTTATACAGGTCCCTAGTCGTAGGACTATCGAGACAGGGCATCGATACTCCAGAGTAGACTAGCGTATACGCTTCTCATCCCAGCACGGGAGACGGTCTGTCCCACATCCGTCAGTACGTCGTACTTGAGATAGTATGTGGGTGCTCGTTAGGTTACGAGTACACTGGACAGGACTCGTCGGGAACTGTTGGTTGGTATTATACCTATCGTCAGTTATCAGTTCCCAGGTGACATGAGTGCAGCTTAGTCCGCTGACTTGACACTGTCACTTCGCCTCGAGTGTGTTCCCACTGTACTTAGATTACTATCCTACCACGACTCAAAGGAGTCGTGCAAACAGGTAGTAGTTGGGTGCAGTCCCGAAGCACTTGGAGGCAGTGACGGTTAGACAGGATTCGTCTCTCCCGGTATTGGGGGTTGATATCGCGCTGTGTCTAGGAGAGCCATTCTACATGTAGTCCCTGGCCAGGGCAAGCGAGATATACTGGTAGGTTTCCAGTGATATCTCAGGGTGTTCTGGGCCACACTCCGACACGACTTGTACCGCTATTAGGGGACTGACGTTCGCCACCCCCTAGGCCCGCCATGCGATATTCTTAGACGAACAGACCGGACTGTACGGAGATTGTCACATACAGGCTCAGTAGGAGTTCAGATGGGTTTACCTCATCGGCCTTCTTATCGACATCTACCTGGGGACCGTTACGTACAGCTAGTGCCGCTTGCGGTCTGTGGTTAAACCCACTGCCAGCGTAGTGTCGAGTCTTTAGAGTCCCACATAGAGAGTTTCCCTGCACTGAGCGAAACGTGTAGAGGCCGTATGGTTTTACGGCAGGGCTACGATCACTTATGTGCATTTGTGTGCGTATGCTGTTCGGGCAGGCAATACTAGTGGGCTTTGGTTTAAGCCGGATCCTAGTATTGCACGGATGGATTTTTTTTGTCTTCTGTGCATTCGCATTCTACGGAATGCGGATGCGGGTGTGTATGCACAGTTTTGAGGAGCGAAGAAGGAGGAGGTGCCTCATTAGGGTTTTGACAGTTGATTCGGTCAAAACCATTTTAAGGCGGACTCATTAGGGTTTTGGCAGTTGGTTCGGTCAAAACCATTATAAGCCAGGGACATTATTTACTAATCTCTTTTAGTGATTATTGTGTGATGGCTAATTTCTTTGACCATTTGACCACTTGACTTTGTTGACCGTTTGACCAAAGTTGACTTGGACCTTCATGAGAGGTCTAGAGTATTCTTTGGATTTCTTATTATTTTTGGATTATGAAAATGGTCAAGTCATTAGTAGCCATCAACTTTATCATGAAAGGATTAGTAATGATGATTTTTGTGTATTATTGCAACCATGGTTCATTCTCTCTAGCTCATAATTCATTTCTTATTCTCTCTCTTGAAAAAGAAATGAGAAAGCTCCATGGTTGCTAGCTTCTTCTTCCTCCTCTTGATATTTCCTTTGATCTCATGTGTTGAGAGAAAAAGGATCCAAATAAGACAAACACATCCATCTACTACTTCTACACAACCTAGGACATCAAGCCTAGCGATCTTGTTTCCCTAGTTACCTCGGCTCGAGGTGGAGCTCGGAGTACAACTCTCGGGTGGATCGTCTTCGACTCAAGAAGGCCGCGGAGGTGATCAAGATCCGGATCGACCCTCGGAGCGTGGATGGACGAGCCGGACAGCGGAGAGAAGACCCGAAGGACCGGTATCGTGAGGTATAATCTCTATGGCATAGTAGATTGCACCTCTAGTAGTTTGTTAGTTTGTAGTTTAGCAAAGATCATTTTTTTAGTCCATGTTGCCTTTGTGCCAAAAATCGTTTTTCTCCTTTTCCGCCTCCCCGTAAGAACCGGAGTGAGCAACGTGGACTTACAACATGAATACAACATCATCCTTTCTACACAACATCAGTGTATGAAGTACTTCAAGGATGACCTCGAGTACACAGTTACAGTGGAGCTGAACCCATTCTCCGTAAGTGAAGTCCACAAATATGAAAACGCCAAGTACTTCTTACCAGACTTCGAAGACATGGAAAGATGTCGCAAACCGGAGAATAAACAAAAATCCATCGCCACTATCCCAATATTTGGGAGCGATACCGAGGAGGATGAAGAGATGTCTACACAGGACAACCTCAAGGCAACAGGTCAGGACCATCTACTCCTATTCTGGTCTTTGGCAGTGACTCTGAGGACGAGGCCAACACAGTGTTCTCCGTCCGCCCGTCAATGCAGACCCTTGCTGGAGCTGACCGGAGTTTACAAATTAACATGATTCCGCAGCGGCATTACAAAGAGCTTGATGCACTTGATACGTACAGCGTGCAAGAGCTGTAGATCTTCTACGTCCCTCCTAAGCAAAGAGGTGAAATTTCGATCCTTTTCTACCAATCCACGGAGACTAAAGTGGAGAAAGAAGTATGGCACGGTGCCGAACCTGCGCTCGACAAGCTTCAACCAATCCATCTGCCCAGGTATTATGCAGAGGGACTGAAAAGGCTATTGAGATGCTAAGGTGTACCCTTCAAATAGACTGCTTGACAAGCTCAGTTCTATAACAAGATTTAGGATGTTCCCGGGACTCAGCGGAAGATGCCCAACGGGAGAATGGAGACGACTGACCTTGGATACGTTCAGTCTAAGAAAAGGGAGCGGTTCCATGGCTGCCATGTCATAAATGACTCCGGTAGAGAAGCGAATGCATCTCCATATAGCGTCGATGTCGAGCCAGAGCTAGATCTCGCCATGAGAATACCAAGCCCGTCGTTCAAAGAATAGATTAACAAGATGATAAGAAAAACGGGTCAAAATATTCGGGATGACCATAACCGCGAGATGGCAATTTACGAGAAAGCTAGGACGCAATGTATCATTCAGCAGGCTACGGAGGATGGCGGTCCCCTTCACCCTCAACCCGCTGTACGCTCTTGTGGCAAAAAGAAAGCCCGACGCAGAAGCAATGATAAGATCAAGAACGGGGACGACGTTCGAAAACAATGAGGCGGATCAAAGAAGTCGCGCGATCGAGGAAAAGTCGGCTGGAATCTGTCTTTTATGAAAAAGACGGGTCGGGAGTACTCTTTCCCTCAAGACAAGACAAGAAAAATCTCCGACCTTGTCATAAAACATCAAATGATGGTGCTTCCGGAGTCTCAGCGCCCCGAACAAATAAACGAGGGCCATCACCCGGATTATTCCTCCTACCACCGAGTAGTGGGACATCCTCTTGAAGACTGCTTTACCTTCAAAGACTGGGTTGAAGATCAGTATCATCAAGGCAGGTTTGCTCTATCCGATAGTTGGAGGGTAGCCCCGTCACGAAAGCATGATCCGGAGCAACCTACACTACGAGGGAAAGTCTAGATCAGCATCGATCTTGGAAACGAGCTCGTACCTGCCACATGATAACATTCTCAAAGGAGGGAGAGCACGAGAATATGGACGACCTCTTCCAGTGCTTCACAAATGAAGATGAGAATGAGGTGATCTCGGAATTTCCACCGGCGCCAAAAGAGCTGGAAGATGGGATACACACCACAGCAGAAAACCTGAGAAAAATCGACTTGGGGACAGCAAACAAGCCAAGGCCAACGTTCGTCAGTGAGCCGCTGTTTGAGAAATAGGTAGCCACATTAAAAGACGTACTTATGCAGTATAAAGACTGTTTCACATGGAACTATTTCGAGATGTCGGGACTAGATCCAAAAATAGCCATACATAAACTGGCAATATCACCGGACGTCAAGCCAGTCAAGCAAATACCAAGAAGAATGCGGTTCGAGCTTGAGATGAGTATCAATGCCGAAGTCAAGAAGCTAATCGACTTCGGCTTCATCCAGGAAGTTCAATACCCTGACTGGATCGCCAATATCGTTCCGGTAATGAAGAAAAATGGGACAGTATGCATCTGCGTAGATTTTCGGGATCTCAACAAAGCTTGTCTGAAGGATGACTTCCCAGTGCCTGTTACCAAGCTGATGATCGATAACACATCCACTCATAAAGTCTTCTCCTTCATGGACGGATCATCAGGGTACAACCAAATCAAGATGCATCCTGAAGACTAAAAGCACACTGCTTTCCAGACTCCGCTGGGAATATTTTGCTACAAAGTGATGCCCTTCGGTCTGAAGAACGCTGGCACCACCTACCAGAGGGCCATGACAAAGATCATTGATGACCTTATACACGAGATTGTTGAATGTTATATTGACAACCTCATGGTGAAAATCAAATCGTACGGGGAGCATTGGGAGCATCTGAAGACAGTGTTCCAGCGCCTTCGAAAGTACAACATGAAGATGAACCCTTTGAAATGCGCGTTTGGAGTTTCCTCAGGCAAATTCCTAGGATTCATCGTATGACACCGGGGCATCGAAATAGACCCGTCAAAGATCAAGGCGATTATGGAAATGCCTTCGCCAAGAATTCTTAAGCAACTGCGGTCTCTCTAAGGAAAGCTTACGTATATCCGGCGGTTCATAGCTAACTTCTCCGGTAAATGCCACCCCTACAGTCATCTAATGAAGAGGGGACCCCATTCTTTTGGGATCATAAATGCCAAAGCGTACTGGATGAAATCAAGCAATATCTGCAGAACCCGCCGGTACTGACCGCTCCAGTCAAGGGAAAGCCCCTCATCCTATACACAACAACCCTTGAAGGTTCTTTAGGAGCGCTATGGGCACAAGAGAACGACCGGGGGAAGGAGAGAGCTCTCTACTATTTGAGTCGAGTTCTCCTGTGGGCAGAAAACAATTACTCCCGCATCGAAAGCATTGCCTGGCACTGATTTTCACGGTAACGAAGCTCTGACATTACGCCTTGGCACATGATGTTCATCTCATATCAAAGGTGGATCCTCTAAAATATTTGATGTCAAGAGCCATACTAATAGGAAGGCTTGCCAAATGGTCCCTCCTCTTGATGGAGTTCTCGATAGTGTATCGACCCCTCAAGGCAATAAAAGGCAAGGCCATCGCCGATTTTCTCGCTGAGCATCCGATACATGTCGACTCTCCCTTGAACTACGAGTTACCGGACGAACACGCGTTTGATGCAATCGATGGGGAGAAAGAAGGGAGTGATACCTGATGGGAACTCTACTTCGATGGGGCATCATCTATGAAGAGACGAAAGCAAAGCACCCCCATAATCAAAGCCGGAGTAGGCCTTATCTTTGTGACTCCACAAGGAGGGATAATGCATTTTGCCCTTTCCTTAACGGAGCCAAGAACAAACAAAGAAACAGAATATGAAGCTTTGATAGCAGGTCTCGAGATCGCCATTGACATGGGGATCGAAAACCTCATCATATATGGAAACTCCCAGCTGGTCGTTAGCCAAATAAATGGCGACTACCAGACGTGCAAGCCAGAACTGATCAGGTATGGTGAAAGAGTGCAGAAATTGCTGACGCAAATCCCCTCCTACACCCTGGAAAGCATGCCTCGTGCGAAAAATAGTAAGGCGGATGCGTTATCCAAGCTCGCAAAAGAACTGGCCGACGAAAACCTCGATGACGTAAGGATCATTGTGCAAAGCCGCCAGATTCTCACGCCAGCAGAAATATCTCTGAAGTCGTCTGAAACAAGGGGAGCAACTGAACAAGCGGTCTTCCGAATAGAGGACGAAGAAAAGGATAAGGATTGGAGAGGGGTCTTCATAGACTAATTCAAATCCCATCAAACGACCGAGGAAGCGTCATCAAGACATCAGCTTATGAAGCGCGCCTTCGTCAATGATACTCTATATAAGAGATCGTTCGACTGTCTGTGGCTGAGATGCCTGGGACCAGAAGAAGCAAGGAGAGTCATCCAAGAAACTCATGACGGACTCTGCGGTTCCAATCAAGTCGGGCCAAAGATGAAGCCGATGATCAAAAGAATGGGCTATTATTGGCCCACGATGATTCAGTACTGCCTCGAATATGCGAAGCGGTGTCACTCATGCCAGATTCATGGGGACTTCATCCACCAGCATCCGAATCCACTACACCCGACATTGGCTAGCTGGCCATTCGAAATGTGGGGAACCGATATAATCGGGCCCATCGAACCGGCATCATCCAAGGGACATCAGTTCAAATTAGCAACAGCCGATTACTTCTCTAAGTGGGCAAAAGCAATACCGCTAAGAGAGGTGAAGATGGAGAACATCCTCCATTTCTTCAAAATACACGTCCTCTACCGGTTCGGCACTCCGCGACGGATTATCTCTTATAACGAGCCAGCCTACAGAAGCCATAAGATCAGCCGCTTCGCACAGCAGCATAAAATAGATTGGAGATATTCTTCAGTTTATAATTCCCGAGCTAACAGTCTAGCTGAGACTTTCAACAAGACCTTAACAAAGATCATAAAGAAAATGGTGTCCAGAAATAAAAGGGACTGGCACGAGAGATTGCATGAAGCTCTCTGAGCCTATCAGACTATGTTCAAGACGGCCACAAATACAACGCCATTCGCGTTGGTATTTGGCACGGAAGCGGTACTTCCCTTGGAGATAGAGCTACCCTCCCTACGAGTGGCAGTTCGGTATGAACTAACGGACGAAGAGAATGCCCATCTTCGACTTGAGGAGCTTGTTCTCCTCCGAACACAGAGACGGGACCGCGTAGGTCCGTCTTGCCTGAATTTGGGGGCAGATGCTAATTGGTGCTATCCGTCCACCTCTCTGAAGATGCCAAGTTGATTTATGACACCATGTATTGAAGGTTTAAACGGATGCGGCCGATGTAGCAGACTTCGTCAGATTCCCCCTCGTTTGAGGGGTTTTTGATTGTGGGGACGCTCTTCCCTGCAGGCGCAAGCCCTTGCAGTTAATTACGCTACCGCATCGCGGTAACCACTTTCTCCTTCTCCAGATGGTCACTTCGTGTCGTGTGTGTTTGTTTTTGTTTTTGGTTGCCCGTGGATTGTATACGGAGACTAATTTATGTTGTCGCCCATAAGGCGTGGATTAGTCCAAATCCGTATCTTCTTAGATTTAGGTTTGGGGTTGGGTTTAAGGATACATTAGTCTAATTTGAGACTAAGATCAACTTAAACGTTTGTTAAGGATACGTTAATATAATTTTAGACTAAGATCAACTTAACGGGATCATTTAGATCCAATAAAAGAGCATTTAGGCTCTATTGTTTAGTTTAGAGACATTGCGGTCGATAATTAGTTTAAGGACGTTACGGTCCAAGGTTAAGGACATCACAGTCCATGGGTTTAAGGACCCCACAGTCTAAAGTTAAGGACATCATAGTCCATGGGTTTAAGGACCCCACGGTCCAGTTTAAAGATGTCATAGTCTATGAAATGTATGGTTGTCGGGACCCGTCACCTCTCTGAAGACGTTGAAGGATTACAACGACATATATCAGAGGGGTTCAGAGATGTACCCTTGAACCAATTTTGGTTGAAAGATCTGTAGTCCAATTTGGGGCTAAGATCTATTAAAAGATTTTTGAGCATATGATCTCAATTAATCTGAATGAGGGGTTTATTGCCAATTTTGGGCTCGGCCCACTCAGTTAAAATATTTAAACATTTGACAATGCTGAGCATTGATTTGAGTTCTGACAATATTTTTTGTCTTTTATTGAATGCTGAGCATTCATCATAGCTCTGGGCTTATTAAAAAACAATTTATGTTCTATCAGCGCACACGTGAGGAGCACGTGGTGCGTTTGGCACTTTGCGCCAATCAAAGAGCGCAGTGCGCTTCTGCCGAGTAGCGCACACGTGGTGCGCTTGGCGCTGAGCGCCAGTTTGTGAGCGCATTGCGCTGATTTATGAGTGCAAAGCTCTATTAGTTCAGTGGCGCACACGTAAGGAGCACGTGGTGCACTTGGCGCTGAGCACCATTCCATGAGCGCAAAGCGCTAATCCAAGAGCGCAGAGTGCTAACTGTTAAGTGGCGCACACGTGAGAAGTACGTGGTGCGCTTAGCGCTTTGCACCAGATCAGGAGCGCTGAGATACTTCTTTTTAATATGGAGCACTAAGGCTTTTTTATGCAGCGCTGTGTGCTTCTTTTTAATATGGAGCGCTAAGGCTCTTTTATGCAGCGCTATGCACTGAGAATTAAATTCTCCTTTAAGAGACTTTGTCTCATAAATTTAAGAATAAAATTCTTAGTTTGTAGGAGATGTTTCAATCTCTTATATTGATGAAAAGCTTTACCTTTTTGGATCTATGATCCTAAGAGAATTGAATTATTCTCCCCCCTATTATAATGAGATACTATGATCTCTTTGTGTAAAAGACCTAAGTCTTGTAGATCTATGATCTGTGAGAAGAATTGTGTTCTTCTTCTTGTTTTATGGTGAGATCTTTTGATCTCTTTGTGAAAGTCTTTTGGTCTTGTAGATCTATGATCTTAAAGAAATAAATTCTTCTTTTTAATATAAGATAATTTCATCTCTCTGTTTATCTTTACCTTGAAGAAAGTTGTTCTTCTATCGAGAGCTTGGCTCTTCTCTCTCAATTTTCTCAAAGCTTATGGGGGGTTCCTCTATTTTCTTCTGTATATCTGAGACTTGAAGTCTTGAGGCATTTATATAGGGTGAGCTGATTTGTTCAATCAGTTAAGGAGATCTTTTCTCCAATTGATTTGGGGATTCCCCCACCGTTGGATCTTTGATCCAAGAGCTTCTGATTTACAGAAGGCAATCTTTATGTTTTTAACAAGATTGTGAAATCTTTCCATACAGAATTTATTCTATATTTTGGTGATTTTTAATCACCGTTAGATCATTGATCCAATGGAGCTATGATTTACAGAGCACAATCTTGTTGTTTGGAAAGATTTTAAGGCATCTTTCCTTAACAGAATTTAATTCTGATTAATTGATAATTTATCATCTTTATTAGATCTTTGATCTGACGGTGGGGGAGCTTTTAGTCCCAACGCCGGCGCACCCGTGCTTTGCACATGGTGCGCTGCTTAGAGCGCAGCGCACTTAGCGCTCGCGCACCCGCGCTTTGCACGTGGTGCGCTACTTAGAACGCAGCGCACCAAATGCTAGCGCACACGTGCTTTGCACGTGGCGCGCTGCATTAGAGTCTTTGACTCTCAGCGCTGGCGCTGTTATGAAGTATTGCTTCACGCTGAAGGTGTCTTTTCACCTTCCTTCTGAGTCAAACTTTCCCTTTCCCAGATCTTGGAAATAGTTCCTGTCACGCCCCGCTTCCCAGAGTGCGCTAAGATCGGCACGTGACAGAGCCAACCATGCTACCTATGGCTCGGAAACATCCTTCCACAGTCACATTACGGCTGTCTGGGAGATATCAAGAACAGGAAAATAAAATAACTATCTAGTACATGTCCATATGCTAGAATAAACAAGTCAAGAAATAATATGCGGAAGCAATAGATCCAATAAACAAAACACCTGGAAAGTAAAACTGGATACTAACTGGGTCCACACTGCTCGGCCTGACGGCGGAAAATACTCCTGATCAGCCTGCGTCAAAGGTAGAGGATCTGGGCCATGCAAAACCCAGACGTCAGTGCGTCATAATATCAAACAATAATAAAATAAAGGAGTAGCAAGGCATGCAGGTACGCGTATGAACGGTAAAACAGGTATAACAGTAACATAAATAAGAACAGTGAAGGGTAAGGCATAGGTGATGTGCAGTGAGTAATCTAAACTGGTCTACTGGGTTAATTACTCTCAAGTCTTTGAAATCAATTTGATGAATTATCGATGTAACTCAATAGTATCCCGTGCATGCCCGGGACCACGGTCAAGATTCTCGGGCTGAATTCGAGACGTGCCGCTAGCCAGTAAAAGGTAGTATGTAACGATGAATGATGTTAGCAGCATCATCCCGGGGTTGGCCTAGCCTGTAAGACTAATCAGTAAAGGCATCGACCTGTCGAGTTACAATTCAGGTTTCATCATTGATTTCCCCATACCCCCAAGTTATGTGTTCAAGTCAGGTATTGATAAATCTGGAGCTAATGCCAACACAGGATCAAGCAGGTACAGGTTTGTCTGAATAGACAACAGGAAATGTCCGTAGGGACAACAGGTCAAGATTGTCGGCATTAGTAACAAGATCAGGTAACAGGTCAAGCTGTGGTACATCAGGTCATGTCAGGTGGTGTACATGTATCAGGTCAGGTCAAGTAGTGCACATGTATCAAGTCGTGTCAAGCAGTAGTGTATCAAGTCATGTCAGGGAAGTGCACAAGTATCACGTGGGTGCTCATAATCAAACTGTAATAAGTATGGGTACACAAAAACAAGTATGGGATACCGATATAACAATAAAATGGAATAGTGTGATATGGTATGCAAATAGATATAAATTCAAAGATATGGATGCACAGTTATCGATTAGGGTTACAATTATAGTTCCAATACTAATTAGGATGCACTTTATTAAACATGGAGTGTTAATATCACATTGTTATGTATTACTATGATCTATGGATGTAGTTATATATATTCTAAATGAGATGGATGCAAACGGGTATCCGAAAAGTTATAAAACTATAAAATGGTAACGTGGAAAGTACAACTAAGCAATATGCGATATAAATATTGATATGAATGCAGTATAATGAAATCTAGTATGTGACAAGATTAGTTTTCATGATCTAGATTTAAAATGATATAAACGGATGCAAACAGAACATCGACATGTTATAAAACTAAACATGGGGTACTAGATTTAAACTACAGGTATAATATTTATTTAAATATATATAAAATGGGTTATATAGCATGTAGCAAGATTAACTTGCCTAGATGGATCGCGATATGGATACACACGGCAACGCCAAAAGTCGGTAAAAGTCTCGATGCACGCGCACACGTACAGAACAGAACCAGGAAAAGCAAGAATGCAACCGCATAGGTAGGGAACGTCCACTGGGTTCCTCGGATCGTCGGCAGCGGCACGGCTCCGGCGATCACCGGGAAACACGAAAACAAGAAACAAGAATAGAAGAACAAGAATAAGAAGAATCAGGGGAAGAAGAAGAGGGGACTGTAGTAAGATGTTCTGGGTCAGAGGAGGCTGCAGGGGGTGACGTCGACGGTGGGGCATCGACGGCGAGGTTCATGGCAAAAGACAACGAGGTTGAGGGTAAGTTGTTGGGTGGTTGGGTGATGGTGTGCAGGGTTCTAGCCCGGTTTAGAGGAGGCGGTGATGGTTTTTAGAGAGAAGGGAGGAAGGTAGTGGCAACGGGGTGAGGGTGAGGAGACAACGATGTGGTCGCCGGCGGTGAGGCGAGGCATGCAGGCGAGGGAAGGAAAAGGAAGAGGGTTGCAGCCGGGGTTCTTGAGTTGGTGGTTTGCAGTGGGTTGAGGGCCTCAGGGGAAGAAGAGAAAGGAAATGGAGAGGAGGCGAGGCCGAGGTGACGAGGATGGTCGGAGCTAGGGTTAAGGTGATGGTTCAAAGGTGGTTGGAGTTGGGTTGTTGGGGTGTTTGCAAGGGTTCTGGGTTTGGAAGAAGAGGAGAGGATAAGGTGGAGGTCGAGAAGGGGAGATGGTGCGAGGGGAGGCCGATGGTGGAGGTCGACGGTGATGAGAAGTGAGGGAGACGGTGATGGGTGCAGTGGGTTGAAGGTCAGTTGCAGGGTGAGCTCGGGAAGGAGGATGAAGAAGAAGGAAGAAGGAATGAGATGATGGAGATGAAGGTAAAATGATGACGAGGGGCGATGTCGAGGCAGAGGAGGAGGCTGGCTTGGGTTCTCGCGATGAGAGGCAGCGGAGGAAGAGGAAAAAGAAAATGAGGGGAGAGAGGGACGTGAGGTAGGGGTTAATTAATTAAAAAAAGAAAGAATTTATATATATATATATATATATATATATATATATATATATATATAGAGAGAGAGAGAGAGAGAGAGAGGGGGGGGGGAGAGAGAGGAATACGAGAGGGGAGAGAGAGAGAGATCGAGTGGAGAGAGATAGGGATAAGAGAGAGAGAGAGATCGAGAGGAGAGAGAGAGGGAAATGAACCGTTAGGAAATATGAAATTGTTTTGTAGTGGGGGAGACAGTAAGAGAGAAAGAAAGAGAGAAGAGAGAAGAGAGAGAGAAAAGAGAAAGAGAGAGAGGATGGGGGCCACTGACAGTGAGAGAGAGAGAGAGCTGGAGGGTGAGCTGGGTTGTTAGGAATTAGGATTTTAAAATTTAAAAAGATTTGTAGTTTGTTAGTTAAATTTTAAATTTGTCGATTTAATTAAATTAATTAATTTGAATTTTTGTGGGATACAAAAATATTCCAAAACACGCCCGGGTCGGGTCTAAAAATTCAGATTTAAAATATGAAAAATATATGCGACTTCCAAATTTCAAAATGAATGCCCAGGTAACGAAAATGCATACCCCCAAGAACGGATGCACGTACGTGCGCGTAGTCATCCAAACACGTCTGTTTCACTGAACGGGACGAGAACAAGACGCGTGGATGCTACCACGGGGTTAGGGGTACCATGCAGACCATGTTATGTAATTTTAAAATATTTTACGTGACCTAAAATGTTATATGGTAAAATATGCGATGCCAGATGAAATACCAGTATGCAGTATACATGAAATGCACGTGTCTATGTAACAAGTCAAGGTAATTCATAAGTATGAATCAAACAGGTTCAAGCAAGCGGGTCGGGTCGAATGCAAAGTAAAATGTAAAATACCATTCGCACCCAAATCACGATAAATTAAGAAATACTACCAATAAGAAAATACTAGAACTGGAATTGGTATAAATGAACTAGGTTGTTACATTATACCCAACTACAAAAAGAATTTCGTCCTCGAAATTCCAAGAACAAGAAAGGATAAACAAACAAGAAACTACAAGAATAGATATGGAAACTTCTGCCGGATTTCATCTTCTCGTTCCCAAGTTGATTCTCCATGTGAGCGATTTCCCCAAGAAACAAGTACGGGAGGGATAACCTTGTTCTTAAGAACCTTTTCTCTTCGATCCACAATCGATATCGGTCGCTCCTCAAAAGTCAAATCTTCTCGTACGGTCAGTTCCGAATGATCCAGCACGTGTGTTTCAGCTCGAACATACTTACGGAGTTGAGACACATGAAACATGTTATGAACATTCGCCAAAGATTACGGTAAAGCCAATCGATACGCCACTTCTCCAACACGCTCCAAAATCTCAAAAGGTCCAACGTATCGAGGGCTAATCTTTCCTCGACTCCTAAAGCGAATCACCCCTCTAGTCGGTGATATTTTCAAGAACACCAAATCACCAACCGCGAACTCTAGAGGTCTTCTCGATGTATCAGCCCAACTCTTCTGTCGATCTTGTGCTGCCTTCATATGATTCCGGATAGTGTTGACTTTCTTTACTCTCTGCACGATCAAATCCGGTCCCAACAATCTTCGTTCTCCAACATCATCCCAACAAACGGGTGAACGACACTTGCGACCATATAACGCTTCAAATGGAGCCATCTGAATAGTTGCCTGAAAACTGTTATTGTAAGAAAACTCCACCAAGTGTAGATGATCCTCCTATGAACTCTTGAAGTCTAGCATGCAAGCTCTCAACATGTCTTCAAGAGTTTGGATCGTTCTCTCCGACTAGACATCTATCTGAGGATGATTAGCTGTACTAAACTTCAATCGAGTCCCTAAACTTTCCTGTAAGCTTCTCCAGAAGTGTGATAAGAAACGGGTGTCACGGTCAGACACGATGCTCACCGGTACTCCATGCAATTTTACAATCTCCTGTATGTATCGTTTTGCCAATGCTTCTATTGATTGACCAACTCGAAATGGGATGAAATGAGCTGCCATGGTCAATCGATCAACAATCACCCAAACTGCATTGTTGCCCTTTGGACTCCGCGGTAAAGCCGTCACGAAATCCATGGTTATATGTTCCCACTTCCATTGAGGAATCGGAAGTGGTTGCAATAAACCAACAACCCTTTGATGTTCAGTCTTAACTTGCTGACACACCAAGCACTTCGCTACAAAGCGGGCAATCTCCCGTTTCATGCCTTCCCACCAGAAATGCTATCGTACATCTCGGTACATCTTCGTGCCTCCTGGATGTACGGAATATACGGAATTGTGTGCCTCCTTCATAACTTCTTCACGAATATCTCCTTTTGGCACACACAAAGTGCTACCATATCGCAACGAACTATCTTCATGAATCAACAAGTCCATTCAAAGTCCAGCTTCAACCTGTTCTCGAAACTTCTGCAATCTTGGGTTCTGGGACTGCGCTGCTTTATCGATAAATGACGACTGTACTTGCAGCTGCATCAACTGTCCCGAAGAATGCGGTAGCACGATCTCCAAATCGAATCTTCGAAAGTCTTCAATAAGTTCCTTCTGTGCAGTCAACATCTGAATTGCTGGCAACCGACTAAGCGCATCTGGCACAATATTAACTTTCCCCGGATGGTACTTAAGATCAAGATCGTAGTCATCCATCAGCTCCAACCATCTATGCTGCCTCATATTAAGCTCCTTCTGTGTGAACACGTACGTTAGGCTTTTTTGATCGGTGAATACTTCGACCCTTTCGCCCAATAAGTAGTGTCTCCAAATCTTCAAAGAGAAAATCACAGTTGCTAGCTCCAAATCATGAGTTGGGTAATTCTTCTCATGGGTCTTCAACTGTCTCGATGCGTAGACTATAACCTTCCCATGCTACATCAAAACACATCCCAATCATTTCCCAGATGCATCGCTGTGAATCACCAATCCTCCGGAACTGTCTGGTACGGTCAAAATAAGAGCGGTTATCAGTCTCTGCTTCAATGCCTCGAAAGCTGACGCACACTTATCCGTCCACACAAATGGTACTTCCTTGCACGTAAGCTTGGTCAGAGGCTCAGCCAAACGAGCAAAATTCTCCACGAACCTTCTGTAATACCCGGCAAGTCCAAGAAAGCTTCTGATCTCTGCAACGTTCTTCGGAATCGGCCAATCTCGAACTGCTGCAATCTTTTCGGGATCAACGGCGATTCCATCTCCGGACACGACATGCTCCAAAAACTTCACTTCTTCAAACCAAAACTAGCACTTGCTCGTCTTTGCGTACAATCTTTCTTGCCTCAATGTCTGCAGTGCGATCTTCAAGTGTTCCGCATGCTCTTCAATGCTCCTCGAGTAGACCAGAATATCATCGATGAACACTACTATAAACTGGTCCAAGAACGGTGAAAAGATTCGGTTCATCAAGTCCATAAATATTGCCGATGCACTCGTGACCCTGAATGGCATCACTAAATACTCGTAATGTCCATACCGAGTTCGGAACGCAGTCTTGCAAATATCCTCTGATTTAACTCGGACCTGATGATATCCGGATCGCAAATCCAGTTTCGAGAATACCCTCACGCCACTGAGTTGCTCGAATAATTCTCCAATGCGAGGAATCGGGTACTTGTTCTTAATAGTCACCTGGTTTAATTCTCGATAATCGATGCACATCCTCTTTGTGCCATCTTTCTTCTTGACTAGAAGAACTGGAGCTCCCCAAAGTGAATTGCTGCTGTGAATCCAACCCTTCTCAAGTAATTCAGTAACCTGCTTCTTGACTTCTTCCAACTCCACTGGTGCCATTGGATAGTACGCCTTTGAGATTGGCGCTGCACCAGGAACAAGATCAATCGCGAACTCCACATCTCGTTTTGGTGGTAAACCCGAGATGTCCTCGAACACGTCCATAAACTCTCGAACTACAGCTGGCGCTTCCTCCTTATCAACTTCCATCGACGAAAGAACACTGTTTGTCGGCCTAGCCCTAAACTCGACTGGCCCGACAGAACTGCTTCCTCCAGCAAAAACAAACTCCGGATGTCCGGGAATCTGGAAAATCACTTTTTTTGCCCTACAATCAAATGAGCGTGGAAAGTGCCGAGAAAATCCATTCCCAAGACAACTTCATAACTGCCGGTATCGGACACCAAGAAATCTGCAAAACATGAACTGGTAAGCAATGAAACTGAGAGAACAAAGGTAATAAAACGACCATGGAAGGAGGAAATGAATCAAGACCAGGACTCCAAGTTACTTAAATAGAGTACCGCATTGTAACCATGCTGCAGTTCATGGGTACAATCACATAACTCCGTTCAAGTCGCCCAAATCCTAGTATAAGAATCAAAGGAACAGGGAGAAACAATAGGGAACCAAAAGGTTTCAAGCCGAGATGCGAAGTTGTTTGCATATCGTCAAGACAAGGATCAAGAGAAAGATATGATTCAAGAATCACGATAACAATGTGGCAGGACATGTTCCTAATCACGGATTTTCTGATTCGTGTATTGGGTCCAATACCCAACTACAAAAGAATCAAACACGATTAGCATAAATCCTATTCTCTGAAACCAAACAAGCCCTGTCACGCCCCGCTTCCCAGAGTGCACTAAGATAGGCACGTGACAGAGCCAACCATGCTACCTGTGGCTAGGAAACATCCTTCCACAGTCACATTACGGCTGTCTGGGAGACATCAAGAACAGGAAAATAAAATAACTATCTAGTACATGTCCATATGCCAGAATAAACGAGTCAAGAAATAATATGCGGAAGTAATAGATCCAATAAAAAAAACACCTGGAAAGTAAAACAGGATACTAACTGGGTTCACACTGCTCGACCTGACGGCGGAAAATACTCCCGATCAGCCTGCGACAAAGGTAGAGGATCTGGGCCATGCAAAACCCAGACGTCAGTGCGTCATAATATCAAACAATAATAAAATAAAAGAGTAACAAGGCATGCAGGTACGAGTATGAACAGTAAAACAGGTATAACAGTAACATAAATAAGAACAGTGAAGGGTAAGGCATAGGTGATGTGCAGTGAGTAATCTAAACTGGTCTACTGGGTTAATTACTCTCAAGTCTTTGAAATCAATTTGATGAATCATCGATGTAACTCAATAGTATCCTGTGCATGCCCGGGACCACGGTCAAGATTCTCGGGCTGAATCCGAGACGTGCCGCTAGGCAGTAAAAGGTAGTATGTAACGATGAATGATGTCAGCAGTATCATCCCGGGGCTGGCCTAGCCCGTAAGACTGATCAGTAAAGGCATCGAACTGTCGAGTTACAAGTCAGGTTTCATCATTGATTTCCCCATACCCCCAAGTTATGTGTTCAAGTCAGGTATTGATAAATCTGGAGCTAATGCCAACACAGGATCAAGCAGGTACAGGTTTGTCTGAATAGACAACAGGAAATGTCCGTAGGGACAACATGTCAAGATTGTCGGCATTAGTAACAAGATCAGGTAACATGTCAAGCTGTGGTACATCAGGTCATGTCAGGTGGTGTACATGTATCAGGTCAGGTCAAGTAGTGCACAGGTATCAAGTTGTGTCAAGCAGTAGTGTATCAAGTCATGTCAGAGGAGTGCATAAGTATCACGTGGGTGCTCATAATCAAACTGTAATAAGCATGGGTACACAAAAACAAGTATGGGATACCAATATAACAATAAAATGGAATAGTGTGATATGGTATGCAAATAGATATAAATTCAAAGATATGGATGCACAGTTATCGATTAGGGTTACAATTATAGTTCCAATACTAATTAGGATGCACTTTATTAAACATGGAGTGTTAATATCACATTATTATGTATTACTATGATCTATGGATGCAGTTATATATATTCTAAATGAGATGGATGCAAACGGGTATCCGAAAAGTTATAAAACTATAAAATGGTAACGTGGAAAGTACAACTAAGCAATATGTGATAAAAATATTGATATGGATGCAGTATAATGAAATCTAGTATGTAACAAGATTAGTTTTCATGATCTAGATTTAAAATGATATAAACGGATGCAAACTGAACTTCGACATGTTATAAAACTAAACATGGGGTACTAGATTTAAACTACAGGTATAATATTTATTTAAATAGGTATAAAATGGGTTATATACCATGTAGCAAGATTAACTTGCCTCGATGGATCGCGATACGGATACGCACGGCAACGCCAAAAGTCGGTAAAAGCCTCGATGCACGCGCACACGTACAGAACAGAACCAGGCAAAGCAAGAATGTAACCGCGTAGGTAGGGAACGTCCACTGGGTTCCTCGGATCGTCGACAGCGGCATGGCTCCGGCGATCACCGGAAAACGCGAAAACAATAATCAAGAATAGAAGAAGAAGAAGAAGAAGAAGAAGAATCAGGGGAAGAAGAAGAGGGGACTGTAGTAAGATGTTCTGGGTAAGAGGAGGCTGCAGGGGGTGATGTCGATGGTGGGGCGTCGATGGCGAGGTTCATGGCAAAAGACAGCGAGGTTGCGGGCAAGTTGTTTGGTGGTCGGGTGATGTTGTGCAGGGTTCTATCCCGGTTTAGAGGAGGCGGTGATTGTTTTTCAGAGAGAGGGGGAAGGTAGTGGCGACGGGGTGAGGGTGAGGCGACAACGATGTGGTCGCCGGCGGTGAGGCGAGGCGTGCAAGCGAGGGAAGGAAAAGGAAGAGGGTTGTGGCCGGGGTTCTTGAGTTGGTGGTTTGCAGTGGGTT
The DNA here is from genome assembly GCA_030015575.1 of Agapanthus africanus. Lineage (NCBI taxonomy): Eukaryota > Viridiplantae > Streptophyta > Magnoliopsida > Asparagales > Amaryllidaceae > Agapanthus > Agapanthus africanus. The sequence goes on along the minus strand of JASDDO010000024.1, from coordinate 42,611,124 downwards.
GAGGGCCTCGGGGGAAGAAGAGAAAGGAAATGGAGAGGAGGCGAGGCCGAGGTGACGAGGATGGTTGGAGCTAAGGTTAAGGTTAGGGTTTCGGTGATGGTTCAAAGGTGGTTGGAGTTGGGTTGTTGGGGTGTTTGTAAGGGTTCTGGGTTTGGAAAAAGAGGAGAGGATAAGGTGGAGGTCGAGAAGGGGGGATGGTGCGAGGGGAGGCCGATGATGGAGGTCGACGGCAATGAGAGGTGAGGGAGACGGTGATAGGTGCAGTGGGTTGAGGGTAGGTTGCAGGGTGAGCTCGGGAAGGAGGATGAAGAAGAAGGAAGAAGGAAGGATATGATGGAGATGAGGGTAAAACGATGACGAGGGGCGACGTCGAGGCAGGGGAGGAGGCTGGCTTGGGTTCTCACGACGAGAGGCAGGGAAGGAAGAGGAAAAAGAAAATAAGGGGAGAGAGAGGGACGTGAGGTAGGGGTTAATTAATTAAAAAAAAGAAAGAATAGATATATATATAGAGAGATATACAGAGAGAGAAAGGGGAGAGAGAGAGAGGAATGCGAGAGGAGAGAGAGAGAGAGATTGAGAGGAGAGAGATAGGGAGAAGAGAGAGATCGAGAGGGGGAGAGAGAGAGGGAAATGAACAGTTAGGATATATGAAATTGTTTTGTATTGGGGGAGAGAGAAAGAGAGAATGAAAGTGAGAAGTGAGAGAGAAAAGAGAAAGAGAGAGAGAGGATGGGGGCTACTGACAGCGAGAGAGAACTGGAGGGTGAGCTGGGTTATTAGTAATTAGGATTTTAAAATTTAAAAAGATTTGTAGTTTGTTAGTTAAATTTTAAATCTGTCGATTTAATTAAATTAATTAATTTGAATTTTGGCGGGATACAAAAATATTCTATAACTCGTCCGGGTTGGGTCTAAAAATTCAGATTTAAAATATGAAAAATATATGCGACTTCCAAATTTCAAAATGAATGCTCAGGTAACAGAAATGCATACCCCCAAGAACGGATGCACATACGTGCGCGTAGCCATCCAAACACGTCCGTTTCACTGAACGGGACGAGAACAAGATGCGCGGATGCTACCACGGGGTTAAGGGTACCATGCAGACCATGTTATGTAATTTTAAAATATTTTACGTGACCTAAAATGTTATATGGTAAAATATACGATGCCAGATGAAATGAATGCAGTATACATGAAATGCACGTGTCTATGTAACAAGTCAAGGTAATTCATAAGTATGAATCAAACAGGTTCAAGCAAGCGGGTCGGGTCGAATGCAAAGTAAAATGTAAAATACCATTCGCACCCAAATCACGATAAATCAAGAAATACTACCAATAAGAAAATACTAGAACTGGAATTGGTATAAATGAACTAGGTTGTTACTGTTCCATCACGCACATCATTTTCTGTGCCTAGACTTAAATGTTCTTCATTTATAATCTGAAGCAGTGCTTCTATTCTCTCTTACTTTTTTAGAGAATCATTCTTGTTGAAGAAGAGTTATGGCTGTAACCGTCCCCATGTAAGTCTACGCTAGCGCCCCGGCAGTCTACAGACGCCAAATGCGGAATAAAAACTTTTAAACTGGCGCTATCGTATACTTTAACCCGGATCTGCCATTATTGCTAAACTAACAAACTGTAAAGAGTGTAGAAAGGTTATACCGAACGATCCGAGTCCTTCATTCTTCAACCATCATCCCACGCTCCGTTGCGGCTGCTCCGATCTCGTCGATCTCCGATTTCCTCGTCGTGGTGGCACCACATCACTGATTCTTTAAACGGGCTCCCGCCTCTGACTCGAGGCAACTCGGTCGTCAAGTTTGCTAAAAGAGACGACCAAGATTGATGTAGAGAATGAGTAGATGACTTTGTCTCACTTCGTCCAAATCCGTGGACGATCGGTTAATGAAGTTGCCGAAGGAATCGGGTGATGGAATGAAATGGACTGTGAAATTCCATACACCGATAAAACCTATCATAATCTTTTCTAGCAAATGAAAACTCAAGTGAGAGAGAGAGAGAGGAGAGAGAGGGCCGGCCATATATAGCAAGAGGGAGGTGACCGTAGGAGAAGGGGGGTGACCACAAGAGAAAGCTTCTCACTTCAAAATATCCTAAGGAAAACAAAAAGCTTTAATGAAAAAGCATGAATCACTAAACACCTCATCAAGCCTTTAATGCATCCAATGAAAACTCAACACCAATTAATCCTAGTCACCTCATCTAGAACCTTCTAGAACACTGACTCACCTCATCTGAAGAAAAGATAAATCCGTCTTTAACCGAATGTTAAAAGACGGCTGATAGAAAACTGGAAACTGGCAACTTCCAAAAGTGATCCTGAAACGACTTTCAGGATAACCCCGAAACTGTATAAATACACCCGCATTTGTATTACGACCGAATACAAATGCAACCGAGACAAAGATATTATACCTACTCAATATAATACTCGGATCCGGCTTAAACCAAAGCCGACCAGTATCATCTGCCCGAAAAATAACACGTGCGTAAACGCACGTGCATTTTCCGAACCCTGCCATAAAACCATACGGCCTCTACAACGTTTCGCCCGAACTTGGGAAACTGTCTGTGGGGGACTCTAATGACTCGTCAGTACCCTGGCAGTGGGTTTAACCATAAACCGTCAGTGGCACTAGCAATGCGTAATGGCTGCCCACGGACTGACCTCAAGGGAGACCGATGAGCGCACTCAAGGGAGGCCGATGAGCGAACTCATCCAGAAAACCTACTGAGCCTAACAGTGACAATGTATATACAGTCCGGTCCGTTCGTCTATGAGTATCGCATATCTGCCTAGGGGGCTAGTAACGTCAGACCCCCAATAGCAGTATAAGTCGTGTCGGAGTGAAGCCCAATAACACCCTGAGATACTACTGGAGTACCTACCAGTAAATCTCCTGCCACGGCCGTGGGCTTTGTGTAATGGCTCTCCTAGACACAGCACGACCTCGCCCCCAATACCGGGAGAGACGAATCCCCTGCCGATCCGCTCACGTGCCTCCATATGGCTCGGGACTGTACCCAAAAACTACCTGTTTACACGACTCCTTTGAGCCGTGGTAGGGTAGAAATCAAAGCACAGTGGGAACTCACACGAGACAAATGACGACCTCAGGTCGATGAACTAACCTGTACACATGTCACCAGGGAACTGCTATCTGACGGTAGATATAATACTAACTAGCAGATTCCCGGCGAGTCCTGTCCGGTGTACTCATAACCCAATGAGCACCTGTATACATCTTAGGTGATCCAACTGACACCAGTGGCTTGTGAGACCGGCCACCGCCTCTCGTCGGGGTCTCGACTGTACACACTAGTCTACTCCGGAGTATCGATGCCCTGTCTCGAAACTCCCACGACTAGGGACCGCAATTAAGGATATGCATATAAACTACCCAACTCTTACGTATATGATCGCCATCATACTGTTGGTAGTAAAGCAAGATCCTAAGGGCTCTATCAAAGTGTAACATGCAATCAGTCACCTGAACATGTACACGACTGATAAAGGCAAACCAGATAGCATACTATCATCTCGAGTAAGACTGTTCTACCGATATAGGTCCTCCGCAATCATTGCAATCACGTACCTGCGATCCAATAATTGACTATGAGGGCACTATATCCAACACCCCATGCTTGCCGGAAGCCGTGGGAGGTGCCTATTGAGGACATTGTTCCTCATTTCGCTGCGTGCTTGGTGAATCCTACTTTAACGGATGATCAGTGTGACGCAGCGCTGTACGAGCTCTTGACTCGTGTATGATCTCCTCTCCCCGTTGGTTCTATCTGGATCCGGATGATCCTTTTGTCCGTGCTCGATAATATACCCCCACCTCTGGCGGAGATGACCTCGACGATGATCAGCACCGCAGAAGACAAGATCGAGTGTTTCCACGAGGCGCGCTTGATCACCAAAGCTCTGAGGGATTGCTCTGTTCAGTTGCTGAGCCAAATACGGGCTCATCGGGCCGTCATTTCTGCTTTCGCTGGTGAATGCGGTGTTAACCGATGGGCAGCTACTCCTCGCGAAGATCGTCGCTTTGATATGGTGGAAAAGACAGAGAGGGAACTAGATAATTTTATCTATATGTTTATAAATTCCTGTACTTTCGATCCCGTGTTTGGCGATCTATTTCGTGTAGAATAAATGTTTAATTAAATGCTTTCTGCTTTTCGTCATTAACCGCCAAGTGCTCCCTTTTAATTCCTATTCTTCTCTTAATGTATGCATGTGCGCTGTTAAAACTGAAACTGGTATAAAATAGGTGCAGATAGCTTTTGCAAGAATGAGATGCTTTCGGCGCTAGCGCTCACGTGCTTTGCACGTGGTGCGCTGGTTATAGTGCAGCGCAATTAGCGCTAGCGCACACGTGATTTGCACGTGGTGTGCTTCTTATAGTGCAGCGCTCTTAGCGCTAGCGCACACGTGCTTTGCACGTGGTGCACTGTTTAGGGCGCAGTGCACTTGGCGCTGCTATGAAGCGTTGCTTCATTTTAAAATTTGAATTTTGAACAGAGCTTTGCTCTGATTGGGGGAAACAGAGCTCGACGCCCTCGATGAAACTCGTCTCGTGGCGCATCAAAACCTAGAAGCTTACAAAGCAAGGATGATGCGCTCATACAAAAGATTGACTAGGCGAGTACATTCCGCCAAGGCGAACTCGTGCTAGTCGTAAAAAGACCTATGATCCCCATTCGTGCTAAACGGGGGAAATTCGAGCCGAACTATGAAGGCCCGTACATCATAGATAAGGTCTACCAAGGTGGAGCCTACTTGCTCATGGATATGCATGGCGAAAGACCCTTCCGGCCAATAGACAGCCGATTCCTGAAAAAATACTACGCCTGACGAGTCACGGCCCAGGTCAGTGATAGATGACAGCGCCTATGTCCGTTCGCTGTCTTCTTGAGTCAAAACTCTAAGAGTAGTACCCAACAATACTCTGTCTCAAACATGGAGAGTTACGAACCGCAACGTCCTTAAACTAGCTGTGGACCGTAACGTCCTCAAAACTAACAACGGACCGCAACGTCCTTAAACTAGCTACGGACCGTAACGTCCTTAAACTAGCTATGGACCGAGATGTCCTTAAACTAGCTACGGACCGAGATGTCTTTAAACTAGCTGTGGACCGAGATTTCTTTAAATTAACAACGGACCGAGATGTCCCTAAACTAACAATGTCGCCTCAAGCACGGAGATAGTGGAGTGCAAGTCCACAAGCCCCAGCGGTGAGGACTACGACTCAAATCCCACCGGCAAACAAGTGGGCCACATGCGGCGAAACTATTCTCGAGAGTTTCATCGTGTAAAGAAAAACAAAAAAACAAACGGTACGTCCACAAGAGAAATGGGCACGGATAAAAATCCGAAAGGGCTCCGTGAGTAAAAACAGCAGGACTACCGGCGAGTTTGTTAAAACCCGAAAGGGCGCAATCTCATTAAAATAAAGACTCCTGCAAAGTCCTCTCGACCTTGTGAGGAGAAAATACCTGCGTAAGATCCTTACGACTCACAAGAGAGCAACACACTTAGGGATCCCCTCGATTTCTAAGGAGAAATTACACTTACGAGATCCTCACGACTCGTAAAGAGAATCCCCCCTATGAGACTCTTACGGCTCATAGGATTCGAAAGCCTTAAGCTATAGGATCTAAACCTGTTCTTAAGCTGTCACATTTCCCCAAGTTGCCCTACAAAGCGGTTCAATAATGCCCCTTGTATACAATCCATGGGCACAAATAAACGTTTCACCCACCAAGTTCCACCAATGGCGCGAAATTTCCCTATTTGGCGAACGACACTTATAAGTCCTCTCGACTTATAAGGAGAAAACACTCTTGTAAGATCCTTACGACTTATAAGAGAACATACACTTAAGAATCCTTACGATTTCTAAGACGAAAAACGCACCTACGAGATCCTCACGACTTGCAGGGAGAAACATCTTTATGAGACCCTTACGGCTTATGAAGTCAAAAGCCTTAGTCGACAGGATCCTAACCCTGTTTGCTAAGCCACCTTTGTTCGAACCGACAAAAGCAAATGATGATTCGCTCCTGGCAATATCCCAGTGGTAGCGATGCTGATGCCTATATCGGTATCAAATTCCAAGTTCTTTCACGGCAAATGATGATTCGCTCCTGGCAATATTCCAGTCGTAGCGATACTGATGCTAAGATTGGTATCAGGTCTTGAGTTCCATACTCGCAGCAAAAAGTCAGCAAGCCATAAATTCATATGAAATAGCTGAAATGATAGGGCAACTTGCAAAAAAAATCAGCAAGTAAAATATATGCATACAAAAATAGCCGAAATGATTGGGCAACTCGCAATAAAAAGCAGCGAGTAAAGAAAAAGAAAATAGCCGAAATGATTGGGCACCACGAAAAATATCCGAAATGATTGGGCAATCGCGACTTTCGCGATATAAAGATCTGAAATGATAGAGCATCGCGGAAAGAAATACAAAAAAATGAATCTTTGCTTTGTAGGTGAGATCATATTGACCCCTGTATACAATCCATGGGCACAAACAAAAAGAGAACCATATGTTGGATATATGTATGCCCTAGAGGCCATTATGAGATAGTGTATGTACTGATATGTATAAATATATTCAGAGGACAATTTTGCTCGACATGATAGTATGCTATCTGGTTTTACTTTATCATATGTTCATTTGATCATGTTTATATTCATTTAGTGCATGTTGATAAAGCCCTAAGGATATTAGCTTGACTACTGGGATTATGATGCGGATCATACTAGTGGGACATCTGTAGTTTATAAGCATATCCTTGAAATGTTCCTAGTCGTAGGTATATCGAGATAGGGCATCGATATTCCAGTTTAGACTAGCGTATACCATTCTTGTTCCATATGATGGGCGATGGATGATCCCATATCCGTCTGGTGTGTTGACACCGAAGATAGTATACGGGTGCTCAGTGAGACTGGGTACACTGAACGGACTCACCGAGAACTCCTATATGGTATTATATCACACGTCGGATAGCAATTCTCAGGTGACACCGGTACAGGTTAGTCTGTAGACCCGAGATCGTCATAGAGTCTTGTGTGTCCTCCCACTGTACTTTGATCTCCACCTTACTGCGGCTCTAATGAGTCGTACAAACATGTGGATTTTGGGTATAGTCTCGAGGCATATGGAGGCAGTGAGCGATAGGAGGGGTTTCGTCTCTCTCGGTACTGGGGGCTGATGTTGTACTGTGCACGATTGGCTATAACGGGAAGTCCCTGGCCAGGGCTGCTGAGATATTACTGATAAGTGTTATCAGTAAGTTTCTCGATCTGTTATAGACCATATACCGGCATGACTTATTGAGTTATTAGGGTCGACGATTCAATCCCTAGACTCGATATGTAGCATATCTGACAAAGAGACCGGACTGTATGGTAAGTGTTGCCGGATGTATTGACAGGAGTTTTGACAGGTTCGCTTGTTCTTATTTTGATCGCTCAATACCCGGGTGGCCGTTACGTTTAGCTGACCGCTTGCGACTTGTGGGTGTTTGATATGATCATCATCTACTGCTGGCGTATTGACGAGTCTTAGAGTCCCACATAGAAGTTTCTCGGCTCAGGCGAAACGAAGTGGCACACATATGAGATATGTGCGGAGGCTCGATTAAATACGAGTATGAGATACTGTATTTTAATCGGGCATATAATATTAGTCGGGTCATATGAGATATGACCTATTTATTAAATCAAGTGTTGATTTAATATTGATTTTTATATTATTTATTATTTATTATTTATTTAAATCCTTTTCTTTTTATGGAAACATGCATGTATATGTACATGATGATGTCCATACACACATACATACATGAAAAGTATCATGGTTGATGATATAAAGAGGATGGCAATATAAGAATCATATTGTAGATAAATAAATATATGGATAGTTTCATTAAAGTTAAAAGGTAAAAGAAAAACATTATTGAGTCGTTCCTTTTACACATTTCTACACATTTCCATGGTTGAATTTAACTCAACCATAGTTCTTTTTCCTTTTGCCTTTAACCCAAATTAAAATATCTAGATATTTTTTTAACTATAGTTATGGTTATGATAAGATATATCTCTCTTTTTCATTTTCTTTTTCATTCTTATCATTATTCACTCCAAAAGAAAAAGAAAGAGAGCCATCTTCTTCCTCCTCACTCTAGCTCTCTTTTAATTGTTAAAATAGAGTTAGAGAAATAAAAGAAAAGGTATTAAATAAGAATAGCAACCACTTCATCATCCTACACAACCTTTGCTATCTTGTGTAGGGTGTTGTGCTTCAAGATTTTCAAAGATCGAAGGAAAAAACAAGCTTAGGGCAAAGAGCTTCCGGTGGATCGTCGTGGACGAGGAGTTGATCAAGCGAACCCTTCCAAAGCAAAGGATTCTTCCAAAAAGGTCTACAAAGGTTGTAGTCTCATCACTTAGTATAAATTAAGTCTTAAAATTTGATACTATTAATAGTTACTTCATAAATTCTAGTTCGATTCATAGTATAGTTTGCTTAGCACCTCAAAATTTTATTATTATAGCATGTGTGATGCTTCAAAACCCTAATAGAGGTGTTAAGGAAACCCTACAGTGGTATCAGAGCCAAGCTAGAGCTTTGTAGTAACCTAGAAGACGTTGAAAATATCGAACGGACAAAAAACGACACCCGGGGGGTGCACTCTGGAAATTTTTTAAAATCCTGGATTTTTTCAAATTAAAAATATGTAAAAAATTAAGCAGGGAAATATATGGGCCCACCAGAAATACGAAGCCCTAAATCGACCGTACGACCGCGGAACCGCGGCCAGAGTGGCCTTATTGCGGCGGTTCCACGGCGCCGTAGGTGATTCCTGGGCCGTAGTTTCTTGTGCTGGCCCTTATGTGTTTGCTGCTGTTTATGGAATTTTTAAAAACTGCTCATGTGTTGAGCTTTCAGAGCAGTCTGTGGTTGTTTAAATCGTTCGATCGAATGTTTTAACTGCGCCTAGTTTAATAGTATGTGATAGAATAATTGGAATCTACAAATTTGTTTGTTGCGTGTAAATCTAGCAGTTCGGTCTCGGGATAAACGGAAATCCTGTTGAATTATCCGGTTTGGTTTGAAAAGGTGTTTTCTTGAATGAGACCCAAATGCGAGCTTTACATTATTTAGGCATGAAATCTTGTATATGTGATATTCCGGGTTTGTGTTGTCTAAATGCAGTTAAAGATTCCAATTGTTGTATTTTTTTTTCATTTTATTTCTCTGTGACCGTAAGTGTAGTATGTATTACCGGTTTTCGTTTCTATACATCAACGAAGATCGGTGCATGCATACTTACTTACGTTGATGATATTTGATATTATGTGTCGATGAGATTTGATGTGCAGGATTGTTGCAATGAATAGCCGGGGGTTTTTATGTGAGATGAGAGTTTTCTTTTCATTCATGTAAAATTAAATTGTATGTAATATTCTTTTATTTGGGGCACTTCCGGGTTGAGGTTGTTGTCACCAGTGTTGTATATTATTTACTTCCGCATTAGTATAGACCCAAGGAGGAGGGCACAAGTGACCGGGTTCTAGGGTTCAGTGGGAGGCCATCTCGAGGAGTCGAGACCGGGTTTCCTAAACTCCAGAATTGGTAGGGTCGCTTGCCTCTCTCGTAGGGGTCTAGAGGTGTGGGCTTGGCTATTCATCGCGACCATGAAATCCGTATTTGTTATTGTTGGCTAAATACAAAATACGGACCTTCTAGATATCCTTTATGTGCTTCTGCTGCTTTTATTATTTGATGTGATCTTTTAATAGATATTTGAGACGAATGAAATATTATATATATATATGATATATATTAGACGTTACTTATGTTTTGCACCCGCACTAGCCCCGTCCCGGTATGCAGTTAGTTAAGTAACCTAACGGTGCATATCAGGACACTGTGACGAATGCGAGTGGCATAAGTGTACGTTATATTTTCATTTCTTTCTGTAATGGCTTAGGATTTAAATGATGGGACTATATTAATGAGATTAATGTAAAAGATAAATGAACCTAAAAAGATGTTGTGGAATCAGATTTTAAACATTCTTGGCCTTTTATGAAAAAGCAAGTTTCAAAATGTGGAGCTTAAGCCACTCCTTTTAAACCCATTAGATTCTACAACGATATCAAGTTCAAAGCGTCAAAAGTTTTCTTAAAAACTATCCGCAACCCTCCGTCATTTTAGGAAGTAGAGTACTTAGTATTCGTGCTGCGTATTTTGACTTTAGTTAAGGCGCAGTGTACGGTAGCTGAGTGATGTCTTCCTACACTACATATGATGCAGATTAGTTAGGACATTCATATGATTATGTTGACTTTAGTTAAGGGTTATATGGGTGGGTCTAGTTAATCACGAAATGACGGGAAGAACTTGACTAGTACTTATGATATGTTGACTTTAGTTAAGGTAATAAGTACTAGGGGTAAAAATTATATCGGGAATTTCAAGAGTTGAAAATTACAATGAGATTGTATACCTTCTATATGATAGTAGGATCCCAATCCCACTGCGAGCAAATGTTGCTCCCGGGAGAATTTTGCACTTTACAATTAGCTGACTCGGTAGGTGTCTAGAATGGTGCCAAACGGGGCTACGCCTCTGGGAAGACGAGGTTTACTTTAATTAGGTCCGTGCGAAAGTACGGGGAACCTCCCTCAAGTACCGGCACTGGCATGGCTGAGAGGTTAGCGAAGTTGTGGAATGTAATTAATCCCGGCTAGTTTTCTTTTTAAAGGTTTTAAAGAAAATTTGATAAAAACAGTGGGAGACATCGGTTAGACAAGATAATAACCAATCTGATCTTTGCAAAGTGTATTCTTTTCTCTCTCTTAATGGCAGATACCCATGACAGGACTTAAGCTTTTATTAGATAAAAACAAGCTGAATGGGACCAACTATAAAGACTGGCTGAGGAATTTAAACATAGCCTTGACTTATGATAAAGTATCATACGTCCTTACAGCTCCAGCCTTGCCCCCCTAGGTCCTAAATCTTCAGTTGCGGATAAGGAAATCTGCAAGACATGGGACGCTGACTGTGCCACGGCAAAATGCCTCGTGCTTGCATCGATGGATAACACACATCAGAAGCAGCACGAGAATATGGACGTAAAAGCCATATTTCTCCATACAAAAGAGTTGTATAGAGAGCAATCTCGCGTATTACGATACGAAGCGTCTAAGAAACTGTTTCAGATGCGCATGACCGCTGGCACAGCAGTAGGAGACCATGTTCTGAAAATGATAGCTCTCATAGAAGAGCTTGAGGACCTTGGGTGGACAATGGACAATGAACAGTATACATATATTATTCTGCAGTCTCTCCTCTCCACTTTTGCTCAGTTCATTGTTAACTTCAACATGCACAACATGGAGAAGGAACTGCCTGAACTCCTTAATATGTTAAGGAGTGCAGAGAGCACACTGAAGTCAGTGAAGACTCCCGTTATTAGTGTTGGAGAATCCTCCTCCTCTTACCCGAAGGCTAAGGCCAAGGGAAAGATGAAGAAGAAACCCACCAAACCTAAGGGTGGAGTCAAAAAGGTGAAGGGAAAAGGCAAGTCCAAGGTTGGGGAATTGGGGAAAGGTGAATGTTTCCATTGCAAGAAGACGGGACACTGGAAGAGGAACTGTATTGAGTACCTAGCACTCAAGAAGAAGCATGGTGATGCTTCAGCTTCAGGTGTGTTCGTAATTGAAAAATGTTTTTCTATTAACTCTGCTTCCTGGGTATTGGATAACAGTTCGGGTTCTCATATTTGCAATTCTGTGCAGGCGTTGAGAAATAGCAGAGTTCTGAAGACAGGTGATCATACTCTCCAAGTTGGAAACGGTTCCAATGTAAATGCAGTTTCAGTAGGAGAGTATCACCTAGGTTTGCCTTCGGCTTGTATATTGGTTTTGAACCCGTGTTATTTTGTACCAAGTATGCTTTGTAATATTATATCTGTTTCCTTGTTAGACAATGAAGGGTATCATTTTGCTGTGCAACACAATGTTATGAGCATTAAACTTAATCAAGAGTTGATTGGTTGTGGTACATTAAATAACGGGATATACGTCCTTAATCAACACACAGTTTTCAACGTACAACACAAAAATAAAAGATATAAATGAAGCTTTTCTTTGGCATTGTAGACTTGGTCATATTAATGAAACAAGACTAAACAAGCTTCATAAAGATGGATATTTAAATTCATTTGAGTATAAATTTTATGCAACTTGCCAGTCTTGTATCAAAGGTAAAATGACCAAAACCCCGTTTACAGGACACGGAGAAAGAGCTACTGAGCTCCTAGGCCTCATACATAGTGATGTATGCGGACCAATGTCTACACATGCAAGAGGCGGTTTTTCTTACTTCATAACTTTTATTGATGATTTCTCAAGATTTGGTCATGTGTATTTGATAAAGCATAAATCTGAAGCTTTCGAGAAATTCAAGGAGTATAAACATGAAGTAGAAAACCAAACAGGAAAGAGTATCAAGATACTTCGATCAGATCGAGGTGGAGAGTACTTAAGTACTGAGTTCTTAGACTTCCTAAAAGAGAATGAGATTCTCTCTCAGCTCACTCCACCTTACACACCACAGCACAACGGTGTGTCAGAACGAAGGAATCGTACCCTATTAGATATGTTACGATCCATGATGAGTGATTCTGAGTTACCTCTCTCGTTTTGGGGGCATGCATTGGAAACAATAGCTTTTCTGTTAAACAAAGTTCCAACCAAGACCGTGTCTACCACTCCATATGAGATATGGCATGGGAAGAAACCATCTCTTAAAAGAGTTAAGATTTGGGGTTGTCCGGCTTTTGTTAAAAAGCAGAATCCAGACAAATTCGAGACACGATCAGTCAAATGTATATTTGTAGGATATCCTAAACATTCGTTTGGGTATCTTTTCTACCACAAGGAGGAACAAAAAGTGTTTGTTTCTCAGTATGCCACCTTTTTAGAAGATGAGATTTTTCCAAATAATACAAATGACAATGTGGTAGATCTAGAAGAGGTTCTAGAGACACAAGTTACAAATGACGACTTGGCTGAACTTGAAGTTATAACAGAATCTAATGAACCTCAGCCACTCCGTAGATCTGGTAGGACTTCTCGCCTACCGGAGAGATACTACGGTTTTCTTATTGATGGTGATAGAGAAGATTGCATCATGGATGATGATGATCCTGCAAGTTTTCATCAGGCTATCACGGGTGGTGACTCTGTGAAATGGCTGGATGCCATGAGATCCGAAATGGAGTCCATGTACACCAACAAAGTATGGACTTTGGAAGATGTACCCTCCGGGATAAAACCTGTGGGTTGCAAATGGATCTTTAAAAGAAAGATCGGTGTAGATGGACAGGTAGAGACCTATAAGGCAAGGTTGGTAGCGAAAGGTTTTCGTCAAAGACCAGGTTTGGACTATGACGAGACTTTCTCTCCGGTAGCCATTCTTAAATCCATTCGGATCCTACTTACTATTGCTGCTCACCATGACTATGAAATCTGGCAGATGGACGTTAAAACTGCATTCCTAAATGGTGATTTAGATGAATGCGTTTATATGGATCAGCCAGAAGGCTTCATTGACAGTGGGAGCAGCGGTAAAGCATATAAGTTGCTTAAATCCATTTATGGATTAAAGCAGGCATCACGGAGTTGGAACATCTGTTTTGATGATATTATCAAAGAGTTTGATTTCATCAAAAATCCAGATGAACCTTGTGTTTATAAGAAGACTGTAGGGAGAAATGTCGCATTCCTCGTATTGTACGTGGATGACATACTTCTGATAGGAAATGACATTCCTATGCTACAGTCGGTCAAATCATTCTTATCACAAAGGTTCTCTATGAAGGACCTGGGTGATGCCACATACATATTGGGTATAGGGATCTATAGGGATAAATCCAAACGGTTATTGGGATTGTCCCAAACCAAGTATATTAACACCATCCTAAAGAGATTTAGTATGTAAGACTCCAAGCGGGGTGCCTTACCCGCTTGCCACGGAGTCACTCTCTCAAAGGACGATTGCCCAAAGTCTGATATAGAGAGAGCTCGCATGAGCATTATCCCCTATGCTTCGGCAGTAGGATTGATAATGTATGCGATGTTATGTACACGCCCTGATGTTGCTTATGCACTTAGTGTAGTAAGCAGGTATCAGTCAAATCCAGGGGAGAATCACTGGATTGCTGTGAAGAACATTCTTAAGTACTTGCGAAGGACTAAAGAATTGTTCTTGATGTATGGTAACGAGGATCTCCAAATGGAGGCCTTTACCGATTCTAGCTTCTAGAGTGACAAGGATGACAGCAAGTCTATCTCAGGGTTTGCATTTACCCTCAATAGAGGGACGGTGAGTTGGAAGAGTTCCAAACAGGATACCATTGCAGACTCAACGATGGAAGTTGAATATATTGCTGCAAATGATGCTGTCAAGGAAGCCGTCTGGATGAGGAAATTCATCGCGGAGCTAGAAGTAGTTCCAACCATTATTGATCCAATACCTTTGTATTGTGACAATAATGGGGCTATGGCGTTGGCCAAAGAGCCCAGGTCCTATCAGAAGTCCAGACACATCCTGAGGCGATATCATGTGATTCGGGAGATAGTTGAACGCCGCGAGATCGAAATTAAGAGAGTAGACACAAAGAACAACACTGCGGATCCATTCACCAAGGCCATCCCTCAGCCGCAACTTGAGCGACTTTTTGAGATGTTGGGTATGAGATATGTCAATAACTGGCCTTAGTGCAAGTGGGAGATTGTTGGATATATGTATGCCATAGAGGCCATTATGAGATAGTGTATGTACTGATATGTATATATATATTCAGAGGACAGTCTTGCTCGACATGATAGTATGTTATCTGGTTTTACTTTATCATATGTTCACTTGATCATGTTTATATTCATTTAGTGCATGTTGATAAAGCCCTAAGGATATTAGCTTGACTACTGGGATTATGATGCGGATCATACTAGTGGGACATCTGTAGTTTATAAGCATATCCTTGAAATGTTTCTAGTCGTAGGTATATCGAGATAGGGCATCGATGTTCCAGTTTAGACTAGCGTATACCATTCTTGTTCCATATGATGGGCGATGGATGATCCCGTATCCGTCTGGTGTGTTGACACCAAAGATAGTATACAGGTGCTCAGTGAGACTGGGTACACTGAACGGACTCACCGAGAACTCCTATATGGTATTATATCATACGTCGGATAGCAGTTCTC
Source organism: Agapanthus africanus (assembly GCA_030015575.1). NCBI lineage: Eukaryota > Viridiplantae > Streptophyta > Magnoliopsida > Asparagales > Amaryllidaceae > Agapanthus > Agapanthus africanus. The sequence goes on along the minus strand of JASDDO010000024.1, from coordinate 42,595,788 downwards.
AGGTGACACTGGTACAGGTTAGTCTGTAGACCCGAGATCGTCATAGAGTCTTGTGTGTCCTCCCACTGTACTTTGATCTCCACCCTACTGCGGCTCTAATGAGTCGTACAAACAGGTGGATTTTGGGTATAGTCTCGAGGCATATGGAGGCAGTGAGTGATAGGAGGGGTTTCGTCTCTCCCGGTATTGGGGATTGATGCTGTACTGTGCACGATTGGCTATAACGGGAAGTCCCTGGCCAGGGCTGCTGAGATATTACTGATAAGTGTTATCAGTAAGTTTCTCGATCTGTTATAGACCATATACCGGCATGACTTATTGAGTTATTGGGGTCGACGATTCTATCCCTAGACTCGATATGCAGCATATCTGACGAAGAGACCGGACTGTACGGTAAGTGTTGCCGGATGTATTGACAGGAGTTTTGACAGGTTCGCTTGTTCTTATTCTGATCGCTCAATACCCGGGTGGCCGTTACATTTAGCTGACCGCTTGCGGCTTGTGGGTGTTTGATATGATCATCATCTACTGCTGGCGTATTGACGAGTCTTAGAGTCCCACATAGAAGTTTCTCGGCTCAGGCGAAACGAAGTGGTGCACATATGAGATATGTGCGGAGGCTCGATTAAATACGAGTATGAGATACTTTATTTTAATCGGGCATATAATATTAGTCGGGTCATATGAGATATGACCGATTTATTAAATCAAGTGTTGATTTAAAATTGACTTTTATATTATTTATTATTTATTTAAATCCTTTTCTTTTTATGGAAACATGCATGTATATGTACATGATGATGTGCATACACACATACATACATGAAAAGTATCATGGTTGATGATACAAAGAGGATGGCAATATAAGAATCATATTGTAGATAAATAAATATATGGATATTTTCATTAAAGTTAAAGGTAAAAGAAAAACATTATCGAGTCATTCCTTCTACACATTTCTACACATTTCCATGATTGAATTTCACTCAACCATAGTTTTTTTTCCTTTTGCCTTTAACCCAAATTAAAATATCTAGATATTTTTTTTAACTATAGTTATGGTTATGACAAGATATATCTCTCTCTTTCATTTTCTTTTTCATTCTTATCATTATTCACTCCAAAAGAAAAAGAAAGAGAGCCATCTTCTTCCTCCTCACTCTAGCTCTTTTTTAATTATTAAAATAGAGTTAGAGAAATAAAAGAAAAGGTATTAAATAAGAATAGCAACCACTTCATCATCCTACACAACCTTTGCTATCTTGTGTAGGGTGTTGTGCTTCAAGATTTTCAAAGATCGAAGGAAGCAACAAGCTTAGGGCAAAGAACTTCGGGTGGATCGTCGTGGACGAGAAGTTGATCAAGCGAACCCTTCCAAAGCAAAGGAGTCTTCCAAAAAGGTCTACAAAGGTTGTAGTCTCATCACTTAGTATAACTTAAGTCTTAAAATTTGATACTATTAATAGTTACTTCATAAATTCTAGTTCGATTCATAGTATAGTTTGCTTAGCACCTCAAAATTTTATTGTTATAGCATGTGTGATGCTTCAAAACCCTAATAGAGGTATTAAGGAAACCCTACACCATATTGTCCCACCAGGCTCCGTCACAGGGAAGCCAGATCTCGATGGCTATAGCTACAGCCTAGAAATCAAAAACGGCGTTCCTTCTCGCTCCGACCAGAAGCAGATACGACGTCAGCAAAACGGAGCTACGGCAAAGTCCAATGGTTCCAAATCTCGACGGTTCACAGACAGCCTAGAGACTACCGCGGAGCCATGACAGAGTCCCTAGTTCCAAATCTCGACGGTTCACAGACAACCTATAGACTACCTCGAAGCCACGGCAAAGTCTCCTAATTCCAAATCTCGACGGTTCACGGACAACCTAGAGACTACCTCGGAGCCATAGAAAAAATCACTAGTTCCAAGTCTCGAAGGTGGCATCCACACCCTAGAGATTAACAAACAGTGTTTTTCCTCCCTCCAGTAAGATACAGGCGCAACAGCAACAAACGGAGCCATGGTAAAGTCCCCTTGTTCCAAATCTCGACGGTTCATAGACAACCCAAAGACAACCTCGACATTCGTCGCAATATTGCAGACACAATGTCAACAAACGACGCCAAGGAAAACCCCTCGCTTCAGGGTCTTGACGGCAACTCAAATGAGACCTCAAAAGACTATCAGAGATCATCCCACACTAGCGCGGAGTGGTCATGACTCATCGGGGCTCCCAAACTGAGCCTAACCTCAAGTAAAAAAGTGACATGGAATATCCCTAACGCTTGCTCTTCCGATGGTAATATTACCTGGAGGATTACTTGAAGACGTCTTGTCCAGCCCCCGAAGGGATCAGAGACACGACAGTCGTGGGGCTTACCCGAACAACAAGATTGCATATCGGGGAATATATCGGCCAATGCGACGGTGCGACGGGTAAAAATCCCTACTACCAAAGACCCTAATGGACTTCTATTAGCAGGAGTTAACTGTGACGTTAGGAAACCCATGCGAGAACTTCTCGATTCGTCTCGACTCGTGAGGAAATTAGTGTCCTTACGTTTTACTCGATTCGTCTCGACTCGTAGGGAAAAGCCTTAGGCAATGGGGATAAGGACCTGTTTCCTAAGCACTGGGGCCCTGTAAGTCGGTCAAAGATGGACTATTGCATACTATTCACTGTTCACACTCTCCAAAATCGAAAATCGACAAGGAGGGAAACAACCACTTACGAGTCCTCTCGACTTGTAAGGGGGAAAAAATTCTCTTGTGAGATCCTTACGATTCTCAAGAGAAAACACACACTTAGGAGTCCTCAGACTCTTAGGGAGAAAATACACCTACAGGATCCTCTCGACTGAGAAAAGTCTTTGTGAGACCCTCACGGCTCTTAAAGTTGAAAAGTATTAGGCGGCAGACCTGAACTTGTTTCCTAAGCCATCGCTGCCCTGCAAGGAGATCAAGATAAATTATCTACAAGACGCATTTGCTAAAGAGACACGACAGTACGACCGCGTATGCGCTTAAATGGAAATGGTGCCCAAAATGTGCTGATTTATGTACGACACTATGATAGTGCTCTCACTTAAAAGAAAAGTCCTAAGGGTAAAGTATAAAAGCTCATGTACAGAGGTGCAATACACGTACGAATATATGATGAACATAAAACATTCAACAGAAAACATTCAACAGTCGATAATAAGAAAAATACATCGATATAAATATACTACTCTACAGGGAAAAGATCACCAAATATGGGATCAGAGATACATGGGTTAACAAAACAATATACAAAGTTATCCAATTCCCTCTCTGCCATCTCCACCATGTCGAAGCGTCGGTCTTCGTGAGGAATTGTTCCCCAGCGATTAGCGCCATGCTCATCAGCGAAAGTAGACATGATAGCCCGTCGGGCTCTTATCTGACTCAGTAAATGAACCGATAGATCCTTCAGAGCCTGGGTAATTAAGCGTGCCTCATAGAAACACTCAATTTTGTCCTCAGCCGTATTAAGAATCGCCGGGGTCATCTCTGCCGGATGAGGTTGAATATCAGCAAGCACGGATAAGAAAATCATCCTGAGCCAAATGGAACCCATGGGAAGAGGAGAGCCCCTACGGGTCAAGAGTTCGTACAGGGACGCGTCACATTGGTCATCAGTGAGAAGAGGATCTGCTAACCACGCGGGAAAACGAGGAATGATCTCCTCGATAGGCACCTCCCAGGGTTGCCGACGAGCGTGGGGATGATTGCAAGCCATAACCTTTGGTTTGTTTCTCAAGATGATCACCCTAAGGTCTAAATGGTTCTCTCTCTGTGAAGAAAGAGGAAGATGTAGCCTCGGGTTATAAAGAGACGCATTCAAAGCTATGCATAAAAAACATCGTGCATGGTGGAGCTATTCCTAATGCCGAAAAAGGGGGGCATGGGAAAAGAAAAGGGTAACTCATTGGAATTGGAGTAGGGAGGCGAAACGACCTCATCAGCAGAGCCTAACGTGCATGGCACGTGAGCACCTGCTTTGATCCCTTTTGAAAACTAAAATGGCACCGCACGTGCATAACCCATGAGCGCCGGCACTAGTTCAAGATTAAACTCCCTAGCAGCGCCTCATGCGCAAAACATGTGAACACTAATAACAGTATAACGACACTTCATGCAGAATACACGTGAGCATAAAAAAGGCGGGAAGGGGAAGACTTGTCATTCATACTCCAAAAACTTATACATGGTATAAAAATAAAAGAAAATGTTTACAATGGTAAAACACTTGATCCTGGACATGGATTGAGGAATTCAGAAGCAAGGCCAAGTAAAATGTTTCTGGCTTCTCTGACCATTTTTGTGTGCATCTTCTCACGAGTGCAAGCGTCAGAATTCTCGCTAATGTCATCCGTCCTCTGATAGGCAGAGAGTATCGTCGTCTATTGGAAAACTTGATGCAAGATATCAACAAGACCATCTCGCCGCCTCTTCGAGATCGAACCCATCAGATATACTGAGTGCACCTTGTCTTCGGCATCATCAAGCACCTCAAGCGGCATGGCTTCGTAAAATCCAGGAAGGGATTCCTAAATCGCTCCCACGATGATCTTCAATAAAGTGGAACGACGGGGGAGTAGTCGACCGTTGTATTCATCGAAGCGACACATATCTTCAGCGCATTGAGCATTCGTAAACTCCTGGTTTTGACAGCGGCCTTGGACGCGAATGTCTTCATAGGAGATAATTTCGTCAAGATCATACAAATAAACGGCTATAGTATCTGAAAAGAAAAATCAGTGAGACTTTAATAATCAAAATGATCAAGAAAATTCTTATTATGAGAATCTGAAAACGTACACGGGAGTTTAAACAACTCTTGACATCCTCATAGAGAAAATAAGTTAGAATACCCAACAAATTTGAATTTGTACAGGTAAGGAAAAAACCCTATGAGAATATGCTCAAGAAAACCAGGGAATGAAATTCCCGAGGGGCCCTTTTGATCTTCAGAGCAAAGCTCTTTGGTGAGGAATTAAATTCCTCTTATACGATGGAATTAAATTCCAGAAACACCCATGAAGAGGAAATGAGAAATGAAAATGCCATGAATCCTTAAAGGTCAGAGGAGGAATGCCTAAGGCATTGAGGGTTACTACTCAAAGATCACGTCTTTGGATTTCTGAGAGATGGGCTTCAGAAGAGAGCAAAGCTCTCATGGTGGATTTAAAATCCAGAAGTTTTCTTTAAGAAAAGGGTTTCTCTGATGTTCAAGATATTTACCTAAAACAGGTTTCTTTTTCGGACAGAGTTTAACTCTGGAATTACAATGGGCAGAGAACTAAGATCTGAAGAAGAGAATTGAATTCTCAAAGAAGGTAAGGAAAGAAGAAGATGAAAGAACAGTGGCTCCTCAAAGACCAAACCCTTGCATTTATAAGACGTGACAAGGGCAGTTCACCTCCCCGTTCCCCCAGGCGATCCAACGACTATAAAGGTGACAGCGTTGCACTCACGTGAAAGCCACGTAAGAACAACGCTGTGGGGGCATTTGGTCCTTTATAAAAATATAAATAAATAATGAACCAAAAAGCGATGGAAAAATTCCCCAAATGGAGCATCACGTGCCTGCACGTGATGTGCCTTGGAGCAAAAATTATAGGCAGTACGCTTAACAAATAAGGTTGAAATTGAGACTCACGTGCAGGCACGTGAGCATCTATATACAAAGTATATAGGCGCCTTCCTAAAACAAATAACGCATCACGTGTCAACACGTGATGCTTTTCTGGGACTGCTGCATATAAGCAAACCGGCCTAGTGCTATGGGTCATATGCTACATGTGAGGGTTCCTAATACCTTCTGAGCCGATAGAATTAAATTCTAAATAAGAGGGATCAGAACTCTATTTTGAAAATATTTCCCCCAATTTTTCTAAACAAGAAAGATTGTGCTTTGTAAAAAAGAGCACCATTGGATTAAAGATCCAATGGTGATTAAAAATCACCAAGCTACAGAATAAGCTCTGTATAGGAAAATATTTTCCCAATCTTTCTAAACAAGAAAGATTGTGCTCTGTAAAAAAGAGCACCATTGGATTAAAGATCCAATGGTGATTAAAAATCACCAAGCAACAGAATAAGCTCTGTATGGGAAAATATTTTGCCAATTTTTCTAAACAAGAAAGATTGTGCTCTGTAAATCAGAGCACCGTTGGATTAAAGATCCAATGGTGATTAAAAATCACCAAGATACAGAATAAGTTCCGTATGTGAAAATATTTTCCCAATCTTGTTAAAAACAAGAAAAATGTCTTCTGTAAAACAGAAGTCCCTGGATCAAAGATCTAACGGTGGATAAAATCCCCGAATCAATCAAAAAATCTCTCAATGAGAGATTTCCCTAACAAGATCAACAAATTTACCTCTACTATATAAAGAACTCAAGACTAGAGAGAGAAGAGAGGAGACCCCCCCATAAGATTGGAAAAAACAAAAAAGGAGAGGAGTTCTCTTTAAAGAAAAAGAAATCCTAGGTGAAGAAAAAGACTTTGAGATCATTTCATCTCTTTTTACACGAGTTTAACTCTTCCAAAACAGAACTTAGTTCTTCCTCTGGTTGAGGTCTGCAGAAGCAGATCTCCCCACAAGTTGAGAATTTAATTCTCATCGGGGGGATTCTGTTATGAAGTTCCAAAACTTAGAGGAAAGAACTAGGTTTGGAGAATTTAATTCTTCCAAAAACATAGGAATTTAATTCCTATGATAAAACTAGGGTTTAACCCTGCATAAGAATTTAATTCTTATAAAACAAAGGACTTGAAATTCTCAATACTAAGATCAAGAGCCCCATGCATATTAGCGTTCAACGCTATAACGACAGATCGCGTGTTCCCACGTGAGCACCTCTGAGGAACAAAAAGAAACAACTGAGATCGAGTCACGTGATCCCACGTGACTTCCAATAGTGTTTAGCACTTAGAAAAGAATAGGAAGATAAATTCAAAAGGGGCAGTGCCCAACTTGGTGGCGCCTCACGTGTCTACACGTGATGGTTACAAGATTTAAGTGTTTAACACTTACATGTCTAGAACGAGGGAATAAGCCCAAAGAAACAGTGCCCAATATTCAGGTACCTCACGTGCCACACGTGAGCGCTCCGAATTTCACTGTTTAACACTGCTTAAGAGCCTCACATGGGAGCACGTGAGCTCTAAGCATTTATCAGTGTTTAACACTGTGAAAGGCCAACCTTAGCCCAAATTAGTCAAGTCTCCCGAGGCCAAAATCCTTTTGACCATCAATAAACCGAGCCTTCCTATACTCAGGACCCCTCCAAATCGACCTTGGTTCCAGAGATGGCCAATGATCTCCTGACACGTGGCATCTAAAATGATGTTCATTCTACCATGATCTCTCCCTTCAATCTGGAGTTCGGTTCAAGGGTACATCTCTCCACACCTCTGATATATGTCGTTGTAATTCTTCAACGATATCAGAGAGGTGAAGGTTCCCGACAACCAACAGCTCTTGGTTGCACTCTCAAACCCATGAGCATACCTCATGGTCCGTAATGTTCTTAAACTAACCGTGGACCGTAATGTCCCTAAACTAGCCATGGACCGTAATGTCCTTAAACTAGCTATGGACCGTAACGTCCTTAAACTAAAACGATAGAGCCCAAATGCTCTTTTGTTGGATCAAAAATGATCCTGAACCCCCGTTAAGTAGATCTTAGTCCAATATCGGATTAACGTATTCTTAACAAATATTTAAATCGATCTTAATCTCAAACAAGGTTAACGATCCTTAAATCAAACCAAATCCGAATCTAAGAAAATACGGATTTAGACTAATCCATGCCCTACTGGCGACAACACAAATTAGTCTCCGTATATAATCCACGGGCAACCAAAGATAAAACAAACACGCATGACACGAAATGGCCTTCTGGAGTAGGAGAAAGTGGTTACCGTGATGCGGTAAAGTAATTAATTGCAAGGGCTTGCACATGCAGGGAAGAGCGTCCCCATAATCAAAAACCCCTCGCAAACGAGGGGAAATCTGACGAAGTCTGCTACAACGGCCACATCTGTTTAAACCTTCGATATACGGTGCCATAAATCAACTTGGCATTTTCGGAGAGATAGACAGATAAAACCAAATAGCATCTGCCCCGAAATTCAGGCAAGACGACCTATGCGTTTTCGTCTCTATTTTCGGCGGTAAACACCACCGGAAGCTCCACAGCAAGAGTAGTACCTTTAATAATCTCTTCTACACCTGCCGGTGCATCACGGGAGGTATTTGTAGAGTCCACAGTTATAGCCCGATTTGAACTCAAATCCTCTTTCGCCGCTGAAGTCCCTGCAAAGTTTTCACAAAAATGAGAAGACATAAAGGTAATACAGACTATTCGCTAAAAGAAGGACATGAGAAAGACGCATACCAATACGCCAAGAAGCTTGAAGTATGGCTTTTTCGAGACGTTTTTCCTTTCTGGCTAGGTACGCTCGCCGAGGTTCAAGTGCAGTTGAATGACTACATGTCTTTAAAGCAAGCTCGTCTTCAGAAGCAACCGTTATGGGCTGTTTGAGGGCCCGTTCTTCCTCCATTAACAAATGACTCATATGTACCCGCTGTAATGATGGATCGACGTCATAGAATATAACAGGAGGGTAGGGCTTTTTTGGGACGCACACGTTCTCGGTCTCGTCTTGCGAGCGCCTCAAAACCTTAGCCAATTACGTGGCTTACTCGGCGGACGAGCCAAGATAAATAAGACCGGCGTCCGATTCCTCCATAGCTATCAGTTCGTCCTAAATGAACGGCTCGGAATTGTTTCCCACTAATAAGAGAGCAAGGCTCTGTTCAAAATTTGAACTGAGGCAGCGCTTCACATGCAAGGCACGAGAGAGCCAGCGCCAAGAGTTAAAAACTCTGAGGCAGCGCCTCACGTGCAAAGCACGAGAGCGCCAGCGCCAGAACTAAAATTTCTCCACCCTTGGATCAAAGATCCAACGGAGATGATAAATCATCAGAGCACAGAATTAAATTCTGATTGAGCAAATACTCCTCAAATCTTTCTAAACAAGAAAGATTGTGCTCTGTAAATCAGAGCACCATTGGATCAAAGACCCAATGGTGATTAAAAATCACCAAGATACAGAATAAGTTCTGTATGGGAAAATATTTTTCCAATCTTTCTAAACAAAAAAGATTGTGCTCTGTAAATCAGAGCACCGTTGGATAAAAGATCCAAAGGTGATTAGAAATCACTAAAATACAGAATAAGCTCTGTATGAGAAAATATTTTCCCAATCTTGTTAAAAAAAATGAAAAATGTCTTCTGTAAAATAGAAGTCCTTGGATCAAAGATCCAACGGTGGATAAATTCCCCAAATCAATTAAGAAATCTCTAAATGTGAGATTTCCTTAACTGAATCAACAAATGTGCCTCCATTATATAAAGGCCCCAAGACTTCAAGTCTTAGAAGGAGGACCCCCCCCATAAACTTCAAACTTCAAGATGAGAGCAATTTCTCCCCAAGGTAAATAAAAATAAGAGAGATCACAGCATCTCCATCATATCTAAGAGTTCAACTCTCCCATCAGAAGAACTTAGTTCTTTTTCCAGATCTCAGATCTATAAGACAAAGTCTTTTACAAGTGAGAATTTAATTCTCAGAGAATTGAATTGAGCAGAACAGAAAAATCAGTGCTTAGCACTCAAAGTCTGGCGCTCAGCGCCGAGCGCCCCACGTGCTCCTCACGTGGGCACTATTTAATAAATAGTGCTTAGCACTCAAAGTATGGCGCTCAGCGCCGAGCGCTCCGCGTGCTCCTCACATGGGCGCTATTTAATAAGTAGTGCTTAGCACTCGAAGTCTAGCGCTCAGCGTCGAGCGCTCCACGTGCTCCTCACGTGGGCACTATTTAATAAGTAGTGCTTAGCACTCGAAGTCTGGCGCTCAGCGCTGAGCGATCCACGTGCTCCTCACGTGGGCGCTATTTTATAAGAAGCGCTTAGCACTCGAATTCTGGCGCTCAGCGCCGAGCGCTCCACGTGCTCCTCATATGTGCGCTATTTTATAAGAAGCGCTTAGCGCTCGAAATCTGGCGCTCAGCGCCGAGCGCTCCACATGCTCCTCATGTGGGCGCTATTTAATAAAAAATGTGCTTAGCACCCAGTATCTGGTGCTCAGCACCGAGCGCCTCACGTGCTCTGCACGTGGGCGCCATAAATTGTTTAACACTCCATATAAAAGAATATATATAAAACAAAAAGAAAAAGGGGTGTCAGAACCCAAATCAATGCTCAGCAGTGCTGATACGGAAAGGGGATCAAGCCCAAATAAGTAATCAAGTGGGCTGAGCCCAAGGTTGGTCAAACCCCAAATCGACCGAGCCCATATGTCTTCTTCTAAATTGGTATTAGTCCCAAACAAGGCTACCAAGTCCCTGATGAACATTCATTGGTTCAAGGGTACATCTCCTCACACCTCTGATATATGTCATTGTAATTCTTCAACGTCTTCAAAGAGGTGGCGGGTCCCGACTACGAGTAATCGTGGACCGCAACGTCCTTAAACTAATAACGGACCACAACGTCCTTAAACTACCGTGGACCGCAACGTCCTTAAACTAATAACGGACCGCAACGTCCTTAAATTAAACCCTCACCTCAAAATGGTGATCTGTGGACCGCAACGTCCCTAAACTAACAACGGACCGTAACGTCCTTAAACTAAAACAATAGAGGCCAAATGCTCTCTTGTTGGATCTAAATGATTCTAAAACCCTGTTAAGTAGATCTTAGTCTAACGTATCCTTAACAAACATTTAAGTTGATCTTAATCTCAAATGAGATTAACGAGCCTTAAATCAAACCAAATCCAAATCTAAGAAAATACGGATTTAGACTAATCCACACCCTACGGGCGACAACACGAATTAGTCTCCGTATATAATCCACGGGCAACCAAAAATAAAACAAACACACATGACACGAAGTGACCTTCTGGAGCCGGAGAAAGTGGTTACCGCGATACGGTAACGTAATTAACTGCAGGGGCTTGCGCCTGCAAGGAAAAGTGTCCCCACAATTAAAAACCCCTCACCACAAGGGGGAATCTGATGAAGTCTGCTACAACGGCCGCATCTGTCCAAACCTCCGATACATGGTTCCATAAATCAACTTGGCATCTTCGGAGATGTGGAAGGATAAAACCAAATAGTATCTGCCTCCAAAATTCAGGCCAGACGTCCTAACTCCCGGTCACGTCTTTCGGCGGTAAATATATTCTGGCACGCCCGGTGGGACCTTTTCCTCTTTCCACTCCACACTTCGTGTGTTGTGTTTCGCGAACAAATCGCGGTCTGCTATGGTTGCCTGTGGATTCAAGGTACTAAGATTTGGTGTCTTGCTCCCATGCAGAGAAAAGAAGATCAATGGCTTCCAGCTGCACCAACTGCAACAACAACTCCCGCTCTGCCCCGTCTGGAGGGGTAACTTATGGGTCCCAAGCGGCCTCCATCTTCGTAATGCCGGTGGAACAGGTGACATAGGCCACTACTGGATTGTTCTTAAGGACCATACTCTCGCCAATGAGCGTCAACACTCTAGTGCCGTCACAGGAAGCTCTAAAGAAGTCGGTCTTCGATCGGCTTGCAACTACCGCGGTCCCTCTCAACGGGTCGTCCAAGTCTACTGCCTCAGTCTTCGACAGGCTGAGCTTAAGCTCAAATAGGACGACGAAGAGGCTCGCAATACCAGAGAAGGCTATCCTAACTCCTGCTGTAGGTGAAGTCGTCCAAACTGCTTCTCCTACTCCAAAGTCGGCCTTCGACAGGTTGACCATTATTTCCCAGCAGATGTCAGTCTTTAACAGGCTGGCGCCAATAACAGCATCTCCTCATAGCAGGGGGCATGCCGAAGCTACTTCGATGATAGAGGTGATCCCGGCCACACGACATGCTCAACGTCGTCACTGGTGCCGAGTGAGGAAAGCTGGGGGCAGTTCCCCTTCTGGACATACCCCACCAGCTCCAATGGTGGAAGTTGATGCTGCTGTTCCAAGTGGGAACAACTTTGAGCCGCTCAGGAGGGTGCGTAAGAATTCTCCAATTGCCGTACTAAAAAGGTCTCCTCCACCTGCGGAGAACATCACAAAGGCAAAGCCGGAACAGCCCTCTCATCTGCTGTCCTCCAAAATCCATAGGGTCTGGTGAAGAGTGCAAGACTCTTTAATCGATAAAGACTACTCCCGCCAATCGAAGAAAATGAAGGTCCGGCAAGATGAGGATCATCCCGCCGTCGTACCACGGAAAGTATCGTCTGCAAAAACCCTCTCAACTTCGATCGCCCATAAAAGGAGAAGGCCGGAGAAGATCCCCGTGCCTATGACAAATCTCAAGGGCATTGAACCTGAACGCCCCAAGTCTGGGGGCATGGTAGTGTACACTATTTACATGGCTTCCGGAAAAGAGGAAAGCTGTGCTTCTGGGGGTCATCGACCACTTACACGATCAGTAACAAAAGCTCAAGAGCAACAACAGAAACTCCAGGAGATGCTAACAAAGATGGCCGCACTTACTGGGCAGAAGGAAAGCCCGGAAGCACCGTCGGATCAACGCCTGGAGCAGGAAACCGACACCGAATTCCTCCGAAGAATACTTGAAAAGAAAGATAAAGAATCCGCTGAACAAGCGGCTAACATAAAACAAATGGTGCTCCTATTCCAAGATATGGTGGGCATCATGATCCAGCCGGACTCCAGCCGAAGATCCCCCAATAATCATTGAAGATGACAGAGGGGATACATCAAATCCTCTTCCGGCTTTATCAGCATCCAGAGAGGAGACGATCTCGAAAGCTTCGCTTGATGACTACATAGCTCAACAAATACGAGCTCATCAGGCATGCGAAACTGCGGGCCAAGTCGTCAGAACTGGGCGACCCTATCCAAGCTGGTACGATCAAATTAAGTACCCGCTAGGATACACGATCCCTAAATTTCACGTGTATAAGGGGACAGGTAATTCCCATCAGCACGTCGCTCAGTTCAGGGCTATATGCGGAAATACTGGAGTTGACGACAAACTGCTGCTTCGCCAATTCGTCGGCAGCTTAGCGGAGATGGCATTTGAATGGTACTCGAAACTTCCGAATGACTCTATCAAAACATTCACAGAAATGGAGTTACTATTCACCCAGTGTTTCGCAAGCGCCAGCAAACGCACCCCGATCACAGCATTAATCAATGCCAGGGTGAAGCCAGGAGAGAGTTGGTTTCAGTATGCAATTCGGTGGCGGAACCTATGGTCGAGATGCGAACAACGCATAGAAGAAGCTCCTTCCGTGGGCATGTTCGTAGGGACCCTTGATCCGCAGGCAACTATATCCCAATTTATGACGTTCTTCAAGCCGACCACTTTCCAAGCCTTGATCGACAAGCTGGCCTAAATGGACCAGATGGGCCATAGACCGCCCCCTCGAAAACGGAGCTTCGGAATGAAAAGGGCAAAGGGAAAGCAACCTTCATCGCCAACGCTCAGCAACAGCTGAGTGATCCGAAGCCAGCTGCTCTCCAAAATGAAAAACAATGATCACTCGGAGAAAAGATGAGATGTCCTTACTCATTCCCTCGGGATAAAACGAGAAGAATGTTCGAACTGGCGGTGCGCAACAAGCTTATCACTCTACCAGATCCGAGACGCCTACTGCAACCGAGCGACATCAACAATCCTAATTACTGCCCCTACCACCGAATAGTGGGCCACCCAATCGAAAATTACTTCATCTTCAAAAACTGGATTGAGGACTAATACCAACAAGGGAAATTCACGCTGTCTGAAAACTGGAGGGTAAACCCGCCACAACCGCATGCTCCTAAAAAGGTGGACACGCCGGGGGTATCATGCTCATTTATAGAAGAAGCTCCATGGGAAGTTGTTCTTTCAACTAAGACCAAAAGAATCCTGAAGGATCTTCAATCATGCCCGACAATCAGGTGCAAAAGCCCGCTAGAGCCCGGGATCATCGAGGGGATGCTGAAACCGCGCTCAACACCGAGAATTGGTAACGATGGGCAAAACACCCAGGCCCAGCCGTCAAAGTCTTCAAAGAAAAAGAAGAAGGCCAAGAAGCCCGCGCAGCCTGATGACAAGTACATGGATTTGCAAAGGCATATTGACGCACTGGAGGAATATAACCAGAAGGCGCGAACCCCGGTTACACTCCAAGAGTTTCTCAACCATATCCTTGAGAGCGGAGATAATGACAATGATGAGGGAGAAGAATCGTCAGAAGAACCCGAGGATTATGTGGCAAGTTGTCACATGATCTCTTATTCACCAATAAACAACGAACAAGCTCACTTGGCATCAGAAGATAATATAGAGGAGCTAGGGGCAGGATCGGTGCCAAAATCCTTGGAACCGTCAGACGAGATGATTGACATGCTGTTGAACGAAGCCAGTCAGAAGAGCAAAGCTGATCAAGAGCGTGAAATAGCTATATTTGAAAAGGTCAGGCATGGGCATCAAGTTGAAGAAGTCATGGTAGGGATGAGTTGCAAAGCGCTCCAACCAGATCGAAGCACGATTGCGGCAGACAAAAACAGGCTTATAACAAGGAAACGGTTCGCTAAAGCCCTGTCAATTAGAATGAAGTTGCCATCTTTCAACGGAAATACTCCTGGCGGTATACACCTTGACGAAGAGGATGTACATCCTAACTACTGCTTATACCATCAAAGGATTGCATACCCTACCGAAGAATGCATGGCCTTTAAAAATTGGTGGCAGGGATACGTTGCTCACCGACAACATTTCAAGCGGATGAAGCGCAAAACTCGTCAGAAGCAGAGAAGCACGACAGATGAGCACAAAAGAACTGCCGGCAACTGTCACATGATTGATTCCGGGGGATCGAAATTTCTCACCTTCGGAAGCGATTCTGACGAAGAAGTAGCCCTCGGCCCTCTCTTCAAAGAATCCACCTGAAGAGATAAAGGACTGTGAAAACATGCAGCTGCGTAATCGTACGTTTCCTGAAAAGAATCTCAACAAGGGGTCGAACAAAAAGGATAAGGGGAAGGAAAAAGTCCCTGAGGATATCGCCCTTGATGACCGACTCGTCGAAGAGCTTGCAGCCAAGGACCCGCCCAAGAAAAAAAAGTGGATTACAATATCCTGGCACACCTGAGGAAGATACCCTCACAGCTAAGCGTTTTGGATGCCCTTCTCCTATCTAAAGTGGCACGAGATCCCTGATCAAGACGTTACAAGAGCCTGACCAGTTTCAAGACTTCCTTGCCGAAAAAAAGATGAAGGACGAGCTGGAAGAAGTGCACACAGCTGACATCACTTTCGGCGAAGAAGATCTCCTCCTCGGAACGTGCGAGCACAATCATCCCCTGCATGTCACCGGGTACTGCCATGACATCAGGATAGGGAAGATCTTAGTTGACAATGGGTCCTCTGTCAAATTCCTAAATGTGAGGGTGGTAAAAGGAATCTGCGTGAGCATTCAGTACCTCACTCGGGATAAAATCACCATCTCCGGGTTCGACTCCCAGTCATCACGGACGCTCGGGTCTGTAATACTAATGTTACGCTTCGGGCTGCTCATCACTGACATCAAATTTCATGTTATTGACGCCAAGTCTTGCTACAACGCTTTACTCAGCAGGCCTTGGTTACATGAGTACAACATCATCCCTTCTACACAACATCAGTGTATGAAGTACTTCCATAAACCGGAGAATAAGCAAAAAGCTATCACCACTATTCCGGTCTTCGGGAGCGATACCGAGGAGGAAGAAGATATAGTCTATTCGGGGCCGCCACAATGCAACAGGCCGGGACCATCTACCCCTATTTTGGTCTTTAGTAGTGACTCTGAAGACGAAGTCAATGCAGTGTTCTCAATCCGTCCATCAATGCAGGCCTTCACTGGAGATAATCAAAGTTTGCAAATCGCCATGGTTCCACGGCAGCACTATAGAGAGCTTGATGCGCTTGAGACATATAGTGTGCAAGAGCTGCAGACATTCTACGTCCCTCCCAGGTGAAGAGGTGAAAATGCGATCCTATTCTATTGATCCATAGAGACTAAAGTCGAAAGAGAAGTCTGGCATGGTGCCGATTTTGCGCTCGACAGGCTCCAATCCATCCGTCTTCCTAGATACTACGCAGAGGGATTGAAAAGGTTATTGAGATGCTAAGGCATGTCCTTTAAGCAAACTGCACGTCAGGCCCAATTCTACAACAGGATCTGGAACGTCCCCGGAACTCAACTAAAATTGCCCAACGGAAAAATGGAAATGATCGGGCTTGGATATGTCTAGTCCAAGAAGCGGGAGCAATTCCATGGCTGCCATGTCATAAATGACCTCGATGAAGAAGGGGGTGCTCTTTTAAAAGACGCTGACGCTGAACCAGAACGAGATCCTGTCATAAAATTGCCGAATCTGTCGTTTGAAGAACAGATGGACAAGCTAGTAAGGGAAGCGAGTCAAAAGATTCGGAATGACCACAGCCGCGAAATGACCATTTATGAGAAAGCCAAAACGCAACGCCTCCTTCAGCAGGCTATGGAGGATGACAATGCCCTCTACCGTCAGCCTGCCATGCATTCCCAAGATAAGAAAAAGGCTCGACGCAGAGGCAAAAATAAGTTAAAGAACGGAAAAAACGTTCGACAGCGGCAAAACGGATCCAAAAGGCCACGCGATCGAGAAAAGGTTAGCCGGAATCCGTCTCTTATGAAAAATATGGGTCGAGCATATTCTTTCCCTCGAGACAAGACAAGGAAGATATTCGACCTCATCGTGAAACATCAAATGATTACGCTCCCGGAGTCTAAGCACCCCGAACAAGCAAACGAGGTCTATCAGCCGGATTATTGCTCATATCACCGAGCAATAGGACATCCTCTTGAAGATTGCTTCACCTTCAAAAACTGGGTCAAAGACCAATATCAACTCGGCAGGTTCGCTCTATCCAACAGTTGGAGGGTAGCCCTACCGCAAAGGCATGTGCCAAAAGCAACGTATATGGCGAGAGTAGAACCAGATCAACATCGATCTTGGAAACAATCTCGTACCTGTCACGTGATAACGCTGTCGGAAGAAGGAGTGCACGAGAATATGGATGACCTCTCCTGATGCTTCGAAAATGAGGATGAAGATGAGTTGATCTCAGAATTTCCACCGGCGCCAAAAGAGTTGGAAGATGGAATACACACTACTGAGGATAACCTAAGGAAAATCGACTTGGGGACGGCAAACGACCCGCGGCCTACGTTCGTCAGTGAGCTGCTGTCTAAAAAATAGGTGGCTATGCTAAAAGGCGTGCTCATGCAGTATAAAGACTGCTTTGTATGGAACTATTCCGAGATGCCAAGGCTAGATCTAGAAATAGTCGTGCATAAATTGACGATATCTCCGGACGTTAAGCCAGTCAAACAAGCACCAAGAAGAATGCGGCTCGAACTGGAAGTGAGTATCAACGCCGAAGTCAAGAAGCTGATCGACTCCGGCTTCATCCAAGAAGTTCAATACCCCGACTGGATCGCCAACATTGTCCCAGTGATGAAGAAAAATGGGACGGTGCACATCTGCATGGAATTTCGGGACCTCAACAAAGCCTGTCCGAAGGATGACTTTCCCGTGCCGGTTATCGAGCCGATGATAGATAATACGTCCACTCACGAAGTCTTCTTCTTCATGGACGGATCGACATGGTACAATCAAATAAAGATGCATCCCAAAAACCAAAAGCATACCGCTTTCCGGACTCCTCTGGGTATATTTTGCTATAAAGTGATTCCTTTCGGTCTGAAGAATGCAGGCGGTACCTACCAGAGGGCCATGACGAAGATCTTTCATGACCTCATACAAGAGATTGTTGAATGTTACATCGACGACCTCGTAGTGAAAAGAAAATCGTACGAGGAACACTGGGAGCATTTGAAAACAGTGTTCCAACGTCTTCGTAAGTACAACCTGAAGATGAACCCTCTGAAATGCGCATTTGGAGTCTCCTCAGGCAAATTTCTAGGGTTCATCATACGACATCGGGGCATCAAAATAGATCCATCGAAGATCAAGGCGGTTAGGGAAATGCCCACTCCAAGAACTTTAAAACAGTTGCGGTCTCTACAAGGAAAGCCCGCGTATATCTGACGGTTCATAGCCAACCTTTTCGGAAAATTCCGTCCCTACAGTCACCTGATGAAGAAGAGAACCCCGTTCATTTGGGATCATAAATGCCAAAGCGCACTGGACGAAATCAAGCAATATCTGCAGAACCCGCCGGTACTGACCGCTCCAGTTAACGGAAAGCTCCTCATCCTGTATATAACAGCCCTTGAAGGTTTTTTAGACGCTATAGGCACAGGAGAACGACCAAGGGAAAGAGAGAGCCCTTTACTATTTGAGTCGAGTTCTCCTGGGGCAGAAAACAACTACTCCCCTATCGAAAAACACTGCCCGGCGTTAATCTTCGCGATAACGAAGCTTCGGCATTATGCTTTGGCGCATGAGGTCCATCTCATATCAAAAGTGGATCCTCTCAAATATTTGATGTTAAGAGCCATACTAACGGGATGGATCGCTAAATGGGCCCTACTCTTGATGGAGTTCTCGATAACTTATCGTCCCCTCAAGGCAGTAAAAGGCCAGGCTATCGCCGACTTTCTCGCTGAGCATCCGATACCTGCCGATTCACCCCTAAATTGCGAGTTGCCGGATGAGCACACGACCGGGACCGGGACGTTGGGACGTAAGGCCTGAAATTCGAAGGCAGATGCTAATTGGTGCTATCCGTCCACTTCTCTGAATATGCCAAGTTGATTTATGGCACCATGTATCGAAGGTTTAAATGGATGCGGCCGATGTAGAAGACTTCGTCAGATTCCCCCTCATTTGAGGGTTTTTTGATTGTGGGGACGCTCTTCCCTGCAGACGCAAGCCACTGCAGTTAATTACGTTACCGCATCGCGGTAACAACTTTCTCCTTCTCCAGATGGTCACTTCGTGTCGCGGGTGTTTGTTTTGTTTTTGGTTGCTTGTGGATTGTATATAGAGACTAATTTATGTTGTCGCCCGTAGGACGTGGATTAGTCCAAATCCGTATCTTCTTAGATTTGGGTCTGGGAGTTGGGTTTAAGGATACGTTAGTCTCATTTAAGACTAAGATCAACTTAAATGTTTGTTAAGGATATATTAGTCAAATTTTAGACTAAGATCAACTTAACGGGATCGTTTAGATCCAACAAAAGAGCATTTGGACTATATTGTTTAGTTTAGGAACATTACGGTCGATTAGTTTAAGGACATTACGGTCCAATGTTAGTTTGAGGACATCTCGGTCCAGTGTTAGTTTAAGGACATCTCGGTCCAGGTTAAGTACATCGTAGTCCGTGGGTTTAAAGCGACCCCACAGTCCGAGGTTAGGGACATCGTAGTCCATGAGTTTAAGGACCCCACAGTCCGTAGTTTAAAGACGTCATAGTCTATAGAGTTTAAGGACATCATAGTCCATGAGTTTAAGGACCCCACAGTCCGTGAAATGTGTGGTTTTCGGGACCCGTCACCTCTCTGAAGATGTTGAAGGATTACAACGACAAATATCAGAGGAGTAAAGAGATGTACTCTCGAACCGGTGTGAGTTGGTTGAAAGATCTGTAGTCCAATTTGGGACTAAGATCTGTTAAATATTCATAAGCAGATGGGCTCAACTAAATTTAAGTTGAGGACTTATGGCCAATATCGGGCTAAGTCCAAAGAATGTTTAACATTACATTGTTCTGGGCTGTTGAGCCTTCATTTGGGCTTGGCCCTTTTAATCAATGCTGAGCATTAGATCTTGACATTTTTTTGTTTTGTATTGAATGCAGAGCATTCATCAGAACAATTTATGTTCTGACAGCGCAACACGTGGTGCACCAGATGCTCTGCGCCAGTCAAAGAGCGCAATACGCTTCTTCCAAGTAGCACATATGTGAAGGACACGTGTCGCGCTTGGCGCTCAACGCCAGATGATGGGCGCATTGCGCCGGTTTATGAGCGCTAAGTGCTAATTTATGAGCACATTGCGCTTTCAATTTAGTGGCGCACACGTGAGTGACTCGTGGTACGCTTGGCGCTGAGCGCCAGCCTATGAGCGCAGTGCGCTATTTCAGAAGCGCAAAGCGCAAGTTGCATACGTGGTTGACACGTGGCGCATTTTGGTGCTGAGCACCGGTCCAGAGAGCGCAGAAGCGATGTTCAATAGCGCAAGGTGCATTTCAATAGCGTAAAGCGCATTTGATCAATTTTTATGATCTGTGAAAAAATTTATGTTCTTTTAAAAGAGACTTTGTTTCAAGATTCAAGAACAACAGTTCTTATTTTTGAAAGGGCTTTGTCTTTATAGATCAATGATCTGTGTGAAGAATATGTTCTTCTTTTATTATGTGATGAAATCTTTTGATCTTTTTTATGAAAGACCTTGGTCTTTGTAGATCTATGATCTTTTAAGAAGATAATTATTTTTTTTATAAGATGATTTTATCTCTGTGTTCATCATTCATCATCTTTACCTTGAAAAAATAATCTTTTTTCAAGAGCTTGCTCTCTTTCTTTGAATTTTTCAAAGTTTATGGGGGGGGGGGGTTTCCTCTATATCAGACTTGAAGTCTTGGGGCCTTTATATATGGCAAGTTGATTTATTTAAATCAGTTAAAGAGATATTTCTCTGATTGATTTGGGGATGTTTCCCACCGTTGGATCTTTGATCCTAGGGCTTCTGTTTTACAGAAGACAATCTTCTTGTTTTTAACAAGATTGGAAAATCTTTCCATAACAGAATTTTAATTCTGATTAATTAATGATTTATCATTACTATTAGATCTTTTGATCTAACGGTGGGGAATTTTATAATTCCAGCGCTAGCGCACCCGTGCTTTGCACGTGGTGCGCTGCTCAGAGCGCAGCGTACCCGTGCTTTGCACGTAGTGGGCTGCTCAAAGCGCATCGCACCTGTGTTTGACACGTGGTGCGCTGCTCAGAGCACAGCGCGCCCTGCGCTAGCGCACCCGTATTTGACAAGTGGCGCGCAGCGCACCTAGCGCTAGCGCACACTTGGTGCACTGCCTAGGGCGCAGCGCACCTGGCGCTAGCGCATCCGTGTTTGACACGTGGCGCGCAGCGTGCCTAGCGCTAGATCTGAAGCGTTGCTTCAATTTGTTTAAATTCAAATTTCAAACAGAGCTTTGCTCTAATTGGGGGAAACAAATGTCCCCCCACCGCTGTGCTCACGTGGCCCACACGTGAGGGCACGGTGGCAGCATCTGCGCCCTTGGATCAACTCAGAAGTTGAAGAGGTGTTTCAATGCCTATAAATAGGACCTTTGGTCCTTTAGATGATGTTCATCTTCTTTTTGAGAATTATCTCTTCTTCAGAGCATTGCTCTCCTGTTTAAGAACTTTTCAAGAGTAAAAACTCTGTTAAAATTTTAGGTAAAATTTAAAACTTTTAATAAACTAGGGTTTTACCCATTAACAGAGCCTTGCTCTTCATAGATCTTAGATCTAAAGAAAACCCTTTTAGGGTTTCATTAACAGAGCTTTGCTCTTCTGAACCCATCGATCTAAAGAGATCTTCTCTTGGGATTTCTTAGCCCATGAACAGAGCTCTGCTCTTTTGATAACATGTAGATTTTTTAATCTCTTGTGAAGAACTCTTAAGAGTTTGTTCATGGATCTTGAAGATCCCAGAATTTTTAATTCATAAAAAAAATTGATTTTAATTTTCTTTTTCTGATGGGTTTTTTCCATTATCTTTACAGAGCCAAGCTCTTGAGGAATTTTATTCCTTCATGATCAGAGCTTGACAAGTGTCACTCTGTCATAGAGCATTGCTCTCAAAGGGAGATTTTCTCCTTTTCCCGAGGGATCTATCATTTAATGAGAATTTCTTGAGGATCTCCTCATTTAAATGACAGTCTCATCAAATGATGAAACTGTTTTATTAATTGATGCATTGTCATCCAGATTTTGTGGGCCCCCTTTGGTCCCTCTCCACTGCATTGCAGTGTGGTGCAAATTTTAAAGTACCGAGTGTCAGAATTTAAAATTAAATTATAGCACTGACAGTTGACTTCTGTCCCTTTTTTTGCAGGCGACATTTCTTTCGATGCTTCGTTTCCGTTTGTCCGTTCAGAGGGATGATTCCCTGAGGCGCCTGTGGACCGGGAGGTTCTCGCGCTCATCAAAGACAATGACCCGGAACATAAAAAACTTCACTTATGTGGTAGATGGTACGACCAGATTATCAGAGGTCGTCGAAGCTTCTCTTGTGCAACGCCTTTGGAGCCTATCTCGGCGATCCCGTATGCAGATGCACCCTCGGTGAACTATGCCATGGAGGTGGTTAATTGGACTTCGGAGGGTCTCCTTCAGCCTTCGATCGCCGCCGTACCCGTGCAGCCGCCGGCGGCTTTGGACACCCTAGGGCGCATATGGCAGGGCGAGTCGCGCCCTTGGGGACAGCCCTACAACATCGGGATAACTCCCCATCATCCGGCCGGGTACTTGCAGTGGGCCCGGTACATCTTGTCGGCGAAGAAATCGCAGCTGCTAAAGCTCGACTTATACCCAGCGGTCTACGCTTCGTTGTTCCAATATTCTGCACCTCCCACATGGTGGATCATGGCGTTTTTGGAGGAGTGGAATATCCTGACCCATACCTTCCTTTTATTGGATAGAGAGGTTTACATTTCCTTGGAAGAATTCGCCAAGGTTTCTGGTCTACCAGTTGGGGGGGAGCACTACGAGGAGCTACTTCCTCCGGACGAATATGTTTTTGCCACCAAGCCAGTGGTGATGGGCCTCACCCTAGAGAACGCCATTCAGCACCAGTTCCCAAGTCTGATAAAGGTGTTGAACATGTATGAGAGCCTCTTCCTTGAATCCGGAGGCCGAGGGGTCAGCTTTATGGACTTCATTTCCCGTTTTCTTCGCCCGGAGATTTTGTCGCGACAAGGCGAAAAGTTTGCTAAACTTGACGATCGCTTCGGCTTTGGATTGGACCGTCGGCCGATACTGGAAGTTGATCAAAAAGGTTTCTTTATCCCTGACGTCGCGATCGTCCCCATGTCAGAAATCGCCGCTCCGGGCATTGACGAGGAAGAGTTTTTTCTTGGGTTTCTTGGGCTATGGTTGAGCTGGTTCGCGCTTCCTATGCACCCTCGTTACAAGAGGTCTTCCGTCTTCTACCCCGCGCATCGCATGGTTGCCGCAATACAAGTGGCCATCGGGATCGTCGGGTTAGCCCACCTATATCACGGTCTTAGTGTAACAGCGGACACCACTGAACCAGGGGTGCATCCTGCCAACTTCCCAATGCATTACTTCACTTCATGGATGGAGCTGCACGTGCTTGGGGTCTTTGGCATCCACAAAAGACCTTCGTTTTATGACAGATGCAAGTTCCCTCGGATCATGCGGCTGGTTGACGCCTCCATCGTGAGTCCGTCACAGCGACAAGCTAAGGGCTTGCTCCTTCGTCCGCGCACGGTTGGAGATGGTATGTCTTTTATAGAAAAAGTCTTGACCATCGGCCAGGAAGCTTCAAAGGCGGTGCTGCCATTGCGAGACATTTTTAAGAACGGGGCCTCCGTGTTGAAAGACGGGAGATTCTTCATTTGTACTCCATCAGGCCGGGCTTTCTTGTATTCAGGCAAAATGATGCGGCGCTATTCATGAGTTCCATCGTTTTTCCCAGCAGCTGAGTTACAATCAAGGAGTCTCGCTGGAGGCTTTCCTGGTAGAACCTTCTTCCACCGAAGAGGGAATGCGGGGCGCGCTGCATCATTTCATGCACTTGAATACGGGGTCTCACTTCTTTATCAGCGAACCGAGTTGTGTCCCGAAGGCCCTTAATGTACACGTGGCCGATACCAACATGCAATGGGTGCTGTTATCAGGGAGGAGAAGCGACTGCTACTCGACCGCAAGGGTGCACTTCTTGCTGGTGATCGAAACATCCCCTTGAAGCGACGAACCATTGTCCTTCCTCCGCTAAGAGAAGCTGCCGTGATTGAGGTCCCCCACGACAGGCCTGAGCTACCGATGCCCCGTGCTCCCGTAGAGACGGTGGATGTACTACCGGTGCCCCGTGCTCCCATGGAGACGGTAAATGTAGCTTCCCCTGAGTGTGGCGTGGGCTCATATATCGGGACTCGTCGCCCGAAAGTGCCCACCAAGCGTAAGCTTGTGCTGGCTGCGACTGGAGCTCGCTCGCAGAAGAGGAAGAAGAAGTCGATCCTCTCTGTAGACGCTATACTCGGCCTGGAGCCTCATGCTCCTTATAGTGAGGGCTTGGATGAATATGGGACCAATGAGGGTCTGTTCATAGCGCCGGAAGATACTGATCTGGAGGCTGCTATTGCAGCTTCTGTGCTATCAGCAAGCCACAAAGCGGGACTGGCCACCCTCGCGCAATCAAGTAAACATCAGTCGCACCTTCTGTTATTATATTATATTTTTATTATCATGTTTTGACTGACATTTTTCCTTCTGTAACAGGCTTTTCCACTGAGGAGGCTCTAGCGGCTTCCCTCAGGACCTTTGAGGAGGAGGAGAGGAATCGCGCTTTGCTGGGCATTGGTATTTCTCTGTTCATTGCATCTTCATTCTCCTTTCTTGTGGACAATCTGACCCTTCTTTATCTTATCACAGGGACTGCAATGCCAATCCCGCAAGGTGATGCGGAGATGCTTCCCGGGCCAGCCATCGAAGTCCCGGCCTCCTCCGCAATGTCGAAAGAGGCCTTACTCAAACGACCGATGACGGATGCCATAACGTCTCCAGAGGTAACCCTTGGCGTGGACGATGACATCCTGTTGATGGAGGCTTCAAGAAGATCCGCTCTGACAGCTCAAGCGAAAAGGAAGCACAGAATGTGCGCGGCAAGGGGGCGTAGCGCTGCCTTGGCCGCGGGTGCAGGTTTGAGCACCGCTACCCCTGCCCCTACTCTTTCAGAAGATACTCCGGCTGCCTTGTCCACCACCCGCGGACAAGCAGCACGTGTGGCTCGGGAAGTAATCGGAAGACCAACTCAAGGTAATGTGACATTGGGTTCTGTTGTCAAAGTTTTAACTTTCAGTTCTCATATATCCTATCTTGCAAGGCCGAGTCTTACCGAAGAAGTGGCGGCGACCATTGAGCCTGGGATAGCGGTAGAGGAGGTAGCCACGGTGTAACAACTCCAATTTTGTATACCAAAAATTTGCTTTAAATATAGTGTATACTTGGAGTATTGATGTTGGTGGAAACAATTTAAGTATCTATTTCCTTACAATAATTACAAGAAGGAGCTTGTAGCTCATTGGTAATACCTTGCACTGCTGAACCAAGCCACCAGAGTTCGAATCCCATGCCCCACATAATTTTTATATCATTTTGTTTTAATTTTTTTTAGAAGTCAAACGGTCAAACAGCCATAACTCACAATTTATTGCGAATTATAAAAATTAAAGTATACTAAAACCTCCCCCAGACCACACCCGACCCAACGGCACCTGACTCGGCCCTGACTCGGCCGAGTCGGCCGGCGCCGCCGGCCGGACTCGGCCGAACTCGACCGGTCGGCCGAGTCGTCAATACGAAAAAGTTTCGTATTGACTTGGTCAACCCCCTGTATACTTTAATTTTTCAGTACTGTTACCAATTTTCCATTAATCCTCTTTTAAGACCAAAATTAATGAATTTTTAATGATTTTTTACATTTTTTAAAAATATTTTTTAATCCAAACCCTAACCCTAGCCTAGCCCTATATAAAGACCCCTACCCTCTACCATTTCACCTCACAACTCTAAGTCCACTCTCCCAAATTCTCAAGAACTCGGTACGAAAGGCGAGAAGCGAAGCGCTGTCGAAATCGACAACGGATTCCGGCGACCGGATCAGAACCTTCGCGACGTTTTCGACGAATCGACAACCACCACATCCCTTAGCTTCCTTAGTTTGTCCAAACCATAAGTCCCATCCCTTCTATCTCTCTTTTCTATAAATGTAAAAATACGACTTTTTGGAATCCGACGGAAATCGGACAAACCGATTTCCCATCCGGTTTTTCTATAAATTTCCACTTGTCACCTAATACATAATATCTACCCATATTCATGTTGACTATTAATCACCCATAAACCAATTCAAACAAACTTTTTCACATGAAATGATAGCTTCTTTGCAAAACCGTATTCTTTTCATAAAAAATACCATGAAGTTCATTTTTCTTAGTTTAATTAATTCCCTCACTCCTAAATATGTTTATCTTGATAAATAAACTTGTAGAAACAAATTTGAATGAATTTTCACACATGAAATGATAACGTTTTCGAATACCGTATTCTTGCGCTATAATACCTTTAAGTTTAACATAACATGTTTAACCTCTAAACTTCACCAAAACTTAAAATAAGTCACGAGGTAATGACCTACCTCTACACACACTCAATATAACCCTAATTGATAAATATCAAAACACAGAATACGAAATTACAGGACTTTTCACTAAAATACCCTAATCTTTATAACCTTTATTGAAAGTTTTAAGTTGTAAACATTTCTAAATAAAATCTTTTAATAAAATGAAAACACGATTGGTCATGGACATCGATCGTTTATCTAAACTGTCTTGTGGTGTCTAGGCAAGTGTGTCTAGGCTAGTGGTTTTTAATTAGGCCCACGATTGTGGTTCCTTCCCACTTACCTGGCACTTACCTGGCCGCAATTGACGGTGAAGAGGCGATTTGAGGCTTCTAATGACTTGTCGTTTAGACCTTAGAAATAGGCTAGTTGGCTTAGGAAACCCTAACAAATAAAATACGGAAAACTATACTCTTTTACAAATAAATACCCTATATTTATAAAACCGTTTTCCTAAATGAAAAGTATTTGTTAAACCTAAGCAAAGCGCCGCTACAACCCACTTTTGGGAAACCTGTTAGGGATAGTACGGTTCATCGTGCACCCGCAGGCTAGTAGTGCGAGATTTAGACCTCCGCAAGGAGCATTCGGTCTCGAAGGGTTAAAATACGGCATTTAAGAAAAATGTGATTTTTGGAAAATAAAATATTTATTTAAAATTATTCTTGTATTAATATATATTTAATTATCATTCAGACACTTATTTTATTATAATATAAAGATTCCACTTTTTCTTAAAAATCCAAGATTAAAGGTTACATTAAAATACCATGAAATTCTAATAAAACAATTAATACTTTTATTAGGATATATTCACTAGAATAACACAAATAAAATTCACATTCAGTATAACAATAAAGACGATTATTAAATACTTGAGGTGTATTTTGAAAACTATACAAAAGTACTTTTTACATAAAACCCCCTCAAGTTTCATAATTTACAATAAGGCCCCTAACAAAGATCGAACTTCAACTTACCTTCTTTTAGTCTGACTCGGGTTAGAGTCTGATTATTTCTGACTTGAATATGATTCAAATCAATCTATATTCTGTTATATTCCAATACAATTTGAATACATGAATCTTATGAATCCAGTGAACAATATATTCATTTTGACTGAATCAAACCATGGATATTCATCCATTATCCTGATATTCCATTTACCTGATTATACAGTTACAACATGTTTACTGATATCATGGTTTTGGTCAGTCATCCAACTTACATATTCCAATACAACAATACTGTTAAAGCACTACGGGGTTTAAGGGGTAGATTGGTACGGAAGGTGTTAAAGGTGGCACGAGGTGGTCAGATTAAGATACCTAACCTGAATCCTATTGCTGTTGTACCGTGGCATAACGGTTCCTTGTACTTTCCTTTTGCCCTGATCTCTAGCTTATAGAGATCCCCCTCGTATACACTGGCATCCTTCTGTACCAAGCTACAAACAACAGCGTTAAACAATGTTCCATAATATTCAACAATATAATGCTTTAGAAAATACTGTTACTCTGTCATTCTCATTCTTCCTTATCTTTGGGACTTACCGAGCGATCTGTTCGCTGATGACATTCTATTTCTTTCTTCTTTGAATATCGTCAGGTTCGTTGGACCAAGCTGAGATCGAGCCCACCGGTGAAGATTTGGAGCAGTTCCAAGAAGACCCAGAGCTCTAGATAATTGTACCTTGTTCTTTCCAGTATTTTTATTTTCTGTTATGCCACTGTTTAGGCATTGCTTTTCATTCCAGTTGTATTTTCTTTTCATGCATTGTACAAAGAATGTTATTAATAAAAGTTGCTGTTATTTCTATATTATTCGTCTCTTGTGATTTACTTTATATTGCTTAGTTACGCTTAGCGTATGTACTTCTGAGTATATACGTAGCGGGCCTCGTCGCGTCCACTTCGCCGTACACTGGGAAGCGGGGCGTGACACATTGTCACCGAACCCGAGGCAGCGGTAGGCGAGATGGCTACAATTGCCGAGCTCGAGGTAGCGGCGGGTGAGATGGTGGCGACCATTGAGCCTGAAGTGGCCACCCTTTCTCAAGAGTCCGGAACTGCTCCAATCGTGGCTCTTTCCCCTTGCGGCTCCCTGCCGTCGCCGGGCGCTGGGAGTATCACGACGATTCTCGTGGAGTCGGGGGATGAAGCCACGGGCGATGAAACCATTCCGATGGAGGAGGGTGAAGCAGTCGCTATATCAAGTGACGCCCTTGTTGCGGTTCCGACCGGCGACTCACCAGGTAGATTTTGGGTCATTGCTTTTCTTTTTTATTCTGCAATCCCTTTCAATCTTTCCTGACAGTATTTATCTCGTTTATAATGCAGGCGTGGCGAGCGTTGAGGTTGCGCTATCCGATACAGCGCCATCAGTTACCGCTTTGACGGTGACCCCTCCTCTACCTTCTCTCGTACCATCTCAGATATTGGAAGGTGTGGATATATGACCCATCAGTTTTATTTCTAGGCTATATAATTTATGTACTGACGTTGCATTACCGCGTCCTTGCAGGAGTCCTTTTTTTATCACCTGTATCAGGTGCTGCACCCACACTTCTCTTTCCAGTCAGAGATTAGTCCGCCCGCTGGTGTCGGTGAGTATCTTTTCTAACCGACGTCCTTTCTTTAACGGGTAGTCACATTATTGCTAATTCTTCTTTGAATTGCTTATAGCCTTACAAATTGAAGGAGGGGACGAGGGTATTGTTGTGCCACCAGTACTCCCAGCTCTGCCCCCTGTTGCAGCCGGTATAGTAGACTCTATTGTTCGTGTATTTTCTTTGTTTCTTGAGCCGACATCTGACTATGATTTATTTTGCAGCAATCACGTTGACTCCAGCCCCGTTTGAGTCTCGCATCATAATGCCAGCAGGCCCCTTTTCTCGATGTGCATCCTCGAAAGGCGCCGCGAATAGTCTGCGCATGTTGAGCGACTACATTAAGGAGCTTGACGTGGAGACTCCCACATTCGCTGTGGATTTTGCCACGGAGGTTAACCCTATGCTGGCGATGCTCGTGAACTTTCATAGTGAGGGCGTCGTTGAGTCTTGGGTTGATCACTGCAGGAAGATTGAGGCCTGCCTGCGTGAGCTTGAGCTTAGGCGTCATGCTCTTGAGATTCTGGCCGTGAACACTCAACGGGCTGCGTGGGTCGAGCAGAGCACTTCTTACTTCCGCCATCTTGAACAAGAAGCGGCCTTGAAGCATAAGGAATGTGAAGAAACTTCAAGCGAATCTGCTCGACTGCATGCTCAGGTTGATGCGAATGCTGAATAGTTGAAAGTTATCTTTGAAGGCCTTCTGCAATGCATCTCTGACGGGTTAACACTGAGGCAGAAGCTCGACGTCGTCGAGCGGGATGCAAAAAATCGTGAGGCAGCTCAGCAGGCCGTCGAAGAACAACTTTCGTCTTACTTGCAGCAACAAGCCCAAGTCGAAGCAGAGTTGGCCGCGGCAGCTGATCAAGAACAGGGGCTGAGGGAAGTGCGCGAGCAGCTGATCGGACTATTGAAAGCGCTTCCCTCTCAATAATTGTTTTTTGTACCATTTGTAATTTTGAATAAAATGTATTCATTTTTTTATTCTTTCATATGATGTATTTTGTACCCAATTGAATTCATGAATAAAAGATACATTTCTTTCGCAATGTTGATTGGTAGAGTTTCTGCGTGTTCAAGTTTAGTTAATTACCGCAATCAAAACGGTTTCGCTTGTAGCTAGCCGGTTGAGTACGGGTCATCCGCAGGGAGATGGGAATCTTTTTCTATGTGCTTTAACGAGTTAAGTCGAATTTTCCAGATTTGTTTGTGATTAACTAAGTGTTAAAATGATATGTAAAGAGAGCTTGTTAGGGTTAGGATTATGTTAGTTTAAGTTAGGAGTCGCTCACTTCTTTCGTTGCCACTCTTAATATCGGTGTTACGGTAATCGGCAACAACGAGGATTAGCACGACTAGGAAGGAACTTGCGAGTATAAGCTAGGCTTTCCAACGCTTAAGTTCTTCCTTTTGGTGCTTGTCCGTCCGTTCTTGGCTCTTATCCATAACCTCCGGTTAATTCAACCACAACCGGTCTCACTACGGAATCACCGCTATCATGTAGGATAGGGTGCCGTAGGGAGCGGATTGTGGTTCAATTAACGGGAGTCGATTTAAGATGTTGGGTAAGGAAAGAGTGAGAGAGATTTCCTTCTCTCAAACTTCCCTTATCCTACCCTAACAAGTATGAAACTACTCACCCATTATACGGAAAAGAAAATAAAACAAAAGAGGAAGATAGAAAGAAGGAGATTAGAAGATAACAACTAGCTATTTGCGACCTCACCTCGGCAAGGATCAAGCGTAAGCATCATGGTTGTTTAAGAATAAAGAAAAAGAGAAAAGAAAGAAACAAACACAAATAACAACAACTAAGTTAACAAATGAAAATTACAAGCAATAATAATTTAACTAAAGAACAAGACAAGCATGATAAGTAAAATAACTCCTTTATTCATTCTTCACTCACAAAAGCCGACCACAAGTTTTTTAATGGAGAAGAGATGAGAGGAGGAAGAAGAACAACAATTAAAACCTAAAATCTAAATACAAGATTAAACACCCTTGGCTTCACAAGGTTCTGGGCTATTTATAGGCAGGGAAAAGGAAATCTAGGGCAACAATCAGAACAAACATGAAAAGACCAAACAGCCCCTAAAAATCTTCAGCTGACAAGCCTAAACGGCCGTGGAACCGCGGCCTAGACCCCCTATTGGCCGCGGTTCCGCGGCCGTATAGGGGAGTTAGGCCCTCCGGTTTTCTGTGCTTCCCTGGTCCTTTTTTGTCTGTAGTTTGGCACATGTTTTTTCTGATAATCTTTTCACATCTCTTCCAGAATTCTAGTAGATCAAAAGGTGATTGGACATGGATCTTTTGTCATGATTTTCTTGAGCTCCGCATAGATTTCTTGGACTTGGTGTTGCCATTGTGCTTTGTGCATGAAGGTGACAATCGATTTGTCATTTTGTCTCTTAAACTGGTGTGTGGCAACAACGGATAGAGAGCGGAGACCCGTGTTTTATCTGTGGTTGGCAGGAGTCCGGATTTTGTCGTGCTTTTCCATGAATTTCATCGTTTAGAGCCGAGAACCTGTAACCTGCAATTGACTAGCAAACACGGCTCAAGAGTACCTACCGATAAGCAATATGATAAAAATTGGGCAGTATAAAAATGCAAAAATCTGATATGAACAAATACCCCCAAACTTATCATTTGCTCGTCCCGAGCAAAGCCAATTTATTCACAAAAAATTTCCTAACCTCACTTTCGCAGGGAACGCGATTGCACTGAGCATGTGCAACAAGCCGTTGAACCTCTAGGTGTCCCTAGTAGGAGGAGTGTTGTCTCTTGAGGGTTTTCAGCGGATACTACCCACAAAATCCGGTCAAGCTAGTTTTGCAAAATAACTATGATTCAAACCCTAAGGTTTTGTTTCAGAAAATAACAATTCTATTATCCGAAGTCTAGACTATCGAACCCTTATTTTTCACACCTCGCTTCTTATTTAACTACAGATTTTATATGTCTTTACATGCAGTGCAAATAGTGTCGTTAAGTTTCCAGAATGATCGATTAAAGTCATCATGTCACACAATAAAGCCCAGATAAAATTTTTAAAAGGATCACATAAGTTTTATAAAGAGTTGAGTATTTTTCAAGTTTCGTTTTCCAGTAAAGTTTCAACTTCAGAATTTCTATCTTCCCTAACAGGAAACTAGGTCTTATTTTTCACTCCACCTTTTTCCTGTTTTCATTTCATACACACCTCTGTGAACGTGCAATAGTCTTTATCATAGAATAAAACCTTCATATCTTCGCTAAATTTTTTTTATAAAAGCCTGTCTTTTATCAAGATTATTCTCATACAAAGAACCGTTAGGAATTTTAACTCAGAGAGAACACTTGCTTGACTTTGTTTTAATCTGGACTTTCTAGGCTTCTTAGCGAGCTTTGGGCCAATGCACCCAAACCAGTTGGTTTTAGGGCATTTAGGTGTAGAAACACCCCAGCGGACTTAATTACTCAAGTTACCTAGGTCCAAAAACAAAAGACAATTTGGCGTGAAAATCATGATGATTCAATACGAACGGAGATATAACCGGCAGTTCAATTTATTTTTTTGGATAAAAGACGTGTTTAGTGGGTTCGGTGTGTAATCATTCCAATCAAGTTCCAGATGGGTTATTTTTCAGACTTAGTTCCAATTAAGGCATCAATAATATCCCTTCATATTCACTTCACTTCATAAACTATTCTTGATATTACTTATTTCAGAACAAACCTATTTGATCCTCAGAAAATCATTTATCCATTTAAAAGTTTTTAGACATAAAAGACTTGTCATCTAATTCCCAAAAACTCACGACACGTGTAGTGTGATGTAAAGACGTATATCAGCTATAGTTAACTTTAAAGGAGAGTTATCTTTCAGGTTTTCAAAATCTAAACATAAGATTTAGTTATTCTTATCTTATCAAACAAAACCGTCGAAATGTTGAATCAGAGTCCTCCCACTAGCTAACTTGACAGAAAAGTTTTTATGTTTTTAGAAAATTTTCAGATTTTTATGGATTTTAATATGCAGATGCAAAATATACATATGAATGCGAAGGTTAGAAAAGCGTACCGAGCGTACCCCCAAACTTAAACTGGACAGTGTCCTCACTGTCATCGCATGAAGAGATCATTTGAAGGGTCAAAATTATCGGTTAGCTATACACAATTTTTTTTTGTTTTTGTTTTTAAAGAAAAGAAAAAAAAAACAAGAATGGAAAAGAATATCCACAAATATATAGAAAAATGGTATATACACACGCCCAAACTTATTTAGAACGGTGTCCACTGT
Source organism: Agapanthus africanus (assembly GCA_030015575.1). Taxonomy (NCBI): domain Eukaryota; kingdom Viridiplantae; phylum Streptophyta; class Magnoliopsida; order Asparagales; family Amaryllidaceae; genus Agapanthus; species Agapanthus africanus. The sequence continues at coordinate 42,562,427 of JASDDO010000024.1, read as the reverse complement.
TCTTGGCTGGATATCCGAAGTTTGGTGGTAGGCAGAGGAAGATTATGCAGGGTAAACCGGCTCCTGTAAGACCAGGAGCTCCTCTGTTGGTTCGGCGCTAAGGTACGGTTTAAGTCGGTGTCCGTTTACTTTGAAAAATGAACCGTCCTTTGGATTCTCCAAATCCACAGCGCCATGCGGATACACATTCCGCACAAAATACGGCCTTTTCCAGCGAGATCTGAGCTTTCCTGGATGGAAGTGTAGCCGGGTGTCATAAAGCAGTACCTGTTGACCAGGTACGAAAGTTTTGCGCAAAAGGTGTTTATCGTGAAACACCTTCGTTCGGTTCTTAACGACAACCGCGTTATCGTAAGCCCCATCCCTAAGCTCGCTCAATTCGTTCAGTTGCAGCTACCGATGGCTGCCCGCATCTTCGAGAGACAGATTCAGCTCCTTTATCGCCCAAAATGCGCGATGCTCTATTTCGACAGGTAGGTGGCAAGCCTTTCCGTACACAAGCCGATAGGGAGACATGCCAAGATTGGTCTTATAAGCGGTTCGAAATGCCCAAAGGGCATCAGTGAGTTTCAGCGACCAATCCTTACGGTTCTTGGAAACCGTCTTCTCCAGTATCTGCTTGATTTGCCGATTTGAAACTTCGGCCTGCCTGCAGGTTTGGGGGTGGTAGGGCGTAGAGAGTTTATGATTAATGGAATATTTCCGCATCAAGGCCTCGAAAGTCTTATTGCAGAAATGAGTTCCATTGTCGCTAATGATCGCTCGGGGGTGCCCAAAACGGGAGAAAATGTTTTCTTTAAGAAACCTAACGACAACCTTGTTGTCGTTAGTCCGGCTGGGCACAGCCTCGACCCACTTAGAGACGTAATCAACAGCGAGAAGGATGTACAAGTTCCCGAAAGAGCTGGGAAACGGCCCCATGAAATCTATTCCCCAAACATCGAAAATCTCCACAACCAAGATTGGTTGGAGCGGCATCTCGTTCCTCCGTGATATCCGGCCCAAGTGTTGGCACCGGGAGCAAGTCTTGCAATAGTCATGAGCGTCTTTGAAGAGTTGTGGCCAGTAGAAACCACATTGCAAGATCTTCTCAGCTGTCTTTCTGGGGCCAAAATTCCCGCCACATGCTTGATCGTGGCAAAATGACAGCACACTCTTGAATTCCTCGTCAGGGACACACCGACGAATAATCTGGTCGGGACAGTACTTGAACAGATAGGGTTCGTCCCAGTAAAAGTGTTTTACTTGGGATAAGAAGCGAAGTCTGTCCTGACTTGACCATTCAGTCGGTAGTAATCCTGTGGCCAAATAGTTCACAATAACTGCGAACCAGGGTTCGCAAGATACGGTCAAGAGCTGTTCATCCGGGAAAACGTCGTTGATCGGAATTGGAAGCGAAAGCGAAGAAGGAAGTCGTGAGAGATGGTCGGCAACTACGTTTTCACATCCTCATTTGTCCTTAATGACAAGGTCAAACTCTTGAAGCAAGAGGATCCAACGTATTAGCCGAGATTTTACATCTTTCTTCGCAAAAAGATGGCGCAGAGCAGAATGGTCTGTGTAGACAATGACTAGAGAGCCGATGAGGTAGGGCCTGAACTTTTCTAAAGAAAATACAACAGCCAAGAATTCTTTCTCAGTTGTTGTATAATTGAGTTGGGCATCGTTCAGGGTTTGGCTCGCATAATAGATTACATGCGGCATCTTGTTGATGTGTTGTCCAAGGACAGCACCAATGGCAAAGTCGGATGCATCGCACATAATCTCAAATGGGTGCGTCCAGTCAGGTGAAGAAAGAACGGGAGCAGAAGTGAGTGAGCTTTTCAATGACTCGAACGCAGTCACACAGCTCGAGTTGAAGTCGAATGGCGTTTCCTTGGCCAGCAAAAGAGTCAAGGGCCTAGCAATCTTGCTAAAGTCCTTGATGAACCGTCTATAGAAACCGGCATGGTCAAGGAAGGCTCAGATATCTCTGACGCATCGGGGAGGAGGTAGATTGGAAATGACCTCAATCTTTGCTTTGTCAACCTCTATGCTATTTTGCGAGATGATATGTCCTAAGACAATACCTTCACGCACCATGAAGTGGCACTTCTCCCAATTCAAAGTGAGGTTCTTGTCCTTACATCGGGTAAGGACAGCGTCGAGATGCAGCAGACACTCGTCAAAGGAATCGCCGAAAATGGAGAAATCGTCCATGAAGGACTTTAGCAAGATTGCACAAACTTTGGATATGTTCACAGCATCCTCCTCCACAGCAACCACAACCACAGAATCAGCCCCCCTTTCAGTCACAAAATTTCCAAATCCGGCCAACATTTCTACACCACAAGTGACCGGTACTGACAACTCACTTGCACAAACTTTGGATATGTTCATGAAACAATCCATACAAAATTCGGCTGAGATAAGGTCTTCTATTGATACCCTAACGAAAAACTCTTCCTCCCATGGTGAGAGTATTAAATCAATAGAAAACCAAATCGCACAGTTAAACGCCGCAATGAGTGCGAGAGAGAAAGGGAAACTCCCATCTCAACCCCTACCGAATCCTGGCCATTCACAAAGTCATAATGTGAATGTCATTACTGCGTTGAGATCGGGGAGAGTGCTGAATAACCAAATGGGTGAGCAATTTGATGATAGTGACACATTTGATACCCCTTCTTATTCTTCTTCCCCTAATTCGTCTAGTCCCCCACCTTCATCCGAGCCTATTCTCCGTTTTCCCTAAGGCTCCCGCTACATTTCAACGGCGTCATTTGATTGATACGAAAGAGTGTTTGTTTTTGTAGTTAACCGCAATCAGAACGGTGTCGCGTGTAGCTAAACCGAGATGAGTACGGGTCGTCCTCTGGGAAACGTGGAACCTTTTACTTTTACTTTAGATGTGTTGAGAAAGAGAGGAGGGATAAAGAATTTTATAGAATGGTTTCTAGATCTACGTTAAACAAGAATGTAAAATATAGATCTAGATTATTTTAGAGACTTAGATAATATAATAAGAAGGCTTGTAGGGTTCGTTAGGATTTAGTAGTTATGGACGATTAATTAAAAGTTACCCTTTTTATCCATTAATAGATTTAGAACTAGAACGACGGTGATGCGTGTAGATTAGGGTTTCTGGAGGGAAAAGGAATCCCACTCTTAACCCTTATCTCGACACGGAACTCCGTTCATATCTAGCCTTTACCAAAACAATCATTAATCTAATCTCTAATCGCGGTCGGAACTAGCAAAGAATTGCTAGCGCGCCCGATTAGGATATTAATGATTCTTTTGATAAAGTTCCTAAACTTTATAGGACTTAAAAAGGGTTTAATTATTTTCATCGTCCATTAGCCTACCCTAATCCTACGAACCCTAACAAGCGGAGAATTACTCGCGCATGTTGGGAAAAGAAGATGAAAAGAAAGAGAGGGAAAACATAATGTAAGAAAAAACAATTAAATAAAATAACTATCTTTATTAATCGACTTCTTCAAACTACACTTTTAATCCATAGAAAATGATTACAACTAGTTGCTTCTCGATCTTTCCTAAGGAGGTAGTCGAACAGTCGATGATCAGCCTGGATGCGTGAGCGTCGGGAGCTTCGTGATCGTGTCGGCTTGATAGCTTTTCCAAGAGGCTCTCAGTGCCCTTTTATAGTGCAAAGCCAGAATCTTTTGCTTCAAAAGTTGGTAAAATATCGTAGAGAATCATGCCCCAAAATATTTCCTTCCAACTCCATAATATTGCGGCGGATCCGCGGCCCATGGGTGGGTTTGGCCGCGGATCCGCGCTCAAAGGTGGGGATCTCTCGATCAAATTTCTTGGGCTTCCTTCTCGTGACATGTGGCAATCCTAGGCACCTTCAGAATCTGAAAATCTTTTCTCTGTTACTTCCAGACTTGGTCTCCAAGTTTTGCTTCTTAATTTGGCAATATTTCTTCAACAACTTGATTTGTTTGATAAATTCTGCATAAAAACTTAGAAAATTCTGCACAATAATCTCAAATAATATTTAGTAGGCTTATTTCTACTAGGATTTGTTCAATAGATTTATTTGCATACATTTTCCTACTAAATGATAATTAAAATATATTAACACATGGAAAATGGTGTTTTTACACATAAACCCTCATATGTATAATATATTATAATAAACTCCTTTTTTAATATGAAAATGGTAGGAAAAATGTAATACAAATGTGCAGTTTTATCAACTGAACAACCGTCTATAGAAACCGGCATGGTCAAGGAAGGCTAAGATATCTCTGACGCATCGGGGAGGAGGTGGATTGGAAATGACCTCAATCTTTGCTTTGTCAACCTCTATGCCATTTTGCGAGATGATATGTCCTAAGACAATACCTTCGCGCACCTTGAAGTGACACTTCTCCCAATTCAAAGTGAGGTTCTTGTCCTTACATCGGGTAAGGACAGCGTCGAGATGCAGCAGACACTCGTCAAAGGAATCTCCGAAAATGGAGAAATCGTCCATGAAGATCTCCAGAAAATTTTCCACCATGTCTGAGAAGATTACCATCATACACCGCTGGAAGGTAGCGGGCGCATTGCATAACCCAAAGGGCATGCGACGATATGCAAACGTGCCGAAAGGACAAGTGAATGTGGTCTTGTCCTGGTCTTTTTCGGTGATGGGAATTTGATTATAGCCGGAGTATCCATCAAGAAAGCAGTAGTACTCGTGTCCGGCCAATCGTTCAAGCATTTGGTCAATGAAAGGTAGCGGAAAGTGGTCCTTCCGCGTTGCGGCGTTGAGTTTTCTGTAATCGATGCATACTCGCCACCCAGTTTGGGTGTGAGTAGGGATTAACTCGTTCGCCTCGTTAGTGATGACCGTTATACCTGATTTCTTGGGGACAACGTGAATGGGGCTAACCCACTGGCTATCAGAGATAGGGTAAATAATACCACTATCCAGACATTTTACGATCTCCTTCTTCACAGCCTCTTTCATGACTGGATTGAGCCGTCTTTGTGGATCCCTGGCTGGTTTTGGTATCATCCATCAGATGAATGTGATGTTCAACGATCAGGGGACTAATCCCCTTGATGTCCGCCATGGACCAGCCAAAAGCTTGCGTATTGCTGTGCAAGACCGCAAGAAGGGCTTTCTCTTGCTCTGGAGCTAGAGAAGCCGAGATGATGACAGGGAGGGTCTCGTTCTCACCTAAGTAAGCGTACTTAAGGTGAGACGGCAAAGGCTTGAGTTCGAGCGTTGGAGGTGAAACGATTGAAGGCAAGATTTGTGCAAAAGTCTCGAACTCAAAAGATTCCAGCAAAGGTTCAAAACGAGTGTAAGCGACCGAGTTGGATGGTTCAGGTAACTCATCCGGAAATTCGAAGGATTCAAACTCGGGTTGTGAGCGGCTAAGATCGTTCGAGAACGTGAAACTCTCGTAGTCGTTGTCGGGTGGAGAAACAGCAGCAGGTTCGAAGAGGAACGCACTAGCGGCGTTAAGGTTATCGTGGTCGAACAGAAACTCCTCGAATTCACACTCTTCTGGGGTGATCTCCTGGATTGAGCAAACGTCCAGTATATGAGCATTAGGTTTGGAGGGCTGATTCCCCAACCTAAAAATGTTGAGTTCAATTGTCATGTTTCCAAAAGAGAGGTTCATCGAACCATTGCGACAATTGATCACAGCATTTGAGGTTGCAAGGAATGGGCGACCGAGTATCACCAGAATTTGATTCCGGGGGTTAGCTACAGGCTGTGTGTCTAATATATTGAAGTCAACGGGGAATATGAAGTCCCCGACTTTGATTAACACATCCTCTAGCTCACCCCTAGGATGGGTGATCGATCGGTCGGCCATTTGGAGAGTACAGTATGTGGGTTTTAGCTCTCCTACGCCTAATTGCTCATATACTGAGTACGGAAGCAGGTTAACACTGGCTCCAAGATCTAATAGTGCGCGGTTGATGTTCTTATCCCCAATGGTAATAGAAATCGTAGGACAGCCAGGGTCCTTTCGTTTTTGTGGTAAAGATTGGGTAAGAGCATCACTCACAGCACTAGCCAAGAAAACTTTCTTGGGTACCTGAGACTTCCTCTTTTTCGTGCACAAGTCCTTTAAGATTTTCGCGTAGGACGGGACTTGTTGGACAGCATCAAAAAGAGGAATGTTAATGTTAACCTGCTTAAACAACTCCAGAATCTTCTCCATTTGTGGATTTTGTTTATTGGACCTCAACCGGTTTGGAAATGGAACGTTTTTAAAATTAGTTGAGTCCAATGCTTTTGGAGGAGATTGTGGAGCTGGAGCGGATCCCAGAACTGGTGTTTTCGTGGAGTGAGAAGTGGGTCCGTTTAGAGCAGAAGAAGAGGAAGAGCCTTTTGAAGAATGGAGAATAGGCTCAGAAGACGAAGAAGAAGAAGAAGAAGATGCGGCCGGGGTGTCATTGTTGATCCGTGTGCCAATGTTGTTTTGCAGCATCCTTCCCGATCTCAATGTGGTCACGGCACTCACATTATGGTTCTGTTGTTCAAGAGCAACATGTACATTATGTGGGTGACCGGGATTAGGGAGTGGCTGGGACGGGAGCTTCCCCTTCTCTCGCTCTTTTAAGGACGCATTCAGCTGTGCAATATGGGCCTCGATGGTCTTGATGCTTTGCCCGTGAGCGGAAGTGTGTTGCACTAAAGACTGAATGGAAGACTGGATGTTGGCGGTGGATTGTGTCGATTGTTTAACGAACGCCTCCAGACTTCGTTCGAGCGAGGAAACCTTATCGTTGTTTGACGGAACAAAGTTGTTTTGGGGAAAAGAATTGTTGGGTGCAAAGTTGTTCGTCTGATTTTGAAAAGGTTGGGGTTGGAAGGGCTGCTGAAACTGATGTTGAGTTTGTTGTTGCGCTTGTTGTTGAGGAGGAGGTGGCCTCTGGAAATTATTGCCTTGGAATTGATACTGATTCTGATTCCAGGCGAAATTGGGGTGGTTCCTCCAACCGGGATTGTAGGTGCAAGAGTATGGATCATTCCTCGGTCTTTGCTGAAATGCAGCATTAACCTGATCCTGTCCTTGAGATGGTGGATTGTAAGGACACTCTTCGGTTAAGTGAGAAGGATCGGAACAACAAGCGCAAATGGTACGAAGGGGAAGAACAGGGGCAGGAGCAGGAGAAGAAAATTTGCTCTCTATCACTTCAAGCTTTCTCGTTTTTGCAGCCATTTCAGCTTTCATCGCAATAGAGACATCAAGTTGGTGAATTCCTACCCTAGACTGACCGGTAGAAGTGGAGGTAGAAGAAGAAGAAGTCGGTCTGGTGCTCTCCCATTGCAGCATTTGCTCCGCAAGGTCGTCGAAGAATTGCCACGCTTCCTCGTCAGATTTCGATAGGAAGTGGCCCTGACAAATGGTTTCCAACAACTGCTTGGTTGCTGGGTTCAGGCCCTCGTATAAGGTTTGGCAAAGTTGCCATCTCTCGATACCATGGTGAGGACACTGAACAAGAAGGTCTTTATACCGGTCAAAGCACTTCCAGAAGGGTTCAGAAGGAAGCTGGGAGAATTGGTTGATTTCGTTACGGATCCTTGCGGTTTTATGATTCGGATAGAATTTTTTGAGAAACGCTTTAACAAACTCGTCCCAACTGGTTATGGAGTGGGAAGCGGTGTTATACAGCCATTTTTCAGCAAGATCGCATAAAGTGAACGGAATGACCCGTAGCCGTATAGCATCGTCCGACAGTTGGGTAGTTTTCATCATGGCACAAACGTTTTGAAATTTATTGATGAAGATATAGGCATCTTCAGATTCAAGCCCATGAAATCGCGGAAGCATGTTGATGAAGTGGGGCTTAATTTCAAAATTATCCCCATTGGCCGGTAGAAGAGAAAGACAGGTGGAAAGTGCAGAACGGATGGGATAGAAACGATCCTGGAGCGCGATTCGCTGCGGCGCTACAACAGGTGGTGGTGGTGGGTTAGTTGCCTCCATAGGAGGTGGAGTCAATCCTGGGGTAGTCAAAGAGATGTTTGGATTAAATCCTGACATCGCGGAAGAAGAGGTTGGTGATGGTGAAGGTGAAGATGTATGAACAGAATTCCGGTCAACGTCGGTGTTGGCCGGCAAAGGTAAGGGTGAAAGAGGCGTGGACGGAGTTTCGACGTCTGAGTCGATCGCGTTGTCGGTAGCGACTAACGTAACGCGGACGAGGCGGGAGCTAGTGTCCCGAGTCCAAGCGGACATACACTAAATGAGTTTAGTATAGTCAAAGCGGAGAAGGTGAGGGTAAGAAAACGTCAATGGAGGAATACGATGGGTGGTGGGTGAAAAATGGATTCTGGCGACAAAGGGCAAGTTTTTATAAAAGTTTTTGATTTTTTCCTTTTTTTTTCTTTTTAGAAAGAGCTTTACAGAAATATGTACGGACTTACGGCTTCAAACAATCACAAACAAGATATGCACAATCACACCTAGATCTAGGGTCACCTAGGTCAGCTAGACAGCTCCTAACTGTTCCAAAGGGCTAGAAACGGGACCTCAAACCGCCTCTTCTCCAACAATTGCGGCCAGGTAAGTGGGAGGCTCCCCACTACGTAAGTAGTGGTCCTAATTAAGTAATCACTTGCCTTCGACACACTTGCCTAGACACCGCAAAAGTCAGGATAGGATAAACGGCCGATGCCTGTAACTAGTCCTCTGTCCTATTGAGCGCGAAGTCCTTAGGGTTGATTCTAGTATTTTTTAATTAACAATGGTCAATGCATATGCTTTTTTTGATTTCTGGGGTCCTGGGAAGGGTGATGAAATCCCCACCCAATCTGAATTGGTTTCAAGCCCCTTAAGTCCGTATTAATGAATGCAAAGCGGTAACAAATCAACTGCAAACAATTTTTTATTTCTTTAGCGCGGCGCAAAGAATCCTGCACAAAAACAGTTTATTGGAAGGGGGAAGAGAGTTTGCGCAAAGAATGCTGCAGAAAACACAGTTTAGTGGAGTCCAGAGGAGTCGGGGAGAGAAAATGAGGACTTACAGAGATTTTTGCACCCTGAAGGAGCCAAACGGCCGCGGTTCCGCGGCCTAAGCTTGTTTATGCCGCGGTTCCGCAGCAATATAATGGAATTGGGCCTCTGGATTTCTTGGGTTTGCTGTATTGGATGTCCTCTTCTCTTCTGGAGCTCCTGAATTTGGATTTGCTCACTGGAACTGCTCCAGAATCTTTTAGTAGACCGTTTTATCCGTCTCGAATCTGTCGCAGTGTAGCCGCGAGATATGGGTCTATCTTCCCACGTCTTTGGCACTGAACTCGAACTTCGTATTATCCTGCACACTTGCACAAAAACTAATCAAAAATAACAAGATGATTTTTTTACAATGTATATTTTTTTTGTTTTGTTTTTCGGTTATATTTATATTCACAAATTAACCCGAAATTACACAAAGAAATAAACTACCGTCTCCTCGGCAACGGCGCCATTTGATTGGTAGAGTTTCTGCGTGTTCAAGTTTAGTTAATTACCGCAATCAAAACGGTTTCGCTTGTAGCTAGCCGGTTGAGTACGGGTCGTCCGCAGGGAGATGGGAATCTTTTTCTATGTGCTTTAACGAGTTAAGTCCAATTTTCCAGATTTGTTTGTGATTAACTAAGTGTTAAAATGATATGTAAAGAGAGCTTGTTAGGGTTAGGATTATGTTAGTTTGAGTTAGGAGTCGCTCACTTCTTTCGTTGCCACTCTTAATATCGGTGTTACGGTAATCGGAAACAACGGGGATTAGCACGACTAGGAAGGAACTTGCGAGTATAAGCTAGGCTTTCCAACGCTTAAGTTCTTCCTTTTGGTGCTTGCCCGTCCGTTCTTGGCTCTTAGCAATAACCTCCGGTTAATTCAACCACAACCGGTCTCACTACGGAATCACCGCTATCATGTAGGATAGGGTGCCGTAGGGAACGGATTGTGGTTCAATTAACGGGAGTCGATTTAAGATGTTGGGCAAGGAAAGAGTGAGAGAGATTTCCTTCTCTCAAACTTCCCTTATCCTACCCTAACAAGTATGAAACTACTCACCCATTATACGGAAAAGAAAATAAAACAAAAGAGGAAGATAGAAAGAAGGAGATTAGAAGATAACAACTAGCTATTTGCGACCTCACCTCGGCAAGGATCAAGCGTAAGCATCATGGTTGTTTAAGGATAAAGGAAAAGAGAAAAGAAAGAAACAAATACAAATAACAACAACTAAGTTAACAAATGAAAATTACAAGCAATAATAATTTAATTAAAGAACAAGACAAGCATGATAAGTAAAATAACTTCTTTATTCATTCTTCACTCACAAAAGCTCACTACAAGTTTTTTAATGGAGAAGAGATGAGAGGAGGAAGAAGAAAAACAACTAAAACCTAAAATCTAAATACAAGATTAACCACTTTTGGCTTCACAAGGTTCTGGGCTATTTATAGGCAGGGAAAAGGAAATCTAGGGCAACAATCAGAACAAACATGAAAAGACCAAACAGCCCCTAAAAAATCTTCAGCTGACAAGCCTAAACGGCCGCGGAACCGCGGCCTAGAAACCCTATTGGCCGCGGTTCCGCGGCCGTATAGGGGAGTTGGGCCCTCCGGTTTTCTGTGCTTCCCTGGTCCTTTTTTGTCTGTAGTTTGGCACATGTTTTTTCTGATAATCTTTTCACATCTCTTCCAGAATTCTAGTAGATCAAAAGGTGATTGGACATGGATCTTTTGTCATGATTTTCTTGAGCTCCGCGTAGATTTCTTGGACTTGGTGTTGCCATTGTGCTTTGTGCATGAATGTGACAATCGATTTTTCATTTTGTCTCTTAAACTGGTGTGTGGCAATAACGGATAGAGAGTGGAGACCCGTGTTTTATCTGTGGTTGGCAGGAGTCCGGATTTTGTCGTGCTTTTCCATGAATTTCATCATTTAGATCCGAGAACCTGTAACCTGCAATTGACTAGCAAACACGGCTCAAGAGTACCTACCGATAAGCAATATGATAAAAATTGGGCAGTATAAAAATGCAAAAATCTGATATGAACAAATGTCTTGTGTTATCTCTCTGCTTTCTTCTTTCTTTTGTTATCAGCATGTCACCTTAGCAAGCATAGCCGGCAGATGATAGAGTAAGCATCTTGTTTTGGCTTCTTCGAGGGGTAGTGATGGCTCAGAAAGCAGGTTCAGATCTGCTGCCTAAGACTTTTCAACTTCATGAGTCATGAGGGTCTCATGAAGAATTTTCTCCCTACGAATCGAGAGGATCCCGTAGGTGTATTTTCTCCTCAGGAATCATGAGAATTCCTAAGTGTGTTTTCCCTTATAAGTCGTAAGGATCTTATAAGAGAGTTTTCTTCCTTACGAATCGAGAGGACCCGTAAGTGTTTAATGAGATTGACGTTATCCGCATTGCACGGCATCAGAAGTTGCTCCAAGCATTTTCCACGGGGTCAAGGTTAACTTTGGTCGTGTTGCGCGGGGTCGTTGAATGACGAATCTCCGGGGCGGGGTCATGTAGATGACGTATTTCCACGACGGGGTCATGTGGATGACGTATCACCGCGACGGGGTCATGTGGATGACGTGTTTCCACGACGAGGTCATGTGGATGACGTGTTTCCGAGACGGGGTCATGTGGATGACGTATTTCCATGACGGGGTCATGTAGATGACGTATTTCTGAGACGGGGTTATGTAGATGACGTATTTCCGCGACGGGGTCATGTGGATGACGTATTTCCGCTACGGGGTCATGTGGATGACGTGTTTCCGAGACGGGGCTATGTGGATGACGTATTTCCGTGACGGGGCCATGTGGATGACGTGTTTCCGCGACGGGGTCATATGGATGACGTGTTTCCGCGACGGGGTCATGTGGATGACGTGTTTTCGAGACAGGGTCATATGGATGACGTGTTTCCGAGACGGGGCCATGTGGATGACGTGTTTCCGCGACGGGGCCATGTGGATGACGTATTTCCGAGACGGGGTCATGTGGATGTCGTATTTCCGTGACGGGGTCATGTGGATGACGTCTTTCCGCGACGGGGTCATGTGGATGACATGTTTCCGAGACGGGGTCATGTGGATGACGTATTTCCGAGACGGGGCCATGTGGATGACGTATTTCCGCGACGGGGTCATGTGGATGACGTATTTCCGAGACGGGGTCATGTAGATGACGTATTTCCACGACGGGGTCATGTAGATGACGTATTTCCGCGACGGGGTTATATGGATGACGTATTTCCGTGACGGGGTCAGGTGGATGACGTATTTCCGTGATGGGGTCATGTGGATGACATTTTTCCGAGACGGGGCCATGTGGATGACGTGTTTCCAAGACGTGGCCATGTGGATGACGTGTTTCCATGACGGGGTCATGTGGATGACGTATTTCCGAGACGGGGTCATGTGGATGACGTATTTCCGAGACGGGGTCATGTGGATGACGTGTTTCCGAGACGGGGCTATATGGATGACGTGTTTCCGCGACGGGGCCATGTGGATGACGTATTTCGGCGACGGGGTCATGTCGATGACGTATTTCCGCGATGGGGTCATGTGGATGACGTATTTCCGCGACGGGGTGATGTGGATGACGTATTTCCGCGACGGGGTGATGTGGATGACGTGTTTCCGAGACGGGGCATGTGGATGACGTATTTCCGTGACAGGGTCATTTGGATGACGTATTTCCATGACGGGGTCATGTGGATGACGTATTTCCGAGACGGGGGATGACGTTGCGTCTGTTGTAATGAGAAGAATATCGAAGAAGTCTCCAGGTTGTCTGGGAACCATCGAGATTTGGAGTAGGGGCTTCACCGTAGCTCCAGGGTTGATTACAGCGTCTGAATCCTGCTGGAATGGAGAGGAATGCTGTTGATGATCTCTGGGTTATCCCTGAACCGTCGAGATTTGGCTACGTTTTTTGATGGAGCCTGGGGAGGGAAGGTGTGATTCCTTCTTTGTTTGCGCCCCTGGATTGTATACAGGGATTGATGCGATATCACATGTAGAGCATAAATTTCATTTTTTTTATTTCTTTCCGCGATGCTCTATCATTTCAGCTTTTATATCGCGAAGGTCGGGATTGCCCAATCATTTCGGCTTTTTTTTCACGGCGCCCAATCATTTCAGCTATTTATTTTATTTTTACTCGCTGCTTTTTATTGCGAGTTGCCCAATCATTTTGGCTATTTTGCATGCATACATTTTTACTTACTGATTTTGTTTGCAAGTTGCCCCATCATTTCGGCTATTTCGTATGCACGTGTGGCTCGCTAGCTTCTCACTGCAAGTTTGGAATTAGATACCAATTTCGGCATCAGCACCGCTACAACTGGAATATTGCCATGAACGAATCATCATCTGCCTCTGTCGATGTCGAACAAAGGTGGCTTAGCGAACAGGGTTAGGATCCTGTCGACTAAGGCTTTTGACTTTATGAGCCGTAAGGGTCTCATGAAGGTATTTCTCCCTATGAGTCGTGAGGATCTCGTAGGTGCGTTTTCTCCTTAGGAATTGTGAGGATTCCTAAATGTGTGTTCTCTTATAAGTTGTAAGGATCTTACAAGTGTGTTTTTTTCTTATAAGTCGAGAGGACGTACAAGGGTTGTTCACCGTGTAGACATGTCCCTAGTCACGGATGGGACTTTGTTAGGGAAATATTTATTCGCGCACGTGGATTGTATACAAGTGTCAGCGTTGAGCCACTTATAGGGCAGCATTGGAGGTTGTGGTGGTCGCTTAAGAACAGGTTCAGATCCCTGTAGCTTAAGACTTTTGAATCTTATGAGCCGTGAGGGTCTCGTAAGAGGGTTCTCCTTACGAGTCATGAGGATCTCGCAAGTGTAATTTTTCCATAGGAATCGTGGGGATCCCTAAGTGTATTGCACCCTTGTGAGTCGTAAGGATCTCACGCAGGTGGTTTCTCCTCACAAGGTCGAGAGGACCTTGCAAGTGCCTTTTAACAAGATTGCGCCCTTTCGGGTATTCACAAAACTCGCCGATAGCGCTGCTGTTTTTACTCACGGAGCCCTTTCGGGTTTTCATCCGTGCCCTTTCTGCTTATGGACATACCGTTTTTTTATTCTTTTTTTTTATTCTTTTCACTTTTTTGTGTCAGCCTTGGGATGCTGCAGTCCACAGTAGTTTATCGACGTCTCGGTCAACAGCTAGATTTAGGACATAGTGGTCCATCGTTAGTTTAAGGACGTTTCGGTCTGTTGTTAGCTTAAGGACGTTTCGGTCCGTTGTTAGTTTAAGGAAGTTTCGGTCCGTCGTTAGTATAAGGACGTTTCGGTCCGTCGTTAGTTTAAGGACGTTTCGGTCCAACGCCAATTTTAGGACATAATGATCCATTGTTAGTTTTAGGACATTTCGGTCCGAAAACCGGCTACTACTTATAGAGTTTTGGGCTTAGGAAGATAGCGAGCGGACATAGGCGTCGTCATCTATCGTTGACCCAAGCCGTGACTCGACATGCGTAGTATTTCTTTAGGAAGCGACCATTTATTGGCCTGAAAGGTCTTTCACCATGCATGTCAACGAGTAGATAGGCCCCACCCTGGTAGACCTTGTCTATGATATACGGGCCTTCATAGTTCGGCTCGAATTTCCCCGTTTGGCGTGATTGGGGATCATAGGTCTTTTAACTACTAGCATGAGTTCGCCTTGGCGGAATGTTCTCGACCTAGTCAATCTCTCATATGAGCGCATCATCTTTGCTTTGTAAGCCTCCAGATTTTGCTGCGCCATGAGTCGGGTTTCATCAAGGGCATCGAGTTCCTCGAGCCGGAGGTGAGCATTTTCTTCGTCTGTTAGCTCGTAGTGAACTTCCACTCGTAGAGAGGGTAACTCTATCTCGAGGGGGAGTACCGCTTCTGTGCCGAATACCAATGCATACGGCGTTGTGTTTGTGGCCGTTTTGAACGTAGTTCGATATGCCTAGAGAGCTTCATGCAGTCTTTCATGCCAGTCCATCTTATTTCGAGACACCATCTTTTTTACAATCTTCGTCAAGGTCTTGTTAAAAGCTTCAGCTAGACCGTTAGCTCGAGGATTATAGACTGAAGAGTATCTCCAGTCTATGTTATGCTGTTGTGCGAAGCGGCTGATCTTGTGGCTTCTATAGGCTGGCCCGTTATCGGAGATAATCCGTCGTGGAGTTCTAAACCGATAAATGACGTACGTCTTGAAGAAATGGAGGATATTGTTAGCTATATGTATGCCCTAGAGTCCATTACTCTAAATACGATGTATATTGTAGTGGATGCTTGGACATATATAGGGAGGACTTTCTTGCTCGACATGATAATATGCTATCTGGTTACTCTTTATCTTAACATGTACTCTGATTGTCTCTATGTTACATGTTGATAAAGCCCTTAGGATGAGTACTTGACTACCAGGACTATGATGCAGATCATACTAGTGGGGACAATGCAGTCGCCAAGTACATCTTTCAAATGTTCCTAGTCGTAGGAGTACCGAGACAGGGCCTCGATACTCCAGAGTAGACTAGCGTATGCGCTTCTTGACCAATATGATGGGCGATGGATGATCCCATATCCATTGGTGTTTGACATCAGTGAAGGTATACGGGTGCTCAGTGGAGACTGGGTACACTGGACGGACTGGCCGAGAACTCCCAGATGGTATTATACCTCACGTCAGATGGCAGTTCTCTGGTGACACTGGTACAGGTTAGTCTGTAGACCCGAGATCGTCATAGAGTCTTGTGTGATTCCCACTGTGATTTGATTTCCATCATACCACGTCCAAGAGACGTGCAAAACGGTGGCTTTTGGATACAGTTCCGAATCACATGGAGGCAATGAGCGATAGGAGGGGTTTCGTCTCTCCCGGTATAGGGAGTTGATGTTGCGCTGTGTTCGATTGGCTATAACTAGAAATCCCTGGCCAAGGTTGCAGAGATTTACTGGTAAGTGTTATCAGTAGTTTCTCGAACTGTTATGGACCTCATATCGACACAACTTATCAAGCTACTGGGGTCTGACGTTTACCACCCCTAGGCGAGATATGCGACATATCAGACGAAGAGACCGAACTGTACGGGAGTGTTACTGACGGGAGTGTTACTGGTAAGTGTTATCAGTAGTTTCTCGAACTGTTATGGACCTCATATCGACACAACTTATCAAGCTACTGGGGTCTGACGTTTACCACCCCTAGGCGAGATATGCGACATATCAGACGAAGAGACCGAACTGTACGGGAGTGTTACTGGTTGGATTCACGGGAGAATGTACAGGCTTACTTGTTGATCTTCTGATTGCTCAATACCTGGGTGGCTGTTATGTTTAGCTGACCACTTGCAGCTTGTGGGTGTTTGATATGATCATCACCTACTGCCGGCATATTGACGATTCTTTAGAGTTCTACACAAAGGTTTCCTGGCTCAGGCAAAACGGAGTAGGTGCACATAAGTAATATGTGCGGGACCGGGAATAATACGTGTATACGATACCGTTTAGATTCTCGCGATATAAGATATCGGCCAGGTATATGTGATATAGCCGGGTCATCGGATCAAGTGTTGATTCGATGAACTAATACAGATTATATTAGTCGGTTATATGCGATATAGCCGGATTATCGGATCAAGTGTTGATTCGATAATTTCATGTATAATTATATATGTGATATATTAAGTTACATTAACTAATATAAGCTCACTTAAAGATTCTTTTTCTCACTTGGATAATACATTGATATATATGTGATATATGTTAATTGTATTATTTTATTTTGTTACAAAAATATATTATATATGTGATATATAATATTGTAACAAGTTAGGGTTACAAATGCAACATGTTTTGTGGAGATAAAACAAGTTAGGGTTTGATTTGGGTTAGCTTTTTCATGAAGCTTCTAGAAGCTTTATTTTGTTTTAAGCTAAGATATTTTGTATAGATATTTTCTAACTCAACCCAAACCCTTTACTCAAGTTAACTCTCTACATGGGGTAAGTTTTCATTCTTAACCCATGGTTGATTTGTAACCATAACAATGATTCTTCATTATTCATCACAAATGAACTTCTTCTTCATGCTCTTGAAAAGCTTTCTAACTTTTGGGTTTGTGATGATTTTGAGTGAGATAAAGAAAACAAATGAGATCTAAATTCCTACTTCATCATCCTCATCTATTCTAGCCATTTAGATTAGGGTGTTTTCTTTGCTAATACTTAATTAGTGAAGCAATAGCTTAGGTTTGAGATTCTTCAAGGTAGATCATCTTAGTTGTTGAAGATTGGAAGCAAGCTTGCATCTTTCTCTTCATGGAGCCTCTCTTGAGTCCGGGTACTCGATGATCGCAGCGAAGGGACCTCAACACGGAGCTTTAGAAGTGAAGGAACGGACTATAAAGGTTGTAATCCCTAACTCTTAGATGTAAAGTTGTTTACATGCTTTGTTAAGCTTATGTCTCTAGTTAAGATCTTGGTTAGGGTTTGTTTAGCACCCCAAAAAATTTAAAGTAGCATGATTGATGCTTGACAAAACCTTGGTAAGGTGCTAAGCTAACCCTACAGTGATATCCGAGCCAAGCTAGAGCTTTAGGCATTGTCTAGACGAAATTAGAAGTCCGATCAAACCCCGAAACCCCGTAAAAACCTAGTTTATGGAAAAAATTTCAAAAGTTGAAATTTTTCATATTAAAAATCCTCAGAAAATCATGCAGGGAATTCTAAGAATTACTGTGAAGTACGAGGCCATAAATCACTCAAGTGTAAGTCGATGCTATGCACCCCGCGGAATCGCGGGGAGGCAGAAGGTGTAAAAAAGGATAATTTTAGCATCATAACACCGACTTTAAGCCTTGATCGTAATCTAAACCGAATCTAGCAAAAACAAAAGAAGTATAAACTAAGTACAGAAGTTATACCTCAAGAAACCTGGTCCTTCTTCTCCTTATCTCGCTGTCCTCCTCACCTGCACGAACTCCTCGAAGTGGTACGGATGTCGTCTCCTCGTCGGCTTGCTCGAATCCTAGATGATCCACCCAACCGTTTGTGCACAAAGCTTTTCTTCTAAACCAAAGAAACTAGATCAAGTAGTTTGCTAAACTAAATGATCTAGGGTGTGTAGATGATGTAGATGGATTGAGGAGTCTATTTTAGCTCAAGATTACTCAACTCATGAGTGTTCTTGAGCTTGAGGGAATTGAAGATGGTGAAAGAAATGATATGAGCTAAGAGATGAAGAAGGTTAGGATTTTCTCTCTCTTGTTCTAATCTAAACTCTACTCTATTATGAATTTGAAAAACTAATTCAACCATAGAAAATAGGTTTAAAGGTCAAACAAATGATTCATGGGTCAATTGACCAACATGTGTCCTTAAAACCCAAGTCCTTATTCATGCATAATACACATCATTTCTTAATTACCTAAAATGTATTAATTATTTAAAACTAAATGATTAATACAATTAGGTTATGCCATCTACAAATACATTTTTTACAAATTACGAAAACGCCCCTCGTCCGTATATACACACCTGTATTCGTATTCCGAAAAATACGAATACCGAAGACTACAATCCATCAGTACAATACTAGGATACGGCTTAAACCAAATCCCACTAGTATTGTCCGTCCGACTCATCGTGCGTGCACGAGTGTACGCACGTGATCGAACCCGTTTCAAAAAACCATACGATATCTACCCGTTTTGCCCAATGCAGGGAAACGCTCTGTATGGGACTCTAGAGACTCGACTCTACACTGGCAGTGGGTTTAACCACAGCCCGCAACCGGTACTAGCTGTACATAGCGGTCCCCAGGTATTGTGAATAAGAAAGTCGATGAGCATAACTCATCCGAACTACTACTGAGTCTGTATGTGACAATCTTCGTACAGTCTGGTCTGTCCGTCTAAGAGTATCGCATATCTGGCCTAGGGGGCGATAATCGTCAGACCCCTAATAGCGGTATAAGTCATGTCGGAGTACGGTCCAATACACCCTGAGAAACTACTGGAGTACCTACCAGTAAATCTCGCTTGCCCTGGCCAGGGACTATGTGTAATGGCGTTCCGAACACAGCGCGATATCAACCCCCAATACCGGGAGAGACGAATCATATCTAACCACCACTGCCTCTAAGTGCTTCGGGACTGCACCGAACTACTACCTTTTTGCACGACTCAGTAGAGCTGTGGTAGGGTAGTAATCTAAGAACAGTGGAAACATACTTGAGGCGAAGCAGCAGTGTCAAGTCAACGGACTAAGCTGTACTCATGTCACCTGGGTACTGCTATTTGACGATAGATATATTACCAACCAGCAGTTCCCAATGTGTCCATCCGGTGTAACTCACAACCTAATGAGCACCTGCATACTATCTCCAGTACGACGTACCGATGGCTGTAGGACAGACCATCTCCCAGGCTGGGAAGGGAAGCGTATACACTAGTCTACTCTGGAGTATCGATGCCCTGTATCGATAATCCCGTGACTAGAGACCTGTATAAGGATGTGCTTGTAGATTACCCATCCCCCACTAGTGTGACTGCCATCACAACGCTGGTAATCAAGCTTAGATTCTAAGGGCTCTACTTATATGCATAGGTGATATGTTAAAAGAAACATATGTACATATTGAAGTAGAACAAACCAGGTAGCATACTACTATTTTGAGCAAGAATGTTATTACAACAGTGAATATCCCAAGCTTCCATTAAGTAATATACAAACTAGTATGATACAGTAATGGCCTCTAGGGCATATACACTAACAATCTCCCACTTGCACTAGGGCCATGTACTGGCATATTGCAGACCTATCATCTCGAATAGCCTCTCGAACTACGTCTGAGAAATAGCCTTTCTGAATTGATCTGCAGTGTTATCCTCTGTAGCAACTCTCCGAACCTCGATCTCCCGGCGATCCATAATCTCCCTGATCAGGTGATACCGCCTCAAGATGTGTCTGGACTTTTGATGGGACCTGGGTTCCTTTGCTAAAGCTATAGCCCCGTTGTTGTCACAATACAGAGGTATTGTACCAACAATGGACGGAACCACCTGAAGATCTGTCAAGAACTTCCTCATCCAGACTGCTTCTTTAGCGGCGTCAGAAGCAACAATATACTCCGCTTCCATAGTTGAGTCAGCAACGGTATCTTGTTTGGAACTCTTCCAACATAGTGCCCCTCCGTTGAGGGTGAAGACATAACTCGACATGGACTTGGAGTCATCCTTATCACTCTGGAAGCTGGAGTCAGCAAAAGCTTTGATCTGGAGGTCTTTTCCGCCATACACCAAGAACATATCCTTAGTCCTTCTCAGGTACTTGAGAATGTTCTTTACTGCTATCCAGTGGTTCTCTCCTGGGTCTTACTAATACCGGCTTACCTCGCTTAGTGCGTAAGCTACATCTGGTCTGGTACACAACATCGCATACATTATAGAGCCTACTGCAGAAGCGTAGGGTATAATAGACATGCGATCCCTTTCCAAATCATTCTTGGGAGACATCTCTTTGGAAAGGGTGACTCCGTGACAAACCAGTAGGTTACCTCGTTTGGAATCTTCCATACTGAATCTTTTCAGGTGTCGATGTACCTGGATTGAGAAAGTCTAAACATCCTCTTTGATATATCACGATAGATCCGGATCCCCAGTATGTAAGAGGCATCACCCAGGTCTTTTATAGAAAACCTTTGTGATAAGAATCTTTTGACAGATTGTAGGGTAGGAATGTCATTTCCTATTAAAAGAATGTCGTCTATGTATAATACGAGGAACACAACAGTTCTCCCTGCAATCTTACTATTTAAGCATGGTTCATCTGGATTTTTGATAAAGTCGAATTTTTTGACTGTTTCATCAAAACAGATGTTCCAACTCCGCGATACCTGCTTTAGTCCATAAATGGACTTAACCAGCTTGCACACTTTCTCGCTGCTTCCACTCTGATTAAAACCTTCTGGCTGATCCATATAGACGCACTCTTCCAAATATCCATTTAGGAAAGCCGTCTTTACGTCCATCTGACAGATTTCATAATCGTAGAAGGAAACAATGGCAAGAATAATCCGAATGGATTTGAGCATAGCAACTGGAGAAAAGGTTTCATCATAGTCCAAACCAGGTCTTTGACAAAAACCTTTTGCAACAAGTCTAGCCTTATAGGTTTCAACCTATCCATCTACACCAATCTTCCTTTTGAAGATCCATTTGCAGCCAACGGGTTTTACCCCTTCTGGAGCATAGTCCAAAGTCCATACTTTGTTAGTGTACATGGACTCCATTTTGGTCCGCATTGCATCTAGCCATTTTACCGAGTCTCTGCTCTGAATGGCTTGCTGGAAGCTAGTTAGTTCATCATTGTCAATGATACAATCCTCTCTATCCCCGTCTATGAGAAATCCGTAGTATCTCTCGGGCGGATGAGAAAACCTACTACTCCTGCGGAGTGGTGCGGGAATGTCCCGTTCTTTTGAATTTTCTGGTTCCACTATGCTTTTAGAAATAGCTTGTGGTTCTGGAATTTCTTCCAGTTCTATTGCGCTCCCACTTATCTGATTTTCTAAAAATTCAGTCTCCAAGAAGCAGGCATGACGAGAAACAAAGACCTTTTGTTCCTCTGCGTAATATAAAAAATACCCCTTAGAGTTCTTTGGATATCCTACAAACTTGCACTGTACTGAGCGTGCCTTGAGTTTGTCCGTATGCTGCTTTTTGACAGAAGCTGGACATCCCCATATCTTAATGTGCTTAAGATAGGGTTTCTTCCCACTCCACATCTGATATGGTGTGGTAGACACTGTCTTAGTTGGAATCCGGTTCAAAAGATATGCAGCTGATTCTAGTGCATAACCCTAAAAAGATCGCGGTAACTCAGCATTACTCATCATGGAACGAACCATATCCAATAGGGTTCTGTTCCTCCTTTCCGATACATCATTGTGTTGTGGAGTGTATGGAGGAGTAAGCTGAGAGAGAATTCCATTCTCTTTTAGGTAATCCAGGAACTCGGCACTCAAGTATTCACCACCTCGATCAGATCTTAGTGTCTTGATACTTTTACCGGTTTGTTTTTCCACTTCATTCTTATATTCCCGGAATTTCTCAAAAGCTTCGGATTTATGCTTCATCAGGAAGACATGTCCGTATCTTGAGAAATCATCCGAAAAAGTAATGAAGTAAGAATAACCACTTCGTACATGTGTAGACATTGGACCACACACATCACTATGTATGATTCCCAAGATCTCACTTGCTCTTACTCCTTGTCCAGTGAATGGAGTCTTTGTCATCTTTCCTTTGAGACACGATTGACAAGTTGTATAAGATTGATATTTGAACGGATCCAAATATCCTTCTTTATGCAACTTAGTCAACCGTGTTTCATTGATGTGACCCAGTCTACAATGCTATAAGAAAGCATGATTAATTTATGGAGACTTTCTTTTGTGTGTATTCTGGACATTGAAAATCTGCGGTTGGTTTAATACGTATATACCGTTGTTTAATGTACCCGACCCAATCAAGTTGTGATTAAGGTGGATGTTTACGACATCGCTTACAAATGCAAAATCATAACCTTCTTTAGACATTAAAGATGCTGATATGATATTACAAGTCAAACTAAGTACATAATAACAGTTGCGCAAAACCAAAACATGTCCATTAGTCAATCATAAGTGATATTCCCCCATGGACACAACATCCATGCTTGCTCCGTTTGCAACTCTGAGGGTCATATCACCCGCCTTCAAGACCCTACGGCTTCTCAGTGCCTGCAAAGAATTACAGATATGAGATTCTGAACCGGTATCCAATACCCAGGAAGTAGAGTTGATTGACAGACAGTTTTCAATTACATACACACCTGAAGTCGAACCCACAACCTGGTTCGCTCCCTGGTTCTGGGCTTTCCAGGCCCTGCATTCCTTCTTCCAATGGCCCTTCTTGTGACAGTAAAGCATTCTCCATTTCCTACAGTCTGCCCCCCAACTTTTACTTTTCCCTTTGCTTCCACCTTACCAACACCGCCTCTCGCTTTGGTGGGGGCCTTCTTTTTCTTTCCTTTGGTTTTCGCCTTAGACCTGGAAGAAGAAGTGCCACTAACAAATAGAGCGGGTGTTTCCCTTGCTTTCTGCAGGGTGCCCTCTGCACTCCTCAATATGTTGAGGAGTTCCGGAAGTTCAACTTCTTTACTTTGAATATTAAAATTCAAAATAAACTGGGCGTAGGTGGAATGAAGGGATTGGAGAATCAAGTCTGTATACAGCTCATTCTCTAACGTGGTCCCGAGGTCTGCAAGCTCCTCAATGTAGCCAATCATCTTAAGGACGTGTTCCCCGACAGATGATCCGATGGCTAACCTTGCTTGAAAAAGTTTCTTCGAGGTCTCGTATCTTGCGATACGAGATTGCTCTCCATATAAGTCCTTTGTATGGAGGAATATGGATTCTAGGTCCATATTCTCGTGCCTCCTCTAATATTCATTGTCCATAGAGGCAAGCACGAGGCACTTGGCCTTCTCGCAGTCAATCTCCCAAGTCTTACGGATTTCCCTGTCCGCGACACTGGAGTCTGGGCCTGGGACGGCGGGGGCTTTTGTAGTAAGAACATAGCCCAACTTGTCATAAGTGATTGCCATTTTGACATTCCTGAACCAATCTTTATATTTTGGTCCTGTCAACATATTTTTATCTAATAGCAACTTAAGGCCAGTCATGTTTGGTCGCTGCAATTAGGAGAGAGAGAAGAAACACATTAGCATGATGCACTTGCAAGTTTAGAATGGTTTTTAGTTTATCTAAATAGGATGGCTCCTACTGTTTCTCGAATCCCTCCTCAAACCAGAAAAGAGAAATTAGTCAGGATTAATCTCACCATACAATTCTTGCTTAATCGTTTAGCCAGGCTAGTGTTGGTACTTCGAGGGAGGTTTTCCAACGCTTTCGCGAAGTTCCTTAATTACAAAACCTCTTTTCCCTGGAGGCGTAGCCCTGCTAACACCGTTCTAGACACCTACTTGGTTTATAGCATTGATCGTTTAGTGAAAAAATCTCCCGAGGAGTAGCATATACTCACAGTAGGATCGGAATCCAATTATCATTATGTGATAAAGCTGAAGGAATCCTACCAAAGTTATCACACTCCAAATGGTATGCAACACTAGCAAGTTTCAGTTTCTTTAGAAACTCCCAATGTGGATTTTTGCCCCATGCTCTTATGACCTTGACTTTGGCCAACAAATCATAAGTCACATGTCAAGTTCTACCCGTCATTCTCCAGGTTAATTTGAACCCACCCGTACCTACCCTTGACTTTGGCCAACAAAGCAGTACGACTGTCCCAAACCAATACATCTATCTATGCTTCATATGAATATCCAATAGCTACCAATCACTATGTCTTGACTTTGGCCAACAAACATAGCTTGAATACTATTGACTATTCATATGAAATGACGGAGGGCTACGAATGGTTTTGGTAAAACCGTGAACGTAGTGAACTTGATATAATCGAAGGATCTTGATAGCTTTAAAAAGGAGTGGTTTAAGCTCCGCATTTAAAAGTTTGCTGTTTTTGAAAAAAAAACCGAGTAGTTTTCAAATTTGTTCCAACGATTTAACTTTGGTTTATTTGCATTGCATTAATCTAATGCATTCCCATCATTTACTCCTATCATTACAGAGAGAATTGGGAAAAAAATATCACGTCCTCTTATGCCATCCGCATTCGCCACGGGGCCCCGTCATCACCCGTTAGGTTATTTAACTAACAACAGAGCGGGGGCTGGGCTAGCGCGGATGTAAAACATAAGTGACGCTTACTATATACCATATATATATTTTACAATCATCTCATGCAATAATAATCATTCCATTCACAGATAAACATTTCAGATATGCTAGAAATGCCACATTTCGCTTAAGCCTGCAACGAAGAACGGATCCCACGGTCGTGATGAATAGCCAAACCCCACCCTAGACCGCTACGGGTACGGCAAACTACCCGCCAAATTCCAGAAGTGAAGCAGCCTCCCTCAGCAAAGTGAGTAGGCCACTCGGCACTTCAAAGAACCCGGTAGTTTGTGTACCCCACCTTGGGTCTATCCTTAGAGCAGAAAACAGTAAAAAGAAAATAATACAACGGTGGCTACAACCTCAAGCCGGATGTGCCCCGCGAAATAATATTTCATCAATTTTACAATTTACATGAATGAAAGATAAAAAAACGCTCATCTCACATCCCCGGCTATTCATCATCGACAATCAAAAAATGTTTATATACACAAACCAGCAGATATGTGCAACCTCGACTAACCGTCGTATAGCAATTAGTCGACGTTTAAAACACATATAACAATACAGAAGAACCAATTAGCTAAGTACAATAGGAATTCGATCGAAACATATTTTCCGTATCTACCCCAAATGCAAACCAGCATTCAGAAACATACTGGGTAGAAACCAAATATTCCAGAAATCATAATACCAAAATTAGATATTACAGAACAAATCCGAGTTGAATCGGCCAGGACTCGGCCGCGGATCCGCCGCAGAAGAGCGATTCTGCCGCGGATCCTCGGCTGTCTTGGCGATTAAGAGGCTCAAATTTCTTGTGTAATCTTAGAAAACCCTGCTTGTATTTTTCATGATACTGAAATAATTTTACATACAGTTTTGAAAATCGACAGAAACTGGGGTTTTCGGTATTTAGTTTTCCGTTTTTTCCGACGATCGAAATTCTACTACTTGCTAATCTGCTAGATTAGGTTTAGTTGGCTCTGATACCACTGTAAGTCGATGCTATGCACCCCGCGGAATCGCGGGGAGGCGGAAGGTGTAAAAAACGATAATTTTAGCATCATAACACCGACTTTAAGCCTTGATCGTAATCTAAACCGAATCTAGCAAAAGCAAAAGAAGTATAAACTAAGTACAGAAGTTATACCTCAAGAAACCTGGTCCTTCTTCTCCTTATCTCGCTGTCCTCCTCACCTGCACGAACTCCTCGAAGTGGTACGGATGTCGTCTCCACATCGGCTTGCTCGAATCCTAGATGATCCACCCGACCGTTTGTGCACCAAGCTTCTCTTCTAAACAAAAGAAACTAGATCAAGTAGTTTGCTAAACCAAATGATCTAGGGTCTGTAGATGATGTAGATGGATTGAGGAGTCTATTTTAGCTCAAGGTTACTCAACTCATGAGTGTTCTTGAAATTGAGGGAATTGAAGATGGTGAAAGAAATGATATGAGCTAAAAGATGAAGAAGGTTAGGATTTTCTCTCTCTTGTTCTAATCTGAACTCTACTCTATTATGAATTAGAAAAACTAATTGAACCATAGAAAATAGGTTCAAAGGTCAAATAAATGACTCATGGGTCAATTGACCAACATGTGTCCTTAAAACCCAAGTCCTTATTCATGCATAATACACATCATTTCTTAATTACCTAAAATGTATTAATTATTTAAAACTAAATGATTAATACAATTAGGTTATGCCATCTACAAATACATTTTGTACAAATTACGAAAACGCCCCTCGTCCGTATATACACACCTCTATTCGTATTCCGAAAAATACGAATACCGAAGACTACAATCCATCAGTACAATACTAGGATCCGGCTTAAACCAAAGCCCACTAGTATTGTCCGTCCGCCTCATCGTGCGTGCACGAGTGTACGCACGTGATTGAACCCTTTTCGAGAAACCATACGATATCTACACGTTTTGCCCGATGCAGGGAAACGCTCTATATGGAACTATAGAGTCTCGACTCTACGCTGGCAGTGGGTTTAACCACAGGCCGCAAGCGGTACTAGCTGTACGTAACGGTCCCCAGATATTGTCGATATGAAAGCCATGAGCATAACTCATCCGAACTCCTACTGAGTCTGTATGTGACAATCTTCGTACGGTCCGGTCTGTCCGTCTAAGAGTATCGCACATCTGGCCTAGGGTGGCGGTAAACGTCAGACTCCTAATAGCGGTATAAGTCATGTCGGAGTACGGTCCAATACACCCTGAGAAACTACTGGAGTACCTACCAGTAAATCTCGCTTGCCCTGGACAGGGACTATGTGTAATGGCGTTCCGAACACAGCGCGATATCAACCCCCAATACCGGG
Source organism: Agapanthus africanus (assembly GCA_030015575.1). Lineage (NCBI taxonomy): Eukaryota > Viridiplantae > Streptophyta > Magnoliopsida > Asparagales > Amaryllidaceae > Agapanthus > Agapanthus africanus. The sequence goes on along the minus strand of JASDDO010000024.1, from coordinate 42,535,324 downwards.
AGAGACGAATCCTATCTAATCGCCACTGCCTCCAAGTGCTTCAGGACTGTACCCAACTACTACCTGTTTGCATGACTCAGTAGAGCCGTGGTAGGGTAGTAATCTAAGAACAGTGGGAACACACTTGAGGCGAAGCAGCAGTGTCAAGTCAACGGACTAAGCTGTACTCATGTCACCTGGGTGCTGCTATCTGACGATAGGTATATTACCAACCAGCAGTTCCCAATTAGTCCATCCGGTGTAACTCACAACCTAATAAGCACCTGCATACTATCTCCAGTACGATGTACCGATAGCTGTGGGACAGACCATCTTCCAGGCTGGGAAAAGAAGCGTATACACTAGTCTACTCTGGAGTATCGATGCCCTGTATCAATAATCCCGCGACTAGGGACCTGTATAAGGATGTGCTTGTAGATTACCCAGCCCCCACTAGTGTGACTGCCATCACAACGCTGGTAATCAAGCATAGATCCTAAGGGCTCTACTAATATGCATAGGTGATATGTTAAAAGAAACATATGTACATATTGAAGTAGAAACAAACCATGTAGTATACTACTATTTTGAGTAAGAATGTTATTACAACTGTGAATACCCCAAGCTTTCATTAAGTAATATACAAACTAGTATGATACAGTAATGGCCTCTAGGGCATATACACTAACATCAAGTGACCGCGGAACCGCGGCCAAACCATGCGTTTGGCGGCGGTTCCGCGGCCAACTTGTGGACTTGGGGGCTAATACTTCATAGGTATATTCTTGGGTATTTTTCATGCTTCTAGGAATTTTTAGTTCTACTCAAGTGTTGAGCTTTCTTGGATATATTGGGAACTCGTTGATTCGATCGGATAATTTAATTTCGTTTAATTTTTTCCGGGTAATTTAGAACGTGTTAAAAGGTTCGAACGGATATCAATAACTCACTTTTTCCCCTGCCGGAAAATTTTCAAGTGTTGGATTTTTCCTAAGTTAATGAACGTTCAAAGTCGTGCAAGTAACGCGGTGGACCCTTTAGAAGAACACAAACCTTAACTCTATTATGTAACCGTCTGAACCGCCTCTAAACCTTAGGGTTTGGGCAGTACGGCGTTGCCACATGTGAGGCGCCGGTTTACCCTTCTACGGCTGGACTATTGGTACTGTAACATGTTCTGGGACTTTTTGAACTTCGCTCAAGTGTTGAGCTATTTGGGAAATCTTGGGTGTTGGTTTATTCGATCGGAAAGTTTAACATTGTCTATTTATCTAGAATGTGATACAATATTTGGAATCCACAAGCAGCTATGGGATAACTAATTTGAATGTTATAAATCTAGCAGTTTTTAGTCTCATTTGATCGATTGCCAGGGAATTTTGATGTGATCAAAAGTCTGTCGCAATCACGTAGCGTACGCGGATACTCGCCGAGTAAACTTAATAGATAGAAACGCCCCATAGCCCCAACCAAGTGACTGTAGGAGAACCCCCATCGCCAAAAGCATCCTTTCGGGTGCTCACGGCAGCGGTGTTCCGCCTTAGTGCACTTCGTCGACGGCATCGGGGGTGCGGCCGTCTACTAAAGTTTCCGACGAGCATTCGATCAGGATGTCGGAAATCTTGTTGAATTACCCGAATTGATATTGAAAAGAGTTTTCGATATCGAGACTAAAATGCGGGGTTTATAATTGTTAGGCATGCGATGTCTAAGGAATTCATTGGTTAGGCATGAGATGTCTAAGGAGGCTGCGGATTCCAACTGTTGTAGTTTTACACTTTCTTTTCTGCGACCGTAAGTGTAATATGTGGTGTATCGCCGGTTTCGTTGCTATACATCAACGACAAATTGGGATACGCATATTTACTTACATTGATGACATGTGATGTTATGTGTTGCTGTGATGTGTTATATTGGATCGTCGCGTTCTGAATAGACGGGGGTTTTATGTGAGATGAGGGTTTTTATTTTCATTCATGTAAAATTCAGTGTATGTAATATTCTTTTATTGGGGCACTTCCGGGATGAGGATGATGTCACCATTGTATATTATTTTCTTTTCCGCATTAGGATAGACCCAAGGCGGGGGCACAAGTAACCGGGTTCTAGGGTCCGGTGGGAGTCCATCTCAAGGAGTCGAGACTGGGTGTCCTAACTCTAGAATTGGCAGTGTTGCTTGCCGCTCTCATAGGGGTCTAGGGCTGTGGGTTTGGCTATTCATCGCGACCGTGGAATCCGTGTTTTATACAGGTTCGTATTAAAACACGGACCTCCTAGTATATCCAATATTTCATATATGTTCTTCTGCTGCAATTTTCTGTGATGAGATCATATTAATGCCTGAGACGAATGTTTATATTATATATATGAGATATGTGTTATATTGCTGATTTTGTTTCAAATGTGATGCTTGTGAAGCATAATAAAATGGGACTTCATTAATGAGATTAATGAAACTAAAAGAAACCTAAAGATGTTGTAGAAACTTGTCTCAAAAACAGGTAGCTCTAGTTCTTGCTTTGCATAGCGGTATCCCTTGTAGAATATCCAGCACCTTATTCGATAAGGAAAGAGCCGAGATCCCTTTACCGGGAGTGACCTCTTTAGTGAAACTAGCAGATGATACAAACTCGGTTTTTCTTTTGATTGTTTTTATAGCTTTTGCTTTGCATAGTGATATTTGTGAAATATCCTGCACCTTATTCGTTAAGGAAAGAGCCGACGATCCCTTCACCGGGAGTGACCTCTTTAGCAAAACTAGAAAAGGCCTCAAAAACATTCCATTAAAAAATCACTCGATTATAGAACGATATCAAGTTCATTACGCAAAGGGTTTTCTTAAAAACATGTCGTAGCTCTCAGTCATTTCAGATAAGTACTAGTTAGTATTCGTGCTACGTTTGTTGACTATGTTAAGACGTAGTGTGCGGTAGCTGATTAGTGCTTATCTGTATAAGAATATGATGCGATTGGATTAGGGTAGTCGTGCGACTTTGTTGACTATGTTAAGCATCGTGCGGGTGGGTTTAATTCAATCGGGAAATGACGGGTTGAACTTGACTAGCACTTATGATTTGTTGACTATGTTAAGGTCATATAGCTGCTAGGGGTAAAATATTATCGGGAATTTCAAGTGTTGAAATTTGCAATGAGATTGCATACCTTCTATGAGATAGTTGGATCCCAATACCCGTTGCGAGTAAGAGTTGCTCCTGGGAGAGTTTTACACATTACAATTAGCCGATCAAGTAGGTGTATAGAAAGGTGTCAACGGGGTTATGCCTCTGGGAAAACGAGGTTTACTTTAATTAGGTCCGTGCGAAAGCACGGGGAACCTCCCTCAAAGTACCGGCACTGGCCTGGCTGAAATTGGCGAACTTGTAGAGTGTAATTAATCCCGGCTAGTCAATGGGAGACATCCTGATTAGATATATTAATAACAATCTAATCTTGCAAGAGCATATGCTGAGTGTTTTCTTCTATCTCTCTCCAGATAGCGACCATGTCACGCTTAATCAAGATAATAATATAGATGTATTGACCGAACCCGCTTATTACACTGAGCTGGGGAACGTTGGTCCCGCTCCAACTTATAATTGTTATAAGACAGAGCAGGAAATAGGGGATTACCAGAATTTTCGTGCCACCCAAACGAAGAAAGTGCATGCTGATGCATCATCTTCGGGTATGTTCATTACCAAGAATTGTTTCTCAGTATCCTTTACGTCCTGGGTATGAGATACCGGATCAGGATCCCGCAAATGTAATTTGTTACATGGGCTACAGAAAGGTAGAGAACTGAGAACAGGTGATAAGTTTCAAGAGTTGGAAATGATGCAAGTGTTGCAGCCAAGTCTGTTGGCAGTTATCACCCTGTATTACCAGAATACATTAATTCTGAACGAATGTTATTAGATACCGAACCCGATATACAATATCATATCAGTCTCTTTATTAGTAAAGAATGATATAATTTTGTATTGTTGGATAATGTTTTGAACATTTCCTATATCAAGAGTTGATCGGTTCAGGCACGTTATCTAAAAGCATAGACGTTCTAAAACAATCACAGTTCTTAACGTACAGAACACACACAAGAGGAAGAGTTCAGAAATGAACGAATCCTTCTTGAGGCATTGTAGACTAGGTCATATCAATGCGACCCGACTAGCTGAAGTTACATAAAGATGCATATTTAAATTAGTTTGGATTTACATCTTGTAAAACTTGCTAGTCATGTCACAAAGATTAGATGACCACAGCTCCGTTTATTAGAAACAGAGAAAGAGTTAGTGAACTCTTGGGATTGATACATGATGATGTATGATAGTCCCATGTCTACATATGCCAGGACAGGTTCTTTGTACTTCATTACATTCACTGATGATCTTTCAAGATTCAGACATATGTTCCTGTTGAAACACAAGTCTGAAGCTTTTGAGATATTCACAAAATATAACTAAGATGTAGGGAACCAAAAATAGGTATAAGTATTATGTCCTTTGATGTGATCAAGGAGGAGAATACTTGAGCACGGAATTCCTGGACAGTTCTAAAGGAGAATGAGATTCTCTCTCAGCATTACTCCTTCGAATACACCACAGCACGTCGGTGTATCGGGGCGGAGCCATCGCACCTTATGTGATATGGTGTGCTCTATGATGAGTACTACTGAGTTGCCTATTTTCTTTTGGGGTTATGCACTTGAGAAGTAGCATACCTATTGAATAGGGTTCCAACCAAATCAGATGCCTACCACTCCATATGTGATATGGTATGGGAAGAGCCCATCTCTTAAAGATGTTAAGATTTGGGATTGTCCGGCCTATGTCAAAAGAAAAATCCGGACAAGCTTGAGGCAGGGTCAGTTCTGTGGAAGTTTGTTGGATATCCCAAGGATTCGCAAGCAGATATCTTCTACCAAACCGAAGAACAAAAGATGTTTTATTTCTCGGCATACCATTTTTTGAGAAAAGGGAATTTCTTGTGAAGAAATTAGTGGTCATGAGGTAGAACTGGAAGGAGTTCCATATATACAAACTGCAGCTGATGATTTGGTAAACCCGGAGGATTCAATATTTTCCAACGAACCTCAGCCTCTCCGCCGATCTAGTAGGGTTCCACATCCACCTGAGAGATACTTTGTTTTCTCTATGACAGTGGGAGAGAGGATTGCATCATAAGATGATGACCCAACTAGTTTCGAGCAGGCCATCAGGAGTGGGGACTCTGTGAGAATGGCTGGATGCTTAGCGATCTGAGATGGAATCCTTATACACCGACAAAGTATGGACTTTGGTTGCTTTATCTGAAGGGTTAAATCCCCGTCAGGAGCAAGTATATCTTGAGAAGATTACTTGGTGTACATGGAAAAGTTGAGACTTTCAAAGCTATGCTTAAGTCCATCCAGATCCTACTTGCCACTGCTACATACCATGACTACGATATCTGGCGGTTGGGTGTCATGACTGCTTTTCTAAATATTGATTTGGAAGAGAGCGTCTATAAGTACACAGCTAGAGGGCTTCGTAGACAGTGGAAGCAGCGAAAACGTGTGCAGGATGTTTTATGGGATAAATCAGGCATCGCGGAGTTGGAACGCCTGTTTTGATGTAGTAGTCAAAGAGTTTGACTTCATCAAAATGGTAGATGAACCTAGTATATAAAAAAGGTAGTAGGGAGTATGGTGATGATCCTCGTATTGTACGTGGATGTCATACTCTTGATAGGAAAGGAGTTTCATATGCTACGCTCGGTCAATCTCCTCTTATCACAAAGATTCTCCATATAGGATCAAGGTGATACCTCCTAAATCTTGGGTTATGGATCTATGAGATAGATCTAATTGGATGTTAGGATTCTCACTAGTTGTAGTAAGATGGTATCAATCGATCCTGGGGAGAATCAGTGGAAGGGTTCCAGGGTGATAAGGACGACAGAATGTCAGTCGCAGGCATTGTCTTTACCCTCAGTGGAGGGACTGTATGTTAGAAGAGTTCTAAGCTAGATACTGTGACTTACTAGATGATTAAAGGAAAGATACATCGTTACCAAGGTGTTAGTTATATGTATGCCCTAGAGGCCATTACTGTACATGCAATGTATATTGTAGTGGATTCTTGGATATATATAGGAAGGACTTTCTTGCTCGACATGATAGTATGCTATCTGGTTACTCTTTATCTTAACATGTACTCTGATTGTCTCTATGTTACATGTTGATAAAGCCCTTAGGATGAGTGCTTGACTACCAGGACTATGATGCAGATCATACTAGTGGGGACAGTGTAGTCGCCAAGTACATCCTTCAAATGTTCCTAGTCATGGGAGTACCGAGACAGGGCATCGATACTCCAGAGTAGACTAGCGTATGCGCTTCTTGACCTATATGATGGGCGATGGATGATCCCATATCCATTTGTGTTTGACATCAGAGAAGGTATACGGGTGCTCAGTGGAGACTGGGTATACTGGACGGACTCGCCGAGAACTCCCAGATGGTATTATACCTCACGTTAGATGGCAGTTCTCTGGTGATACTGGTACAGGTTAGTCTGTAGTCCCGAGATCGTCATAGAGTCTTGTGTGATTCCCACTGTGCTTTGATTTCCATCATACCACGTCCAAGAGGGCGTGCAAAATGGTGGCTTTTGGGTATAGTCCCGAATCACATGGAGGCAATAAGCGATAGGAGGGGTTTCGTCTCTCCCGGTATAGGGAGTTGATGTTGCGCAGTGTTCGATTGGCTATAACTGGAAATCTCTGGCCAGGGTTGCTGAGATTTACTGGTAAGTGTTATCAGTAGTTTCTCGAACTGTTATAGACCTCATATCAACACGACTTATCAAGCTACTGGGGTCTGACGTTTACCACCCCTAGGCGAGCTATGCGACATATCAGACGAAGAGACCGGACTGTACGGAAGTGTTACTGATTGGATTCACAGGAGAATGTACAGGCTTGCTTGTTGATCTTTTGATTGCTCAATACCTGGGTGGCTGTTACGTTTAGCTGATCGCTTGCTGCTTGTGGGTGTTTGATATGATCATCACTTACTGCCGGCGTATTGACGATTCTTTAGAGTCCTACACAGAGGTTTCCTGGCTCAGGCAAAACGGAGTAGGGGCACATATGTGATATGTGCGGGACCGAGAATAATACGTGTATGCGATACCGTATTAGATTCTCGCGATATGTGATATCGGCCGGGTATATGTGATATAGCCGGGTCATCGGATCAAGTGTTGATTCGATGAACTGATACAGATTATATTAGTCGGTTATTTGTGAAATAGCCGGATTATCGGATCAAGTGTTGATTCGATAATTTAATGTATAATTATATATTTGATATATTATATTACATTAACTAATATATATATAAGCTCACTTAAAGATTCTTTTTCTCGCTTGGATAATACATTGATATATATGTGATATATGTTAACTGTATTATTTTATTTTGTTACAATAAATATTGTATATGTGTTATATAATATTGTAACATGTTAGGGTTACAAATGCAACATGCTTTGTGGAGTTTAAATATGGTTAGGGTTTGGATTAGGGTCAAACTTGGATGAAGCTTTCAAGAAGCTTCTTGAAGCTTTGATTTTGACTATGATATTTTGTAAAGATATTTTGTAGATATTTCTTAACCAAACCCAAACCCTTTACCATAGTTAATTCTCTACATGGGTTAAGTCTTCATTCTTAACCCATGGCTGCATTTCTAACCATACACAATGATTTCATTATTCATCACAAAATAATTTCTTCTTCTTCCTTTGAGAAAAGCTTTCTAGCTTTTTCTTATGTGATGATTTTGAGTGCGAAATTGAAAACAAATGAGAGCTAAATTCCTACTCCATCATCCTCATCTATTCTAGCCACTTAGATTAGGGTGTTTGCTTTGCTAATACTTGATTAGTAAAGCAAGAGCTTGGGCTTGAGTTTCTTCAAAGTAGATCATCTTTGTTGTTGAAGATTGGTAGCAAGCTTGCATCTTTCTCTTCATGGAGCCTCTCTTGAGTCTGGGTACTCGATGATCGCAGCGAAGGGACCTCAACATGGAGCTTTAGAAGTGAAGGAACGGACTACAAAGGTTGTAATCCCTAACTCTTAGAAGTAAAGTTGTTTACTTTCTTGTTTATCCTAATACTCTAGTTAAGATCTTGGTTAGGGTTTGTTTAGCACCCCAAAAATTTTAAAGTAGCATGATTGATGCTTGACTAAACCTTTCTATGGTGCTAAGCCAACCCTACAGTGGTATCAGAGCCAAGCTAGAGCATTAGGCGATGTGTAGACGAAGTTTGAAGTCCGATCGAACTCCGAAACCCCGTAAAAACCTAGTTTCTGGAAAAAATTTCAAAAGTTGAAATTTTTCATATTAAAAATACTCAAAAAATCATGCAGGGAATTTTAAGAATTACTGTGAAGTATGAAGCTCTAACTCCCTCAAAGGACCGCGGAACCGCGTCCAAACCATGCGTTTGGCGGCGGTTCCGCGGCCAACTTTGGGAGTTGGGGGCTAATACTTCATGGTTATATTCTTGGGTATTTTTCATGCTTCTGGGAATTTTTAGTTCTACTCAAGTGTTGAGCTTTCTGGGATATATTGGGAACTCGTTGATTCGATCGGATAATTTAACTTCGTTTAATTTTTCCGGGTAATTTAGAACATGTTAAAAAGTTCGAACGGATATCAATAACTCACTTTTCCCCTGCCGGAAAATTTCCAAGTGTTGGATTTTTTCCTTAGTTAAAGAACGTTCAAAGTCGTACAAGTAATGCGGTGGGCCCTCTAGAAGAACACAAACCTTAACTCGATTATGTGACCGTCTGAACCGCCTCTAAACCTTAGGGTTTAGGGCAGTACGGCGTTGCCACATGTGAGGCGTTGGTTTGACCCTTCTACGGCTGGACCATTGGTACTGTGACATGTTCTAGGACTTTTTGAACTCCGCTCAAGTGTTGAGCTATTTGGGAAATCTTGGGTGTTTGTTTATTCGATCGGAAAGTTTAACATTATCTATTTATCTGGAATGTGATACAATATTTGGAATCCACGAGTAGTTATGAGATAACTAATTTGAATGTTATAAATCTAGCAGTTTTTAGTCTCATTTGATCGGTTGCCACGGGATTTTGATGTGATCAAAAGTCCGTCGCAATCATGTAACGTACGCGGATACTCGCCGAGTAAACTTAATAGATAGCCACGCCCCATAGCCCCGACCAAGTGACTGTAGGAGAACACCGTCGCCAAAAGCATCCGTTCGGGTGCTCGCGGCAGCGGTGTTCCGCCTTAGTGCACTCCGTCAACGGCATCCGGGGGTGCGGCCGTCTACTAAAGTTTCCGACGAGCATTCGATCAGGATGTCGGGAATCTTATTGAATTGCCCGACTAGATATTGAAAAGTGTTTTCGAGATCGAGATTAAAATGCGGGGTTTATAATTGTTAGGCACGCGATGTCTAAGGAATTCATTTGGTTTGGCATGAGATGTCTAAGAAGGTTGTGATTCCAACTGTTGTAGCTTTACACTTTCTTTTCTAGGACCGTAAGTGTAATATGTGGTGTATCGCCGGTTTCGTTACTATACATCAACGACAATTGGGATACGCATATTTACTTACGTTGATGATATGAGATATTATGTGTTGTTGTGATATGTTATATTGGATCGTCGTGTTCTGAATAGCCGGGGTTTTTATGTGAGATGAGAGTTTTTCATTTTCATTGATGTAAAATTCATTGTATGTAATATTCTTTTATTGGGGCACTTCCGGGTTGAGGATGATGTCACCATTGTATATTATTTTCTTTTCCGCATTAGGACAGACCCAAGGCGGGGAGCACAAGTAACCGGGTTCTAGGGTTAAGTGGGAGACCATCTTGAGGAGTTGAGACCGGTTGTCCTAACTCAAGAATTGGTAGGGTTGCTTGCTGCTCTCGTAGGGGTCTAGGGTTGTGGGATTGGCTATTCATCGCGACCGTGGAATCCATGTTTTATACAGGCTGGTATTAAAACATGGACCTCCTAGTATATTCAATATTTCATATATGTTCATCTGCTGCAATGTTCTGTGATGAGATCATATTACTGCTTGAGACGAATGTTTATATTATATATATGTGATATATATTATATATTGTTGATTTCATTTCATATCTGATGCTTGGGAAGCATAATAAAATGGGACTTCATTAATAAGATTAATGAAACTAAAAGAAACCTAAAAATGTTGTAGAAACTTGTTTAGAAACTGGTAGCTCTAGTTGTTGCTTTGCATAGTGGTGTTCCTTGTAGAACATCCAACACCTTATTCGATAAGGAAAGAGCCGAGATTCCTTCACCGGGAGTGACCTAGCTCTTTAGCGAAACTAGCACATGCTACAAACTCGGTTTGTTTTTTGATTGTTTTTATAGTTTTTGCTTTGCATAGTGATATTTGTGAAATATCCTGCACCTTATTCGATGATGAAAGAGCCGAGATCTCTTCACCGGGAGTGACCTCTTTAGCAAAACTAGAAAAGGCCTCAAAAACATTCCAATTAAAATCACTCGATTCTACAACGATATCAAGTTCATTACGCAAAGGTTTTTCTTAAAAACCTGTCGTAGCCCTCCGTCATTTCAGATAAGTAGTATTTAGTATTCGTGCTGCGTTTGTTGGCCTTTGTCAAGGCGTAGTGTGCGGTAGCTGATTACTGCTTATCTGTATAAGCATATGATGTGATTGAGTTAGGGTAGTCGTGCGACCTTGTTGGCCTTTGTCAAGGGTCGTGCGGGTAGGTTTAATTCAATCAGGAAATGACGGGTTGAACTTGACTAGCATACTATGGTTTGTTGGCCTTTGTCAAGGTCATAAGAGGTTAGGGGTAAAATATTATTGGGAATTTCAAGAGTTGAAATTTGCAATGAGATTGCATACCTTCTATGTGATAGTTGGATCCCGATACCCGCTGCGAGTAAGAGTTACTTATGCGAGAGTTTTACACATTACAATTAGCGGATCAAGTAGGTGTCTAGAAAGGTGTCAACGGGGTTATGCCTCTTGGAAAATGAGGTTTACTTTAATTAGGTCCGTGCGAAAGCACGGGGAACCTCCCTCAAAGTACCGGCACTGTCCTGGCTGAAAGATTGACGAACTTGTAAGGTGTAATTAATCCCGGCTAGTCTTTCCTTTTAGGGTTTGAAGGAAGATTTGACTAAAATAGTGGTAGACATCCTGATTAGATATATTAATAACCAATCTAATCTTGCAAGAGCATACGCTGAGTGTTTTCTTCTCTCTCTCCTGGTTACGACTATGTCACGCCTTAATCAAGATAATAATACGGATGTATTTACCGAACCCGCTTGTTATAATCCGCTAAGGAACGTTGGTCCCGCTCCAACTTATAATTGTTATAAGACAGAGCAAGAAATATGGGATTACTAGAATTCCCGTGCCACCCAAACGAAGAAAGTGCATGCTGATGCATCTTCTTCGGGTGTGTTCATTACCGAGAACTGTTTCTCAGTATCCTTTACGTCCAGGGTATGAGATACCGGATCAGGATCCCGCAAATGTAATTTGTTACATGGGCTACAGATAGGTAGAGAACTGAGAACGGGTGATAAGTTTCGAGAGTTGGAAATGATGCAAGTGTTGTAGCCAAGTCTGTTGGCAGTTATCACCCTGTATTATCAGAATACATTGATTCTGAACGAATGTTATTAGATACCGAACCTGATATACAACATCATATCAGTCTCTTTATTAGTAAAGAAGGATATAATTTTGTATTGTTGGATAATGTTTTGAACATTTCCTATATCAAGATTTGATCGGTTCAGGCACGTTATCAAAATGCATAGACGTTCTAAATCAAACCACAGTTCTTAACATACAGAACACACACAAGAGGAAGAGTTCAGAAATGAACGAATCCTTCTTAAGGCATTGTAGAGTAGGTCATATCAATGCGACCCGACCAGCCGAAGTTACATAAAGATGCATATTTAAATTAGTTTGGATTTACATCTTGTAAAATTTGCCAGTCATGTCACAAAGATAAGATGACCACAGCTCCGTTTATTGGAAACAGAGAAAGAGTTAGTGAACTATTGGGATTGATACATGCTGATGTATGAAGGTCCCCTGTCTACACATACGAAGACCGGTTCTTTGTACTTCATTACATTCATTGATTATCTCTCAAGATCCGGACATATGTTCCTGTTGAAACACAAGTCTGGAACTTTTGAGAAATTCAATGAATATAAGTTAGAAGTAAAGAACCAAAATCGGGTATAAGTATTATGTCCTTTGATGAGATCAAGGAGGAGAATACTTGAGCACGGAATTCCTAGACTATTCTAAAGGAGAATGAGATTCTCTCTCAGCATTACTTCTCCACATGCACCACAGCACGTCGGTGTATCGGGGTGGAGCAATCCTATGTAATATGGTGTGCTCTATGATGAGTACTACTGAGTTGCCCATTTTCTTTTAGGTTATGCACTTGAGAAGTTGCATACCTATTGAATTGGGTTCCAACTAAATCAGATGCCTACCACTCCATATGTGATATGGTATGGGAAGAGCCCATCTCTTTAAGATGTTAAGATTTGGGGTTGTCCGGCCTATGTCAAAAGCAAAATCCGGACAAGCTCGAGGCAAGGTCAGTTCTGTGGAAGTTTGTTGGATATCCCAAGCATTCGCAAGGGAATATCTTTTACCACACCAAGGAACAAAAGATGTTTTATTTCTCGGCATACCACTTTTTGAGAAAAAGGGAATTTCTTGTGAAGAAATTAGTGGTCATGAGGTAGAACTGGAAGGAGTTCAAGCTATACAAACCGCAGCTGATGATTTGGTAAACCCGGAGGATTCAATAGTTTCCAACGAACCTCAGCCTCTCTGCCGATCTGGTAGGGTTACTCATCCACCTGAGAGATACTTCGGTTTCTCTATGATAGTGGGAGCAAGGATTGCATCATGAGATGATGACCCAACTAGTTTTGAGCAGGCCATCAGGAGTGGGGACTCTGTGAGAATGGCTGGATGCCTACCGATCTGAGATGGAATCCTTATACACCGACAAAGTATGGACTTTGGTTTCTTTATTTGAAGGGTTAAATCCCCATCAAGAGAAATTATATCTTGAGAAGATTACTTGGTGTACATGGAAAAGTTGAGACTTTCAAAGCTTTGCTTAAGTCCATCCAGATCCTACTTGCCACGGCTACATACCATGACTACGATATCTGGCGGTTGGGTGTCATGACTGCTTTTCTAAATATTGATTTGGACGAGAGCGTCTATAAGTACACAGCCAGAGGGCTTCGTAGACAGTGGGAGCAGCGGAAACTTGAGCATGATGTTTTATGGGATAAATCAGGCATCGTGAAGTTGGAACGTCTGTTTTGATGTGGTAGTCAAAGAGTTTGACTTCATCAAAATGGTAGATGAACCTAGTATATACAAAAAGGTAGTAGGGAATATGGTGGTGATCCTCGTATAGTACGTGGATGACATACTCATGATAGGGAAGGAGTTTCATATGCTACGCTCGGTCAATCTCTTCTTATCACAAGGATTCTCCTTATAGGATCAAGGTGATACCTCCTAAATCCTGAGTTATGGATCTATGAGATAGATCTAATTGGATGTTAGGATTCTCACTAGTTGTAGTGAGATGGTATCAATCGATCCTGGAGAGAATCACCGGAAAGGTTCCAGGGTGATAAGGACGACTGAATGTCAGTCACAGGCATTGTCTTTACCCTCAGTGGAGGGACGGTATGTTGTGAGTTCCAAGCTAGATACCATGACATACTAGACGATTAAAGGCAAGATACATCGTTACTATGGATGCTACCAAAGAGGCAGTCTGGATTTATATGAGTTCATGAGATGAATTTCGTTCCTACCATTGTGTGACAATGGAGTTGTGGCTTAGGCCTAGGAACCCCCATCTGATCTGTGATCCAGACATATTCTTAGGCAGTATCACCTGATCATGGAGATGGTTGATCTCCAGGAAGATCGAGGTTAGGAGAGTAGACACAGAGGACAACAGCGCGGATCCACTCACAAAATCCTATTTCCCAGTAGAGACTTTTATGGGATGGTTGAGTATGAGATACTTCAACCACAGCTGATTGTTGGGTATGAGATACTACAACAGATGGCCCTAGTGCAAGTGGGAGATTGTTAGTTATATGTATGCCCTAGAGGCCATTACTGTACATGCGTTGTATATTGTAGTGGATGCTTGGACATATATAGGGAGGAATTTCTTGCTCGACATGATAGTATGCTATCTGGTTACTCTTTATCTTAACATGTACTCTGTTGTCTCTATGTTACATGTTGATAAAGCCCTTAGGATGAGTGCTTGACTACCAGGACTATGATGCAGATCATACTAGTGGGGACAGTGTAGTCGCCAAGTACATCCTTCAAATGTTCCTAGTCGTGGGAGTACCGAGACAGGGCATCGATACTCCAGAATAGACTAGCGTATGCGCTTCTTGACCCATATGATGGAAGATGGATGATCCCATATCCATTGGTGTTTGACATCAGAGAATGTATACGGGTGCTCAGTGGAGCCTGGGTATACTGGACGGACTCGCCGAGAACTCCTAGATGGTATTATACCTCACGTCAGATGGCCGTTCTCTGGTGACACAGGTACAGGTTAGTCTGTAGACCCGAGATCGTCATAGAGTCTTGTGTGATTCCCACTGTGCTTTGATTTCCATCATACCACGTCCAAGAGGGCATGCAAAACGATGGCTTTTCGGTACAGTCCCGAATCACATGGAGGCAATGAGCGATAGGAGGAGTTTCACCTCTCCCGGTATAGGGAGTTGATGTTGTGCAGTGTTCGATTAGCTATAACTGAAAATCCCTGGCCAGGGTTGCTGAGATTTACTGGTAAGTGTTATCAGTAGTTTCTCGAACTGTTATATACCTCATATCGACACGACTTATCAAGCTACTGGGGTCTGACGTTTACCACCTCTAGGCGAAATATGTGATATATCAGACGAAGAGACCAGACTGTACGGGAGTGTTACTGATTGGATTCACAGGAGAATGTACAGGCTTGCTTGTTGATCTTTTGATTGCTCAATACCTGGGTGGATGTTACGTTTAGCTGACCGCTTGCAGCTTGTGGGTGTTTGATATGATCATCACCTACTGCCGGCGTATTGACGATTCTTTAGAGTCCTACACAGAGGTTTCCTGGCTCAGGCAAAATAGAGTAGGGGCACATATTTGATATGTGCGGGACCGAGAATAATACGTGTATACGATACCATATTAGATTCTCGCGATATGTGATATCGGCCGGGTATATGTGATATAGCCGGGTCATCGGATCAAGTATTGATTCGATAAACTGATACAGATTATATTAGTCGGTTATTTGTGAAATAGCCGGATTATCGGATCAAGTGTTGATTCGATAATTTAATGTATAATTATATATTTGATATATTATATTACATTAACTAATATATATATAAGCTCACTTAAAAATTCTTTTTCTCACTTGGATAATACATTGATATATATGTGATATATGTTAATTGTATTATTTTATTTTGTTACAATAAATGTTGTATATGTGATATATAATATTGTAACATGTTAGGGTTACAAATGCAACATGCTTTGTGGAGTTTAAATATGGTTAGGGTTTGGATTAGGGTCAAACTTGGATGAAGCTTTCAAGAAGCTTCTTGAAGTTTTGACTTTGACTATGATATTTTGTAAAGATATTTTGTAGATATTTCTTAACCAAACACAAACCCTTTACCATAGTAAATTCTCTATATGGGTTAAGTCTTCATTCTTAACCCATGGTTGCATTTCTAACCACACACAATGATTTCATTATTCATCACAAAGTAATTTCTTCTTCTTCTTCTTCCTTTGAGAAAAGCTTTCTAGCTTTTTCTTATGTGATGATTTTGAGTGAGAAATTGAAAACAAATGAGAGCTAAATTCCTACTTCATCATTCTCATCTATTCTAGCCACTTAGATTAGGGTGTTTGCTTTGCTAATACTTGATTAGTAAAGCAAGAGCTTGGGCTTGAGTTTCTTCAACATAGATCATCTTTGTTGTTGAAAATTGAAAGCAAGCTTGCATCTTTCTCTTCATGGAGCCTCTCATGAGTCCGGGTACTCGATGATCGCAGCAAAGGGACCTCAACACGGAGCTTTCGAAGTGAAGGAACGGACTACAAAAGTTGTAATCCCTAACTCTTAGAAGTAAAGTTGTTTACTTGCTTGTTTATCCTAATACTCTTGTTAAGATCTTGGTTAGGGTTTGTTTAGCACCCCAAAAATTTTAAAGTAGCATGATTGATGCTTGCCTAATCCTTGCTAAGGTGCTAAGCTAACCCTACACAAGGATGCTACCAAAGAGGTTGTCTGGATATATATATATAAGTTCATGAGATGAACTTTGTTCCTGCCATTGTGTGACAATGGAGTTGTGGCTTAGGCCTAGGAACCCCCGTCCCATCTGTGATCCAGACATATTCTTAGGTAGTATCACCTGATCATGGAGATGGTTGATCTCCAGGGAGATCGAGGTTAGGAGAGTAGACACAGAGGACAACAGTGCGGATCCACTCACAAAGGCCTATTTCCCAGTAGAGACTTTTATGGGATGGTTGAGTATGAGATACTTCAACCACAGCTGATTGTTGGGTATGCGATACCACAACAGATGGCCCTAGTGTAAGTGGGAGATTGTTAGTTATATGTATTCCCTATAGGCCATTACTGTACATACGATGTATATTGTAGTGGATGCTTGGACATATATAGAGAGGACTTTCTTGCTCGACATGATAGTATGCTATCTGGTTACTCTTTATCTTAACATGTACTCTGATTGTCTCTGTGTTACATGTTGATAAAGCCCTTAGGATGAGTACTTGACTACCAGGACTATGATGCAGATCATACTAGTGGGGACAGTGTAGTCGCCAAGTACATCCTTCAAATGTTTCTAGTCATGGGAGTACCGAGACAGGGCATCGATACTCCAGAATATATTAGCGTATGCGCTTCTTGACCCATATGATGGGTGATGGATGATCCCATATCCATTGGTGTTTGACATCAGAGAAGGTATACGGGTGCTCAGTGGAGACTGGGTACACTGGACGGACTCGCCGAGAACTCCCAGATGGTATTATACCTCACGTCAGATGGCAGTTCTCCGGTGACACTGGTACAGGTTAGTCTGTAGACCCGAGATCGTCATAGAGTCTTGTATGATTCCCACTGTGCTTTGATTTCCATCATACCACGTCCAAGAGGGCGTGCAAAACGGTGGCTTTTGGGTACAGTCCCGAATCACATTGAGGCAATGAGCGATAGGAGGGGTTTCGTCTCTCCTGGTATAGGGAGTTGATGTTGCGCTGTGTTCGATTGGCTATAACTGGAAATCCCTGGCCAGGGTTGCAGAGATTTACTGGTAAGTATTATCAGTAGTTTATCGAACTGTTATGGACCTCATATCGATACGACTTATCAAGCTACTGGGGTCTGACGTTTACCACCTCTAGGCGAAATATGCGACATATCAGACGAAGAGACCGGACTGTACGGGAGTGCTATTGGTTGGATTCACGGGAGAATGTACAGGCTTGCTTGTTGATCTTCTGATTGCTCAATACCTGGGTGGCTGTTACGTTTAGCTGATTGCTTGCAGCTTGTGGGTGTTTGATATGATCATCACCTACTGCCGGCGTATTGACGATTCTTTAGAGTTCTACACAGAGGTTTCCTGGCTCAGGAAAAACGGAGTAGGAGCACATATGTGATATGTGCGGGACCAGGAATAATACGTGTATGCGATACCGTATTAGATTCTCGCGATATGAGATATCGGCCGGGTATATGTGATATAGCCGGGTCATCGGATCAAGTGTTGATTCGATGAACTGATACAGATTATATTAGTCGGTTATATGCGATATAGACGGATTATCGGATCAAGTGTTGATTCAATAATTTAATGTATAATTATATATGTGATATATTAAGTTACTTTAACTAATATAAGCTCACTTAAAGATTCTTTTTCTCACTTGGATAATACATTGATATATATGTGATATATGTTAATTATATTATTTTATTTTGTTACAAAAATATATTATATATGTGATATATAATATTGTAACAAGTTAGGGTTACAAATGCAACATGTTTTGTGGAGATTAAACAAGTTAGGGTTTGATTTGGATTAGCATTTGGGTTAGCTTTTTCATGAAGCTTCTAGAAGCTTTATTTTGTTTTAAGCTAAGATATTTTGTATAGATATTTTCTAACCCAACCCAAACCCTTTACTCAAGTTAACTCTCTACATGGGTTAAGTCTTCATTTTTAACACATGGTTGATTTGTAACCATAACAATGATTTTTCATTATTCATCACAAATGAACTTCTTCTTCTTGCTCTTGAAAAGATTTCTAGCTTTTGGGTTTGTGATGATTTTGAGTGAGATAAAGAAAACAAATGAGAGCTAAATTCCTACTTCATCATCCTCATCTATTCTAGCCACTTAGATTAGGGTTTTTGCTTTGCTAATACTTGATTTGTGAAGCAATAGCTTGGGTTTGAGATTCTTCAAGGTAGATCATCTTAGTTGTTGAAGATTGGAAGCAATTTTTTATCTTTCTCTTCATGGAGCCTCTCTTGATTCCGGGTACTCGATGATCGCAGTGAAGGGACCTCAACACGGAGCTTTAGAAGTGAAGGAATGGACTACAATGGTTGTAATCCCTAACTCTTAGATGTAAAGTTGTTTACATGCTTTGTTAACCCTATGTCTCTAGTTAAGATCTTGGTTAGGATTTGTTTGGCACCCTAAAAAATTTAAAGAAGCATGATTGATGCTTGCCAAAACCTTGCTAAGGTGCTAAGCTAACCCTACAGATATTCTCCATCTTCACTTCCCTCAGCGGTATTGCTTCTGCTCAATTGGAGAAGTAATCAGTTGTTGCCAAAATGAATCGATGTCCTCTGGACGATGCTGGTTCGATGGGGCCCATTATGTCAGTCCCCCACATTTCGAACAGCCAGCTAGCCACCGTTGGATGTAGTGGATTTGGATGCTGATGGATAAAGTCCCCGTGAATCTGGCACGAGTGGCACTGCTTCGCATATTCGAGGCAGTCCTGAATCATCGTGGGCCAATAGTAGCCCATCCTTTTAATCTTCAGCTTTATCTTCGGGCCGGCTTGGCGAGAACCACAGAGTCCATCTTGAGTTTCTTGGATGACTCTCTTTGCCTCTTCAGGTCCCAGGCATCTTAGCCATAAAGAGTCAAATGATCTCTTATACAGGGTATCATTGACGAAAGCAAAAGACAGAGCTCATTTCATAAGCTGATGTCTTGAGGATGCATCTTCAGGTGTTCGACGGGATTTGAAGTAGTCTACAAAGACTTCCCTCCAATCCTTAGCCTTTTCATGGTCTTTTATTTATAGAGTCGTTTTCTCGGTCACTCCCTTTTCTTCGGACGACTCCGAAGATATTTCTGCCGGTGCGAGAACCCGATGGCTTTGCACAACGATCCTCACGTCATCGAGGTTTTCGTCAGACAGTTCTTTAGCGAGCTTGGCTAATGCATCCGCTTTGCTATTTTCCGCACGCGGTATGCTTTCCAGGGTGTAGGAAGGAATTTGAGTCAGCAGTCGTTGTACTCTCTCGCCGTATTTCACCAACTCTGGTTTGCACGTTTGATAGTCGCCGTTTACTTGACTAACGACCAGTTAGGAATCTCCGTATATGAGGAGGTTTTCAATTCCCATGTCGATAGCGATTTCAAGACCTGCTATCAAAGCTTCATACTCGGCTTCATTGTTTGTCCTCGGCTCTATTAAGGAGAAGGAAAAGCGCATTATCTCTCCTTGTGGAGTCACGAAGATGAGGCCTACCCCTGATTTGATTACGGGGGTGCTTTGTTTACGCTTCTTCATGGAAGTTGCTCCATCGAAGTAAAGTTCCCACCAGGTATCATCCCTGTCGATCGTGTCAAACGCATGTTCGTCTGGCAATTCGCAATTCAAAGGAGAATCGGCGGGTATTGGATGCTCAGCGAGGAAGTCGGCGATGGCCTGGCCTTTCACTTCCTTAAGAGGCCGATAAGTTATCGAGAACTCCATCAAGAGCAAGGCCCATTTAGCAAGCCTCCCTGTTAATATGGCCTTCGACATCAAATACTTGAGAGGATCCACTTTTGATATGAGATGGACCTCATGTGCCAACGTATAGTGTCTGAGCTTCGTTATTGCGAAGATCAACGCTAAGCAGTGTTTTTCAATGGGAGAGCAATTGCTTTCTGCCTCCAGGAGAACTCGACTCAAATAGTATAGAGCTCTTTCTTTCCCTTGGTCGTTCTCTTGTGCCCATAGCACGCCTAAGGAACCTTTGAGTGTTGTCGTATATAGGACAAGAGGTTTTCCTTTAACGGGAGCGGCCAGGACTGGAGGATTCTGTAGGTATTGTTTGATTTCGTCCAGTGCGCTTTGGAATTTGTGATCCCAGACGAACGGGGACCCCTTCTTCATTAAGTGACTGTAAGGACGGCATTTGCCGGAAAGATTGGCTATGAATCGCCGGATATATGCAAGCTTTCCTTGCAGAGATCGCAGCTGCTTGAGAGTCTTTGGCGGGGGCATTTCCATGATCGCCTTGATCTTCGACAGGTCTATCTCGATGCCTCGGTGTCGAACGATGAAACCCAGGAATTTGCCCGAGGAAACTCCGAACGTGCATTTAAGAGGGTTCATCTTCAAGTTGTATTGCCGAAGGCGTTGAAATACGATCCTCAGATGCTCTAAATGTTCCTCGTATGATTTTCTTTTTACCACAAGGTCGTCGATATAGCATTTGATAATTTCATGTATGAGGTCATCGAAGATCTTCGTCATGGCCCTCTGGTAGGTGGCACCGGCGTTCTTTAGACCAAAAAGCATCACCTTGCAGCAGAATATACTCAAAGGGGTCCGGAAGGCGGTATGCTTCTGGTCTTCGGGATGCATCTTTATCTGATTGTATCCTGACGAGCCGTCCATGAAGGAGAAAACTTCATGAGTGGACGTGTTGTCTATCATCAGCTCGGTGATCGGTACTGGGAAGTCATCCTTCGGGCAGGCTTTATTGAGATCTCGAAAGTCCACACATATGCGCACCGTCCCATTTTTCTTCATCACCGGGACGATGTTGGCGATCCAGTCAGGATACTGAACTTCTTGGATGAAGCCAGAGTCGATTAGCTTCTTGACCTCGGAGTTGATGCTCATCTCAAGCTCATGCCGCATCCTCCTCGATGCTTGTTTGATCGGCTTGACGTCCGGAGATATCGCCAGTTTGTGCACAGCAATCTCTGGATCTAATCCTGACATCTCGGAATAGTTCCATGCGAAGCAATCTTTATGCTGCATGAGCACGTCTTTTAGCGGAGCCACCCTTTCTTCAGAGAACAGCTCACTGACGAACGTCGGCCGCGGGTCACTTGCTGTCCCTAAATCAATTTTCTTGGGGTTATCTGCAGTAGTATGTATCCCATCTTCCAGCTCTTTTGGTGCCGGTGGAAACTCTGAGATTACCTCGTTATCATCGTTTTCGAAGCACCAGGGGAGGTCATCCATATTCTCGGGCTCTTCTTCTGACAGCGTTATCACGTGACAGGTACGAGCTTTCTTCCAAGATCGATATTGATCCGGCTCTACTCTCGTGGCTTTGGGTTCATGCTTCTGCGGCGAGGTTACCTTCCAGCTGTTGGATAGAGCGAACCTGCCTTGTTGATATTGGTCTTCGACCCAGTTCTTGAATGTGAAACAGTCTTCGAGAGGATGTCCTATTGCCCTGTGATAAGAGCAATAGTCCGGATGAGAGACTTCGCCTGCTTGCTCAGGGTGCTTGGACTCCGGGAGGGTAATCATTTGATGTTTTATGGCACGATCAAGTTTCTTCTGTGTTGTATCCTGGGGAAAAGAGTATGCTCGACCCATTTTCTTCATAAGAGACGAATCCGGGCTGCTCGATTCCTGACCGCGTGGCTTCTTGGACCCGCTTTGTCGTTGTCGAACGCCTTTCCCGTTCTTTGGTTTATTTCTGCCTCTGCGTCGGGCCTTTTGTACAACGGGTTGACAAGGAGGAGCATTTTCATTTTTCACAGCCTGTTGAAGGAGGCGTTGCGTCCTGGCTTTCTCGTAAATGGCCATTTCGTGATTATGGTCGTCTTAAACCTTTTGACATGCTTCCCTTATATGCCTGTCCATATGTTCTTCGAACGAAGGACTGAGCATTTTCACGGCGGGAGTTCGTCCTGGTTCAGGGTTAGCATCTTCCCATAGAGCATCTCCTTCTTCATCAAAGTCATATATGACGTAGCAGTCGCGGAGTAGCTCCCGTTTCTTGGATTGAATATACCTAAGCCCGATCGTTTCCATTCTCCTTTTGGGCAACTTTCGTTGAGTTCCGGGAACGTTTCAGATCCTGTTATAGAACCGTGCTTGTCGCGCAGTTTGCTTAAGGGGTACACCTTGGCATCTCAAGAGTCTCTTTAGTCCGTCTGTGTAATATCTGGGCAAACGGATGGGCTGGAGCCTGTCAAGTGTAGAATCCGCGCCATGCCAGATTTCTTTCTCCACTTTGGTTTCCCCGGATCGGTAGAATAGGATCGCCTTTTCACCTTTTCGAGTGGGAGGGACGTAGAATGTCTGCAGTTCTTCCACACTGTAGGTATCTAGCGCATCTAGTTCTTTATGATGCCTGGGCGGAACCATGGCAACTTGCAAACTTTGATCTTCATCAGCGAAGGTTTGTATTGATGGCCGAGCAAAGAATATGGTATTGACCTCATCTTCTGAATCGCTGCCGAAGATCAACATATGAGTGGACGGTCCCGGCTTGCTGCACTGGGGCGGACCTGAATAAACTATTTCTTCCTCCTCCTCAGTATCACTCCCCAAGATTGGAATAGTGGTGATAACTTTGTTCTTGTCCTCCGATTTGCGACATCTTTCTGTGTCTTCGAAATCTGGTAAGAAGTATTTTGCATCTTCGTACTTTCGGACTTCGTTCACGGAGAATGGGTTCAGCTCACCTTTTACGATATACTCGAGACCATCCATGAAATACTTCATACACTGATGTTGTGTAGAACGGATGATATTGTACTCGTATAACCAGGGCTGGCCGAGCAAAGCATTGTAGCATGTCTTAGCGTCAATGACGTGAAACTTAATGTCCGTGACAAGCAGCCCAAAGCGTAGTGTCAATATCACAGACCCAAGCATCCGTGATGACTGAGAGTCGAACCCGGATATGGTGATTTTGTCGCGAGCGAGGTGCTGAACGCTCATGCAGATTTCCTTTCGCACCCTTACGTTAAGGAGGTTGATGGAGGATCCATTGTCGACCGGGATTTTGTTGGATATATATGCCCTAGAGGCCTTCATTGTATAGGATGCTAGGGATATGTATGTACATGACAATCTTGCTTGATATGATAGTACGCTATTTGGTTTGTCTTTATCTTAATGTGTGATATATTTTACTTTGTATTTATATACATGTTGATAAAGCCTGTATGGTATTTGCCTGACTACCGGTGTTGTGATGGCAGTCATACTTGTGGGAGATGGATAGTCAATAGGCACATCCTTGAATGTCCCTGGTCGCAAGAGTATCGAGACTGGGCATCGATGCTCAAGAGTAAACTAGTGTATACATATCTAGACCCTGATGAGGGGCGATGGATTGGTCCCGCAGCCATTGATGATGTGCACCTAAGATTGTATACAGATGCTCACTGAATGTGAGTACACCGGACATGACTAGCCGAGAACTGACTGGATGGTATTATACCTAGCGTCAGATAGCAGTTCTCAGGTGACATGTGTGCAGATAGTCTGTCGACTTGAGGTCGTCATTTGTCTCGTGTGAGTTCCCACTGTACTTTGATTACTACCCTACCACGGCTCAAAGGAGTCGTGCAAACATGTTTTAGTTAGGTACAGTCACGAGCCACATGGAGGCAGTGAGCGACTGTTAAGGATTCGTCTCTCCCGGTATAGGGAGTCGATATCGCACAATGATCGATTGGTCATTACCATAAGTCCCTGGCCAGGGCTGATAGAGAATTACTGGTGGACTGACCAGTAGATTCTCGGATGGTCTTGAGCCACACCGGCACGACTTGTACGGTTGTTAGGGGTCTGACGTTTACCACCTCCCTAGACCATATATGCGATACTCTCAGATGAACAGACTGGACTGCACGGATATTGTCACGGACAGGCTCAGTAGGGGTTACGGACGAGTTCGCTCGTCGGCCTCCTTTTCGACACGTACCTGGGTTGCCGTTACGTACAACTAGTGCCACTGACGGACTTGTGGTTAAACCCACTGCCAGCGTACTATCGAGTCTTTAGAGTCCCACACAGAGGGTTTCCCAGGATCAGGCGAGACGATGTAGACGCCGTATGGTCTTACGGCAGGGTTTCGATCGCATTCGTGTACTGGCTACTTGAACGACGATCGGACGGATTATACTGGTAGGCTTTGGTTTAAGCTGGATACTAGTATTGTAGTATTGGATTATACTGATCTCGGTGTATTCGTATTTTTCGGAATACAGATACGGGTATGAAAATACGGAAAAATGGCATTCTTGTAAATTCACAAGACTGACCTTCTATAAGGAGACACCTCATTATTGTTTTATTCTTTTTCATTAAAGAATTAATGAGGTGGAAATTAGGAGGCATGGGTTGAAGAATGGCTAAGTATTTGTTTATTTCATTTGGAGCCACTATTCAAGCATGGTTGTAGATTATATGATTTAATAATGCCATGGTTGAATTATTGGCTCAAGACTTAACCATTCTCTCTTCTCATTATCACAAAAGCATTCTCTCTCCTAGGTTTTCTTCTCTCCTTCTTCCTCAAGCTCATACACTTGCATGTGTTGCAAAACAATGAGCTTTGAGATCAAATAATCCAATACACTCACTCTACATCTACTTAGTCTTCTCTCTTAGCAAGTTAAATCACTAAGTTATCTCATGGAGGTTGGAGCTTGACCATAGCCCTCGGGTGGATCCATCTTCGACACAAAGGAGACCGGCAACCGAGATCGTTCAAAAGCCAAAGCAAGGAGATCAAGAAGAAGGAGCTTGAACCAAGGAGGAAGAAGCAACTTGAAGACCCGAAGGACTAGGAATGAGAGTATAACTCCTCTACTTAGTAGTTAGCTCTATCTCTTAGTCTAGTTTTATTTTAGCTAAGGTTTAAACAAGATCCTAAAGTGGAACAAGTTCATGATGCAAAGCTAAAACATGTTTCTTTTGAGGTGAGAAAATCGTTTTTCAAGTATTCCGCCTCCCCGCAAGCCGTGGGGTGTGCATCATGGACTTACACTGGTATTAGAGCCTAGTTAAACCTTAACTAATTTGTTAGCAAAGTGTTAGAAATTCGTTCGCCGGAAAAATCCCGAAATCACGTCCGAAAATGTCGTTTTCTGTCGATTTTGAAATCTGGTCTTAAAATTTTTTTCAGAAGGCTTAAAAATACAGGCAGGGTTTTTTAAGAACACAGAAGAAATTTAGGCTCATGAATCGGTCAGACCACCGCGGATCCGCGGCTGAGTCGACTCCGATTCAGTCCAAATTTATTCTGTTTTTCTTATTTTCTGGTTTTGTGATTTTTGGGATATTTTGCTTCTGCCCAGATATTTTGTGTACTCTGTGGAACTTAGGGTAGATTCAAATTTGCTTAAACGATCGAAATTCTAATTGCTTTAGCTAATCGATTCTTCTGTAATGTTATATGTGTTTTGAAACGTCTGCTAATCGCTATACGACGATTAGTGGGGGTTGCACATATCTGTGATGATTGGTTTGTGTATATGAGTCTTATTGGATTATCGATGATGAATAGATGGGGGGTGTGAGACGAGTGTTTTCTTTTCTTTCATTCAATGTAATTTTTAAAATTGATGTAATATTATTTTTGCAGGGCACATGTTTTGAGGTTGTAGCCACCGTTGTATTATTTCTTTTATTGTTTTTGCTCCTAGGATAGACCCAAGGAAGGGTGCACAAACTACCGGGTATTTTGAAGTGCTTAGTGGCCTACTCACGTTGTTGAGGGAGACTGCTTCACTTCTGGTACTTGGCGGGTAGTTTGCCGCACCCGTAGGGGTCTAGGGTGGGATTTTGGCTATTCATCACGACCGTGGAACCCGTCCTTCGTTATGGGCTTAAACGAAGTGCAGAATTCCTAGTATATCCAATATGTTCATCTGTGATCTGGAATGCCTATTATTGCATGCGACGAATGGATATATCTATATATGATATTTATTAGGTGTTGCTTATATTTTACACCTGTGCTGGTCCAGCCCCCGCTCTGTCGTTAGTTAAGTAACCTAACGGGTGATGACGGGGCCCAGTGGCGAATGCTGATGGCATAAGCGTACGTTGTATTTTTGTTGTTTTCTGCAATGGTAGGATTAAATGATGGGACAACATTAATTCATTAATGCAAAGAAATAAACCTAAACTAAATCGTTGGAACAATTTCAAAACCACTCGGTTTTCTTCAAAATGCAAATTTTAAATGCGGAGCTTAAACCACTCCTTTTAAAAAGCTATCATGGTTCCTTCGATCATATCAAGTTCATTATGTTAACGGTTTCGCCAAAAACCAGCCGTAACCCTCCGTCATTTCAAATAAACAGAACATCGTATTCATGCTATGTTTGTTAGCCTACGTCAAGGCATAGTGTATGGTAGCAATGTGTTGCCTATTTGTTGCACAGATAGATGCATTAGTTTAGGACAGTCGTACAGATTTGTTGGCCTACGTCAAGGGCGAGTATGGATGGATCTAAATTAATCAGTACAACGACGGGTAGAACTTGACTTGCATCTTATGATTTGTTGGCCTACGTCAAGATCATAAGAGCTTGGGGTAAAAATCACATCGGGAGTTTCAAACATAAAGGAAACTTGCAGATTTAGCATACCTTCTGGAGTATGGTGACTAGAGTGGCTTCCATCTAGGGCATCATGCGATGATAATTGGATCCCGATCCCACTGATGAGTAGGACTACTCTCGGGAGATTTTCTCACTTAACAATCAATGCTATAAACCAAGTAGGTGTCTAGAAAGGTGTTAGTGGGGCTACACCTCCAGGGAAAAGAGGTTATATAATTAAGGAACTTCACGAAAGCGTTGGAAAACCTCCCTCGAAGTACCAACACTGGCCTGGCTGAAAGGTTAAGCAAGTATTGTGACGTGCGATTAATCCTGACTAATTCTTCTTTTAGGGTTTGAAGAAGGATTTGAGAAAACAGTGGGAGCCATCCTGTTTAGATAAACTAATAAACCAATCTAAACTTGCAAGAGCATATGCTGAGTGTTTCTTTTCTCTCTCTCTGGCAGCTACCATGACGGGACTAAAACTATTACTTGAAAAAAATATACTGACCAGGCCAAACTATAAAGATTGGCTATGGAACGTCAACATTGCACTGACTTATGACAAAGTTGCATATGTTACCACCGCTGTTCCTCCCCCTATCCCAGGACCAGATTCCTCAGTTGCGGACAAGGAGGTTCGCAAAACTTGGGATCTAGACTGTGAGAGAGCTAAGTGTATCGTGCTGGCGTCCATGAACAATGAATTCCAGAAACAGCATGAGAATATGGATATTATATCCATTTTTCTCCATTGCAAGGATATGTATGGAGAGCACTCCCGTATCGCGAGGTACGAAACCTCAAGGAAACTGTTCCAGATGAGGTTAGCTCCAGGATCACCTGTAGGAGAGCACGTCCTGAAAATGATCGGCCTCATTGAGAAACTCGCAAACCTGGGATGCGTGCTAAAGAATGATTTGTACATCGACTTGATTTTGCAGTCCCTTCCCCATACCTTCTCTTAGTTCGTGCTGAACTTCAATATGCACGAAATGGAAGCTGATCTTCCAAAGCTCCTCAACATGCTGAGGGTAGCAGAGACCTCCTTGAAAAAGGAGAAGACCCTCGTTCTGTATGTTGGCCAATCATCCTCTTCTAAATTTAAAGCGAAAGCTAAAGGGAAGAAGAAGATGAAAGCCACCAAACCGAAAGGCGGGGTCAAGAAGGTGCAGGGAACGAACAAGGCAGGAAGGGTGAAGGCGGATAAGAACGAATGCTACTATTGTCACAAGCAAGGGCATTGGAAGAAGGATTGCATGGCTTACAAAGCCAAGGACACGAAGCAAGCTGCTGCTTCTGCTTCAGGTGTGTTTGTAATCGAAAATTGTCTTTCAGTAAACTCTACATCATGGGTACTTGATACCGGTTCTGGTTCTCACATCTGTAATTCTTTGCAGGCTCTGAGAAACCGTAGAGCACTGAAGACAGGTGATATGACCCTCCGGATGGGCAATGGAATGAACGTAGATGCTGTTGCAATGGGGGAATATCGCCTGAGGTTGACTAGTGGGCACATTTTGGTGTTGTATAGCTATTTTTGTATTCCCAGTATGCTGTGTAATATTATATCAGTAGCTTTGTTATCTAATGAAGGATGTAATTTTCCACTTGAAAGAAATGTCAACATTCTCCTAAATCAAGAAATGATTGGGTTTGGCACTCTGGAAAATGGCATGTACATACTTAATCAACCACAAGTTTTCAATATTCAAAACACGCTTAAAAGGAAGGCTCCAGATTCAAACCAAGCCTTCCTATGGCATTGTAGACTTGGTCATATAAATGTAACAAGGTTGACTAAGTTACATAAAGATGGATATTTATATCCGTTTGAATATTCATCGTATGCAACTTGTCAATCATGTATCAAAGGAAAGATGACCAAATCTCCGTTCACCGGACACGGAGAAAGAGCCACGGAACTCTTGGGACTTGTACACAGTGATGTATGTGGTCTAATGTCTACACATGCACGAAGCGGTCACTCCTACTTCATCACTTTTACTGATGAATTCTCTAGGTATGGACATTTGTTTTTAATGAAGCATAAATCCGAAGCTTTTGAGAAGTTTAAGGAGTATAAAAATGAAGTAGAGAAACAGACTGGTAAAAGCATCAAGACACTTCGATCTGATCGAGGTGGAGAATACTTAAGTACCAGTTTTCTTGAATACTTAAAAGAGAATGGAATTCTCTCTCAGCTTACTCCACCATATACACCTCAGCATAATGGTGTATCAGAAAGGAGGAATCGCACGCTACTAGACATAGTGCGTTCAATGATGAGTAGTGTTGAGTTGCCACTTTCCTTCTGGGGTTTTGCGCTAGAATCAGCAGCATACCTATTGAATAAAGATCCGAATAAGTCTGTGCCTACCACTCCATATGAAATGTGGAGCGGGAAGAGACCATGTCTCAAGTATATCAAGATATGGGGGTGTCCGGCATTTGTTAAAAAGCATAATCCGGACAAGATCGAGGCACGATCGGTTTTGTACAAGTTTGTGGTATACCCCAAGCATTCAAGGGGATACATTGTCTACCACACTGAAGAACAAAAGGTGTTTGTCGCTCGCCACATTGTCTTCTTAGAAAGCAAATTTCTTGCAAAAGAAATTAGTGGGAGCGCGGTAGAGCTGGAAGAAATTCCAGAACCTCAAACTACTGCCGATGACTTAGTAGAACCTCAGGTTTCAATAGAGTCCGACGAACCAACGCCGCTCCACAGATCTGGTAGGCTTTCTCGTCCTCCTGAAAGATACTATGGGTTTCTTGTAGATGGGGATCGAGAAGATTGCATCATCGATGATGATGAGCCTACTAATTTTCAGCAGGCTATTGAAGTGGCTGGATGCTATGAGATCCGAAATGGAATCCATGTACACCAATAAAGTTTGAACTTTAGATGTTGCTCCTCCTGGGGTGAAACCAGTTGGATGCAAATGGATCTTCAAAAAGAAGATTGGTGCATTTGGACAAGTGGAAACCTACAAAGCTAGACTCGTTGCAAAAGGTTTTCGTCAAAGACCAGGATTGGACTATGATGAAACCTTTTTCCCCAGTAACTATGCTTAAATCCATTTATAGATTAAAGCAAGCATCGCGGAGTTAGAACATCTGCTTTGATGAGACGGTCAAAGAATTTGACTTTATCAAAAATGTAGATAAACCATGCATTTATAGGAAGATTGTAGAAGGAGCGGTAGTCTTCCTCGTTTTGTACGTCGGCGACATACTATTGATAGGGAATGATGTCCCTATGCTACAATCAGTAAAACACTTCTTGTCACAGAAATTTTCCATGAAAGACTTGGGAGATGCATCCTACATTCTGGGCATTAAGATATATCGTGATAGATCCAAAAGGATGTTGGGACTTTCACAGTCCGGGTATATTGACACTATACTAAAGAGATTTAGTATGGAAGATTCCAAGCTCGGTAATTTACCCGCTTGTCACGGGATCACCCTCTCCAAAAAGATGTCTCCAAAGACTGATGAAGAGAGGGCTCGCATGGGCATTATACCCTACGCTTCGGCAGTATGATCCATAATGTATGCGATGTTATGTACCAGACTAGATGTAGCTTACGCACTTAGTGTGGTAAGCAGATATCAGTCTGACCCAGGTGAGAGGCATTGGATAGCGGTAAAGAACATTCTCAAGTACCTGAGAAGGACTAAGGAGATGTTCTTGGTTTACGGTAATGGGGACCTACAGGTCGAGGCCTTTACCGACTCCAGCTTCCAAAGTGACAAAGATGACTCTAAATCCATTTCGGGTTTTGTGTTTACCCTCAATGGAGGGGCGGTATGTTGGAGGAGTTCCAAATAAGATACCGTCGTAGACTCAACTATGGAGGCTGAGTATATAGCTGCTAACGATCCCGTGAAAGAGGCTGTCTAGATGAAGTAGTGCATCTCTGAACTTCAGGTGGTTCCGTCCATTGCCAATCCAATACCTTTGTATTGTGATAACAATGGGGCTGTAGCATTAACAAAGGAACCAAGGTCCCATCAGAAATCCAGGCATATCTTGAGGCGGTATTACCTGATCAGGGAGATCGTGGATCGCCGGGAGATCGACGTGCGGAGAGTGGACACAAAAGACAACACGACAGATCCATTCACCAAGGCCATCCCTCAAGTCTAGTTCGAGAGGCTGTTTGAGATGTTGGGCATGCGGTACGCCAGCAACTGGATCTAGTGCAGACAGTGGGTACTCATTGTGCCAATTACAGTCCTTATTGCAAATGGGAGATTGTTGGATATATATGCCCTTGAGGCCTTCATTGTATAGGATGCTAGGGATATATATGTACATGACAATCTTGCTGTTAGTTATATGTATGCCCTAGAGGCCATTACTGTACATACGTTGTATATTGTAGTGGATGCTTGGACATATATAGGGAGGACTTTCTTGCTCGACATGATAGTATGCTATCTGGTTACTCTTTATCTTAACATGTACACTGATTGTTTCTATGTCACATGTTGATAAAGCCCTTAGGATGAGTACTTGAATACCAGGACTATGATGCAGAGCATACTAGTGGGGACAGAGTAGTCGCCAAGTACATCCTTCAAATATTTCTAGTCGTGGGAGTACCGAGACAGGGCATCGATACTCCAGAGTAGACTAGCGTATGCGCTTCTTGACCCATATGATGGGCGATGGATGATCCCATATCCATTGGTGTTTGACATCAGAGAAGGTATACGGGTGCTCAGTGAAGCCTGGGTACACTTGACGGACTCGCCGAGAACTCCTAGATGGTATTATACCTCACGTCAGATGGCAGTTCTCTGGTGACACTGGTACAGGTTAGTCTGTAGACCCGAGATCGTCATAGAGTCTTGTGTGATTCCTACTGTGCTTTGATTTCCACCTTACCACGTCCATGGGGGCGTGCAAAACGGTGTCTTTTGGGTACAGTCCCGAATCACATGGAGGCAATGAGCGATAGGAGGGGTTTCGTCTCTCCCGGTATAGGGAGTTGATGTCGCGCTGTGTTTGATTGGCTATGACTGGAAATCCCTGGCCAGGGTTGCTGAGATTTACTGGTAAGTGTTATCAGTAGTTTCTCTAAATGTTATAGGCCTCATATCGACACGACTTATCAAGCTACTGGGGTCTGACGTTTACCACCCCTAGGCGAGATATGCGACATATCAGATAAAGAGACCAGACTGTACGGGAGTGTTACTAGTTGGATTCACGGGAGAATGTACAGGCTTGCTTGTTGATCTTCTGATTGCTCAATACCTGGGTGGCTGTTACGTTTAGCTGACCGCTTGCAGCTTGTGGGTGTTTGATATGATCATCACCTACTGCCGGCGTATTGACGATTCTTTAGAGTCCCACACAGATGTTTCCTGGCTCAGGCAAAACGGGGTAGGAGCACATATGTGATATGTGCGGGACCGAGAATAATACGTGTATGCGATACCGTATTAGATTCTCGCGATATGAGATATCGGCCGGGTATATGTGATATAACCGGGTCATCGGATCAAGTGCTGATTCGATGAACTGATACAGATTATATTAGTCGGTTATTTGTGAAATAGCCGGATTATCGGATCAAGTGTTGATTCGAAAATTTAATGTATAATTATATATTTGATATATTAAATTGCATTAACTAATATAAGATCACTTAAAAATTCATTTTCTCACTCGGGTAATACATTGATATATATGTGATATATGTTAATTGTATTATTTTATTTTGTTACAAAATATATTATATATGTGATATATAATATTGTAACAAGTTAAGGTTACAAATGCAACATGTTTTGTGGAGTTTAAACATGGTTAGGGTTTGGATTGGGGTTAAGCTTTCTTGAAGCTTCTAGAAGCTTTGTTTTTGTTTTTAACCAAAGATATTTTGTAGAGATATTTTGTTGATATTTCTTAACCAAACCCAAACCCTTTACCATAGTAAATTCTCTACATGGGTTAAGTCTGTATTCTTAACCCATGGTTGCATTTCTAACCTCACACTTAATTCATTATTCATTACAAATGAAATTTTTCTTCTTCTTCCTCTTGAAAAAGCTTTCTAGCTTTTTGCAAAGTGATGAAAATGAGTGAGATAAAGAAAACAAATGAGAGCTAAATTCCTACTTCATCATCCTCATCTATTCTAGCCACTTAGATTAGGGTGTTTGCTTTGCTAATACTTGATTAGTGAAGCAAAACCTTGGGCTTGAGTTTCTTCAAGGTAGATCATCTTTGTTATTGAAGATCGGAAGTAAGCTTGCATCTTTCTCTTCATGGAGCCTCTCTAGAGTCCGGGTACTCGATGATCGCAGCGAAGGGACCTCAACACGGAGCATTAGAGGTGAAGGAACGGACTACAAAGGTTGTAATCCCAAACTCTTAGAAGTAAAGTTGTTTACTTGCTATGTTTCGCCTAATCTCTAGTCTAAGATCTTGGTTAGGGTTGTTCGGCACATGAAAATTTTGATTTTGGCACGATTGATGCCTTGTAGAACCTTCTGACAGTGCCTAGTAGCCCTACACTAGCTTGAAATGATAGTACGCTATTTGGTTTGTCTTTATCTTAACGTGTGATATATTTTACTTTCTATTTATATACATGTTGATAAAGCCCGTAGGGTGTTTGCCTGACTACCGGCGTTGTGATGGCAGTCATACTTGTGGGAGCTGGATAGTCAATAGGCACATCCTTGAATGTCCCTGGTCACAGGAGTATCGAGACTGGGCATCGATGCTCCAGAGTAGACTAGTGTATACATATCTAGACCCTGACGAGGGGCGATGGATTGGTCCCGTAGCCATTGGTGATGTGCACATAAAATTGTATACAAATGCTCACTGAGTGTGAGTACACCGGACATGACTCGCCGAGAACTGACTGGATGGTATTATACCTAGCGTCAGATAGCAGTTCTCAGGTGACATGTGTGCAGATAGTCTGTCGACTTGAGGTCGTCATTTGTCTCGTGTGAGTTCCCACTGTACTTTGATTACTACCCTACCACGGCTCAAAGGAGTCGTGCAAACAGGTTTTAGTTGGGTACAGTCCCTGTTGGAGATTGTGCCCTCAGAGTCAATTATTGGATCACAGGCACATGATTGCAATGATTGAGGGAGGACCTATTCCGGTAGGACAGTCTTACTCAAGATGATAGTATGATATCTGGTTTATCTTTATCATCGTGTACTGCTTTAGGTGACCTGACAGGTCACTATTGCACGTTGATAGAGCCCCTAGGATTCTTGCTTGACTACCAGCAGTATGAGGGCGATCATCTACGTGGGAGCTGGGGTCTATAAGCACATCCTTAAAAGGTCCTTAGTCGTGGGAGTTTCGAGACAGGGCATCGATACTCTAGAGTAGACTAGTGTATACAGTCGAGACCCCGACGAGGGGCGGTGGCCGGTCTCACAAGCCACTGGTGTCAGTTGGTTCACCTAAGATGTATACAGGTACTCATTGGGTTATGAGTACACCGGACAGGACTCGCCGGGAACATGCTAGTTGGTCTTATGCCTGACGTCAGATAGCAGTTCCTTGGTGACATGTGTACAGGTTAGTTCATCGACCTGAGGATCGTCATTTGTCTCGTGTGAGTTCCCAATGTACTTTGATTACTACCCTACCACGCTCAAAGGAGACGTGCATACAGGTTTTAGTTGGGTACAGTCCCGAGCCACATGGAAGCAGTGAGCGGATCTTCAGGGGTTAGTTTCTCCCGGTATTGGGGGTGAGGTCGCGCTGTGTCTAGGAGAGCCCTTACACGAAGTCCTTGGCCAAGGCAGGAGATTTACTGGTAGGTATTCCAGTAGTATCTCAGGGTGTTCTGGGCTACACTTCGACACGACTTGTACCGCTTTTGGGGGTCTGACTTTTACCAACCCCCTAGGCCCGCCATGCTATGCTCATAGACGAACGGACCGGACTGTACGGATATTGTCACTGACAGGCTCAGTAGGGTGTCAGGATGAGTTCGCTCATCAACGTCCCTTTTGGTCGATAGCTGGTAGCCCGTCACGTATGACTAATACCTCTGACGTGCTAGTGGTTAAATCCACAGCCATAGTATTGACGAGTCTTTAGAGTCCCCCACATTCAGTTACTCAAGTTTCGGGCGAAACACTGTAGAGGCCGTATGGAGATATGGCAGGGTTCGATCAGATACGTGCGGTATTGAACGCATCAGGATCGGACGGTTAGTACTAGAGGCCGTATGGATATATGGTAGGGTTCGATCAGATACGTGCGGTATTGCACGGATCAGGATCGGACGGATAATACTAGCGGGCTTTGGTTTAAGCCGGATCCTCGTATAGTACAGTGTAGATTTTTTCATTGCATTTGTATTCGGTCGGAATACAGATGCGGGAATGTATACACAGTATCGGGGTTTTCCTGTAATTTATTACGGGACCAGTTTTCTGGAGTTGCCAGTTTGCTTTCCGTTTCGGCCATATTTCTTTGTATCTTTCATTGGCCGAAGATTGGTGGAGGAGGGCTTATTTGCAATTGTGCAAATAAGCATTTGTGGAGGGTTGTCTTTGCATATTGTTGCTTCATGATAACTCTTATTTGACCTTGACTTCTTGACTTCATGATGGTTCATGATGGCTTGACTTGTGTAGTGATGATGGGTTTTTGGAGTGGGGTTTTGGTTGAAATGATTCTTGATCATCATATCCTTTTTCTCTCTCCTTTGGATGATAGTTTCCCCCCCCCCTTGATTATTCTCTCTCTCTCTCACCATTCCCTCATGCATGGCCGGCCAAAAGGGAAGGGGGGGCTGAAATTTTGTTTGGGGATTTTTAGTTCTCTTGATGCTTGTTAAAAATCCCAAGTTCACCACAAAATTCCACTTCTCATTTCCTCCACATTATGGCAACTTCCAATACCCCAAATGAGACATAGGTTCTACACTATTCTACAGAAACTCTTGGGCACGTCGACTCGCCAACTTCGTGCCCGAGTTGCCTCGGTCTAGAGGTGGGAGCCCGTAAAAGAAGCAGGCGAAGTGGTGCCCTTCCGGCGACTTGGTGGAGACCGGAGATTCCGCGTGGAGATCGGGACGACGACGAGAAGACCGAAGGACACGGATCGCTCGGTATATCTCTCTACCCCCTCTCTAGATAGCTAGGACTAGATTAATGGCCCGATCCGGGTTTATAGTGCGCGGTGGTGCCGGTTTGAAAAGTTAAAGAAAAGCATCGCTTCCGCATTCCGGCGTCGGATTGACGGCCGGGGCGCCGCCGTGCACTTAGAGTGGTATCAGAGCCTCGCCATTAACCTAGTCTAGCTTGGTCTAATGTGTTTACTCTTTCGATCGAACAAAATCCCGAAAACCCGATTTCAAGTTGCACAGTTTCTGTCGAAATTTTTTTGGAGTCTAAAAATTTTTCAGGTTGTTTCAGAATGATGTGCAAGGTGTTATAAGAGTTCTGGGAAAATTTGGTCTCGTGAACAGTCTATACCACCGCGGAACCGCGGCCAAACCCATGCTTGGGCCGCGGTTCCGCCGCTCTTTTCACTGTTCATGGCCCCAAAATTTTACAGAGGCCTCCTGACATGAAAATAGGGTTTTTGGAATGTTATTTTTTGGGCCCAGATTTCTTTATGTGCTACAGTAGTGCTTGGGGCCCACTTGGGTAAATTTGATCGATCGAATATTTTAAACACATTAGTTCACAATATTTACATTATATCTGCGACCGTGAATGTCACTTGATCGGTAAATCCTGTCTAACTGCTATAGCCCGGTTAGACGGATTTGCGAACGTGACATTCACGTTGATGTTTTGTGTTATGCTGTGATGTTGCGGATTGGTCGTGGGGGATAGCCTGGATGCAATGGTAATACAGATTTTGTTGTATTATGTACATTTGATATTGCGGGGTGAGCGTCCGACATGTGGACTGCCGTCACTGCCTGTCTGTATATTATTCTTTTGGGGCACGACCAGGTCGAGGTCGATGTACCCGTTGTATGTATATTTTACTTTCTGTACTAGGATTACCCCAAGGTGGGGTGCACGGATAGCCGGGTTCTAGAGGGCAACAAGCCCGCATCTCATGGCATTGAGACGGCGGGGGCTTCACTCTAGAATTGGCAGGCTATTCGCCGCACTCGTAGGGGGTACAGGTTGACCCAGGAGGGGTGCCCAAGTTACCGGATTCCGTGAAGTGCCGGGTAGTCCATTCACGTTGCTGAAGGGGGCTGCCTCGCTTCAGGTTTTGGCGGGTAACTTGCCGCGCCCGTAGGGGTCTAGGAATTCATTGCACAGGCTATCCACACGACCAGGGGAACGTCGGGTTTCAGTAGTGGCTCTGTGAAACCCGGGGATCCCAGATATCTGTATTGTTCTGTGATGCTGTACATTTCTGTGATGTTGCATTTTTTATCACGCCTTGAGCGAAATATTATATATTGATATATATACTAGTAGATGTTGTATATTTTTTGCATCCGCGCTAGTCCAGTCCCCGCTCTGTCGTTAGTTAGCTAACCTAACGGGTAATGACGGGACCCAGTGGCGAATGCGGATGGAATATACGTACGTCATTATTTTCGTTCTTTGTGGTGTGATCAATTGATGGGACTGCGTTGATTAGGATCAATGCAAGTTAAAACAAACCTATTTTGATGTTGTTGGAACACTTTTCAAAAAGCTGTTATTGCAAGGACGTTCTCTTTTGTTTTGCATCGTGGTATTCAGTTAGAATATCCTGCTCCTCAATCGACGAGGCAGGGGCCGAGATCCCTTCACCGGGAGTGACCCCTTGGACAAAAAGTTTGCGTCAGGGCAATACCTTCACTATAGCCGATTACTTTTGCTTTGCATCGTGGTATTCAGTTGGAATATCCTGCACCTCATTCTATGGGGAAAGAGCCGAGA
Source organism: Agapanthus africanus (assembly GCA_030015575.1). Taxonomy (NCBI): domain Eukaryota; kingdom Viridiplantae; phylum Streptophyta; class Magnoliopsida; order Asparagales; family Amaryllidaceae; genus Agapanthus; species Agapanthus africanus. The sequence continues at coordinate 42,497,410 of JASDDO010000024.1, read as the reverse complement.
TCCCTTCACCGGGAGTGACCTCTTTAGCAAAGATTTTTGTCACTATATTTTCATAAAAGCTATCCAGTTCCTTCAACGATATCAAGTTCATTACGTTAAAGGTTTTCGCCAGAAACCATTCGTAGCCCTCCGTCGTTTCATATGGGTGGTCAATAGTATTCAAGCTGTGTATGTTGGCCAAAGTCAAGGCACAGTGATTGGTAGCTATTGGGGTATTCATATGCAGCATAGATAGATGCGTTGGTTTGGGGTAGTCGTACTACTATTTTGGCCAAAGTCAAGGGTATGTACGGGTGGGCTCAAATTAACCTGGAGAATGACGAGTAGAACTTGACATGTGACTTATGATATGTAGGCCAAAGTCAAGGTCATAAGAGCATGGGGTAAAAATCACATCGGGAGTTTCTAAAGAAACTGAAACTTGCCAGATATGCGCATACCTTCTGGAGTGTGATGACGTGAGCGGATTCCATCACGTTATCATGCGATGATAGTTGGATCCCGATTCCCACTGATGAGTTGGTTTACTCCTAGGGTGATCCCGACTAATTCTTCTTTTAGGTTTGGAGGAGAATTTGACGATACAGTGGGAGGTTTCTAGATTAGATAAATTGGTAACCATTCTGATCTAGGATAGAGTGCACGCTGAGTGTTTCTTTTCTCTCTCTCTTCGGTAGCGACCATTGACCCGACCCTAAGACTATGACTCAGTGACCAAAATTAACCGAACCTTCTTAAACACTGGCTTTTGGATTGTTAGAGTTGCGAACCTCATTGCCACTCATACTTTTACCCTTTTCTCCAGGACACCCCGTATTAATACGAACGTTCACTTCCATTGGACAAAACCATCGTATGGTTATATACGAACTCGAAGGAATTTATTCGAGGATGGTTTCCGGTTCTGGAGAAAACGGATAGGACTATTCAGTTGTCTTTTCCTTTTACCTTCTCTCAGGTTGAGAGTACTGCTTGGTTTAGGAGATAGTACACCTATTACGCAAATTGGATAGTCTTCTTCCAAACCTTAGGCTGGTGCCGACCGGTAGGGAATGAAGAAAACCAATTAGCCTAACGATGGTGTACAGAAGGTATTAAGTAAAGACATAACAAGGGATTAGTAAGAGGGCAAAGTAAATTGCGACTGCTATTCACGACCAAACCAAGTATTTATTCGCCAATCCTAAATCACCTTTGTATTTCTCCAGAACACTCCTTATCACTACGAAGATCCACAGTTTATTGGATACTCCATCGTATGGTTATATACGAACTCGAAAGGAACTTGTTCCAGTTCGGGGATGGATTCTGGTTCAGGAGAAATAGGAATAAGGTTTATTCGGTTGTCTTTTATCCTCACCTTCTCTCGCATTGCGAGTGCTCCTAGGATTAGGACAGTACACCCATTATGCTTATTGGATAGTTTTCTTCCAAACCATAGGCTGGTGCCGAACGGTAGGGAAGGAAGGAAACCATTTGGCCTAAAGGGGTGTACAGAAGGTAATGACTAAAGACATAGAAAGGGATTTGGAAAGATGGCAAAGAATTACACTGTTACAGTTGTGGATCTGGATAATAGAAGAGGCATTACTAGGAATACCGGGATACCCCATCGAAATATTTCAATGTTTCAGTTTCACTGTGTACTGTTAAAGGAAAACTGATTTCCCAGTTAGACACTTGCTCCAGGGTATGTATTTACCAGGTATGATTCTTACATCTGTATGGCTTTACAGATGATGAGTGGGAGTAAGTTATTGGGAATTAGGTGATCATCCTCATTATATCGGGATTCGTTGTAATTGGTGATATTTGAGGAAATCACCTGGGCTGTTTGCCGGTCGGCAAATATTTGATTTTGAATATCCGCTGTTATGCACCAATTTCAAATTGATATATATGTACGTCTATTTTTATAGAGTGAGATATATCTTTTTGAAATTATGTCTGTGACATTTACCTATATCAGTGGATGGTTAGGTAAGGAGCATTAAACAGCGGTGTAATTCTTCTTAATCATAAGTACAGTTTTCAACCTACGACACACAGTGAATGAGTTATCAGACTCAAGAGACTTATACAGAGTATTGTATGTTGTCCAGGGTCCATCAAGACAGAGGGGTTGGTCCTCGTACTATATTCAGTTTACTTATGACTTCTCTAGTTTTTAGACAAGTGTTTCGTGGAAACACAGGGTCCGAATTTTGAGAAGTTATAGGTATTTGAATAAAGTAGAGAACCAGGTATTGAAAGTATCGGGATTCTTCAAAGTGATCGAAGATGTAGATACTTGTGTATGGTATTCAGTTAATAGTAATGACTAAGAGAACTTACTTCTCTTTTAGGTTACTCATAATTGGAAGCATTCCTAAGTTAAGTAACGTTGATCGGCCTCTTTCCATTTAGTTGACATGCACTGGAGACAGCTGCATGATTTGAATCTTGTTCAATTAAATCAGTGCCTATGTTTCTGTATTGGATATAGAACAGTTCATATCTTAACGATGTTAAGGTACGGGGAGTTGTCCGGTTTATGCTTAAAACAAGACTCTGGATAACTCAAGGCACGTTTCTGTAATGACTGTTTGTAGGTTGACCCAAGCTATGATGAGGGTTGACTTTCTACCATCTGGAAGATCAATAGCGATATTGTTCTAGACTCGCCACAGTTTTAATAAAATGGATTTTTTTTCAGAAAACAGTAGTGGGAGTATGGTAGAACTGGAAGTGATTCCAGAACCACAAACGATTACTGAAGATTTGATAGGAACCTAAAGATTCAATCTGGTTTGACATTCCATTGGCCACTCCGCAGATTTGGTGGGTAACCTCAGGCACCCGAGAGGTACTCCGGTAGCCTCAAGGACGGTGGCAGGGAGGTTCTTGTTTACCTACACTTGCCATAGCTGTTGTTCCAGACTGTGAGACCCGGCAGGAGGATGAGTATAGCATCGTTCTAAACTGGTTTTAGAAGTGTACGTCTATATGACTCTGCCAGAGGCTTGTCATGGTCAGTAGAAGCAGCGGAAGCATTAGTGGACAGGTGGCTTATGTCTATTTATAGACTAAAGCAGATATAGCGGAGATAGATCATCTATTTCTGACGTGACAGTCATAGGTTTGACTTCATCAGAATAGGGGATGGATCTGTTGAGAAGGTAGTAGGGTGTGATGTCATGGTATTTGGATGACATACACGGAGTAGGAAGTGATATTCCTATACTACGATCGGTTATACTTTGGTCGTCACACAGTGGTTTCTCCACATGGGACTTGGACATTATATCAGACATACTGGTCACTAGATCTATGGTTTTAGATCTAGATTTGGGTGGTTTCCCAATTAAGGGTACTTAGACAGCATTCTAAGAGTCTTTAGAATGGACGACTCCTGGCATGGTAGTGTACCTGCAGGTGATGGAGTCACCCTCTCTAAAGGTGTCTTATAGACTAAATGGGAGAGGGATGTGCATGATTGGCAGATCACTTGCTCAGGCAATTGAGTCAATCATGAGATGTCAAGTACCACACCAGATGTTGTTCTTGCACTGGATGCAATAAGTTGACATTGATCCAATCGTGGAGAAACAGTCGGAAGCAGTTTTAGAACATAAGTGGATGTTCTAGGGATATGATAACGACAGCCTCATTCGGAAGACAGTTATCATTCCAGGCTTCCAAGGTGACCTGGACGACAAGGAGGTTGTCAGAGTTATAGTTTTCCTTCTGACGAGGGGCAGTATTCTGGACAGGTGGTTCAGGAGGATACTGAGGGAGGCAAGGCGCAGGATACTAATTAAGTTCAGTTGACGATACAGTCTAAGAAGTTTGGATTTGGAGTTCATTTATGAGCTAGGTCCCATCAGACATCCAGACACATTCTAAGACAGGTATTGCTCATTTCGGGAGATGGCTTTCTCCGCGAACTTGAGATATAGAGAGACATAGAAAGAAACATCAAGGCGGATCCACTCACTGAGGCTATTCGTCGAACGCAATAGTTTCGCAAACGGGTTTTGTGAGACTGATTAGTAGAGGAGTTGGGTGTTCGGTATCACACGGGCTGTGAGTATGCGACATCGCAATAATTAGCCTTGAGTGCAAGTGGGAGATTGTTGGAGATAGTGCCCTCAGAGTCAATTATTGGATCACAGGCACGTGATTGCAATGATTGAGGGAGGACCTATTCCGGTAGGACAGTCTTACTCAAGATGATAGTATGCTATCTGGTTTATCTTTATCATCGTGTACTGCTTTAGGTGACCTGACAGGTCACTATTGCACGTTGATAGAGCCCCTAGGATTCTTGCTTGACTACCAGCAGTATGAGGGCGATCATATACGTGGGAGATGGGGTCTATAAGCACATCCTTAAAAGGTCCCTAGTCGTGGGAGTTTCGAGACAGGGCATCGATACTCCAGAGTAGACTAGTGTATACAGTCGAGACCCCGACGAGGGGCGGTGGCCGGTCTCACAAGCCACTGGTGTCAGTTGGTTCACCTAAGATGTATACAGGTGCTCATTGGGTTATGAGTAACCGGACAGGACTCGCCGGGAACATGCTAGTTGGTCTTATACCTGACGTCAGATAGCAGTTCCCTGGTGACATGTGTACAGGTTAGTTCATCGACCTGAGGATCGTCATTTGTCTCGTGTGAGTTCCCACTGTACTTTGATTACTACCCTACCACGCTCAAAGGAGACATGCAAACAGGTTTTAGTTGGGTACAGTCCTGAGCCACATGGAGGCAGTGAGCGGATCTTCAGGGGTTAATCTCTCCCGGTATTGGGGGTGAGGTCGCGCTGTGTCTAGGAGAGCCCTTACACGAAGTCCTTGGCCAAGGCAGGAGATTTACTGGTAGGTATTCCACTAGTATCTCAGGGTGTTCTGGGCTACACTCCGACACGACTTGTATCGCTTTTGGGGGGTCTGACTTTTACCAACCCCCTAGGCCCGCCATGCGATGCTCATAGACGAACGGAACAGACTTTACGGATATTGTCACTGACAGGCTCAGTAGGGTGTCAGGATGAGTTCGCTCATCGACGTCCCTTTTGGTCGATAGCTGGTAGCCCGTCACGTATGGCTAATACCTCTGACGTGCTAGTGGTTAAATCACATCCATAGTATTGACGAGTTTTTAGAGTCCCCCACATTCAGTTACTCAAGTTTCGGGCGAAACGCTGTAGAGGCCGTATGGAGATATGGCAGGGTTCGATCAGATACGTGCGGTATTGCACGCATCAGGATCGGACGGTTAGTACTAGAGGCCGTATGGATATATGGCAGGGTTCGATCAGATACGTGCGGTATTGCACGGATCAGGATCGGACGGATAATACTAGCGGGCTTTGGTTTAAGCCGGATCTTGGTATAGTACAGTGTAGATTTTGTCTCATTGCATTTGTATTCGGTCGGAATACAGATGCGGGTGTGTATACACAGTATCGGGGTTTTCCTGTAATTTATTACGGGACCAGTTTTCTGGAGTTGCCAGTTTGCTTTCCGTTTCGGCCATATTTCTTTGTATCTTTCATTGGCCGAAGATTGGTGGAGGAGGGCTTATTTGCAATTATGCAAATAAGCATTTGTGGAGGGTTGTCTTTGCATATTGTTGCTTCATGATAGCTCTTGTTTGACCTTGACTTCTTGACTTCATGATGGTTCATGATGGCTTGACTTGTGTAGTGATGATGGGTTTTTGGAGTGGGGTTTTGGTTGAAATGATTCTTGATCATCATATCCTTTTTCTCTCTCCTTTGGATGATAGTTTTCCCCCCTTTGATTATTCTTTCTCTCTCTCACCATTCCCTCATGCATGGCCGGCCAAAAGGGAAGGGGGGCTGAAATTTTGTTTTGGGATTTTTAGTTCTCTTGATGCTTGTTATAAATCCCAAGTTCACCACAAAATTCCACTTCTCATTTCCTCCACATTATGGCAACTTCCAATACCCCAAATGAGACATAGGTTCTACACTATTCTACAGCAACTCTTGGGCACGTCGACTCGCCAACTTCGTGCCCGAGTTGCTTCGGTCCAGAGGTGGGAGCCCGTAAAAGAAGCAGGCGAAGTGGTGCCCTTCCGGCGACTTGGTGGAGACCGGAGATTCTGCGGGGAGATCGGGACGACGACGAGAAGACTGAAGGACACGGATCGCTCGGTATATCTCTCTACCCCCTCTCTAGATAGCTAGGACTAGATTAATGGCCCAATCCGGGTTTATAGTGCGCGGTGGTGCCGGTTTGAAAAGTTAAAGAAAAGCATCGCTTCCGCATTCCGGCGTCGGATTGACGGCCGGGGCGCCGCCGTGCACTTACAGTCCCGAGCCACATGGAGGCAGTGAGCGACTGTTAGGGACTCGTCTCTCCCGGTATAGGGAGTCGATATCGCACCGTGATCGGTTGGTCATTACCATAAGTCCCTGGCCAGGGCTGATAGAGAATTACTGGTGGACTGACCAGTAGATTCTTGGATGGTCTTGAGCCACACCGGTACGACTTGTACGGTTGTTAGGGGTCTGACGTTTACTACCTCCCTAGACCATACATATGATACGCTCATACGAACAGACCGGACTGCACGGATATTGTCACGGACAGGCTCAGTAGGGGTTACGGACGAGTTCGCTCGTCGGCTTCCTTTTCGACACGTACCTGGGTTGCCGTTACGTACAGCTAGTGCCACAGACGGACTTGTGGTTAAATCCACTGCCAGCGTACTGTCGATTCTTTAGAGTCCCACACAGAGGGTTTCCCTGGATCAGGCGAGACGATGTAGACGCCGTATGGTCTTACGGCAGGGTTTCGATCGCATTCGTGTACTGGCTACTCGAACGACGATCGGACGGATTATACTGGTAGGCTTTGGTTTAAACCGGATACTAGTATTGTAGTATTGGATTATACTGATCTCGGTGTATCCGTATTTTTCGGAATACGGATAAAGGTATGAAAATACGGAAAAAGGGCATTCTTGTAAATTCACAAGATTGACCTTCTAGAAGGAGACACCTCATTATTGTTTTATTCTTTTTCATTAAAGAATTAATGAGGTGGAAATTAGGAGGCATGGGTTGAAGAATGACTAAGTATTTGTTTATTTCATTTGGAGCCACTATTCAAGCATGATTGTAGATTATATGATTTAATAATGCCATGGTTGAATTATTGGCTCAAGACTTAACCATTCTCTCTTCTCATTTCTATTATCATTATCACAAAAGCATTCTCTCTCGTAGGTTTTCTTCTCTCCTTCTTCCTCAAGCTCATACACTTGCATGTGTTGCAAAACAATGAGCTTTGAGATCAAATAATCCAATACACTCACTCTACATCTACTTAGTCTTCTCTCTTAGCAAGTTAGATCACTAAGTTATCTCATGGAGGTTGGAGCTTGACCATAGCCCTCGGGTGGATCCATCTTCGATACAAAGGAGACCGGCAACCGAGATCGTTCAAAAGCCAAAGCAAGGAGATCAAGAAGAAGGAGCTTGAACTAAGGAGCAAGGAGCAACATGAAGACCCGAAGGACTAGGAACGAGGGTATAACTCCTCTACTTAGTAGTTAGCTCTCTCTCTTAGTTTAGTTTTATATTAGCTAAGGTTTAAACAAGATCCTAAAGTGGAACAAGTTCATGATGCAAAGCTAAAACATGTTTCTTTTGAGGTGAGAAAATCGTTTTTCAAGTATTCCGCCTCCCTGCAAGCCATGGGGTGTGCATCATGGAGTTACAGATTTTACCTATCTTGATGTCATGTGATTGGTTCGAAAAAGATTGTTTTTGTAGTAATTAACCACAATCAGAACGGTGTCGCGCGTAGCTAGACCGAGGTGAGTACGGGTCGTCCTCAGGGAAACGTTGAACCTTTTACTCTTACTTTAGATGTGTTGAAAAAGAAAGGAGGAATAAAGAATTTTGTGAAAAGTTTCTAGATCTACTTTAAGCAAGAGAGCAAATTTATAGATCTAGATTATTTTAGGAATATAGTTAATATAATAAAAGGGCTTGTAGGGTTCGTTAGGATTTAGTAGTCATGGACGATTAATTAAAAGTTACCATTTTTATCCATTAATATATTTAAAACTAGAACGACGGTGATGCGTGTAGATTAGGGTTTCTGGAGGGAAAAGGAATCCCACTCTTAACCCTTATCTCGACACGGAACTCCGTTCAAATCTAGCCTTTACCAAAACAATCATTAATCTAATCTCTAATCGCGGTCGGAACTAGCAAAGAATTGCTAGCGCGCCCGATTAGGATGTTAATGATTCTTTTGATAAAGTTCATAAACTTTATAGGACTTAAAAAGGGTTTAGGGATGTTCATCATCCATTAGCCCACCCTAATCCTACGAACCCTAACAAGCAAAGAATTACTCGCGCATGTTGGGAGAAGAAGATGAAAAGACAGAGAGGGGAAACATAATGTAAAATGCAAAAGAATTAAATAAAATAACTACCTTTATTAATCAACTTGAACAATCTACACTTTATTCCGTAGAAAATGATTACAAAACTAATTGCTTCTCGATCTCTTCCAAGGAGGTAGATGAACTGTTGATGATCAGCCTGGATGCGTGAGCCGTCTGGGACTTCGTGATCACGTCGGCTTGATAAATTTTCCAAGAGGCTCTCGGTGCCTTTTTATAGTGCAAAGCCATAACCTTTTGCTTCAAAAGTTGGTAAAATATAGCAGAGATTCATCGCCCAAAATTTAGGTAAGTAATCCCTCTATCATGCCGCGGATCCGCGGCATAAGGGTGGGTAAGGCCACGGATCCGCGGTCGTTTAATCACATCCCTTCATCAAAATTTTGGAGCTCTGTCCTTATGAAATTTGGCGATCCTTGGAACCTTTGTATTATGGAAATCTTCTCGTGGTTGCTGCCAGACTTGGTCTCCAAGTTTTGCTTTCTTAATTAGGCAAGTCTTCTTCAATAAATTGATCTCCTTGATTCTAGTCTTGAAAAATTCTGCACAACTTGGAAATCTTTTGCACAACAACTCAAATAATATTTAGTAGACTTAGTTCTACTAGGATTAGGTCAATGAATTTATTTGCATACATTTTTCTACCAAATGCTAATTAAAATAAATTAACACATGGAAAATAGTGTTTTTACACATAAACCTTCATATGTATGATATATTATAATAAAGTCCTTTTTAATATGAAAATGGTAGGAAAAATGTAATAACAAATGTGCAGTTTTATCAACTGAACAAATACCCCCAAACTTATCTTTGATCGTCCCGAGCAAACTAGTTTATTCAAGAGGAGAAAAAGAAAGGAGAAAACTAAGCACACTTTCGTAGGCAGACACGATTGCACTGAGCACGTGCAACAAGCCGTTAAACCTCTAGGTGTCCCTAGTAGGAGGAGTGTTGTCTCCTGAGGGTTTTCAGCGGATTGCACCCACAAAATCCCATAACAAAAGAGAGATAGTGAAATTTACATATAAAAATAAGAACCATAAAAGAAAGACTTTGAAAATAAGAGTTTCCAACTATACTAGCTTTTCAGTCGTCATGAGCCCTATCTTAATAGTCATAAAAAAAATGTTAGAAATCACACCATCCCTCAATAAAACATCGTCTTTATTCTTCATTCCTACCTTTTATCCAAACATTGATCACATACCCCTACGTGTGTGAAATGGACATCCCTACACTCGGAGAATTCAATTCAAGCTATCATACTCTTGTCCATCTACCTCAGTACTTTTTAATTTGATGAATATTTAGATTTGCTCACACCTTTTCATGCGACCGTTAATACTTCTTGAGGTACTAACCGACCGATTACTCAAGTGCTTGCTGATTAGGTGATAATATTTTCCTCGTCTTGCACCACTTAAGGCTTAGCAGTGACTCCCAGACCAGTTGGCCTTAGGGCACTAGGTGAAGAGGCACCCTCGCTATATTTTTTTATTGCTGCCTTGGCGATACAAAACCAGTGTTCATTTTTTTTTTCTTTTCACCATTTTTATATTTTCTTCATTTTTTTCATTTCCTTCATACTTTGGCTTTTAAACAAGAGCATTTCAAAGTATCATCTACTATCCCGAGTTTCAAGACTTGTGTAAGTGCATATAGTAGGGTATCAATATTCAAATGTTTGGCTTCCAGAATAGAAACTATTTTTCAGACTTATTTTTATCCTTAGATTAGTGACTTCCTTCATCTTACTAACCCTTGGGACAACAGCTCATAACTACTTATTACTAGTTCGTTTAAGAAAACTTCTAATTTTCTTGGTTTTCTTAAACTATTCCTATCTTTTGGATGTAATTTTTCACTTTCGAATCTTTTGTTATAAAATAAAAATTTTGAAATTTTTGAAAATGTTGTGCTTATGCAAAGTATGATGCAAATTGATGCGTAAATAAGCACAAACCTCCCCCAAACCTGTTTACAGCAGTGTCCTCACTGATGTCATCCGTTAAGCTCAAAAACCTGTAGACTTAGGAGGAAATTATTAATAGGGGCAAGAATATATGAAAGTGAAAATCCTCCCCCAAACTTATTTTAGGCTCACAATTTTGTAAAAATTATTTTCTTTCAAGAGCCAAAATTTACCACCTCCCCCAAACATGAGTTAAACAATTTTAATCTTTTTTTTATAAATTACACGAGGTGGTCAAGGTTATTGGTCAAAGTAAAGCCTTACAAAGACCAAAAGTCGACACCAACCATTCAAAAATTTTATCGATGAAGCACCAAGGTTGGTGGAAGAACATGTCACCTTTCGACGTGAAGAAGTGGGGATGTGATAAGAGGTGAATGGAAAAGAATTGCGTCTCAATTTGGAGAGACGACACAGTGATAGTAATGATGGATTACTCGCATTATCATGATTGTCCAAAAGAAGGGGTGGAGGTCCAATTTCTTCATCTTGGAGTTGATTCATCTCAACACCCGTGTCTTGTAAGAATGCGAGTTCATCAGCGAAAATTTCCTCAAAGCTTTCATCGATACCCCGAAGAATAATGTCATAAGAAAAAATGGGGTGATCGTCAGACTCAATAAAAAGTTCCTCATCAACGTTAGATGTTGACCCGAACAACTCGGTGGAAGAGTCCGTGTCAAACAACAACATATGAAAAGAGTCAGAATTATGAGGTTGATCAAATTCGCTGCTGTCGACATCCATTAATTCGACAGAACACACATGAGCATAGGGTTCGGAGGGTTCACTTCCCAACTTGTAAATGTTAAGCTCAATTGACTTCTTTCCAAAGGATAGGGTCATAGAGCCGTTTCTACAATTGATTACTGCGTTGGAAGTGGCCAAAAAGGGTCGACCGAGTATCACCGGGATTTGATTGCGTGGGTTTGCCACAGGTTGTGTATCAATAACGATAAAGTCCATAGGAAATATGAATTCCCCGACTTTGATTAACACATCCTCTAGCTCATCCCTAGGTTGGGTGATAGATCGATCGGCCATCTGAAAAGTGCAATGCGCCGGCTTTAACTCTCCGATCCCTAATTGCTCATAAACAGAATACGGAAGCAAGTTAACACTAGCACCTAAATCGAGTAGAGCACGATTGATATTTTTACCCCCAATAGAAATTGAAATTGTAGGACTTCCGGGGTCCTTTCGTTTCTTGGGAAGTTGTTGTGTAAAAGCTGTGCTCACATTACTCGCAAGGAAAACTTTTTTAGGTACTTGAACTTTTCTCTTCCTAGTGCACAAGTCCTTTAGGATTTTCGCATATGACGGAACTTGTTGAATAGCATCTAGGAGAGGAATGTTTATGTTAACTTGCTTAAAAATTTCCACAATCTTCTCCATTTATGGACTTGGTCTGTTGCCCCTTAACCTATTTGGATAAGGTGCTTGATCATTAAGCTTTGGGTCCAACGTTTGTGGAGAGGACTGTGGGGATGGATTCGATCCCAAAATTGGAGTGGGAATCGACTTAGATAGATTCGGCGAAATGTTCGAGCCTTTGGGGAAACGGAGAATAGGCTCGGGTGGAGGTGGGAGATTAGACGAATTAGGGAAAGAAGAAGAAGCTGGGGTATCATTGGTGTCACTATCATCACATTGCTCACCCACTAGGTTATTCAGCACTTTTCCCGATCTCAACGTGGTAACAGCACTCACATTATAACTTTGTGAGTGGCCAGGATTAGGTATGGGTTGAGATGGGAGTTTCTCTTTCTCTCTCGCACTCATTGCGGCGTTTAACTGTGCGATTTGGTTTTCTAATGATTTAATACTCTCACCATGGGAGGCGGAGTTTTTCGTTATGGTATCAATAGAAGACTTCATCTCAGCCGATATTTGCATGGATTGTTTCATGAACATATCCAAAGTTTATGCAAGTGAGTTGTCAGTACCGGCCACTTGTGGTGTAGAAATGTTGGCCGGATTTTGGAAATTCTGTGACTGAAAGGGGGGCTGATTCTGTGGTTGTGGTTGCTGCGGAGGAGGTCTTTGATAATTGCTTTATTGGTTTTGATTCCAAGAAAAGTTAGGATGATTCCTCCATCCTTGATTGTACGTGGAAGAATAAGGGTCGTTTCTAGGTCGCTGCTGAAAAGCAGCATTCGCTTGAAACGATGCATTCATAAGACATTCTTCCGTTAAGTGTGAAGGATCTGAACAGCAACCACAGACGGTCTTAGGAAGCGTAACCTGATTTAGGGAGACTGATGAAAGTTTGTTCTCAATAGCATCGAGTTTCTTCTGCATCGCTGCCATTTCGGCTTTCACTGCGATGGATACATCGATCTGGTGAATACCTCCCCTAGATGGAGGTGGTCTTACGCTTTCTCACTGCAAAGTGTGTTCAGCGAGGTCTTCCAGATACTTCCAAGCTTCACCGTCATCTTTAGACATGAAATTGCATTGACACATTGTTTCAAGCATCTGCTTTGTCGCTGGATTAATGCCCTCATATATAATCCGACATAAATCCCATCTATTGATTCCATGATGAGGACATTGGACAAGCAGATCTTTGAAACGTTCAAAGCACTTCCAAAATGGTTCATTGGAAAGCTGGGTGAACTGGTTGATCTCGCTCCTAACACGTGCAGTCTTATGGTTTGGGTAAAACTTCTTAAGAAATGCTATGACGAATTCATCCCAATTAGTGATAGAATGTGCGGCAGTATTGTAAAGCCATTTTTCTGCCAAGTCTCACAGTGTGAATGGGAGAAGACGTAAGTGCATAGCATCTAAAGTCAATTGTGAAGTACCCATCATTGCGCATACGTTTTCGAATTTGGTGATGAAAACGTATGCGTCTTCCGATTCAAGCCCGTGAAATTTGGGCAGCAGATTGATGTAGTGTGGTTTAATTTCAAAATTATCCCCGTTAGGTGGTGGAAGAGATAGACAAGTGGGAAGAGGACCACGGATAGGATAGCATCTCTCTTGGAGAGAGATGCGCGGTGGATTCTGCGCACCTTCGGGCGGTGGCAGCGTGGTGTTATAATTTGATGGAGTGCCATCCATCTCGGTCGTGGTGTGTGGTGGGGGAAAGGAAGATGAAGAAGTACCGACTTCGGCGTCGATAGCAGGAACGCGGACAAGACGGGCACTAGGATCCCGTGTCCAGCCGAGCATGCACTAAGCGGGTTTAGTGCAAGTGGCAGCGTGTGTGTGATTTAAAATTGGCTTGTTTTGAAAAAGTGGGACTCAAGAAAAATCTCCCTAAGATGCACAAGCAACCCTAGAACTAAGGTCACCTAGGTCCAGTCTCTAGACCGCTCCTAGACTTCTAAAGGACAAGCCGCAGGATCAATCCTCTACCGCCTCCGTACTACCCTTGTAGCCAGGTAAGTGCCAGGTAAATGGGAAGGAACCACAGTAGTGGGCCTAATTAAAAACCACTAGCCTTTGACACACTTGCCTAGGCACTACAAAAGTAATGCGGATAAACGATAGATTACCCACGACCTTCCTCTGTCCTTAATGAGCGCGACAGTCCTTAGAGTCTGGTCTAGATATTTTTTAAGTTAATGAAGGTTTGATCTATATGCTCGGTTTGTGATTTGTGGGGCTTAGGAAGGGTGATGAAATCCCCACCTAATCTTGATTTGGTCTTTGCCCCTTAAAGTACGTATTAAAATATGCAAAACAAAACCAATCACAAAACTTTTGCAAAAAGATTTTTGAGCGGCGCGATTTTGCAAAGAATCCTGCAGAAAATAGATTTTATTGGATTTTAGAGGAGAGAGAAAGAGTTAAGAAAGATACCAAATAAATGTGAAACCCTAGATCTCCTGTTTCCTCAAGTCCGTGACTCCAGATTCCCTCGCAAAATTCACACACAAATCGTTAAATATGCAATTTGCTGTTTTGTTTTAATAATGATATGAATCGTTTAAAAGATCAACACAAATAGTAAGAATAAAAAATTAAGCACGTATCCCCGGCAACGGCACCATTTGATTGATACAAAAGAGTTTGTTTTTGTAGTAATTAACTGCAATCAGAACGGTGTTGCGCGTAGCTAGACCGAGGTGAGTACGGGTCGTCCTCAGGGAAACGTTGAACCTTTTACTCTTACTTTAGATATGTTGAAAAAGAGAGGAGGAATAAAGAATTTTGTGAAAAGTTTCTAGATCTACTTTAAGCAAGAGAGCAAATTTATAGATCTAGATTATTTTAGGAATATAGTTAATATAATAAGAGGGCTTGTAGGGTTCGTTAGGATTTAGTAGTCATGGATGATTAATTAAAAGTTACCCCTTTTATCCATTAATAGATTTAAAACTAGAACGACGGTGATGCGTGTAGATTAGGGTTTCTGGAGGGAAAAGGAATCCCACTCTTAACCCTTATCTCGACACGGAACTCCGTTCAAATCTAGCCTTTACCAAAACAATCATTAATCTAATCTCTAATCGCGGTCGGAACTAGCAAAGAATTGCTAGCGCGCCCGATTAGGATGTTAATGATTCTTTTGATAAAGTTCATAAACTTTATAGGACTTAAAAAGGGTTTAGGGATGTTCATCATCCATTAGCCTACCCTAATCCTACGAACCCTAACAAGCGAAGAATTACTCGCGCATGTTGGGAGAAAATGAAAAGACAGAGAGGGGAAACATAATGTAAAATGCAAAAGAATTAAATAAAATAACTACCTTTATTAATCAACTTGAACAATCTACACTTTATTCCGTAGAAAATGATTACAAAACTAGTTGCTTCTCGATCTCTTCCAAGGAGGTAGATGAACCGTTGATGATCAGCCTGGATGCGTGAGCCGTCTGGGACTTCGTGATCGCGTCGGCTTGATAAATTTTCCAAGAGGCTCTCGGTGCCTTTTTATAATGCAAAGCCATAACCTTTTGCTTCAAAAGTTGGTAAAATATAGCAGAGATTCATCGCCCAAAATTTAGGCAAGTAATCCCTCTATCATGCCGTGGATCCGCGGCATAAGGGTGGGTAAGGCCGCGGATCCGCGGCCGTTTAATGACATCCCTTCATCAAAATTTTGGAGCTCTGTCCTTATGACATTTGGCGATCCTTGGAACCTTTGTATCATGGAAATCTTCTCGTGGTTGCTGCCAGACTTGGTCTCCAAGTTTTGCTTTCTTAATTAGGCAAGTCTTCTTCAATAAATTGATCTCCTTGATTCTAGTCTTGAAAAATTCTGCACAACTTGGAAATCTTTTGCACAACTCCTCAAATAATATTTAGTAGACTTAGTTCTACTAGGATTAGGTCAATGAATTTATTTGCATACATTTTTCTACCAAATGCTAATTAAAATATATTAGCACATGGAAAATAGTGTTTTTATACATAAACCCTCATATATATGATATATTATAATAAAGTCCTTTTTAATATGAAAATGGTAGGAAAAATGTAATAACAAATGTGCAGTTTTATCAACTGAACATCATGACAGTATCCGGAGACATATAGGGGACGGTTTTGTTTGCATGTCCCAAGGAGGAGATCTTCATCGCCGAAGGTGATATCGGCTGTGTGTACTTCTTCCAGCTCGTCCTTCATCTTTTCTTCGGCAAGGAAAGCTTGGAATTGCTCGGGCTCTTGTAATGCCTTGATCAAAGAATTTCTTGCTTCTTTGGATTACAGGAGGGCGTCGAGAATGCTTAACTGCGAAGGTAGGTTTCTCAAGTGTGCCAGAACGTTGTATTCCACCTTACTTTTCTTTAGCGGGTCCTTGGCTGTCAGCTCTTTAATGGCTTGGTCATCAAGGATGATATCCTCAGGGACTTTTTCTTTTCCCTTATCTTTTCTATTTGACCCATTGTTCGAGGGCCTAAGATTCTTTTCGGGCAGCGTGCGATTACACAGCTGAATGTTCTCGCAATTCTTCGGTTCTTCCACTTTTCCTGAGGTGGATTCTTTGAAGAGAGGGCCAAGAGCTATTTCTTCATCAGAATCACTCCCAAAGGTGAGAATTTGCGATCCCCCATAGTCAACCATGTGGCAGTTGCAGGTAGTTCTTTTGTGCTCCTCGGTCGTATTTCTTCGCTCCCGACGAGCTTTGCGTTTCATCCGCTTAAAATGTTGCCGGTGAGCAACATATTCCTGCTGTAATACCCAGTTTTTCTTCTACGTCTAAATCCGTATTTTATTACTTTATGATTTTATTTATTTTACCTATAGATTTTATTTATTATATATAATTTTACCTCCCTCTAAATCCCATTATTCATTTTTGAAACCCAAAACATTTTCCTTTACTATTAATTCCCTCAGCCCATCACCTTAGTTTTATAAACCTAATTTTTAGTTTAGATGTTAGACCAGGCCCTTTCCCTCCTTACCCATTTTTATGTTTTGTTTTCAGCCCATCTCTTCTAAATATTATTTAAATCAATTCTTATTTACACCAGCCCATTTCCTTGGCCCGTTCCATTTCCTTCCTTTAAATTCTTTTATTTTTGATTCAGGCCCAGAAGCCCACCATCTTAATTCTCTAATTTATTATTTCTTTTCCTTTATTTTTCCAGCCCAGGCCCGCTTCAGCCCTTTCCCTCTTCAGCCCTCAGTCTCGCGCCCACACTCTCCTATCCGACCCGCCAACCACTGTTCCTCTTCTTCAATTCCCAACGGCTCTATGCCGTAACTCCTGCTCGCGAGCGCACTTCTCGCGCCGCCTCCTCCGCCCATGGCCACGTTGCGTGACCGTTACCCCCACACGCACGCCCTTGACCCCCTCGTTGTCTCCCTTTCCCTCACTCCCATTGTCTTACCTCAGCCTTCCTCCTCTCTCATCCTCGTCTTCACTTTCTCCTCCGTCCTCCTCTTCCCGCTAACCATCACCGGCCACTTCCTCCATCACCATCGCCTCGTTTCCACTCAGGAACATCACCCCGAGCTCGCCTCCCTCGACCACCATCCTCGACACTCTCTCTTGATCCCTTCCTCACCACCACCCTCGATCACGAGCACCCCACTTCCCTGCGTCCCTCGCCGGCGAGCGCCTCACTAAGTCTCGTCGACTTTCCTCCCCCGCGGCATCATCCTCATCAACCTCGTCGTCGTCGTCGTCATTCCCCCTCACTCTCTCTTCCTCTGCAGCCCGACTCCACCTCGTCGATCCCCTGCACCCGAGCTCGACATCCCCTGCCCGACGACCGGTGAACTCCTTGCCTCGTCGTCGACACCCTTCGCATCTCGCCACCTCACACCTCCCCCAGTCTCTCCCACTCTGTCTCCCTCTGCACTCTCGCTCACTCTCTCTGTGCCCCCTCTCTGATCACTACCTCTGCCTCTCTCTCTGACTCACTCTCACTCACCTCTCTCCCTCTCATTCTGCTCTCTCTCTCTCTTTCTTTCACACTCCTCTCTCTCTTTCTCACTCTCTCTCCCTCTCTGTCCCCATCTTTTCTCTCTCCTCTACAATTTCTCTCTCTCTCTCTCTACATTTCTCTCATCTCCGTTCAAAACCAAGACCCGAGATCCTTCTCTTAAATCAAGCATCCTGCTGCCTTGCCGTCGCTGCCCCGTGCTGTCGCTGCCGTCAACATTTTCATCGCAATCATCGCCGTCACACCCACCGAACTGCCAAATCCAAGAGCCCGAACACGAGCCAAGACCGCGAACCTTGCACGTGTCATTCATCGCGCATTCACGTCGTTGCCGCTGCCGTGTGCTCCAAGACATCTCCAGGCAAGTTTTTACTTGCTTTCATGCTATTTTATATATGTTACAAATCAACATTTTATATATATCCCATGTTTACCTTATGTTAAAATGTTGCAACACAACTGTTCGATGCCTGTTCCCTTAGGAAAACGTTATCAAATTTGATGGAACTCAATGGTGTAGGTTGGCCCGTAGGGCTGTGAATATAATGTGTGATTTTCATTGGATAATTTGATCGTTAGCGACTAAAACAACTACCCCCAAGTTTAATCGTAAAACTGTAAATCCATTGCACCTGAAAATAGTTAAATTCATCATAAATCACATACATATTAGAATGGTGAGTTCGAGGGCTCGAATCGAAGCCAACTCGACGAACTTTAACCCTATGCTAGTTTCCAGACATTCCTGTACTTAAATCATGATGATAATTGTATCGGAGTACGACTCTGGACAGCAGTCCAGAGCTACTCAAATTGTTGGTTGCTGTACCGTATTGGATACCTCAAGATTTGCTTAACCCTTAGGTTGCGGAACTCCGCTGCTTATTGTAGGTAACTCTGTTAGCTAGACAACACGATTAGTTTCATCCTGTTTCGTTATCATTTACTATTTAATCTGTAATTTAGAAGATCGGGACACATAACAGTCCCAGCAGAATCAGAATGGACATGTTGATATTAAACAGATTATAACTCCTAACGTACAGACGCGATTGAAAATCCGTTTGTTGCGTTGAAAACTTTACTGAAAACCCTAGAATTCATCTAACTGTAGCGTCGCTAAATTATGATCCCAACTGGGGTTAAAATGCGTTGCGAAATGGATTCCTGATTCTGAAACCGGATTTCCAGCCGCGTGCGCTTAAAATGAAACAGTTATAACTAATGATCCTGAAACCCGATTGGCTCGAAACCAAATTAGATGGATAGCTAACTGAACATATTAATCACTACCTGTTTATCATTTCGCCAAATTTTATACATATGTTTCATGATAAATCGTGCAAGTGAAAGAATGCGGTTTTATAACATCCTCACCATGTTTATATACTTGTTCACGCATCATATCATACCCATGTCCTTGTATTGATAACCTAGTGACATCGTGCATTTACCCAGTGTTAGATTTTAGTGTTGATTGTGGCAAGTACGTCAGTGTTCGTGTATTCGTGATTAAGTGAAAGTGATACGTACTTGTGCACAATCAGTGTCCCTTTTATTCTATTGCATTGTCGACGTCTATGGGATGCGTGTACGTGTGACTATAAGTGGTATGGGACACTTATGGAAGCGCTTGCACGGATGTCACAGATAAGGCATCCGACACTGCCATTTATCTTAGGTATTAGTCGGGACGTGCTTGATGGAGGTCCTGCCTCCAGTTCTTGCGCAGACTTGTCACGGATCGATTAGTATTTAGGGTTATGGTTAGCGTTTGATGTAGACCTCGGGGTGTGGGGTAGTTCAAGTGTGAATTCAACAGAATCTCAGGAGTCCCAGGCCGGCTTATATATTTAGGGAGTTATATGGAGATTTACAGGGTATGTGCTATATACACCGTGATACATTCGTTACATGTTGGGCCCGTGGTCCCTTGCCCTTGGGTTCTACCCTTGGGTGGAGGACACTCGCGAGTGGTTGACTCTCACACTTGGACTGACGATAGGCTTATTGACCTGTGCAGTGAGACTTAGAGACTGATAGGGTTACTGTCGTTTACATTCCTTATATACTGTGTTGACATACATGACATATCGTTATACTGCTTTACTGCTCCGCTGCATTTATCTCTGCTCATTTATATTCATGCTGTTATTGATTTACTGTTATTCATATCCTTCACCGCTGTTAGAACTGTTACTTGATTATATACATTATATTGCTATTGTGTCGCTCTGACGACCTGAGTATGCATGCTCAGTGTGAGGAGAAGATTTAGCCTGGATCAGAACTAGATGTGCTTCACAGACTTCTTGACTCGCCTTTCCGAGTTACTTTCATTTGTTCCACTTCAGGTCAGTCTTTACATTGTTCCTTTCAGTTACTGCATTTTCCCATTACCTGCGCATCACTTACTGTTTACCATGAAAAGCTAGAAGCCGAAGTGTGACTACGGCAGGACTCTTCCTTGACCGTAGGAGCATGGCTGGCCTTGTCTACCCCTCGTATTCCGTATTTTGGGAAGCGGGGCGTGACACCTGCCACCATCTTTTAAAAGCGTTGCACTCCTCGGTGGGATGCGCAATCTTTCAATGATATAAGCAGTAGTTAGGATGTGTTTCCGCTTCACCAAGAATGTTTCCTTCGGAGGGTGGCAGCTTTATTCCCATCGATATGGCTTTAGCGAACCTTTTTCTCATCTTGAACCTGTTTTTATTTGCGAAGGATGTACTTTGATCTGGCGGGAGTGTTTCAACTCTTTCGTCCAGTCGTCGGCGTTTGGCTTTTTCAAATATGACCATCTCGCGCTCCCGATCAGCTTTGCTTTTCGAAAGAGCTTCGTTCTGGAATGCATCAATCATTTCGTCTGATGGCCCTAGAAGTTCTGGTTCAGGATTTTCCTCCAGTTTCTTTGTGCAAGGAGCTTCTTCATCGTCTATCGACGAGTGAGAGATCACATGGCAGCTTGCTACATAACCTTCAGATTCATCCGACGAGTCTTCTCCATTGTCATCATCTCCTTCCTCAAGGACGTGGCTGAGAAATTCTTGGAGTGTGACTGGAATCTGCGCTTTTTGATTATATTCTTCCAACGCGTCAATCTATTTTTGCAAGTCCGTGCGCTTGTCACCAGGCTTCACGGGCTTGTTGGTCTTCTTCTTTTTCTTCGAAGACTTTGACGGATGGGTGTGAGCGCTTTGGCTATCACTACCAATCTTTGGAGTCGGGCGCGGTTTCAGCATTCCCTCGATGATCTCAGGTTCCAGTGGATTCTTCCACTTGATTGCCGGGCATGTGTGGAGATCCTTCAGCATTCTTTTAGTTTTGGCTAAAAGAGCGATCTCCCATGGAGCTTCTTCTACGAAAGAACACGATGCCCCCGATATATCCGTCTTCTTGAGAGCGTGCGGCTGAAGCGGGTTTACCTTCCAATTCTCGGATAATATGAATTTGCCCTGCTGGTACTGATCTTCTATCCATCTTTTGAAAATGTAACAATCCTCGATCGGATGGCCCAACATTCGGTGATAAGGGCAATAGTTAGGATTGCTAATGTCGCCTGGTTGCGCTGGCCGTCTTGGCTCCGGCAGAGTGATGAGCCTGTTGCGCAGTGCAAGCTCGAATAACCTCTTTGTCTTGTCTCGAGGGAATGAGTAAGGGCGTCTCATTTTATCTTCGAGAGATCGAGTTCTATTATTTTGGCGATCAACTGGTCTTAGACCACTGGGCTGCTGTTGAGCAATAGCGACGACGGTCGCTTTCCCCTTTCCCTTCTCGTTCCGCAGCTCCGGCTTTGGAGGAGACGGTCTATGACTCATTGGTCCATTTGGGCCAGTTTGTCGATCAAGGCTTGGAATGTGGTCGGATTGAAGAACATCATGAATTGGGAAATGGTTGCATGAGGGTCCAGAGTGCCCACGAACATGCCCACCGCCGGTGCTTCTTCGATGCGCTGTTCGCATTTCGACCACAGATTCTGCCATCGTATTGCATATTGAACCCACATTTCACCTGGCTTCACCCTGGCATTGTTCAATGCCGTTATTGGGGTGCGTTCACTGGCACTCATGAATCGCTGGGTGAATAATAGTTCCATTTCTGCAAAAGTCTTGACGGAGTCGTTTGGAAGTTCAGAATACCACTCGAATGCTATCTCTGACAAGCTGCCGACGAATTGGCGAAGTAGCAATTTATCATCACCTCCGGTGTTGCCACATAGAGCCCTAAACTGGGCAACATGCTGGTGGGGATTGCCCGTCCCCTTGTATACATGAAATTTAGGGATCGTATATCCCGGCGGGTACTTTATTTGGTCATACCAGCATGGATATAGTCGCCCAGTTTTAACCTGGCCGGCTGCTTCATTCGCCTGGTGAGCTCGTACTTGCTGAGCAATGTAGTCGTCCAGAGCGGCCTTGGAAATGGTTTCCTTTTTGGCTGCTGAAAGAGCCGGAGGAGAGTTCGATGTCTCCCCTCTGTCGTCTTCAATGATGATAGGAGGGTCTTCAGCTGGAGGTTCTGGTTGTAACATCATCCCGACCATGTCTTGGAAGAGAAGCGCCATTCGTTTTATATTAGCCGCTTGTTCTGCTGCTTCTCTGTCCTTCTTTTCGAGGACTCTGCGGAGGAAGTCAGCATCGGTTTCTTGTTCATGACGCTGCTCTGATGATGCCTCCGAGCTTTCTTTTGGCCCGTTAAGTGCGGCCATTTGCGTTAGCATTTCCTGAAGCTTCTGTTGCTGCTCCTGGGCTTTTGTCACGGATCGGATGAGCGGTCGGTGACCCGTCGAAGCGCGGATTTCTTCTTTTCCGGAAGCCATATAAACAGTATGCACCATTATGCCCCCAGACTTGGGGCGTTTGGGCTCAGCGTCTTTGTGGTCTGCCGTAGTCATAGGGGCATTCTCTGGCCTCCTCCTCTTTTGAGCAGTTGAAGTCGAGGGGGCCGTTGTAGCGGGCACCCAGGTAGCTGTTGTCTTTCGTGGCTTGACAGGACGGTTCTCTTCCTGCTAAACCTTCACCTTTTTCTGTCGGCGAGAGTAATCTTGATCAATTACTGAGTCCTGAACCTGTCGCTAGACTTTGTAAATTTTGGAGGACAGCCGCTGAGGGGACCGCTCCGGCTTCGTTTTCGTAACATTCTCCATGGGTGGAGGAGATCTTTTCAGTACGGCGGTTGGAGAGTTCCTGCGCACCTTGTTCAGCAATTTAAAGCTGTTCCCGGTTGGAACAGTAGCATCGATCTCCACCGTTGGAGCTGGTGGAGTAAATCTAGATGGAGAGCTGCCCCCAGCCTTCCGTACTCGGCGCCAGAGACGACGGCGAGCATGTAGCGCAGATGGCGTTGGTTCAGCTATGGGGATGGCTTCGTCGTGCCCCCTGTTCTGGTGAGGCACTGCTGTTACCAGCCTCTTAAAGACCGACGTCTGTTGAGCAACAGTTTCCAATCTGTCAAAGACAGACCTTTGAGCGGGAACGGGAGACGGAGTGGCCAGCCTCGTAAAGACTGATCCTTTGACGGGAGAAGCTTCTTTAGTGACCTTGAGAGCAGGAATGGCTATCCGCTTTGAGATGGCCGCTTCAGTTATCGTAGGCTTCTTGACAGGACCATTGGAGTTCAGGCTCAGCCTGTCGAAGACTAACGTTGTTGGCTTGACATCGGACGACCCGTTGAGAGGGGCCGTGGTAGTAGTGAGCCGATCAAAGACCGACTTCTTTTACACTTCTTGCGGCAGTGGGATATTAATGTTCACCGGTGGGAGCATGGTCCCGAAGAACAAATCGGTGGTAGCCTGCGTCACCTACTCTATCGGCATTATGAACAGGGAGGCCGCATGGGGCCCGTAAGCTATGCCTCCAGACGAGGCGAAATGTGAGTTGCAGTTGCAGCTAGAACACTTCGTGCAAGTAGACGCCATTGATCTTTCGTTTTCTGCACCAAGCAAGACACCAAATCTTAGTACCTCGAACCCAAGGGCAACCATTAGCAAACCGCGATTCGTTCGCGAACATGACACACGAAGTGTGGAGTGGAAAGAGGAAAAGGTCCCACCGGGCATGCCAGAATCTGTTCCCCGCCGAAAGACGCGACCGGGACGTTGGGACGACAGGCCTGAAATTCGAGGGCAGATGCAAATTGGTGCTATCCGTCCACCTCTCCGAAGATGCCAAGTTAATTTATGACACCATGTATCGAAGGTTTAAACGGATGCGGCCGATGTAGCAGACTTCGTCAGATTCCCCCTCATTTGAGGGGTTTTTGATTGTGGGGACGCTTTTCCCTTGCAGGCGCAAACCCCTGCAGTTAATTACGCTACCG
Source organism: Agapanthus africanus (assembly GCA_030015575.1). NCBI lineage: Eukaryota > Viridiplantae > Streptophyta > Magnoliopsida > Asparagales > Amaryllidaceae > Agapanthus > Agapanthus africanus. Next base: position 42,473,331 of record JASDDO010000024.1, on the reverse strand, counting down.
CATCGCGGTAACAACTTTCTCCTTCTCCAGATGGTCACTTCGTGTCGTGGGTGTTTGTTTTGTTTTTGGTTGCCCATGGATTGTATACGGAGACTAATTTATGTTGTCGCCCGTAGGGCGTGGATTAGTCCAAATCCGTATCTTCTTAGATTTGGGTCTGGGGGTTGGGTTTAAGGATACGTTAGTCTCATTTGAGACTAAGATCAACTTAAACTTTTGTTAAGGATACGTTAGTCTAATTTTAGACTAAGATCAACTTAACGGGATCGTTTAGATCCAACAAAAGAGCATTTGGACTCTATTGTTTAGTTTAGGAACATTACGGTCGATTAGTTTATGGATATTATGGTCCAATGTTAGTTTAAGGACATCTTGGTCCGGTGTTAGTTTAAGGACATCTCGGTCCAGGTTAAGGACATTGTAGTCCATGGGTTTAAAGGGACCCCACAGTCCGAGGTTAGGGACATCGTAGTCCATGAGTTTAAGGACCGCACAGTCCGTAGTTTAAAGACGTCATAGTCTATAAAGTTTAAGGACATCATAGTCCATGAGTTTAAGGACCCCACAGTCCGTGAAATGTGTGGTTGTCGGGACCCGTCACCTCTTTGAAGACGTTAAAGGATTACAACGAAAGATATCAGAGGAGTAAAGAGATGTACCTTCGAACCGGTGTGAGTTGGTTGAAAGATCTGTAGTCCAATTTGGGACTAAGATCTGTTAAATATTCGTGAGCAGATGGGCTCAATTAAATACAAGTTGAGGACTTATGGCCAATATTGGGCTAAGTCCAAAGGATGTTTAACATTTCATTGTTCTGGGCTGTTGAGCCTTCATTTGGGCATGGCCCTTTTAATCAATGCTGAGCATTAGATCTTGACTTTTTTTGTCTTGTATTGAATGCAGAGCATTCATCAGAACAATTAATGTTCTGACAGCGCAACAAGTGGCGCACCAGACGCTTTGCGCCAGTCAAAGAGCACAGTGCGTTTCTGCCAAGTAGCACATATGTGAAGGACACGTGTCGCGCTTGGCGCTAAGCGCCAGATAATGGGCGCATTGCGCCAGTTTATGACCGCTAAGCGCTAATTTATGAGCGCATTGAGCTTTCAATTTAGTGGCGCACACGTGAGTGACACGTGGTGCGCTTGGCGCTGAGCGCCAGCCCATGAGCGCAGTGCGCTATTTCAGAAGCGCAAAGCGCAAGTTGCATACGTGGTTGACACGTGGCGCATTTTGGTGCTGAGCACCGGTCTAAAGAGCGCAGAAGCGCTGTTCAAAAGCGTAAGGCGCATTTCAATAGCACAAAGCGCATTTGATCAATTTTTATGATCTGTGAACAAATTTATGTTCTTTTAAAAGAGACTTTGTCTCATGATTCAAGAACAACAGTTCTTATTTTTGAAAGGGCTTTGCCTTTATAGATCAATGATCTATGTGAAGAATATGTTCTTCTTTTATTATGTGATGAAATCTTTTGATCTTTTTTATGAAAGACCTTATTCTTTGTAGATCTATGATCTTTTAAGAAAATAATTCTTTTTTCATTGAGATGATTTCATCTCTGTGTTCATCATTCATCATCTTTACCTTGAAGAAATAATCTTCTTTCAAGAGCTTGCTCTCTTTCTTTGAATTTTTCAAAGTTTATGGGGGGGGGTTTCTCTATATCAGACTTGAAGTCTTGGGGCCTTTATATAGGGCAAGTTGATTTGTTAAATCAGTTAAAGAGATCTTTCTCTGATTGATTTGGGGATGTTTCCCACCGTTGGATCGTTGATCCTAGGGCTTCTGTTTTACAGAAGGCAATCTTCTTGTTTTTAACAAGATTGGAAAATCTTTCCATAACAGAATTTTAATTCTGATTAATTAATGATTTATCATTACTATTAGATCTTTTGATCTAACAGTGGGGAATTTTATAATTCCAGCGCTAGCGCACCCGTGCTTTGCACATGGAGCGCTGCTCAGAGCGCGGCGCACCTTGCGCTAGCGCACCTGTGTTTGACACGTGGTGCGCTGCTCAGAGGGCAGTGCGCCCTGCGCTAGCGCACCCATGTTTGACACGTGGCGCGCAGCGCATCTAGCGCTAGCGCACACATGGTGCACTGCCTAGGGCACAGCGCACCTGGTGCTAGTGTATCCGTCTTTGACATGTGGCGCGCAGCGCGCCTAGCGCTGGATCTGAAGCGTTGCTTCAATTTTTTTAAATTCAAATTTCAAACAGAGCTTTTCTCTGATCGGGGGAAACACACGCGTTTGACACGATTGACGGGGAGAGAAGAGAAAGTGATACCCGATGGGAACTCTATTTCGACGGAGTATCTTCCATGAAGAAGCGACAACACAACACCCCTATAATCAAATCGGGGGTAGGCCTTATCTTCGTGACTCCGCAAGGAGGGATAATGCGCTTTGCCTTCTCCTTAACAGAGCCGAGGATGAACAATGAAGCTGAATATGAGGCTTTGATACCAAGGCTTGAGAACGCTGTCGACATGGGAATCGAAAACCTCCTCATATACGGAGACTCCCAACTGGTCGTTAGCCAAGTAAATGGCAACTATCAAACATGCAAACCAGAGTTGATAAAGTACGGCGAGAGAGTGCAGCAACTGCTGACTCAAATTCCCTCCTACACTCTGGAAAGCATTCCGCGTACGGAGAATAGCAAAGCGGATGTGTTAGCCAAGCTCGCTAAAGAACTGGCTGACGAAAATCTCGACGACGTAAGGATCATTGTACAAAGCCGTTAAGTTCTTGCACCAGCCGAAATATCTCCGGAGTCGTCTGAAGAAAAGGAAGAGACCAAAGAGACAGCCCTACAAATGGAGGACCAGGAAAAGATTAAGGATTGGAGAGAAGTCTTTATAGACTACTTCAAATCCCGTCGAACACCTGAAGATGCATCCTCGAGACATCAGCTTATGAAACGAGCTCTGTCTTTTGCCTTCGTCAATGATACTCTATATAAGAGATCATTCGACTCTCTGTGGCTAAGATGCCTGGGACCGGAAGAAGCAAGGAGAGTCGTCCAAGAAACTCACGACGGACTCTGCAGTTCTCACCAAGCCGAGCCAAAAGATGAAGCTGAATATCAAAAGGATAGGCTACTATTGGCCCACGATGATTCAGGATAGCCTCGAATACACGAAACAGTGCCACTCGTGCCAGATTCATGGGGACTTCATCCACCAGCATCTAAATCCGCTACACCCAATGGTGGCTAGCTGGCCGTTCGAAATGTGGGGAACTGACATAATCGTGCCCATCGAACCAGCATCATCCAGAGGACATCGATTCATATTGGCGACAACTGATTACTTTTCTAAGTGGGCAGAAGCAGTACCGCTGAGAGAAGTGAAGACGGAGAATATTCTCCATTTCTTCAAAACACACATCATCCATCGGTTCGACACTCCGTGACAGATTATCTCCTCTAACGGGCCGGCCTACAGAAGTCACAAAATCAGCCGCTTCACAACAGCATAACATAGACTGGAGATACTCTTCGGTCTATAATCCCCGAGCTAATGGTCTGGCTGAGGCTTTCAACAAAATCTTGACGAAGATCATGAAGAAGACAGTGTCCAAAAATAAGAAGGACTGGCACGAGAGACAGCATGAAGCTCTCTGGGCTTACCGGACCATGTTCAAAACGGCCACAAATACAACGCCGTATGAATTGGTATTCGGCGCAGAAGCGGTACTCCCCTTGGAGATAGAGCTACCCTCTCTATGAGTAGCGGTTCATTACAAACTGATGGACGAAGAAAATGCTCATCTTCGGCTTGAGGAGCTTGATGCCCTCGATGAAACTCGTCTCATAGCGCAGCAAAACCTGGAAGCTTACAAAGTAAGGATGACGCGCTCATACGAAAGGTTAACCAGGCCGAGAACATTCCGCCAAGGAGAACTTGTCCTAGTCGTCAAGAGACCTATGATTCCCATTCGTGCCAAACGGGTGAAATTTGAGCCAAAATATGAGGGCCCGTATGTCATAGACAAAGTCTACCAAGGTGGGGCTTACTTGCTCATGGATATGCATGGCGAAAGACCCTTCCGGCCAATAAACGGTCGGTTCTTGAAAAAATACTACGCCTGACGAGTCACGGCCTAGGTCAATGATAGATGACGACGCCTATGTCCGCTCTCTAACTTCCTAAGCCCAAACTCTATAAGTAGTATCCGGCGTAACCTCGCATCGAAAACGTGCGATGGACCGAAACGTTCCTAAACTAATAACGGACTGAGATGTCCTAAAACTAACAATGGACCGAAATGTCCTAAAACTAACTACGGACCGAAACGTCCCTAAACTACTACGAACCGCAGCATCCTTAGGCTAACGCGGCAAAAAAAAGCGGTACGTCCATAAGCGAAATGGGCAGGGATGAAAACCCAAAAGCGCTCCATAAGTAAAAACAGCAGGGCTACCGGCGAGTCTGTGAAAACCCGAAAGGGCGCAGACTCGTAAAAGAAATTCATGCACACTTGCAAGGTCCTCTCGACCTTGTAAGGAGAAAAATACCTGCGTGAGATCCTTACGACTCACAAAGGGAAGCAACACACTTAGGGATCCTCACGATTCTTAAGGAGAAAATACACTTATGAGATCCTCACGACTCGTAAGGTGAATTCCCCCTATGAAACCCTCACGGCCCATAGGATTCAAAAGCCTTAAGCTACAGGGATCTAAACCTGTTCTTAAGCCATCACATCTCCCAAATTGCCCTACAAGTGGTTCAATATTGATCCTTGGATACAATCCATGGGCACGAATAAACATTTTCCAAACAGAGTCCCACCAGCAACAAGGGATATCCTCATATGGTGAACAACACTTGTAAGTCCCCTCGACTTATAAGGAGAAAACGCTCTTATAAGATCCTTACGAATTACAAGAGAACACACACTTAAGAATCATCACGATTCCTAAGGAGAAAACGTGCCTGCGAGATCCTCACGACTCGTAGGTAGAAATACCTTTATGAGATCCTTACGGCTCATAAAGTCAAAAGCCTTAGTCGACAGGATCTTAACCCTATTTTCTAAGCAACCTTTGTTCGAACCGACAAAGGCAAATGATGATTCGCTCCTGGCAATATCCCAGTTGTAGTGATGCTGATGCCTAAAATCGGTATCAGATCCCAAGTCCTTTACTCGCGGCACAAAGCCAGCGATCTATAAATGCATATGAAATAGCCGAAATGATAGGGCAACTTGCAACAAAATCAGCAAGTAAAATATATGCATTCAAAAACAGCCGAAATGATTGGGCAACTCACAATAAAAAGCAGCGCGTAAAAAGAAAAAAAAACAGCCGAAATGATTGGGCACCGCGAAAAATAGCCGAAATGATTGGGCAACGCAAACTTCGCGATATAAAAGCTGAAGTGATAGAGCATCGCGGAAAGAAATAAAAAAATGAATGAAAGAATGAAACTTTTTGCCTTATAGGTAAGTCCACACTGCCCGTGTATACAATCCATAGGCATAAACGAAAAAGGGAACCATATTTCCCTACCAGACTCTGTGAAAGGGAGGGTCAGATCTCGACGGCAATATCTGCATACCAGAAGAGCAACACGGCGTTCCTTCTCAACTCCGGCAGGATGCAAATGTAACATCAACAACCGACCTCAAGGTCGCAACGAAGCGGAGCCATGGAAAAGCCCCTAATTCCAAATCTCGATAGCAGCATCTACAGCCTAGAGAACAACAAAGGCGTCCCTCCTCATGCCAGCAGGGCACGGACGCGACACCACCAATCGGAGCCACGGCAAAGTCCTCAGTTCCAAGACTCTATGGTTCATAGAAAACCTAGAGTCAACCCGACGTCATCCAATGACCTCGACTCGGATACATGTCAACCCCTGACTTCCTTGTCGTCAAGCAACGCTTCGACTCGGATACATGTCAACCACTGACCTCCTTATCGTAAAGCAACGCTTCGACTCGGATACACGTCAACCCCTGACCTCCTTGTCATAAAGCAACGCTTCGACTTGGATACATGTCAACCCCTGACCTCCTTGTCGTAAAGCGACGCTTCGACTCGGATACATGTCAACCCCTGACCTCCCTGTCGTCAAGCAACGCTTCGACTCGGATACATGTCAACCCCTGACCTTCCTGTCGTCAAGAAACGCTTCGACTCAGATACATGTCAACCCCTGACCACCCTGTCGTCAAGCAACGCTTCGACTCGAATACATGTCAAACCTTGACCTCCTTGTCGTAAAGCAACGCTTCGACTCGGATACATGTCAACCCCTGACCTCCCTGTCGTCAAGCAAAGCTTCGACTCGGATACATGTCAACCCCTGACTTCCCTGTCGTAAAACAAAGCTTCGACTCGGATACATGTCAACCCCTGAACTCCCTGTCGTAAAACAATGCTTCGACTCGGATACATGTCAACCCCTGACTTCCCTGTCGTCAAGCAACGCTTCGACTTGGATACATGTCAACCCCTGACCTCCTTGTCGTCAAGCAACGCTTCGACTCGGATACATGTCAACCCCTGAACTCCCTGTCGTCAAGCAACGCTTCGACTCGGATACATGTCAACCCCTGACCTCCCTGTCGTAAAGCAACGCTTCGACTCGGAAACATGTCAACCCCTAACCCCCCCTGTCGGTGCAATGCTCCTTCTCGGAAATACATCAACCCGTGATCTCCCTGTCGTAATGCAATTCTTGAACTCGGAAATAAGTCAACACACGAACCAATCAACCCATAAAAAGAAAGTTCGCTTGTAAGATCCTTATGAATCTCACAAGAAAATATACTTAGGAGTCCTCATAACCCCTAAGTAGAAATTACACCTACGAGATCCTTTCGACTCGCAGGGAGAAAAATCATTGTGAGACCTTCACGGCTCATAAAATTGAAAAGTCTTAGGTGGCAAATCCTAACCTTGTCGCCTAAGCCATCGCTGCCCTGCAAGAAGATCAAGATAAACTACATATGGACCACATCCATCAGAGCTACATGCAAGCACGAGATAAAAAAATATGTCTTTTATTCATGAATTCAAAATGAATACAAGATACATGTCGTAAAAAGAATCAAAATGGATACAAAATACCCTCTCATTCAGGAGTGGATAAAAAAAATTTACAAAAATTCTTTAAGCCGGTGGAAGGCACAATAAGCTCCTCAATTCATCGCTCTTCCGTTGGGCCTCGGCTTCAAGCTTGGTTATCGCCACAAGACGGGTCTCCGCCTGAGACTGTTAAGCCTGATACGAGGCGAGCCGAATCTCAAGCTCCTTTTCAGCAACTTTGTGAGCTTCGACCATCTCGCTGGTAAAGATAACGGTTTTATCAACAGCCACCACCTCCCAGATAGCTTCTTGGAGCACCCGACAAATTTCATATGCATGAGAGGTCTTAGTAATTTGCCGCGCACTGTTCGATCCATCCTCGTAAACTTGATTTCAGGGTTAATATGTCGGAAGGAAGGCGGATGCATTCAAAGCCGTGCGGTCAGACCTCCACTCGACGCCAATCCTCGATCCAAAACACGCACAAACTATTTTCTCTTTCTAGCAACAAGGAAAGTCTTCGGTATGTACCCCATTAAGCATGCGTTCACGACTATATGTCTATTTAAACGGAAATGGTATCCAAAACGCGCTGATTTATAGACAACACGGCGATAGTGTTCGCACTTAAAGGAAATTCCCAAGGGTCAAGTATAAGGCTCATGTACGCAGGTGGGATGCACGTGCGAATATACGTCAAACAAAAAATTCAACAGAAAGCATTCAACAATTAATAATAAGAGAAATACATTGATCTAAATACACTACTCTGTAGGAAAAAGATCACCAAATATGGGATCAGAGATACAAGGGTTAACAAAACAAAATACAAAATTCTCCAGCTCCCTATCTGCCTTCTCCAACATGTCGAAGCGACGGTTTTCGTGAGGAGATGCTCCCTACTGATTAGCGCCATGCTCATCAGCAAAAGCGGACATGACAGCCCGCCGGGCTCTTATCTGACCCAGTAGATGAATCGAGCGATCCTTCAGAGCCTGGGTAATCAAGTATGCCTCGTAGAAACACTCGATCTTTTCCTCTGCCACATCGAGGATCGCCGGAGTCATCTCTGTCGGATGAGGAGGGATGTCGGCAAGAACGGAAAAAAAGACCATCCGTAGACAAATAGAACCCATAGGAAGGGGAGAGGCCCTACGAGTTAGGAGTTCGTACATCACCGCGTCACATTCGGCATCGGTGAGAAGATGATCCCCTAGCCGCGCAACAAAGCGAGGAATCGTCTCCTTGACAGGTACCTCCCATGGTTGCCGACGAGCGTGAGGGCAGTTGCAAGCCATAACCTTTGGTCTGTTTCTCAAAATAATCACCCTAAGATCTAAATGGTTTTCTTTTTAGAGAAAAAGAAAGGCACGGCTTCAGGTTATAAAGGGGAGCATTCAATGCTATGCAAAGAAAATATTGTGCATGGTGGAACTATTCCCAAGGCACGGAAAAAGGAGAGAGCATTGGAAATGAAAAGAGGTGACTCATTGGAATCAGAGTAGGGAGACAAAACGACCCCATCAGCAGAGCCTCGCGTGCATAATACGTGAGCACAAGCCTTGATCCTTATTGGAAATTAAAACGGCACCGCACATACATAACACGTGAGCAGGCGCTAATGCAGGATTGAAATCCTCAGCAGTGCCTCATGTGCCAAACACATGAGCACCAACAATAGTGTGACAAAACTTCATAAAGAACGCATGTAAACATAAAAAAAGGGGAAAGGAAAGTTTTGTCATTCATACTCTGAAAATTCATACAAAAATGAAAGAAAATATTTACAATGGTAAAATATTAAATCCGGGACACGGATTAAGAAATTCGAAAGTAAGGCCGTCTAGAATGTTTTTGGCCTCTCTGACCATTCTCGTGTGCATCCTCTCACGAATGTAAGCATCAAGATCCTCACTAATGTCATTTGCCCTCTGATAAGCAGCGATTATCGTCGTCTGTTGGAAAATTTGATGCAAGATAACAGTAAGATATCTCGCTGTTTCTTCGAGATCAGGCCCGACAGATACACTGAGTGCACCTTATCTTCGGCATCATCCAGTGCCTTAAGCGGCATGGCTTCATAAAATCCAGGAAGTGCTCCCCAAATTGCTCTCACTATAATCTTCAAAATAGCGGAGTGACGAGGAAGCAGTTGACCGTTGTGTTCATTGAAACGACTCATAATCTCAGCGCATTGGGCGTTTGTAAACTTCTAGTTTTGGCAACAGCCTTGTGCGCGAATGTCCTCATAAGAAATAATTTCGTCAAGACGGTACAGATGAGCGGCCATAGTGTCTGAAAAAAGACATCAGTGAAAGATTAGTAATCAAGAAGACCCTCATTAAACAGACATTGGGATTCAAACAAATTCTTAGGAAAACAAGTTCTGTTAAGCACCCAACAAATTCAAATTTGTGCGGATAAGGGTAAAACCCTATGAAAAGATTTTCAAGAAAACCAGGGAATAAAATTCCTAAAGGGTCCTCCTGATCTTTCAGAGCTAAGCTCTTCGCTTTAGGAATTAAATTCCTTTTATGTGATGGAATTAAATTCCAAGAACTCATAGAAAATATGAGAAACAAAATCCCATGAATCCTCAACAAAAAAAATCAGAGGGGAATGCTTGAGATATGGAGGTTTACTGCTCAAAGATCACATCTTTAAGAGGAGAGCAAAGCTCTCATGATGGATTTAAAATCCAGAAATTTATTGTTCAAAAAGGAAAGTTTTCTGATATACAAAAGCTTTACCTAAAAAGGGTTTCTTTTGACAGGGTTTAACTCTGGAATTACAATGGTAGAAAACTAAGCTCTGAGGAAGGGAATTAAATTTTCAAAGAAAACGAAGAAGGAAGAAGATTAAGGAAACAGTAGCTGCGTAAGAAACTAAACCCTTGCATTTACAAGACGTGACAGGGACAGTTCATCTCCCCGTTCCCCTAGACAATCCAACGGCTGTAAAAGTGACAGCGTTGCACTCACGTGCAAACCACGTGAGAACAACGTTGTGGGGGCATTTGTTCCCTTACGGAAAATAAATAAATAAATAAATAAATAAAGCAACGGAAAAAGGTCCCCAAATAGAGCATCACGTGCCCACACGTGATAGGCGTTGCGCTTGATAAAACTAAGCTAAAACTGTGCCTCACGTGCAAACACATGACCTCTATAGACAAAATATATAGGCGCCTGAATAAAGCAAACAATTGGACAAAAGAACACTCACGTTCTACATGTGATAGACTCATATGCCTTCTGAACCAATAGAAGTAAATTCTAACTAAAAGGGACCAAAAACCTTATTTGGAAAGTATTTCCTTAGATCTTTCTAAATAAGAAAGATTACGCTCTGTAAAACAGAGCGCCGTTGGATTAAAGATCCAACGGCGATCAAAAATCACCAATTTACAGAAAAATTATGTGCAAGAAAATATCTTCCTAAACTTTCTAAGAACAACAAAAGAAATATCTTCTGTAAAACAGAAGTCCTCGGATTAAAAATCCAACGGTGAATAAAATTCACCAAGTGATCTAAAAGATAATGTTAGTTGATTAGAAAATCAATCAAAATCTATCAATGAGAGATTTTCTAAAACAAGTTGATTCTTTTCTTTCCCCTATAAATAAGAGAAGAGATATACAAAAAAAGGAGGAGAAGTTTTCAAGTTCTCAGAAGACAGAAAGAGAAAGAAGGAACCCCCTCAAAAACTTCAAGTTAAAACAAAAAGAAAAATCCGAGGTAAGAGAAGGAGAAAAACACAGAGAATATCTCATCTCTTTTTCACCTCCATAAAAGTTTAACTCTTCTAAAAAGAACTTAGTTCTTCCTATGGTTAAGATCTGTAGAAGCAGATCCCCCCACAAGTTGAGAATTTAATTCTCATCGGCGAGATTTTGCCATGCAGATCCAAAACCTAGAGAGATATCTAAGTTCAGAGAATTTAATTCTCCCATAAAAGTATGTAGGAATTTGATTCCTAGGAATTTAATTTCTCTGATGAAACAAGGGTTTAACCCTTCATATGAGAATTTAGTTCTCCCTTATGGTAAAAGATCTGCAGAAGCAGATCTCCTCACAAGTTGAGAATTTAATTCTCATCGAGGAGATTCTATCATAAAGATCCCAAAGCTAAGAGAAAAACTAAGTCTTAAGAATCCAACTCTCATAAAACAATGGGCTTGAAAGTCTCGAAACTCAGGATCTCCATGCATGTAAAAGGATTAGTACCCAACATGATAACAGCCGATCGCGTGCTCCCACGTAAGCGCCTGTGATGAACAAAAAAGAATAATCGAGATTGGCTCACGTGATCACACGTGACCCTATAGTAGTGCTTGGCCCTTACAAAGCAAAAAAGGGAATAAATCGGAGACAGTTCCCACTTTTGGGTCGCCTCACATGATCTCACGTGACCCAACAGCGCTTGCCGCTCAGAAAAAACAAAAGAATAAACCTAAAGAAGCAGCGCTTCAAATTCTTGAAGTTTAACACTATTTCAAGCGCCTCACATGACCCCACGTGAGCGCCTCAGAATTTTAGTGTTTAACACTATTTCAAACACCTCACGTGGGAGCACGTGAGCGCTGAATAAATATGTTAGTATTGAACACTATGGAAGGCTAACATTAGCCAGATTCAGATCAAATTGTAACGTTTTAAAAAATAAATAAATAAATAATTAATTAAATTATAGAAATGGTTTGTATGACTTAGTTATGATATTTAGAGTATATTGTGGCCACTAGTTTTGCTTAAACATCAGGTTTTGAAGTAAAACGGTTAATTAACGCATTCTAGGTTTTTGCGAAATAGAACGATTTGATTAATTTTAAGGTTTTGATGATTTAAAACCTATTTATATTATAATTAGTGAGTTTTGGAACAACGATTTGTACGTTTGTATTTCATCTCGATCAATCGGCGTTTGTACGCCAATATCGAGGGATATTTGGTTCTTTTGCATGAGCGGGTCATAGGTTTTAACCTATGCGCGTTTCGCGCACCGTTTTGATTTTGTCTGTGATTCGGTTTACGATATTATATATGTTTGCGTATAGGTACCCCTCACGTGGACTTCAGACGAGGAAGAAGAGGAGGGCGACATCGACTTCGGCAGACAATGACTAGGTGAGTAGATGTATATCTACGGGGGAAGTCGGGTGGATGGCGTATAGCACCCCCGCAAACGTAGAATAGGGATATTACTTACTGTTATTAGGAAGTCGGACGTGACCTTAGATTCTTGGCGAGTAAGGTCCTATTGAAGACTTTAGGTTGGACTAGACTGATTTAAAAAGACTTAACCAGAGGATGAATACCTTGGAGGGAATTCGTAGGTTTCAGGTAGACACACACACACACACGCACACACATAAACTTGACTTGGTGTATATGTATGTGTGTGTGTGTATAAGAATGTGTGTAGGTGTGTGTGTGTATACAACATATACACGTGATATGATGAGGTTATATGATACATGGGGATGAGTCGATATGACTGGGCTTGATGCCGTGATCTATTGGATATACGATCGGGTTATGATATAAGATGTGTTATGATAGTAGCGGATCGTTGGGAAATGAGATTATATAAAATATATTTATATAAACGATAATATGTGTTGATGACATTGGAATGAACGAGACTCTAGAATAGAACCCAGATTGTAATATGTGACTTAATCACGATATGATATATGACATGATATTTTAGTGGATCATTTGACGATGTATATTTACACAGACGATGATATATGTTTGATGATATTGGGATGTATGCAATTATAGTACAGTATCCTTGATCATGATATTGTTTGATGATGATACTATACAAACGATGATGTATATATGTGATAGTTGACCCGTACCCCGATTTTGGGACGCCGTACGATAGATTTTACCGTACGAGGCATAGATGTGATGATTGATCCGCACTCGTGACTCGAGGAAGTCATACTACGTACGTGACGCTATTGAGGCTGGATCGCCGACTACTAGAGATATCGACTCAGACTTTAGGAGGATTCTTCTTACCTTTCGGCTAGTGTCTTTAGTTAGTTCCTAGTTGGTTAGGTAGATCTGAGTTTAAGCTCGAGTCATACTTATTTGCAAAACTAACGAATCGTGCGCATTTTTAAAGACAGCCTGAGGGATACTACGGATTTTCAAAGGACATATCTTTTCTTAAAAACCCTGTAGCCCTTAATTTTCTAAAAACCACGATTCATACTTTTTCAAACAATAAACTGTATGACTCGTAATTAGTATGTATTCTTTAGTTGTGCGTTTACTACACATTCACTGTTATATTCATGTTGCATTTATCGCATTGCATATTAATACATATGTTTCTTTAGCCAATATGAAACTCTGCTTGTTAGGACACCAGCACCATTACCGATATTGCTCATGTTCCACGTACACTTATTTGCCGGCTCACACACATCATCATCGGTAATTGCCATGTCACGTACACTTTAGAACATATTATCTTTTATTGATAGAATCAGCTAAAGGCTAGATCAATATAATATTGTGTGATTACTCTCATGTGCTAGTTTAGACATTACATTTATTACTTAGACAGTTCATGCATTTACATATTCATGTTATCATGCAGTATTGTGGGGCTTATGCCGATATTCATTATTTATTTACTCATGATTTTGGGATTTTGGATTTCTATGAGATTTCTGGATTTTGGGGAAAACCGCAAGAATATATATAAAAACTTCTCTCTCTCCCTCTCATTTTAAAATACAAGTTGCGGTTTTCTCGTGATGTATGTGTCGTCCACAATGAGATTTCATGTTTTCTGTTGGATTTTGAGACCCGATTCGAGGAGTGGATGAACCGTCTCGGGTACATGGTGGGCCCGGTATGGTACCCCGGGGCAAGAAGCTTGAGTTGTAGACGATGAGCCTGGCAGGGGAAGACTACCTACCGGTGATGTCTGGCGTGGCGGATATCCGGAGGATACCGACCGTTGTCGTGATATTTGATGATATGGGCCGATCCGGACTAACTGAGCCCGAGATATTGAGACTATGAGATATTGAGACTATGAGGTATTGAGACTTGAGATTTACATGTTTTGTGTCGATATTTGACAGGGATTTCCATGGATTTCATTGATGATGTTTCAGATTACTATACAAATTTTACTATGATAAAATTTAAAGATTTTTTATACAGATATATCCAGATTTCATGGTTGATTGTTTTACATTCATGGTGCATGCATACTCATACACATGAAATGTTACTACTTGAGGCACTGACACGAGCATTGAGCATTGCACTTACGCATAGTTTATTACCTTGCCACTACTAGATGACTAGCGATATATTAAGTATATTATAATGACCTAGGAGATCGTCGTGCATGCAATTTCTACTCGCAGATGTCTTCTATTCACGAGTTGGCAACTCACCCCCATTGTGCCAAATTTTCTTACAGGTTTCGATGTACAGGTTTCCTTGGCGACTTGCTGGCACATCATTTCATTCAGGGTGATTTGCTTGGTAGGTTGGTTCATTGTATCGGGACCGCCATTGTACTTTTATTATTTCATTGTATCTAGTAAGCTCTATCAACCAGACTTGTATTACTTGATAGATTTAGAAGACCAGTTTTTTTTATTTCGACCTTAGAGTCGCGCTTGTATTATTATGGTTTTTGGTGGATTTGGTTTTCTTTTGAGTTTTGAGCCTCGCCCTTCGGCGTTGTTTATCATAGTGCATTGTGTGGTTGTTTCCGCCTTTTGGCGTAGAGCTAGCTCCCGCTTGGGGATGCCTTTTTATTGTTGCTTATGTATATATTCTTATTTGTACCCGTTTGGGGCCAGTTTTTATAAAGGAGACTCTGCCGAAATTTTTGAGAAATTTTATGTTGCTTTTAAACATGTTTTCCTTTACTTCTTCTTTTAAATGGTTTACATTTCTGGGCTTCGGCTTACTTAGATTACGTTGCGCCTCTAAACGCTTCGTAATTTAAGTACCGGTCATGTTCCTTACCTTCGGGTCGTGAAATAAATTTTCCAAGGACCATCAATTGAGCCCCTCATGCTCAGGGTCTCTAAAGCCGATCTCAGTTTCAAAGACAGCTAATAAGCTCCCAACAGATGACATCTAAACTGATATTCATCCCATTTCTCCAAATCAGGACATTGGTTCAAGGGAACATCTCTTCATACCTCTGATACATGTCGTTGTAATCCTTCAACGTCTTCAAAGAGATGGAGGGTCCCAATAACCAATAACTTTTGGCGCATCCCCAAACTGGTTAAACCAGAACCCCACAGACTATGACGTATTTAAACCATACAGACTATAATGTCTTTAAACTTTATGGACTTTGAGGTCCTTACACTCATGGACTAAGAGGTCCTTAAACTCATAGACTATGATGTCTTTAAACTTTACAGATTATGATGTCTCTAAACTTCCACGGACTATGATGTCCTTAAACCCAATGGACCGCAATGTCCCTAAACTAAAACAATAGAGCCCAAATACTCTTTTGTTGGATCTAAATGATCCCAAAACCCTGTTAAGTAGAGCTTAGTCTAAAATTAGACTAATGTATCCTTAACAAACGTTTAAGTTGATCTTAGTCTCAAATGAGATTAATGATCCTTAAACCAACCCAAACCCAAATCAAAGAAAATACGGATTTGGACTAATCCACGCCCTACGGGCGACAACATAAATTAGTCTCCGTATATAATCCACGAGCAACCAAAAAATAAAACAAACACACACGACACGAAGTGACCTTCTGGAGCAGGAGAAAGTGGTTACCGCGATGCGGTAACGTAATTAACTGCAAGAGCTTGCGCCTGCAGGGAAGAGCGTCCCCACAATCAAAAAACCCTCACAATGAGGGGAAATCTGACGAAGTCTGCTACATCGGCTGCATCCGTCTAAACCTCTGATACACGGCGCCATAAATCAACTTGACATCTTCGGTGAGGTGGACGGATAAAACTAAATAGCATATGCCCCCAAAATTCAGGCTGGACATCCCAAAGTCCCGGTCGCGTCTTTCGGCGGTAAACAGAGATCCTCACAACTCATAAGGAGAATCCCCTTATGAGACCCTCACGGCTCATAGGATTCAAAAGCCTTAAGCTACAGGGATCTGAACATGTTCTTAAGCCATCATATTGCCCAGATTGCCCTACAAATGGTTCAATATTGACCCTTGTATACAATCCACGGGCACAAATAAACGTCTCCCCCACCAAGTTCCACCAATGGCGCGAAATGTCCTCAAATGGTGAACGACACTTGTGTTAGTGTATATGCCCTAGAGGCCATTACTGTATCATACTAGTATGTATATTACTTGATGGAAGCTTGGGATATTCACAGTTGTATAGACAATCTTGCTCGAAATGGTAGTATGCTACTTGGTTTGTCTCTGCTTTAATGTGTACATGTGTTTCTTTTATTATATCAGCTATACGCATTAGTGGAGCCCTTAGGATCTTTACTTGATTACCAGCGTTGTGATGGCAGTCACACTCATGGGGGCTGGGTAATCTACAAGCACATCCTTATTTACACGTCCCTGGTCGTGGGATTATCGAGATAGGGCATCGATACTCCGGAGTAGACTAGCGTATGCGCTTCTCATCCCAGCACAGGAGATGGCCTGTCCCACAGCCGTCAGTACGTCGTACTTGAGATAGTATGCGGGTGCTCGTTAGGTTACGAGTACACTGGACAGGACTCGTCGGGAACTGTTGGTTGGTATTATACCTATCGTCAGTTATCAGTTCCCAGGTGACATGAGTACAGCTTAGTCCGCTGACTTGAAACTGTCACTTCGCCTCAAGTGTGTTCCTACTGTACTTTGATTACTACCCTACCACGGCTCAAAGGAGTCGTGCAACCAGGTAGTAGTTGGGTGCAGTCCCGAAGCACTTGGAGGCAGTGACGGTTAGACAGGACTCATCTCTCCCGGTATTGGGGGTTGGCATCGCGCTGTGTCAAGGAGAGCCATTACACAAGTAGTCCCTGGCCAGGGCAAGCGAGGTATACTGGTAGGTTTCCAGTGTTATCTCAGGGTGTTCTGGGCTACACTCCAACACGACTTGTACCGCTATTAGGGGACTGACGTTTTACCGTCCCCTAGGCCCGCCATGCGATGTTATCAGACGAACAGACCAGACTGTACGGAGATTGTCACATTCAGGCTCAGTAGGAGTTCAGATGGGTTTACCTCGTCAGTCTTCTTATCGGCATCCACCTGGGGACCGTTAAGTACAACTAGTGCCGCTTGCGGTCTGTGGTTAAACCCACTGCCAGCATAGTGTCGAGTCTTTAGAGTCCCACACAGAGGGTTATTCGCCTATAGGCAAAATGAGTAGAGGTCGCATGGTTTTGCGACGGGGTTCGTTCACATTCGCGCACTTGTGCACGTTTTGTGTCCGGACAGCTTATACTAGCGGGCTTTGGTTTAAGCCGGATCCTAGTATATATTTTGGGATTGGTTTTATCTCATTGTATTCGTGTTCCTCGGAACACGGATACAGGTGTGTATGCACAGTTGACTGAGGGAGAGGCAGAGGACTTTCATTAGGGTTGATTACCATTGTCATTTTCTTAACCCTAATGGTTATGTGTGAAATATGATTTATTGATATTAGTTAATTATAATTGTGCATGGTTAGGTTTGTTGACCATTTGACTTTATTTGACTTGTTGACCTAGGTTGACAACTTGACCATAATCATTCCATAAGAAAGATGCTCTTTGATTCTTGCAAAAAGCATTTAATATGAAATGATAATGGTCATTTCTTGATTAAACCATGACAATTATATTTAGCTAATTATCTATTTTCATAATTCACACATATATGTGAGAAGAATGGTTCATTTCTTCTCATTCTATCATTTTGATTCTCTCTCCTCCTCTTCCTCTCTCTCTAGCTCTCCCCTCTCATGAGTTGAGAATCCCTTGAGCTTGAGATAAATCCTTATAAAATACTCTCTACTCTTTCTAAGGTTCTAGGATTAGCACTCCAAGCATCTTAGTTACTTCTAGTTTGAAGTTGAAGCCAAAGGTTGAGGCCCTCGGGTGGATCTTTCTTCGGCAAGAGAAGCGACAAGGAGAACCCGTTCTTTCACTTCAAGGAGCAAGAAGAGAAGGACTTGAAGACCTAGGTATAACCCCCTTTCCGAGTAGCTAACTCTCTTTAGCTTTGTAGTTAGTTTTGTTTCGCAAAGATCCCTCGTTTAGCAAGTCCATGTTGTCTAGTGTTGTAAAAATCAAATTTTTCATAACGTTTCCGCCTCCCCGCAAGCACCGGGGTAGGCAACGTGGATTTACAGTGGTATCAGAGCCTAACTAAACATAAACTAGCTAGTTAGTAAAGTATATAGAACTTCGATCGCAAAAAATCGCAAAACTAGTTTTCAAAACCCTAAGTTTCTGTTGATTTTTTTTCTGCTCTAAAAATAATAAATCATGCTTCAAAAATCGGCTCAGGGTTTTGTTAAGAAACACACCAAAAACGATCCAGTGAACCGTTCAAAGCACCGCGGTTCCGCGGCAAGAACATGCTTCTTGCCGCGGATCCGCGGCAGAGTTGACTCGGTCGTGGACCGAGTTTGGTGCAGTGTTCTTCTGTTAAGGTTTTGGGATTTTTAAAATATTTTATTTCTGCCCAGATTTTCCAGAAAAGAAATTTGTAGTTGGGGTGGTTATAAATCCGTATTTTTGATCGATCTTCCCTATACTTTGACTTATAGGTTATATCTGTGATGTATTATATGTATTGAACGTCCGCTAATCGCTATACGTCGATTAGTGGGGGTTATGCATATCTGTGATCCGTAATGCTTGTTGGTTTGTGTATATGAATTCGTTGGATTGTCGCGGATGAATAGCCGGGGGTTGTGAGATGAGAGTTTTCTTATTCTTTCAATTCTTGTAATATGTAATTGATGTAATATTATTTGTATGGCCGCACAACCGGGTCGGGGTTGTAGCCGTCATTATATAATTCTTTTTACTGTTTTTGCTCCTAGGATAGACCCAAGGAGGGGTGCACAAACTACCAGGTATCTCGAAGTGCCGAGTGGCCTACTCATGGTGTTGAGGGAGGTTGCTTTGCTTCGGGTACTTGGCGGGTAGTTTGCCGCACCCGTAGGGGTCTAGGGTAGGATTTTGGCTATTCATCGCGGCCGTGTAATCCACTTTTCGTTACAGGCTCGAACGGAATGCGGATTCCTAGTATATGCAATGTATTCATCTGTGATCTGGATTGGCTATCATTGCTATATATATATATATATATGATATCTATTTAGGTGTTGCTTATGTTTTGCATCCGCGCTAGCCCAGCCCCCGCTCTATCGTTAGTTAAGTAACCTAACGGGTGATGAAGGGGCCCCGTGGCGAATGCGAATGGCATAAGCGTACGTCATATTTTGGTTGTTTTCTGCAATGGTAGGATTAAATGATGGGACGCATTGGAATTAATGCAAGAAAATAAACCAAGTAAAAGTCATTGGAACACTTTCAAAACCACTCGGTTCTTTTCAAAAAACCAACTTTTAAATGCGGAGATTGAACCACTCCTTTTAAAAGCTATCTCGTTCCATCGATTATATCAAGTTCACTACGTTCACGGTTTCTCCAAAACCATTCGTAGCCTTCCGTCATTTCACATGAATAGTCAATAAGTATTCAAGCTATGTATGTTGGCCAAAGTCAAGGCATAGTGATTGATAGCTATTGGGTATTCATGTGCAGCATAGATAGATGCGTTGGTTTGGGACAGTCGTACTTCTATTTTGGCCAAAGTCAAGGGTAGGTACGGGTGGGTACAAATTAACCTGGAGAATGACGGGTAGAACTTGACATGTGACTTATGATATTTTGGCCAAAGTCAAGGTCATAAGAGCATGGGGCAAAAATCCACATCGGGAGTTTTATAAGTACTGAAACTTGCTAGCGCTACTTACCATTTGGAGTGTGATAATTCTGGTAGGATTCCTTCAGTTTTGTCATGCGATGATATTTGGATCCCGATCCTACTGTGAGTATATGCTACTCCTCAGGAAATTTCTCACTTAACAATCAATGCTATAAACCTAGTAGGTGTCTAGAAAGGTGTTAGAGGGGCTACGCCCACAAGGAAAAGAGGTTACTTAATTAAGGAACTTCGCGAAAGCGTTGGAAAACCTCTCTTGAAGTACCGACACTGGCCTGGCTGAACGGTTAAGCAAGTATTGTACGGTGAGATTGATCCCGACTAATTCTTCCTTTATGATTTGAGGAGGGATTCGAGAGACAGTGGGAGCCATCCTGTTTAGACAAACTAAAAACCACTCTAAACTTGCAAGAGCATCATGCTAAAGTGTTTCTTTTCTCTCTCCTAATTGCAGCGACCAATCAAGATGACCGGACTTAAGTTATTACTAGATAAAAACATACTGATAGGGCCAAACTACAAAGATTGGCTCAGGAATGTCAAAATGGCAATCACTTATAACAAGTTGGGGTATCTTCTTACCACCAAAGCTCCCCCTGTCCCAGGTCCCAAAACCAGTGTCGTAGATAGGCAAATCTATAAGACCTGGGAAATCGACTGCGCGAAGGCCAAGTGCCTCGTGCTTGCCTCTATGGACAATGAACATCAGAGGAGGCACGAGAATATGGACCTCGAATCCATATTTCTCCATACAAAAGAACTGTAAGGAGAGCAATCTCGTATCGCCAGATACGAAGTGTCGAAGAAGCTATTTTCGGCAAGATTGGCCATCGGATCATCGGTAGCGGAACACGTGCTTAAGATGATTGGCTACATTGAGGAGCTCGCGAACCTTGGGACCACGTTGGAGAATGAACTCTATACGGACTTGATTCTCCAGTCCCTTCCTTCCACTTACGCCCAGTTTATCCTAAACTTCAACATGCAAGGAAAGGAGGTTGAACTTTCCGAGCTTCTGAACATGTTGAGGAGTGCTGAAGGCACCCTACAAAAGGGTAGGGAAACATCCACTTTGTTTGTAGGAGGATCTTCCTCTTCTAAGTCCAGGGCGAAAGCCAAGGGAAAGAAGAAGAAAGCCCCCGCCAAACCAAGGGGCGGTGTTAGTAAAGTGGATACGAAGGGAAAGGCAAAAACAACAAAGGTAGCGGGGAAGCTTGTGGGGAAGGAAGAGTGCTTTTACTGTCACAAGAGTGGACACTGGAAGAAAGATTGCAGGGCTTGGAAGGCCAGAACACAGGATCTGAAGCAAGTTGCGGCTTCAGCTTCAGTTGTGTATGTTATTGAAAACTGTCTATCAATAAACTCTACTTCCTGGGTATTGGATACCGGATCAGGATCTCATATCTGTAATTCTTTGCAGGCGTTGAGAAAGCGTAGGTTTTTGAAGGCAGGTGACATAACCCTCAAAGTTGGAAATGGAGCTAGCATGGATGCTGAGGCCGTGGGGGACTATCACCTGGGAATGTCGGATGGACATGTTTTGGTTTTACGTAATTTCTTTTTTGTACCCAATGCAACTTGTAATATCATTTCTGTATCTTTAGTTTCTAAAGAAGGTTATGAATTTGCGTTTGTAAGTAATGTTGTAAACATTCACCTTAATCAAGTTCTGATTGGGTCAGGTAAATTGAGCAATAGTATATACGTACTAAACCAACCACAGATTTTCAATGTCCAGAATACACACAAAAGAAAGTCTCCAGAAATCAATCAGACTTTCTTATGGTATTGTAGACTGGGTCACATTAATGAGAGAAGGTTGACTAAGTTACATACAGAAGGATATTTGGATCCGTTCGAATATCAATCATATGCAACTTGTCAATCCTGTCTCAAAGGAAAGATGACAAAGACTCCGTTCACTGGACACGGAGTGAGAGCGAGCGAGCTCTTGGGACTCGTACACAGCGACGTGTGCGGTCCAATGTCTACACATGCACGAAGCGGTTATTCTTACTTCATTACTTTTACGGATGACTTTTCAAGGTACGGATATGTCTTCTTAATGAAACATAAATCCGAGGCCTTTGAAAAATTCCAGGAATATAAGAATGAAGTAGAAAAACAAACAGGCAAAAGTATCAAGACACTGAGATCTGATCGAGGTGGTGAATACTTGAGTGCCGAGTTCCTGGATTACCTAAAAGAGAATGGAATTCTCTCTCAGCTTACTCCCTCTCAGCTTACTCCTCCATACACTCCGCAACATAACGGTGTATCGGAGAGACAGAACCGAACCCTATTGGATATGGTACGGTCCATGATGAGTAACACTGAGTTACCGCGATCATTCTGGGAATATGCACTAGAATCAGCTGCATACCTTTTGAATCGAGTTCCAACTAAGACTGTACCTACTACACCATATCAGATGTGGTGTGGGAAGAGACCCTATCTTAATCATATTAAGACATGGGGATGTCCAGCTTTTGTCAAAAAGCAGCATGTGGACAAACTCGAGGCACGCTCAGTACAGTGCAAGTTTGTGGGATATCCAAAGAACTCCAAGGGATATTTCTTCTATTGCGAAGAGGAACAAAAGGTTTTTGTTTCTCGCCATGCCCACTTTCTAGAACACCAGTTCTTGGAAAAGGAAATTAGTGGGAGCGCAATAGAACTGGAAGAAATTCCAGAACCACGAGCTATTACTGAAAGCTTAGTAGAACCAGAGGGTTCGAAAGATCAGTACATTCCTACGCCGCTCCGCAGGAGTAGTAGGCAGTCTCATCCGCTCGAGAGATACTACGGTTTTCTCATAGAAGGGGATAGAGAGGATTGCATCATTGATTGTGATGAGCCTACTAGCTTCCAGCAAGCCATTCAGAGCGTTGACTCGGTAAAATGGCTGGATGCAATGCGGACCGAAATGGAGTCCATGTACACCAACAAAGTATGGACGTTGGACATTGCTCCAGATGGGGTAAAACCCATAGGATGCAAGTGGATCTTCAAAAGGAAGATTGGTGTAGATGGACAGGTTGAGACCTATAAAGCTAGACTTGTTGCAAAGGGTTTTCATCAAAGACCTGGTTTGGACTATGACGAAACCTTTTCTCCAGTGGCTATGCTGAAATCCATTCGGATCCTTCTTGCCATTGCTGCCTTCCACGATTATGAGATTTGGCAGATGGACGTAAAGACCGCTTTTCTAAATGGAAGTTTAGAGGAGTGTGTCTATATGGACCAGCCAAAGGGTTTCATTCAGAGTGGGAGCAGCGGAAAAGTGTGCAAGTTGCTTAAGTCCATCTATGGACTAAAGCTGGCATCGCGGAGTTGGAACATCTGTTTTGATGAGACGGTCAAAAAAATTGGCTTTATCAAAAATCCAGATGAACCATGCATCTATAGTAGATTTGTAGCAAGAACTGTCGTATTCCTCGTTTTGTACGTGGATGACATTCTGTTGATAGGAAATGACATTCCTATGCTACAATCTGTCAAGGGGTTCTTGTCACACAGGTTCTCCATGAAAGACCTGGGTGATGCCTCCTACATTCTGGGGATCCGGATCTATCGTGATAGATCCAAGAGGATATTAGGACTTTCGCAGTCCAGGTACATCGACACCATACTGAAAAGATTTTAAGCGCAGTAACCTACCGGCTTGTCACGGGATCACCCTCTCCAAAGAGATGTCTCCCAAGACTGATTTGGAAAGGGATCGCATGTCTATTATACCCTACGCTTCTGCAGTAGGCTCTACAATGTATGCAATATTGTGTACCAGATCAGATGTTGCTTACGCACTGAGTGTGGTAAGCCGGTATCAGTCAAACCCTGGGGAGAAACACTGGATAGCGGTAAAGAACATTCTCAAGTACCTGAGAAGGACTAAGGAGATATTCTTGGTGTATGGCGGAAAAGACCTCCAGATCGAGGCCTTTGCTGACTCCAGCTTCCAGAGTGACAAGGATGATTCCAAGTCCATGTCGGGCTTTGTCTTTACCCTCAATGGAGGGGCGGTGTGTTGGAAGAGTTCCAAACAGGAAACCGTTGCTGACTCGACTATGGAAGCGGAATATATCGCTGCATCTGATGCCGCAAAAGAAGCCGTCTGGATAAGGAAGTTCTTGAAAGAACTTCAGGTGGTTCCGTCCATTGTTGATCCAATACCTCTGTATTGCGACAACAACGGGACTATAGCTTTAGCAAAGGAACCCAGGTCCCATCAGAAATCTAGACACATCTTGAGGCGGTATCACCTGATCAGGGAGATCGTGGATCGCCAGGAAATCGAGGTTCGGAGGGTTGCTTCAGAAGATAACACTGCAGATCCATTCACGAAGGCCTTACCCCAGAATCAGTTCGAGCGGCTGATCGAGATGATAGGTTTTCGATACGCCAGTACATGGCCTTAGTGCAAGTGGGAGATTGTTAGTGTATATGCCCTAGAGGCCATTACTGTATCATACTAGTATGTATATTACTTGATGGAAGCTTGGGATATTCACAGTTATATAAACAACTTGCTCGAAATGGTAGTATGCTACTTGGTTTGTCTCTGCTTTAATGTGTACATGTGTTTCTTTTATTATATCAGCTATACGCATTAGTGGAGCCCTTAGGATCTTTGCTTGATTACTAGCGTTGTGATGGCAGTCACACTCGTGGGGGCTGGGTAATCTACAAGTACATCCTTATTTACACGTCCCTGGTCGTGTGATTATCGAGATAGGGCATCGATACTCCGGAGTAGACTAGCGTATGCGCTTCTCATCCCAGCACGGGAGACGGCATGTCCCACAGCCGTCAGTACGTCGTACTTGAGATAGTATGCGGGTGCTCGTTAGGTTACGAGTACACTGGACAGGACTCGTCGGGAACTGTTGATTGGTATTATACCTATCGTCAGTTATCAGTTCCCAGGTGACATGAGTACAGCTTAGTACGCTGACTTGATACTGTCACTTCGCCTCAAGTGTGTTCCCACTATACTTTGATTACTACCCTACCACGGCTCAAAGGAGTCGTGCAAACAGGTAGTAGTTGGGTGCAGTCCCGAAGCACTTGGAGGCAGTGACGGTTAGACAGGATTCGGCTCTCCCGGTATTGGGGGTTGGCATCGCGCTGTGTCAAGGAGAGCCATTACATAAGTAGTCCATGGCCAGGGCAAGTGAGGTATACTGGTAGGTTTCCAGTGTTATCTCAGGGTGTTCTGGGCTACACTCCGACACGACTTGTACCGCTATTAGGGGCTGACGTTTTACCGCCCCCTAGGCCCGCCATGCGATGTTATCAGACGAACAGACCGGACTGTACGGAGATTGTCACATTCAGGCTCAGTAGGAGTTCAGATGGGTTTACCTCGTCTGTCTTCTTATCGGCATCTACCTGGGGACCGTTACGTACAGCTAGTGCCGCTTGCGGTCTGTGGTTAAACCCACTGCCAGCGTAGTGTCGAGTCTTTAGAGTCCCACACAGAGGGTTATTCGCCTATAGGCAAAATGAGTAGAGGTCGCATGGTTTTGCGACGGGGTTCGTTCACATTCGCGCACTTATGCACGTTTTGTGTCCGGACAGCTTATACTAGCGGGCTTTGGTTTAAGCCGGATCCTAGTATATGTTTTGGGAATGGTTTTATCTCATTGTATTCGTGTTCCTCGGAACACGGATACGGGTGTGTATGCACAGTTGACTGAGGGAGAGGCAGAGGACTTTCATTAGGGTTGATTACCATTGTCATTTTCTTAACCCTAATGGTTATGTGTGAAATATGATTTATTGATATTAGTTAATTATAATTGTGCATGGTTAGGGTTGTTAACCATTTGACTTTATTTGACTTGTTGACCTAGATTGACAACTTGACCGTAATCATTCCATAAGAAAGATGCTCTTTGATTCTTGCAAAAAGCATTTAATATGAAATGATAATGGTCATTTCTTGATTAAACCATGACAATTATATTTAGCTAATTATCTATTTTCATAATTCACACATATATGTGAGAAGAATGGTTCATTTCTTCTCATGCTATCAGTTTGATTCTCTCTCCTCCTCTTCCTCTCTCTCTCTAGCTCTCCCCTCTCATGAGTTGAGAATCCCTTGAGCTTGAGATAAATCCTTCTAAAATACTCTCTACTCTTTCTAAGGTTCTAGGATTAGCACTCCAAGCATCTTAGTTACTTCTAGTTTGAAGTCGAAGCCAAAGGTTGAGGCCCTCGGGTGGATCTTTCTTCGGCAAGAGAAGCGACAAGGAGAACCCGTTCTTTGACTTCAAGGAGCAAGAAGAGAAGGACTTGAAGACCTAGGTATAACCCCCTTTCCGAGTAGCTAACTCTCTTTAGCTTTGTCGTTAGTTTTGTTTAGCAAATATCCCTCCTTTATCAAGTCCATGTTGTCTAGTGTTGTAAAAATCAAATTTTTCATAACGTTTCCGCTTCCCCGCAAGCACCGGGGTAGGCAACGTGGACTTACAACTTGTAAGTCCTCTCGGCTTATAAGGAGAAAACACTCTTGTAAGATCCTTATGACTTATAAGAGAACACGCACTTAAGAATCCTCATGATTCCTAAGGATAAAACGCACTTACAAGATCCTCACGACTCGTAGGGAGAAACACCTTTATGAGACCCTTACGACTCATGAAGTCAAAAGCCTTAGTCGAGAGGATCCTAACCCTGTTTGCTAAGCCACCTTTGTTCGAAATGACAAAGGAAAATGATGATTCGCTCCTGGCAATATCCCAGTTGTAGCGATGTTGATGCCTAAATCGGTAACAAATTCAAAGTCCTTTCACGGCAAGTGAGGATTCGCTCTTGGCAATATTCCAGTCGCAGCGATGCTGATGCTAAGATTGGTATCAAATCTCAGGTCCATACTCGCAACAAAATCAGCGAGCCAAAAATACAAAAAAAATATATAACCGAAATGATTAGGCAACTCGCAATAAAAAGCAGCGAGTAAAAAGAAAAATAGCCGAAATGATTGGGTAACTCGCAATAAAAAGCAGCGAGTAAAAAGAAAAATAGCTGAAATGATATGGCAACTTGCAACAAAATCAGAAAGTAAAATATATGTATACAAAAATAGCCGAAATGATTGGGCAACTCGCAATAAAAAGCAGCGAGTAAAAAGAAAAAATAGCCGAAATAATTGGGCACTGCGAAAAATAGCCAAAATGATTGGGCAATCGTGACTTTCGTGATAATAAAAGCTGAAATGATAAAGCATCGCGGAATGAAATAAAAAAATGATGAAAGAATGAAACTTTTGCCCAACAGGCAAGTCCATACTGACCCCTGTACACAATCCAAGGGCATAAACGAAAAGAGAACTACATTTCCCAACAAACTATGTCAAAGGGAGAGTCAGATCTCGACGACAACATCTGCATTCCAGAAGATCAACACGGTGTTCCTTCTCGACGCCGCAGAAAGCGGAACAAGTCAATCAATGACCTCCCCGCCAGAACAACGCTCCGTCTCGGAAACAAGTAAGCCGATGACCTCCCCGCCGGAACAACGCTCCGTCTTGGAAACAAGTCCGCCAATGACCTCCCCGCTGGAACGACGCTTTGTCTCGGAAACAAGTCACCCAATGACCTCCCCACCAGAACAACGCTCCGTCTCGAAATCAAGTGACCTCCCCGCCAGAACAACGCTCCGTCTCGGAAAAAGTCAGCCAATGACCTCCCCGCCGGAACAACGCTCCATCTCGAAAACAATTCAGACAATGACCTCCCCGCCGGAACAACGCTCCGTCTCGGAAACAAGTCAACCAATGACCTCCCCGCCGGAACAATGCTCCGTCTCGGAAACAAGTCATCTAATGACCTCCCCACCGGAACAATGCTCCGTCTCGGAAACAGGTCAACCAATAATCTCTCGATTCGTCTCGACCCCCAGGGAAATCAGTGTCCCTGCGCAACCCCCTCAACCCGTAAAATGAAAACTCTCTTGTGAGATCCTTACGACTCTCAAGAGAAAAACGCACTTAGGAGTCCTCACGACCCCTAAGGAGAAATTACACCTACGAGATCCTATCGACTCGTGGGGATAAACGTCTTTATGAGACCCTCACGGCTCATAAAGTTGAAAAGTCTTAGGTGGCAGATCTGAACCTGTTTCCTAAGTCATCACTACCTTACAAGGAGTTCAAGATGAACCGTTATCTACCATCTACAGGCCACATTTGCTAAAGTCACATGCCAATGACACGACAAAGAAAAGAAAGCGATAGTATGAGATAAAATATGTCTTTTATTCAGGAATTCAAATGAATACAGGATACATCACTTAAAAGAATCAAAAGTGAATGCATGTTATTCACCAATTACAAATTTTCAGTAAAAAAAATAATAATACAAAAACGACTGCTAAGAAAGAGGCATCTTCAATAAGTCAGCAAGCCGCTCGTGCACTCCTCTCAATCCCTTCTCGTGGTCAGCCACCGCGGCCAACTCCGCTTCAGTTTGAGTTCGCTGCTGCGAACAGGACGAAATCTTTTCATCAGTTTCTAGCATGGCAGCCTCGCAGTCCTGTAAAACCCACTCGGTAGAGTCAAGCGCCCGTCTTAGCATCAACCCAGCCGAAATGCATCACTGGAGATTGTCGAAGACAGATTTTAACTGAGCAGCATTCGCTTCAATCTGGGCGCGCAATCGGACAGACTCGTTGGAAGCCACTTCGTATTCCTTTCGTCTCAGGGCCGCCTCTTGTTCAAAATGACGAAGGAAAGGAACACTATGCTCAACCCATGCAGCTCGCTAGGAATTCAAAGCCAGAACCTCATGAGCAAAACGCTTGAGCTCAATCTCGTGCAGGTAGGCCTCGATCTTTCTGCAGTAATTAACCCAACACTCGACGACGCCTTCATCATGGAAGTTCACGAGTGTCGCCGGAATAGGATTAACCTCAGCAGCAAAATCTGCAGTGGATGTGAGGGCCTCTGCGTCAAGATCCTCGACGAATTCGCTCAAAATTCGCCGGCTATTCGCAGCGCCCCTGGAAGATGGGCATTTAGCAAAGGGCCCTGCCAGCATTGGGATGTGAGACTCAAAGGGAGCTGGAGCCGGTGCGATTGCTGCAAAACAAATTATGGTCAAATATCGACTCGGGAGGTAAAGAAAATACACGAGCGAGGGAGTCTACTATACCGATGTAGCAGGTGGCAAAATTGGGAGTACCGGAGGCGTGGCTATTCTCTCGTCCCCTCCTCCAATCTGTGACGCTGCGATCAATATAAAGAAGACTTAGCAACAATACGGCTATTCATAAAAGAAAGAAGGAGACAATAGCTGAAGGATATACTAACCAGCACCAGGAGGCGGAATGACTTCCGGTTGGAAGGAGAAATACGGGTTCAGCACTTGATATAGATGGTCAAAAAGGACTCCTGCAAAGTTGTGACAATATACTATCAATACAAGGAGGATGATACGCACGGCGAAACCGATAGATCGCAAACCTATACCTTCCAGCATTTCAGAGGACATAGGAGAAGGCGAGGGAACGACAACCGTCATGGCGACGACCGGAGGTGCGTCAGATGGCACAAGCTCAGTGTTCACTGCACCTACAAACAAAATATCATCAGAGGGAGCTGAACAGGATTGAGAAATAAAAAGAGAACAGTGACCCAAGACTTACCTAATGGGTCATCAACCAAAACCGCAACGGAAGCATCACCAGGCGTAGCGGCTTCTTCGCTCTCCCTCAGAGGAGTAGTTTCTGCGCCCATGGCTTCATCCCTTAATTCGACGAGGGCCTTCATGTTGCTTGCGACGCCTGCCGATACCAGGGAGCCACACGAGGAAAGAGCGGCAGTCTGGACAGTCCCAGATTCCAGAGAGAGGATAGCAACTTCGAGCACGATAACCGCCAGGGTTTCACCCGTCATTCCATCGCCAAGACTTGGCCCTGAAGAAAATGCATATATTAAAATTCGAAGATCAAGTTCTAGTAAAAGACTCAGCGTTACGTTACCTTGGAGCAGCTTTTCGGTTTCTTCCCGAGCTGCGATCGCAACCTGTCTACCGGCTGTAGACAACGCAGAGGGAACATCCGCCGAAAGAGTATCCGCAAGAGGAATGATGCTTGAGCTTGCACCCAAGGCTAAACTGGCATCGTGTTCCCTCGCCGCATGCTTCCTATGCTTCCTTTCGGTCTGAGCAGTGAGAAGCGATCTCCTCAAGACCTTTGATAAGGGGATGTCGTCGTCCGAACCAAGCTCTGCCTCTGGAGCTGTTATGGCGTCCTTCATCGGCTGCTTCAACAAAGCCTCCTGCGGAGACGTTGGGAGAGCTGGGGCCACAATTGCTGCCTCCGGAAGTTTTTCTGTATCGCTGCTCGGGATCGGCGCTACACTTGGAATAACTCGAGTCGAGGTAGTCCTTGCAACAAGATGAAAGAAAGGGTCAGAGCACGAAGAAAGAAAGGAATAAAGGCATAATGAACGGAATTTTACCAAGGCCCAAAGAAGCGCGGAGCCTCTCTTCCTCTTCAAATGTCTTGAGGAAAGCCGTGAGAGCCTTTTCGGCAGAAATACCTGTTGAAGAAGAAAACGTCAGTAGAAGCATGATAAAAGAAGATAGCCACGGAAGAATGTAACTAAAGTATACCTGACTTCACGATAGTGATCAGTGCCGCTTCATCGCGAGCCAGTCGCTCGGAAGCCACAAGGGCAGCCTGGAGATCAGTATCATCCGCAGGTGCAATGAATAAACCCTCATTGGTCCCATACTCGCACAAACCCTCGCTGTAAGGAGCATGCGGCTCCTGGACAAATATAACGTCGACAGAAAACAACGACTTCTTCTTCTTTTGTGAGCGAGCGCCGGCAGCCGAGGACAAGAGCTTGCGCTTAACGGGCGTTTTTGGGCGGCGGGTCCTGATTTCTAAACGTCAGACTCCGGGGACGCTGCAGCTACCGTTTCTTCAGGAACACGGGGTAAAGGCTTCTCAGGAAAAGCGCGCGGGACCGCAACCGCAGCAGCTTCTCTTAAGGAAGGACCAACAGTGGTCCGTCGCTTTAAGGGGACAGCTGGATTACCGGCAGGGACCGCACCCTTGCGATCGAGCAGTAACCGCTTTTCTTCCCTAATAACAGCACCCGTCGGATGCTGGTACCACGCCACGTATGCGTTCGAGGCTTTCGAAACGTAGCTCGGCTCACTGATGAGAAAGTTGGACCCGGTATTTAGCCGCATGAAGTGGTGCAGCGTGCTGCGGATACCCTCTTCCATAGAAACTGGCTCAGCTAAAAAAGCCTCAAGCGGGACACCCTGATCATAACTCGACTATTGAGCAAAATGGTGTAGGTTATACCTCATGAACAGCGCCGAGTCGTTCTGCCTGAACACTAAAAAGCCCGGCCTGATTGAATACAAATGCAGAATCTCCCGAGCCTTCAATGTAGGAGCCCCGTCTTTGAAGCTATCGCGCAACGGCTGCACCGTTTTAGTGGATTCCTTGCCGATGGTTAAGACCTTATCGACGAAAGTCATGGTATCCCTGACCATACGTGGGCGAAGGACCAGACCCCGAGCCTCTCGCTGTGACGGATCTAAAGCAGAAGCGTCAACTAGAAACATAACTCTGGGGAAATTATAACTGTTATAAAAACGGGGCCGTTTGTGGACTCCAAAAGCGCCGAGCACATGCAGCTCGATCAACGACGTGAAATAGTGCAGTAGAAGATGTACGGGCTGTACCCCCGGCTGAGTGGTGTCTGCCGCTAAGCTTAAGCCATGATACAGGTGAGCCAGCCCAGCGATCCCGACGGCCACTCGCTTCCCGGCAACCATTCGGTGAGCCGGATAGAAGACGGATGGCCTCATATAGCGAGGGTGCATTAGGAGCACAAACCAGCTTAACCATAGCCCGAGGAACCCCAAAAAGAGCGTCTCTTCGTCGACATCTAAAGCTGCGAGCTTTGCAAAGGGGACGACCGGGGTGTCTGGGATGAAGAAATTCCTTTGATCCGCTTCCGCTGTCGGCTGATTGTCCAAGCCAAAACCAAAAGGATCGTCAAGCTTGGCGAATTTTGCAGCTTGTTTTGACAAGACTTCCGGGCGAAGAAAGCGGGCCATGAAAGCCGCAAAGCTGACTCCGTGCCCTCCGGACTCGAGAAACAGACTCTTGTAAATATTCAACACCTTGATTAGACTCGGGAATCGATGTTGAATAGCATTCTCCGGAGTGAGACCCATCACCACTGATTTGGTGGCGAAGATGTACTCGTCAGGGGGAAGTATTTCCTCGTAATGTTCCCCTCTGACGGGTAGGCCCAAAATTTCTGCAAATTCCTCTAAGGAAATCGAAACCTCCCGTTTCGATAAAAGAAAGGTGTGAGTCGGGGTATTCCACTGTTCCAAGAAAGCCTTGACCCACCATACGTGAGGCTCGGGATACTGGAAAAGGAATGCGTAGATAGCAGGGTACAACCCGAGCTTCAACAACTGCAATTTTTTGGCCGACAAGATGTATCGAGCCCACTGCAAGTATCCGGCTGAATGGCGAGGAGTCAAGCCTATCATGTATGCCTGCCCCCAAGGGCGCGACTCGCCTTGACATATGCGCCGCCCCAGAATATCTAAAGCCATCGGCGGCTGTACAGGTATCAAGCCCATAGAGGGCTCGAGGCGTCCATCCGTAATCCAGTTAACCTCCTCCACAGCGTAATTCACCTGGGGCGAGTCAGTATAATGAATGGCGTAAATTGGCTCTGAAGGTGCCGCATAAGAGAAACTGCGCCGACCTCGAATAATTTGGTTGTACCACAACCCCCATGAGTGAAGAAACTTCTGCTCTGGGTCGTGATCTTTAATCAGTGCAAAAACTTCCCGATCCACAGGCGCATCGGCGTATGCACTCTCTGGGCGAAAAAATGGGAAAGAAGAGTCAAAAGACATAGTACCTACGCAAAAAGAAATGAGGTTTAGATGTCAATACTACATTACAAATTCTGACATTTGGTACTTTAAATTTGTACCACACTGTAATGCAGGAAAAAGGGACCGAGGGGGACCCACAAAATCAAAGTGACGGCTCATCATTGATGAGACAGTCAATCATTAAGGAGGAAATCCTAAAAAGATCCTCATTTAATGAGAAACTCATTGGGCCAAGGAATTAAACCCCCTCGAGAGCAGCGCTTTTTGCAGCCAACTTTAATTATGATGGGAATAAAAATTCCCCAAATTTCTAAGAGCCATGCTCTGTGAAAACGATGGAGTAATCCATCATAACCTTAAAAAGCAAAGCTTTTTGCAGAGTAAAAACTCCAAGATCTTTAAGATCTACAAAACGAACTCTAAGAGTTCTTCATAGAGATGAACAGTGTTCCAATTAATGGGTTAAATAACCCTAAAAATCCATTTTAAGATCTACGATCTGAGAAGAGTAAAGCTCTGTTAATAGGTTCGATCCTTACCAAATTTGGGCAGAGTTCTAACTCTAAAAGGAATTTCCTTGGGCAGAGATCTTAGCTCTGAAGGGAGAATTAAATTCTCAGAAACAAGAAACGAAGATGAACAGAAGCCATCTCAAGGGCCAAAGGCCCTACTTATAGGCGCTGGAAGACGATCCAACTTCCAAGATGATCCAATGGTGGAAAAGCCGCCACCGTTGCACTTACGTGTAAGCCACGTGAGCGCAACGGTGGGGGGGAATTTGTTTCCCCAATAAGAGAGCAAGGCTCTGTTCAAAATTTGAACTGAGGCAGTGCCTCATGTGCAAGGCACGAGAAAGCCAGCCGCCAAGAGTTAAAAACTCTGAGGCAGCGCCTCACGTGCAAAGCACGAGAGCGAATGCGCCAGAACTAAAAGTTCTCCACCCTTGGATCAAAGATCCAACGAAGAAGATAAATCATCAGAGCACAGAATTAAATTCTGATTGAGAAAATACTCCTCAAATCTTTCTAAACAAGAAAGATTGTGCTCTGTAAATCAGAGCACCATTGGATCAAAGATCCAATGGTGATTAAAAATCACCAAGATACAGAATAAGTTCTATATGGGAAAATATTTTTCCAATCTTTCTAAATAAAAAATATTATGCTCTGTAAATCAGAGCACCGTTGGATAAAAAATCCAATGGTGATTAAAAATCACTAAGATACAGAATAATCTCTGTATGGGAAAATATTTTCCCAATCTTGTTAAAAACAAGAAAAATGTCTTCTGTAAAACAGAAGTCCTTGGATCAAAGATCCAACGGTGGATAAATTCCGCAAATCAATTAAGAAATCTCTCAATGAGAGATTTCCTTAACTGAATCAACAAATATGCCTCCACTATATAAAGACCCCAAGACTTCAAGTCTTAGAAGGAGGAAACCCCCCCCTAAACTTCAAACTTCAAGACGACAACAATTTCTCCTCAAAGTAAACGAAAATAAGAGAGATCACAGCATCTCCTTCATATCTAAGAGTTTAACTCTCCCATCATAAGAACTTAGTTCTTTTTCCAGATCTCGGGTCTATAAGACAAAGTCTTTCAGAAGTGAGAATTTAATTCTCAGAGAATTGAATTGAGCAGAACAGAAAACTCAGTGCTTAGCACTCAAAGTCTGGCGCTCAACGCCGAGCGCTCCACGTGCTCCTCACATGGGCGCTATTTAATAAGCAGTGCTTAGCACTCAAAGTCTGGCGCTCAGCGCCGAGCGCTCCACATGCTCCTCACGTGGGCGCTGTTTAATAAGCAGCGCTTAGCACTCGAAGTCTGGCGCTCAGCGCCGAGCGCTCCACGTGCTCCTCACGTGGGCGCTATTTTAGAAGAAGCGCTTAGCATTCGAAGTCTGGCGCTCAACGCCAAGCGCTCCACGTGCTCCTCACGTGGGCGCTATATAATAAAAAAGTTGCTTAGCACCCAGTATCTGGCGCTCAGCGCCGAGCGCCTCACGTGCCTTGCACGTTGGCGCCATAAGTTGTTTAACACTCCTTATAGAAGAATATATATAGAAAAAGAAAAAGAAAAAGGGGTGTCAGAACCCAAATCAATGCTCAGCAGTGCTAATACGGAAAGGGGATCAAGACCAAATAAGTAATCAAGTGGGCTGAGCCCAAGGTTGGTCAAACCCCAAATCGACCGAGCCCTATGTCTTCTTCTAAATTGGCCTTAGTCCCAAAACAAGGCTACCAAGTCCTTGATGAACATTCATTGGTTCAAGGGTACATCTCCTCACACCTCTGATATATATCATTGTAATTCTTCAACGTCTTCAGAGAGGTGGCGGGTCCTGACAACCAGCAACCGTCGACCGCAACTTCCTTAATCTAATAACGGACCGCAACGTCCTTAAACTACTGTGGACCGCAACGTCCTTAAACTAATAACGGACCGCAACATCCTTAAACTACAGTGGACCGCAACGTCCTTAAACTAATAACGGACCGCAACATCCTTAAACTACTGTGGACCGCAACGTCCTTAAACTAAACCCTCACCTTAAAATGGTGATCTGTGGACCGCAACGTCCCTAAACTAACAACGGACCGTAACGTCCTTAAACTAAAACAATAGAGGCCAAATGCTCTCTTGTTGGATCTAAATGATTCTAAAACCTTGTTAAGTAGATCTTAGTCTAAAATTAGACTAATGTATCCTTAACAAACATTTAAGTTGATTTTAATCTCAAACGAGATTAACGAGCCTTAAATCAAACCAAATCCAAATCTAAGAAAATACGGATTTGGACTAATCCACGCCCTACGGGCGACAACACGAATTAGTCTCCGTATACAATCCACGGGAAACCAAAAATAAAACAAACACACAAGAACGAAGTGACCTTCTGGAGCTGGAGAAAGTGGTTATCACGATACGGTAACGTAATTAACTGCAGGGGCTTGCGCCTGCAGGGAAAAGCGTCCCCACAATCAAAAACCCCTCACCACAAGGGGGAATCTGACGAAATCTGCTACAATGGCCGCATCTGTCCAAACCTCGAATACACGGTGTCATAACTCAACTTGGCATCTTCGGAGAGGTGGACAGATAAAACCAAATAGCATCTTCCCCTAAAATTCAGGCCAGACGTCCTAACGTCCCGGTCGCGTATTTCGGCGGTAAACATGACTCAAGCATGATGTCAAGTAAGCCGACGATCGATTTCTTCCTCCTCTTAGAACTTGTGCTAGCGCTAGCAGAAGAACGCTTCCTTCCCCTCGGCTCTTTGGCGCGACATTGACCAACCTCACTTCTGGTATCCCCCTTTGGCGATACTACCGCTGATGACACCGCCACTGATGACGCTGCCACTGGTGATACTACTGCTGGCGCTTCACTAGAAGCCTTTGCTTCGGCTCTAGTGCTTACCGGCATACCAGCAGTACAGGGGGTCGATTCTATTTCAGCGGCTCTGGAGATAAGTACCAGACCGCTATCCCTCAATACAGGGTAAACCACTGACCGCGGTCACAACGGAACGCTAGTGACTTGGGTCAGAGTTGGGGCTCTACATTCGAAGAGTACCCGCCTCTCCTCGGCAATGACAGGACCGACTCGATGACGATACCAACTCTTGAAAGACCCCACAGACCTTGGAAGACAGTCGGACTCAGGGATCATGAAACGGGAGCCGGTGTTCATCCGCATAAAATGATGGATGACGTCATGAGTGACTTCCAGAAACGGAGTGGGCTCAACTAAAAACGCCTCGAAAGGGACACCCTGGTTATAGCCCAATTGCTGGGCAAAGCGGTGCGGATTATACCGCATAAAAAGAGCCGTGTTATTCTGACGGAACACCAACTAGCCCGGCCTAATCGCGTACATGTGCATAATCTATTTAGGCTTTAAAGATGGCGCTCCCCCTTTTGACAGATCAAACAGCTGTTGAACGGGCCCAGCAGGAGCAGAGGGGACTTGGTAACTAAACACCATCCCACCCTCGTTTGAATATGGATTGAGCAACACGCGGAGGGCCCTTAGCTGAGTCGGATCGGGAGCAGAAGCATCCACCAACCTCATAACCCGTAGGAAGGTATAGGAGTCATAGAAATCTGGCCGCCGATGTGCTGCAAATGCTCCCAGTACATGCATCTCGATCCACGACGTGAAGTAGTGGAT
Organism: Agapanthus africanus; assembly: GCA_030015575.1. Lineage (NCBI taxonomy): Eukaryota > Viridiplantae > Streptophyta > Magnoliopsida > Asparagales > Amaryllidaceae > Agapanthus > Agapanthus africanus. Next base: position 42,436,262 of record JASDDO010000024.1, on the reverse strand, counting down.
GGAGAAATTCACAACATCCGCACCTGGAGTCGAAGTATTGGCGGCAACGCTTAATCCATGATATAGGTGCGATAGTCCCGCAATGCCAACGACCAATCGTGCCCCTTCAGCTACGCGATGAGCGGGATAGAAGACGGAGGCTCTCATGAAGCATCGATGCGTCGGTATGGCGAACCAACTGTGCCAAAGGCTGATGAAGCCGACGAAGAAGGTCTCTTCGTCCATGCCACGGGCCGCAATCGCATTGAAGGACACGGCCGACGAGGTCGGAATATAAAATTGCGACACGTCTTCCTCTTTGGCCAGCAGTTTATTCAGCCCAAAACCAAAAGGGTCGTTAATGTTCGCAAAATTTGGAGTCTCTTTGGATAAAGCGTCTTCACGGATAAAGCAGGCGATGAAGCTCTCAAAGGTGACGCCCTGCCCCTCTAACGTCGTGGACAATTTCTTAAAAATACCCAGAGCCTTGATTAGACTGGGGTACTTATGGCGGACGGCATTTTCAGTCGTCAGGCCGTCAAGCATAGCCGGCATGTTCGTGAACACGTACTCGTCGGGAGGCAGCAACTCTTCATAATGATCTCCCCTGATTGGCAATCCAGAGATCTCGCGAAACTCTTCCAGTGAATAGAGACCCCGGGATCCCCTAGCAAGAATGTATCGGTGGGAAGATTCCATTGGTTCAGAAAAGCTTTAACCCACCAGACGTGACGGGCCTGGTAATGTAATAGAGACGCGTACACCGCTTGATACGGCCCAACCTTCTGTAACCGTGCACGGTGGGTGGAAAGAACGTATCGAGCCCAGGGAAGATAGCCTACTGGGTAGCGGGGGGTAAGGCCTACCTTATAAACTTTTCCCCATGGTTGGGCTTCACCTTGACATATGCGGCGCCCCGGGATATCTATAGCCGGCAGGAGCTAGTTAGGTATCCCGGTTGTTGACGGCTCAAGCCGTCCTGTAGGAATCCAGTTAGTCGCCTCCACCACATAAGCGGTCTGCGGGCGTTCCATCAGCAATATTGGGCGGAGGGGCTCTGTTGACACCTCACAAGTAAAGCTGCGGTGGCCCCGGATGATGTGACCATACCAAACTCTCCATAAGAGTAGACTCGTACAGTCCCTGTCATGTGCCCTGATCATTACCATAGCTTCCTCATCCGACGGCGATTGCGGAAAAGCGGCGTCTGAGCGAGTATAAGGAAAGTAGGGAAGTGAAGCCATTGTTCTTGAAATAACATTAATAAAATATATAAGTATATAATAACAGAAGAAAACGACAGGATGTTTGTTTCATGGGACCACTACCCACAAAACACATGACCCCTACAAAATCAATATGGCGGCTCACCAATGAGGAAGCAAAACAACCATTGAAAGAATCGAAAAGGATTCTCTCCAAACAGTGAAGTTTAAACAACTCTTGAAGCACGTTCTATTAGAAAATGCAACAGATTCAAATCTGCTTTAAGGGTATTAAAACCCTAAAAGTATTCGAGAAAATCAGGGGATAATTTTTTTTTCTAAATCTCTATTTCAGAGCCAAGTTCTGTGGGTATTCGGAATTAAATTCCTTTAATAAAGGGATTAAATCCCAGAAAACCCCTATAGCAAGGAGGCAAGGAAAACGGAATTAAATTCCAAGGTTCTTAAAAGATCGGTGATGGGGTAAAACCCTAAAAGGAGGATTAACAATCCCTAGTGATTTAAGACTTTAAAATCTACAAAAAAAATAATATATGTTTTGGGATCTTTAAGAAACTGATTCAAGAAAAGAGATATGCTCTGATGATGGATTTAAAATCCAAGGCAGAAAGCAAGAGAGGGTCGTTCAAGATCCTTACTCAAAGAGAAGTTTTGTAGAGTTTAACTCTGAAAGATTTTAAGGCAGGGAACTAAGCTCTGAAGATGAGAATTAAATTCTCAAGAAAATAACCAAGGAAGAAGATGAAGGAACAGGGGGCTTCCCAGAGGCGAAAAGCCCTGCATTTATAAGATATGATGGGAGCGGTTCATCTTCCCGTTCCGCGAGGCAGATCCAACGGTTGTAAGGGTGATAGCGTTGCACTCACGTACAAGCCACGTGAGAACAACGCTGGGGGCATTTGTTCCCTTACAAATAAAAGAGAAAAGGGGATAGGGAAAATTCCACACTAATGGAGCCTCATTTGCCCACACGTGAGCGCCTATATACAAAGATTATAGGCGCTGCATTTAAACAATTGACAGGCTGAAATTGAGCCTCACGTGTAAGCACGTGAGTATCTATATAAAAAGTATATAGGCTTCATATTAAAACAAATAGCAGGCCGGAGAAGCTCACGTGATAACACGTGATGCCCTTTTTAGGTTGTTGCATATAAGCAAACAAGTTTAACTCCGTGGGGGTCACGTGCTTCACGTGAGTGTTCCTAAACACCTTCCAAGCTGATAGAATTAAATTCTAAATAAAAGAATAAAAATCCTATTTGGAAAATATTTCCTTAAATCTTTCTAAACTATCTGATAGAATTAAATTCTATATATATGGGAAATATATCCCTGATCTTCATTAGAACATAAACATCTTCTCTGTTGTTAAGCGAAAGACATTTGGATGAAAGATCCAACGGTGATCGTCTGATAGAATAAAATTCTATTTTAGGAAAATATTTCCTAATCTGGTTAAAAAATAAGAAATCTTCTCCGTTAAACAGAGAGCCTTTGGATTAAAAAATCCAACGGTGAATAAAATTCACCGATTGATCTAAAAGATCATGGAATCAATCATGATCTCTCAATGAGAGATTATCTTAACAAATTGATTCTTGTTCTTCTCGTATAAATAGGAGAGGAGGAGAGAACACAGAGTGACCCCTCCATAAGCTTTGAGAAACAAAAGGAAAAGAGAAAAAGAGAATTCAATTCTCTAGAGGAAGAAGATCTCCTTCTTAAACAAAAAATCCTAGGTAAGAAGAAAGCACAGAAATTATCTTATCTCTTCTTTAAGGGTTTAACCCTTCATAAAAAGAACTTCGTTCTTCCTCTGGTTAAGTTCTGCAGAAGCAGATATCCCCACAAGTTGAGAATTTAATTCTCATCGGGGAGATTCTGTTATGCAGATTCAAAACTTAGGAGAAAGAACTAAGTTCAAAGAATTTGATTATTCCAAAAGTATATAGGAATTTAATTCCTCTGATAAAACTAGGGTTTAACCCTGTAAAAGAATTTAATTCTTATAAAACAAGGGACCTGAAATTCTCAAAACTCAGATCAAAATCTCTATGCATATAAAAGAAAAAACTGGTGATTCATTAGCGTTCAACGCTATAACGAATGCTCACGTGTTCCCACGTGAGCACCTTTGATGAACTAAAAGGAATGACTGAGATCGAATCACGTGTTCTCACGTGACCCCCAAACAGTTGCTTAACACTTATATGGAAAAAAGGAAAAATCCAAAGATAGCGCTCACATTTTGAGCATCTCACATGTCTGCATGTGAGCACTATATGAGCTAAGTGCTTAACACTTATAAAAGGAAGAGGGAATAAACCCAAAGAGGCAGTGACCAACTCTGGGGCGCCTCACGTGCCCACACGTGAGGGTCACAAGAATTAAGTGTCTAACACTTATATACAGACGGGGATTTATACCCAAGTGTACAACGCTAACTTTCAGGCGCCTCACGTGCTACACGTGAGTGCCCCAAATTTCAGTGTTTAACACTGCTTTAAAGACTCACGTGGGAGCACGTGAGCACCGAGCATATATTAGTTTTTAACACTATAAGAAACCAACTTCAGCCCCAAATTGACTAAGTCTTCATGAGATTAAAATATCTTGGATCTCCAAATAGACCGAGCCTCTATGCTCGTGACTTCCCAAACTAATTGACCAAAACGATATCCATCCTACATCTCCTAAGTTAATCTTAGTCTCCCAAAAATGACTAATGATTCTTGGATGGTCCACCATGATCTCTCCCCTCAATCTGGAATTTGGTTCAAGGGTACATCTCTCTACACCTCTGATACATGTCGTTGTAATTCATCAACGTCTTCAGAGAGGTGGTGGGTCCCGAAAACCAACTGCTTTTGGATGCACTTCCCAAAATGGTGACAACAGACCGCAGCGTTCTTAAACTATCTATGGACCGAAACATCCTTAAACTACCAATGGACCGAAACTTCCTTAAACTAAAGCAATAGAGCCCAAATGCTCTTTTGTTGGGTCTGAAGGATCCCAAAATCCTGTTGAGTAGATCTTAGTCTAAAATTAGACTAACGTATCCTTAACAAACATTTAAGTTGATCTTAATCTTAAACGAGATTAACGATCTTTAAAATCAACCCAAACCCAAATCTAAGAATATACGGATTTGGAATAATCCACGCCCTATGGTTGACAACATAAATTAGTTTCCGTATACAATCCATAGACAAACAAAAATAAAACAAACACACACGATACGAAGTGAACTTTCGGAGCAGAAGAAAGCGGTTATCGCGATGCGGTAACGTAATTAACTGCAGGGGCTTGCGCCTGCAGGGAAGAGCGTCCCCACAATCAAAAACCCCTCACAACGAGGGGGAATCTGACGAAGTCTGCTAAAACGGCCGCATCCGTCTAAACCTCCGATACACAGTACCATAAATCAACTTGGCATTTTCGGAGAGGTGGACGGATAAATCCAAATAGCATCTGTCCCCAAATTCAGGCAAGACGACTTACGCGGTTTCATCTCTGTTTTTGGCGGTGAACAAACTACTTCCCAACGATTCTCATAGCTTCCCTTACCTCTTCTCTCTAATTCTAACATGTAAGTTCCTACTTCCCCCTTCTCTTCTATTGAAACGAAATCACTTTTCAAAACTAGTCGAAAGCGGAGTTAATCCGACTTCCGATTCCATTTTAACTAAAAACACAATTTTTCTTCAGAACAAATCCACTATCTTTTTGTATATTGTTTAACAAACATAATACAATATTCACAACAAGTTTCATCTCAAAATAATATAAATTGCAACTTCTATTCCATCTTTACGGTAAAATGCCATCATGTTACATACGACATTGTTTATTCAATTTTACCGTATTACTTTTAGAAAAATCAAGAGGTAATGACCTACCTCATCACAACATACATTTTTGACATTGCACGATAACTCTTGGGACATTAGTTTATGAGAAAATACAAGTTTACGATTAAATACAATAAAACATTCAAAAACCGTTTTCTTTAAAAGTGTATTATTTAATTCCTAGCAAATACGCCTCTACAACCCATTTTGGGGAACCTCGATCGGGATGGTACTGGTTATCGCACATCCTCGGGCCTAGTAGAGCGAGATGCAAACCTCCGCAAGGAGCATTCGATCTCGATGGAATTTTTAATGCAATCTTTAAGAAAAATGTGATTTCTATTTAATAAATAAATTCTATTTTTTATAAATATTAGATATATATATATAACCACTATCAAAATATCTACTTTAAATATATTTTATATATATTCCATGTTTTCTAAATCAAAGGAATCACAAATTTCATGAAATTACCTTTACAATTCAATACCATTCCAAGATTACACTAAAATACCATATACAATGAAATCTAGTTTATATCCACTAGAATATTTCACTTTATAAAAATTAAGATTATGAAAACCCTAAAGACAATAATTAAATACTTGAGGTGTATTTTGAAAATATATCAAAACCATTTTTCATAAAACCCCCTCAAGTTATATTAATTTATAATAAGGACCCTAGTAAATATAGGTTTAAGCGGGACCAGTTCTCTTGAGCCTCACGGAGCCGAAGAATATGGGTGCTTACCTATCTAAGGTAGACAACCTAAAAACGGTGTTATCAATATGGTAATTGTCTTGGAAAAAGACACAAATCCTGTCGTCCATGTGCAGCAGTTACCGATAACTCCAAACTAATCAGGACTTCAAATTCTGTTTAAAAGTCTGACTCAGTTGGAGTCATGGTCAAATCGTAATACAATATGACTTGAATTCATTTCAAGTATAACTGCAATACAACATGAATCCATTTATACCAGAATTCAATCTATATCAACATAACTCGGCTGAACCGAACCATGGATATACTCTGATTACCTGACTATCCATCTATATCCATTCCGTTTACATGATATCATGGTTTCGGAAAGTCTTCCATTTATAAAACAATACGATCGATACAAAAGACATTACGGGGTTTATAAAGGGGTAGACTGGTACGGAACATGTTAAAGGTGGCACAAGATGGTCATTAAAAGACGTATCTATACATCAATGCTGTTGTTCTGCGGTTTTATCGACGGAGCCTTGTACTACGGGTTACCAAAATCCACGGTGTAAGTTGGACTCCTCTCGTATACACTGGCATATTCTGTACCAAGATACAAACAACTGTGTTAACATTATAATCAAAAATTACTAGTTATACTCTCTTATTTGTCTATTCTATTTCTTTCTTTCTTTGGGAATTACCGAGCGATTGTTCGCTGACGACATTCCTTCTCTTTTCTTTCTTTGGAATGTTGTCAGGAGGACCCAACGCTGAAGAGTTCGAGACCAGCCAGGAGCACTTGGAGCCGACCACTGAGCAGCACGACCATTAGGCTTTACTTGTACATACTTTTCATTTCAGTTATGCCATTGTTTAGGCATTGCATTCCAGACTTGTATTTACTTTCCAGTATTGTATTGTAAAGAAATGTTGAATAAATAAAAGTTGATGTTCTTTTATATCTCTTCTTGTGTATTTTTTTATATTGCTTAGATACGCTTAGCGTGTTTACTTCTGAGTAAATATGTCGCGTGAACCGTACACCAGGAAGCGGGGCATGACAGTTTTTGTTTGTTTAGGTTGCCCGTAGATTGTATACGGCGACTAGTTTCTGTCGTCACCCGTAGGGTGTGGATTAGGCCAAATCCGTATATTTTTATATTTGAGTTTGGGTTGATTTAAGGATCATTAATCTGGTTTGAGATTAAGATCGACTTAAAATATATGAGCGCTCGGGCTCAAGTATTTTAGTTTAAGGACATCACGGTCCATTATCGCCATATTTGAGGCGTAATGTTAGTTTAAGGACGTTTCGGTCCATTATTGCTGTATTTGGGGGGCGAATATTAGCTTAGGGACATTTTGGTCTATTATCGCCATATTTGGGGGCGAATATTAGCTAATGGACATTTCGGTCCATTATTGCCGTATTTGGGGGCGAATGTTAGTTTAGGGACGTTTCGGTCCATTATCGCCGTATTTGGGGGCGAATGTTAGTTTAGAGACATTTCAGTCCATTATTCATCTTGCGCGCACGTATATTTGTCACGTGAAGAAGTGAATAATGGAGATATGGAATGTGCCCAATTTGGGGGCACGATCCGATTTGAGGCGTGCACGTCAATTTAGAACTGCATCAACGAAAGAAGTTGTTGGTCGTCGAGACCCGCCACCTCTCTGAAGATGTTGAGGAATTACAATGATATGTATCAGAGGTGTGAATAGATGTACCCTTAAACTAAATCCCGTATTTGAGAGAAAAGGGGTTGTTGTGGACCTAAAAATCATTAGTCGTATTTGAGAATAAGAACTTTAGGAGACATAGGATGAATATCATTTTGGATATCATCAATGGGAGACCACTAGTTATTTTTGAGACTAAGATCAGTTTGGAAAACCATGAGCAATATGAGCTCGGTTGATTTAAAAACAAAAAAGTTTGACCTTAAGAAACTTAGCCAATTTTGGGCTGAGATTGAGTTTCCATAATTACCTAACAGTGCTGATCACTGGGACGTACAATGCTCACGTGTGAAACACTAGAGTCCTGTGGTACCCATGTGTGAAACACGTGGGGTGCTGGATCAGTGCTAAGCACTAGAGTCCTGTGGTACCCACGTGTGAAACACGTGAAGTGTTCAGATGTGAGCATTTTTTAGTCATTTTTGACTAATCATGGAGTGTTGAGCACTCTGCATGATACTCACGTGGGAAGCACGTGAGTGCTGGACTTTGGGTTTTATTTGTTTGTTTCCCTCTTTTTACAGAAGTGCTAAGCACTTGGATAAAACTTACGTGCATTTCACGTGACTGCATCCTTTTGGGTGGCTGCCTAATTGACAAAGAATTTTTTCTTTGCTTTTTAGATGTCTACGTAAGAATCACGTGAAGCGGGTTTGGCTTTTCTTTTACTTGTTTCCCTTTTTTAAGTACTCACGTGGGGAAACACGTGAGGCAGTTTTGGTTGTTCTTTTTGTTCGTTTGAAGCACTCACGTGGGAAACACGTGAGGCTTCAAAATAGTGCTAAGCACTACCGAATCACCAAGCTATTCTTGTGTTTTCTGAAAGATATTGATCTCATGTTAATGACATTTTTAGTTATTGATGATCATCAAGATCTCGTTTTTGAGGATCTTGGATCGTCATCATTTTTTTTAAAGAACTAAGATCTTTATATAGGGTTAAAACCTAATTTTTGGAGGAATTAAATTTCCATATAAACCTATTATTTCTTTTTAACTTAGTTGTTTTCTCCTAAGTTTTGAATCTGCATAACAGAATCTCCCTGATGAGAATTAAATTCTCAACTTGTGGGGAGATCTGCTACTGCAAATCTCAACCAGAGAAAGAAATGAGTTCTTATATGAAGGGTTAAACCCTTAGAGAGGCAAAGGGGAGATAATATGATCTCTGTGTTTCTCTACCTAGAGTTTCAACGAGGAAAGTTTCCTTTGAGAATTAAATTCTCTTTCTTTTTCAAGAGCTCACTATATATTTTTTTTTTTGCAGAAACTTGTGGGGAGTTCTCTTCTGTGTGTTTTAGATTCAATCTCCTTGTTCCTATTTATAGGAGAAGGGAAAAAAAGGATGTTAAGAAAATCTCTCATTGATAGATCATGAAGATTAATTGGTGAATTTTATTCACCGTTGGATTTTCAATCCAAAGGCTCTTTATTTAACGGAGAATATTTCTTGTTTGTTTAAAATGATTAAGAAATATTTTTCTATGATAAAATTTTATTCTACCAGATGATCGGGGGTGATTTTATAATCACCGTTGGATCTTTAATCCAAGAGTCCTCTGTTTAACAGAGAAGATCTTTCTAATTTGAGAAAACTCAAGAAAATATTTCCCATATAGAATTTAATTCTATCAGGTGGTTTGATTTGTGATATTTTATCACAATTGGATTTTAAATCCAAAATTCTCTGTTAGAGAAGAATCTTTCCGTATCAGAAAGATTAGGGAAAATATTTACTAAATAGAATTTAATTCTATCGCATAGAATTTAATTCTATCTCATCAAAGAGTGCAGCAGGAGAACTCACGTGTTTAACACGTAACCCCTAGCATGGGTTTAGGACACTTTATTTTCAGCGCTCATATGGTTTGCATATGAGCGCTCACGTGTTTAGGCCTGTTTGGCCTTTAGTTTATTTTATTCAGCGCCTATATGCTTTGCATATAGGCGCTCATATGTTTAACACGTGATGCTTATTTAACCTATTAATTGTTTGATTGCAGCGCCTATAGGCGCTCACATGTTCAACACGTGAGGCTTATTTAGTCCATTAGGTGTTGATTGTAGCGCCTATATGCAAAGCATATAGGCGCTCACGTGTTTAACACGTGAGACTTATTTAGCCCATGAGTCGTTTTAACTGCAGCGCCTATATGCTTTGCATATAAGCGCCCACGTGTTTAACACGTGAGACTTGAATAGTGGGGAATTTTCCCCCTTTCCCTTTTTTATGAGGGAACAAATGCCCCCCAGCGTTGCTCTGACGTGGCTTGCACGTGAGTGCAACGTTGTCCACCCTTACAACCGTTGGATTGCCTAGAGGAACGGAAAGATGAACCGCTCCCCATCACGTCTTATAAAGGGATGTTTGGCCCTTTAGATGATCACTGTTTCTTCATCTTCCTCTCTAATTATTTCCTTGAGAATTTAAATCTCCTTCCACAGCTTAGTTCTCTGTCCTAGCATTTCAGATTTAAACTCTGCAAACACTTCTTTTGGGTAAGAATCACGAACGACATTTACCTCTTAGAAAACCCTTTTCGTTCTTGCCTTGGATTTTAAATCCATCAACAGAGCTCTACTCTTTTCTTGAACCGATCTCTTAGAGATCTAAAAATCTTTTCTTTAAGTAGACTATGGGGTCTTGAAGATTGTTAGTTCTCCTCTTAGAGTTTTTCCTATCACCGATCTTTGAGGATTCTTGGAATTTAATTCCATTTTCTTTGTTTCCCCATGGGGGTTTCTGGGATTTAATCCCATTAATAAAGGAATTTAATTCCATATTACAGAGCTTAGCTCTGAAAGACTCGGAGACTTTTTGGGATTTTTATTCCCTAGTGTTCTTGAGCATTTTTCCTTTTTAGGGTTCTAATACTCTAGACACGGAATTGAATCTGTTGTGCATTTTAACAGAACTCGTTTTTCGAGGATGTTAGGAGTTGTTTAAACTCCACTGCTTATTTAATGAGAATCTTTTTGGATTCTCACAATGATTATCTTGCCTCATCATTGGTGAGCCACCATTTGGATTTCATGGGGCCTACTGGCTTTGTAGTTAGTGGTCCCATGAAACAAACTCATATATATATATATATATATATATATATATATATATATATATCTTTTATTAATGGGGGCCGTCCTTTTTTTTTAGGTACGATGGCATCACTTCCCTACTTCCCTTACACACGCTCGGAGTTCTCTTTTCCACAGTCGCCATCAGACAAGGAGGTTATGGCGATGATTATGGCACACGATAAAGATACTAAGATCTTTTCCTATGGAGAGTTTGGTATAACCACATTATCAGGGGGTCGACGTAGTTTCACATGCGAGGTACCGGCAGAACCCTTCCATTCAATATCATTCACGGAGCATCCGCTTGCTGCTTATGCGGTGGAGGCGGCTAATTGGACCCCCGAGGGGCGTCTTGAGCCATCAACGACAGGGATACCCAATCAACCCTTGATGGCTATCGATATTTTGGGACGCCGAATCTGCCAAGGAGAAGCTCGACCTTAGGGACAGGTCTACAAGATAGGCGTCGTCCCGCGGCACCCGGTGGGCTACCTTCTTTGGGCCCGCTACATTATTTCTTCCCAACGCTCACGACTGCAAAAAATTGGGCTATATCAAGCGGTGTATGGGTCACTATTCTACTATCATGCTCCCCACGTCTGGTAGGTCAAGGCCTTTTTGAATCAATGGAATCTTCCAACGCACACGTTCCTATTGGGAGATCGTGAAGTTTCCATTTCGCTAGAGAAATTCCGGGAAATTTCGGGACTGCCGATCAGGAGAGAACACTATGAAGAATTATTACCCCTCGACGAGTATATATTTGCTACGGCGCCAACGGTGCTAGAAGGTTTGACGACCGAGAATGCTGTTCGGCACAAGCACCCGAGTCTGATCAAAGCCTTGGGTATTTTTGAGAAACTATTTGTGGCATCAGAAGGGCAAGGTGTCGTGTTCATATCAGATTTTTGCATTGTTATATCGTCCATTCTTAATCACATTGCATATAAATAGGTGCTTTTGATCCATGTCTGCTAAATAGTTCCATGTTTCAGGTTCTCAGCTCTTTACAGTGAGATTCGTGAAAAGTCGCAACAAATGTGGGACTACGACCAATAACAGATGAATACTGATCTGCATGATGCCGCATACAAGTTCAAGCGGAGTTCAAGTCAAAAGTC